>CM066335.1:5370000-6605000 GCA_033807585.1 Hydrophis major | reverse complement strand
TCACTGCTGATGTGGGCTTCCTTTTGTCCATACCTTCCTATTTTCCTTGGTGACCTCAATCTACCTCTTATAAACTGGACTCTAAATGAATGTACATCCGAACTCATACACGCAACCCTGTACAATGCTGTTACCGCACTGGGACTGGATCAATTAGTAACAAACAACACTAGACTCAACAACTGGCTCGACCTCATCTTCTGCAACAGCTCAAACTCAACTTATGACCTACAAATACAAGAACACTTTCAAACATTATGATTGACTTTTGTCTCAATTTATGCCCTCACAAAGAAGATCATAATGATAGATCTCCAAAATACAATTTCAAAAAAGCCAACTATGATCTCATAGATGCCGACCTATCATCTCTTGATTGACACATTCTGTTCTTTAACTGTAATACTACAGAAGACCATTATAATGTATTCTTACTTGAACTTGAAAGAGTCATTAAACTATATGTACTATTAGTAACCCCTAAAAACAAAACAAAACAAAAAAACAAATTACCCATAACAATAAAGAAACTTCAATTAAAAAAATCACTATGGCGTAAAAACAAAACTAGCTATGTAGCAAACTTTAAAAACCGATACAACACCTGATGCTGACAGATAAAGGCAGAATGCACAAATTATTACGTACAAAACTTCCTACATACAAAATCTACCTGCACCTTCTAAAATTTTGTAAACTCCAAACTTAAAGACTCAAGAACCATCCCACCTCTAAAGGGACCAAATGGGAAAGACCCCAGTGACCAAGCTGTTTAGGCCAACCTCTTCAACACATTCTTCAGTTCAGTCTTTGTAAACAGCAATGGCTCATGCCCCACACTGCCTCTGAGCTCAGCTCTGCAGTCTCCCCGAGGGAGAACATGCAGCCCATGGCAAGAGTGCCCTGTTGCTTTCTCTTGGACCTTTCCTCTGCCCCGCTGACCTGTCCACTTGGCTACCTTACCAGTTTTTCTATTGCTTGGGCTAAAGAAAAGAAATTGCCATAATGCAGGAACAACTCAAATTAGGAAGTGTTGCCAATTGCCAGAGCCCCCGGAAGCATTCCTTGGAGCATGCAGGAGGGTTTTGCTCTCCTCCAAAGGAATAAAACAACATAAACCAACCTCCTGCAAAGCCAGCAATACATCTCTTTCCCAGTGCAAATCGACAGGCAGCTCTTATTTGACAGATTGGGGATTCAGCTTATGGAAAACCATGGATCAGCAGGAGCCCCCAGAGCGGTCCTCCTTCCATTCTAGGTCTGGACTGACCCTCTGATTTCTTCACTCTCTGTCTGGAATGTTTCAAGAGACCATAGCAGTGTGACTTACGTTGCTAAACATGGAACATGGCTGGCTCGGCCTGCCTGGAGTCTACAACTCTTCAGCCAACTTCTGGGGGCAACTGGCTATGTTGGAATCTCAGTCTTCTTATCTTTGGAATATTAGACATTGTGGCATGTGAAATCTCTTCTCTTGAGTCATAGGCACTGGCAGCATTACTTAAATTCAACAGGATGACCTTGACACTAATTAATGATTAGATAGTTGTGCCTATGCCTAGGTAAATAACATCCATTCACAGTTAGCAAATTATATGTGTTTCAGCTTCCAAATACACATGATAATATTAACATAAGGATTGGCCTTGCACATAATTTAATTTTACCCATTTGATAAGGAAGAAATATTTCTTCTCCCTTTTTAATCTATCTGTAAGAAAATCCAACTTGAAATTTCTAGGCACTTCTTCTGGTGCAAACTTTGACTTAATTAAGATTTTTTTTTTTTTTTGCTTTTAAATGACTGATGATTACCAGGAGGTACAGAGTGGGCTGTGGAGAAACCCTCATTGATTAATTATATTGCTGTTTGTGGAAACTAAAATTCCACATTTAGGTATATTTTTAACATTTGGATAGTGATTGCAGTTAAAGTCATTTGATAATATTTATTTATTTACAACATTTATAAAGCTACTTTTCTTATAACCAACTCTGGTCAGCTCCCAAGAATATAAACTGGTCTTAAAACCCAGTTTGGGATCTTCTCAGTTGACCTGCCACATTCTGGGCAAGTGGAGGCTGTTCTTGTGCACTTTTTCTGAACAAGGAGCAGTCCTGGTATTCAGCCGGTTCGCAATGGATCAGGCAAACCAGTAGCAAGAATTTGGCATGGGTCGCTGAACCGGTAGCAAGTTCTCACTGGCCACACACCCCACCCGGTTGCCCTCCCCCCCCAATGCTCGCTTACCTACCACCTGACATTCGCCTAAGGTATTTCTTTTTTTCCCCCTCCCAACAATCAGCTGCACATAGATCAGCTGTACTGGGATTCCCCTTACTGAGGCCCAGGAAGGCAAAAAAATGGAGGGGGGAGCTCAGCGCCCCTCCATTTTTTGCCTCCCAGAGCCCCAGGGGAGCCTTAGGGGAGCAAAAACGTCCCCCAGAGGCTCCTCTGAGGCTAGTAAGCTCCCCAAAATGGGTGGGAGGGTGGCAAAAAAGCAAAACAAAAAAGCCACACCCACCCAGTCACATGGCCATGCCCATCAAGCCACGCCCACAGAACCAGTAGTAAAAACATTTGAATCCTACCACTGCAGGGGTCCCCAACCACTGGGCCCCGGACCGGTACCGGTCGGTGGATCATTTTGTACCGGGCCGCAAAGAATGAATAGTGATTAAAATATATATAAAAATATGTTTTTGCTTCCGGGTGTCTTATTTTGAAAGAAAACCACTTCCGCCCTCACCTAACTTCCGCACTTGACTCTTTGGCGTGTATTTATCCTGCATCAGCAAAGCAAGCTAGCCGTCACAAAATGAGCCAGAAACAGAGTTCACTGGAGAGAGGTTTTTTGGAATGGGTAAGTTACGGGTTCATCGCTTATTTATTTACTGTTATCGGAGCCTTCATGCCCCTACCCGGTCCTTGAAAAAGTGTTCCTGCGTGAAACTTGGTCCCTGGTACCAAAAAGGTTGGGGACCACGGCATCACTGGCCAGGAGTTGTGTGCCCTGATTGATTCAATTCTGGATTCAGGTGGCTTTCTGACTGAAAAGTTTAAAGCTGGTCAAGCTCTGGAGGCTTTTTTTGACTTTGGAAACCTAGAAAATTTGGATTAATGGACGGCTAAATGAAAGGGACCCAGGTGAGTTTGCTTATTAGAACAACATTTTGAACATGTTATCATTCTGGTTTTAGTTTGTGCTACTTTTATATCAGGTTGTGGTGGTTTTACATATTTTATCTTGTTTTAGTTTTAATCCTATGTTCCACAACCCAAGTCATATTTTGTGAGGTTGGTCTTAAGTGAGATTCATCTGCTTTTACAGCAACTCACAAACACAAAGGCCTCAGTTACAGAATGATTAAAACATTTATCCAGAACATACACAAGAATAATAGGGTTGGAAGGGACCTCGGAGGTCCACTAGTCCAACCCTCTGTTTATGGCAGGAGATCTTATTTCACCCAAGACAAATGGCTGTCCAGTCTCTTCTTGAAAACCTCCAATCATGGTTCAGCCTCTGGAACTCTTATCATCTTTTTTGTTCTTCTCTGCAGTTTTTCTAGGGTCTCAACATCTTTTCTGTATGTTTGTGACCAGAACAGGATGCAGAATTCCAAGCCAAGTCTTACCAGTACTGTATAAGGTGGTACTATTACTTCTCATGATCTTGATGGTGTCCTTCAATTAACGCAGCCTAGGAATGCATTATTAATTCATGCCTTTTAAGCTGCAGCGCATTGCAGGCTCATTGCAGTGCTGGTCTATTAGGACCCTTGGATTTCTCTCAAAATTGCTATCAATAAGCCAGGTTGTTCTGTCGCCAGTAAAGAGACTCGCAGACCGGAGTTGACTTCAGCTTTTTAATAATATACAGTAACTTCAACTGCAGTCGAACTGCAGCAGCCCTTTTTATAGCGGCTGCTCCACGGCTCGCAACCAATGATATTTAGTTAAACTTCCCGCCGCTATAGGCGGCCAATCAGATACTAACGTTACTATCCAATCGTATCGTTGCTTCTGCTAACCAATACGAACATCGCCCTAGAAGTCTCTATTTAAATACACTACACAGGTACTACCTATTCTATGTGAATTTGGTTTTACTTTGCTTAGGGCCTTACTTTTCTTGCCCCTGAACTGGCAGGGCCCAGTGCTCAAGTCTTCTGAGTCTATCATCTAAAGTGTGAGCTATTCCCCACAGCCTGGTGTCATCTGAGCTCCTCTTCTCTCCCCTCATCTAGATCATTCCTGAAGACATTGAAGAGTCCTGGGCCTAAGACAGAACCCTGGGGTTCCCCATTACATGCTTCCCTGCATGTGGATGCAGCTCCATTGGGGACAACCTGCTGAATGCGATCGGTCAGCCCGTTCCGAATTCATCTGGTGGTGGTACTATCTTTCCCACATTACTCTATCTTACCAAGAAGTAGGCTGTTGTCTGTTTTGTCAACATCTCTGCAAAGCACGCCGGAAGCAATTGAATGAGTATGAACTTGGCAAAAGGAGAAGCTTTCAGGACAGGCTTTTGCCTCATTTAGAAGGCAAATGCAGGTGACTGACAGGCTTCCCACAGAGGGAGTGCTACTCGCTTAGGAAAACCTCTGCAGGCAATTCCTTTGCTTACTCTTGTGCACTCAGTAGAAACCTCGCAATGTTAATGATAGAAACCTCGCAATGTTAATCACATTTTAATTTGTTACCAAGAGGTATATGGAGAAGGGAGCTGTTAAAAGTCTCTTAGGAAGATTTTGAGAGATTGAAACCGTCTCTCCTTTTCTTCACTTCTATGCCCTGGCTGATACTCAAGCGTGTTGGGCCTTTCCTCTCTACCTACGAGGGCACCAAGCTCCTTCCCAGGGCATTCGGCCTCGTTTCACCTTCAGTACCAATGCTCAGAGCAATCTATTTTCCTTAAAGGTTTTTAAATCTTGTTATGCTGCCTGCAGAACCTGAAAGAGCAGATTGATAAGCATTATGTTCATCTGTTAGCCGACAGGGGGGTTGGGGTTTTTTGGTTTATTTTGGCTTTTTTCCCGTATTCCCGTTGGATTAATTTGATGATTTTCTAAATGCATTGCTTTTTTATATTTGTACTTTTGATTGTTTATTACCTTAGCTTTTAAGATTTTATTTTTGTGTTACTGTCTTTACATATGTCTTGTGTCATCTTGTTTTAGTGGTTATTGAAACGATGTTGATTATATAAAGTTATCAAGCCTTGCAACATAGTCCAGACAGGAAGCCCAGCCAGAGCAGCATCGACACGGAGGTAAGGAAGCTGTGGGGACTCCCCACGGCTGCCTCTCAGGCTCAGGAGGACTCTTCAATACCTTCATCGAAGGTCTAGATGAGGGAATAGAACTCATCGGATTTTCAGACAGTACCAAGCTGGCGGGAATAGCCAACACTTTATAAGAGAGTCTTAAAATCCCAATGGATCTCAAAAGGGCTTGAGCTTTGGGGCCTGTCCAACAACATGAAATTGAATATGGAGAAAAGCAAGGTTTTACAGCTAGACAGGATAAATCAAAGGTACAGATTAGGCAAAACCTGGCTCAAAAATAGTAACCGTTAGAGGGACCTTGGTGTCTTAGTGGACAATCACATAAATACTAGCCAGCCGTGTGCTGCAGCACCTAAAAAACCCAACACAGTCCTAGGCTGCGTTAACAGAGGGATAGAATCAAGATCATATGAAGTGTTGATTCCACTATATAATGCCTTAGTAGTAAGATCACACTTGGAATACTGCATCCAGTTTTGGACACCATAATGTTAAAAAGATGTAGAGACTTTGGAAAGATTGCATAGAAGAGCAACAAAGATGATTGGGGGACTGGAGACTAAACATGTGAAGAATGGTTGCAGAATTGGGTGTGTCTAGTTTGGTGAAAAGAAGGACTAGGGGTGACATGATAGCCCTGTCCCAATATCTAAGGGGTTGCCATAAGGAAGTGGGGGTCCACCTATTCTCCACAACACCGGAAGGCAGGACAAAAAGAAACAGATGGAAACTAATTAAGGAGAGAACCTAGAACGAAGGAGAAATTTCGTGACAGTTAGAACAATTAATCAGTAGACTGGTTTGTCTCTAGAAGCTGTGGATTCTCCATCACTGGAGGCTTTTAAGAAGAGACTGGACAGCACTTGCCTGAAATGGTAGAGAGTTTCCTGGCTGAGCAGGGGGCTGGACTAGAAGACCTCCAAGCTCCCTTCCAATTCTGCTATTCTGTTATTAGGTAAAGGTTCCCCTCATGCATCTGTGCTAGTCATTTCCAGCTCTAGGGGGCGCTGCTCATTTCCGTTACAAAGAAGAGACAGCGCTGTCTGAAGAGGTCTCCATGGTCATGTGGCCGGCATGACTAAATGCCGAAGGCACACAGAACGCTGTTCCCTTCCCACCAAAGGGGTTCCTATTTTTCTACTTGCATTGTTTTTTACAAGCTTTCAAACTGCTAGGTTGGGAGAAACTGGGACAAGGAACAGGAGCTCACTAGGGATTCGAACCGCTGAACTACTGCCGTTTTTGATCGACAAGCTCAGCGTCTTGGCCACTGAGCCATCGCGTCCCCTATTCTGTTATTAATTCTATTTATTGTCAGGTTACATTAACAGGATCTTGCAAATCTGCAAGTACATCTCTCCCCTTTGCAAGAAACGAAGAGGATTCCCATCTGAGTTGCTTGCCTGCCCCACATTTCTGCTGCAGATTGAACTGCCTGTTCCTTTGGCTGCATCTGTTTCCCCATCTCTCAAAGTCATTCCCAGACACCATTACAAATGTTATATTTTGTTTACCCTTTTTAACAGCTAAAGTTGTCCTTATTGGATTGGTTGTTAATTTTGTTTTATATTGTTTTTCTCTTCTCTATGACCATAATAAAACTCTTCCTCCCTCTCTGTTCCATTAAATGCATGCTTCATAACAGACATGCTTGTCTTCCAAAAAAACAACATTCCAATGTATATAAGGAGCCTATGTAATACTTGGCACGCTCTGTGTGTGTGTTTGCTTGTGTGTGAAGGTGTGTGCATGTGCATGAACAAGTGCTTTCAAGTCGTGAAATGCCTGAGGACTGCAAGATTTTACATGCGGTTTACCACTGTTCCTTCTAAAGTCTGGGAGGAGGTGACAAGGTCACACTACGAGATCCAGCTCGCTGTGATCACTACTGGACTAGTGCATTGCAAAGTATGCACCAGGAATTACACAGGCAGATGTTCTCTAGAAATCAGGTGTCCAACATCCCCTCAGCTCAAACCAAATTGGTCAATGTCCAGTCAGTGGATAGGAGTAGCTTAGTCTCAGTCAGTGGTGGGATTCAAATAATGTAACAACCGGTTCTCTGCCCTCATGATTTCTTCCAACAACCAGGTCACCAAACTCGTAAACCGGTGAGAACTGGCTGAATCCCACCACTGGTCTTAGTCCATCAAAGCAGTAGTCTCCAACCTTTTTTGTACCAGGGACCAGTTTCACTCAGAAACACTTTTTCAAGGATGGGGGGGGGAGTCTGAGTTTGGTGGTTTGCTTGCAGACAACATCTGATGTTGTTACCTCGTCAGGTAATAAAATGTCTGCCAGCAAACCACCAAGTTCAGGGAGTGCCAATGCCTCCTCATTGCAACCCTGAGTGACAGATATTCTCTTCTATAGGGACATTTAAAATGGAGGGTTTCAGCTGCAGATTCAGGAACTGCGCCGGGCTGAGGAGCGCCTTCAAAATTGAGCGCTGGGTGGCGGCGGCCCACCGGCTGCCTCTGCGGCTCAGGACAAGTCCCTGCAGGACAGCTGAGAAGCCCCGCCTCTCGGCCCTGCCTTCCTCAGCCTCATCCCTCAAGTGTCTGCCTCGTTCCTCTCTCAGTCGCTCTCTTGCTCCTCCACCAGCCCAGGAAGAAACTGCTTCAAAGAAGCCGGCAGGGTGGCTTTTCCTGTCAGCGCAGCTCCTCCAAAGCACCCGTTCACCCACACACAGCCGCCCGCGGTTCAATCCAGTGCTCCGTTCTGCCTGCCTGCCTGCCTGCCTTCGTTTCTGGTTGTTTCAGAGCAGCTTCGGCTGAATAAAAGAGGCAAATAGTTATTATTCTCAGCCAAAGCTGCTCCAAAACAACCAGAAACGAAGGCAGGCAGGCAGGCAGGCAGAACGGAGCACTGGATTGAACCACAGGTGGCTGGGATTGAACCACGGACACTTTGGAGGAGCTGCGCCAACAGGAAGCCACCCTGCCAGCTTCTTTGAAGCAGTTTCTTCCTGGGCTGGTGGAGGAGCGAGAGAGCGACTGAGAGAGGAACGAGGCAGGAGGAAACCGAAGCCACTGAGCCAGAGAGCAGGACAGACTTTGGTTGCTTCCTCCCTCCCCTTCTTTCATTTGTGTGCTTGATCCCTGATCCCAGCAGCATTCACTGAAGGCTAAGAAAGCTGCCATTTTTTTTAAATTTTCTTTGCGGCCCGGTACAAAATGATCCATGGACTGGTACCGGTCCACGGCCCAGTGGTTGGGGACCCCTGCAATCCATGGCCTTCACTTCTCAGGGTTTGGCCAGTGCTTTAGCCATCTTAAATACGGTTGGACCGCAATGCGTTAGGAACACCGCCCGTTTCTTCCCGGCTGTTGTTTAAGTTGTTCGTCTCTAAGAACATTTGGAAGTGATCCATGTAAGACTCCCAGTCTTCCTGTGCTGGATCGAACGGAGCGGGTGGTACGATGCCGCCGGACATGGTTCCGTTGTTGGCGTTGTCTGTCACATGCTCGGTGTTCTTCGAAGTTTTGTTGGTTTAGATATCTCCATATCCCACCTTCGTCGCCAGTGTTATGTTTTGAGCATGGGCGAAAAAGAATGGAGACAAGCCTCTGAACGGTGAACTTCAGCTCTTTATTTACATTGTGACTTCTTACTCAATAGCAGTTAAACCCGCCTTATATAGGCAAACCCTGTAACTTTTAACCAATAACAAGCTAGGAGCGCTAGCTCTTATAACCAATAGGAACTCTCTGTTAAGGGCCAATCGGATTCCCCGGGACGGGCCAATCCGGTCCGGTCGCTTAACAGCCAATCAGAAGTGCAGGGCCAGAACCCTGCACTTAACTCCAAGCTCACACTTTATTAAATCTTTATGCACACACAACATAACCCATTTTAAATTGCATCTTCTATGGAGCAATTCTTGCTTTTCCCAAAGCTGGATACAGAGGCAGGCTTAAGGGGGAAGCATGGGGGCATGTAGCTTGGAATGAGAATGCAGGGATTAGCTGGAAAAGAAAGATAGGCTAGGAAGCAAGGTTCAAATGTAAAACTCAAGGTGCCTCCTGGGTAACAAGAAAGGAGGAGGACGCGGAGGAGAGTCTCTATGCACCTCCTTTTCTGGGACAATTTCCCAGCCAAACTGCTCATCTTCATTTCCAACAGAAGGCATATTTCCTTGGCATTGACCTTTTTATTTTCATTGGTTGCCAAGCAGAGTGCCGAAGAATGCCTCTGAGGTCCAGAGAAAGATATTTTTAAGGAATGAAAATAGCATCTCCATTTGCCCCAGAAAAAAAGTTAACAGGACTCGAGTAAAAGGTTTATCTTGGAGATGTTGATATCTTCTGATTGTTAGGGGGGTGTTTTTTGGCTGGTGGGAGGCCACCATACCCAGAATTTTGTAAGAAAAGAAATACATTTTTAAAATGATAGCAATAAGGCCCCCTAAAACAATAAAACAATAATAAGATCAAGACCAGTGATTAATATGCTACAGAAACATTCAAAGTCAATGTGAGTAAAGTCAAGCCACTATAAATAAGTGAAAGATTAAGATAATAAGAAGGCAGCCATTACTAATAAGCCAAAATTGATATTTCTTTAACAGTGCCAGCTGAACAGTTTAGTTTCCTTCCTGTTCCAAATCTTGATATTTCTCATTGGCCACAGAACAGGAATACAAGTTGTCCTTGCTTAGCAATGCTTATTGATCAGGAACTTCATTGCTAAATGACACAGTCATGAGGTACAGAGGAGACTAAGATGTCTCAAGATGAGACGATTATTTGTTTATACTTCTTATGACAGCAGTTGTGGCAGCCTCAGGTGTATCTTCAGTTGAATCCCTTGAGGTAGCAACATCCCACAGTCATGTATTCATCATGGTAATAACCTACCAAGTGTTGACTTTATTTATTTGTTTGTTTGTTTGTCAAACATGTACAAGATAACAAGTATAAGTATGAACATGAACCAAGGGGGTTAGTACAGATCAATGGGGACAGTAAGACAGGGACGGGAGGCCCACTGATGCGCTTCTTATGCATGCTCCCTTTAAGGACCTCTTATGAATGGGGTGAGGAGATCCACGGGAGACAGTTTGAAGTTGAAGCTGTGAGGGCTCGAGGCTGTGACCACAGAGTTGGGGAGGGTGATCCTCTTCTTTACTCTGCAGTTGCTCTCCCATCTTCTGACCTGAAGCAACATGAGAATCTGGAGAGTTAAAGGCAGAAACATTTTTGCACTGGTTCAAAACACACCCCAGTCATGGCAAGAAAAAAAGGCTATCTGTCAGATGCAGCTCCCTTCAAAATCCAAGAAAGAAAGCCTGTTATAGAGAAAAGGACTTTTACTGAGTATGAAGTGGTAGCAACAAAAGAAATACAAGATCTGAGGCAAAAGGCACAGAAATTACATAAAGTTATCCCAAGTCCCCCCAACCTCCTACAATTCAAACTGGACATCCAATCTGAGGTGTGTATAGTGAGTGTCATGGGGGTTCCAGCTTCAGACAGCTGGTATGCCAAGACAGTTGACCTGGGCCTAGAAAAGGTAAGTGGCTGCATTGGGAGGAAAGCATCCCAACTTTTTACAGTTCACACAACTTCAACCTCCAGCACCCTTCCCCCCACAAAGCCCAATTATTCCTCACCCCCCAATTCTATGGCAGCTGGGAAGAGTCAAGCAGAAGACGAAATCTTGAAGGCTCACACTATCCCTGCCTGTGATTTACTGCATCCAGAGAAGTATCTCAAAGCAAGGGACTGTTACCAGTCTATATTGAAAGGACAACTCTTTAGACCAGGGGTGTCCAACCTTGGCAACTTTAAGACTCGTGGACTTCAACTCCCAGAATTCCTCAGCCAGCTTTGGACACCCCTGCTTTAGACTCATTTAGATGACTAAATACTGTATTATTAAACATGTAACTAATTCTGAAATTAATTGAACCCCAGTACTTATTGGGATGACCCAATAGAGCTGTTTTCTCTTAAAACTGGAGCTTTAAGAAATTCTTTTCATGGCTATAAGGCCCATGTAAAATTATAAATAAAACTGCAAATATAAGGCCCATGTAAAATTAAGAACAAAGCCATATTGAACATTCGGCTGAGTATTAGCATTAATGAGTATTGTAAAACCACATAAATGCCTTTATTCCATCCTTATCATATGGTACTAATGTAAGATAATGCTGTAACAGAAAAACATAGCATTGAAAGTGTTACATTCGCCGATCGGAAAGGAAGGTGTGAGACTTAGTGACTTTCTAGCTCTTTATTCATTCCGAGATCGGCTCGGCTCAGCTAGGGTATGTGGCGGCTTATATAGAACTTTCCGGCCAAGCCGCGGCCAATGACACCGCCTTGAATCTCCCACAATCGGTTTTCTCCAATCGCGGGGGATACGCAGCGGGCCAATCAGTGCTGCTTGCTCGGCCAATCGGGTAGCCGCGCGTCTTCGCCAATCAGAACGGTTATTTACAAGAATGCTAATGTACAATACAGAACAGAAAGGATGAAAAGGCCTGTACTGATGCCATACTCTCTTACATCAAAGTTTGCACTGACAGTGTAACAACAGACAAGTGCATCCGATTCTATGGGAATTGTAAACCCTGGATGATTGCCAAGATACACTTCTTTAAGGCAGGGACAGGGACATATAGAGAGGCCAGGGAAAATCTTAAAAGAAGCATTAAGATGGTAAATAACAATACAAATATAAGGTGAACCACCTAGCAGATAACAATCTGGAGCAAGTGTGGCAGGGACTGCAGCACCTAACTAACTATAAGGGCAACATGAGGAACACGGTCAATGCTGACGTCTCATTGGTAGAGGAACATCATCTTCGCCCACTACAAGGTGAAAAGACCTAACCCCTTAGCCTCTGCCTGCCAGCCTTCTGATTCCCAGCCACTCACCCTATATGAATATCAAGTAAGAGCTGCACTGAAGGCTGTGAATCCCAGTAAAGCTGCAGGGCCAGATGTGGTGCTGGGGATAGTGGTAAAGACTTGTGCTGATCCATTAGCAGGGGTCCTGACAAAGATCTTTCACAACTCGCTGCAAACAGCCTGTGTTCCATCATGCTTGAAAACAGCCACTATTGTCCCAGTCCTCAAGAAAGCAGCAATTAACTGCCTAAATGACTACAGACCCATCACGTTAACTTCAGTGGTGATGAAATGCTTCGAAAGACTGGTTCTCCAACACCTTAGGACATGCATCCCACCAGACTTTGACAAACATCAGTTTGCCTACAGGGGGGACAAGTTGACAGATGACGCCATAGCGACTGCCTTACATTCTGTAGCGAGCCATCTGGAGAAACCCGGAAACTGTCAGGATGCTTTTTATTGACTACAACTCGGCCTTCAATACTATCCTGCTGAGCATCTTTATTGAAAAGCTGACTGACTTGGATTTTCCCCCTTCCACCTGAGACTGGATCAAAGACTTTCTGAGGGACTGACCACAAACATTGAGGGCTGGGTCTGTCACATCCACCTCCCTGAAGCTTAGCACTGGCTCCCCACAGGGCTGTGTGCTCAGTCCCTACCTGTACTCACCGTACACACAGGATTGTGTATCGTCTGACCCATCCACTGTGATCATTAAGTTTGCAGATGATACCACCACATTGGGCCTTATTACAGGTGGAGATGAAACAGCATACGGGGGAGGTTGAAAAATTATCCTCATGGCGCCTAGAAAACAACTTGCACCTAAACATCAGCAAGACATAGGAGATGGCGTTAGACTTCCAGAAGAAGAGAGAGGAACTCACCCACTTTACATCGAGGGGGGCTGTGTGGAGAGAGCTTCCTCCTTTAAATTCCTAGGAATCTGCCTCAGTGAAGATCTTACCTGGAAAACCAACACAACCCAGGTGGCCAGAAAGGCCCAACAGAGATGCCACTTCCTTGGGGTCTTGTGAAAAAATAAAGTGGAACAAAGACTGATGGCCTCCTTTTACTGGTCCACAATAGAAAGCGTCCTCACATATTGCATGACGGGGTGGTATGCTGGCTTGACAGCCACGGATAGAAAGACACTACAGAGGGTGGTGAGCACAGCACAAAACATCATGGGCTCTTCCCTGGTACCACTAGATGACCTCGCTAGGGCTCGCTGCCTTAGAAGAGTGAGGAAAATCCTCAGGGATGACTCACATCCTAGTCAGCACTTCTTTACTCTCCTCCCATCAGGTAAGAGATAGAGAAGCAGAGCCAGCCACACCAACAGGCTGAAGAACAGTTTCTACTCGTGGGCTGTCAGACTTCTGAACAGAAAATCACTTCATGTCAACATCATATGATAGACTTGCGGGGCCGGTGTGTTATGCAACAAGGTCACATAGTGTAATGAGATTAGGGCTGGGTTAGGGACTTCTGTCTTCACTGTGAGTTGTGTTGTGGGGGAGTGCATGAAGGGAGGCTCAGCCAATCTCATTGTACACATGTTGTACTCTGACAATAAAGGTAATAAAAAAGGAAGTGACTGACAGTTTTGTTTCTTTAAAAATGGACTATAGGATGTGTTGCATTCTAGACATTTGTACTACCTACTGTGGATAAATACAGACTACTTTAAATTAGTATTCTGGGCATTGGATCAGAGTATCCATGGATAGGTTGATAGTATTAAAATAATGGGTGTAACCATACAATTGAAGCCATATCTCTTTTTGAAATGGATTATATACATCACCTGTATGGGTCTTCAACCAGAAAGCTGTAGTTCCCATTTTAATGCTGTTCACCTCCATATGATACCCATTCTTATGAGGGGTGATTGTTTTTTTAATTACTGATAGCTTCTAATAAATCTTCTGCATGAAGACAGCTCCTCAAATATTCTAAGACTGTAACATGTCACCCCAGTCCTTATCTTTGTTATACCAGACATAGCCAGATCATGGAACCACTCAGTGTATATTTTTGCCTTTAGTCCCCTAATCATTTTTGTTGCTCTTCTCTCCACTCTTTCTAGAGTCTCAAAAAAAATTTTTTTGTATCATGGGGATCAAAACTGGATGCAGTATTCCAAATGTGGTATTACCAAGGCATGATAAAGTGGTACTATCAGTTCACATGATCTGTTGATGCAGCTTAGGATTGCATTGGCTTTTTTGGCATCTGCAGCATACTGTTAGTTCATACTTAAGTGGTTGTCCACCAGGACTCCTAGATCCCTCTCATAGTTGCTCCTGTTGAACCAGGTACTACTTATTCTATACCTCTGCATTTGGTTTTTCTTGCTTAAGTGCCTAACCTTACTTTTTCCACCACTGAATTGCATTTTGTTGGATAGGGATCAGTGTTCAAGTTTGTCAGGATCCTTCTGAATCTTGACCCTATCTTCTAAAGTATTGGCTATTCCAGCCAGTTTGGTGTCATCTGTCAATTTGCTGAGTTCCTCTTCTATCCCCCCATCTATGTCATTTACGAAGATATGAAAGAGTAGTGGGCCTAAGACAGAACCTTGAGGTACCTAACTGCATGCTTCCTTCCATGTAGATGTATCTCCATTGAGGACTACTTGCTGAGCGCATTTGGTCATCTCATAGCTGTGGCCTATTTTGTTAAATGCCTTACTGAAGTCCAGTTATATTATGTCCACAGCATTTTGCTGATCCACTAATTTAGTCACTTTGCCAAAGAATGCAATCAGGTTTGTCTGGCATGATCTGTTTTTGACAAATCCATTTTGGCTTCTAGTAAATACCTTTGCTTGTTTCTAGTTGTTTGGGGATTCTTTGCTTCAATCAGTCAATCAATCACAATAGAGCTGGAAGGGACCTTGGAGGTCTTCTAGTCCAACCCCCTGCAAGCAAAAGACCCCATACCATGCTTGGTTATCTTTTCCAAGATCTTCCCAGGTATTGATGTCAGACTCATTGGTCTATAGTTTCTTGGATCCATTTTTTCCTTTTTTGAAGATTGGAGCCACATCAGTTCTTTTCCAATCCTCTGATAGTTGCCTGGTGCTCCAGGAGCTTTGAAAGATGTGTTTCAGGGGTTCTGAGAGCACACCTGCCAAGATGTAAACCACTTGGTCCTGATGATTTGAATTTGTCTAAACTGAATAGGTGTTGTCTTACAATTTTTTGCTTATTCTCAGGGCTGCCAACTCTCACGCAATCAGCGTGAGACTCACGCAATTCAATCAATTTTGACTGTCTCACTCTGATAAACAAAATCTCACGCTAAACCCCCAAAATCATGGAATGTACAAAAATATCCCTACATTCTCTGATTATATTCCGAATATTCCCCTTAGCTTAGGAGAAGGATGAGCTCCCAGCGCCGCCCCGCCCTGCCCAGCCACCCCACCGCGCCTCTTTTCCCGCCTTAATCCTTCTGCCGGCGTCCCGTAACTGTCACGATGCCGATCATTATCGCTTCAGGAAAGCGAAGAGCAGGAGGCTTCTTCGCCGCCCGGGGCTCTCGCAGCCACTTTGCCCCGCCCTCTCCCTCTCTGCAATGTCCTCTGGGACAAGCCAGCTGCCCTAGGCTTTCCAAAGAAGGACACGAGGGGGCTGGCAAAGCCTCTTTACAGCCTCGGCCAGTAATAACAATGGTAAGCAAAGCCAACGGAGTGGCTTCCATTTAACCCTTTGGTGTTTAAATCTTTGGTGATGTTTCTTTATTTTCTCTGGCTGGATTTCTGACCCAGGGGAGAAAGACCATTTAAAAAAGCAAAAAGGACAGAAAGAACACCAAGAAAGAATGGGACAACCCCCCCCCCCCAAAAAAAGAGATCCAACACAACTCTGAATAAAATTATTATTATTTTAAATTTTATTATTATTATAATTATTATTACCACCCCTTTACACGCCTTATGCTCTCTTTTAGCTGATCCAAAAGAGTCTTCCCAAACCAGCAAGGCGAGAAGTGCGCCAGGCTGATCTATAAAGGGGCTGGGCAGCTTTTTTGCAAAATACTTAATAGAAAGGTTGGAGGACTGACAGGATTACATCTCTGGCAGTGGATGAAGGAATCACTTTTTCCTCTTTCTCCTTTGAGTTTAAATCCTAGGTCTCCATGCACCAGATCGACAGGACTGTACTACATTATTATCATATTTTCAAACCCTTAGATAAGGACTCAATAAGGACTTTTTTTGATGCCAGTAGGCTTCTCAGCCCCAAATTGGGATAGCCCTGACTCAACTAGAACATATTCTAATCTTAACACAATTTACCATCCAAAGAGCAGTAAGACCATTAAGTTCAGAATCTAAACTTACCCAATAAATAATATACTGTTTCCTCACTGTGCTCAAGCTTCAGAATACAGTAGATGAGTTTTACAGTTAACAATATGTATATTTATATGAAGCACTCATTATTTGATTAAATGTTTAGTTTATACATGTCTGAAATTATGAACCCCTATTTCAGTCAACAAGTTAGTATATAATTAAAGACTGAGACTATAGCATTTGATATTGGCATGTAGTATGGTATTTGATACAGAAAGAAGAATACCCATTGATGTATTTGCATTATCTCTGTAGTTGTTTCGGGTTTTTGTCTTTTTGTTGCACATTGAATTCATCCTATAGTGGTCTATAGTACATCACTAAGCTAATAAAGTCAGTTGAGGTAGAATACTGCAGTTACAAGTCAGGAACTTCAATTATTCATGGTCAGTGAACTGCATTATTAATATCTTACAAATCCGGTTCAAGTACATTGGTGCTGCTTGCATGTATGTATGTATGTATATGTCCAAAGCATGACTAAAGTATGCATCAGATTGCACCATTTAAAATGTAAAATTGTCAAAGCTCCCTACCGTGGAAGGGGGGACACCCCCCTTCCACACCATCCCCTCCCCCTCGGTCGCTCCGCTCCCTCGCAGTGTCTCACTCCGAACTATCACTCAAGGTTGGCAGCCCTGTATTCTGCAGCCCAAATCCCATTAAAGTCAGCTCTCTGAACTGAAGCTATACAGTTGGCTTACCCTGCTTCACTTTAATACTAACCAGCCTAAAACTGTTAACTCCAAAGGACAGTAGATTTACAAGCCCACAGGCAGAAATCCTAATAGCCTTTTAAAAATTTAAATCCAAAATCTTTGTGGCCTCATGGTTGGAACTGGATCTCAAGCATGCCATGCAAAAATTCCACTTCTAATAAGAGTTCTTTTCTTCAATATGACTTTTGTTTCAGTGGAAACAAGCTTACCACAAAAATAAACCAAAACCCTTACTTTCCAATCAAATGAATTTTGGAAGTCTTCAATGAATATCAGATGACTTTTAGCTCATGATTTTTTTTGAAAAAAGTGTTTTATTTTTATAACAAAAACAACAAATAAAACCGTCTTTCAGTTACATAGTGTGTCAACTGGGTTCATATATCTTATCTTGTGCACATAATATTTATATACTTTTTTTTATTAAATTTACATTCATATTATAACCTATTCAACATTATATATCATAGTATATCATTATTACAATGTCTTTAAATTTCTTGCTTCATTTTCCAACTATTCTTAGCAACAAATCCCAAATCTTACTGGATTACATTCATATTATAGCCTATTCAGCATTGCCTATCATAGTATATCATTATGATAATATTTAATTTCTACTTTATTTTCCAACCATCCATAAAATAGATCAAGTCTTATACTACTAAGTGCCTACCGTCCCAGTCCTATTGTTCCCATTTATTCGTGCCTATTTCCTGTATTCTTACTCATGTTTATACTTATACCTATTATCTTGTAAGCAATTGACAAATCAAATAAATAAATAAATAAATACTCCCTTTCTTCTTGCTCTCTAATTTCTAATGTCAATTTACTCATTTCTGCACATTCCAATATTTCTTAATCACCTCCTTCTCTATCAGAATTTTCTCATTTTTTCCAATTTTGAGCAAATACAATTCTAGCTGCTGTTAGTACATGTATAATCAAATACGTTATTTCTTTGTTATAGTTCTCAGGCAAAATCCCCAATAAAAATATCTCAGGCTTTAAGTCTGTATGTTGTTTTATCATCTTTTCCATCCAGGTGTGTATTTTAGTCCAATATCTTTCAGCTTCTGTGCATGTCCATCACATATGGTAGTATGATCAAGGTATCTGATGACATTTCCAACATTTTGCTGATTTGTCTTTAAACATCTTTGCTAATCTTGCAGGGGGAAAGTGCCTCTTTTATCTCATGATTAAGTAATTTTGAAAAATGCTACAAAATCTGGTGGCTCTGCAGTTCTTGGGCCAAGCCTGGACTTTGAGTGAATTATTAATCAATTTGTGAGGGATCTGACAACATGTCCAATTTTCCTGTTTGCTGGTGAAATTGCCCTGGTAGAATTTGGCCTGGGGGCTGATTGTGCAACAGCCTAAAATTGGCCTTGTTCAGCCAGATGGTTCTCCTCACCTCATTCACTTTTAACAGATAAGAGAGTATAAGGCTGCCAATTGAGCAAGGAGGCCTATGGAGCAGGGACAATTTCCCTTTCCTTTTTGTGAATGTCAAAATTTATCTCCCAAGACATTGACTGAACTAAGGATGCAGGGTAATATTTTATGTAAAATGAGATTTTGACCTTCTTCCCATTTCATGCAGGTTCCAGGAAGCATTTTTCATTTTCATCTGATAAGGTTTGTACACCAGAACTGATGACATTTGGAGAGAGGCCAGAAACAACAGAGCTTTTACATCTTTTCTCATGTCAACAAGGAAGAGAGGAACCCAACAGGGTAACCATTTCTGTTTTTCAAATAAATAAATAAAATGGTAGGGTTTTTTTTAAGGAAGAATATGATTAATTTACCCTTTTCCAAAATACTACAAGATACTTATTTAAGGTATAATTAATTAAAGTATAATCAAACTAAACATCTAAAGTCATAAAATTGAGAAAAGTCACAAGAAGGAAGCCATTAGTTAATGTTTCCAGGGTATTTGCTGAATAGTGCAATAACATGATTCTTAGACAGGGCAATTAAAGAAACAGAAGGAAATAGTCCTGAAGAATAAATACATGGATTTGTACCATTTTTTTAAAAAAAATAAGAGCCAAGAACACATAAAACAAAGAACAAACATGACAGAACACAAGTTAGAGGTGCTATTAAGACCTGGCTGGTGGGGATCAGAGCGGTGACACCCCAATACTTCTGCCCTCTTACTACATCCACAGAAGACCAACCGGTGGCCCTTCTTAGGGCCAATCAGGCTCTCCTTGGAAAGGGGACCCCAGAGGCTCATTTGCAGGGCCGGGCAGAGGAATCTTCCAGGCACCTAGACGATAACATTGACCAGATTGGTTTTCCCTTGGATGTCAAGCGTGGCGCAAATCCTGTCGAGATACCCAGGCAGCGGACTTACCCAGTTATCTGGGAACGGTTTGCTCCTGTTGAACCCGAAGCAATGGAGAGGATTGTCCAGAATGTAAACACCACCATCTGTGCATTAGTTCCATGCCCATCCTAGCTGATTAAAACCGTCC
The DNA here is from genome assembly GCA_033807585.1 of Hydrophis major. Lineage (NCBI taxonomy): Eukaryota > Metazoa > Chordata > Lepidosauria > Squamata > Elapidae > Hydrophis > Hydrophis major. The sequence continues at coordinate 6,585,255 of CM066335.1, read as the reverse complement.
AGGAAGTATCCTGTGGATGGTGAATCCACCGTTGTTGGAGGGGTTGTTGCTGCTGGCTTCTTTTAAGGAAGCCCTGGTGTGCCCCCTCCTGAGGAAGCCTTTGCTGGACCTTACTATTCTGGACATTTTGTGTCCAGTCTCCTGCCTTCCCTTTTGGAGAAGGTGGCAATGTTGCAGTTTCGGAGGATCCCGGAGGAAACGGACCCTTTTCAGAGCTGGCTGTGCATTGGTGCCCTCGTGGGTGAGCTCTGGCTTTGAAAAGCCCTACGTGGCATGGGGCCAGGTGGCCTGTAAGACCATGATGTCTGCCCCATTCCATCCTCCTGTCCTACCTGACCAGGCAGGGAAGGCCTGTTCCAGAACCTCTTAGCTCAGACTTGCGATGGGTGAGGTTCAGGAAGGGAGCCGTCCCTGCCTCTCCCTCTTCTTCCCGTGCGCTGTTCTCCCCCAGAGGAGAGGCAGCCCCCCCCTGCTCTCCCAGCCTGGCAGAAAGGTATGAAAACACGGCTCTACAGCGAGTGGAGAGGAGTGTGTGGTGGTGGGGCTGGTTCGTGCCCTGAAAACCCTCCTCTACCTTTTAATTAACTTTTAACAGTTAATGTTCATTTCTTGCCTTTGTTTAATTTTAAAATTTTATACACTGTTTTCATGGTCTAATGTTTTATTTTATTTATACTGCCCAGAGTTCCTTTATGAGAGAGATAGGTGCTTTAAAAACAGGTCATAAATAAAATAGTATCTGGAAACCTCGAAGACAGCCTTGTCTGTAAAAAAAAAAAAGGGGGGGGGGCAGGTTGCAGGTAGGGAGCGATGTTTCATACATGGATGCCGTATATTGTAGCCTTTCTAAAAAGAAAAAAAAAATGAAAGGACTCTACCCCTGGGTGGATGGGAGAGCAAAGAGGAAACGTTACTATTTCAAAAGAAACGAAATGCTTCATTATAATAGCACTTTATCTGGACATATATCACCTCCTTCTCAAGGTTCCCCAGTGGGAGGGCTGGAACCTCTCGGCATCTTCAGATCATCTACAGCTGTGGTTGCTCAGGGACGATGCTCAGCCCCAGGGCTTCTTCTTCCGAGTCTGAAAGTGGGTGGGCTGACGGAAAGAAATGCCTAGAGAACGGTGTGTGGTATCTTCTTTTCGGCCCTCATTAGTGTGTGTGGGGTTTTTTTTGGAGTTTTAAGAGCTTTCATGGGATCGTGGAATGGGATCCACCAGGCAGCCTACAAAATATCTTTTGACTTCCCTTCAGGAATGGAAGAATTTACTCTTTGCAGATTGTACATCTATAGTGCAGGTTGCATATCAAATGGGATGGATCTTTTTTTTAAAAAAAAAATAAAAAATCAGTTATGACATAAATAATGTGAAAAAGGTAGGCTTCTTGAAAGTCAGATTGAAATTTCAGTAAATCTGTAACCATGTGAAAAATGGTAAATAATTTCTGAACAACTAATAGTTAAAGATGTATTTTTGAAGGCAGGGGAGCACAAACAAAACACTTGTTTCCCTTTCTTTAGTGAACAGATTGTGCCCATCTGAATTTGAGTCATTGCATTGACCTCTCAAGGCTTTTTTTACTGTCAGCTCTCTAAATATAGCAAAGTTTTGTTCAACTGTTTGCAAGTTGATTGTTTGCTTGTGGACATTTCATTACCCAAGTAAGTAGCATCACCAGGGTTAGTGAGTGTGGGGTTTCCTCTCTGTTTATGGTCAGTAGCTTGACTTGCCCTACCAGTCTTGCTCATGGTAATTCATTGATTGCAGGAATCTTTTTCTCTGCTGAATTGTTTCCTTGCTTATTTGCAAGTTTCCTGCTGGTGTGCTACATCTGATAAATGTAAAGGGTTTTATTTGAATAATTTAAGTACTGTCCTAATTTGTGTTACTTGAAGCCAGGAAACTGGCATGTAGTGCCATGAGCACACACATGAGTCCTACAGTTCAGTATTTCACTTCTAGTACTTGTCAATATCATAAGTTACCATATAGAATTTCTGGAGTTTTATACTCTCTCTAATTTGCTGTTTTCTGCATATCTCTGTCTCTAAAATAAAGAAAAAAAATCTTTGTTGTGTTATCAGATATCTATAAACTAGTAAAACTCATGTGTGTGTGTGTGTGTGTAACCATCCATTAGGTGAAATGTTCATCATAAGAGAACAATTGTTAAAGCAAGGTACCTCAAACGGGCTAACATAAGACTGCCTGGACCAATTACTCTGGTGGGATTGAAATTTGGTAAAGTTGTGGTTGCTTCAGTTGCAATTACATGATGCTAAGTTCCAAGGCTTCTTGGCAGCTTCTCAGAAGTCAAGGAAGAAACCAACAGGGGAGATTGCAGATCAGTGGAGTAAAACTCCCTCCCCCATGCCATCTCCCCAGCCCCTCTGTGCTCACACCATGTGAGCCACTCACCACCCTACATATCTTTCTGAACATCTCCTGCACTCTTGTGCAACCCCCTGACCCAAGCAGAACCTCTTGGGCACCGCCAGGTAGTCTTTCTGACGTGTGCCAAACCTCCGTATGTCCCTCTCAACTGTGACTTACCTGACTTCTGGCTTTGGGCTTGCAACTTCCTACCAGTTTCCCCGCTGCTCGTGGGAAACTTGCAGGGAGAACGTCAAAGGGAACATCACACGTTATTCAGTCTGTCCCACCCACACTTCCTATCCTAGGCTTTCTGTGCTTAGGTCCCTCTGACCAGTTGCACCTCCTTCCTTGACCCGCATTGCACTGCACATCTGTATATCCCCACCCTCGAGCCACACCCAACCTGACCTGTGCTGCACCTCTGAAAGAATTGATGGGTCCTGGGTACTCTCTGAGCCCCGTAGTTTTCTTGCAGATGTTTCATTACCCAAACTAGGTAACATCAACAGACTAGCATTGGGGATGTTACCTAATTTGAGCAATGAAATGTCTGCAAGAAAACTACAGAGAGCACCCAGGGCCCCCTCATTTCAACCCCCGAGCTACAAATATACTCCTTTCTCTGAAAGTATCACCTAATGGATTGTGCATTGTATAATAGTTTGTGCTTATATTTTTTCCAAACTAAGAAAGAGCAACAAAAATGATAAGGGATCTGGAATATGATGAAGACGGAGAGAACTAGATATGTGTAGCCTGTCCAAGATAAGGACTAGGGGAGACATGATAACTATCTTCCAGTACTTGTGGGACTCTCACAAAGAGGGATTGACTTATTCTTCGAAACACCTGAAGGCAGGACAAGAAGTCATGAGTGGAAGTTTATTAAAGAGAGACCCAATTTAGAAATAAGGAGAAATTTGTAGTGAGAACAATTAATCAATGGAATATCTTGCCTCCTGAAGTTGTGGGTGCTTCTTCACCAGAAGATTATTAACGCAAGTTGTCAGCTAAGCTTTGCACCCCTGAAAGGATGGCTTTTTTAAAAGAGATGTAACAGAATAACAGAAAAACAGAATTGGAAAGGACTTTGGAGGTCTTCTAGTCCAGGGGTCACCAACCTTTTGGACCTCAGGGACCACCAAACTCATAATTTTAGATCCCAGGGACCACTATCTGGTTCTGTGGGCATGGCCTAATTTGTGGGTGTGGCTTGGTGGTCATGTGACTGGCTAAGCATGGCTTATATGTAAATATTATAAATATTTATATAAATATTGAATTTTTTATAAAAAAAGAGCAACTTTTACCCAAAATCAGGCAAAGCAGGCAGGCAGATTGAGTTGCTCACAGAATCACAGATTCATTCAGAAATCCATCTGCCATTGGCTAACTCAGTCTGTCACATAAAATTTGCTTGCGAGCAAATTCACAAAATTAACTCACAACACACCATGTATGTAAATATTGAATTTTTTATTTAAAAAAGCAACTTTTATCCAAAATCAGGCAAAGCAGGCAGATTGAGTTGCTCACAGAATCATTCAGTGTTCTATCTATCTGCCATCGGCTAGCTCAGTTTCTCAAATTTGCTTGCCGTGAGTCTGCACTGAATTTGCTTGCAAGCAAACCTTCAGTCCTAAGGGAGGTTCGGTTGTGCTTCGCTAGAAAGCAAGAAATCCAACCATTTCCTGCTTCCTACTAATCGAAATTGGAGCAGCAGAACAGATGATGGTCGGAAAAAGGAAAAATAGCAACTTAGCAGACAAGTTTGCCGGGTAAGGAGTGAGTGGGAAGGGGGAGGGTTCCCGCGGGCCATGTGGGCGGTGCAGCCTTGTGTTTCTGCACAGCCTGGATTAATTGCTTGGGGGGGGTGCTCTGGGGGTGAGATTTCTCTGCGGTCCACCAAAATTTTCTCACGGCCCAACAGTGGGCCGTGGCCCACCAGTTGTCAACCGCTGTTCTAGTCCAAACCCTGCTCAGGTATGGGACCCTATACCATTCTGAACAAACAGCTGTCCAATCTCTTCTTTAAAACATCCAATGATGGAGCATCCATGACTTCTGAAGTCAACCTGTTCCATTTATTGTTCTCATTGTTAGAAATTCCTTCTGTTCTAGGTTGCTTCTGTCCTTGATTAGTTTCCATCCGTTGCGCCTGCCTTATGGTGCTTTGGTTGGTTCCCCTCTTCTTTGGGGCAGCCCCTGAAGTATTGGAACAGTGCTATCAGGTCCTCCCTAGTCCTCTTCGCTGGACGAGACATAATGAGTTCCTGCAACCGTTCTTCATATATTTTAGCCTCCAGGCTAAAATATATGTTCTTCTCTGCACTCTTTCCAGAGTCCCAATATCCTTTTTATGCAGTATTCCAAGTGTGGTCTTACCAAGGCATTATAAACTGAAATTAACACTTCAGATGGTCTATCCCTCTGTTAATTCGACCTAGGATTGCATTGGCTTCTTTGGTGGCTGCTGCACATTGCTGACTCAAATGTAAATGGATGACAATAAGACTCCAAGCTCCCTCTCACAGCTACTGCTACTGAGCCAGGTTTCACCTAATTTGTACATTTGGTTTTTCTTGACTAAAACCTTGCATTTCTCTGCATTGAATTTCATGTTATTAGAATTTCGTTTTGTACTTGGTAAATTAAACTGCAGGCTAACATAGACTTTTTATAAGGATGGGAGGTTAATCCAACTGCATTTAGTAAAACTGAGTTCTCAGTTGACATGAACAGGGTTATGGAGTAAATTTGAAAAAAAGTTCCTATCCTGTGATAGGCATTTTTTAGAAATGGTGAATAAACAAGTTTGGCATTAATATATCATCAATGTTACCTGTAACTCATGTTAATTGAGATATTTTTAAAAATTACTCTTTATTTAAATTCATAAAATAAAATATTAATTGGTTCAAAAGTTGATTTCAAAAAAAGTGATGTTAAAACATTTTAATCTTTCTTCAGCCAACCATCTAGTCAGATAATTTTCACAAGTAACCATAATTTGGATGCATTAATTTTATAATTATAATTTTCTTCATGACTTCAACACAGGAGGCAGCCATAAGGTGAGAGAAGAAGATCTGGCCTAGAACTGAACCAGAATGAAATTAGTCAACATTTTAATTGACATTTTTGCAGTTACCCCCTCCCCCTTATCAACATATCAATTATGAAAATTGTTCAGTTATAAATTGCACTAAATTGCCTTCCTTTACCTTTATCCCTATGATCTTATAAGGAGATAATTCAGGCTCCAGAAATTATGTTTATTACCTTATTTCTACATCATTACTCCCGTGGAATCATACCGATTAGCAATTTCGTACAAAATGGTGTCTCCAATTAAGACAATTAGGAAAGTCTTGTTATTTGTACCTAAGTTACCCTTCGTCTGCATATATTTATAGCTCAGGAGGGATGAAAATGCAGGTGTGAATTTATCCCCGTGAAGACAGAGATTTATGCTTTAAAAAAATACCCATCAGACCTGCTGCCGTTGTTCATCCTGGAAAGTCAACGGTGCTGGAGGACTGTAAAGCTGAATTCCTTCTTCTGCAGCGTCCATCTTGGAGACTGGGGTTCCATGTGTTCCATTTGCCCTCCTAGCCCATACATATTCAGCAAAGGACTTGATTCCTTAGCTGATATTGAAATGAAACTGAACTCTCCTTCCAGCAGTTGTCTCAGTCTTAGGTAGCCAAGTGTCATTGGTTAGCCTGGCCTATGGCAAATCATGGGAGATGATCTGCTTGAATGAATTGCTGTTCTTTGACCTGTTCTACCGGATGAATCTCCCCAGGCCATTGCTTTCCTAGGCAGGTGGTTTGCTGGAAGAGGCAAGTAGGAAAGTACACGATACAGTTCATTGGGAAAAAAAGTTCCTGTGACATTTCCTCTTACGGGATACTTACTCCTGACAGTCCCTTCTGCCCGCCACCTCCAAGCTTACTCAGCAACTTCTTTCTTTCACCGATTATTAGAAAACATTCTCCATCATTTTACCTATTGCTACTTCTTATGTTAAAAAAAAACGTTCATAAGAAAATGCTACTTGCTGCAAGTACTGGAAGCGGAACCCTAAAAAAATTATTTTTGATTTTTGCTAACATTATGACTGAAGTTAGTTTTATGCAAAGCATATGCTGGAAAACCCTATGCCTTGCCAGAAATGATCGGCATATATACATTATTTCCGAACTCCATACATAAATGTTGCAATAACCTTTTTCCCATCTGCCTTTCTTCCCGTGATCTTTCTCTCTGTGATCTTCCTATATATAAGATCATAGACTTAAAAAGTCTAGGAATAGGAATATTCCTTCAGGCAATCAGATCCACAGCTGCTTAATACAGCACTGCAAATAATCTATGCCAGCATCCTTGTTTTCCAGATGCTCAGCATGGCCAACGAAAAGGAAGCCTCCCTGCGTCCCTGAGGCCATTTGAAAGCTGCCCTTTCCTGTCTGGTCCTATCTTATCTATTATTTCATTTCCTTCTCATTTACACCTATTACTTTGAGTTCTGCACTCTGGAATGAGAGGTGGCAGGCCTTCACTTTCTCCTCATTTTTTTCTTTGATGACAAATCTTGTCAATAATTTGAAGAGGCTAGCTCCTAGCCTTCTTTTCCCAAAACTAACTCTACCTAACTCCTTTTAGTCTCACTTAGTTTCCAGTTTCCTGATAAACAGCTTTATTCTTCTCTGAATCTGCTCCCATTTCTCTGCATTCTTCTTAAAGTATGGTACCCAGAACTGTGGACAGCACTGAGTTGATGCTGTCATCTAACACACACCCGTTCAGAATAAAGTGGAGTGGAATTATTTCTTGCCACGATTTGGAAAGATGTTTGTCTGGGTGGCAGATGGGATAGTGGCTTCCTGTTGCTTTCTCGCATTCAGCTTACAAGCAACTAATATTCCAAGAGTGGGGTTTTTTTTTTTCCACAAGTAGGAAAGTATCACCACTAATTCCTGCCTTTTTATGTGTCTACCTCCTAAGTTTTTCATTTATCTCTACTAAATTTCATTCCTCCCCATTTCCCTGTTCTCTTCGGTTTGATAAACACTCTTGAAAGAGCCCTTGTCATGAGACCTTTTGGGTAGATGAGAAATGATTTAATGCACAGCACATAAGGTTTCCTTCTGATATTTCCCCCTTTATTGACTAAATAAGATAAAAAGAAATTCATGGGTTTTTAAAAAATCAAGTGGCTTTTAAAGCTAAAACATATCCACATGTCTGCTGGATTCTCTCCCACTTTTCTTTGTCTTTCTGACATAACAACAAAATGAAGTTGGAAATGTGATTTATTCGCCATTCTCATCTTCATTCATATTTATTAGAGTTGCCCCACTCCAAAGACTGTAGAGTCTCTCAATATAAAGAGTAATAATTAAAAACATAACAACAAAGTACAAAGAGGGTTGCAGCTCAGAGGGAAATAATCATAGCAATAGAAACATGACATGGGCGCCACAAAAACATGGTCTCCAGGCCTGGAAACAGAGCCAAGTCTTAAGACTCTTCTGGAACCTCAAGAGAGTAGGTGCTGTACATGTCATTTAATGGGATGAAAATTAATTTTTACAATTTCCTTTACAAATATGTGTTTTTACACCAAGAATTCAAATCTGTTGTTAGTTTTGCAACTGCACAATGTTTAGCTTGGTAAAGCCACATCTGATCATATACGCCACAAAAGTCAACCCCAAATACCGTTAATTTTATCTTCTCAAAATTACACCTTGAGTTACAAAAAAGTAAAGGTTGTTTTTTTCTGCATGAATCTTAACGAGCTAAATGGCGATGGAGATTCTCAGTCATCCAGGTCATGACTGTCCCAAAGGTGTTTTTTCAAGAGGCAACTGGATTTTCTGTTTTTTTTGTTTTTTTTGAAGATGTTTTGCTTCTCATCTAAGAAGCTTCTTGGAAGCTTCTTGGACGTGAAATGTCTTCAAAGGACAACCAGAAAGTCCAGTTGTGTCTTGAAAAAGCACCTTGGGGACTTATCTAGCTAAGCAAAAAACAATCCATGCAATCATAAACTTAACATCAGAAAGGAATTATCTGAGCTACAAAAATGTTGAAGGGAGGGGTTTCCGGTTCCGCGTGGCTTCGGGGCAGCAGGAATTCGCGACAGCTCGCGATTCCTGCTGTGCTAGCCGTCGAGGTACCCCCGATCCAGATGGGTCAGGGGGATATGGCTGCCCTGTAGGGACAGCTGAAGAGAGAGGGGAGTCGGATAGGGAGGTGGGGGTGTCGCAGACCCCCTCCTCCTCCGGAAAAACCCCTTTTTCCCAAGGCGGTGGAGCGGCGGTCAGCAATGGCCGCCACGAAGAAGCCAGTAACCGGGTAAGATTGCGCTGGAGGAAGTAAGAAGAGTGAAAGTTTTGTCTGAGCCGGGTCAAGTAACATCTTTTAAATTGCCTGGAACTGAGCTGTTTGAATTGCTGGAGGATACATTGTATCCCTAAGAAGAGCGAAAAGCGGCGGAGAAGCTGTTAAAGGGAACTTTTTTTTTTCTTTACTCTCCCACCCCATGGAAACAGCAGAAATACTTGGATATATTGGACATTGAAAGTGAATTGTTTTGAGAGTTGAAGCTAAGAGACAAAAGGATTCTTGGACATTGAAAAATTTAAGAAATTGGAAAACCCTTGTTGGAGGTATGGATTTCTGATTATTTAAAATTGACATTGCAAGTGGGAAGGGAGAGAAAAAAAAAAATTGGAGCAGAAGCTGTAAAAGGAGGAGATTGCCTAGAATCCCAAAGGAAGATATATGGTAATTGGACCTCTTTGATTAAAAATTAACCCCAGAAAGAGAAAGAGAAGAAGGAAGAAAAGTATTAACTTTTGGAACTTTTTTAAAATTGTTTTTGATTGTCTTTGATTAAAAATACTTGTGGTTGTTTTGGAAAAAGTTTCCCTTTTCATAATGGCATCGTTTGTGGATGAACTAGAGATTGAATATCAAAAATATAAAAAAGAAGATACTTTGGGCACTTTGTTTCAATTCTTAGAAATGGCGTTATGTACTTATGAAAAGTTGATTACGCAGCAGAAGGACTGGGACAAGGAAGAAGAGGAAGAAGAAGCCATCTTTGATGAACAATGGGTCCCTTCCGGAGAGGAGGAGAAAAAGGATAAGAAAAAGGGGATTTTAAGAATTATAAAAACAACCAAAAGAGAGAAAAATGAGCGAAAAGGTGGAGGCAAGGTTAGAAAGCAAAGGAAAAGGAGCAAGAAAAGCGAGGAGAAAAAGCAAAGGGGTAAAAAGGGCAAGGAGAAGAATAAACAAGAGAGAAAGGGGGGGAGGAGAAGCCTTAATGGGGGGAAGCAAGACCTAAAAAAAAAAAGTTTATTTAGAGACAATGGGTGAATTTAATTTAGGATAAAAGAGGGATCCTGGAGGGTACATAAGTTTGTGTTTTTATATGTGTATTTAGAGTATAAAATTCATTATGTAATCTTAGAATCTTTTAAACAGAATCCCAAGAAAAATTGCTATACGAAGTATTTTTAAGTTAGGTTAATGAGTTATAGACGTTACTCCAATTGGTGTATAGGAGAAGTATAGTAAAAGAAAAAAGATGAATGGATAATTGGAAATAGAACAGACAAAGAATGTTGTTGAAAATGGTAATAAGATATGGAAGGATATATATGCTTTTTTTTTTTTTTTTGGATTTTGTATATTGATAAAAGGCAATAAAATTTTAATTAATAAGAAATAATTTGGATGAAAAGGAGAAGTAGGGATAAGATATGAAGTTAATACTATATGAAGTATTGATACTATAATTTGGAATTGTTATGCCTTATTGGTCTTTTATTATTATTTTTTCCTAGAAAAGAATTTATAAGCTGTTATGCCTTGATTCTTTGTGCATTGTTTTTATAAAACTGATAAAAATGGTTTTTATATATATATATATAAAAGAAAATGATAATAAGATATGGAAGGATATATGGGATGAATATGATGTTTGAATTTGTGTCTGTGTGAAGAGTTTTAACCTGGGAACAGACAACCTTCAGAAAAGATCTTTTAGTTTTGTTTATGTTTTGTGTTTTGTATGTTTGTGTATTGTGTTTTTTGTAAAACTAATAAAATTTGTTTTTTATAAAAAAAAAAAAAGAATCAATAAAACCTTGGAGGAATGTTAGATGAGAATAATTGTAAACAAGCCAGAAAGAAATGAATATGATGACTATAAAATGGATAAATGTAGAAAAGAAATGAAATTGAATAAGAGTAAAGAGAAATAATGAGAAATTTGCTGAAAGATATTTATGTGTCCATATGGAAATGGGATAAATTAGAATTATGTTGTATAAAAATAATGTTTTATTCGACTTGTAAAAATTTATAATGTTAAGAGGTTTTATGTACTTAATGGTTAATGATGTGTTGTTTGTCTTTAAAATTAATAAAATTTGTTTCAAAAAAAAAATGTTGAAGGGAGTTTCATCAAGCCTTGTTTTGATTCGTTCTTCACCATCAGCCGCCTACTTGCTTCTTGGCCTCTGACATAATCCTCCCGTTTCTCTTGTGTCTCCACTCTGCTTGCTGCCTCTGTGACCTGTTTCACACATCCCTCTATTGACTGGGCATGACAGGGCCACTGTGGTCCTTGCATTGGTTTATCAGCGAACTTCCTTATTTCCGCTGCAGTCACTTTGCATGTCCAAGGTGGCTCATCTACACCTTCAGTCAATCAGCTCCACCAGGATGGATGATTTCACATGGATTAAAGGCATTTTTCTTGCAGAAAACTCTCCCAGTGCGCCATCATCTGCACCACTCAAGTCAGTGGTCTTTTGCACACCAGCTCTTCTCTCTTGAATGCCACCTGAACACAAGACTGTCTGGATCATCATTTCACTGAAAGTGTACCATGCTGAGCGCTGAACGGTCGGCAAAACAGCATATAGTAGACCTCTTTTGCAGTCTGACCTGCTGCAGCTGGAACAACACATGACGCAGCCCTTCAATCCAGGGATGTTGTACTTTGATTTTGAACCACTAAGAGTGGTACATACCAATGATGTAGTCCACTATCATTCTTAAGTTTTGGAGAGTTTTGCTTTTAAAGCCATGTTTTCAAATCCATATTCAACAAAGCCTATTTGCAGTTGTCAACCGGCATGAATGGCTTACGGGGTCAATTTCCAGAAGAGCCAGGTCTGTGGGAAGTTCTCCTGTCCTTGTTGCCTGAGTGATCCTATATCCATACACTTGATTAGTAGAGAGATCCTTTACAACACTCTTGCTTAGTGAAATGAGAGGCTCACCAATTGAAACTGGTGAATGAAGGATATCAAGTTCTGTTTCAGTGTCCAGCATGTTGCCAATTTTACCTGCCCATTTGTTGTTAGACAAGGCATTCCCATCTAATTTTGTGATGGTCATAGGAGTAACTCATTCGTGTGGAGGGCACACACCAACCAGATCAACTTCCAGTCAAGCTTGACCTCTACTCAGGGCATGGCACCACCTTCATAGCCATATTAACCTTTGTAGAATCTCCTCTAATGGCCTTCAAGCTTTTGTCAATGTCTTCATAAAGTACACCAGATTATCTGCAACCACTTGAGCAGGTTTTCCTGTTTTTGAGCCTTTCTCAGGAGTGAAATGATATTTGAACTGATATTCGCTCTTTTTACAGAGCTCATCCAATTCTTTTTTTTTATTATATCAAAGGTTTTTTTTTTTTAATAAAGTTTTATTTCGGTTTTCACACACAAAATACAAGTAAAACATCTCTTTTGAAAATAGCATGGTCCCAGGTTGAACTTCTTTATACAGATACAAAACTCAATTTCATGCTCCTTTTTGTATTCTATTTCATATATTATACTATTTTACATTTTCTATATAGTTTTTCCCCTCTTTTAATTTTCTCAATTTTATTTTGATTATCTCATTTCAGTTCAAATCAATATATTTATACTTTTGTCTGTTCTGTTTCAATTTCATATTATCTTTTCTCATTAAACAAATTTTCTCCTGTAGTTACTAATTGGAGTATGACACCTTTATATCTTTTAATTACATCCATTCAACTCTTATTTAAACTTCAATATATACCTTAAGTTTATGACCTTCAATATAATACATAATACATAACTTCCAATCGAATTCTGCTTGGCACATTCTTATAATACACACTATATTCTTTTTTTTTTTTTAAAGAAAGATTGTAAATATATGTAATTATAAACCCTCATTCCATTCCAGTTCAGTTCTACCATTAATAATCATTAAAATCTTAACATCTTTAACACTTCTTTTCAATTAAATATCATACTACCTTAAAAACACATATAATCTCCATAATTAATTTTTCCCTTATTTCTCTTCACATGTTTTATAAATCATTAAATATACCTTTTGTTACATTTATTTATTGACAAGCATTCCACTGAATTACGATAGTTATTTAATAACTATTACGATAGTTATTTAATCATACATTGTTTCATATTTTCTAAAATTATTTCTGCTTCTAATATGATCATACTATGTTATGTATCTTTGCAGAATCCCCTTTTCCATTAAGTTTTCACCCATTATCTCTAAATAGGCCTGTTTCTCTATATTTTGCTTCTGTCCTTTATAACTTCTTTTCCTTTCTTTCTTCCCTCTCATCTTCTCCCTCCCCTTTTTACCCCCTTGTGTCTCTAGTTCTAATTCTCTCTTCTGCATTTCCCTCTTCTGTTGCTTTCTGATTTTATATTTATTTTTCACTCTATTTTTTTTTTGGAGTTGTTTTTCCCAATCTTAAACTTTCCATTCTCTTTTCCCCCTTTCCTTTTTCCCCTTTCCTTTTGTTCCTGATGAACAAGATTACTTGTTCATTAAAGATGGCTTCTTCTTTGTCGCAATCTTCTTGTTCTGCAGGCACTTCTTGTTGTTTCTCATAATTCCAAATCTCCATTTCTAAAAACTGAAATACGAAGCCAAAATAACCTCTCCCTTCTTGTGCACCTTCTTTGTACTTTTTAAGTTCCATTTTCAGTTCTTCTAAAAGTGGAGCCATTTTAAACAGTTTTAAACAACCACCTGATTGATTTTGGTCATTCAAAACAATAACCAAGAATCCAGAAATCATCAAGTAATCCAGATAGTCCCGAGTTATATCTTCTTATTTCTTTTTCGATTTTCTCTTCCTGGGGTTTTTGTTGCGATATTTCAGTTAGAATGTATCTTTTGGAAGCCTTGTTGAGATTTTGCTATAAGTTCTTTTTTAATTCCAGGCAGTCTCCTCCCTTCTAGATCCTACCCTTTTATTCTTTTTCTCTCCTTTCCTGTTTTCAAAAGCTCTTAATTATCCAGAAATCTTTATTATCCCTTTGACTCTTTATTTTCAGCATTAAATGCCTATTGATGTCAAAGTGGATTTTTTTCCAATTTCTTACTTAAGTCTCTTAGCTGTCAATATAGGAAAAAGAGAAAACCAAATATTTTTCCTTTTCTCTTTCCTTCACAGCTTAAAAATCTTCTTAGGGAACAATGTTTTTTTTTTTAACAGTTTCAATTCCATTTCAATTCAATTTGTTCCTTTTGCTGTTTGACCCAGTCAACCAAAACTTTCTCTTCTTATCTTCCTCCTGCACATTCTTTTCCGGTTGAATTCTTCTTTGTGGTGGCCATTTCTGACCACCGCTGCAACCGCTTTCGGGAAAGGGAGTAATGGCCAGCTGGGGAGGAGAGATGCGGCTCTCCTCAACCCTGCTGACAGTCACCCCCCCTCTTCACCACCTCTACGGGGTGGCTTAGTCCCAAAACCAGCCGGCTTGGGGCGCTCCAGAGGCAAGCATGGATTGAAGCCTCGCAGAGACGAGGTTTCGGTCTGTCGCTGAAGAAGCTCAAACTGGAAGTTCCAAAAGTTTTTATTTTTTAAGACAGACATATACAAACAAAACATAAAAACATAAGACCATCTTCCATTTTATATACATACAGTGTGTCAGTTGGTTACAAATCTTTTGTGCTATCCTTTCGTAGTCATTACAATTTATATAATTTTTCATCTTGTCAAAGTAACGTATGTGTATATATTTATCAGTTATTAATCATCCATGACTGAACTATTTATTCCATCATTTTATATGAGATATTCCAAATTTTATTTTAAAATTTATATTGTACTTTCATCCAATGGTTATATAGACATATTGTGTTTTATATCAATCTATTGAACTTCTATTACAAAAATATCTAATCTATTAAATTACCATGTCTTTTTATCCAACCATTGATAAAACAAATCCCACATCATATAAAATTGCTTATATTCTTGCTCTCTAATTTCAAATGTCAATCCGATTTATTCTTAAACATTCTTGCAATTCTTGTCGGGGGTAGGTGCCACCTGTAAAACATCTTATACAAATTTTCTTTATATGCAGTTGACATTGTCATTTTATAATTTTGAGACCACAATTTTTGCCATTTCTCTAGATCAATCCCATATCCAAAATTTTTCCACCAAGCAATCATCATTTCTTTGACTTGTTCTTCCTCCAACTTAAATTCTAATAAATGTCCATAAAATTTTTTAATTACCTTTTCATCAGTACCCATCAGAATTTTGTCTAAATCAGTCAGCTTATCATAAATACCTTCTGTTTTAAAATCTTTATCAAATCTAGATTGTATTTGCAAATATGAAAACCAATTTATTTTTACACCTTGTTCTTCCAACGCTTGCACAGATTTAAGTTCACCCTTTTCACTCAATATCTCACCATACCTAACTGTTTGTTCCTTTTTATATATTATTGGATAAGAAAAAACTTTAATAATATATATCCATAATAGAATTTTTAAGTAATATTGTTTTTTTATCTTTCCCAGTTCAAAAACAATGCCTCTCTAATGTAATGTCTTCTAAAATACCCCTATGTTTAGAGTTCATCCAATTCTTGATCTAGAAACTTCATATTTTTTTCCTGGGCTCTCTTGACTTTATTGTGGCCAATTACAATAAAGACCATATACTCTTGTCTTCAGTGATCAAGGCAGCACCTATGAAGGCAGGCGTGGTAATGGCAGCTGTGGCATGTTAGACCAACACTGTATCTTATGCTCTGCATAGCAGCATTTGTTATTTCTAATCTATTGTTTTCTGTCTTTTTTTTTTTTAAAAAAAGTTTTATTGATTTTAACAACAAACAAAAACACATAAAACATAAGACATAACATAAAAAAAACATCATTCTTCATAAATTTACAGTGTATCGGTTGGTTTACCACTCCTTTTTGTGCATCCATTTCATAGTCATCGAAATAATTATATTACATAATAACTCACATTATCAATCATCAGTTAAGTATCCTAATATCATTATTGAATCATTTGACTATAATTTTACTAATTCATACTTAAGCGAGATAACTATAATTGAATTAAATTATTTTATAACAGATCATAGAATCATACCAATTCTATCTTAATAAAATATCCTAAAAATGTTATCAAAACCAAGAAAAATTATATATTTGCTATTTCCTAAATTTCTAAATATTCTATTATTATATTGTATTATCTAACCATTGATAAAAGAGATCCCAAACTTCATAAAATCGTTTATCCTCTTGTTCTCTAATTTCAAATGTCAATCTACTCATTTCAGCACATTATTTTCTTAATAATTTCTTCCTCTAATGGTATTTTCTCACTCTTCCAATGTTTAGCAAATACAATCCTAGCCGCTGTTAATACATTTACAATCAAATACTTTAAGTTTTTATTATATATATCAGGTAAGAAGTTATTATAGATCAGTTATCATATTCACAGGAAATGCGAGCAGCAGCATTAACACTCTCAGACAAAATATCATTCAACAAAAAGAAAAAGATAGCTGAACCTGTGAAATTAAACAAACAAAATGTTAAAAAGTTATGATATTTATGTAGTTATTTACCAAGCACATCTACATTATATTAAAATAAGCAAAATAACTGTACAGTTCCCAAGGCATGTCACAGCTTTTGAGCACCCATAATATTTGCATATTGAGAGTTGAAAATTTTGACATGCCCTAAATCAGGGGCTGCCAACCTTTTGGACCTCAGGGACCACCAAAGCCATAATTTTAAATCCCGCGGACCACTGATATGAATGGTGACTGATGGTAGCTTGCTGACATTGGAGGGAAAGTCAGTCCCATATTCCAGATCTGTAATAGCTGCTCCTCCACCCAGGTACACCAGCCTGCCATGGTCTGGAGGAGCTGCTCCAGGATGACCGAAGGGCCAGTCCTGTGACTCCTGCAGCTCTGGAATATGGGACCGACTTTTCCACCAACGTCAGCAAGCCACCCCAGGGCAGATTTCCCCCTCTCGGTGTTGGTCTCAGCTTCCAGTTCCAGCTCGTGTGGAAGGTAAGGTTTGCGCTCAGTCAAAGGGTGGGCATCAGCAGGTAGGCAGGCCATGTGGGTGGCACAGCCTTGTGTTCCCATGCAGCCTGGATTGCTTTGGGGGGAACATTTCTCTGCGGACCACCAAAATTTTCTCATGCACCACCAGTGGTCCCCGGCCCACTGGTTGGTGACCACGGCCTTAAATTACACATCTTGGTGGAATTAGGGTTTATTCCAGAGTGCAGGGGCTGCCACAAAGAAGTTGTGCTTCCTCGGATAACCCCACGGAATGAAAGGCTTTTTAGATACTGGCCAACATTTTGAATTGAATTGGAAGCTGATTGGCTACCGGTGCAGCTTCCGTAACAGAGATGACACATGGGAATAAAGAGAACTTCCTGTTACTGCTCATATTGGTGGATTTTGGACCAGTTGTAGCTAGTTATAAAGGGCATCTCCACATAGAGCATATTGCAATGATCCACTAGCAAAATAACCACATGAAGGGACTCCCAGCTGAATAACAGGTGTAACTGGCACACAATGAACCTTTGCAATGTACCTTTGTCCTGGCCACAGCTGCCACTTGATCTTTGAGCAGTAGCGGTGAGTCCAAAAGCATCCCCAGTAACCCTAACCCCAACCCTGTGTCAAACAAGGAAGGGCAACTCCCTCTAAGACAAACATCCCTGATTTGGGGCCCAAACAACCACAACCAATCAGTCTTGCCAGGATTGAGTTGAAATCTGTTTTCCCATCCAGATCCAAACTACCTCCATGTGCTGGGTTGATACATTGACAGCTTCATCTGTTCAGGCCGTGGTAGAGATGGGTATTATGTATACACTGGGTGCCAAACTCTGAACTAATGGATTATTTTTATTGTAACAGTTATAGTAATAGAATTTTGCATGTCTGAGTGCGCTTCCCCATGCTTTCAATATAACTTCCTGTAAGCTAAGATGGCTGCAGTTTCTCCACTTCCTTGGGAATCAAGAATCAAACTTAGTTTAATGAGTAAGACTGTGCCTCAGGCTTAAATAAAGTTACTCATTAAATTTGAGTACCTTTATCCACCAGTCAGCATAAATGCTCCTCATCAATCCCTGTACAGGGTCCTAAGGCCACTGACTCCCTGGCAAGAAAGAATTTTGGTTGTCATTGTTGATCAGTCACAAAGCCATTTGTGACTCTTCATGACCCCATGGACAGGGGGCCCTGTCCTCTGCTGTCTCTGGGAGTTTGCCCAAATTCATGCTCATTGCATCAATAACACTATCTAACCATCTCACCTTCTGCCATCCCCTTCTCCTTTTGCCTTCAGTCCTTCCCAACATCAGGGCCTTTCCCAATGAGTCCTCCCTTCTCATTTGGTGGCCAAAGTATATGAGCTTCAGCCTTGGCATCTTTTATTCTCATCCAGAGGCTCTTTAGTTCCTCTTTGCTTTCTGTCATTAGAGTGGTATCATCTGCACATCTGAGGCTGTTCATATTTCTCCCAGCAATCTTAATTCCAGTTTGTAATTCATCCAGCCCAGCATTTTGCATGAAATACTCTGCATATAAGTTAAATAAGCATAATTAATATGACAATACACAGCCTTGTCATTCTCCTTTCCCTATTTTGAACCAATCATTTGTTCTGTGTCTGGTTCTAGCTGCTCCTTCTTGACCTGCATACATGTTTCTCAGGAGACAGGTAAGGTCACCTTGTACTCACATCTCTTTAAGAACTTGCAAACAACAGTTTGTTGTGATCTATACAGTCAAAGGCTTTAACTAGTCAATGAAGGAGAAGTAGATGTTTTTTGGACTCTCACGCTTTCTCCATAAACCAGCAAATGTTGGCAATTTGATCTCTAGTGTCTCTGGCTCTTTGAAATCCAGCTTGTTCTTCTGGTTATTCTTTGTTCACATATTGCTAACACCTAGCTGGTAGGGTTTTGAGCATGACCTTGCTAGCATGTGAAATGAGTACAATTGGAACATTCTTTTGCCCTTCCTTGGGATTGGAGCATGAACTGACCTTTTCTAATCCTGTGACCATTGCTGAGTTTTCCAAATTTGCTGAATCCAGCACTTTAATAGCATCATCTTTTAGGATTTTAAATAACTCAACAGGAATACCATCACCTTTGCTAGTTTTGTTGTTGGTGATGCTTCTTAAAGCCCACTTGACTTTGCACTCCAGGATGTCTGGCTCAAAGTCAGGAATCATACCACCATGATTATCAGGAACATTAAGATTTTTCTTGTACAGTTCTTCTGTGTATTCTTGTCACCTCTTCTGAAATCTCTTGTGCATCTGTTAGGTTAGAACTCATAGCACTCCTGATGGTGTAAACAACTAACCAGAGAAATGGCCTGGCTTCAGATGTGTGGGTGTCCCATCACTGGAGGTTTTGGAGAGGAGATTGAACATTTGTCCAAAATAGCATAGGTTCCTTTAACCCAGTTTTGGTTGCCACAATATAAAAAAGGTGTTGAGACTCTACAAAAAGTGCAGAGAAGAGCAACCAAGAAGATTAGGGGACCGGAGACTAAAACATACGAAGAATGTTTGCAGGAACTGGGCTTGGCTAGTCTAGTGAAGAGAAGGACCAGGGGAGGCAGGAGAGCAGCCTTCCAATATTTGAAGGGGTCAAGAGAGGAAGGGGTCAAGCTATTCTCCAAGGTACCCAAAGGCCAGACAAGGAACAATGGATGGAAACTGATCAAGGAGAGATTCAACCTGGAAATAAGGAGAATTTTTCTGACAGGGAGAGCAATCAACCCATGGAACAGAAGTTGCCCTCGGAAGTTGTGGGAGCGCCATCACTTGAGACTTTTAAGAAGAGATTGGACTGCCATTTGTCAGAAATGGTGTAGGGTCTCCCGCTTGGGCAGCGAGTTGGACTACAAGGTCCCTTCCAACTCTATTAATCTGTATCTGTATCTGTAACTCTGCTACTCTATTATTCTAGAGGACTAATATTTAAGAATGTTAGTCTTCTAGAATAGACTGAAATATATGAAGAATGGTTGCAGGAATTGGGTTTGGCAAGTCTAGAGAAAATAAGAACTAGGGGATGTGATAGCAGCATTCCAGTATTTGAGGGCTGCCACAAAGAAGAGGGGGTCAAATTATTTTCCAAGGCCCCAGAAGGCAGGACAAGAAACAATGAATAGAAACTAATTTAGCAGAGAAGCAACCTAGAATGAAGGAGAAACATTCTAACAGTGAGGACAGTCACCCAGTGGACCAGAAGTTGCCTTCAGTCATTGTGGGTGCTTTGTCACTGGAGGCTTTTAAACAGATTTCAAACAGATTTCAAACAGATAATCAGAGTTGGAAGGTACGTTGTAGGTCATCTAGTCCAACCTCCGCCCAAGCGGGAGACCCTACAACATTTCTGAAAAATGAGTTAAAGGCGTCACTCCAATTAGTGTATAGGAGAAGTATAGTAAAAGAAAAAAGATGAATGGATAGCTGGAAATAGAACAGACAAAGAATGTTATTGAAAATGGTCATAAGATATGGAAGGATATATAAAGTGAATATGATGTGTGAATTTCATCTGTGTGAAGAGTTTTAACTCGGGATCAAGCAGCCTTCAGAAAAGATGTTTTAGGTTTTGTTTTGTTTTCTATGTTCTGTGGTTTGTATGTTGATAAAAGGCAATAAAATTTTAATTAGCAAGAAATAACTTGGATAATTAGAATGAAAAGGAGAAGTTGGGATAAGTTAAATAGATAACGTAAATATTGATATTATAATTTGGAATCATTTTGTATGTTCTATTGGTTTTCTTCTTTAATTATTATTTTTTTTTAAGAAAAGAATTTGTAAGCTGTTATGCCTTGATTGTTTGTGCACTGTTTTTGTAAAATTAATAAAATTTGTTTAAAAAAAAATTGAGCTTAGCTGTATTGCATCTCAGTCCCAATCTATTTTTCCAATAAGGTACATCTATGTCTTGTGTATGCTTTGAGCTTTTTTCCCAAGAGATGGGGTCAAAGATCTCCTTTACAAACAAGGCCAAATGTGCTGACTTAGATGAATGAGGATTTTTTTCAACCAGATGGGAAATTCTAGTCCTTGATGCAACACAGTGAAGTAGGTTTTCTTCTTCCAGCTTCAGCTAAAGTATCCAGCATTAACCTTACTCAAAGTAAACTCACTGGGTGAGAATTGGCTGGGTTGGCCTTTTTCCCTTCCACCCATTCACGGCCCTACCACAGTGTCTAGGGATTGAAGCTGTATTACAGTATGGATGAAGGTGAAAAGGGAAGCCAATACTGTTCAGAGGGGTTTTCTGGCAGTTCAGGAGGAATTAAGTGCAGAGCTGGGATTTTTCTGCATTTCAATTCCTCCCAATTAGTTGACAGTCTGCTCTCCAGCAACTGAAACTGGAGGTCACCTCAGCAGAGGCCCAATCTCAGCATCCTGCAAGTTCTCCCTTCCATGTAAAGCTTGTAAATAAACACCCCAGGTTGTAGCTGGGTTGTTACACTCCAGGGGAGAGGAATACATTTTCATGCTTCCTGCAAGTAAATGCCAGAACTTGGTGGAATCTTTCACACAGCTTGCTCTCAGCTGTGTCCAATTTTCATACACTGCCCCACCGTCTTTAGGCTGTTTTTAATCATGCTTTTTCTGAAGGAAAATCATGCTTAGGGGGGGAGGGAATTGTCTATAATCATCTAAAAAGAGCCACCAGTTCTTTTTTGTTGTTGTTTTGCTTTCTGGTTAGTGCTTTTACTCTACTGATCAGTTTGCATTGTTTTAGATTGCTCTGTTGACCTCTTTGCAGGACTGGATTGAGAACGTGTAATATTTAAGTGTAGTTTCATCTGGTGGATTAGACACCATTTAAAGACATGTCTGGTTTAAATGGGGGGATGCAAAAATATTCTAAAACCGTGCCATACATTGACACTCATATGCAGTCCAAAGTAGCTGAGGGCATGAAGCATGGGATGCCTGCCAACTGCACTTTGCTGTTTAAACAAAGGCAGAGGATGCCAGCATCTGGGGCACTAACCACTTTAGAATCCCAGGGAATAGTCCTCCAGAGAGGCCTCTCTTGTGCTTGCTGTTGGCTCCAGCCAAAGCTGAGACCCCACCACCACCCTATCCCCTTTCTCCCTAGGGACTGCTCCATTCAAAATGTGACAATTCAATTTATTGGTGCTTGTCCTTTCTTTAGGTTGATGCTGGTCTAACATGGTGGTAAGTCACTCTTGGAGGGTTGGAATGATATTTTAAATAAAGATTGAGGTCATCAACTTAAAATCTCTTCCTAAAATGACCACTGCTTCTGCATGCTTTGCTATGGAATCGGACATATAATCATCTAAACATTGCCATGCTTCTTTACATTGAGACTGTCTCTTTGCAGGAGATAATGTTAATGTTGTTAACAAAAAGGAATAGTACTTCAGCCTAATTATGGCTGGTCCTATTACATTCCTAATTGTGTCCAGCTTAATACTTTTTCTGGAAACTATTGTAGCCAAACCGCCACTTGGGAATCCTCCAAAGGGAGAAGCAGCTATGGTCAAGAAGTTGCATAATATCAGAACTAGAATTAGAATATTTTTTATCAGCCAAGTGTGATTGGACACACAAGGAATTTCTCTCCGGTGTATAAGCTCTCAGTGTAAATACAAACAACCAAGTAATAATCATAAGATACAAATAATAGAAGGTAATAGGAAAGATGAGAAGGAAATAGAGGGAAAGCAAAGATATTTATAGAAGTTGAGGGCTACAAGGTGGGAAATCCTAGAGATCTGATTGGCTGGTCAATTTGGAGACTCTAGGCAGCTCCTTGTCAGTAGATCTGGAGTCAATTCTATTGTCAGCCAAAATGGGCAACAGAACTGAGGAAGTCCATTGATAAAGGAGATAAAAAATTGAGTTCCTCTAGGTCAGGGGTGTCCAACCTTGGCAACTTTAAGACTTGTGGACTTCAACTCCCAGAATTCTTCAGCCAGCTGGCTGAGGAATTCTGGGAATTGAAGTCCACAAGTCTTAAAGTTGCCAAGGTTGGACACCCCTGCTCTAGGTTGTGATTTCCTTGTAAGGACTGCTCTTGGGCTAGACTGTGAATGGATGAAGAGCGGGGGGTGGGATGTCTGGGGGCAGTGGGATTAATTTGGGTGTGACAGAATTAGACAAAGGTGCAAAGTGGGTCATATGCAAAGGGGAAGGGTGCAGTCTCAATCTTGGTTTATTTTCTCCACTGCCTTTTCTTGTATGTTTTTTTTCGCACATTTTAATTAACAGTATATTAAAAGTGGAAAGTATTAAAAGTATTAAAAGTGGAATATTAAAATAGAATTTTAATGTTTCAGTAATATATTAAGGTGTTCAAATACTACAAACACATTAATTAATATATAAACATCAAATTAGTAAATCAGCTTTTTGGGATCTTCAGGTTATGCTAATTCTCTGCCCCTAGAGTAGCATTATCACTTATTGAATTAGACATAAGTATTTCAATTCCCTTTAGGTGTTCTGTCCTTATCATCTCACTTAGCATATAGCTTGTAATTTATTTAGTGACTACCCTTTTGTTGACTCTTTCTATATTTTACATTTAGTTGTGATTTATCATTTAATTGTAAAATCCTGTCTAATCTGGTTGGTAACTACACCATGAATAGAATAGAATAGAATAGAATAGAATAGAATAGAATAGAATAGAATAGAACAGAACAGAACAGAACAGAATAGGGAATTGAGTGGAGTGCAGTAGAGTAGAATAGAATGGAATACAGAACAGAATGGAATGGAATGGAATTAGAATAGAACAGAACAGAACAGAACAGAATAGAATAGAATAGAACGGCCAGTGTGACACAAAGAATTGTCTCTACTGCAATATAAATGCAAAGCAACAGAGTAATAATGATAATAATCATAATAATGATTCCAATAAGAGGAGGTAGTAGCAAAGATATTATTGTTGTTATTATTATTATTATTATTAAATAACAACAATAACAACAACAACAACAACAACAACAACAACAACAACAACAACAACAACAATAATAATAATAATAATAATAATAATAATAATAATAATAATAATGCTACAGCCATACTCCTTGGGTAAATATCCTTAGACATAAGATAGTATTGTGATAATTAGATGTTCAGCATGAGGTAAAAAAACTGTATTTGTTTTGTCCTGCAATATCCTATAGCAGCACCCTGACATTATAATTTAATGTAAATGTTAAACCCTTTCTCCACATATTTTCCCATTGTTCAAGCATCACATTATATCCAAAAATTCCTTGCCCACTCAATCATACAATGTTTTACATGTACATTTTCAAATTCAATTTCAATAACATTTTACAGATCTTAGTGATAATATGTTCATTGTTTCCACTTAGTAAAGTTTCCAAATCATTCTTAACAAAGTCAAATCCATAGCACTTTTTATCCAATTTAAATCTTCCTTTCAGTTGTTGATAAGTAAACCAATGGCAAACATAACCTTCTGATAAAAGTTCTGCCCTCAGCTTTAAGATTGGGTCACCAGAGTTGAAAGATAAAATTTTAGTGTCGGTCAACCAGTCTGGCTTTGCCACCATTTATTTTATTTTATTTATTATTTATTGATTAGCTCTTGGGCCATATCAAAGTGCAGAGTTCCAGAAATAAATTATGACTAAAATTTGATAAAAGCAATTAAAATGAAATTGGATAAAACCCTAACCCTAACCCTAACCCTAACCCTAACCCTAACCCTAACCCTAACCCTAATGATGCCTGATGGCTGGGGGAGTCTGGAGGTGCAACAACATGCCTCGACTGAAGCCTGGCAAAGTAGCAAGTGGTACATGGAGCTTTGAGATACAGGATTTTAACATCTCTCATTCTGGATGGGGTTGCACAACCCCAGACAGATCAGATGTGCAACCCAGGGGGACTTGCAATTCCTATTCAAAGAACAGGTGGTAGTCACAGCTAGGAAAGACACAACTCCGTGTTGCATACCAGTAATGATCTTTATTGAATAAGGAGTCCCTGCACTGAGTCGCTCAAACCCTGGTCCTCTCGGGCCTGGACTACTGCAATGCACTCTACCAGGGCTATCCTTGAAGTATGTTCAAAAGCAACAGCAAGTGCAGAATGCAGCATCATGGGCAGTTCCCTGGGCTCTTATAGTGGCCTATTTTTATTATCATAAATTATCAGAGGGGCGAACCTCTCTGAGAGCGAAAATTAGCTAAAGATGGTCACACTAGGGGAGTTGCCGCTTATGGCAGTGTCATTAATCACATGTCACCCAAGATCCGGACTCAACCTTTCCCAGTTCCATGCATGTAAACATCGTAACATTTGAATGAGCCTGCAATGGTTAGGAGACTAATGCCCATGCAGTCCCTGCAGCTCAAGCCCAAAGTCCATAGCCCAACGCTGGATGGTTCGTAAAGCAGTCCCTGGTTAAAAACGATGACAGAGAGGTGGTGCATCGAGACAGCCCAACGGTGAATATCGGTGACACGGTCAGGCTGTCCGTATATGGAGACCTTGATGTCCCAGGTCTCCCACATTCAGTTACAGGACACTATGGAGACATCCATGATACCCATGACACCCAGAACCGGTTTATCACCTCCACAAGTAAATCTGGTTTGATGAATGAAGTGCCGGATGTTATGATGGGCTTGACTCTCAGACGGAAGCCTTGCCGTCACAGGAATTGATCCAGGCACTGCACGACATGGTTGTGCACGCCATGCACATCAGGCATCATGTATTACCTCACAAACTTGCAGGACATGGTTGATCATCTCCAGAGCCCGGCAGGCTCCCCTACAAGTATTGTCAGTGGTCTGGCGATTGGCACCCTGCACACTCCTTGATCTCATAGGGAGCATGTTGCCCCTCAATTGGATCCCCATTAGATACAGGCAGGGGAACACTCGGGAGGGACGTAATAGCCAATCGTGTCTGGCTGCGTCGATCCTGGGGACTCCCATCTCCTGACCATCAAAGGATGTCAGAAGCACAGTCTTCCACTCCTACCGTGCCTCAGCCTTCATTGTTACAGCAGCAGTGTTAACTCTGCACGGTCAGTTCATCCGGCGCTGCAGAAGACCAAATGCATCCTGGCGTGAACAATCTGAAACAGCATGGTGGGATGGGATGCTATCTTCTCGAGTCGTGACGCCTGGAGCAATGGGATAAAAGTAGAAAAACAAGGCACCCCCAGGCCTTCATCTTTGATGTGTGTGTGGAAGTAGCCCAAGTGGGTATCTTTGGGCAATTGCAGCCAGCGCCTCACTGCTGCACGGATCACAGTCCAGCTTTCACAGAGTGTTCCTGTGCACATGACCCAGTACGAGTTCATGGATGAATTTGGCCACCAAGAATGTTCGTAATAACAGCATCTGCTGTTGCGGCTTTAATGGCACCTGCAAGAGCTCCTGGAGCAGAGAGTCCAATTTGCCGGTGTGCTTGGGGATCACATGACCCTTCCAGTTAAACTGAAGGCTGAGATAGCAAACCGAATTCCCTGGCCCAAGATGCTGCCCCCCTCGCACTCGTAGGTGGTTGGTAACAGCGCCACACACTTTCTCTTTCCATCCCTAGTAATGGTGAGGCCCAGGGACTTCTTGTCATTTAACGGCAAGCATCACGGGCAGCTCCCTGGGCTCTTATAGTGGCCCACATTACATTGCTGTTCCACAACCTGCCCTGGCTGCCTGTTTGCTTTCCTTTGCAAATCAAGGTGTTGGTGAACCTTCTCACCCCAATGGGATTGGCCCACCTGACCTGTGTTAGCAGAGGGAGCTTGCTGCAGACCTCATCAGTCAAGAAAGTTCACCTGAATCCAGAGGAAAATTCCTTTCTGCATTGGCTCCTGCCCAGTGGCATGATTCCACCGGAACAACCGGTTCTGTGAGCATGTGCAAAGCTCACATGCACACCAAACATGTGCTTCACATGCGCGCACAGCATTTAGAAAAGACCATTTTTAGCTCTAATACTTACCTTATGCTGCATCCCAGTGAGTAAAGCAGTGGATGTGTGGCAAACAGGTGGGTGGGGCCAAATGATAAATGGAACTACTGGTTCACCTGAACTGGTCCAAAACAGTAAAATCCCACCCCCGTTCCTGCCTTTGAGACATCGTACCCCCAATGGGAGACCCACACCCACCTTTTTGGACTTTCCTAAGCCGGAAGACCTGGCTCTGCCAACCGACCTGAGGCCCCAAGAAAGGGGCATCATTCTGGAGGTGGCTATTGGGTAGATCCTATCTCTCCCCATGTACTTCCTGCTCCCCCTGTACTTCCTGGTTTTTGCTTTATTGTGTTTTGTAGTTTTAATGTTTTTAAGCCACTCGGAGTTGTCCTGTCCAGATGGATGCCATGCAAACTTAATAAATAGACAGGGCATTTATATAAATATACAATGACTGCTTGGCTTCAGGCTCAGTAAGTGCCTGGATGAGTCTGGAAGCTCTTTTGAAGCCTAACAATGTTTATTTTAAGGCATAACAATCTGCTCCCGCATGGAAAAGGCAAGAGGCAGAAGGAATTCTTCAGATCACAGCAGGTATAAGTTTCGTTTGCACTATCTCAGTAGCAATGGGCCATCAATTGTCCCATTAGCTTCATTCTGGTCTGTGATATGGACTATTCTCCAGCTGAACTATACTGAGGAATCTGCAGGATTAAGCAAGAAGCCAAGCTAAGATGGGAAGATTTATTACCTAGTTCTGGGTGGAGAGCCTGGCACCTGTGTTGAAACAGCTGCCTTGGTTGTTTTCTGGAACCAATTCAAGGTACATTCCCTGACATATAAATCCTCCCTTGGATTTGGAGCAAATCAGGATTCTCTATTTGTGGACAATGCTCTCAGATGCCCCATAAAGCCCTTTTGCCCAGTCAGTCACAAGGCTCAGGGGCAGCTCCCTGGATGTTCAAGATGAGTTGGGCAACGTGGTTGGTCTTCAACTCACAACAGTTGGTTTAGTTCTCATTCAAAGTTAAGCGGCCGTGAAAAAGTAACCCATGACCACATTTCGCGTGACTGTTGCAGCCTCCCCATGTCCACGAGACCAAATCTCAAACGCTTGGCAACTGGTTTCTCCTTGTGGTAGTTGCAGGGTCCCTGGGTCCCGTGATCATCTTTTGCCAGCCAAGGTGATGGGGATCACTTAACAGCCGTGTTACTAACTTAGCAACTGCTCATTCACTTCACAGCCGTGGCAAGAAAGGCCATACAATGTGGCAAAACTCACTTCACAGATATCTGGCTGAGCAACAGAAACGTTGGGCTCAGTTGTGGTTGTGAGGCAAGGGCTGCCTGTGGTGGTGTGGAGGGCTTTTCAGGTCTGCATTTTGAGGTTGCTGGTTTGAATACATTTGGTTTTAAATCAATTTCAGAGATCGGTGTAGGAGGCCTGTCAATGTTCGAGGCAGGCAAGCAAGCATGGCTAAGCCCAAGCCCAGGTGAATGGAGGAGGGGTGAGCCCTGGCTGCCCTTTTGTTCCTGCAGGTGATCTACAGAGGAGCTTCTGGCCAGGCTGGACCCCTAGTGGCTTCCACGAATGAGGCCCAGGAGAAGGTCCCCAGTGTGAGTCCAAAAGTTCAAAAGGACTAAATCTCTGCTCCCAGTAACTGATGCAAATTAGATCTAGTATAAATCTCTCTCTTCCTGCCCTCCCAGGAGAAGCCAGCGCCCAAATGGCTTTCATCCCCTCGGCACCTGGGGGCCTCTGCCCCAGCGGGGGGGGGGGGGGGGGGGCAACCTGCCCCTACCATGGCAGCCCACTGTCCTCCCTCTCCCACAGCCGGGCCAGTTTGACGGGGGGAAGGCCACGTCCCTCGGTGTCAAGAAGTTGGCAGGAATGAAATGTCCCTGCTTAATTCTGTGTGCTGTGGAGACAGAGTGGGCCTGTCTATTTGAACTAAGGAGACATTGTAATTTAATTACAATGGTAAACAAAGAGTTTTAATGCACTAGAGGAAATTTACTTAGGCCCAGCCATTGGCAGATTTATGGGTTTTAATGGAATGTTGGAAGGTTATTGGCACTGGGGGAATCCTGGTTTCTTATTTCATAATCACTTATTTATGGTTCCCACTGTAGATTGTTCTTGTTTTGTAGTTCATGATTTCAGGTCTATTAAGCTGTCACTACTTTCCTTTGAGGCATTTTTGTTTGCAAAAGTTCTTGCCCTGCTTGGC
The DNA here is from genome assembly GCA_033807585.1 of Hydrophis major. NCBI lineage: Eukaryota > Metazoa > Chordata > Lepidosauria > Squamata > Elapidae > Hydrophis > Hydrophis major. The sequence continues at coordinate 6,556,277 of CM066335.1, read as the reverse complement.
TTCTTCTGTCATTTCTAAAATGGGACTGCTTTGAAAAGAGAAAGAGATCATAGGACACCAATGTCATATTAAAAGAGCAAAGAAAACAGACAGATTTATGGCCGAATAAATTACTTCAAGCATGTAATAATGATTGGCTGATTTTCATCATACATGAAGAAAAATGCAAAATTAAAAGCCTAGTAAATTAAAATGTGCAGGATAAAATCTGACTATTAAAGGCAAAGCAAAATGATGATGCTTTACCCAAGTTTTGTGAAGGGAGATGGGGAGCCCAGCCAGCCCCTCCCATTGCTTGGAGCAGGAAGGCAATTTCTGGTAGGTGCGCTCCGTACACCTTAAAAACTCAGGGGTGGGATTCAACAGGTTTGCACTTATTCGCTAGAACCAGTTGTTAACATTCTAAGCAGTTCAGAGAACCAGTTGTTACAAGAAATTACTGGCCTAATCCTGTAAGGAAGGCAGGAAGGAAACATTCTGGTGTTGCTTACAGAAACTACCTCTCCATTAATTCTTATTACATTCTTGGCAGGAATAGATTTCGTGTCTCAGGAACGTCTCTGGAGTTTTTTTCCCCTTCTTTGCTGGTACTTTACTTGTGTGGAGTGACCATTCAAAGTTACAATGGCACTGAAAAAAGTGACTTATGACCATTTTTCACACTTACGACTGTTGCAGCATTCCCAAAGTTATGAGAGTCCAGGCAAGGAGATGCGTGCCTCGATGTGAGTGAGATTGAGTTGGCCATGTCCAGCTAATAAGATGACCTCCAAGCCATGTCCACCCAGTCACATGACAACCAAGCCACGCCCACCTCCTAAGCCATACCCACAGAACCGGTTGTTAAAAAATTTGAATTCCACCCCTGTAAAGATTGTACCTGGCCGGGGGGGGGGGGCAGGCCCTTTAGAGCTTGTGCTTGGAAAACAGTGGACAGCTTTTGCATTTTGCCATTCATCCATGTTGTTGTTTTTAACAAAACAAAAAGGAAGAATGGAAACAAATGGACCAAAGGCCTGAGAATGAATCTCTCTCTCTCTTTCTCTCTCTCTCACACACACACAAATTAAAATTGGCTAAATTCTATTTTAGCACTGAGAGTAGTTATCCAGTACTATTCTTGTCAATAAAAGGTCACAACACACACTGGTTTGTAAAGTTTTTCAAGTTTTATGTTGACAGATAGTTTGCATGTAATGCTTTACTGATGAACCTTTTTTATGTAAAACTTTGCATTGCCAGAACAGGCTTGATATGATATTGGAACATAAATTTCATGTAATGCATTAATTTGATTGTCTATTTCTCCAAAGATTGGCTTTTGCAAGTGCATTTTTTTACATTATTTTGCAGTGCATTTGTATATGTGGTTTTGTTATTATCTCAGCTGCCAACAGTAATTTTGTACTTTTGTTGGAGGTTGCTGCATTTTTCGTTCTTGTTGGTTGTCTGTTTGAGATGAGTGGCCAAACCGAAGGAATGAAGGAATGCTTTCCATGTGTGCCGCTTAAGCACTTTTCTTTGGCTTCTGTGAATAAGATTTTAAACAGGCCAACTGCCGTTTTCAAATAGTAACTTAGGGCTATTGGTATTGTCAGGTTGCCCCACAGCTGGTAGAGACCAGCGACCACACTGGAGGGCCGGAATGGATGCCTTGCGCTCAGACTCTGCCCACCACGAATGTGCCATTTCAAAGCAGTTCCCTCTTAATGCTCAGTTCCAGTTCTCTGGCGTGCCTGCTGTACTTTACTGCGTACCAGAGGCAGTCCTTCTACGTGGATTCACCACTTCACGCAGGCAAGACCACCAATGTTTCCTCTGCTTCCCTTGAATGATGCCTGCTGCAAATGCCATAGGCTAGGATTTCTTTACCAGTATGGTGGTTCTAGGACTTGTCTTACACATAATTTCCCAGCAGGAATATCTCTTCTTTAAAAATTACCATTTCCGTTTTCCCGATCTGACCATTTTTTCTACTGGCTTTTTAATCTTTTTAATCACTCTGCTGTTGATTAATATGATAAAAATTATAATATGGTGCATCACTAGACTTGTTACAAATAACAAAAACGCACGTAGCAGAATTATTATTATTATTATTTTTGCATTAAGATGTCTATAGGATAGTGAATCATACTGAATATTTCCACCAGACTACCAATATCAGTGGCGGATTAAGGCTCACCGGTACTCTAAGCACTGACAAATCTTGGTGTCCCCCTCCTTACATACTGTTCAAAGGAAGCCATGTTCTCCACCTTGTGGTGCCCCCTTTGGGCCTGGTGCCCAAGGCAGGTGTTTAGTCTGCTGAATGGTTAATGCACCACTGCTTCCAATATCAGTTGGTATTTCTTCCTTTTCAGAACATGCTCCTCTTTGAATCCATGATCTCTATTGCCTGACCTCCACGTTCCCATTGTTCCGCCCACTGATTGAACCACAAAGCACTTTACATCTATTTTCTACAGAATCGTTCTGCAGACACCCTGGGAAAGACCTGTGCAGGATTATCGGAGGTTTCTTAAGGAAGAACTGGTTGTAAGTGCAAACAAATGAAAAACAAAAGTACCTTGGCTTCATCCTATCCGATGAGCCTGGAAAGGTGAACACTGTGTTTTACAGTCCCAAAAAGATTTGGTTATTTGGTCAACGGTTGCATGTATTGTTCCTTTGTTCTCCTGTGTGGATTCTCTTCCTAGGTCTTTTCCTGTGGCCTTCTCCTTTTCTCCTGACCTCTCAGAGGTTCTCTTTCTTCATCCCTGCTGCTGCTTCCCCATATTTGTCCGCCTTCTTTCTCCAGCTCCTTTTCTGGCCATCTTCCTCCTTGGCCTTCTCACCCATGTTGCTCTAATCCCACTACAGATCAGGGGTGGATTTGATGACACAACGGCTCACAAAGCAGCCAGGCACATGGGCAACCCCGCTGATAGGGATCAGGTACAATGGATCCCATCAGGCCAGGAAAACGGGGCTTCACTGGGTCAGTCATGGATCTATTCACAATGTCCTTTCAATGCAGTTGCTGAAAGGCATCCAGGGTACAAGCACCCCGAAGCGGTGGCTCATCCAGGCCCCATCGGAGCCTTCTCCATCCTCACTTGAACATGCTAGGGATAATGATAGAGAGAGTCACTGCCATCATTCACCTTAATTAATAGTCCTAGTGATTGGTAGGAATGAACTTAAGGGTGTCTGACTCTGAGGCATTATTATGAGGGTTGGTCACACAATCAGCCAGATGTTTAGGCTGGATTTGGTGCCAGGTAGGGTAGACGATGGCCTCAAGCACCAGGGGCAGGCGGCTTTCCTTTATAGTCTCTTCTTGATCTATTGATGCTGCATCTGGAGAGAAGGCAGTATCAGGCCACCATTGAGCCGTTGCCCCCAAATCTGAAGCCTGCCGCAGGCAGCTGAACCTCTAGCAAGGCAATTGCACTTATGGGAAACCTTGGTTTAAATGCTGGACAACTCTTAAGTAGCAGATTAGCAGAGTGAACCAAGGCAACCCACCATCTTCCTTCCAAGCTTTTCTCCTCCTCTCTCTCCCTGCATTCTGTACATCTCTCTATTAGTTTTTTTTTTTTGTCACGTCTCTTCCTCCACTCCTCTGTTGCAAAGGGACCATCTCACCACAGATGGAGAAGGATGATCATCGGCCCCCACAATCTGAAGAAGACCTAAGGCCTTCTTGGGGAGGGGGCGAATCCATTTGCCAATGGAACTGGAGATCTGGCACATTTCCCTCACAGTTTTGTGAACTCGTCCAGAGCGCATCCTGTCGATCCCAGGGATACCGCAAAGTCCCTGGTAGATCCAGGAGACGCTTTTTATGCCAGCGGCCAAGAGGCAGCCATTATAGCTGCTGAAGTTGGGACAGCTCCAAAATGAAAGAGAACATAAAGAGAGAGTGTGCCGGTTTGGTGAGAACGTTTTCTTTATTTTAAGACTTGAAAGGACACCCTAAGGCAGGGGTCTCCAACCTTGGCTCCTGGAAGCCTGGCGGACTTCAACTCCCAGAGTTCCACAGCCTGGCTGTGGAATTCTGGGAGTTGAAGTCCACCAGGCTTCCAGGAGCCAAGGTTGGAGACCCCTGCCCTAAGGGAAAGAAAGAATCTGTGAAAGTTTTGACATAAGTGATTAAGCGGCGATTTTAAACAGGAATGTCAAAGTAATTCTTTTTTCTCATTGCTGGATTTTCTACACATGATCTTATATTTTGAAACTGGACTGGTTTTTTCCCCTTCTTTTTATATATTCTTCTTCTCTCCTTTTTGATTTTATAATATTCTAAGCCATAGACTCCCTTTTAGTTATTTTTTAAATCTCTTTTTCTTTTTTTTAAATTAATTCTCATTATATTTTGCTTGGAAAAGGAGGGGGAAAGTGAAAGCTAAGGAAACTTTGTAACACTGCCAGCTAGAGGCTTGGAATTATTCTATTTTTCTTTTGACCAGACAAAGCTGAGAAAGAACTGAGACTTTTCTTCAAGGACATTGCCTGTTTGATAAGATAGAGGAAAGAGCAGGGGAGAGTATTATTGCAGGTGCTCTTCTGGGTATCTATCAACAGCTGGAGTCTGGTGTTGAAGCTTAGGAAAAGAAAAGGTGATAAGTCTTTGGAGAAGAGAGTTATAACAAGAGCCTTGGATAATTAAACAAAGTGCAGTGTGCTCTTTTTATTCTTTTTAAGCTGTGCTACCTCTCATCAGTTTACTTTTTTTTTTTTGCAATAGCTATTTGGATTTTTGGCTCTCTGGAATTTGTCTTTTTTTTTTTTCTTGTCTTTGGAAGTTAAATTTCTACATCTGCTTTTTATTTTAAAGGAAAGGCTTTAGTATTAATGCTTCCCTTCCTTTTCTTTTTAAGGGAGTAGTCTTTTTCTTTTCTTTCCCTTCTTGGTATTTTTGTCTTTCCATCTCTTCCATGTTAGTTTTTTTTTCTTTTTTGGTTTATTTTTATGCATACTTTTATATTTGAGACCTCTTAATTGGATTAAGGTGTTGAAGAACCTGAATAATTTTTCCTTTCTTTTTTAGCCTTTTTCTTCACTTTTTCGTCTTTTTTAGGATTTTACAACTTTTTCTTTTGTGTGTGTGTGTTCATGGTGTGTTTATGGTCTTTTCCATCATTTTTGAATTTTTACTGTCATCTAACCAACCGATTGGATTAAGGTATACAAGAACCTGAAGAATTTTTTTTTCTTCTTTTTCTATTATTATTACTATTTGGCTTTTCTTTTCTTACTATTCTCCTACATTTTTCCTACTATTTTTATTTGGAACTGCAATTGGTTATTTTACAACTGGATTAAGGTCTAGAAGAACCTGAAGATCTTGAACTCCTCAAAATGAGTAGGAAATTAACAGCTCCTGGTTCTTCAACTTCTACTTCTTCCTCTCCACCATCTGGAAGACAACGTTCAATACAGCTAATATTAAGGCAAGAAAAAGAACAAGAAAAAGTGACCCTGCAGATGATTATGCAAGGAATTCAAAATATTCAAACAAGATATAAATATTCAAACAATGGATATAACCAAATATAAAATGGGTCTAATAGAAAAAGAAGAATTATCACAAAAAATTAGAGGTGCCAAACAGAACTATTTTGAAGATGCAAATAAACCAGGTAGAGGGTTTGCATATAAATTGAGAAAGGAGAAAGAATCAAGGAAAAAATTGCAATTAATAGATGACCAAGGCCAAGTTTGCTATGGTAGTAAAGAGAAGGAGGAAATTATTCGAGATTTTTATGGGAAACTATGCACACAAGAGAATATTGATGAGGAAAGTGTTAAACAGTATTTACAGAATGCTAATTTACCCCAGATACCTAAAGAGATTGAAACAATGTTAGAAAGCAATATAACGATGATGGAGTTAACTGAAGCACTTAAGAAACAAAATAATGGAAAGGCACCAGGCCCAGATGGACTTCCAGCAGAATTTTACAAAACATTACAAGAATCATTGAATTTTCCATTGCTAGAAGTTATGAATGAAGTTATGTTAAAGAAGAGAATACCTAAATCATGGTCAGAAGCTTATATCACACTTGTTCCAAAAGAGGAGACCGATCCATTACAAATCAAGAACTATAGACCTATCTCCCTACTAAACGCAGATTATAAAATCTTTTCTTCAATATTGGCAGAAAGGCTTAAAAAATATTTAAATAATTTTATCCATCCTGACCAAAATGGATTTCTGCCAAAGAGACAAATCAAAGACAATATGAGAGTAATCTTGGACACTTTAGAATACTACAAGGCACATCCCAAAAAACAAATGGCTTTGATATTTCCAGATGCACAGAAGGCATTTGATAATGTGAATTGGCGATTCATGTTATTACTGTTTGAACAGACAGGCTTTGCTAGAAAATTTATTCAAGCAATAGAAGAGGTCAGTTCTTCTTTTTTGACACAAGAACTCAATCAAAAAAGAAGAACTGACCTCTTCCCTGGTCCAACACCTCAAAGCCACAGGACATGAGATTGACTTTAAAAATACCAGAACTATCGCCAAAACTGAACACTTCAATAACAGAATAATCAGAGAAGCCAGAGAGATAGAAAAACACCCACACAGCATGAATAAACGAGATGACACCTCCCGCCTACCAGCCATTTGGAAACCCACCCTCATGAACAGACGAGTACTTAACATGAAGAATGACACCAGACCCACACCCACGAGGGCCACACAAGATGCTACCACCACACTTCCACGTAGAAAGCAGACTCACACCCACACAGAAGATGAGACATGACCATGGACCAGAAACTGCACCGCAGCTGCATCACTACCCACTTCAAACCCCTCCAACCCATACATGAAGCAAACTGACGCCCACCATGAAGATGCAGCACGACCACGAACGCGAAGCCAAACAGCAGGATCACAGCTCACCAGCTCAAATCCCCCAGCAACTAAGACTAACCTGAGCACAACCAAGCCCCCACCTGAACACACCCCCAGCCAATCAGAACACAGCCAAACCCCCAACCAATCAAGTCACACCCCCACTAGCAGTTAAAAGGAAGAAGCAGCTGCAAACTCACATTACTCTGAGAACAGAGTCGAAGACACAAGCCTGAAGATGATGAATGAGACTTCATCCAAACATTGCCTAGATACTTCCAATTTTACGTGGGAGAAAACCTGAATAACCAAAGATAGATAGATAGATAAATAGATAGATAGATAGATAGATAGATAGATAGATAGATAGATAGATAGATAGATAGATAGACAGACAGACAGACAAACAGATAGATAGATATATGGCATTCAGCTTTGTTCAGCATATGTTTTCTTAAGTTTTCGCGGGTACTTCCATGTATGGCATTCAGCTTTGTTCGGGTATTTTCCCACGTCATAGTAGTGGTGCTTTTAAAGTTGTAGCAATGTTTCAGCAGAATCTCATCTGCCATCATCAGGCTTCTGTATAGTGTTCATCTGTGAGTTAGACTTTTACAGTGGTTTCAGATTTAAATTTGGGGCAGCCTATTGCTGTGCCAGAATGGTTTTTTTCTTCATCCTGATTGGTTGAGAGTCTTGGTCTGTGTTTATTGGTCTTGGAGTTTGCTGTGTTCTGCTTCTAATATCTTCTGTCTGTTTTTTTTGGCTCTTTTTGTATTTTGATTGGTTCGCAACATTGTGTTACTTTATTGGAGGCCTTTAGTGCAGCTTGGCTTCGGGTAAATGGACGGCTATCATTAGTTAGGAAGCTGGGTTTCATCTGGGTGCCTGGTTGGGGTGTGTTTGAGCTGGAAGTATCAGGGGGGATCTGTTTGTGCCCATGTGATTGCCTGGCTTGTGGTGTGGAGATTTTTTTGTTTGTGAGTGCAGACTTCCAAATGATTGACAGCCTGGTGGAATCATCTCTTCTGTTCATGCTTTCTGGTCTTTTTTCAATCTCTATGGCTTCTCTGATGATTCTGTGGCTAGGATTTTCTATGGTGGCTAGGGTTTTGGTGCCATTGAAGTTGATGCTATGACCTGTGGCTTCCCTGTGTTGGACTAGTGAGGAAGTGTGTTCCAGCTTTTTGACTTTTTGGCTTCTCTGATGATTCTGTGGCTGGGATTTTCTATGGTGGCTAGGGTTTTGGTGCCATTGAAGTTGACATCAAACAAACAACTACCATTCCTAGATGTACTAATCTACAAAAAAACAGATGGCACACTAGGACACACCATATACCAGAAGAAAACACACACCAACTGCTACCTCAGCGCCCAATCCCATCACCACCCAGCACAGATAAACTCTGTGGCTAAAACACTAATTACTAGAACCAAACGCCTGGCAGACAAGACACACATTAAGACTGAACTATGCACCCTGACTAAAATATTGACAGCCAATGGCTTCCACAAAAGCAAAATCACCAACTTGATCCACAAAAACACACTGAGACATAATAGAGACCCAGAAGATGAACAGACCTATGGAACAGCTGTCCTGCCCTACATAAGAGGCACTACAGACAAAATTAGTAAGATCCTATACAGACACCACATCAAGACTGCCTTCCAAACAGACAGAAAAATAGCAGCCATCCTCAGGAACCCCAAAGACAAAATGACCTGGAAAACCAAGGCATATATGAAGTCCCCTGTGCATCATGCCCGGCCACATACATTGGACAGACCAATAGAAGAATAAGCACCCGCCTGGATGAACACAAAAATGCAGTCAAAAAGCTGGAACACACTTCCTCACTCGTCCAACACATGGAAGCCACAGGTCATAACATCAACTTCAATGGCACCAAAACCCTAGCCACCATAGAAAATCCCAGCTACAGAATCATCAGAGAAGCCATAGAGATTGAAAAAAGACTAGAAAGCATGAACAGAAGAGATGATTCCACCAGGCTGTCAATCATTTGGAAGCCTGCACTCACAAACAAAAAAATCTCCACACCACAAGCCAGACAAACACCTGGACACAAACAGATCCCCCCTGATACCTCCAGCTCAAACACACCCCAACCAGGCACCCAGATGAAACCCAGCTTCCTAACTAATGATAGCCGTCCATTTACCCGAAGCCAAGCTGCACTAAAGGCCTCCCATAAAGTAACACAATGTTGCCAGCCAATCAAGATACAAAAAGAGCCCCCCCCCAAAAAAAAAACAGACAGAAGATATTAGTAGCAGAACACAGCAAACTCCAAGACCAATAAACACAGACCAAGACTCCCAACCAATCAGGAGGAAGAAAAAACCATTCTGACACACCAATAGGCTACCCCAAATTTAAATCTGAAACCACTGTAAAAGTCTGACTCACAGACAAACACTATACAGAAGCCTGATGATGGCAGATGAGATTCTGCTGAAACGTTGCTACAACTTTAAAAGCACCACTATTATGACGTGGGAAAATACCTGAACAAAGCTGAATGCCAGACATGTAAGTAACCGCAAAAACTTAAGAAAACAAATATCAAACCTCTCCGGGGAGGGAATAAACAACTAGATCAAAACCTTCGAGAAACTGGAAATTAAAAGAGCAGTAATACTATGTGACCTCCAATTCCTACGCAGCTGCAGAGACAACAATACTACACCAACCTGCTTCAAATTAACATTTCATCAAAGCACAGCAGCCACTAAACGTATCCTGAAAAGAACTGAAATGGCTCTACTAAGGAACGAGCTCCACAGTAAGAGATTCCAATTAGATCAGTTAAACAAAGATTTGCTAGCACTACACCTGGAATTGAGCAGCAAAATCCACCCTCTACTTTGGGACAAGATAAAACAACTTACAACTTGGAGAGCTGAATCTGCAAACATTTACAAACAGGAAAAGCTCTTGAAAAAATTAAAGAAATTAGAACATGACAAGAAAACCCCCAACAACTCACAACAACACCTGAAACAATTAGTGTACAATGTTTCCAACAGAGAACTCACCAAAACAGAAACAGAAGTCCTAACCAAAGGATTCAATTATGCTCTAGCACCCCAAAAAATCCCCACAGAATCCATCATATGTGCAGTAGAATCCAGCCTAACTAAATTAAATACAGATGAAGCTGATAAAATAAGACACCAAGTTACCAACATTCTATGCACAAGCAAACCACCCAAAAGCAACTTACAGCAAAATGAAATTAAAGCGCTACAAACCCTGAAAAGAGACAGCAGCATAATCATCCTCCCAGCAGATAAAGGGAATGCCACTGTAGTAATGGACAGAAAAGACTATGAAACTAAATTGACAGACCTACTCCAAGACTCCACATACAAACCCATAAACACAGACCCAACCACATATCTGGAAAAATTAACCAAGAAGAAAATTTTAACCAGCCACATAAGCAAAGAGATCCAACACACGATCATACCCAGAGAGAAATCTTCCAGATGCCCCAAACTATACAGCCTCCCAAAAATACACAAAGAAGGCATACCTCTCAGACCCATAGTCAGCTCCAGAGGAGCACCACTACAAAACCTGGCTAAACACCTAGCAAAAGAGCTACAGACCCATGCTGAAACAGCAGCTTCTCATGTACAAAACTCATACCACTTCTTGGAAATGATCAAAGATCTACACGTGGAGCAAGAAGATCTGCTTGTAAGTTTTGACGTAGTTTCACTATTCACTCAAGTCCTGATAAAAGAGACCCTCGAAATCATCAAAAATAAATACCAACCAGCTAAACACCTCATGGAACTAACAGAACACTGCTTAACCAACACATATTTCATATACAAAGGACAAAGATACAAACAAATTGAAGGAGCCCCCATGGGATCACCACTGTCACCTGTCATTGCAAACCTGTTCATGGAAGAATTCGAATCCAGAGCCCTGGCCAATGCCATACTCAAACCCAAACTATGGTTAAGATATATCGATGACACATTCGTGATTTGGCCCCATGGACAAGAAAACCTAAACAACTTCCTAACACACCTAAACAGCGCACACCCCAAAATCAAGTTCACCATGGAAAGAGAAACAAACAAACAACTACCATTCCTAGATGTATAATCTACAAAAAAACAGATGGCACACTAGGACACACCATATACCAGAAGAAAAGACACACCAACCGCTACCTCAACGCCCAATCCCATCACTACCCAGCACAGATAAACTCCGTGGCTAAAACACTAATTACTAGAACCAAACGCCTGGCAGACAAGACACACATTAAGACTGAACTATGCACCCTGACTAAAATATTAATAGCCAACGGCTTCCACAAAAGCAAAATCACCAACTTGATCCACAAAAACACACTGAGACATAATAGAGACCCAGAAGATGAACAGACCGATGGAACAGCTGTCCTGGCCTACATAAGAGGCACTACAGACAAAATTAGTAAGATACTATACAGACACCACATCAAGACTGCCTTCAAAACAGACAGAAAAATAGCAGCCATCCTCAGGAACCCCAAAGACAAAATTGACCTGGAAAACCAAGGCATATACGAAGTCCCCTGTGCATCATGCCCGGCCACATACATTGGACAGACCAATAGAAGAATAAGCACCCGCCTGGATGAACACAAAAATGCAGTCAAAAAGCTGGAACACACTTCCTCACTCGTCCAACACATGGAAGCCACAGGTCATAACATCAACTTCAATGGCAACAAAACCCTAGCCACTATAGAAAATCCCAGCCACAGAATCATCAGAGAAGCCATAAAGATTGAAAAAAAGACCAGAAAGCATGAACAGAAGAGATGATTCCACCAGGCTGTCAATCATTTGGAAGCCTGCACTCACAAACAAAAAAATCTCCACACCACAAGCCAGGCAAACACCTGGGCACAAACAGATCCCCCCTGATACCTCCAGCTCAAACACACCCCAATCAGGCACCCAGATGAAACCCAGCTTCCTAACTAATGATAGCTGTCCATTTACCCGAAGCCAAGCTGCACTAAAGGCCTCCCATAAAGTAACACAATGTTGCCAGCCAATCAAGATACAAAAAGAGCCCCCCCCCAAAAAAAACAGACAGAAGATATTAGAAGCAGAACACAGCAAACTCCAAGACCAATAAACACAGACCAAGACTCCCAACCAATCAGGAAGAAGAAGAAACACACATACATATATTTCAATTATGCATATTATTTTCAACATATATGAAATACACTGGTGGGCATGGCAGGGAAAGGAGACTGTAAAATCTCCTGTCAGAGGTGGGATTTGCCGGTTCTCCGAACTACTCACAATTTCAGCTATCAGTTCTCCAGAACTGGTTTGTCACCTCTGATGAAATAAAAATATATCCTACTGGTAATGTATTTTTCTCAGGAGTATAACAAAGTTATAATTACTGACATGTAGTAAAAATATTGGAACACCCACCCACACATGCACGCTGGACTCTGTGTGTTTTAGTGGTGTGGCACTTGTTCAGTGGCCCAGTTAGGTCATTCTAGATTTTAATGCCCTTTATATATCAAGGAAAAATGTTACTATTTTGTTGCCTACTTTGTCCCCCAGAGACTCAGGGCAATAGCAATAGCACTTACTTCCATATATTGCTCCATAGTGCTTTACCGTCTTCTCAAAAGGGTTTACACAGACCTCCCCCATTGCTGCTGGGTCTTCTGGTTACTTAGGATGTTTTGGAAGGCTTCCATTAGCTTGTGTGCTACCATGATGCCATGTGGTTGCAATAGCCTGTGGATACTTTCTAAGGTGTTTTTGATATAGGGCAGTGCTCATTAGGCTATAGTTATATAGCTTGTGTTCATTATGCTGTACTGGGTGAAGTGGTCAAACACTTTTTAATAAAGTTGTACAGGTATCTAGCAATAGCACTTAGATGGTCTGTATATACTGTTCCACAGAGTTTTGCAGCCCACTCTAAGCGGATTGCAGAGTCAGCACCTTGCCCCCAACCCTCTAGGTCTTCATTTTATCAACTTTCGAAGGACAGAAGGCTGAGTCACCCTTGAGCTGGTCAGGATCAAACTCCTGGCTTGTGGGTAGAGCCTACAATACTGCATTCTAACCAATGCGTCCCCATGGCTCAGACTTATTTTGTTGGAAGATGATGCATAAGTGGTCAGTTTCCTTTTTATTTTATTTATTTATTTATTTGATTTGTCAATCGCTTACAAGATAATAGGTATAAGTATATACATAGTTATGAACACAGGAAATTCGTACATTTAAGAAAAATAAAAGAAACAATAGGACAGGGATGGTAGGCACATTGGTGCGCTTATGCACGCCCCCTACAGACCTCTTAGGAAAGGGATGAGGTCAATAGTGCAGTCTAAGGTTAAAGTTTTTGGGGTTTGGAGAAGAAACCACAGAGTCAGGTAGAGGATTCCAGACATTGACACTCTGTTGCTGAAGTCGTATTTCCTGCAATCAAGTTTGGTGCAGTTAACCTTGAGTTTGTATCTCTTGTGTGCTCTTGTGTTGTTATGGTTGAAGCTGAAGTATTCATTGGCAGGAAGGACATTGCAATGTATGCTTTTATATGCTATACTTAGATCAGACTGAAGATGGTGTAATTCCAGGTTTTCTTGGTCTAGAATTTATGTCTGGTGGCATACTCTACAACGAGTAGAGGAATGGAGAACTCTTCTTGTGAAATATTTCTGGACTTTCTCAACTGTGTTGATATCAGATACCTAATGTGGGTTCCAGACTGATGAGCTGTATTCGAGTATTGGTCTAGCAAATGTTTTGTGTGCTCTAGTTAGCAGTGTGATATTACCAGAGAAAAAGCTACGCAGGATTAAGTTACAACTCTTAAGGCCTTTTTGGCGATGTAGTTACAGTGGGCTCTAGCACTTAGATCATTAGAGATGAGCATTCCAAAGTCCTTTACAGAGCTTGGATCATCAACAAGATCTTGACTATTCAGCTTGTATTTTATTTTCTGATTTTTTTTTGCCAATGTGTAAGACAGAGCATTTATTTGTTGAGATTTGAAGTTGCCATTTGTTTGACCATTCTGATACATATTCAAGATCTTTTTGAAGGGGAGCAGTATTGTCTGTGGTGTTCAATAGCTTTACATCGTCAGCAAAAAGAATGCAGTTGCTCTTAATATGATCACAGAGATCATTTATGTAGAGTATGAAGAGAGTTGTTCCTAAAACACTGCCCTGGGGGACACCACTATTGAGAGGTACAGAATTTGATAGGATGCTTCCAATTTTGACCATTTGTTGCTATCTATCTAATGCTTCTATCCAGTTATGCAGTTGTCAGGAGATACCATAAGATTTTAGTTTTAGGACTAGTTTGTCATGTACCACTGAATCAAAGGCTTTACAGAAGTCTATGTAGATTGCGTCTATTGCTTTGCCCTGATTGAGTTGTGTAGTCCATATGTTTTTGCAGTGTAAGAGTTGCAGATTACAGGATAGTTTTTTCCTGAAACCAAATTGTTTATTGGAGAGTAGGTTGTTTGTTTCTAAGTGGAGCATACTGCATTAGTTAATAATTGATTCATGACTTTACAGGTGACGCAGCATAAGGAGATTGGTCTGTAATTTTCAACTAGGCTGGGGTCTCCCTTTTTGAAGATGGGGATGACTGTGACTTGTGACCATAGATTAGGCAAGGAGCTGGTCCTGAAAGATTTTTCAAAGATTATGCTTAGAGGTTTGGCTATGGCAGTGGATAGCTTTTTTAAGAAGTAGGCACATATTCCATCCGATCCAATAAATAGAGATGGTTTTAGATTGCGTAGTGCTTTTTCAACATTGTCTTCTGTAAAATCAATATGTATTAGATCATTGTAGTTGTCTGTGGTTCGACTAGGAAATGCTGAGCATGATCCATTGCTGTTTACAAATACTGAGCCAAAGAATGTGTTAAAGATGTTGGCTTTGATGATGTCATTGTTGCAGTCTTTACCATTAGGTCCTATCAGGGGTGGGATGGACCTTGAGTGTTTTAGTTTGTTGTTTACAACATTGTAGAAAGCACAGGTGGAATTGGTGCGTAGAAGGTTTTCCTCTTGTTTAATGTGATAATTGGTGCATTCAGTCTTTATCTGGTGGCATCAATTTTTGTATTGGTTTTGAAATTGGCATCATGACCAGATTTGTTTTTCCACCAGAGTGATCTCTTTTTGGATTGAAGTTTCCTTATTATTATGGGTAATCTGTTTTTTCTGGTTTTGGGAGGTATTATTGGTACATATAGTTTGATGACTCTTTTGACTTCAAGTAAAACTATGTTGTAATGGTCTTCAACAGTATTGCATCCAGTGAATAGAGATTGCCAATCAAGGGATGAGAGATCGTTGTCTATAAGATCATAGTTGCCTTTTTTGAAGTTATGATTGGGGATTATGTCATTGTGATGATTTTTTTTTTTAAAAAAAAAACAAGTTTTATTAATTCTTCAAGACAGACAATACACAAATACACAAGAACACAAAACATAAAAGCGTAAAAAAATCTCTTTTCTGAAAGTTGCTTAGTCCTGGGTTATAACTCTTGGTACAGACACAAATTCAAATTCATATTCCTTTTATATACCATTTCATATCTTATTAACATTTTCAATTTTCTACATGACTTCTCCTCTCTTTTAAATTTTCTCAATTTTATTTTATTTATCTCCTCTCAATTCATATCATAATATTTATCATTCTTTGTCTGTTCTATTCCAACCGTCCATTTATTTTCCTTCTTTAAAAAAGAAGAAAAACTTCTCCTGTACACCATATGGAGTATGATGCCTTTATCTCTTTCCCCTATATTTGTAATACTTAATATGCAACACATGACTTACGTTGGGATTCTGTCTGGTACATTCTAAAATTATACTATGTTGTCAAACATAATACAAATCTATTCATTAGTATTGATATTCATTTATATCTTAAATGTTTAACACATTACTTTTCAGTTAAATCACATACTTTTATGGGAGCCCTATTTCCCATAATTATTCCCCCTCACATCACATATTATAACTCATTATTTCATTACAGTGTTCCTCCTTCTTCTACGTCAAATCGCTCATTTCGCAAAAAATTTCGCTAATATACCATAATCTAATCATTAATATTAACAATCGTTTATATCTTAAACATTTTATCCATTTCAATTAAATATCATGCCTTTGTAGGAACACTTTTCCGAAAAGTATGATTACCCCCCCCCCACATCACAATCTTAAGTCATATTTCATTACAGTGCTCCCTTTTTCTCAACAAAAATTTCACTAGTTTATATTAAATATTTTATCACATTTTAAATTACATATTATTTCCAATTTTCTATGGTTATTTCTAAATATAAATATAAAAATGCAGTCTTATGTACCTTTCTAGATTCCCTTTAACAATAAAGTTTATCCATTACCTCTAAAAAAACTTTTGCTTCTTAACAACTTGCTCCCCACCATTAAGGCTTCTCATCTCTTCCTTTCTCCCTTGCTTCTCCTTCTCTTTGTCCTCTTTAACCCCTTGTCTCTCCACCTCCCTTTTATTCTGCTTTCCCCCTTTCTGTTGTTTCCTAACATAATGTCCCCTTTTCACCTTATTCTTCTCTTTTTGGATTGTTTTTCCAGATCTTAGAGTCCTCTTTTCCTTTTTCTCTTTCTTTTTCCCTTCTCCAACCAGAGTCATTTGATCATCAAAGATGGCTTCTTCTTTATCCCCATCATCCTGTTGTTCATTCTGCTTCACATAATTATAAACCGCTGTTAGGGATACACACCCTAGCAGAACGTGCAACGGCAGTCTAGCAGGCAGGCAGATTATGTGAGATAAACGTTGTTGTAGTTTATACTCAGTAAGACAGATACACTGTGCCAGTTAAATAGTTTTTTATTCCAGCAAGAGTTATAGCATAGTCAAAACAGTCCATATGTTATACACTAGTTCAGTCTATCCAGGGATTAATCAGTTGCAAAGTCCAGTGTTGAAAATAGAGGTCAGTAAACTTACAAATAATCAGTCCAGCAATATATCTCTTTTGCAGTCAGAGATATGAAGAAAATCAAACCTCTTTTCTTCTCTCAGCAACAGCAGGGAAACACACGCAGTTATCACCATCAATCAACCATCAATCATTGTCAGCTCTCCAGTAAAAGCCAGCTAACAGTGAGCTCTCTTGCTCCCTCTTATGGTGATTTTACAACTGCATCCAAAATACATGTTTTGCAGTTAAAGTGATACTTATACTTAAACTCACTAACATAGTTTATATATTATTTTTTACCCAAACTAAGTTAGGTAACCAATGTTATCCCTAACATTCTCCCCTTTTGGGCAATATAATAATATATTTACAATTTCAACCCATAGTTTTCACAATTTTTTTTGTGCTTGACTGCACCTTGGGTTTTTGTAAATCCATCAGCAATGTTTTCATCAGTCATGCAATATTCCAATCTCATTAAACCATTTTTTACAGATTGTCTTACATTCAAATATCTTAGGTCAGTATGCTTAGATCTTGCAATATACAGCAATATTTGTAGCCAACCATATGGCTGCTTGATTGTCCTCATAAACTACAATGGCATCTTTAACAGTTACTCCCATATCTAACAATAACTGTTTATACAGAATTAAGTCAGTACATAATAAAGATAGACATGAAAATTCTGCTTCCATTGTGGACATACTTATGTGTTGCTGTCTAATTGACCTCCAACCAATCAGTGTTTTACCTAATAGTATAGCCATACCCAAAGTTGATTTTCTAGTTTTTATATCTGTTGCAAAACTTGCATCAGCATATGCACTTAAAATCAAATCATCTTTTGGCTCTAAATACAATGCATAGTGCATTGTCCTTTTAAGATACCTTAATATACGCTTTAGCGCTTGCCAGTGTTTTTCATTGGGTTCAGCATTGAATCTTGCCAATTGATTAATGCTGTAGGCAATGTCTGGCCTTGACCAATTACTTATATATGATAAGCTACCTATTAATGATTGATAAATGGTCTTATCAAATTTTGAACTTTGAGCATCAGTATGGCAAAATTCCTGACTCATTGGAGTTTTTGCCAGCTTACAAAGTTCCATTTTATACATTTTTAGCAATTGGTAAATTTTATCTTCTTGTGATATCTTATATCTACTATTGGTTTTGTTTATTGTCAATCCTAGATATTGTCTTATTTCTCCTAATTGGTTTAATTTTATCCTCTTACCTAATAATGATATTATCTCAGTAGCTTCATTGTTTGTCTTAGTAATTAAAGCAATATCATCTGTAAACAACAATAATAATGACATTGTTCCATTTGTCTCTCTTTTAAATAAACATGGATCAGCTAAACCTTCTTTAAATCCTATTTTGTTTAACTCTTTTACAATATATTGGTTCAATTCATAATCAGATTGTTTCAATCCATAGAGACTTTTATTCAGTTTCCAACAGTCATTATTATTTTTATCATCCTTTATACCTACTGATTTTCTTAAATATATAGTGTGTTGCAATGGTGAATGCAGATAGGCAGTTTCTACATTTAAGTTATTTATGATATAGTTCTTCTTAGCTGCCCACATTAAAGCTGCTCTCAAGGTTGTTGCCTTTACATTTGGTGCAAATACTTCATCATAATCACATGCAGTTTGATTAAATCCTTGAGCTACCAATCTAGCCTTTTGGGTAACAGTCCCATTTTTACTAGTTTTTAACTTAAATATCCATTTTCAACTAATGGACTTTTCACCTGGAGGTAATTTGGCATTTTCATAAACTTTCATTTCTTTTAATGAATTTAATTCTTTCTCCATTGCTCTATGCCAATTTTCTTGTTACTTTGCAGGATACATCCTAAGTTCTTCAACAGTAGTTGGAACTTTACTAACTTGGCAAACTATACTTGCTTAATACCTTTCAGGTGGTCTGGTTACACGTGTAGAAAGTCTAGGTATTACAGGACTTACAGGTGGACTTTCATGTTCTACCTGTTCCTGATTATCTATTTCTTCCTGTTCTGGTATTTCTTCCTGTTCTAGTCCTATATGCTCTTCCTGTACTTCCTCTTTAATTGTGCTCTTCTGATTACTGATTTTGTCTGGTCTTTTGTAGGGTTCTATAATTACTTCCTTACTTGAATCTTGTTCCAGTTTTTCCCATCCTACATGTTCTAGGAATTTGGCACTAGCACTACAGTAAACTCTAGATGTATCTTTTTCCCAGAATCTGTATGATTTGTGATTAGATTCATAACCTACAAAGAATATCTTTTTAGCCCTATGTTGCCCCTTATTTCTCAGTTGTGTAGGAATATGCACCCATGCTGGTGCTCCAAATGTGTGCATGTAGCTTAGATCAGGTTTTCTACCATGCCACCGTGTAATTCACCTGTTGTTGAGTTAGCAACATTATTCAATATATGATTACCACACATTATTGCTTCTCCCCACAAATTTTCAGGTAATCCTGAATCTGACAGCATAGTACGAGCCATTGCTTGAATTGTTTGGCCTCATCTTTCTATAAAGGCATTATGTTGTAGCCTATATGGTGCAGACTTTTTATGTTCAACATCTGCCATCTTCAATTTATTTTGGAATTTATTGTTTATAAATTCCGTACCATTATCAGTAATAAGAGTTACTAACTTCCTTTTAGTTTTTCTTTCTGCAAATTTAAGCCAATTAAAGAAATTTTGATATGTTTCCGTTTTGCTTTTTATTAGATAACAGAAACCATATCTGGAATAATGGTCCATTATACTTAGTATATAACGAGCACCTCCCACACTTGGTTTTTTAGGACCTATAAATCAGCAAATACGACCTCTAGAGGCTCCTTTGTTTTAAATCCATTAATTCTATTTGCTGGTATTTCCTTGCTTTTTTATTTACTACATGCATTGCAGTGCAAATACTTACTGCAAGGCTTCAGTTTTATACTCTTAGATAGTTCTATCGTTTGTTTAAGCATTTTAAAATTTATATGCCCCAAACATCTGTGTAACAAATGTATGCACTCATCATGAGATTTAACATTATTATAAACTGTGTTAGCTACCTCTGAATGATCATTTAACACATACAATTCACCTCTTAAAGTTGCAGTCACTTTTTTACCTTCTTTTTCAATTATGCAATTGTCTCCCCTAAAGACAATTTACATAACCTAGTTTAACCAAAACTCTAACTGAAAGCAAATTAAACTTAAGTTGTGGTACATATAACATTTTTACATTTTCTCTTATGCAAGAACAATATGATATATCTTGACCTTTAGCTTTCAGTTTCCATCCATTAGCTAATGATATCTGCTGTGAACTCATGGACATCTTAATAAATCTTTTCTTATCTTTCGTTATGCAGTGCGATGCTCCACTATCTACCACCCATAAATTATTATTCACAGTTTAGTTGCTATACATGGCTAACTCTATGCATTTTTTATCCTTTTGATGCCTTTTATCTTTCTGGCTGGCATTTTGGCTTTTTGCTTTCTTGCAGAATCTAGCCAAATGTCCTTTTCCTCCACAATTAAAACATTTTCTAATTGTATACGCTGACGAAGATATTTTCTCTTCTTCATATTGTGGTTGTTCCCTTCTGAGTTGATCCCTTTCAAGCCTTCTCCTGGCTTCTTCAATTAATCTGCCAGTAATGTCAGTTAATGTGAGCTTATCTTTTGGCAGAACCTCAAGTGAAGTTATGAAGTCATCATAGCTAATATCTAAAGAAGACAAAATTATATAAACTTGGTGTAGTTCTGTGAAGATAAGTTCTTTTTCATGCAGTTCCTGAAAAATTCTCTTCATTATATTTAAATGAGTCATCATATCTCCATTCCTTTGAAGATGTGTTCTGAACAGTTTCCGTGTAAGATTTATATGTGCTCCTATACTGTCTCGAACATAAATCTTCTTTAAATTCTCCCAACATTTGGCAGCTGTTTCTTCTCCTCGAATATGTACAAGATGCTCATCACAGAGTGTCAGTCCTATTATACAGAGAGCTTGCTCATTCTTCAGTTGATATTCTTGTATTTTCTGGGCATCATTCTCATCCTCCGGATCCCATGCATCTACTTCTGGTGGGTTTTGAATTATACTCCACAAACCTTCTCTGCGTAGAATTAGGCTACATTTCATAGACCATGAAACATAGTTTGTTCCATCCAGCTTAGATATTAGAGACAAACTTTGTAAATTAACTTGTGCCATCTTTATCTGGATATAAAAATATAATTAATAAAACACAGCTGTCTGTTTACAGTATTGTGCAACTACACAAACTCTCACTTTAATCTAAGCCTGTTATATCCTGGTTAGTCTGACTGTGCACCTGGGCCCATAACCAGTGTTAGGGATACACACCCTAGCAGAACGTGCAACGGCAGTCTAGCAGGCAGGCAGATTATGTGAGATAAACGTTGTTGTAGTTTACACTCAGTAAGACAGATACACTGTGCCAGTTAAATAGTTTTTTATTCCAGCAAGAGTTATAGCATAGTCAAAACAGTCCATATGTTATACACTAGTTCAGTCTATCCAGGGATTAATCAGTTGCAAAGTCCAGTGTTGAAAATAGAGGTCAGTAAACTTACAAATAATCAGTCCAGCAATATATCTCTTTTGCAGTCAGAGATATGAAGAAAATCAAACCTCTTTTCTTCTCTCAGCAACAGCAGGGAAACACACGCAGTTATCACCATCAATCAACCATCAATCATTGTCAGCTCTCCAGTAAAAGCCAGCTAACAGTGAGCTCTCTTGCTCCCTCTTATGGTGATTTTACAACCGCACCCAAAATACATGTTTTGCAGTTAAAGTGATACTTACACTTAAACTCACTAACATAGTTTATATATTATTTTTTACCCAAACTAAGTTAGGTAACCAATGTTATCCCTAACAACCGCCATTTCTAAAAATTGAAAAATAGTGCCAAGACCATCTTTCCCTTCTTGTTTTTCTTTTTCATATTTTTGATATATAAGTTTCAATCCATCCACAGATGATGCCATTGTGTAGAGAAAAAGTTTTTCCAAACAACCACCCAGATGTTTTAATCAGAAATAATTGTCAAAGGTACCAAAGTCACCAAACAATCCAAACAGGCTGTTTCTTTTAAATACCTTCTTCTTCACTTTCTCTTTCTGGAGTTAAAGTAATCACAAAGTTTCCTTTCAAATATATTTTTTGGAAGGTTTTTTTTTTTTTTTGATGTTTAATAACTCTTTACAATTCTTCTCCTTATTTTCAAATTCTGCTCCAATTTTTTTCCCTCTCCCTTCTCACTCACAGTCAAAAAGATTTTTTTTCCTCTGCTGTCACTTTAAGAAGGAGAGTGGAAAGAAAAGAAAAAACTTTCCCTTTTAGAATATTCGCAGCTTATAACTCTCACAAGGAACAATGTATACTTAGCAGCCTTCAAGGTTCTTGATCACTTTCTCTTGTCTTGTCCCGGTTACAAGCAACTTTCACTTCTTCCAACTTTCTCCCTCCAGCACCTGCTTGTCCAGCTGCAGATTTCTTTGTGGCGGCCATTACTGACCGCCGTTCCTCCGCCTCGGGAAAAGGGGGTTTAGCCGGCAGGGGAGGGGCTTTGCGACACCCCCAAACCCCTTTTCGGATCCCCCCTGTCTTCAGCTGCCTCTACGGGGCAGCTATATCCCCCAGATCTAAACGGATCGGGGGAACCTTGGCGGCAAATGCAGCAGGGATCGTGCAGTATCGCGAATCCCTGCCACCACCGAAAGCTAGCAACCGGAAGTCCTGTCATTGTGATGATTTTTGTGTGGACGTATGTTGAGACAAAAGTCAATCATATTGTGGTCACTGCTGGAAAAGAGTTCTTTAGTTTGTATTCCATAAATTAAATTTCAAATTATTGCAGAAGATAAGATCGAGGCAGTTGTTTTGTCTAGTGTTGTTGGTTACTAGTTGTTCCAGTCCCAGATTTGTAACAGCATTGTAGAAAGTTGCGTGTATGGGTTCAGTTAGGGTCCAGTCAATATGAAGTAGATTGAAGTCACCAAGAAAGATAAAAGTGTGTGCTGCCCATATTAGTAGTGTATTTAGCTTGTTTACATGTTCGATGTCATAATCAGGTGCTCTGTAACATAGTAAGAATCACATAAGGATAGTTCACAAATGATGGTCTCAGGAAGAGCAAGCTCCTGGGTAACTTGGATGTTTTTAGATGTAAGGACTTTTTATAGAAGATAGCAACACCACCTCCTCTACAAATTTCACAATCTGATCAGTAGACATGATAGTCTCTTACTGTGGCAATGGAGTCAGGGAAAGATACATTGAGCCATGTTTCACAGACAAATATGTCGAATTTAGCCATATTTAGTAAGAGGAGAAATTCAGGTATTTTATTCGCAAGGCTTCTTGCATTGAGTAGCTTGCATTTAAGGCCAGCAGTAGTTGGAATTGAGGTAGTTAGGGGTGTGCGCGCCTAGTCTTGGGTGATAGTGGATTGGCTGAGGTAGGGTTGTGGTTGAAGGTTAAAGCTGAGTTGTGGGTTGTGTGACTTACTTTTGATATAGTCAGCATGGTAATCAATGTACAGGTCTTTCTCTCCATTGTCTAGACGTTTTTTGAGTTCAGTGCGGAGCACACAGGAGCGGGCACATTGCTGTATGGTTAGGTCAGGGTGACAACAGAGGTTCTTATGGTTGGTGTTGGTTTTGGTGAGTGAATTTATAGTGTAAATGAATTTACGTTTGCTTGATTCATTTTTGCAAATGACCCTGGGGCCACAGAGCTGTCTCTTTTTTTGAGCTCTCAGCCAATGCAGGAAATGTCAAGTATTTCATCAGGGGAGATGGTTGATGCTTGATAATCACTGATGTTTCGGACAGTTGTGATGTCATCATTATCATTCATAATAATAAACCAAATAAGATGGTGTTTGGACATTTCCGTTCACACTCAACAGCTTTTCTGTTGAGGATTGGGATATCATTATTTGTCTGGCTTATGTTTTCTTGTGGATTGGGTTGTGGTTGTTGGGTAGAGGTGTGGTTTGTAGTTATTGGATGTTCAGGTTTTTGTGTTGTGTCTTTTTTTCAAGGTTGGATAATCTTTCTTTTAAGGCATCCAGGGATGCTACTATGGTGTCAAGGGATGTTATTCAATGGTATCAACTCTTTCCAACAGATCCAGTTTGGGTCTGCATGATTTGCAGAGATATGGAAACTCATTGGATGATTCTAGGTATTGAATCATTTGCTCAGGTAATCCCAAGTAGTCATGATGACCGTATTTGTTACATAGAGAACATTTGATGGAGTTTTCATTATCCTTTAGAGTTTTGTAGCATTTAAAGCATGTGCAGGAGTCTTGTTCATTGGTGGGGACTACTTTCTCTTTGGGTTGTGGTTTGGCATTGGATTTTTTTTCCTTGGCATGGTAGGTTTGTTAAGATGGTATGTTGATTAAATTAATTAATGGAACAATTATGGGTAATCAATATAGCCAATATCACATCAATCAATCAATTGCAGTAATCTCTCTAGTCAAATAATTTTCCTAAGCAACAATCAGCCTAATCAATTAATTACACTAATCACTAATCAATTACACTAATCATTAATCACACTGTTCAATTAAATTCACTAAATCACTGATTTACTAATCAATTAAATTACATGAATCTTGATCTTTTAAACTAATCAGTAATCACACTATTTGCACTAAACACTCTAATCACACTAATCAATTAAAAATAAATCAATTAAACCATTAATGAAATATTTTATAGAAATTGATTATCTAATCATTGATATAGGTGATGAGGTAGAAAAGTTGTAAGTTTTGAGGTAATGAATTAATCAGTGTTTGATTAAAGTAATGAGGTAGTATTGAGAGTCTGCAAGGAAAGGGTTAATTGTTTTACTAGCAGCTGTGATTTACTGTGTGGGAGGAATTTACTACTCTGATTGCTGCTATTACTCTGTAAACAATAGGCTGTAACAAGACCTTCAAAGCAAGCTGGATTTTTGAAAGAGAGCAAAACTTGCTGAATGAAAACACTAAAACTACAATCAATACTCTCTGAATAAGATTGTTTTCTAATAGTTTCCTAAAGTTCTTCAAGTTGAGTAGTAGTAAAAATACAGTCCAGAAATTTGGATTAACCAATCCAAACTGTTCTTTACTTTTAAAGTTACTTCTAGTTGCAATATCATTTTTTTTAAACTAAATCTGACAGTCACTCCAGATAGTTAATCACAGCTATTTTCCTCCTTTTGAATCCCACTTTCCAAGGAAAATTCC
The DNA here is from genome assembly GCA_033807585.1 of Hydrophis major. Classification (NCBI taxonomy): domain Eukaryota; kingdom Metazoa; phylum Chordata; class Lepidosauria; order Squamata; family Elapidae; genus Hydrophis; species Hydrophis major. The sequence continues at coordinate 6,531,076 of CM066335.1, read as the reverse complement.
ACTGCAGAAATTGGAGTGATTCTTACCAAGACTAAGCACGCTATTACAAGATCTTTCCTTTCTTTTTCACTTCTGTCTCAGCTGCCTTCCTGGCTTCAATTTATCCATGCTGGCAGTTCTCTTTTTAGTTTGGATGGAGAGGTTTTCTTCGGGTGTTTTGAATTGCTGCATTGTGCTTGTGCTCATGTGAATAAGATTCTTACATAGATCTTCCTGTGGGAGGTTGCGTTGTTATTTTGGTAGTGGAGCACTTGATTGGTGTAGGTAGTTTCATGACAGACTATCTTTCCAATTTGCCATCCCTGCCTCTGCTGATGAGGCTATCCAGAAAGGGGTAGTGTGTTATGGCTTTTGTCTTCCCTTGTAAGTTTTAATACTTTGAAGATTCTGTTGATGGCTTTGTGTGTCTTCTTCAGATGGTCCTTTTTTATCATGACAAAGGTGTCATCTACATACTGGATCCATACTTCAGGTTGTATGCATGGGATTGCTATAGATTATAGGCATTGCATTATGATCCACAGTTGAGGTAGATTGGGGGGTAGGGGGTGCATTATAAGTGCTTCCTGACTTGCAGAAGGCCTACACAAGGTGGGCTGGGCAGGGTTATGGGGCTTTCTCCCCACCTTCCCTCTTTTCTGTCTCCTTCCCTTCCTTTGCCAGCAGGCAGGCAGGCAGGCAGGCAAGTGGTCCCTTGCTGCTAGGTGATTTGCAAGCGTGGTTGGAAAGCTGTCCCAGGACACTGAAAATGAAGATCATATGACTGCAGCAGCTGCCCACAACTTCCCCCAAATTTCATTTCTTCAGGATTCCTGGCTCCTGGAGTTTGGATGCATTTTGCCATTTGAGATACCTTGGTTCAAAGATTGTTGCTCTATGATGCCTTGTTTTTGTCCAGTTAAAGGCTACCGAAACTAAAAGTTTAGTAGAAGTCAGCACGGAGCAGTGCTGTTCCCTTCCCTTCCTGGAAGATTCTTGATTTATTTTGAGTCTTCTGAGTCCCTGATCTTCCAATGCTGGGCTGCTCCCTTTTACAGGCTGGCTACCAAGGCCAGAAAATAGGAAGTGAAATGGCCAGGGTGTTCCTTTTCTCTGCTGCAAAGGAGGAGCAGCCTACAAACAACTGTATATTGGGATTTTTATTTCTTTTCTTTCCCTTTTGGGTAGAATTTCACTGAGGGGAAATTTGTGCTGCCTGTCAGGGAGAGAAAGTGATTTTGGTTCCCTTTTCCCAACATTTCTGAATCTGAAGATGTAAAAACAACTGCAGAATTTTCACCTGCTTTTTAAGGCCTAGGAGCGGCTGTGAGATTCAGTGATACTATAATTTTAAGATGAAACAGCAGACCAGTTTAGAGCAATTCCAATTTATCAAGGGCTATGTTTCCTTCAAGATTTAAACTGCCTCAGACCATGTCCCCTTTGTTCCTTTCTTTCCAAGGCAGAAAACTCACCTTTCCATCGTAAGAGGTCCTCCCTCCTGAAAGAACCAAGGGCAAGGTGTGAATTAATCAGTTTAATGTTGGATGTTCTTCTGCAATAATATCCAATAAAATGAACAGCTTTGTGTTTGAAGTATTTTTATTGATTCTCAATGTTTGAGCATTCAGCTGTACCTTCCACACTAATGCAACATTGAACACTACATTGTTTTCCAAGATATTGTCCCTTACTAAGGCTGTAACTTTTGTTTTCTTCCTACCATTAACTCTGGGTCTCCTTTCTAAAGCCCCCCTGTGATTGTGCAGCTTGCTAATTAGATAGTGCATTCAAGCAGTATTCTGGCCCCCCGAATAATCACCCACCAAAACAGCTTCAAGTGAAATATACAGTATATATAGGACCCTAACTTCCCCATTTCACTTGAAGCTGTAAGTCATGGAGAGAAAACTCTTTCAGTGGGTGAGACAGACCTTATTTTATCTATGGCCAAAGATAATGTTCTTGTATTATTGAAATGAGTGTGTATCGTGGTTATACATGTTAAAATCTGTTTTGCTAGGAGCATTTTTACACACGCTCAAGTGACCATGCTTTCAGTTCCAAGCTGCTAAAGTCTATGCATGTTTGTGTCACTGAGCATAGATATCTATGTGCACATACCACAAGGGAGACAATGAGAACCAGTCTTGCCATTCTTGAAAAAGGGAAGGATAAACAGATGCCAAAAGGGATGCCATAGAGCAGGGCTGTCAAACTCACAGCCCGCAGGCCAGATGTGCCATGCACTGGCCACTCCCATGCCCAGTTTAGCGAGGGGGGGGGGAAAGTCACGATACATCATGCTGCCATGATGATGTGAGTGATATCCCTGCCATAGAGCATTCCTGAAGATTTATGCAATTAAGATCAGCTGGGTCACATGACACCATCAAGATTAACAAACACATTTCCTCTGTTTATAGATTCTAGCAGAAGCTGAAGGTGCTTTCAATCATATTAGTCAAGGGGACTTTGGATATGGACAAAGTGACATCTCCTGTCAGCTGCATTCTCATTGAATTTGTGCAGTTCTAGCCAATTTCCATATCAGTCAACAGAATATTTTAAATGCAACCACAAGAAAAGTCTTATATTTCTTTTAATAGATTTTTGTATACAACTTTCCCTTAAATGTATTTTTTCATGTGCAATTTTTGAGCCAAGAGCTATGTCACAAAATTCAGAAATGCATAATTCAAAGAACAAAGATGTTCTGGCTCACATATTGGTTCTTGAATCAAGCTTATTTATTTATTTATTTGTTTGTTTGTTTGTTTGTTTGTTCATTCGTTCGTTTATTTATTTATTTATACAGTAATGGCCAAAATTGTGAAAACCTTTTGGGAAAAGTGTATTTTTGAGGAAGCACAACTTGCTTAGGTTGATATCAAGTAGCTTTCCTTCATCTGAGTGTAGCCAATGAGCTTGAGTGTTTAGAGAGCCAATGAGGTATCATCTTGTTTTGGCAATGAGCCAATCAGATCACAGTAGGATTCCGTTATTGATGTCATGTATTGAAGCTGAGAGGAGGACATTTGTCAGTGTGTTATGTGATCGCTATCAAGTTGGTTGGGTTTTTTTGTGTTCTTTCATTTAGTGAGCTTGTAAAACGTAATAAAATTAAAGCAATGGTGCAAAAAATTGACTGCTCACCCACAAAGCAATGTAAAATATTATTATTAAGTGAACAAGGCTACAGTTATAAAGAAATTAGAAGAAAAATTGGTGGAAACTTAACTAAAGGTGGCATTTCTAAGTTTTTGAAGAGTTATACAGAGAGTCAGTTACTACAAAACCACACTGGTAAAGGCAGGAAAAGGTGCAGAACAGCAAGTGATGATAGAAGATTAAGAGGCTGTGCCTCCGTGACAGAAGAAAATCTTCTGGGTGTATACAAGATGAAATGGTGCAATGCAATGTGAGTGCAAGGATTGTTCGGCACAGATTGCAGGAATTTGGCCTAAAATCTAGAATTCCACAAAAAAAGCCACTTTTATCTCACAAATAAAGGTTAAAAAGACTAAGCGCCCATGTTACCTGGGTAGAGGAACATTGGGACAGTGTTATTTGTAGTAACGAGACCAAGATCTCCCTGTTTGGTAGTGATGGCATAAAAATACACTTTTCACAAAAGGTTTCCACAATTTTGGCCACTGTATATATAAATGTATATGCTGTCCCTCTCACCTAGAGACAACTCTAGGCAGCTTGTAACACAATATTATCTTTACTTAAAATTATAGATTGAAGCAGTTATTCATCAATCCTGACTGAGAGCTGTATCTATAAAGAAATTTAAAAAGTAACTAGCTACAAAATCTGAGAAGACCGTATCTTCCATGTGCCATCAGCCTTTGTACAAAGCTCCTGATGTTTCTATGGTCTTCTGTTTTTTTCTAGGCACTTAATTAACAGAAGAACAGAATAAGAGCATTGTAAGGGACCTTGCAGGTCATCTAGTCCAACCCCCCCCCAAAAGCAGGAGACCCTACACTATTTTGATAGATGGCAACCCAGTCTCTTCTTGAAAGCTTCCAGTGTGGCAGGGAGTTGAATGCCTTCTTGTAATCAATTCAAGCTACATTCAAGGTAGTCTTCCTTCTCTTGCAGTTTTCCTAAATAGTCTTGTCAATTAGGAGTTGATCTTTTGTTCCTCTGCTGTTTGGGCAGTTTCTTTCTTGCTCAGGTGGAAAGGAATTGTTTTCAATTAGGTGCTGTTGGACTGCATCAGCTACTACACCAGTTAGCAATTTCAAAGTTTTTGATGAGGAGGTAATTGGTCTATAGTTGCCTGGTACCACAAGGCTCCGTCTTAGGCCCGGTACTCTTCAATATCTTCATTAAGGACTTAGATGAGGGAATAGAAGGGGAACTTACCAAATTTGCAGTTGATACTAAGCTGGAAGGAAAAGCTAACACCCAAGAAGATAGGTTCAAGATCCATCTGGATCTTGACAGACTAGAACACTGGACCATATCTAACAAAATGAAATTCAATGTAGAGAAAAGTAAAGTCCTACACTTAGGCAAGAAAAACCAAAAGTACACATATAGACTGGGTGAAACCAGGCTCAACAGCAGTAACTGTGAGAGGGATCTTGGAGTCTTAGTGGATAACCAGCTAAATAGGAGCCAGCAATGTGCAGCAGCAGCCAAAAAAGCTAATGCAATCCTAAATTGCATTAACAGAGGGATACAGTCAAGATCAAGGGAAGCACTAATACCACTCTATAAAGCCTAAGTAAGACCGCACCTAGAGTACTGCATCCAGTTTGGTTCACCATATTATAAAAAAGATGTTGAGACTCTAGGAAAAGTACAGAGAAGAGCAACCAGGATGATTAGGGGACTGGAGGCTAAAACATACAATGAATGGTTGCAGGAACTGGGCTTGGCTAGTCTAGTAAAGAGAAGGACCAGGGGAGACATGATGGAAGCCTTCCAATATTTGAGGGGCTGCCCCAGAGAGGAAAAGGGGTCCAGCTATTTTCTAAAATGCCTGTAGGCCAGACAAGGAATAATGGATGGAAACTGAACAAAGAGAGTATTAACCTGGAAATAAGGAGAAACTTTCTGACAGCGAGAACAATCAACCCATGGAACAGAAGTTGCCTTTGGAAGTTGTGGGAGCTTCATCACTGGAGGCTTTCAAGAAGAGATTGGACTGCCATTTGTCAGAAATGGTGTAGGGTCTCCCGCTTGGGTGGGGGGTTGGACTAGATGACCTACAAGATCCCTTCCAACTCTGATTATCTGTTAAATCTGTTATTTCTTATGTTTCTTGCAATGAGCTGATGCTTATATTTGCTATTACACTAGTGGCATCTTTTAATGCTTGTGCTGTTTCTTTGGAACAAGCTTCAGTGCAGACAACCTTATTCTGTTTGTGTGTGTGTGTGTGTTCTACATGCTCATTATCTTGGTTTCAATTCTTTTTTTAGTTAGATGGCTTTGTTCTTTCTGTGGATAAGGTGGAAGAGAGGGTGCCTGTTTTGGGAAGAAAACAATTCAATAACTATGCTGGTTTACTCTACTTCTGATTCCCCTGGTTTACTTCTACAGCCATGCTACATTTGACAAGGCTTCAGTTTCGTTTACCTGGCTAGATCCTTGCAGTTCTTCCATTCTGTTTCTGTGAATATTTATTTCGTATTATAAATCAACATTGATCTGCTCGCCTGTGTTCTGTTATTTCCAATTCTTTCAGAACTGTTGCATTGCTTTCAGACATTCTCTTCCTGTTGTACAAACCATTTGACTGGAAAGATATAGGGTCTCCTGCTAGAGCAGAGGGTTAGACTAGAAGACCTTCAAGGTCCCAGTCATCCAGGTCAAAGGTTTTCCCGAAGGTTCATTTTCAAGAGGCAACTGGACTTTCTGGTTTTTCTTTGAAGACATTTTTTTTCTCATCCAAGAAGCTTTTTCAGCTTTATTTTTTCTATGATTTCTGTTCTACATTCTAAGACTTCATTTGTAAAAACAGATCATTATCTCAATATTTTCAATTTGGTTTTAAAACACCTTTTCTTCCAGTAGTACAGCAGCTGCTGACACTATCACAACCTTGTTGACCTAGGCAATGACCAGTCTGGGATGGGTTTCTGTAAATTACATTTTGTCGTAGTGTTTATGGGAGAGACACTCTTTGTCTGACTCCTGCGATGAGACCTGTCCTGTGAAAGTGCTTGTACCTCTGACACATTTCTCATCTTTCTCAGAGCACGCAAGCCCATAAACTGTGTGCTTCACTGGGGGTTGGTTGCATAGTCAGCAAGATGTTTAGATTGGAGTTTAATGGACTGCAAACTCAACTTTTTCTTTGCCTCTCCTTTCTGCCTCCCCCTCTGCTTCTCCTGTCCCATTTCATGGGGCAAAAAAATGTATGCCTGACTTTACTTGAGTGCACATCCAACAGCAGCAATAAGCATCTGTGCAGGCCAGGTTAGATGACCTTAGAGGTACTTCTGGCTCTATGTACATATAGCAACTCTGTCGATAGTTTCACTTGCATGTCACCTTTCCAAGTTTCTCATGGCTGCCCTATACATCTGTGTGGCCTGAAGACAATTTCCTCCCCCATTCCTGAGGCTCCAAACTTTCTGAAGGAACTTTAGGTCGAGCAACATCTTCTCATAAAATAGCTCCATCTCACCAAAGCTTCTGATAGATGCTGATAATGATCACCACTAAGAAAGCCCTATTTTGTGTTTGGGGAACATGAATGGTTTTCAATGAAGCTTCTCACCTCCATATATCCCTCTAAAAAATTAGTTGCTCAGTGTATTGGTGCTTGTCCTGTAGCAACTCCCTTTAAACTGGTACTTTAAAATCTGCGTAGTTTAATGGTTCCTGAACGAGAGCATTCAGTCCTAGAACCGCTATTAAGAAACATTTTAAATGGGCAGTCTACTGCCCAAGAGGCGATTTTAAGAGGGCCAAATTACTTTCTACTATTCAGAACAGTTAAAGAAGGTTAAATTCTTAGCTGCATTTGTATAGAAAAATCATCCTTTATACTATCAAGTGGATTCAAATTCAGAGAAATGTGTCTTCTATAATGGAAATTGTAATCTGCTGCTTCTTCTCAACCCTCTCCCCATTCTGAAAAAATTAATTTTCTCTGTAATGCTTTTAACGGTGCTGCAAGAAAATGATTGGAAAGTTAATGGGTAACTGAAAACTTCACAGTCTCTACAAGCAGATAAAAATAAAATACCAGTTATTCCTGTCTGCAAGTATAAGAGGAGGACTCTGAACAATTATAATGATTGAAACAGGAAACTCAGAGAGCGACAGCTATTACAAAAAAAGACTCCATTTATGTGCAAGAAGTAAATCAAACTCTAAGAAGCGAGTAAAAAATATCAGGACAATGAACTATAATCTTGGTCAGGTGGATAAAATGGTAAAAGAAACATAATGAAAAATCACAAGTTATTTGGGCCACACTCCATCATAGATAATGACAGCTTTCCCAGTGCTCAAAGCTCAAATTTACTTTGATAGCACTATCAAGTAGAAAAATATAAAGAAGATTTCTTTTTTCCTACTTCCATTCTTGCAGAGGAAAGCTGCCTAAATTCTTCCAGTGTGCCTTCTTAAAGTGTTTCTCAGGTATTAATTAAGGGTCATAAAAAGGAAGAGCAGAGTATCCATTCCGCAGAAGAAAAAGCTTTCCATGTGGTCCATAATATAGTTCAATTGATGGACTGATTCACAGTGCAAAATCAACTTAAAGGAATTCATTTTGCAGATTGATTTTCAGCAGTAGATTTACATAAGGAGTCTGACTTTCCAAATTGCAAATTGAATTCTAATCAATCAGAATAACTAGTAATTTGTCTCCACAAATCAATCTGTCTGTCTGTCTATCTATCTATCTATCTATCTATCTATCTATCTATCTATCTATCTATCTATCTATCTATCTATCTATCTATCTATCTATCTATCCATCCATCCATCCATCTATCTATCTTTGGTTATTCGGGTTTTCTCCCGTGTAAAATTGGAAGTATTTTGGCGACATTTCGACGAAATCTCATTCGTCATCTTCAGGCTTGTGTCTTCGGCTTTGTGCTTCTTGGAGTAATGTGAGCTTGCAGCTGTTTTTTCTTTTAACTGCCAGTGGGAGTGTGACTTGACTGGGTGGGGGCTTGGCTGTGTTCTGATTGGGTGGAGTGTGTTCTTATTGGTTGGGGGCTTGGCTGTGATCTGATTGGTTGGGGGCTTGGCGGTGTTCTGATTGGGTGGGGTGTGTTCTGTACAGGTGGGGGATTTGGACCAAAGATCCACATACAAATACTCGCGAGAACCTCAGAAAACAAATGTATGTATGTATGTATGTATGTATGTATGTATGTATGTATGTATGTATTTCTGTCTGTCTGTCTGTCAGTCTGTCTGTCTAGGTGTGTTCGGGTCTTTTCCCGTGTAAGATTAAGAGTATCTTGGTGACGTTTCGGCGAAATCCCACTTGCCATCCTCAGGCTGGTGCTTTCAACTTCGTGCCAGTGCAAGCAGTGTATGATTGGAGCTGCCATCTCTCTATAAATACTGGTGGTGGGGGCTGGTGTGCTGGGCTGGTTGGCTGCGCTGCTGCCTCTTGATTGGTTGATGGAGTTGATGTTGATATAATGGGCTGTGTGATGGCCTTGTGAGTTTTGTTGTGGAGTTATCCTGGATCTTGTGCTGCAATCTCTTGGGTTGTTTGTTTTGTAGTGATCTTTTTTCCATTAGCCTGTGGTTTTTAACAGCTTGGGTAATGGGTTGTGTGATGGCCTTGCGAGTTCTTTTGTTGAGGCCAATGGAAAAAAGATTATATATATATATATATATATATATATATATATATATATATATATATATATATATATATATATATATATATATGTTTTCTTAAGTTTTCGCGGGTACTTACATGTCTGGCATTCAGGTTTGTTCGGGTATTTTCCCACGTGGTGCTTTTAAAGTTGTAGCAACGTTTCAGCAGAATCTCATCTGCCATCATCAGGCTTATGTATTGTCTTCGTCTGTGAGTCAGACTTTCACAGCCGTTTCAGTTTTAAATTTGGGGCTAGTCTACTGCTGTGCCAGAATGTTTTTTTCTTCATCCTGATTGGTTGGGAGTCTTGGTCTGTGTTTATTGGTCTTGGAATTTGCTGTGTTCTGCTTGATTGGTGTTTCTAATATCTTCTGTCTGTTTTGTGGCTTTTTTTGTCTTGATTGGCTGGCAACATTGTATTTCTGTATTGGAGGCTTTTAGTGTAGCTTGGCTCCGAGTAAATGGACGGCTATCATTTGTTAGGAAGCTGGGTTTCATCTGGGTGCCTGGTTGGGGTGTGTTGGAGCTGGAGGTATCAGGGGGTATCTGGTTGTGCCCAGGTGTTTGCCTGGCTTGTGGTGTGGAGATTTTTTTGTTTGTGAGTGCAGGCTTCCAAATAATTGACAGTCTGGTGGAATCATCTCTTCTATTCATGCTTTCAGGTCTTTTTTCAATCTCTATGGCTTCTCTGATAATTCTGTGGCTGGGGTTTTCTACAGTAGCTAGGGTTTTGGTGCAATTGAAGTCGATGCTGTGACCTGTGACTTCCATGTGTTGGACTAGTGAGGAAGTGTGTTCCAGCTTTTTGACTGCATTTTTGTGTTCATCCAGGAGGGTGCTTATTTTTCTATTGGTCTGTCCAATGTATGTGGCCGGGCATGATGCACAGGGGACTTTGTATATGCCTTGGTTTTCCAGGTCAATTTTGTCTTTGGGGTTTCTTAGGATGGCTGCTATTTTTCTGTCTGTTTTGAAGGCAGTCTTGATGTGATGCCTGTGTAGTATCTTACTGATTTTGTCTGTAGTACCTCTTTTGTAGGGCAGGACAGCTGTTCCATAGGTCTGTTCATCTTCTAGGTCTCCCTTATGTCTCTGTGTTTTTCTGGATCAAGCCGGTGATTTTGCTTTTGTGGAAGCCATTGGCTGTCAGTACTTTAGTCAGGGTGTTCAGTCTTTATGTGTGTCTCGTCTGCCAGGTGTTTGGTTCTGGTGATTAGTGTTTTGGCCACGGAGTTTATCTGTGCTGGGTGGTGGTGGGATTGGGCGTTGAGGTAGCAATTGGTGTGTGTTTTCTTCTGGTATATGGTGTGTCCTAGTGTGCCATCTGTTTTTTTGTAGATTAGTACATCTAGGAATGGTAGTTGTTTGTTTGTTTCCGTTTCCATGGTGAACTTGATTTTGGGGTATGTGCTGTTTAGATGAGTTAGGAAATTGTTTAGGTTTTCTTTTCCATGGGTCCAAATCACAAATGTGTCATCGATGTATCTTAACCATAGTTTGGGTTTGTGGGTGGCATTAGCTAGGGCTCTGGATTCGAATTCTTCCATGAACAGGTTTGCAATGACGGGTGACAGGGGTGATCCCATAGGGGCTTCTTCAATTTGCTTGTATCTTTGTCCTTTGTATATGAAATATGTGTTTGAGGTGTTCCATGAGGTGTTTAGCTGGTTGGTATTTATTTTTGATGATTTCAAGAGCTTCTTTTATTGGGACTTGAGTGAATAGTGAAACCACATCAAACTTACAAGCAGATCTTCTTGTTCCATGTGTAGATCTTTGATCATTTCCAAGAGGTGGTATGAGTTTTGTACATGTGAAGCTACTGCTTCAGCATGGGGCTGTAGCTGCTTTGCTAAGTATTTAGCTAGGTTTTGTAGTGGTGCTCCTCTGGAGCTGACTATGAGTCTGAGAGGTATGCCTTCTTTGTGTATTTTTGGGAGGCCGTATAGTTTGGGGCATCTGGAAGATTTTTCTCTTGGAATGATCGTCTGTTGGATCCCTTGGCTCATGTGGCTGGTTATAATTTTCTTCTTGGATTATGACAGCAGCATAATCATACTTCCAGCAGATAAAGGTAATGCCACAGTAGTAATGGATAGAAAAGACTACAAAACAAAATTGACAGACCTCCTCCAAGATTCCACATACAAACCCATAAACACAGACCCAACCACATATCTGGAAAAAATAACCAAGAAGAAAATTTATACAGTGATGAGAAGTACTGTGTAGATCAGAGTGGATTTTAGATCATCTCAGGAGATAGGAAAAGAGTGGACTTTGCTGATCAGTCCAGGGGTTGGGTAAGATCCTGCAACAGAGAAAAAATGCCAAGGCTCCTGTAGAAGGAATTTCAAGGCACTTCAAACACTTCATGGGAAGGAAGGAACCAGAATGGGTTTATCTGTGCAATCCTTCCTTAGGGCAGGGCAGAGAGGTATTTACTGGCAAGGCATGATTTGAATCTTTGGATCGTGCATCATGCATTTTGTTATATAGAAAAAAAAATGATACATCATTAAATGCCCATGGAATTAATAGTTATGAAAAGAATAACAACAGTGAGAATTTGAACTTTCATAGCATAATGTGGCTCATTACAGCGTTACGAAGACAGCAGCTGTAGTTTGTTGTAGGTATTGCTGCCTTAATTGTTGGTAATCTGTGATGGCTGAAATGTCTATTTCCAGTGCATAAACTGATTCCTTCCCAGTAAAGTTGGTTGCAAAGAGATCCATTCAGATCAGTCTCTTCTGAGGTTCAGCATTTGGAATGTATGTTGGGAACACATATGCTGCACAGCAGCAGCAGCAAGCCTTTCAGGGAAAATGATTTGACTATCTTGGTTCACAAGAAACTGGGTTCATTGTTCTACATGGAGAACTATATGTACTAATCTAAGCTCATTAACTTTAAAGCTTTGGTTTCCCTTTAAATGGCCATAATAGCCACCAAGAAATGTACTTCTGTTTCTTTGCATGCATAGGTTGGTCCTTTATGACTTCTTAATGGCCTCAATCACCCATTGTTTCCATCTCCCACCCTTCTCTGTTTTCTGGCTGGATGTTCTTCACATCACCAGTGTAAGAAACACATTTTTCAATGCTTGATTTCCCCTCTAATCCAGACAGTGTGGTATCAACCTATCAATGACCAAGTTTCCTTTGCTACATAGCGTTGAGTTAATTGTAGTATATTTTCTTATTGTGCGTGTTTGCTGCTGATTTCTTAATTTGATTTTACATAGGTAGAAGATTAATGATTAATTCATTTGTATTTTAATCTGTACTCCTACATACATTTCAATCTCTTTTCATGTTGAAATACAAAGAAAATAAATAGCATGTTTGCTCTTTTACAACCCACTAACTCAGGGAAGATCAAACAATGCCCTTTCTCCTCCACCTCCTCCAGACACTGGAAAGGCCAAAGCAAGACCAATTTGAAGTCTCAGTTTGGCTTACGATGCAGGTGTTCGGCTGAGAGTCCTGACATGTTGAGGTTTTAAAAGAATGGGGAGACAAAAGCAAAACCAATTATTTCTATCCCAATGAAATCATTACTTTATTTATGTGGAAGGTGTACACATTCATTTCAAGGTCATGGTAGAGCAAAGTTTGGAAAACCCTAGATAATATAAATTGTAGTTTATGCAGTACATCATAGTTTCTTTTTTCTGGTGTTGCTCCTGGTATTAATCCCTACTTACTTGAGTGTTGATTTTTGGCAAGGAGGTGCTCTTTTTGTTTCCTAATTATTAGCTATTTATTGTCTCTTTTGAATGGTTTATCAATGTGATTTATCTCTTTGCATCTGTTGATGGTTAATTTTTCTGAGTGCCAACTTCCAGGAATCGTCTAGCATTTTTTGTTTTAACTTGATCTAGGATGCTCACAGCTTCCCAGCTGAAGCTATAATAAAATCTGTCCATGTAATGTGAAATTAAGCATTTCATCATGTCTTCTGAATGCTAATTGGTGTTCCTAGATAATTCAGCAAGTCTTCAGCCAGTCTATTCTATATAGTAACTATTTCAATCCTTACTCTGTACGTTGTAAATGATTCCTGTTTTTTATCGTTTTCAGCTACATGGTATTTTTCTTTATTTAAGATTTTTTGGAGGGCGTTAGTCACGTCTGTGTTATAGTGGTACCATGTGGTTGTAATAGCCTATTGTTTTGAGGAAGTTTTTGAAGTATGGTGGTGTTATACTTTTTGTAGCTTGTGTTGGTTGTGCTGTAGTGTTGCACTTTATTGGAAGATGTATATCTGTTTCCTTTTATTTATTTATTTTGAAACAGCTCTGATCTTCTTGCCATAGGAAAACAGCCTCAAGCAGAAGCTTGAAAAGGCTGAACTTTAGGAATAGAGATTTCATATCCATTCAGAAAGACTGGAGCAATTATTATAGGCAAAGAGACTCCAAATAAGCAACACAATAGATGAGGAGACAAAGGTGACGAGATTATGTCAGACAAATACCTAAGATTTTCATTTCCCCTTTAGTCTATAGAGCCAGACATGACCTCTACATGACTCCATAAGAATCTGGTAACAGCCATTAAAATATTGAAGGACATATTCTTACCACAGGAACAGGCATCTCTATCACAAAGCCTCAAACAATGTACAAAATGTACATCTGCTCTCAATCCCACTTTGTCAGTCACCCCAGAGACATGCTGCTGTCATTAGTTTCTGGCTACCAAATAAACAAAGACTTACTTTCCTGCAGCCTGTCTCCATTTTATTTCCAGTGTCTTTTGCCTGGTTTGGAACCAGACCATACTTTTCTTCAAACAATTTGGCACCCCAGATGGGACTCCGAACTAACCTGATGAACAAACCTGGCCCTGGTAAATCTCTACCTTGCTGGCAGCAAACCCTTTGTGACTGTGAATGGGTTCCCTAGACTCTGCCCATTAGGAGCAAGGATAGTAAAGGGAGTTTTGAGTCTTAGATTTAAAAACAGCTGATTTTAACAAACTCAGAGAGAGCTTGGGAAAGATTCCTTGGATGAAAATCCTTAAAGGGAAAACAACCCAAGAAGAAGAATAGAATAGAATAGATCTGGAAGGGATTGTAGAGATCTTCTAGTCCAGCCTCCTACTCAAGCAGGAGAACCTACACCATTTCAGACAAGTGACTCTTTCTAGACTCTTCTTAAAAACCTCCAGTGAAGGAGCATCATGGGCAGATGGCAAGCTATTCCATTGGTTAATTGTCCTCACCATTAGGAAGTTTCTCCTTAAACCAGGTTGCTTCTCTCTTTGGCTAGTTTACAACTATTGTTTCTTGTCCTGCCCTCTGGTGCTTTGTAGAATAATTTGACCGCCTCTTTTTTGTGGCAGCCTCTCAAATACTAGAATACTTCTATCATGTCCCCCCAATTCTTCTTTTCTTTAGACTAACCAAGCTTAAATCCTGCAGCCGTTCTTCATATGTTTTAATCTCTAGGCCTTTGATCATCTTAGTTGCTCTTCTCTGAAGTTTTTCCAAAGTCTCAACATCTTTTTTGTAGTACGGTAACCAAAACTGGTTGCAGTATTCCAGGTGTGGTCTTATTAGGGTTTTATAAAGTGGTACTAATACTTCATGTGATCTTGATTCTATGTCTCTGTTTATACAATCCAGGATTGTATTAGCCTTTTTGGCAGCGGCTGCACATGTCTGGCTCTTGTTTAAGATATCCTCCTCTAGGACTCCAAGGTCTACATTGCAATGTCCTACCTGTCAATGAATATTTCAGCTTCAACCATAACAACACAAGAGCACACAAGAGATACAAACTCAAGGTTAACCGCACCAAACTTGATTGCAGGAAATACGACTTCAGCAACAGAGCGGTCAATGCCTGAAATCCTCTACCTGACTCTGTGGTTTCTTCCCCAAACCCCAAAAACTTTAACCTTAGACTGTCTACTATTGACCTCACCAATGAGTAGAGGAGTGGAGAACTTTTCTTGTGAAATATTTCTGGACTTTCTCAACTGTGCTAATATCAGAAATGTAATGTGGGTTCCAGACTGATGAGCTGTATTCGAGTATTGGTCTAGCAAATGTTTTGTATGCTCAAGTTAGTAGTGATATTACCAGAGAAAAAGCTATGCAGGATTAAGTTACAACTCTTAATGCCTTTTTGGCTATGTAGTTACACTGGTCTCTAGCACTTAGATCATTAGAGATAAGTACTCCAAGGTCCTTGACAGAGTTTGGATCATCAACAAGGTCTTGACTATTCAGCTTGTATTTTATTTTCTGACATATATTTTTGCCAATATGTAAGACAGAGCATTTATTTGTTGATTTATTTATTTGTTGATTTATTTCATTTGCTTCCTGACTGATTTCAAGCAAGAGATGAAGTATGTTTAATTTTCCCAGGAAAAATGACTTGGTGAGATGCATCAAGCTTTAAATAGCTCCTGAGTAGAGAGGCTGGGTGTGTGGTGGGCCAATTGGCCCTGCCTGCCCAGCCAGTTTAAGGTCTGGGTACAGAGATCAAAAGCCAGGCAGCTGGGAAGGAAAAAAGAGACCTAGCAAAATCCTCATGGAAGTGGCTTGTTACAAATTTGACTTTATAGTGTCTCCTAGGCTGACATTTCTTCCTCAGGGATGGTCTGGTCTTTTCATACAATCCTAGTGGACCATGTCAAGCAGGCTTGTAGAAGCATCAGATCTCTTCTAAGAAAACAAAACATTGCCAGCCTCCTGTTGAAAGCCCCCTTGGAAGGCAGGTCAGAGGCCAAAGTCTTCTGCACTTGTGGCTTAACTAGAAGTTCTCTCTTTTTTTAAAGATAGCAAACAGCCTGTAAGCTTCTGAAGTGATGAAATCTGGGGATGAGGTTGGCTTCAAACCCAGTGGACCCTTGCCATCAGAATTGCCAGCTCATGCCTTACTGCAGGGCTTCTCAGCCTGTTCTTCATCACGGAGACCCTTTTAATACCTCTTGTGGCCACAGACTGTCAAGACTTAGCTCGTTTAATTTATTTTATATTTCAGGATGAGAAAATGAATAATTTGGGATCTGGAATAAAAAGATCACACCTTCTCAAACCGCCTTAAACCTGGATCTTGGGTTTTAAAAGGCATGATTGTCAGGAGCAAGTTAAGAGACTGGTGTATTTTCTCAGAGATCTCATTCCAGGTCTCTGCAAAACCTTTTGTATGTAGCAAACTAACCTTTTATTAACCCCCCTCCCCTCAAAAAAGAACAGCAGTTCTGTTGGCCAATGCAAGGAGGGCTCCCATTTTGCAAATTAACGTGTTCCTACAAGGTTTGTAGTTATTTATGGCTCAGTACTAAGATCAACAAACTTAAATTACTTGACAGTAATTATACTATAAATTTAGTTTCTTTGAGCCAAGTTATGCTTCTCTTATTTCTCTGTGTGTAATGAAACACAAAGGATTAAATACCAGCTCTTTTATATAATTTGCCATTTTATAGGAATTGCAATAGTGTGTGTGTGTGTGTGTGTGTGTGTGTGGCTTTATCATGAGCCATGCTGGTGCAGTGGTTAGAGTGCAGTACTGCAGGCTACTTCTGCTGTCGGCTGCCTGCAATTTGGCAGTTCGAATCTTACCAGGCTCCAGGTTGACTCAGCCTTCCATCTTTCTGAGGTTAGTAAAATGAGGACCCAGGTTGTTGGGGGCAATAGGCTGACTCTGTAAATTGCTCAGAGGGGGTGGATAACACTGTGCAGTGGTATGTAAGTCTAAGGGCTATTGCTATTCTGAAAAAAATCAAGAAGGTATCCAGGATCAACCTCAACATTCCCCTGAATGAAAAAGCAGAAAATAAAATTCTTTCTTTCTGTAAAATGTTCTCGGCTTATAGGTTCTCCTGCTTGAGCAGGGGCTGGACTAGAAGACCTCCAAGGTCCTTCCAGCTCATTCTATTCTATTGTATTTAAAAAGTAAATTAAATACCTTTAAATCAAGATTTTTTTTTCTGCTGCTGTCTTTAGAATTCAACTGTCAGGCTACAGAACTTTTTCCCATTCAATTAGCAAGAATGAACTTCTGAGAACCAAGCGTATCAAAAGGAATCCTTTGTTGAGATGAGACTATTCATGTAGGAATTCAAAGCAGCATCTAAGGTCTCTCAGGCATACAGGGATAAGGGAGTTTAGAACCCCTCCCCTTATCTCAATGTGTATTTAGTGAAACAAAAGCCAGTATGTTAATTCCCCTCCCACCCCTTCTGTAGGAACGATCTTTCTCACAGTTTCCCAGGACATACCTAATTTCCCCCCATCCCTTTTTAGAATGAACTTTTTCCAGAGATTCCCTGGATACATCTCACTGTGGAATTTTTATGATCTTCTCATCTCCTGGCTGTGCCTCTTGGAGGTGATAGATTCTGGCTGTCTGGCTTTTCTCCCTCCATTGTATCATGTGTGGGTTATACAAATTTGATATAAGGTTAAATATATTCAGGTTAAATCAAGAAAGAGTTTCTTTATCAGCCTCCCCCACCCTCCTTTTCTTCTTCCACTGAAGAAATGACAGATACACGGATCTGACATCAACATGACTTCTGGTTGCATTTCCTCTATTACAATCCATGTTCCACCCTTGGTCTTTCAACTTCCTTCCATGTGCACAGCGTAGCCTGGATCTGCATATGTTCTCAGCTTAAAGGTCTGCAATCATTGCTTGTCACCTGGTTCATACCCAGTTGCAACTCCTCACCATTGGAACATGGAAAAGGATTCTCTGTTGTGGTCCCTTGGCAACCTGCAGAGACGGCAGCGGAATTGGACAGTGAGGAAGAACGGGGAACAGTCCGGGAGTCTGGGGAGGACTCGGAGGAGAGTCCTGCATCTGATGCAGAGATGGGGCCAGGGCCATCGGGGAGTGGGGTGTTCCCAGGTAGGATTTACTTGTTCAGGAATAACATTCTATCTATGCAGGATTCTACAATTTCTATCTATGCAGGATTCTACAATTTGCCAAAATACCAAAAACCAAACCCAAATCCTAGAGTAGAAACATGGTAACATGCACAGTGGATCTATTAAAACGAACGATAACTGGAGTATGGGAAATGGAATAAAAAGTCTTGCAAAAGGTCATGGCTAACCAAAAGAAAAGACTCTGGTTTCAATTTTATATGACTCCTTAGAATCTTCTGTCCTGCTCTACAGAATTAAGTCCAAATTTTTTTTGGCTTTTTACACTTCCGCCAAGCATGATGAAATATCCCTTCTTGCTGGTTACATTTCCAGCATTAGTTAGAACAGGGCAGTCAAATTCATGACCCACAGGCTGGAATTTTCCCATGGGGGCCACACCCATGCCCGGTTTAGAGACTGGGTGGTCCCGATATGTTATGTGACGCTGCTGTGTTTGACACCCCTGAGTTAGAAGAACCAAGTCTCGTCCATTTTTCAGTGACAAATATCAACAATACATCCTTTTGTAGAAATTCTCTTGAAGATTGCAATATACTATAAATTTCCATTCTTTCAGATACATATTCTCCCACCGATCTGTGTGTATATTACAATCAAAATTCTTAGCACATTTTATCATACATTTTCACTTGTTTTTCTTTTGTTTCTTATCTCAGCAAAAGTTTATACCTTTTAGCAAAACCACAATCATCATCTCAAGTTCTATTTCAAATTCAGTCTTACATTGTCCAAAAGCAAAGTTCTTCTATCTACTTTAAATCTTTTAAATAATTCTACATATGAAATCATCAACATGAATATCCTACCACCATAACTGTATCAGATCTTTTATTTTATTTTTATTTTATTTTTCTTATATGTGCCCATTTCATGTATTCATAACTATGTATATACGTATACCTATTATCTTGTAAGCAATTGACAAATCAAATAAATAAATAAATAGATAAAATCTTATATTGTTTTTACTCTACATGCTCCTCGACAAAGTTCTAATATATTAGACAAAGTCAACCATTAATGTTCAGTTATCATTTCTCTTTTATAAAATGCTTTCTGTGTTGAGAGCCATGAAGGTACTTTCTGTCAAAGGCCAAGTTTACATCTGTTTCACATTCTCAACATGAAGAAATTCAACCTAGAGGAAAATAAGCTTTTACACTTAAGACAAGAAAAAAGCCCCCAAAGCACAGGGGTAGACTAGATGGTGCCTGGCTCAACAGCAGTAACTGTGAGAAAGATCTCAGAGTCCTAGTGGAGAACCACTTAAAACTATGTGCTACAGCTGCCAAAAAAGCCAACACAACCCAGGCTGAATTAGCAGAATCCAGATCACATGGAGAATTAGGAAAAAGTGCAGAGAAGAGCAACAAAGTGATTAGGGGATCAGAGGCTAAAATATATGAAGAAGGCATGTCTAGTTCAATGAAAAGAAAGACCAGGGGTGACATGATGGCTTGTTTAAGCAATCACTACCCCTGTGAGGAGAGAAATGATGCAAAGGGATGAAAAGGGGGGGGGGGGAAATATGGTCAGGTCCAGGATGATAGAGGGGTTCTTGGAAAACCTCTAGTTTGCTAGCAAAATGAAGAGATACTGAAGAGACCTCAGACCAACATCCAGGAGGTGCCAGATTCTATGGATTTGCTTTGCAAGTTAGCCGACCTATTGGCCTTATTAATGGCATTAACATTTTATAAAGTTGTTTAAGACAGTGGCCCCCAACCTTTTTTGTGCCATGGCCTGGTACCGGCATCACAAGATGATCCACGGCCCAGTACCGGCATCAGCATGGATGACAAGGCAAGGCGAGCCGAGCGACCAGCCAGCCAGCCAGCCAGTCATCCCCCGCTTCTCTTCGCCACCTTCAACTCCTCCTTTGTACCTTTGTCGATGGGCTTCGGGACGGCTTCGGGACGGTCGCTCGGCTCGCCTTGCCTTGGGTGCTGAAAGAATCCTCGCGCCTTAGTTTTGTTCGAAGCTGCCCCAACCTCTTCGGTGAAACTAAGGCGCAAGGATCCTCTTCAGGACTCAAATGCCGCTTTCGAACCAGAAAAGCTCACCTGGAAGCACTTTCTCATCGAAACAAGATGGCGGCGCCCAGCAAACCGGCGGCCCGGTAGAAAATGTTCCACGGGCCGGTACCGGTCCAGGGCCCGGTGTGTGGGGACCCCTGGTTTAAGACATATATGATGTAAATCCCCCCCCCCAAAAAAAACGGGCCAAGCAAGCAAGTGGATTGAACCAGGCACAACAGCTTTGAGCAATTTCTTTTATATTTCTTTTATCCAGATTTCCCCACACTGGTTCTCATGAAGATACTTTCTACCTCACTTTCATTGTCTAGCAGAGGAAAAGGCTTATTCTTCCTGCTATTCTGCAGAGCTGTATCCCCAAAGAATACAAATTTTAATTTTAGAGATGGATGCAGCACTTCTGTGAATATTATCACTAAATCAATTGCACGTCACTGTTTTTTTAAAGTTGATTCAGGTCTGCATTAGTTTAGACTTCTTTCTCTGCTTCTGAATGAGGTATCTGATTGTGGGTGCACCTAAATAACACCTGTGAAGCCAGTAGGAATTATTTGGATTTTTGCTGAGGAAATTTAGAATGAAGGAATGCAGGCAAAATACCGGCTCTGTCATAGGATAATTTAAAGGGCGTCCCAGCTATTGTTCTAACCTGCACTTAAGAGCAATTTTGGACATCCTCCATAAAGCAGCTGGTAAGGATTCTCCTTTCAGAGAGCAAATAAATCAAAGCCAAAGCTTTGGAATAATTATTTTTGCTTGGTTCTAAATTTATGTTTGCTTTGAGTCTAATAAGGTCATAATGGCAACCCCCAGACATTGGGACTGAGGAAATATCCATTCTTCAAGCCTGAAATATATCTACTTGACTAATTCTGTCATTGTAAAAAACTGTTCTGGCGCCTTTGTCTAGAATCTCCATAACTACGATACATCAAAATATACACACACCTGCATTAAGAAAAACTTCCTAACTTGCAATGTAAATGTGCTTATTTTCCATAAGAGAACTGTGCATTTAGGAATGCTTAAAAATGCATGCTATTATTGCAGTGAAATCTACCCGGTTCCTGAAAGGTTTTCTTCCTGATAAAGGAACCAACTATTTTTTCTGTTTCATTCTCATGATGTTTGAAATAGCACCATCCTGTTCCGTCTTATATGGCAGAGTGATATTATATCTAGAAATACTTTGGTTAGGGTAAAAAAAAATTCCATTGGTAGACAAATTATTTGAATTCCACAGTGCCCTTAAAAGTGACTCAGCTCTTCAATCATCTATTGATTGCCTTTCGATCTTTCAAAAAGATAAAAAAGAAGTCATAGCAGGTTTTTATGGAGAACAAAGCTTTTCTTCATACAATAACTCTACATATTCGTCTTCCAACAAAATTGTGTATTTCACATTTTGTAATAGCTAAAATACATAAGAAAGTGACAAAGTAGTGAAATATTGCTGAATATGATGCGTTGCTGAAAATGTAAATGTACACTTTTCTCTCGTGTTATTCTCTTTAGACTTACATCTCTCTAGCAGGAATCAAGTCACTCTTCATAAACCTAAAAGTAACTATTGGGAAGCACCAAGAGATGATTTGTGTGTGTGCCATACTCACCAAGGCTAGTTTTCAAAATGGGAGAGTGGGAAGGATATTGATACTGGCATTACTTATTTTAATTTTAATTGGTGAAATACAGTTTGTGTTAAATCTGGGGTGGATTGGTTCGAAGGAGACACGAGACCATCGTAGTGAGTTCAGCTCTTTATTTAGAAGAAGGATAGTCTGAATAATACAAGCCGCGGCAGCCCTACATATAGGGCTGGTTCGCGGCTCTGCAGCCAATGGCAGCGCTTTGAATCTCCCGCAATCGGCGCAGCCAATCGCGGTAGATTCTTAGCGCTCCAATCATGGCCAGGGTTTCAACCAATCAGGTCACTGTCCATCCGGACCAATCAGTTGTGAGGGTTTGAAGTATGCTAATATAGTACACCCCTCCCCTCTTGCTTTCGTCTGTTGGTGCGTCGTGACATAGTTGCGCAGGTAGGCGGGGCTTCGTACCTGCCTAGCTGACCTGTGCGGCTCAGTTTCAGTGTGGTCTTTGACCGGTTCGAAAGGCTTCTCTGTCGTTCCGGTTCCTTGGGATGGAACTGCCTGGAAGGGTGAGCCGGGCCTTTCCTGGTAGCTCGCTCCCGGTCTACCCGGGCTGTTTGAGCCGCCGTTCCTGTTGTTCCCACCGGGTCTTCCTGGGCTGGTTGAACTGGCTTGGCTGCTCCTTCGAGGTGGAGATCCCAGTGGTTCGTGCCCTGTTGGTCCTGCGTTTACTGGTGAGTAGGGCCAGTTTATTCGTGGCTTATTTGTTCTGGGTGGGGGGTATTCTGCTTGCACTAGGAGGTTCCCTTCAACTCTTTCTTTACCGCTTCCCCCCCCCTTCTAGTTTCTTGCTCGGGTGTCTGGTTGGTGGTGACGGCTATTCTCGACCTTAGTTGGTTGATGTGCCGTTTCCAGTTTTTCCCGTCGCTTGTCTCTAATCGGTATGATAAGGGGCCAGTTATTTGGGTGATCGTTGCTGGTACCCAGAGTGGTTCCCCTGAGAGATTTTTAGCGTATACTGTGTCCCCTACGTTAAACCTTCTGTGTTTGCTGGAGGAACCCGGGGGTTTTTCAGGGTTGTATGTCAGATGCATTCTGTCTAGCGTTGACTGTAGTTTCCTGCCCATTATTAATTCTGCCGGGCTTCTATTTGTGGTTGCGCTAGGTGTGATGTGCTGGACGAGGAGCATTTTATTGATTTTGTCCTGTATGTTGGCTGGGCCCGGTGGTTGGGGACTCCTGTTGTACAGTATGTTGCAGCAGGGTGGCATCTGAAAGCAACCATTTGATGCAGAACTGCTCAGGTGAAGCTGGCGTGAATGTCTCTGCAGTACAGGTGCCAGGAAAGAAGAACCCACGTTGCTTCTGTGCTCAGGACCACAATCTCTTTGGGTGATGAATTTTCAGCTGAGCGGGAGGCAGAGGGGCATGGCCTAATGCCAGAGTAAAGGTCCCTCTGGCTCTGGGTCCTTTCAGTTCAGTGAGGGATGCCACGAGGGAGGCAGAGGTCCTGCTGATACCCAGCAATAAAGTTTGGAGCCCTGGCTAAATCCAGCTGGTGCTCTGTATTGGCTCTGCACTGTTTAGCAGGGGCTTTTGCCTGATCATACCCCATTCTAAGTAGGAAATCTGGAGAGAAGCCCAACAAAAAGGTTTCATTGAGTGATTGATTAGTTTGCCACCCATCTCACTTCAAGGTGACTCTGGGCACCTTAGATACATAAAATGCCAATAAAAACATTAACAATAAGTATACCTAATGATAGTAATAGATGTGAAAGAAGGAAGCCAGATGTGCACAGGAGTTGGTGGGGTCTTCTCTTAATTGGTCACCACTTCCAGTGTGCAAGACCCCCACTGGGGCCCCAGGCCAACTGGCAGAGCCAGTCTTATGGGAGATCAGGAGGGCAGGAGCAGATCTCAGGGGGCAAGAGGTGCCCAAAGGCAGGCATCCCAGCAGAGAAGCACTTTCTTCCAGGTGGCTGACCTTCCTTCAACAACAGGGCCCACTGGGAGCCCCTTCTGCTGGCATGGGTGGAGGGCACCAGTCCCAGGTGGTGCCTCAAGTAAGCTGCACCCAGCCCGCCCAGGGCTTTAAAGGCGACAACCAACATCTTGAATTGAACCCAGAGGCAAACGGGCAGCCAGCGCAGCTTGCAAAACAGGGGTGTAACATGCCTGCGCATTTCCATTGAAACCATCGCCCATCATTAGGCCAAGGTACGGCTAGGGTTCGATAATCTGGGCCAGCAGGTGAGGATGAAGCTGGCCTCTAGTTACAAGGTGGCATTGCAGCCACAGAGATTGGAAGAATCATTCTTAAATAATTGGATCACAGAAACGCCAATGGTGTAGAGCTAGAGAAGGAGTGGCATCTGGGCCTCGCAGAGAAGTTGCATTATTGGTTTGGCTTCATGTACTTTGACAGCTGCAGGTACATAGTGGCCATTGTTTGTCCTAAGGAATTTACAGAAGGCAGATACAGCCGCGTGGTTTTCTGCATTTTCAGCAACAAAGTTCCCATGGGCTTTCCCACTGCTGGCAGGATGAAGGGCCACTCCCAGATCTTTAAACAGGAAATCTGCTCTTGGACCATCTGTATTACAAGAATGTAATTTCCTGGGTCTGTTTTCCCCCCCCCCCCCCATTTTTTTTTGAAGATGGGAACCACATCAGCTCTTTTCCAGTCCTCTGCTAGTTCCCTGGTGCTCCAGGATTTTTTGAAAGATGTGGTGTGGTTCTGAGATGATCTCTGCCAGCTCCTTTAAAACTCTGGGATGTAATCTGTTCGGCCCCGGTGATTTGTGTTCATCAAGATCAGACAGGTTATTTTACAATTTTCTTGCTTATTTTAATTTTTATTTCTAGTCTATCTTTTATGGTTGTGATTTTAGTAGCTTTGGCTATAGTTTCTTTTTGCATGAATACCAGTGCAAAGAATGAGTTAAGCAGCTCTGCCTTCTCTCTACAGCCTGTTACTTCCTTGCCATCTTCTCTCTTTAGTGGACCGACTGTTTCCTTGACTTTTTTGTTATTTGTATGTTGAAACTTTAAAATTATCTTTGACTTTCATTGCAAGTCTTCGTTCATTCTGAGCCTTTAGTTTTCCTTCATCTTTGCAGATTCTGGCTATCTGCTGATATTTTGCCTTAGTTATGAGTCCCTCTTTCCATTTTTTGTTCTTATCTTGTCTTTCAGTTAAGACAGTTAATATCATCAGATAATTGATGGTACTTTATGCCATACCAACAGATGACTACTTCCAGTAGGTTCTTGTGAATAAATGCCATTGTAGGAGTATCACAAAGGGAAAATTTCATATCCATCAAGGAGATACCACCATGTCCAACTGAAGATTTGTTATCTTTGCAACAAAAGAGAAGAAAAAAGTCCAGCACCCAGGCCAATTTTAAAACAACATTATCACTTAAGATTACCAACCTCTGCTGAAAGCTTCAGGTTCCATGTAGCAGTTTAAACAAGGAAAGCAGTGTATATTCGAAGTTATAGAAGCACAAGATTTGCAAGCAGATGAAGTCTAAGACCAATCTTTGCATTTCCAAGGTGGGCTATCATTTTACTGAATGAATGAATTGACTCGGCATAAGAACATTTGGTACAATCCCTGAGCCAGCTTTGAGGAACCAGTTCAGGTCACTTGTTCAGATGAGCAGCTATAGAAATAAAATAAAAACCATTTATATTTTCAATGCAAAAAAGAAAAGTACTTGTCACACATACATAGCCATACTTAACCAGTTCACTTATGAAAAGTGGGTACTATATTTGCACATGTTAAGTTCAGTTTTATTTTCTTCTTATGGTTATGTGAAGTCAATTAATTTATGCAGAAGATTAATCTATGACAGCCTTTCATATATGGTTGCAAATTGTGAATGACCACTAGATGGTGGCAAAGAATCATTAAAAAAACCCAAATCCTTGCTAACCATTTCAGGGTCATCTGGATTTTCATAATAGTCCTGGTCAATTTAGTGATTCAATTAAGCATATTAAATGAAAACACTGTATATTTTTAATTGCCCTTTTCCTATAGATACTTTAATTTAAAGGAATAAATCCACTGAATCTGGATTTCAAGCAGGGATTTCAAGCATTACACAGTTCTGCCATTTACTAACAATTAGTCTAGAGCAAATAACAGGACATTAAACCACTCCAGTGGTTGCTAGATTTTGTTAAATAGAAAGCAAATGCTCTATAATTCTAGAGGAAGAAAATCTGCATGTAATAGATGGACATTCCCCCAACTTTAAATGTGAATATAAAATAACGGAGAAAACGGGAGCAATCCCTGACAAAGATTTGCCAAGAATGTTGCTTTCAGGAAGAATGGAAAAGCAGGTCATTTCACTTTCCACTTTCAACAGCAATCGTAAGTTCTTGGAAGAAGTAACTGATCTGCTAAATCTGTTCCAACCCAATTAGGCTTGGTGATGTTTGTATCCCATTGCTGTCCGGTCAAGTCATTAAAAAGAATTGGTAATTTTTCATGGGGAGATGGGCTGATCTCCAAGGTCAAGAAAGCATTTTATCCATTTATGATGCATGCGCTAGCCTATAATCTTTTTACTCTTTCCAGTTTATTTATTCTGCTGCAATTTTGCTGCTGAAGGAGTATACATACCAGCAAAACATCATTTGGAGGCCCACCTACATAGACTGACAAAATTTCATAAAAGCAAATAAACTTTTTTTTAAAGGGGAGGGGGGGCTTTATCTTGATATTTGGCTACCTTCATCTGCTGCTAAATCTTAGCATGAAAAAGTGATGACCCAACTTAAAATGTACAAGGGTGGCCTTGGAGAACTTGCAGACAACATTTGGGTTCCTTACCTGAATCCTCAAGGAAGCTTGAAAAATCAAGGATGGGAAAGATTTCTGCCATCTTTTGAAGGACTAAAACATACAGTTTAGCCCCTGATCTCTTCAGTTAAGGATGAAAATGTCAAGGTTCCAAGTAATGAACCCAATCAATCCAGCAACTCTGAGGCTTTTAGCTTTTTCAAAGAACTGCTTTATTGAGACATCATTTTGGCACAGTTGCAAAACAAAACCAGCTCCCGCTTCCAGTATAAAAGATTTGACAGTTCCCTTCCTCCTTGTCACAGGTCATGTTCTCCAGTTAGGTGTTCTGGCATCTCCTTGGTAACCTCTTCCAGTCTCTGGCCAGCACCTGGTAGGATGACCTTGGTTCCCACGAGATAGTAAGTTGTTGATGTCTGGTCTGACATTCCAAAGCTCCCTCCTCCCTCTGAAGTGTGTCAAACTGAGAAATGGAGAAAAGGGCTGTGATAGGCCCAAACCGCTTAGTGTAAACTATTCCAGGCTATATGGAATATGTTCAACATATTTGTGCAGATTCGTTTTTTTTTCTTGTATGTTTACATGTTGAAAAACAAAGTCTTTCAGCTGACAACTGACCCCATCTCCAACATAAATATAGCCAAGCCTCCTACAACTGGGCCCAACCCATTGGGTTCACAACCTCTGGTGATCACAGAAAAAGAAATGCAAGATCTATTACACAGACAGAAGCCAGGAAAAGCACCAGGGCCAGACAAGATAACGCCTTCTTGCTTAAAAGTCTGTGCTGACCAATTGGCCCCCATCTTCACCCGAATCTTCAATAGATCCCTAGAAATGTGCTATGTTCCTTCCTGCTTCAAACGCTCTACCATCATCCCAGTGCCAAAGAAGCCCTCCATCAAGGAACGGAATGACTACAGACCAGTTGCTCTAACATCTGTAGTTATGAAAACCTTTGAAAGACTAGTGCTGTCCCACCTGAAAACCATCACGGATCTGCTGTTAGATCCCATGCAATTTGTATACTGAGCAAATAGATCATTAGATGATGCGTTAATACGGTTCCGCACTACATCCTACAACACCTTGAATCTCTAAATACTTACGCAAGGGTCCTCTCTGTAGACTTTAATTCAGTATTCAATACCATCATTCCAGCTACTCTTCTAAGTAAATTAAACCAAGTAGCGGTACCTGAATACATTTGTAAGTGGATCATATGCTTCCTAACAGACAGAAAACAATAGATGAAGCTAGGAAGAATCACACCTGATACCTGTACAATTAGCACAGCCCCCCCTCAAAGCTCCACTTCTCCCTATATACCAATGATTGCATCTCAAACGATCTATCTGTTAAAATACTGAAGTTTGCAGACGATACAATAGTGATTGGTCTCATTCAAGACAATGATGAATCCGCATACAGACAGGAGGTTATACAACTTGCTTTGTGGTGTAACTGGAACAATCTGGAACTGAACACACTCAAAACTGTAGAAATGGTGGTAGACTTTAGGAGAAACCCTCCCATACTACCACCTCTTACAATACTAGACAACACAGTATCAACAGTAGAGACCTTCAAATTTCTAGATTCTATTATATCACATTACCTGAAATAGACACCTAACATCAAAAATGTCATCAAAAAAGCACAACAAAGAATGTTCTTTCTGTGCCAACTCAGAAAGCTCAAACTGCCCAAGGAGCTGCTGATCCAATTCTACAGAGGAATTACTGAGTCTGTCATCTGCACTTCTATAATTGTCTGGTTTGGTTCTGCAACCCAACAGGGCAGACACAACTTCAGAGAGTAATTAAGACTGCAGAAAAAACATTTACTACCAACCTGCCTTCCATGGAGGACCTGTATAACACAGGAGTCAAAAAAAGGGCTGTGAAAATACCTACATCCTCATATACCCTCACATCCCGGACATAAACTGTTTCAACTCCTTCACTCAAAATGATGCGATAGAGCACTGCACATCAGAGCAACCAGACACAAGGACAGGTTTTCCTCAAACGCCATCACTCTGCTTAACAAATAATTCCCTCAACACTCTTCAACTATTTGCAAAGTCTGCACTACTATTACTATTAATCTTCTCATCACTCCTTATCACCCCTCCCCTCCCACTTATGACTGTAACTTTGTCGCTTGTATCCTTACAATCTATATTGACTCTTTCCTAGTATGATTTGATTGCTTATTGTACCCTGACTATTGTGTTGTACCTTATGATTCAAGAGTCGAATATATCTTTTTTTTCTGATGCACACTGAGAGCTTATGCACCAAGACAAATTCCTTGTGTGTCCAATCACACTTGGCCAATAAAGAATTCTATTCTATTCCAATTCATCAAGAAAGAAGAGGCTATCTATTTTGCCATCTCCACCAATTCTACTAGCTTCACCATCCATTCTTCCATTTATAGATGTTTGTAAATCCTTCCAGCATATACAAGTCTTGCTGCCATTAACATACATAAAAATGACGTTCCATTTGCTGGTCCATTAAGCACGAAAGAAAAGCCTGTTTTTCAACTGTACATTCACTTTTAAAGTCTTCTGTATCAAAACACATATTTGACCTCAATATTTTCTAACTTTGTTACATGTCCACAAAAGATGAAAAAATGTTCTCAGTTTAATTACATTTCAGACAAATATCTGAGATTCCCCTATACATTTTGACATCTTATCTAATGCTATGTACCAAAGATACATCATTTTATTAAAGTTCTGTTTAAGATTATAATTCAATGTTAATTTCAACCCTTTCTTCCACATATTCTCTCATTGGTCCAACTGCATATTTTACTTTTTCCTATTTTATCATACAATCTTTAAGTTGTTCATTCAGTTTCCATTTTTAATAAAGGTTATACATCTTAGCAATAATATGATCATCTTTTGTACAGAGCTCTATATCAAATTAAGTTTTTGGACTTTTAAAATTCATAATCTTAAATCTTTCCATTAGCTTGGCCAAAGGAAACCAATGGCACATAAAACCTTCCAATTCCAGGTTTTCTCCTAATTTTAACTGTCCTTGAGAAAAATTCAGTAAATCAGTATATGTTAATTATTTTTGTTTAATTATCATCTTTCTTCTAAGTAGGCTTCTTGGAGTAACAATTATAAAGAGATTTTAGGAGACAATTTTACCATATGCCTGTTTCATATTCTCAATATGGCATATCTAATAAAAGGGTTTTTAAAATCTACATTCATCTTAACTGTTTTACCACAAATGGCCATGCCATTCAAACTTTAAATATCCTTCTAATTCCAATAACCTCCTATTTCTTAAACTCACCCACGTTTTCATCCAAACTAAATAAGCTGCAAAATACAATTTTAAATTTGGCAGAATGTGCATATTGGATCTGAAATGATGAATAAATCAGAAATGTTTATTACTGGGATCAGTAAGACCTTGTTTCATTGTGGCAACATATTTGGCTACTGAGCAAGTAATGAATAGTTTCATAACTTCTAGATTATTCACATAGAAGTTGTTTAGCCTTTGAAGGAATTTACATATTAAAGATAGAATTTGTAGAATTAATAACTCTATAAATTTTACAGCGTAATAATACATGAGAAATGATTCAATCTCTTTGTCATCATATGGCCAAGTACACTCAGTTAATGGAATTCTGGAGTATCTGCTGTGTAGCAATGGAAATGATAAAATATTAATGTCTAGCTTTGAGAAGTATTATTCTCAACCTGAGGAAAGGCAGATTCTGTAGATGTTACCCAGTACTGATGTTACCTAGTTTGGGTAATGAAATGTCTGCAAGAAAACAGCCAAGCTCAGAGACCACCAAGGACCCGTCACATATTCCTTCAAGCTATTTATTAACCGCATGGATAGATACTGCTGCCTTTTCCCTAAACGACCAGGGTTTATTCAGAGTTTACTATTATTTATGTGGAAAATGGGGGAGGAAGCTATTCAAAGTCTTCAGATACACAGTAAGGCTTTCAGAAGTAGCAAACCCCAGTACATAAACAAACATTTGGACAATGCAGCAATCTAGAGATGAAACATGTTATTCTTCTTTGGAAGTTCAAAGCAGCTGCATTCCAAATATGATTAATTGGTTATTAGAAGCTACTCAGAAAAGTTAGCCTGGGGAATAACAGAAGTCACACTTCTTTCTTTTTTTTGAGTATCATCTTTTCCATCACAGAAAGACCTCTTGTCAAAGAAAGAGCAAAATAGAGAGGCCCATAGAGGTCCCTATTGAATCAGAATGCACAGCATATGTGACTGCAACCTATTATATGTCAAATGAAGACATACGAATAACATTCAATGCTGTGTGTCAAATCCCTTTTTCTCTTCACTGTGGTTTGCGCCTGGGGTGAAATCCCAAAACTGAACACCATCAGCATTAACAACTTTACAATGAGTCAATTGCAAACAGCAGCTTTACTCGAAATAGCTTCCATCTGCGACGAGATCTGCAACCCTGTCAAACATCCAGATCTGCCTAACCCGGTTCTTAACCACAGAAGCAACAGCAATAGTGATGATGATGATGTACTAAATAAGGAAACTAGAAGGGGCAGTTGGCTGAAACCCTATCCAAATCCAACTGCCCTTCTGTAGTTAGCTTGGAAAGTCTTGGTTATGGGAGTCTTCCTAACAGCAGAACTGGCTGGGGAAGAAAAAATCATTACACTCACTTTAAATTATTATGATTGAAATCTTCCAGGGTTTTATGAAGGAAAATTACTTCAACACAGACTTTCTAGATGCAGTATATTATGATGGTGCACCATTTGATTTGATTTTGCTTAATTCCTCTCAACAGCTATTTCCTCACCTCTCAAAGTCCAACTCCATGGCCCTTTTGTGAGAAGGGAAAAGTAGGATTGGGTGAAGTATCATGGGACACCGCTGCCACAGCCAAGATAGTCATCCTGGATCATCCTGAAACAGCCAGGCTGAAAGGACCCTGGTGAAGTTGCGATAGGCCCAGCAAGCTGGCAATGGATAACATATTGCTACAGAAATGACAAGGAGATACGAACGGACTGATCCAAAGAGAAATGACCATGGCAATGCTAAAGGACAAAGAGACAGAAAGTGAAGCACAAAACAGGAAGCTTGAACATAACTGGCTTGGGAAATAAAATGGAAGAAATTTTAGAAAGAATAGAAAAAAAAGGGATCAGAATAATGGGATTAGCTGATATAAAACTATTTTGTGCTTCACTTTCTGTCTCTTTGTTCTTTAGCATTGCCATGGTCATTTCTCTTTGGATCTGTCCGTTCGTATCTCCTTGTCATTTCTGTAGCAATATGTTATCCATTGCCGGCTTGCTGGAAAAAGGCATGCTGAGATTAACCTACAATGCAGTGAGGCTAACCAAGGGGACAGTTAGCCCCACTCCCACAGCATAAGGCAGTACCGATCAGCCCAAAGGCCAAAGAAAGTTCACAAAGAAGACTTGTTTATCTACTCAGGAGGGGACGCAGCAAAGACTGGAGTTGGCTTCTTTCTATATCCGGTCATAGCAAAAAGCATACTAGATATCTACAACTATTTGGACAGAATAATAACATTGGGAATCAAAAGAGGGGAGCAAATTGAAATGCATGCATAATTATATGCCCTATGCAATCATAAGTAGACAGAAGAACAACAAGACAAAAAGTAATTTGATGAATTATCTGAACAGATAGAGAAAGTGGAAACTAATAGTATGCTGTACATAATGGGAGATTAGTGGTAGACTGTTAGTGGTTACTAACAGAAGAGGGTACGAAAACTCGTTGGTTCACATGATGCCAAGAACAAAGAAAAAACAGAAGTAATGGAAATTGGTAGAAAAAAGCATACCTTAACCATAGTAATAGAGGAGATATCTAGAAATAACTCTCATTGAAGATGGAAAAAGGGATGATGAGATTAACTACAATACAGTGAGGCTCACCAAGTATTGGGACAGTTAGTACCACTCCCACAGCATAAGGCAGTACCGATCAGCCCAAAGAAACATCTCATGCAAAGCATATTAATCCTCATCCTAGGTTACCAGTGCCAAACATGGACACACGTAACAAAATTAGTCACCCCAGAAACGAGATGTTTTGAGGAAAGCTTCTGGAGTGACCAGAAGGCATAAAATAAAAATGAGACCTTAAGAGAAAGAATTGGAATCGAACCAATCATAAAACTACATCTCAAGACTAGAAGTGGTTTGCTCACCTAGACAGAATGCCTTGGGAAGCTACACCATACGAGGCATATACAAAAAGAGGACAAAGAACACAAGGCAGATGGAGAGGCAACATTAAAGACAGACTACAACAGCATCAAAGAACAATGGTTAAGACTGCTAGAAGTCGTATCTCCCTCAACACCAGAAGAGGTGGTGGCGGAGGTACAGTGGAGAAGCAGCTATTTCCTCTTGAGTCCCTTATCCTAGAATTGCTTTGATGTTGTCTGGCTTTCTAACAAATTTACTTTTGTTTGTTTATTTTGCTATGTCTAAATACAATATGATTTTAAATAGGCAATGTTATATCCATTTGTGTCTTGGAAGTTTTAATCTGGTCGCATGCTTCAGTTGCTGTCTAGGCCTCTGCAAAGTGCCAATTTCTAGGTTTAAACTACCTAACAGAATGGAGAAGGCTCCCTTTGGCCTTGCTCCCAAGTCGCTGAAAGCAAACAGAGTTTTCTCTCACCAGGTCTGATGATGGGAGAAGCAGGATCCTGACAGAGTGGGAGGACTGGGTGCAATTTGACTCCCTGAAATGTTTTGCCAGAGACTTCATTACATCATCATCATTAGTTCTTTTTGTGCGAAGCTTCTTCCAATGAATTCTATCCATGTCTTCAGCATCTTCCATTTGATGCCCACTAAATCATCTTTAAATGTTTGCCACCAAGTTTTGCGCGGTCTACCCTGCCTCTACTTTCCCTCTGGCAGCTCCCATCATACAGCAATTTTGGGTATCAATATTCTGGCACAAGATAGATATGGCCAGATAAGCAGCATCAACATTCTATCACAATGGCCCACAACTCCCTGGATCCACTCTGCCGGAAAATTTCCTCGTTGGTAACACCAAGTGACACACAGAGTTCTCTTGTTGATGGAACACACTGAGCTTTTGTGCTGTGCATTCTGTTGATGCCCATGTTTCACTTGTGTAGATCACTGTTGGCGTAACCGTTGTCTTATAAAGCTGTAACTTAGTCTTCTTCTCTGCTGAGGCTTTAACAGTTCTGTGTTTGACAATCTGCATCTATGCTACCATCTTGTGATAAGATGCTACTGAGGTATACAAACTGTTGCTGTTGGTAAGTTGTGATTAATGTGTTGAAAGAGTGCCTCCCAATCAACTCTGCCTGTGGGCAGCACTGGGTGAATTGAGTAATTCAACAGCCACCATTGCCAGTCCAAACCAGGATAAAGGAGGAAGGTTAGGTACCGCAAAAACTTTAACCTTAGACTGTCTACTATTGACCTCACCCCTTTCCTAAGAGGTCTGTAGGGAGCGTGCATAAGTGCACCAACGTGCCTACTGTCCCTGTCCTATTGTTTCTTTTTTTTTCTTATATGTATCCATGTATTCATAACTATTTTTTTACTTATACCTATTATCTTGTAAGCAATTGACAAAAATAAATAAATAAAAAATAAATAAATAGATGTAGGGCTAGGAACGCCACCCTGTAAAAACCTGACCAGTATAAAACAGCAAGTAGAAATCAAAAATTACAATGAAACTGGCTTCATTACAGCTGAAAAAATTTCTACTGGCCCTGTCAATGTAGAAAACAGCAGGAAATAATATATTATGCACAGGGGTGGGATACGACAGGGTTAACTACCGGTTCGGGATTTACGAGCTTCCCTGCACTCTGTGAGCCACGCGCCTATAAATTGTCATCATTACGCTGTGTGCAGAGACTGCAGCCTTTGAAACAGCCGTTTTCCTGCTTTTTTTAACTGCAGCTGTGCCTTGTTCGGCAGCTGAAGTTGAAAAATAAGGAAATAAAGATCAGCTACGAGCCTGGGTGGGTGAGTGGGCAAAAACATCAGCAGACATAGAATCGGTTCTATGTCTGCTGCTCTTCAGAGCTACTGGTTCTACAGAGGTGGACATAACTGGTAGAAACCCACCCCTGACTATGCAGCAAAAGTCAGTAGCCTCTGCTACTATGAGAACCTATTTCCACCAGGTCCCAAGGCCATTGTGGCCTGAGTGTGGACTAGCACCTCAGCATTCTCAAAACATCTTCTCAGTATTGCATTGGTTGCTGGTGGATTGCTCAGAGGGGTTGAGATTGGCAAGCCAAAAGAATTCCTTATTCCACCTTATTTTGCTGCATCCAGTTTCTCTCAGTAAAAATTCTTTTGATTCAAACCAGTGGATTCAAGAATCTTGCTTTCCTGAGGACGCTGACTGGGGCGGGCACAAAGAGGAGGAGGTCAATTTATTTTCCAAAGCCACCGAAGGCAGGTCAAGAAACAATGGATAGAAACTAATCAAGCAACCTGGAATTAAAGGAGAAACTTTCTAACAGTGAAAACAATTAACCTGTGGAACTGCTTGTCTCCAGAAGTTGTGGGTCCTTCATCACTGGAGGTTTTTAAGAAGAGATTGGATTGCCATCCAGCTGTATTCTGACTGAGTTATGTCCTCCCGGAGTAGGAGAAGCAGGAAGACCACTTGTTTCCAGGATTGGCACCTTCTCTGAAGAGATTGTCCAAGGTATAATGTGTAATTGCTATTAGGCCGCTTAGCGGTCTCTGTGGTAAGACATCCTGCGGTTTTCAATCCAGCTCCTAAAGCTGCAGAAAATTCTTGACTGATAAGCAGTCTGTGCTGGAGCGGAGGCCTTTCTGGCGCCTGTCGTGTCCTACAATAGGCCTGTCAGTTGGACACGTGGATGGCCCATTTGGGTTCACCAATCTCTCCATTTCTGGAGTTGGGCTTGAGTAGTTTGGCTTAGAATGTTATTTTCCTTTGGGGGCTTAGAGATGTAGTCTGGAGGGTAGCTTGTGTTTATTGGGTGCCTAGTTTGTTCCACTTGCTCCTTGAGGTTGTTTATGCTAAATCACCACAAAAATACAAAGCAACCAAGTAGCCCAACTAGGACAACCAGGCGGGAGGGGAGGAAGAGCCACTAGTAGGAGAGAGACAGGCTGCAGCCATCCCAGAACACCAGCAGGCTCTCAGAAGACCCCGTGGAAGTTCCTTCATCCCAATGAGACAGTTGGGAAGGACCAGCCCGGCAGGGGAGAATCCTGGAGGGCAGGAATCAGGTCTGCCCCCCCACTTTGAGCCCCCCCCCCAGCCGGAGGTGGAAGCGGCATCTCGGCACCTGCTGGGTCCCGGGCAGCACATCACGGAGGGCTGCCTGGTCGCAAGCGGGGGGGGGGGGGAGTGGGGGGTCCCTGGGCAGGCCGAGGCGGAGAGAGGGCGAAGGGGTGGAGGTTGGGGGACAGCAGCCAAGGAGCCCCTCCGTTTAGGCGGGGGGGAGACAAAGCCCAAAGCCCCCCAGGCAGCCCAGGCCGCTCGGGGGGGCGGTGCGAGGCCAGGGCGCTTCTTCGGAGCAACCCCCCTCCCCTTCCGCAGAGCGTCTCCTGGCCAGGACGGCGCTGGGGGGCCATTTGCGCACCCATCGGGACGCCCCCGACGTGCAGCCCCAGCCGAGGCTCCCTGGGGCCGCCTTCCCCGCCTGCGCTGAGCCCCCGCACCCTCCCGGCCCACCGGCGTCCAACCCGCGGAGCTTCGCCGCCCCGCAACGGGCGAGCCTTGAGCGACAGCGGCGCCTGGCGGCCGAGCCGGGAACAGCGCCGCGCCCACCTTGCCGGCTCGGCCTCGCCCGGGAGTCCCTCGGCAAAGGGTCCCCGCCGCCGCCCCCCCCCCCCCAGGCTCCCTGCGGGCTGCGGGCAGAGCCAGGACGAGCCTCGGCGCCCCCTCGCACCGCCCGGCCGCAGCAGGCGAGCCCAAGGCGGCCCGGCCCGGCGTGGCTGATGGGCTGCGGCGTGGAAGCGCCCCAGGCCGAAGCGCTTCGACGGCTCTCCCGCCCGGCAGCCGCCTCCCTCCCTCCCTTCCTTCTCCCGCGGCTGGGCGGCGCCGGGCCGATATAAGGGCCCCTCCGGCTGGGCCGCCGGGCAGAGGGAGCTGCCGCCGGCGCAGGATGCCCTTCAGGTGGGCGAAGTCGGTGGGCGAGCCCCGTTGCAGCCGGCCCTCGATCTGCCCCAGCCGCTCCGTCAGGAAGCCCGGCGAGTCGGCCAGCGGCGCCGCCCCGAGGGAGCCCGGGAAGCTGTGCAGCTCCGGGTATTTTGCAAATGTATTCCGAAATAAATTCTGGGTATTTTGCAAATGTATTCCGAAATAAACTCCAGGTATTTTCATATTTATTCAGAAATAAACTCCAGGTATTTTGCAAATTCAGAAAATACCATGCTCGGAGTCTCATGTCTCTTCTCCACCCCCCCCAAACATTGCCATGCTTACAGAAGAGACAAATGTTATCCAGAGCAACATGTATCAAAAGGAAACCAGGAAAAAGAAAAAAAAAGCAATTACCATCCAGCAAGAGGTTGAAATAAATCTGCATTCAATCGCTGATCAACCTTTACAGCAAAAAGCAAACTAAAACCAAGTCAAAAAGTGAAAGTGAAAAAATTCCATCATGTTTACAAAATGAAACTTCTTGACCGGAAGATGGACACCCCCTCACTTCCAGAGGGAATTGGAACTTTCAAGGACCCCCCCCCTTCCCCATTGGGTCCAACAGTCATCTTGGATCACTCCTAAGTCCTCCCATTCAAAACCAGGAAGCAGCACTGCCAAAGAAGGAGCCACGGAGGCAAAGTGTTCAACTGCGCAGTACTGCAGGCTGCTTCTGCTGACTGCCGGCTGCCTGCAATTTGGCAGTTCAAAACTCACCAGGCTCCAGGTTGACTCAGCCTTCCATCCTTCCGAGGTCGGTAAAATGAGGACCCGAATTGTTGGGGGCAAGAGGCTGACCCTGTAAACTGCTCAGAGAGGGATGGAAAACACTGTGAAGTGGTATAGAAGTCTCAGGGCTATGGAGCCAGCAGATTGTTGGGAAGCAAGAAAAGAAACTCTGACCGTGCAGCAGCCATTTTGAAAGGGAAAGTTGGATCAGGATCCCAGCTGCAATGGGGGGGGCACGAGGAGGGGGGTTCTGATTCCTCTTGAGTTCTCCGTGATGCTTCCCTACTGTTTGGCAGTCAACTCATCCCACTCTAATCTCAGATGCACTGAGGTGGCAGGAAGGTGCAGAAGAAACTTTTGGAAATGTCCACGTAGGCTCCCGAAGTAAGCCAATCTATAACAGCTCGGGTATCACCATGTCTTTTTCCACCTACGAGCCAGAAGATGAAGAAAAGCACACGAGGCAATTGGTCACCCAGAAGAAGCTGTTCCAAGAAGGCATCCTAAAGGTCTTGCAAATGTCCCACCGAAGAGAAACTTCTCCGAAGCAGGAGCAGAGGGAACTGAAAGACAAAGGGCAAAGACTTGAAAGGCACAGCTTATTGAGCACCTGGATCAGCAAAGGGGCTGTCTTGGGTAGTCACAAAAGCAGTACATTCAAAAGTGAAGCCACCAGGTGTGAGCAATCTGAAGTTTGAAGTGAACTTCTGTAGCAGGGCAAACAGCAAAAACAAATGCATTAACTGTTTTGTCTTTGAAAAACACAAGAGATACACATTCAGGCCATGAATTTGACTGCTCAGGCTCCCAGGGAAAGTGGCAAGAGTTCCACTCAGCAGATAAAAGAAAGAAAAAATAACTCCTTTTAAATGGACTCCTTCAACCAGATCCTGCCTCTTAGACATAAGCAAATAACAGGTAGGACTCAATTGTCTCTCACTGTCTCTTCTCTGGGCTGTTGGGCCTGGATGGGAGGAAGGAGGAAGGGAAGGAAGGAGAAGGAAATACACATATATATAAGACAATACACAATAAAGTTTACTTTGTAGAGTTAAATGAATGTTTTATTTGGAGATTAATTACAAAGGGGATTTAATCAAATCCCTGAATCAAGTCACTTCCTGAACTGGACTGATAATTTGGAAGGGCTGCTGAGGTTGTACAAACCACACACCGCTTTGTCAATTTGGTACGAAGTCTCAAACTGACCAAGAATTCCGATTGACAGAGCAACACACTGGAAACGCTGAGCAATTTGCGCCTGTCTCATCTTCATGTTGGCCATCAGCTGTTGACCTCTGGTTTGCCTGCCAAAAAGGAAAAGAGGCAGTTTCATCAGGAAGCCAGCAGGGGACGGTAGAGTCCGCACAATGAGCCTTTTTGGTCAGCCATCCTTTGTTCTCCAGATATGTTGGGAAAACCCTTCCAAGAATTTGGGTGCCAGGCTGACTGCTATTCCTGGGAGACCTAGTTCCAAGACATCTGCAGACCATTAGAATAGCTCCTTGACTTAAAATCGATGTTATCTTGCATTCAAATCCTTGGATTTAAAATTAAACAGTTATGAATACTTTTCACAGAATAACAGAGTTGGAAAGGGACCATTGAGGTCTTCTAGTCCAACCCTCTGCTCAAGCAGGAGAGCCTATACCATGTCAGACAAATGACATGTCTAGTTTCTCTTCTTAAAAACCTCCAGTGATGAAGGACCCACAACTTCTGGAGGCAAGCTGTTCCACAGGTTAATTGTTCTCACTTTTAGGAAATTTCTCCTTAGTTCCAGGTTGCTTCTCTCCTTGATTAGTTTCCACCTGTTGCTTCTTGTCCTGCCTTTCAGGTGCTTTGAAGAATAGGTTGACCCCCCCCCCCTCTTCTTTGTGGCAGCCCCTTAAATATTGCAAAAGGGCTATTATGTCACTTCTAATCCTTCTTTTCATTAAACTAGAGAACTGTTCTTCCTATGCTTTAGCCTCCAGTCCCCTAATCAACTTTGTTGCTCTTCTCTGCACTCTTTCCAGATTCTCTACATCTATTTTATAATATAGCAACCAAAACTGGATGCAGAATTCTAGCCGTGGTCTCACTAAGGCTTTATAACATGGTACTAATGTGACTTGGATTCTGTCCCTCTGTTCATGCCACCTAGGTCTGCATTGGCTTTTTTGGCTGCTGCCGCACACGGCTGGCTCATATTTAAGTGATTGTCCACTAGGACTCTAAGGTCGCTCTCACAGTTAACTGTTATTGAGTCAGGTTTCATCTCATCTATACCTGTGCATTTGGTTCCTCTTGCCTAACTGTAAAACCTTATTTTTCCTCTACACTGAATTTCATTTTGTTAGACAGGACCAGAGATGGCGAATTCAGCAGATTCTGACCAGTTCTGGAGAAACAGTAGCAGAAATTTTGAGAAGTATGGAGAACCAGCAAATCCCATCTCTGAGTGGAGGTTTTACAGTCTCTTTTCCCTGCCACGCCCACCAAGCCACACCCACAGAACCAGGAGTTAAAAAATTGGAATCCCACCACGGGACAGGACCCAGTGTTCAAGTCTGTCAGGATCCAGCTGGATCTTGAGCTGATCTTCTTATTCCTGCCAGTTTAGTGCTGTCTACAAATTTGATGAGTTCCTCTTCTATTCCCTCAACTAATTCACTTAAGAAGATATTGAAGAAGTGTTTCAGACATTAGCTGGTCACTCTGCATATTCCACATGAATTAAAGGAAGACTTCCCTGGATGTGATGAGATCAGCCCTGTTATTTTGCATCCAGGCAGTTTTCTTGATCGCAATATAGGTTGGCCCCTGTCTTCTTCTCAACCTAATCCTGACATTTCCTGGTGGTCTCCCAACCCTGCTTAAGCTTTTCCAAATCAGTCTGCTGCTGTATCCTATGGTAATATTTACAGGAGAGAAAGGCTGGATTTCCACAGGTCAACTCAAACTTTCATAACAGCTTACTCAACAAGTTGCCATGGGCCAGGTTGGTAGGGCATGCTAAGAAGCCATAGACCACGGCTGCCTTTGCATAACACGCAAAGTAGCAATGGCACTTAGACTTCTATACCACTTTACAACCCTCTCTAAGTGGTTTACGGAGCCAGTATAGTGGCCCCAACAATCTCATTTTACACACCTCGGAAAGATGGAAGGCTGAGTCAACCTTGAGCCTGGTGAGATTCGAACTGCCAAATTGCAGGCAGCTGGCAATCAGCAGAAGTAGCCAGCAGTACTGCGCTCTCACCACTAGGCCACCAGGGCTCAAAACCACAATGGAAGCTAAGACAAAGTAGACTAAAGAGCTGGACGATGATTTGTCCAATGGTGCCCCCTTGGTCTCCTGATCGGCCATTCCTGTGCCATGAGCAGAGTCGTAAGGGGAGAAGGGTGGAATGCCGAACCTGTGGAAATCCAAAGAAACGAGTTCCCAGGTCTCCCTGATGAAGCCTTGGAAATTCTTCCCATCTGTTTCTCATCTGATTTGCGGAGTCCCTCCCCGCTTCCCCCCTCCCGAAATAACACGCCAGAACGCTTTCAGCATAGCTGGGCAGAAGACGGTGAAGACACAGCTATGTTGAACTTTATTTTTGCTGAACAAATCAGCAACTGCTAAATAAATCTAATCAGCAAAAGCACCGAGAAAGGCTCTACAGATATCTGAGCAAATGCCATCGATCACCAGACCATGCAGTTATTTCATGCAAAGGCTGTTTCTGATTCAATTTGTTATCATCAGCCAAAGCTTACTTAATGCAAGCAGCTGGAGCTGGACTCCTGCACTGGTGGGATATTGGCAGAGCTGGGAGAGAAAGGGATAATTGATGGCTCAGGGAAAGGTACAGCTGGTTATCAATCCACAGCTATGTGGTTTCAGGGAAAACAAGAGACTCGTAAGACTCCGAGAGGCCCCGAGGTGGAAGGTCCCACTTTCTTCGAGTTGTGTCTTATTGCAATGAGTTTCTCCCTCCAGAATTCTTCCTTCAGAGGTGCCATTGGGCCCATCAACAGGGAGCAAATGTTCCCCATGATTTTAAAACTAGTGTCAACATTCCAGACTGTGCGCCGTTCAAAGTGGCCACAACATGTCAATTTCAGAGTTGCCATGCACACGTGGTGGGCTGCATGAGGCCACAGATGGGTGTCGGGCGATGGGACTCCTGCTGGGAGAGGAACCAGGAGAGCAAGGCAGCTGCAGTCGGCTCAGAAACCACCCAGGCCTGAAGAGGACTTGCTGAAATTGGGCCAAAAAAGTACTTGCGGGAACCAGCCAGGAGCATCCGGGAACAAGAGGGCGGGACGTGCTGAGCCTGTATAGCCAGCTGATTAGCAGAAGCCAGAAATGCTGGCTAGAAACGCTTTGACTTGTGTTGTTCCCCACGTGCCAAGCTGAGACTCCAGCAAAGAGACCCGTTCAGCTCACAGTGTGGCCTTTTCTTTTGCTGGCTTGGTTTGGAACCGTGACAATTAGCTTGAAAAACTATTGCCTTTGGAGGAGCCCCACCCACCCAAGAGGATGACATATTTGGGGGAATATTAAAAGAGGCAGGCTATTATCTTTCCTCAAAGGAGAAATGGAGAAAATCTTAACAAAGGCAGA
Source organism: Hydrophis major (assembly GCA_033807585.1). NCBI lineage: Eukaryota > Metazoa > Chordata > Lepidosauria > Squamata > Elapidae > Hydrophis > Hydrophis major. The sequence goes on along the minus strand of CM066335.1, from coordinate 6,489,340 downwards.
AGGAACCCCCAGCAGCCTCCAGCAGATGCAGGAGGTCTGTCAGATGCCTGAACTGTGGAAATGATGGTAGGTTTTGGGAGAAAGCCTCCCATACTACCACCTCTTACAATACTACATAACACAGTATCAACAGTGGAGGCCTTCAAATGTCTAGGTTCTATCATATCTCAAGACTTAAAATGGACACCTAACATCAAAAACGTGATCAAAAAAGCACAACAAAGAATGTTCTTTCTGCGCCAACTCAGGAAGCTCAAACTGCCCAAGGAGTTGCTGATCCGGTTCTACAGAGGAATGATTGAGTCTGTCATCTGGACCTCTATAACTGTCTGGGTTGGTTCTGCAACCCAACAGGACAGACACAGACTTCAGAGGATAATTAGGACTGCAGAAAAAACAATGGCTACCAACCTGCCTTCCATGGAGGACCTGTCTACTACACGAGTAAAAAAGAGGGCTGTGAAAATATTTACAGACCCCTCACATCCTGGACATAAACCGTTTCAACTCGTTCCCTCAAAACGACGCTATAGAGCACTACACACCAGAACAACTAGACACAAGGGGAGGTTTTCCCCCAACGCCATCACTCTGCTAAACAAATAATTCCCTCAACACTGTCCAACTATTTACAAAGTCTGCACTACTATTACTGTTAATCTTTTCATCACTCCTTATCACCCATCCCCTCCCACTTGTGAACTGTATGACTGTAACTTTGTCGCTTGTATCCTTACAATCTATAATGACTCTTTCCTAGTATGATTTGATTGCTTATTGTACCCTAAGACTATCATTTAGTGTTGTACTGATGATTCTTGATGAATGTATCTTTTCTTTTATGTACACTGAGAGCATTTGCACCAAGACAAATTCCTTGTGTGTCCAATCACATTTGGCCAAGAAAGAATTCTATTCTATTCTATTCTACTTAGAGATAGAGATTTTGTACCTATTAAGAAAGACTCGGCCAATCTATTCATAAACAAAACACCTTCATTTCAGAGGTGGTATTCAACAGGTTCTGACCATTTCTGGAGAACCGGTAGTGGAAATTTTGAGTAATTCAGAGAACCGGGGGTAACCTCCTCCCCAGAGTAGGGAGGGAATGGAGATTTTACAGTATCCTTCTCCTGCCACACCCACAGAACCGGTAGTAACATTTTTTGAATCCTACCACTGCTTCAGCTCCAGCTGATGGGATTAAAATTTGCATCCCCCCCACCAAATTTCTAAGAACAGGACATGACCTTTGGGACATAATAGGGTTTACTCGAGGGTTTACAACCCCCTGCAGCATCTCAGAACCCTACAAAAATCCATCCACTCACACAGCCAAGGGGTCAGCTGTCCCAGAACTGCATGCTGTTGTTGGTTCTGCTCATCAATAAACTTTCTTTCTTAAGCAGCCTCTATTTTATTTCTAGCGCCTTTCTCCTGGCTTGGAACCAGACCTGATTTTCCAACACCTTGCTTTTTGGAAGAGAAAATTGTCCACATCACCTTTTAACCTTTACATTTTGACCCCTCACCAAATGTTGATGAATCCCCCAAGTTGCTTGTAAACATAAAGAGATTAATTGGCCATATTCCAGCACTTTTCATTTCTATAATGTGGCAATGTATAGGTAGTGATTGCTATACACAACCATTGCCTTTCTGTCCCTAAGCATGCAGATTTCCCACTTGTGGTATGTTTGCAGGGAAATTATTTCCCTCTACAAAAGGGTAACTTGAGCTACAAGAGACGGCTGGGCTCTTTTACCAAACTTGGGAACATGACTCAGTGGAGGCCAGGGGACATCTCAGCGGGCAGAAGAGGCCATCCTGTCACTCTTTCCTGCCCTCTGAAGAGTGTCATCAACTTATGGCCATTCCTTTAATGGTTATGGTTGTGATAGTGCTGAAAAAAGTGAGTTACAACCAGTCCTTGCACTTTATGACTACAGCAACATCCCCACGGTCACATCATGTGCAAAATTCAGGCACTTGGCAACTGGCCCGTGTTGACAATAGTTGCAACACTCCAGGGCCCTGCCATCTCTCGTTGCAACCTTCCCAACCATCTTCCAAGAAGCAAAGTCAGTAAGGAAAGCTGGATTCACTTAACAAATGCACAGTTTGCTTAATGACCACAGCAAAAATGGTGAAATTGTCCATGAAGGAAGTTCTGTCCCAATGATTTCTTAAGGAATCTCTGAAGCTTTGCAAGCCAGTTATGTCAGTATAGTTTGATGATGTTCTTGTTGGCAATGTTCTTCTAAGCCATTAGAAATATGTCTCCCCAGAACTTTTGGATTTTTCCATCTGAATTTGGAACATCTGGAACAAGAACTCCCCCCCGATGGTTTCTAACCCCCCTTTCTCTTGTCCACCTCAAACTTCTGACCCCCCACATTTCTATACAAGCAGAATGAATTTTCTGGTGCAAGACTTTCCAAACTTGGCAGCTTTTAAGACTTGTGGACTTCAACTCCTAGAATTCCCCAACTAGCCAGGCTCATGCTGGCAGGGGAATTCCAGGAGTTGAAGTCCACAAGTCTTAAAAGCTGCCAAGTTGGAGAGCCCTGTTCCAATGGATTGGGAACCAGAAAAACCTATACAGAAAGAAACAGATTTCTTTTTGAGATGTCACAAGAGTCTTTGTTGCTTTTCCAGCATGGTGACTCTCTGGAACTTACCCTCAACTGAGGGAGATGTTATTCCCAGGGGTGGAATTCTACCGGTTTGCACCTATTTGCTAGAACCAGTTGTTAACATTCTAAGCAGTTTGGAGAACCGGTTGTTAGAAGAAATTACTGGCCTAATCCTGTAAAGAAGGCAGGAAGGAAACATTCTGGTGTTGCTTACAGAAACTGCCTCTCCATTAACCCTTATTACATTCTTGGCAGGACTAGAGTTCCTGTCTCAGGAACTTCTCTGGGGTTCTTTTTTCTTCCTTTGAATGGAGTGACCATTCAAAGCTACAATGGCACTGAAAAAAGTGACTGATGACCATTTTTCACACTTACGACTGTTGCAGCATCCCCACAGTCACAAGAGGCCAGGCAAGGAGGTGCGTGCCTCAATGTGCGTGATATTGAGTTGGCCAAGCCTGGCTAATAACATGACCACCAAGTCATGCCCACCAACTAAGCCACGCCCACAGAACCGATTGTTAAAAAAATTGAATCCCACTCCTGTTTATTCCTGAGCACCAGGTTGTCCATCTTGTAGCACGCAGAGCTGCCAGTCAAACCGATGCTATTCAACCATTTCTTTGCTCCCCATTGAAGGATTTCTGGTGAGGAGGATTACAAATAACAGGCCAATTCTGCAGATAAGGAAGAGCAGCAGCACAAAAGAAGTGTCAAATAAGGGAACTCAATATAACTCAAACAAAATAATTTTTTGTTGTGAAATATTACGACACCATCCTTTTCTTTAAAACAAAAGAAAAGACATCAAAACAAACTGTCATAATGTCAGTTGCCCACAATTATACAATGCAGCTCCCTTGACCTGCAAAATACCTTTTGGGAAAAGTAATTAAATAGGAGCTTTGACAACGAATATCTTTTCAGCTAGCTAGTTTCAGCCTGGTGAGTAAATGCTTTGGCACAATCATGTTTTGCCATCTGCAGGCCACATAAAATAATCCAGAGCTAATAAATCACAAAAATTATTGCATGAGGCAAAAGCCTTATGATCAGACTCCGTTTGAATAATGGAAAATCAAATTCAGAATTGCTTCAACAATGGCAAAGATGGAGATAGCAAAGGAAGATTTTTTTTAAAGGATGAAATATAAATTAGATTTATACCCCACTTTTCTTCCAAGAAGGATATCCCTTTATTTTAACTTTGCAAGAACATTCCTGGGAAGTCCCAACATTTTTTCTCAGTCCCAGCTCAGTACTTTAACTAGAAAAGTAATTGAACAAAAGTTCAAAAAGTTCATTATCTGTTCTATGGATAAAAGCCCCCAGAGTCCTAGAAATAAATGAAATCCTTTTCACTATCCATTTCTCTTCGGGAACCTATCATTTCCCCTCACCCAAGATTCGGCATCCAGAGGAAATTCCTCTCGGGGACACTTTTGTCAGCAGGACTGCTTTTGTCACAAGGAAGAGGAAGTTGCACCCTTCAAATGATTTCAAGGAAAATCAGCCATAAAGGTAGATATTGTTTTTGTTTTCATAGAACGTAGAAAATGGAAGACTAGAGATGGAAAGCATCTCAGGGATCTTCTCGTGACAATCCAGGAGAGACGGTACCATTTTACACAAATGACTGTCCAGTCTTTTTTTTTTTTTTTTGAAAGTCTCTAGTGATGATGTAACCAAAATTTCTGAAGACGAGTTATTCCATTGATTGATTGCTCTCAATTTTAGGAAATTTCTTCTTAGTTCTAGGTTGCTTTTCTCCTGGTTAGTTTCCATCCATTGTTTCTTGAGTGGCCTTTTGGGGCTTTGGAGTGTAGGTTGACTCCCTGGTCTTTGTAGGAGCCACTCTAACCACTAGTCATTCTTGTTATTCTTCTCTGTACCCTTTCCAGAGTCTCAACATCTTTTTTATATTGTGGTGATCAGAACTGGATGCAGGGTGTGGCCTTACTAAGGCTTTATAAGGCATGACAGCAGTCTTCCAATATTTGAGGGGCTGCCACAGAGAGGAAGGGGTCAATCTATTTTCTAAAGCACTTGTAGGTCAGACCAGGAATAATGGATGGAAACTGAACAAGGAGAGATTCAACCTGGAATAAGGAGAAATTTTCTAACAGGGAGAGCAATCAACCAATGGAACAATGGAAGGGTCCTTTACTGTTCTGGACAAATGGCTGCCTAATTTCTTCTTAAAATCCTCCAGTGATGGAGCACCTACAACTTCTGAAGTTAAGCCATTCCACTGATTATTTACATTGTCAGGAAATTTCTGTCGGGAAACTTCACCTTAGTTCTATGAATTATTTCTTATTTATCCTTTTGGTTCCTCTGTGGTTAATGGTGAAGTTGATATAGTTTTGTAATCCACAGATGCATAAAAAATGTCAGATGTATAAAAGTTGAAAAAACAAAACAAAACAAAATCTCAGCTAAAAAGAAAAAAGAGTAAAAGTAAAATGAAATATCAGCTTGTAATTAGTGTAAGAGATTGTACAAAAATAGTAATCTGCAATAATACTGAGGAGTCCTTAACTTTGAAAATATTGTAGTCTATTTGAAATCCACAAAAGAAAGTAGAGTGATACTTTTAGTTGAACTGAAGTGTCATATGGCAGCTCTAGATACAGTTTTATAATCATCATAAAAGTTTACAATCCTCATAAATTTCAGCCCTGGTGATCAGTCTAAACAGTTTTGTATAAATGATCACTCAAATTTCCTAGGATTCTTCAAAATGTGTGTGTGTGTGTATGCATATATATTCATATTCAAATCATCCATGATTTCTTAATTAATAAAGACTGTGGTCTTATAAATCCTCATAAATATGCAAAGAGAAGGGAAAAAAACATCCTTGCAAACAGATCTGCAACTAATTCATTTTGCAATTATGTCTTTGTAAGTATGTACAGTTAATGGTAAATGATTATACAGTTAATATTGAAGAATGATAATATAGTCCATATAGAGAAAAGAAGAGATAATGTTGAATTGCTGTAGTTTGCTCTCTGTCACTCTCCCTCCCTCTCTCCCCTCCACTCCAGGAAGGAAACTGCCCACATTACCAAAACAACTTTGCATCCAAATAAATGTTTATATTCCAAACTTTTCTCTTCTCTCCAAGTCCAGTCTTTTCCTCTATTCACTTCTTTTTCCCTCTGGGTAAAATTCTGCTGCTATTTGCCTGCCCTCTTTCCCTGCTTCCTTGACTTAATTGTTGATGTTAAATTGCTAAATTTAACATCAACAATTAAATTCAATTGTTAAATGTTGTACATTGTTCCTAATCCCTATGATCTTGTTAGCTCATCCAGCAAAATAAGATAGCACACTTCCAAGTAAATTTACTCAGAAGTAAATCCTACTTTGTTCAATAGGGCCAATATCTAAATGAGGATGGCTAATCAAATCTCTAATCAAAGAGGTTAATTTAGCCATCGCTGAAAGTTTCATTGTCCTTACCAACCATTTCTCTGTTCTGGGTATGGTCAAACTTTTCCACTTTTGAGAATGTAGTAGACTTGCTGAATTTGTCATATATAAAACTATTTCCTACTACCATTCTTTGCAACTATCTTTTTCTCTATATGCACCTATTATTTCTTTCATCCCCATTTTTTCCTCATCCACAATATTTTCACTTCAAGAATCCTTTTTATATCCTTCCTCTTACTATGTATTAGCATTAATTCCACATTTTTCTTTGGGACTTGACAACATAATTCTTTTTTTTTTTTTTTTGAAACAAATTTTATTAATTTTTAAAAAAACAACCCATTAAACATTGAACACATAAAACCTCTTTCCATTATAATTTTTTACAAAACAGATAAAACATTATTTTATTTTATACAACATAATTCTAATATATCCCATTTCCACTTAAATATCTTTTAGCAGATTTCTCATTATTTCTCTTTACTCTTTTCTATATTTATCCATTTTATAATCATCATATTCATATTTCCCTCTGTTTTGTTTATAATTATCCTCATCTAGCTTTCCTCCAAGGTTTTATTAAATCTCAAACAAACATAAACATACAAAACACAAAAACATAAAACTTCTTTTTAGAAAGTAGCTTGGCCCCGGATTACCTCTCTTTATATGGACTTCAATTAAATTTATGCTCATCTTATATACCATTTCCTATCTTATCATTATAACTTCTCCCCGCTTTCCACTCTTCTTAATTATATTTTATTTATTTCATCTTAATTTACATCATTATATTTGTATCTTTTGTCCATTCTTTTCCAATTACCCATTTATCTCATTCCCTATAGTAGAAAAAAAAAAAAAAGGATTTCTCCTGAAATCACTAATCGAAGTATGATGCCTTTCCATCACTCCCCTAAATTAACATTTAAGGTTCCCCATCTGATTCTGGTTCCCCATCTGATTCTGCTTAGTACATTCTATCTACTAATTTTTAAAAGAAAAAGAAAATAGTAAATCTATAAAGTAATTAAATACATAATTAAACTTTAAATCTTATAACATTCCAATTATCTATTTCAAAGTCAAATGCTGCCATAATAAATTTATACTAACATAGTCAATTAAACTCTATACTTAAACTAAGTATTTTAAGCATTCCTTTTAATAATTTATTAAATCTTAAAATCTATCATTGTTAAACATTTAATATTTTAATCTTTACTTAATTCTTATAAAATTATAATTTTCTATTTCTAACACAAATACTACAATACTATCTTATGTACCTTGCAGAATCCTTTTAAGAAAAATTTTACATTACCCTTTATCCCTAAAAAAAAATTTCTTTTTCCCATCTTGTTTCATACCTTTGTGGCTTTTTCCCCCCTTTTCCCTTCCTTTTTTATCCCACCTGGTCTTTTTACCCCCCCTTCTCCAAACCTCCGCCTTTTTAGCTTCCCCTCTCTGTTGTATTTCTCTTTTCTTTTGCTTTCTAACATTGTATTGATTTTGCATCTTATTTTTCTATTTCTTGGATGTTTTTTTAAGTCTTAAGTCCTTTTTGCTTCCTCTCTTTCTCTTTCCTTTCTTTATCAACTTTTTGGATTCATTAAAGATGGCTTCTTCTTCTTCTTCTTCTTCTTCTTCCTCTGCTTCCTCCTTCAATTGTTGTATTTGCTGATAAGTAGCAAGCGCCATTTCTAAAAAGCAAATATTCTCTCTCCAGGTGTCCTTGCCTTCTTTCTTTATTTTTCCATATTCCTCTCTTAGTTCATCAACAGATAAAGCCATTATAAACCTTTTCTTCTTTTCTCTTCTTCTTCTTAAGACAACCAAGATATTTCAAAGCTTAGAACAATTCCCCAAAATCCCAAAGTCATCAAACAGTCCAAACAGAGCATAAAATTCTTCCCTTCGCACTTTTTCTTCCTGGGGTAATATCAATTGGAAAGGGAAGAAAAAGCCCAATCTGTATTTAAAAGTCTTATTGCAATTAACTTCCAATCTCAAAGTCTTCCAGGCATCTCCTCCAACCAAATATTAATGTAAATTTCTCCTTTATCCTCTCCATCCCCACTTGTCACAAAGAGCTTTAAAATTTTACCTTCTATAAAAAAGCAGGCTTTTCAATGTCCATTTGTTGATTCCATAGGGAAGGAGAGTAAACTTTCTCTTTCAGCACTTTCACTCGCTGCTTATAAATCTCTTCTGGAAACAAAGTATCATTCAACAATCAAGGTTTTCAGGATATTAAATGCATCTTATGCTCCCGGTTCAATCAAAAAACTTTCGCTTCAAAACTTTCTCCTTCTTCCTCCAGCACAATCTTGTCCAGCTGCCGGCTTCTTTGTGGCGGCCATTGCTGACCGCCGCTCCACCGCCTTGAGAAAAGGAGGTTATGCCTGGTGGGGAGGGGGTCTGCGAAACCCCCAAACCCCTGTCCGGATCCCCCTATCCTCTACGGGGCAGCCTTATCCTCCAGACCCGTCAGGATCGGAGGCACCAAGACGGCTAGCGCGGCAGGGATCACGCAGGATTGCAAAACCCCGCCGCCGCCGAAGCCTGGCAAACCAGAAGTCCGACAACATAATTCTTATCAATCTGTTTCAGGTATTTTCTTCATCCTCTTTATTTCCAGTAGTCATTAATTGTGTGAAGAGATAAAACTACTTTCTACATTGTTTCATAAAAAAACTTGTTTCTCATTCTACTTTCCTTCCATGTCCATTTCCCCCCCCAGGATCCACTGTTGACATTACCAAAAAATGGTCCATTCCACAAGGAGAACCTCTCATCAACTTTGCATCTTTCATTAATACTCCCCATCTCTCATCATAAATAAATCATAGTTTTGTCACTGAATGTTACGGGAAGCTCTCATGTGTGGCACCTGAGGTCCATTTTACTTAATTTGAGATATGGGCAAGTCAGGAGTTACAGAAGAGAAAATAAAACTTCTAATACAAAATTATAGGCAAACTTTCTGAGACAATAGACAGTCAAAATTTCAGGATCAGGCCAGTATACTTGAATCTGGCCACAAATCCTTCCTACATCTTTACCTCAGGAGGCAGATAACTTTTCTTCAGTTAGCTAGACCTGACTAGTCCCAGATTCCTCTAGCCTGAAACTTTCAGCCAGTTTCAAGAACATTTTCACTTAACTCCTCTTGAGTCCCTAAAGTTTACTGGATTGTGTGTTCATTCCTTATCTCATCCTACCCCCAGTCCACATCCATTTATATCAGCTTCTACCATGGAACCCAAGGGATCAAAATCTTCACCTGGAATCTCTCTCCCTTCCCAGCTGAACAGGCTGATTCTCTGTTCCCTGAAGATCTTTTGGCTTCAGTTTAATATCCTTCCTCACCTCCAGTCCCATGGAATCCAACTTCGCTCATAACATTATTTCCTCTTAACGGAACTTGAGCATTTCTCCATGCTTGTAAACTAGCTCACCCAAATTACCTGACTGTTCCCAGTGTCTATCTTGTTTACGTCTTTCAGCAACTTCTCTTTCTCCTGTGCTCCCTCCAGGTGATTTTCCTTTCACAACCACCAGCCACCTTCTTTCTCTTTCTCCCAGGACCAAAGCTCTCCTTGCCGACATAGAAGCACCTGGATGGGGAGCAACAAGCTCCTGCCAAGACTGGGTGGGTGTGAATTCTGGGGTTTCCTGGATCCGGTAATTTATATTCTTTAATCTTGGATGAGGTCACACTCACCAATCAAGGCAGAAGCACAATTTGGGGGTCATCTTGGAGCTGCAGATTGTGTTCAAAGGGAAGGTGGTAGGTGTGGACAACAGGGCTTTTGCACAACTTTGTCTAATGTGCTGGCTGCACCCCCTTCCTGGATTGGGAGGAGGGAGGCCACCCCTTTGAAGACTCCGAGAACTATAGCTGGTTCAGAAGCACCAGCAGTATTAAGTATGCCACAATATACGAGGTGACCCCACTGCCTCTTCAGCTGTGCTGGTTAATGGTGGGCTCCTGGGGGCAATTCAAGGTTCTGATGTCATCTATAAAGCCCTTCATGGCAGAGGGCTGACTTATCTGAGGAACCCCCTGTTTTCTCTGCCCATCAATCAGATTAAGTAGAGTTGATGCCCTTTAATTAAACACTGGGGACCTAGGAAATGCACCTTCTCTGCCATGGTTCCCGCCCTCTGGGATCATATTTCCCCTGGAATTTTGGGTGGCTCCCACCCTACAATGTCCTGGAACTTTTGGAAATGGTTATTGTTCTCCCAAGTCTTCAAGTACGGTAGCGATAGAGTCTATCAGTGGTTTGTTATATGGAACATTGCTACTAGACATTTTAGGCTGTTTTATTGTTTTTATTTTTTAAATTGTAAGCTGCCAATAGTTACTTTGGAGCCAAGTGGTCTCTGCATCTAATAAACCAGAGGAAGTGGTCCTACCACTCTCCTTAGATTTCAGGTGAAATTTCAGCACACAGGCCAATGGTTGAAATCCCCCATGTAGGCAATGGAGACCCTGTGACCTAGCTACTTAGGTTCCTGTGGGAGCTTTCCATGGTCCTGATTTCAGTTTCATAGGACTTTCCCAGGAGGATCTCTCCAGTATCAATCAAACTAGGAAATGCAAAACACATTAGCTGACTCTCTGATGTTATGAAGTGCAAGGGCTCTTCTCAGAAAGAGGCTATCATTATGTCTCACATAACAGCATTGGATTTGACCATGAAATTGAAATTCGGTCACCAGGGTTGCAAAATGTGCTGGGTTAGGTTAAACAGCAGTTGGTATTCTTGGCACAGCATTCAACATGTGGTATGGTATTGTGTATATTGGTGCCTTGTTTAGAGGGCCACCAGCTTAAACTATAAATATGTGGAGGGATATAATTTAATGGAAACCTAACAGACTTATTTGGTGAACAAGATTTAGAATTTACATTGTATAATCTGAGCCATAACCTAGTGAAAAAGAAAATATCTGTTATAGAATACATAGAGAGATACAGGAGTGAGGAGCATGGAATACATTTAGAAAATGAGCACCGGATAATTAGAAGCCTTGCCTTGCGATGCTCAGAAAAGAAGTGTGCCCGCATACAGGGAGGAATCCTTTTAAAGCCACTTCCAGGAAACTTATGTGCAGCAACAGAACATGCATATCTAGGCTGCAGCTCCCAAGGACTCCAGGAGGAAAATCTCTGGCCAACAAGGTGGGCAGCAGAGCAGGAGGAAAGGGGGCCACGCTTAGGAAATTCTTCTACTCACAATGCTGTCACTCATGAGCACTGCCCCGCATTCCTACAAAGGTGATTATATCATGGGAATCCTTTTAAAGCCACTTCCAGGAAACTTATGTGCAGCAACAGAACATGGATATCTAGGCTGCAAACAAGGTGGTTGTCAGAAAATCTTTTGCTCACTAGGACACTTAGATCCCACTCACAGGTACTACTGTTGAGCCAGGTATCATGTATTTTGTGCCTGTTCACTGGGTTTTCCTGTCTAAATGGAGAACTTTATTTTCCTCACCACTGAACTACATCTTTTTGGATAGGGGCCATTTCTCTAGTCTGTCAAAATCCTGCCGAATCTTGAGTTTAACTTCAAAAGTGTTAGCAGTTTCCCCAGTTTGGCATCATCTGCACCTTTGATGCATCCCCCTTCTATTATCTAGAACAGGGATCTCCAACCTTGGCAACTTTAAGACTTGTGGACTTCAACTCCCAGAGCTTTGCTGGATGAGGAATTCCGGCAGTTGAAGTCCACAAGTCTTAAAGTTGCCATGGTTGGAGACCCCTGATCTAGAACGTTTGGGAGAATTTTGCCTGATATAAAGATGTCATAATTCATGAAATTTATTATTATTAAAAATAATACTGAGGATAATTGTCTAATGACCTGTGATGTTGGGGAACATTGCCTTTTGGCTCCAAACTGCTAGATGATGGGCTTGCTTCCCTAAAACCACCCTGGAGCCATGCCTATCACTTTGGTTGGCCAGTCCAACCTCCCAGGCAGGATTGTTGTGGGCACAGTGATGAGTCTCCGAATTGGTTTTCTCCGCTTCCCAAGGAAACCATCTGATTAAGAACGTAGAGCTGTAGCTCTGCTGCTGGTCCCAGAGAGGAAGGGAGAGACAGGAGACAGGCCTCTTCCACCACCCCATCAGCCACAGCTGCTGCTGCCATGCATGCAATGGGGAGTCTTGTTTGGGCAGAGATGAAATATAATTGCCCGCCCCCCAAAAGCCTCATCTTGCTTCTCACTCAGCGGCCAAACTGGGCCTGAGTTGCAGCTGCTGGAGAGGAATGGCAGACATCTTCTCCGTGACAGCTCCAGCTTAATTCATCTCAGTTGTAGTGCAGAAATACAAGTTGCCCATCCGAAGCCCTCCAGATCACATAGACGCGACCATCTGTGTATCCTTGCTCAAGCTACATTTTCCACTGCATTTCCTTCCAGGGGGGGCAGGACAGGTCCACCTACAGCCTGGTGGCAATGCTGACAAGTCCACCTTGCAAAGCATTCATCGAGAGAGCACACCTCCCCGTGACTTGCGTTGCTCCCTGACGCCTGCTAACGGTCCCTTTCCAAACAATGTCAGAGAAAGTTATGCCGAATTCCATTTTTATTCCAAATATTGTAAAGCAGCAGGCCAGGCAGATGGGCAGGTATGGTGTGACTTTGTCTGGGGCAGGAAAGAACTGGCTATAAGCCTGGGGAACACAAATTTGGTTTGGGGGTCCTTTGGGGGTTAGCAGATATTAAGTTCTGTGAGGACCTGAAATGAAAGGCCCTGGGCACTTGCTGCTCTTTGTTTTCATCTGGGGAGGGGGCACTTGGCTGGAAAATGGTTCCCCTTGATTAATTGACCTGTCATTTTGAACTCCTTTAAACGGCTTAGAAAGGAAATGGCAAATGAACACATGCTTTCAAAGTGCAAAAGGGGAAAGGGGGAGTCCGGGGAAGGTTCCAGGGAACGGAGTTTGGGGAAAGTCTTTCGGTGGGGATTCTGGTTGCAAGGAAGTGAAACTGCAGCCAGAAGGCCTGGTCCTCTTGCAATCCTGAAAGGGTTTCAACCTGGAACAGAAGCTCCTCTCTCAAGGCAGAAGCCAAGCGTTGGGGACTCACCAGCCCAGACTACCCTGAAGTGGAAGGAAGGAGACCCGCGACTCTCTTTGCAGCCACCGGGCCCAGTTGGGAGCCTGGCAACTGAAATGGGAAGTGCAAGCTGGAAAACCAACCCAGGCGGTTTATTGACTGCTCCACTTCAGGGAGGAAATGTTGGTGGCTGAAATGATGAGATGAGCTCAGGGAGACAATGCGCTCCTTTATGCTCTTCTCCTGATCGCAGGCTAGAGACGATAAAGAGGATGAAAAGACGTCGCAGTGGGAACGATTCTTCCCCCCAAGGATTTGGCAAAGACTCCTCAGCTTGTTTCTCAGGAAGGTCTGAAGGTTCGGAGGAAGCTACCCAGCCTCTCCGTTCCCCAGGGGGTTGCAAGACTGACTGATGATGTCACTGCAAGAGGCCAGTCCACAATTTTTCAGCCCTTTGGAGAAAAAAGAGTACAAAAAGGGTTGGTCTTCTTTCGGATTAAAAAAAAAAAAACTCACTAGCATATGGACTGCATGGGAAAAGGGAGCAGGGCATGGCTCGCATCATCATGGAAGCATCCTGACTCTATTGGCCAACCTTGCAAACCCTCCTACCTTGCAGACATTTCATCCAAGGCCTTCCAAGATCAGCACAGGGCTTGCTGTCTAAATAAAATGTTAATAACACATTCCTTGTAAACATTAAAACTCCAACACATCATTAAAACGGGCAAAACATCCATACAATATTATTTATTTATTTTGTCAAGCAATTATAACAGGTATAAGTATAAACATAGTTATGGAAATGAAATGGATACATATAAGAAAAATAAAAATAATAATTAAAAAAAGAAATAATAGGACAGGGACGGTAGGCATGTAGGTACGCTTATGCACATCCCCTGTAGGTTGTGGTCTACTTATCAAATACTTTACTGAAATCTAAGTATACTAATTAGTGGATATTGATCCACTAATTTAGTCACTTTGTCAAAGAATGAAGTAAGATTTGTTTGGCATGATCTGTTTTTGATGAACTCATGTTGACTTCTGGTTATAACTTTGTTTGCTTTCAAAGTAAACTTTAATCATAAAGAAGTTTCTTTCAGAGCAGAATCTTACTCAACATGATCATGGACTTTAGGCAGAATTCTCCAGACTTGGCAACTTTATGACTCATGGACTTCAACCCAGTCAGCATGTTAAAGTTAAAGTTGCCAACTGGAGCCCGTTGGCTTAGAGGAAATCGCTTCCCCAACTCCAGTGTAGAAACCAAGGGAAAGAGCTTTTGTGAGGGAGATGGATGGTTGTTAGATATAATAAAATAAAGGATCTCTATAATACTGCATTGTGTTAAGGTGAGTCCTTGAAAAAAGTCCACTTAAGGATGATCATTTAATTTTGATTTATTTCATTTATTTAGAAATTTTATATTGCCACCAATATGGCAATTCAAGATGGCTTAAGGACATAAAAGCACAATATAAAAGAAATATAAAAAAAAATAAAACAAAATAAAATAATAATCCATATAATCCAAAATAAAATAATAATCCAAATAATAATCAACCCCAATCCTGATGACAGCACACATTCATACCAGCCATTTAATGGGTTCCATCCTGCTCTGGGTTCCATGTCTTTGGGGCCTTCCAAAACAAAATGGGGACCAGTCCAAGTCCCCACCCAAGCAGGAGACCCTAAACCATTTCTGAGAAATGGCCCTCCAATCTCTTCTTGAAAGTCTCAAGTGATGGTGCCCCCATAACTTCTGAATTATCCAACAGGGTGAGTCCAGCAATGGCTTCCAAAGAAAAGGACCACAGCCTCCTTGAAGTACTGGGGCACTGCCCCCTCCTGAAGGGAAGCATTAACCACCACCAGAGTCCGCCCACCTGTCACCTCCTGGGAAGCTTTCATAAGCCAGGAGGGACATGGTCTAAAAGAACAGGTGCTTGTGCGCATACTCCTAGGATCCTGTCCACTTCCTCAGGAGCAACAGGGTCCAAGATAACAGGGCAAGAACCTGCCTCAGGGGCCTCCACCGGACCAGCAACCATGCCAGCATCTAACTGGGAATGCAGTTAAGTGTTTTTGTCTTTCAGAAAATCCGCAAATTCCTCAGCATGCCTCTTCAGATGGATCTCAATCTCCTCCTTCTCCAGGAAGAGACAGTTCACCTTAAAGAAGGTCGCTGGTCAGTTATCTGCAGTTGCAAACTGGGAGAATCATTTACAATTCGCCACATGAATTACTGCAAATGAGGCCTTAATAGCAGCTCTTACCTGTATTCGATTGAGGTCTTCCCTTGTCTTCCTCCAGAGGTGCTCTAGACTCATCCCTGTCATCCCTCTCAATTCCTCTGCATACCATGGAGGACAGAGAGGTCTACAGGGGAGGAGAGGTCGCATGGGCGCAATCCTATCCAGAGCCTCAGTTACCTCCCTATTCCAAACAGTGACTAAGAGCTCAGCTGGACTTTGATTTCAAAGATCCAATGAACTGACTGTTATGCATCCATACAAAACACATTTTCTTTTGGCCCGAGATCTCTTCAGTAACCTTTCTGAAGCCAATAGTCTGTAGATATGCCAGACTTCAACCCCCATAATTTGTCAGTCATCGGGGAGAAGACTGCTTGGAGATATTCCAGGACAATCCTATGTATGTCTGATTTAGAAACATCCAGAAAGGAAGAAAACCACCTTACTCTCTGCAGTTAAGAGATGAGGGCAAGTTAACATCCTAAAATATGATGGAATATGAGGAAGGGACTCCAACTGGTAGAGGAGACCCTTGACTCCTAATCCTGAAAGTTTTGCTGTTTTTCACATGCACAACATTGTGCTTGTTACAGTAGAGTCTCATGATGATTGGCTGAGTTGGTGGAAGCAACGGGGTGTTTTTCAACTGCTTGCTAGATGTGACATTTGCAAAACCATTCCAATCTCCTAGATTACTCTACAGACAGGAGTAACTTGGTGAGCAAACTGGTCAGATAAGTGGCGCTTGAGTCCAGGGCAAAAACAACCATCCAGGCAAGCCCTTCCCAGTTTAGCCAAAGACAAAATGGGAGGGAAATATGATTTCTCAAAATATGATTTTTCTTGGCCTCAAGTCCCTCTTATCTGACTGGTAGCAGCTCTTCCTACAGCCTTTCAAGGCCTCTACAGTAATGAATTAAGTCACTTCACATTGATTTATCAACCAGCCAACTTTGATTGCAGGTTTGCTATAAAAAAGTTGAATTCAGACTTACAGAATGTACTGGTGTTAAAAATGCTGGAGTTGGTTGCAGATCATTATGTGTAACATGGAGAAGTGATAGAAAACTGTGTTAGCTGGGAATTATGAGCTTCCAGTTCAACACCTGGAAACTATAAGGCTGTTCCTTTAATCAATACCTGAAAGCTAAATCTTATTATGGAATAGCATGTAAACAAATTTATTCCTTCATCCAGCAGGACAATTTGCTTTCCAATATTTTTAACTTTCACTTGCCCTTTCAGACCAATTAGAGCCTTTTGCTTTCTGGATTTTGGTCAATTTTTTCTTCTCTTCTTTCTGCCCCAAAGTAAAAGTGAATTCATACATCATGTGCTGCTGGTCCCTGGACGGTTCAACTATTTTCCACATGTATCACTAGTTTTCCAGCTAAAGGGCCAACATTATAAAAAGTGGAATGAGCGGGTAAGCAAGCAGTCTTTGTTTTTTTCAGTTTTGTTTTTAAAAAAGATGTTCTTGGCTCTTGCAAAATGCTATGTACAAGAACCTCTTGTATGACACTGACTCTAAACTACCTTCAAAATTGCTACCTTCAAAATTGCTTGTGCTCTGTTTGCTATGGCTGAATTGTTCAGGTCAGAGTTCCTTGAAATCCTTCACCAGCCATCCAGGGAGGAACAGAATTGCCCTGACTTCTTACAATGCTGGGGATCAGCCGCAGGAGTGGTGGCTTTTAAAACTTCCCAGCAATGTCTCAGTCTGCAACTTCATCGGAAATGCATGGGTTTCTGTCCCATGAGGAAGAAGGGCTGGCTCTACCCAGAGATACGAAGCCCGATGCCCCAGGGTGGCATGAGTTCCTGAGTGGTGTTGGATGTGGCTCCCAGCTTTAAAAGTCTCCATCTAATTGTAATATTGAATATAAGAAAAGAGAGAAATTAATACAACAATGGTGGGAGAATAATCCTATTCGCGTTCTTGCCTGCCATTCTTCATTAGGTAGCATAACAGACCCACCTTGTCTGGACCAGAAAATAAGCAGAGCCCTACAATGAAGTCCCCAGGGAATGAGCAACACCAAGAAGTTTTCAAAACTCTGGAGAAGGCAGGGGGGATGCCCATTTCCTCCTCCGAAATCCTTGTGAAAAACCTTGCTGCCCAAAATTGGGATGCACCGTCATATCTTGTTGGGTCGGGGTGGGATTCAGAGGAGCCCCAATATAACTGGATAAATTAACTTCTTTGATGAGAGAAAAGATAGCATCTGTAATGATCAATGTTATTTATTTGGTCAATGAACAGCATTTATGGCTGACTGGAAACCTCTGATGGATTTTTTGTGTGTGTAAAAATGGAAAAAAATGAACTTGTGAAATGCTTTTTATGATTAGACTGGATAGAATACAGAAAGAGGAATAATTCGATGTAACTTTAGAGAAAGATGTCAATCTATATCTGGATTTATAATTGCTGTGAAGAATATCGGAAACTACTTCTCTACATTTCTTCTTTCTTTTTCTATTATTCTTTAACTTTTCCCCCTTTCTTCATTTCTTGTTTTTTCTTTGATTCCCTTCTTTTTTTCTTACTGATTATTAGTTTGTTAGTTTTTACCTTCTTCTTTAACAGTTTTAATAAACAATATACTGGGGGAGGACCAGGACTGGCAAACTGGGTGTGGACCATGGGTTGTTGATTTCCCAACCCTTTCTAAAGCTATCGCCAGTCTTCTTGGACTTGGCACAACCATCTGTCTCAAGCTGGATTGAACTCCTTTGCATTATAGTTCAAAGAAATACTTGGAAAGATGCCAGGGTATGCTCTGAAAAGCTGTTTTTTTAACCAAACAAGAGTCAATTCTTGGAAATTCTTAATTACCAATAACGTTTCAGGAAACTTGGATGAAGATAAAACTGCCTGAAATGAAGGCAAAGCAAAGAGATCAAATTTAAATGGGGAGTGGTGATCAGCATTGAAATCTGGAATCCTATCGCAGCCTCTTGCCACCCCTGGCTGGAGCAGGCAGGGTCAGCCAGGTGGATAGACTCTGAAGACCCTCCCGCCCTGGTCCAATAGGAGCCCCGGGATTCCTCAGCTCCTGCCAAACCACTGGGCGCCACATTGAGAGCAACAGCAACTTTGGACGTTTTCTAGAGATAGAGGACGGGTCAGGAAGAAGTTCGGCGCCCTCTCCCAGTTCTCTTGAGGAAGAGAAAGGAGGTGGTACATGTTGTGAATGCATAAAGATTTAATAAAGTGTGAGCTTGGAGTTAAGTGCAGGGTTCTGGCCCTGCACTTCTGATTGGCTGTTAAGCGGCCGGACCGGATTGGCCCGTTCCGGGGAATCCGAATGGCCCTTAACAAAGAGTTCCTATTGGTTATAAGAGCTAGCGCTCCTAGTTGGTTATTGGTTAAAAGTTACAGGGTTTGCCTATATAAGGCGGGTTTAACTGCTTTTGAGGCAGAAGTCACAATGTAAATAAAGAGCTGAAGTTTACCGTTCAGAGGCTTGTCTCCATTCTTTCTCGCCCATGCTCAAAACATAACAGTACAGGTAGTCCTTGGCTCGCAACCACTCAAAGTTACAGCAGCTTTGAAAAATTTGATTTATATTCCTGGCTAGGAATGCCGGGAATTCCAAAATCCAAAGGTCTTAAAGCTGGTAAGGTTGAGAAACTGACCTAAAAGAATGGAAATAGGTGGGTTTGACTGTGTGCAGGTCCCAGCACGGCGTGGCAATGCTACATCTCTCCTGCTTGTGTGATCTTTGTTCAAAAATGGAAATGAAACTTTCTTCTTTAAAAGTAATTTTATTAAAAGTGGTTTAAAAAGAAGATAAATATTGACACAAAAAAGAAAGAAAGAAGAAAGAAAGAAAGAATGAATGGGGGAAAAGAAAGAAAAAAGACAAAGATCTAGTGTCAGACCTGCCCTCAAAACAAGCATTTAGGAAAGCAGACTCTCAACTCCAATGGATCGAAGGGAAAAGAACTTTGACTAAAAAGTCAGTCGCAGGAGGAGGGGGAGGTGGAATTGGAGCTTCTAGGGCAGACTAACACTGCTGCACCACAAAATTTTTAAAAATCTCCCAGGCATGGAGTTAGATGAGTACAGCTGGTTTCAAATTTAGTCCAAAGGGGAAAAAAAACATATTGTATAGATTACAAACGACTTCATTCTAGCATTTTCCCACAGGTGCAGGGCCTGCTTTTTGGACTGACGAATGCCATTGCATGAGATCTAGCACCACTGATCACTGATACGAAGAGCCAAACCCAATGCTCGGGGTCGGTGAGGTTTTGGGGATGCGTAGGCGCAGGGTTGAGGGCCCCCTCCATTTCCATTTCCATTCTTTGACTCTCTTGGTAATATCGTATACTTTCATTTCTTCTCTAATCCATGTGCAGGGCTTTCTATCTTGCCTTCTGATGGTGCTAGAGATGTAACAGATTCAAGGATGTTTTTGACTATTTGTTCATTTTGGTCCGTAATGTTCATCTCTTCCAAATCTTGCAATAGAGCAAAACGATTTGATAGATTAATCTCAAAATCACTGTTCTTCTCTAACAGCTTATCACTCTTTATTTTTGCTTTTTGTGACATCTTTATCATTTTCAATAATCCATCTTCCCTTTAGCTCATAACAGTCTATGGTCACTTCCAACATTAGATATAGATTAACAGAGTTGAAAGGGGCCTTGTAGGTCATCTAGTCCAACTCCCCACTCAAGCAGACCCTGCACCATTTTTGATAGATGGCAGTTCAGTCTCTTCTTGAAAGCTTCCAGTGATGAAGCTCCCACAACTTCTGAAGGCAAGCGGTTCCATTGGTTAAATCGATTGATGACAGTACAATTGAAGAATATGGTTTCATCACTTGACTTGATGTAATCAATTTTGCTTGTGAACCCAGATGGACTCTTCCATTTTCTGTTAACCTTTTTCTAGTGAAATGAGTTCTGAAAAATCTACTAGTCGGTTGCCTCTATTATCTCACTCACCACTTACATATGGGCCAGTGGCTTTTTCTCCAGGTTCTGTTCTTTCTATGCTGCCATTAAAGTTACCCATTAGTATTTTCTATCAGTATTTTTCTTTGTTTTGAAGGCGGGCCACATTGTTGAAAACTCTTCAACCTCATCATCACTATAGCTCAGGGGTCTCCAACCTTGGCTCCTGGAAGCCTGGCGGACTTCAACTCCCAGAGTTCCACAGCCAGCTTTGCTGGCTGTGGAACTCTGGGAGTTGAAGTCCGCCAGGCTTCCAGGAGCCAAGGTTGGAGACCCCTGCTATAGCTTATTGTTGGCACGTAAGCTTGGATGATTTGCAACTTGTACTGTTTGTTTAATTGAATGATTGACCCTATGATCAGGGTCTTGACGAGGTGAAGGGTCTTGTTTGGGTAAATGAAATCATGACTTAAATCAATGAACATGTATATGTCCAGAAGGGTGTCCCAAGGCAAACGGGACATGATAGATATCCAGGACTAACACCAATCACATCTGCCAACCCACATGGACCAGTGTGGCAGATTATGGTGTATTTCTTCCATATGCCACAACCACTTCAGAAACAGCCCTCATTCCTGGGAGGCATTCCAAGGGCAAATACCCATTGCAACAGGGAGGCCTGCCTGAAGGCAGAGGGTGCTAAGAATCCCTGGGTTAAATCAGGCTGACTTTGGACTTTGGACGTAGGAACGGTCAACTTTTGAACAATGAAAATGGACACTAGATAGAGGCACTGAAGATGGACAATGAGGCAGAGTTGGTTTTCTCATCAACCAAAAGTTGAAAGACTCCATAGTAAAATCTGAAAGTATAACAAACAGAATGCGGTATTCTGGCTAATTCTGCTGGTTGCCAACTGCCAGCAATTTGGCAGTTTGTTTCTCACTGGTGGACTCAGCCTTCCATCCCATTTATAAATCTAGAGTCTAAATCCTCCATCCTGTCTACATTTATCCCTCTCCGCCCTCCCCCCACTACCACCACAGACTGACTTTTTCAAGGTTTTGCACAATTTGCTTCCTTCCTGTTTCCAGACATTTGGGGTATACTTTGCTGCTCTATTTCCATTATTCCTTCCCGATGATGCAATGTGCGCACCCTGCAAGGAAACCACCACCAGACTGCTATTTTCCCTGCACCACATCCTGTGGCAGCCCAGAAGCCTTAAAGTAAAATGGCTTCCAAGCTGACAGGAGGCTGTTACTGACACCCTGACTTAGATTATCAAGGAGGAGATGCTGAGAATTTAGTGCCAGAAAAACAATAACACAATTTTGGTAACTAATTCTTTGGTTTTGGTCGCTCAAAATCCACAGGGAGGAAATCAGGAAGCTGGAACTCCTGGAAAAAGACCACCCCAGTTAACTTCTCCACCCATTCAACTGACGCTGGGAGCTAGTCATCTCCCTGTTTTTCATTTTTAAGATAATTGTTTCCACTTTTCCTTTTCCTTTACCGGTTCCTTTCTTTTAGGCCATATCTCTTTTCCCCAGCTAATGTTCTTTCAATTGTTTAAAACCCAAGAAATGAAATGGTGCTTGAGATGGGCACTTCTTTTATAGCACAATTGATTATATGTAAGCAGTTGGGGAGCAGTAATTCTCAACCTTGGTAACTTTAAGATATATGGACTTAAAACCCCAAAATTCCCCAACCAACCTCATTTTTGGAAATGTCCCATTAAGGCAGGGGTGGGCAACTATGGCCCTTTTATGAATTATGGACTTCAACTCCCAGAATTCCTGAGCAGGCTTGCTCAGGAATTCTGGGAGTTGAAGTCCATAATTCATAAAAGGGCCATAGTTGCCCACCCCTGCATTAAGGTATAGAATGTTTATATCCAATAGTAGATAAGTATATGGGCCAGACTGCTTAACATACCAGCCAACTTTAAGATATGTGGTTTTGTGAAACTCGCATGACTTTTTGATGGCTGTGGATGCACCTGGGAGGGGAAATCTTGAAGATTTCAATTCCTTGTGGGAGCAGTCAGAAAAAATCAGTGGTCTTTTTACATCTCTTCCTACCCACAAAATGTTTCTGTAAGGATGACAGGGACTTTTAACTTCGCTTTTTGAACTTCTGCTTTTCTTTTTTAATCTTTAAATGTTAATTAGCTTTCTTTCAAACCCCTGCTGGGTTTTCTCTGTTTTCTCTGCTATCTTTGATTTATTTGGCTGGTATGGAAACACAGCACCTGTCTTTGAACAGTGAAAGTGTTTATATTTGAATTATATACTATTGATCATTAATTGCAGGGAAACTGCATTTTATTAATCTGCAAAAAGTCTTTCGATCAAAATAGTCAGAAAATAACCCCTCTACCCTTTTCTGCTTATTTCCTGCTTTGCTTACCTACTTCATTGAGCAACAACATATCAGACTTCAGGGAGAAGAAGGAGACTGAGTGGCAGTAGAAGAGACTGTCTGGCCCAGGAGTCCCTAATTCCTGGTCTGCCACCCATTCAGAACTAGGCCGCAGAAGTAGTGCATGAATGCAAACCCGCATGTGTGAAGGTGGCAAATGTACATGCACAGAACCATGCCCTTTCCCCACCTCCCATCCCCCCACTGCTGCTGCTACCACTTCTGCCAGTCTACTGACCCTGAAAGGTTGGAGAAGGCTGGTTTAACCACATGCAATCTTTAGCTGATTTTTTTTTTTCTAAAAGGTTTGATGAAATCATAAGGATTATAGAAAACATTCTGAAGAAATTGACTTTAAACCCAGAAAAGGAACTTGTTTTCACAGCTGTAAATATGGGCTTGGAAACAATACAGATGGTGGAAAACATGGAGTTAGAAATACCATAAATTCACACCTCTTCCAGAAGCTCAACCCTGTGCTTTTATAATAAAATAACAGCACAGAACTTTTAAGGCATGGGCCGGATGCGTCATGCACTGGCTACGCCCACACCTGGTTTAGTGAAGGATGGGGAAAGGCCCGATACGTCACATGATGCTGCTGTGACAACCTGAGTTTGACATCCCTGTTTTAAGAGGCTTGAAGGAGAGCGGGAAATGGACTTGTTACATTTAATGGAAAAACCATCTTATCTGGGTTTTTGGGGGGAAGATGGGTTGGTTTTGGAGGTTGAGCTTATTGTATTCAGTCAATCAGCAATTGATAAGAGAAGGCATTACATTAACAAATAAACGTGGATCTTTGATATGGGATCAATTAGGCTTCGTATTGGGGATGATTGAAGCAGTGGTAATTTTTCTATGAGTTGATTACCATAAAAAATTAACAAAGGGTTTTGGAATTTCAATTTTGTTTTTCTAGTATAATTATGATTAATGATTCATATTACTTTTCTATTTTATAGGTTTATTATTATTTTTCCTGTTACATATTTTGTTATTAATATAGATGACAGGCTAACAATAACAAATTTAGTTTAAAATTATTTTTGCCTGTTTTGCAAGAAATGGGAAATTAACACTGTTGTATTATTTAATCAGCATTCAACTAAGGAGGATATTTCGTGTGTGTGTGTGTGTGTGTGTGTTAACTTTTTTCTTTTTTTAAGATACTTTTTCTTTTTAATGTATTGCTTGTTTTGTTTTTTTTATTGTTCTTTAAAAATATTATTTTGGTGTTTTGTATTTTAACTTTCTTTGAATAAACTAAATATTATATCCCCACTCCACTAAAATTTGGGTGCTTAACAAGCAGCATATATTTATGATGGTTGTAGTGTGCCAGGGTCAAGTGATCACCTTTTGCAAACTTCTGACAAAGTCAATGCGGAAACCAGATTTACTTAATAGGCATGTTATTACCTTTACAAAGGTAGCGGGTCATTTAAAAACTGTGGCAAGAAAGGTTGTAAAATGAGGCAAATAATTCACTGAACAACTGTCTCACTTAATAACAGAAATTTTGGGCTCAATTGTGTCCATAAGTCCAGCACTACCTATAATTCACAGCTTCTCTGAACATGATACATGATAAGCCATAGCAATGGTTCACAAACACATTTGGATTTGAGTTGTATGTGCATGCACACACCCCACTGCTCACATGAGTCATGGTATGCACATGCACACGTGTGCCAGTTCGCCCCTTGCATGAGTCGAGCTGTACGCACATGTGCACACCAACCCACAACCCAGTTATAAATACACCATGGCCAGAGGTGGGATGCTGCCAGTTCGAACTGATTCAGGTGAACTGGTAGTTAAGATTCTATGCAGTTTGGCGAACCGGCAAATCCCACCACTGGATGATCCTGCCCCCAATTATTTTTTGGCTGGAAAAGCAGCCTGAAAACAGCCAAAACACAGTCCAAAAAATGGTCAGGGGTGGGGCCAGCCAGTGGCAGGATGAGCCCCAACCAGCTGAATCCAACTTCTGCCTTTGAGGCGAGTGGCCAGGAGGTAGGGCTGGGTGTCATGAGTGATGTCACCCACCCAGTCACATGACCAACCGGCCACGCCTACGCAGCCAGAGAACTGGTTGTTAAAAAATTTACAGCCCACCTCTGGCCATAGCCCGATAGTGGACCATGGGCCAAGGGTGGGGACCCCTGGACGAAGGAAATCTTGGCCTCCAGCTACTCATGATGGAAGGAAAATTAGATAACAAATCCATGGTGCTCTTTAATGCATTGGCCCATTTTAACTTAATATTTTCTTTTTATTACCATGGCAGCTGCATATTTATGATTAAGATACCAGACTCAGATCTGTATCTCGTGCATGCAAAACATTCCATGCTCTGTGAGCAAGGGTGATTTTGTAGGAAAGATAGGTTCAATAAGATTCTCCAGAACTACAAGGACTACAATTACAAACTGGTTATTTTTAAATCATTGGTACCATAATTTAGCAAGATCGAAAATAAAACTCTCAGCTCCAGGTGCATTTGTGAGTAAAAGTACCTGGGGCTCTCTGAAGCAGAACGCTGCAGATTAGGATAAAATGGAAAGTTGTGATCCAATGGTGTGTGTGGGAAGCCCAATCTCTGGCTTAATGTGTGAAATGAATCAGGCCATCAAGTGAAGCCACAAAATGATTTATTGGCCTGAACCACAGCCTGTTATGCAAACAGAGGAATTGTATTTTTCTTACTCAGGTTGACTTTCACATTTTGTGTGACCCTGGCCAATGCATAGCACTGTATTGATCTAACAGGGATCTGGTTTGTGTCCATTACACTTCAAAACAGGGGACTCTAAAAACTTGATCTAGCATGAAATGTTAAGTGTGCTTTGCCCAATGGTGCTCACTCTCTAATAAAGATAGATTTCATTACACCGGTTCCAGGAGCAGCAGACTTGCCAGAAACAAAAAACAAAAACCCTAAACCACAGATGTCGTTTTTCTTTCCCTTCATTTCTTGGAAATCTTCTCCACCCATCTCTTGACACCCAAAGGGCAAAGCATCAATTTTCCCAGCCAACACAGCCGCACTTGGTCCTCCACAGCATGCCAACGTGATGCCTGGGCTTTAATAAAAGTACGTCAAAGACCAACATTTTGGGGCATGCAAGAATAATTCTGGTATTCCCTCCATGTGAGAAGACACTCCAATGAAACTGCAGGAAACGTAGAATCATGGGGAGGGGGGGGGAATGCTTTATTTCACCCATTTTCAAACTTCCCTACTTTGTAAAGGAAAATTTCCCCTGCTTAAGAGGCAGCGGCACTATGGCATGAGGCTTGAACATAGCTCTTCCTTTGGTTCAGTTTTTCTAACTGCCACCACCATCTTTGTTTCTCACTGAACCAGGGAAAGAAAGAAAAAAGAAAAGTGCAGCCAAACCCATTTAAAGCTTTTTGTAAGAGAGAAAAAATAACAAAATCAGTCCCCCTCCCCACCTGTTCCTGGATCCTTAAGTTATATTTAAGCAGACATGGGTGGGGTGAGGAATCAGCAAAAGGTCAAAATGACAACCACAACCTTATAACTGGAATTGTTCTATTTACAATGCATGCAAAAACCAGCCCACACAATTGGGGTTCCTGTCTTGAATTTAAGGTTTACATCCTAACGCAATCGTAGGCTGCATTAACAGAGGGTTAGAGTCAAGATCACGTGAAGTTAATACTAATGTACTGCTTTATAAAACCTTAGTAAGACCACATCTGAAATGTTGCACCTAGGTTTGGTCACCACATTATAAAACAGACGTTGAGTCAAGGAAATGGTCTATTAAAGAGGGAAGATGGCAAGAAAGCAACAGGCAGTAGAGAGAAAGCAGAGCTGCTTAACTCATTGCTTGCATCAGTCTTCACACAAAAGGAAATTATAGCCCAAGCTACCAAAAACATAACCATAAAAATAGACTAGAAATAAAAATTAAAATAAGCAAGAAAATAAGCAAGTAAAAGAACACCTGTAAGGTCTTGAAAAATACAGTATAAATCACTGAGACCTGATGGATTACATCCCAGAATTCTGTAGGAGCTGGCAGATGTTATCTCACTGCCCTGCACCTGCCCACTGGATGTCCCAGTTCATCTTGCCTCTCAAGTGACTTGCAGAATTGCAGAAAAAAAAAATTAACAATTGGGTCTTGCAAGCTGTTATGAACTGGCACCAGCACTGCTTAAGTGTGGCTATAATCTTAGAAACGCCAGAACTATGCCAAACAATTTATTCCATATTGTCTCTTTGTTAAGCATATGGCAACACAGAAAAAAAATGTTCCATACTGTATAATGAAAAGTCAGAATCTACTGTGGTGAATGTATCTGCAAAGAACTGAACCAATAAAAAGCAATTTCAGAGATGAAGGGAGGATCTTGAGAAAAACGGCGGAATTTGAAATGCTTTTACGCAGCCGCGATATATTTATATGTGGTTATTGAAATACAATACAGACTTAGGAGAAATTTTAAAAAATTGCATGATAAAATGGTTGCAAAATTATAAAGAAATAGTAACAATAGAACAATGGGAAGAACGAGGGGAGGGACATAAATTCTACAGCAAACCACAATTTGAGTGAGAATATTGGTATAAAATGTCCTCTAGACAGCATGAAAGTCCATCAAGGGCTTCCCCAGTGGACAAATATCTTTGACCCATTGAGATTGAGGCTAGCCAAGGGTTTCCTTTCCCTGGCTTAATATAGAGATAGAACAATATACCTTCACATTTTTATAAGAACTATGTTGCTAGCAAATGTTTCTAAAACTTCTCATTCACCGCCTTTGTGAAACAAGGAATACATTCCTTCATGGCTGAAACTTTTTTTAAGATGGGTTCTATGAAAGTTTTAATTTAAAAAAGAGGGTATTGATGATGGTGAAAAAAGAAAAACAAATAATGAAACAAGGACCAAATTAGTTTCAGAAAACAAAAGTTTTTCTCTTCAATCTCATCCTGTCAGTTTAAAATTTGACCCTGCTTAGCCCCAATAAAACCCTTTTAAAACGATGGTATTTTTACTGAAGGGGACTCTGAACTGCAGTTGGGTTGGAAAAGGCCTGCCTTGGTTTACAAATCATGTAGTTTCCAAGGGCACCATTTCAAACATACAGCTGAAATTATTAAGTACAAAATATCTTGGATTAATTAAATTAGCTACAAGAGGCCCAGTTTCATCCGTTCCTCCAGTGCCATCAGCATTAAATCAGTGGTGTCGGTCAACCTGAGATCAGGAGTTTAATCGATAATCAAGAATGCAGAAGGGGGTTCCATCACACCAACTTTTAATAGCATTTCTTGGCAATGTGGTGAAAACAGAGAAGACAGACTTCCTCAACTGGGACACTATATAATGGTTTGGTGTGTATTTGATATCTTCAAGCAATGGTGTTGGCCAAAGAAATTCTATTGACTTTTGCACTTTGCATTCAAACTGATTATGGCAGACGTGATATATCGGGAGCAAGTGCACCACAAAATTAGTAAATGCAGCCTTACAGAAAAGATTCAGATCCTTTTTTATGTAGCATTCACTCACTGTGGAATTCTTACTTTTTCTTTTTTCCATCAAATTATATGGCTCCAGTTGCCTGCTGACCACCATGGAAATGAAAGCCGGATGGAAGTCTAGTTTGTAATTTCTCAAAGGTTTTCTTTTATTGCAAAGAAAAAAAAGTGAGATTGCTACTTTTCTATCTTATCTCAGGGTATTTGGGCATTTCTTCCAAAGCTTTTACTGTTTTCCTTTTTTTAAACTACTTCTCCTTTAAAATATATTTCAAATGTAAACTCTCTTTTTCATCAAACTGAGTGAGACAAAAAATGCAGAAAGATTTAGAAGAAAGTGGCAGAAAAGATACATTTTGCACAAATAAAACTGCCTGGAAGTCACTCAATTTTTAACATTTTCTTACTAGGAAATGAGACCCAAATAGCTTAGTGGCTTTTGGAGGAGCTGGGCTAATTTTCTAACTAGCAGTCTGTAGATTTTTTGCAATTAGCAGAATCATCTCTGGTTATTACTTTGATAAAATAATAACAAGAACAATGTCCAGAAGAATATACTAAACTTGTCTACCATCTGACTTGTTGTGTCCGCGAAAGGATGCCAGGAGTCGGTGACTTCAAATCATGCTCTTTTATTGAAAGTTGGAACCGAACTGGGGCAAAGGAAAAAGTTCGCGGCTTTTATTCCTTTAGCCGCCGCGGCCGCGGCCAATGGCACCGCTTTGAATCTCCCGCGATTCGAATGGACCAATCGCGGGAGATTCTCAGCGAGCCAATCGGCGCGGCTCGCCTGACCAATCAGAGTGCCCCGCGCTTTGGCCAATCAAAGCGCGGGGATCTCAAGAATGCTAATTAGGGACAGAACACCCCTCCCCTCTTGGTTCAGTCCTTACGTCGCGTAGTCACGTAGGTAGGCGGGGCTCCGTCTGAGCCTACTGGACCTGCGCAGCTCAGTCGTAGGTTGGATCCCGGCCGGTTCAGTCGGGATCTCTGTTCCTCCGGATGCCATCGTGGGAACCGGCTGGTCGGTCGGGCCGGGCCGCTCTCCGTAGCTCCCTCCTGGGCCTCCCGGGTTGGTTGAGCTGCGGGTTTCGCCGCTCCCGCTCGGTCTTTCCGGATCGGTCAAGCTGGCCTGGCTGTCTCTTCCTGGCGAGGGGTCATGATGGCTGCTTTCCGGTAAGTATGGCTGGTTTATTCTTCTTTGGTTTTGGTCCCCTGGGTATTCCCTCCCCCCTTGGTTTGTGTTGTGGGGGTTGGTTTCGCCTGTTTGTGCGTCGGTGGTCTCTTGGTTGGCAGTCCTCGACCTTAATTGGTCGATGTGGCGTTTCCACGCTCGTCCGTCTGCTGTTTGTAGCCGGTACGAGTGTGGGCCTGTTATCTGTGTGATGACGGCCGGTATCCATAGTGGGTCTCCCGTCAGGTTTCTTGCGTATACGGGGTCGCCGGGTGCGAAATTTTGGTGTTTGCTGTTTGAGTCTGGGGGCTTCTCCGGGTTATACGTGGGGTGTAACCTGTCGAGTGGGGACCTTAATTTCCTCCCCATTAATAGCTCAGCTGGGCTCTTATTCGTTGTGGTATTTGGTGTTATGTGTTGGGTGAAGAGTAGTTTGTTTATTTTTTCCTGGATCTCCCCGTGGTCTATTTTCCGGATGGTTTTCTTAGTGAATTGCACCATCCGTTCCGCCCTACCGTTCGCCGGCGGGTGCGCCGGTGCTGTCAGCGTGTGGCGGATGCCCCTTTCCGCTAGGAATTTTTCGAATTCCAGCGAGGTGAATTGGGGCCCGTTGTCGGAAACGACGATGTCTGGGAGGCCGTGCGTTGCAAAGAGTTTGCAGAGTTCCTTGATCACGGCCTCTGTGGTTGTTGTTTTCATGTTGCTTACCTCCAGCCAGTTGGAGTAAGCATCTACTGTTATAAGGAAGGTGTGTCCTTTTGTGGGCCCGGCGAAGTCTATGTGAATCCTAGACCAAGGTCCCCTTGGGGTTTCCCACTCTAGGACGGGTGCTGTGGGTGGGCTTGGCCTAGTTTCCTGGCATCGTTGGCACCTTGCTACCCAGGTCTCAATTTGTTTGTCCATCCCTGGCCACCAAGCATAACTTCTGGCCGGGGCTTTAGTCCTAACGATGCCAGGGTGCCCCTCATGTAGCAGTTCCAGAACCTTCCCTTGTAGCTTTTCTGGAATGACCACCCTATCCTCCCATAGTATGCACCCTTTTAATAACGAGAGTTCCGTTTGGCGGTTTCGGAATGTTTTGACGGACTCGTCGTTGTCCCTTTCCGGCCACCCTTTCTCTACCCAATGCAACACCCGCGCCAGACGTTTGTCTTTATTAGTCTCTCGGGCAATGTCTGACGCGGTTAAGGGCAGGTTGGGTAGAGTCTCTATGCTGAGGGTGGTCGTCGTGGGTGCTGGGTCGGTGTCAGGTTCCGGTAGCGGCGAGCGGCTTAAGGCGTCTGCATGGGAGATCGTCTTACCCGGTCTGTGTATGAGTCCGTAGTTGTAGGCTGCCAGGAACTCGGACCACCTTGTCATTCGGGGAGACAGAATGTTCGGGGTGGCCTGGTTTCCTGCAAGGATTCCCAGCAGCGGCTTGTGGTTGGTTATGATGGTGAATGTCCGGCCATAGAGATACTCGTGGAATCGTTTTACGGCGGCGATAGCCAGAGCCTCTTTGTCCAGCTGGCTATAGTTCCGCTCCGGTTTGGTGAGGGTCCTTGAAAAGAACGCGATGGGCGCTTCTTTTCCATCGGGGAGGGTATGGCTGAGGACAGCGCCGATGCCGAAGGGTGATGCGTCGCATGTGACGGCCAGAGGTAGGGTCTCGTTATACTGTATAAAGACGGCGTCCGAAGTGAGGAGGTCCTTTGTTCTTTGGAAGGTGGCTTGCTCGCGTTTCCCCCAAGTCCAGGTCGCCGCCTTGTCCAGGAGCCTATGCAAGGGTTCCGCCACCGTCGCCTTTTGGGGCAGGAAAACATTGTAAAAGTTAAGTAGCCCCAGGAATGCCTGTAGTTCCGTCTTCGACTTGGGTGTGGGGGCTTCTTTGATGGCCTTGATTTTTTGGTTTGTGGGGTGAATGCCGTGATGGTCTAGGAGGTATCCTAGGAATTCTACCCGTTCTGTGCATAGCTGGCATTTCTCCCTCTTGACTTTGAGCCCGGTCTCTTTGAATTTGGTTAGGACCTCCCTTAGGTGACCCTCTAGTTCGGCTTGGTTGGTTGCCGACACTAGGACGTCATCGAAGTAAGGTACCACCCCCTTGATGCCTTGCAGTAGTCTTTCCATTAGGCTTTGGAATATTCCCGGTGCCATGCTGACTCCGAATTGGAGTCGGTTGCATTTAAATGCCCCCCAGTGGGTGACTATGGTTTGCGCTTCTGCCGTTTGCTCGTCGACTGGCAACTGTTGGTATGCCTGGGCGAGGTCGAGCTTGGCGAAAACCTTGCCCCCTCCCAGTGAGTGCAGTAGGTGTTGCACTACTGGGACGGGGTAGGTGCTTTGTTGTAGCGTGCCATTTAGGGTGGCCTTATAGTCCCCACAGATCCTCACCGACCCATCCGGCTTGATCGAGGTGACTATGGGGGTCTCCCACCGGGCGTGGTCTATTGGCTGTAGGACCCCTTGCTTGACGAGCTTGTCAATTTGCTCGTCTATCTTGGATTTAAGTGTGAATGGCACCCGCCTTGGTTTCAGGTGTTTTGGGGGGACGTTTGGGTCTAGGTTGAATGATATAAGGGGCCCTCGGTACTTGCCTAGGTTTCCGTCGAAGACCTCTTGGAATTCCCGGGCCAGTTGTTGCTCTCAGCTGTCGTTGGTGACGTGGTCGACTCCTGTGACTGCGATGCTGAGCGGGGTGAACCATTGCAGTCCCAGTAGGCTTGGGCGGTCGCGGTCGACGATTGTCAGGGGAAGCCTTTCGGTGTGCCCTTTATATGTGATGTTGAAGTGTTTGGTTCCGACTACCGGGATGCGGTTTCCCTGGTAGTCCTTTACGATGAGTCTCTGGCTGTCTAGGTTCCTCCTTTGGAGGGTAGGCACCAAGCGCTTTATTTCATGCCATGCTATCATGGAGAGGTAGGACCCAGAGTCCACCTCCATTTTGCATGGCTGGCCCTCGATGCCTACCTCCACGTGGACCTTCCGGGCGTCATTGGTTATGGCGTGGCCGATGGTGACCGTCTGATGGGTCTCCTCTCTTCGCCGGTTATCGCCGCCTCGCAGGGATCGTCCGTTCCGGTCCCATCTGTTGTCCGAGGGGCGATCTCTGGTCCAGGGTGGTGTGCTCTCTCTTCTCCGGTCACTCTGGTCCCATCGTGCCGGGCTGCGGTTCTTTTTTAGGCGGCAAACACGGGCGATGTGTCCCTTCTTGTCACAATGCCAGCAGATCGATTCGAAAAACCGGCATTCCGACCTGGGGTGGTCGCCGCCGCAACCGGCACAGTTGGTCCTCGACTTATGACCCCACCGGTTCCGTGGGTCGCAGCCTGTCTGGAGGCGATGGATGTCCTCCTCGTCATCGGAAGTGCCCGATGCCGAGTGGAAGTCGCCCTGGTGGGTGGTCGTCTCGGGTTGGGCCTCGGCCGACCTCGCAGGGTTGTTGTTTCCGCTGCAGTCCCCAGCGTTCGGTCTGCGCATGCGGTCGGCGGAAGTTCGGGTTGCTTCGGCGGCTGCGGCTGCGGTGAGGGTGTCTGCTAGGCTGATGTTGCCCTTGGCCATCAGCCGGCTCTGGAGGACGGGGTCCCAGAAACCGAGCACAATTCTGTCTCTCAGGGCGTCGTTCAGGTTGTCGAATTCGCAGAGCCCCCCTAGGCGCCGTAGCTCGGCGACGAAGTCGCTGAAGCTCTCACCCAACGGTTGGTCCCGACGATAAAATTCATTGCGTCGGATCAGGATGGGTACCTCTGGAGCGTAGTGCCGCCGAAGTATTGGCTCGAGGACGTCCCAGTCCATCGCGGTCGCATCGGCGGGTTTGGCAAGCGCCTTGGCCATCTTGAATACCTCGGTCCCGCAGTGTGTCAGGAAGACGGCGCACTTCATGGGGCCGGTGGCGTCCTTCAGGTCGCTGCACTTGAGGAACATGCGGAATCGGTCAGAGTACGATTCCCAGTCCTTGGTGGCGGGGTTGAAGGGTGCGGGGGATGCGATTTTCGCCATCGTGGTGGTTCGTCTGGCTTCCGTCGGACACGTGGTTCGGTTCAGGGTCTGGATCCCATCTTCGTCGCCAGTGTTGTGTCCGTGAAAGGATGCCAGGAGTCGGTGACTTCAAATCATGCTCTTTTATTGAAAGTTGGAACCGAACTGGGGCAAAGGAAAAAGTTCGCGGCTTTTATTCCTTTAGCCGCCGCGGCCGTGGCCAATGGCACCGCTTTGAATCTCCCGCGATTCGAATGGACCAATCGCGGGAGATTCTCAGCGAGCCAATCGGCGCGGCTCGCCTGACCAATCAGAGTGCCCCGCGCTTTGGCCAATCAAAGCGCGGGGATCTCAAGAATGCTAATTAGGAACAGAACATGACTGTTAAACATGTTGGTTCTTTGGTAGAAAAATCTCTTGGCACCACTCATATTAATCAAAACCGCTCCACTTTACTTGTGCTTTAAGTATTCTAATAAAATACTGGTTGGTCTCGTTTGTTCCAGAACTAAGGGCCAATCCACGAGAAAAAAAAGTTGTTATCTTCTTACATCCATTTTTCTTCTGCCTTGTGAATCAAGAAAAAAATAATCCCAGGGTAATAACTTTTGTTTCCAATATTTTATGTGGAAAACTTTGCATGTAACATAAAAATCTTCTGGCAGGAAAGCCTATTTGGAGAGAAGCGGTATGTAATAACTTGATATTTGAACTGAAGTCTACCCAGAGAAACCACTAGAACCGAGTTGGAGGCGCCTTGGTCTGGCCAACCGACTTCATGACACCTGCTTGCTTGGCTTTTGCAGGCAGTGACAACAGGTGGTCTGCCCAGGTACGACTTCCATCACCCCTCTTGAGATCAGAATCAATATTTATGTTATCCACCTCACTTAGTTTAATTAGCAAAGAAAAACTCCTGGTTCATTTCTTTCTCCAAAAGCAACTTCACTGGGAACAAAGTGGTTACACATTAGAGCAGGTATAATCTGCTGTCTTGGTGTGAAAATGATGCAATTAACTTCCCTTTTCCCTGGCCAGCCCCCTGTTATCAGTCAATGTCCAATTAAAAGTTCTCAGGCTGTTTTGGAAGCGGACGCTGCCTTTGTGCCTTTCCCATCTCTGCAGTCCTTTGGCTTGACTGGCCTTCCTCACAGTCGGAGCCAGCTCTGCTTTGACCCCAACCCCTCCATCAGCACCCACATAATCCCAATCTCTCCCCACATCCCATTGCAAATGTCAGGCTGGCAAGATGCAGTGCAAAGCAAACAGCAGAATGGCAGCCAGGGCAATTTGTCCCACTTCTTTTAGAATCTTCTTTTAGAACCTGTCCTGCTCCTTATAGTAGAATCTTAGAAGTGGTCTTCCCATGTGTACAATCTATAGTAGCAGAGACTAATCTGGTAGCATTGTACCAAATGTGGGAGAAATGCCTATTGTGTATGACCACATCCTGCAAGCAATATTCCACAAACCTTTGCCTCTACCACCTACCACTTTAACCTCAATGGCAAAGGTTCATTATGGAAATCCAAAGATAAAGATCTGGTGGGACCCAGATGTGGTGCTAGATCTCATGCAACGGCATTCGTCAGTCCAAAAAGCAGGCTTTTTGGTGCTAGAATGCTAGAATGAAGGCGTTTGTAATCTATACGATATGTTTCCCCCCCCCCCCCTTTGGACTAAATTTGAAACCAGCTGTACTCATCTAACTCCATGCCTGGGAGATTTTTAAAAATTTTGTGGTGCAGCAGCGTTAGTCTGCCTTAAAAGCTCCCTGGGGGACGGTGGGCTGTTCCTTTCTTAGCCAGTCTATCCCACAGGCTGATCCTTAGGAGAAAAAGTGGGGAAAGGACATTGGAGCTCCTGGAGGAAAAGCAGGATATAACTGGAAGAGAGGAACTACTTTCTATTCAAAGCAAAGGTGTCAGAGAGCCAACTCTGTTGAGAGCCTTTGGTACCTTGAGCCTATCTTCTGGAATATTGGCTATCCCTGCCAGCTTGACTTGGGGTTGTCTGCAAATGTGATGAGTTCTCCTTCTATCCCCTCATCTAAATCATTGATGAAGATGTTGAAAGGTACAGAGCCTTGATGGACCCCACTGCATACTTCCCTCCCTCTAGATGCACTTCCATGAAGGACTGCTTGCTGAGGGTGTTTGGTCAGCCAGTTACAAATCCATCTGCTGGTTGTGCAACCCACATCTTATCAAGTAGTAGGTTGTGGTCTACTTTATCAAATGCCTTACTGAAGTCCAAGTCAAGTATATCTACAGCATTTGCTGGGCCACTAATTTTGTCACTTGGTCAATGAATGTAATAAGATTTGTTTGGCATGATCTGTTTTTGACAAACCCATGTTGGCTTCTAGTTATGACTTTGCTCGCCTCTACGTGTTCACAGATTCATTGCTTATCTTTTCCAACATCTTCCCAGATACAGGTAGTCCTTGACTTACAACAGTTGTTCATTTGGTGTCCATTCAAAATTACAACAGCACTGAAACAAGTGACTTAACACATAAAATTTCGACGCTTATGATCTTTTCGGCATCCTCATGATCATGTGATTTACATTTGGATGCTTGAAAACTGATTCATACTTATGGCGGTTGCAGTTTCCTTTGGTCATGGGATCCCATTTTGCAGCCTGCTGACAAGCAAAGTCAATGGGGAAGATTCACCTAATAGCTCTGTTATTAACTTAACGACTGCAGTGATTCACTTAACAACCATGGCAAGGAAAGTCATAAAATGGAGCAAAACTCACTTAACAAATTTCTCACTTAGCCACATACATTCAATTGTGGTCGTAAGTTGAGAATTACCTGTATTGATATCAGGCTGATAACTCTGGATCCACATTTTTTCCCTTCAGAAAGGGAAAATGTACCACCTGGTGGTTCCCTGTTGGTCCAGGATCTTTGAAAGACAGAATTCAGTGGTGGTGAGGTCACATTTGATGCAATACACCTGGTCCTGGTGGTCTGAACTCATCTAGAGGGGATCGGAGTTCTATTGGTATCTTTTTGCTTATTTTGACTTTCATTCCTAATCTGCATTTTATAGTATTTTTGGGAGTAGGCTGGACTGTTTTCTTTTGTGTAAAGACAGATGCAAAAAAATGAATTACTGTATTTTTGGGACTATAAGGTGCTTCAGACCATAAGATGCACCTAGCTTTTGGGGAGGAAAACAAGGAAAAAAATCTGCCTCTGCCTCCCACCCATTTGTCTCCTTGCAGCAAACAGCCTGGTCAGCTTCAGCACAGCTGATTCAGCATGAGCAGCTGATTGGTGGTTGGATCGGCCTCCCGGAATATCAATGATCAGCTGTTCCAGTCTGCAGAGATTGCCATCATCTATCACTGCCTCCACATGCCCCTTTTTGGACCCCTGCACATGTGGAGGCCAAATATGGGGTGCATGGAGGCGGTAATAGGCCATGGCAATCCCTGCAGCCCGAAACAGTTGATCATCAGGAGGCCGATCCAACCGACAATCAGCTGCTTATGCTAAATCAGGCTGTGCTGAAGCTGACCAGGCTATTTGCTGTTTGCTACAAGGACACAAATGGCTGGGAGGCAGAGGCCGAAGGGTGGGGTCTGGTGGGTGGGTGGGACTTTGGCAACATTTGCTGTATAAGATGCACAGACATTTCCACCCACTTGGGAGGGGGAGTGTGTCTTATACTCCCAAAAATATGGTAAGCAGTTTTTCTTTCTCTTTCTCTTTCTCTTTCACTTTCCCCATTAATAGAGTAATGGTTTTCTTGACTTTTTTTTCTTGTTTTTTACATATTGAAGGATGTTTGCTATCATTGCCATTTGCTGCAAGCCTTAGCTCATTTTGAATCTTAACTTTCCTGACTTCATTTTGGAGGTTCGGACTATTTACTAATATTCTGCCTTAGTTTTGTGCCCCTCTTTCTACTTTTTATATGTTTCTTTTTTGTCTTTCAATTCATCAGAGAGTTCTTTGTGCAGTCATGCTGGTTTCTTTTGAGATCTCTTATTTTTCTTCTTCACTGGTATTGTGCTAGACTGGGCTTTTATAATCACACTTTTCAAAATTTCCCAAACTTCTTGGGCTGTTTTCTCCTTGATGATTTTCATCCATGGAATCTTTCCCAAGCTCAAAGATAATGAGGTGCAAAAATCAGCTCTCTTAAAGCCCAAGATTCTAGTTGGACATTTTTCTATTCTTTGTGCTTGCATAATGTTAAATTCTAATATTTCATGGTCATTCCCCCCCACCCCTTCCAGGTTCCTGTAAGTTCAACACCTTCTATCATTTCATCTCAGTTAATGAGAATTAAGTCCAGTATGGCTGGTCCCCTAGTTCCCTTCTCTACTTTTGGGAGACAAAAGTAGACTTATGAGGAATCTATTTGATCTTCGAATAGGTGCAGAGTTTATCTCCCAGTTGATGTCAGTGTAATTAATGTCGCCATCACTATTGTGGTGTGCTTCCTACATATCTTAGTTAACCGATTAACAAAAGTTCATTTATTTCCTGTTTGGTTGGGTGACCTGTAGTATAGACCTATGGCAATGGCAATTCTTTTACTTTCCACATCCTCCCTACTGCCTTCTTCAGGTCCTGGTACTTCTCCAGTTTTTCATACTCTTTCCTGGTGTTGCTGTCACTTGGCACTGTTATGTCTATCACCTCCACTGTCTCCTGCTCCTTGCCTACTACCCTGATGTCGGATGGCCTTTGGGGCCCCTCTGCACAGGATCCTGGACTTTGGATCCTGCCCAGTGTGGGTAGACCCATGCTTCTATGGATCTGGTGCTCAGAGCCTCTTCTTGTGCTGCTGTGAACAATGTGACTCAGTGCCGTCTTTCAGTCCAGCCCATTCCATCTCAGGTAGTCCAGCCCATTCCATCTCAGGTAGGTTGCAGGTCCTTGTCTCGCCCTAACACTTCCTCTTCCTCTCACGTCTGCCGCTGCCTCAGAAATTGTCTCACCAGTTCATCTTTTGGTACCACCTTATTTATGTACTTACTGGGGTTTTATTTTTGTTTGATTGTGTCTTATTCTTGGAGACTGCTTGAACAAGCCCCCTGCAGTTTTCTTGGCAAGATTTTTCAGAAGTGGTTTGCCATTGTTTCATTCCTAGGTGTCCCAAAGGGGGTTTTTCAGGAGGCCACTGGACTCATTTTTTTCTTTGAAGATGTTTCGTTTCTCATCCAAGAAGCTTATTGCCTCCTGAAAAAGCACCTTTGGGACAAGGATGACCTGGATGACAGAGATTCTCTACAGGTGCCTCCTTCCCAGGGCTAAGAGAAAGTGACTGGCTCATGTCACCCACATGAACCTTAACCACCACACCAAACTGGCTTTCATAATACATATGTTGATTTAAAAAGCCAAGTGAGGCAAAACGTCTGGTAGATGCCAAGGAAGATCTTTCAGGGGCTCCCTTGGGCTTACTGAACAATACGGCCTCCCCCCGTGCTTATATTATTCTCTGCACTGCTCTAAAAGCAAACTATCTGAAAACAGTTCTGTTGGATTTAGCCAACCAGAAGATTGGCTCTTCACTAATATCCGAACTCCAAAGGAAACAAATTTAAGGGCAACTATTGTGCCTGACTCTACCAATGACTTCACATTTCTTCTGAGTTGAGTCAAGCTGTCCTTTAGCCACTTCAGAAAGGGTAAATTGCTGCCTTTAAGAAAATTGGCTTTCCACCCCTGCAGACAGTCATCTGCTTCTAGTCTAAACAAAATCTCAGTAGCTGAAATTGGCGTGCAAGCTGCGTGTCTGATACCAATAATAGTCGGTAGATGACATAGCAATTCATCGCAGGGGCCAGAACAAGCTTTCCATCTCCCGGTTCTCCTGAAGTTTGGGTGAGATGAACTCAAAGTTGATGGCTTGCTGGTGATGATGTGGCACCGGGCTTTGACTTCAGCTCCTTCCCTCTTGGGATACGACTGTGATAGATGCCAATTTTAGAGTTCTGTCAAAATCTACGTCTCCTGCTATACAATAATAATAGGTACGCAGATCTGGAAACAGCCATGCAACATTTGGTTCAGTTTTGGAGTAGAGTTTGGAGAGCCAGCAAGACAGACCTTTGGTACAGAAATTTTTTAACAAAAATAATAATAAGGTGGAGCTGAACTCTATAAAGGGTGTGTATCTCACAGTGGGCAAAAGAACAGCTGTATTAAAATGTCACAAGCAAAAGCCCCAGATAAATAAGTTGTTGAAACTTTGCACTGCTTAATGTTTTTAATGAAATGAGGATCATGAATTAACCACTACACAAAGAGAAGAACCTGGACAGAGAATTAAATCCAAAATGATTACCCAGTAGATCTTGCTCCTTTGGATGACTGTCATGTTTTTCCTCTGATTATTGGAAGGTCAAGATCACTTTGAGCACCTTGAGATCTCTTCCTTTCTTCAGAGTGAACACACGTATCTTCTTCCAGGAGTGTATAAAAGAGGAGTGTTTATCAATGTTGGCAACTCAAAAAGGTATGTTGGCTAGGGATTCTGGGGAGTTGAAGTCCATACCTCTTCAACTTGTCAAGTTGTCCATGTGTTCGAAAAGGACCTTGACATCTAATGGGTTGTGGGCTGTCCACGGTGTGTCCGCAGGTAGCTGGTAAGGCCTATATGGGCACGAAATGTTCTGCTGCATGTCGGGCAACCATATATGGGCACCATTGTTGCAGCATGTTGCCAAGACAGAAAAACGTTAAAGTGAACCGAAATTCATAAGCAGCATTTGTTATGATTTCCTTTTGTTGGTTGTGACCCAACAACCAAAACTTCAAGGTTCTTTAAAACCTTTACATTGACTTTTCTGGTGTTAGCAATTCCTACATCCAGCTTTATGTTTTCTGCAGATTTGAGGAGCATTATTTCTATCTCCTGGTTTAAATAGCAGAGGCCTGTATTGTAAAGCACTTTTTCCTGAAAGCTCCATTGAATAGTAAAAGCATAAGCCAGAAACACCTGGAGATTGCAATGGGATCAACATAGCCCAGTGTTGTCCTTGCAAGTGTTTTGAGGCTGATTAAAATGGAGCATCATATCATCATGACTTAATCATATTAGTGTTTTCCACTTGATGGAGCCAGATAGTAACAAACATCTTGAGTGCCTGGTCAGGAGGCAGCCAAGGGTGTTTGCAGCCTCTGTGGTATGAACCCTTCATGTCAACATTTTGTTGCTTTTGTTTTTCCTTGGAAAAAGATCAAGTTAAACTTTTCTATATCCATGGAGATAAAAACAAGTTTTTCCCTGGGACCAAGTTCCTCAGAAAGGAGGGTTTTCTTCCTCAAAGGCTAGAAAAAGAAGCAGGCATCATGGCTGGCCTGGAAGGAGAAATGTGCCAGGCAGGAGTTTGATGGGATTCCTAGGGAAGGAGTCTGAGTGGCAGCCAAAATAACTCAGAGGCCACCTAAGAAGATGGAACGTCCGATTATGGCACCAATATTCAGACAATGCGGTCAAATTTGTCAGCCACAAGAATAATATTCAAAGCAAGGAATGAATTATATTTACAGGCATTCCTAATGACTGGGAAGGGGCGGGGAGAGTAAATTGTGAAAGGCTCAAAAACAGGAAAACCTGCTCAAGTGATTGCAGATAATCTGGTGTATTCCATGAAGAAGAAAGGTGTTGGCAAAAGCTTGAAAGGCATTGGAGGAGATTTTACAAGTGTTAATACTGGCTGTGAAGGTGGTGCCCTGCACTGGGCAAAAGTCAAGTTTGACCAGAAGTTGATACTGGTTGGTGTGTGCGCTCCACACGAATGAGTTATCCCACGACGTTTCATCACAAAATTGGATGGGAAGACCTTGTCTATGCAAAGTTGTGATTACAAGTGGAGGGAATCTGGCTGTCACTTTGAGACACATAGAAGAAAAGGCATGTCACACATATAGGCTGGATTCAATGGTTTTCAGTGGCATCCAAGTAAACAAGATGGTGTCAAGGTTCTGACTAATGAATCCAAGCGAATCAGAACTCCGAGACTTAGATCTCTCTCAAATAACTTGTTTATTGGGCACATCACATCAGCACAATTAAATGTAAAATCATAATTCCCATGATTTCAACATAGTTAAAAGAGTCAATGATTCCCTCACCCTGTGTCACAGGTCACATTGTCCAGTTAGGTTACTTGGCAAGCTTCTTAGGCACTCCTCTCTGACTTCATCTGACACCCGTGGAGATGCCCTTGGTTCCCAGGAGAGAGTTCTGTGTTGTGTCTAGCAAGGCATTCCAGCCTCTCCCCCCACCCCCACCCGCAGTGTGTGGCAACTGAGAAACAACTGAGAAACTTCTGCCAAGTTAGGTTTGAAGTTGATTGCAGCATTGCAGAATTGGGATCCAAGCCCCACTATTTTAATATAGTCAGAATGACACCTTGCACATGTGTGAAAGGGGAGGAGTCTGTGATGTCATAAAACAGCAAGCAGCTATGGACACCCCTGGCTGGGGCATCTGTACAGGAGGGGGTCAAGAAAGTCAAGATGGCAGCTGGGACCTTTTATATGTCCATCACGCATGTGACACATGCAAAAAAAGTAGCCAGGCTTCCATCACAGGCTTTAGTCCTGACTTTGCTGAGCACCTCTTCTCTATAAGGGGAAGGTGCCTTTTGTTGCCTTGAACAGCCAAATATCCCGATTAGTCTCATCCATCTGGAGAAAACTTCCTGCAAAGATCTGGGGGCTAAGTTGACGCTATAATGTTCAACTCTATATTTTGCCAATGGTCCTAAATTGGTAAAGAATAAAAGCTCTTTGGAGAGAAACACAACAATTTCCAAACTACCTCAACCAGTTTGGGTGGGGAGAAAATCTTCAGAGGAACATCTAGATCACAAGATGTGCAGAGCCTTGGGGTGGCCTTGGATGTCTTCTCTAGTCCGTGGGCCTGCTGGATGCTTCTCTTCCAACTGGGTGTGGGAAATCATGGATGGCCGAAGAGACGCCCTTGCAATGAATGAATGGGCCCAGGAGGAGCTGACGAATGAGGGATGTCGGGACTCACATCTGAAGCCCACCACTTGGGGAAGAAGGTTGAATGGCAGTTTCCATGCAACATTGGAAAATGGGAATCAAGGGAGAGCGTGTCATGCTGGAGGATGCTCAACTCTCATTGTTTGAAGGAACAGATGGGGCCAACACAGCAAAACAAAGCATGATTCCTTCCTGGAGGGATGATTAATTAGGGAAAATCTTTTCAGAGAAGGAAACAGTATGTTACTCTGGGCCATCATGGCCAAGGAAAGAGTGCTTGGCTCTTCTCTTCCAGTTTAGGTAAAGTGAGGGGAGGCTTTGGAGAACTTTGAACAGCATCTACAGTTTCATCTCCAAATGCTGGAATAGCATTTGGAGTTCCGATGCTGGTTTGTCTAGGGTTCCTTCCATAACCTAAGAAACATAATGGTAATGGTAGTTTTTCCATTCAGAGGCTACAAAAAGCTGCTCTGCAAATAGGGGTAACTATAGTTAGGACTACCCTACAAGGCCAATTCCTTCTTGCATCACAGGAAACCCCTATTGCCAGCCTGGCCTCAGGATTTGATGTATTGCAACACAATATGCTTGGTGCCCTTCAGCAGTCTTTTTAAAAACCTGGCTTTAATTACCACGAGAAGCTAGCAGGCTGCAAAACTGGAACCAGGAGCTTCCAGCATCATTCTTCTTTTTAAAGCTTCTGAGCTCTGAAAAGTTCCCCCGAGTTCTAATCTGGCTGCTCACCACACAAAATTGTTGCACGGATATTGTTTCAGAAAGAACGAAGGAATCAAGGAACCACTCCAAGCATTTTGGAATTTTAGGGGAAAAAATTAAGACAAAGGAAGCACTCAGCCCTCTCATCAAATTTAGATAGTAAGTACCAATGTTGTGCACACATACCTCAATATCAAGGAAAAGATTAATGTTTGCTGCAGTTTTCTCTGGTCCACATTTACCTTAATGCTGATTTAATGTGTATACGGTGTGGTGAAATATTTTGTTTTTAATTTTTTTTTTAGCAAAGAAAACCTCCTGGTTCCATAGGATATGTCACCCTTTGTTTGCAACAGCAAGCTTTTTGTAACTCGTGGAAGATTTCTAAATCCCACTAATTTTCATACTCATTACTGTCAGCTGTCCAAGACCTGCACCACAACATCTGCAGAGGAGCATTTGGGGAAACGAGAAAAATGATAAGTTGCTCTACAGTGCAGCAAGCAAGATTCACAAGTATGCACATTGTGAAATGTGTGTGTAACAAAAGGGGTGGGGCTTGATGGGGATCCTGTAGATACACACAGACCTATTTACAAGACAATAGTCAACTAAGATGATCAAAGGCCTGGAGACTAAAACATATGAAGAACAGTTGCAGAATTTGGGTGTGGCTAGTCTAAAGAAAAGAAGGACTGGGGTGACATGATTGCAGTGTTCCACTATTTGAGGGGCTGCCCCAAAGAGGAGGAGGTCAACTTATTTTCCAAAGTACCAGAAGGCAGGACAAGAAACAATGGATGGAAACTAATCAACGAGAGATGCAACCTGGAATTAAGGAGAAACTTCCAACAGTGAGGACAATTAACCAGTGGAACTGCTTGTCTCCAAAAGTTCTGGTGCTCCAACAATGGAAGTTTTTAAAAAGAGATTGAACAGTCACTTGTCTGAAATGGCATAGGGCCATGATGGCGAGGCACATGTGCCACAGTTGGCACGCAGAGCCATTTGTGCTGGCACACGAACCGCAGACAAATTTACCTCACTGTGCATGCGTGCACCTCACAGCTGATTTTCGGCCTGTTTGAGGCCTTTTTTAGCCTCCCAGAGGCTTGAGGAAAGCCTTTGCAGGCTGAAAAATAGGCCCGTTTCATCGCTTCTAGTATTTCTGGAAATACTGGAAGTGATGAAACGGGCCCATTTTTCAGCCTGCAAAGCCTGCAGAAGCTTTCCTCGTGGCTCTGGGAGGCTGAAAAGGCCTCAAACGGGCCTAAAATCAGCTGGGAGGTGCAGTGCAGCTAAGGGGGCAGTGGGGGGGGAATTGCACAGGCCTGTACAGGGGGCGTGTGGGGCGCGCATTGCCTTCTGGGTGCTGGTACACAAGCGTGCAAACACACAAGCTTTTGGCACAGGAGCCCAAAAAGGTTAGCCACCACTGGTCTAGGGGCTCCTGCTTAAGCAGCGGGTTGGACTAGAAGGCCTCCATTGTCCCTTTCAGCTCT
Source organism: Hydrophis major (assembly GCA_033807585.1). Classification (NCBI taxonomy): domain Eukaryota; kingdom Metazoa; phylum Chordata; class Lepidosauria; order Squamata; family Elapidae; genus Hydrophis; species Hydrophis major. The sequence goes on along the minus strand of CM066335.1, from coordinate 6,444,701 downwards.
ATTCTGATTGATGTTAAGTAATCAGTTTATAAAAGACATTACACTGCAAATAGTTCAGTGCTTCTCAACCTTGGCAACTTTAAGATGTCTAAACTTCAGCAGCCATGTTGGCTGTTGAATTCCGGGAGCTGAAGCCCAGATTGAAGGCGCCAAGGTTGAAGAACACTAAAGTAGCTAATATTGACTGCTGCACATCTTATATGCTAAAATTTGACCATATGTTAAGAAATAGAATCTTTTGAACCTGAAATAAAGAGACTTAAAATAAAACTGATCAGAGTGACCAAAGTATTCAGTATAGTGCAAGGTTAACAGCACGCAAGGAATATCATCATAAAATCAACAGTATAATAAAACATGTTTAATGGTTTAAATGGGTTCTTCCCCATCTATTTCTAAAAATGAAAACCACACTGGAGTGGAACAATGTGGCACCCAAGACACCTGATTTTCCTATTCAGTTTATTTTTATAGCTCTTTTATCAATCAATCAGTTATCCAATCAGTTCCTACTATTATTTTTCCCGCTCTTCTGCTATAGAAAGTATTTATTTATTCTGATTATCTGTTTCCTATAGTTTAAGAGCCCTAATAGATCTCTGCTCCTGTCTAACTTTGCTTTGTGAAGATCATTTTTTTTTACAAAAACTTTTTTTTTACAAAACTTTTTGTATTTCAAAGTAGACCAGAGCTTCGTTTTCTCTCTTAGAGCTTCAATACAACCAGGAAAGCCCTGTGCCAGATGAAATAATAACTCAAGTTTACTGATGATACCGACAGAAAAACTGGTGCCATGCAGGAAAAAAATTGTCTGCTTTATTCCCCCCTCTCCCAAATCACTTTGATGCAAATGCCAAAATATGGAATTATTTAATTGGCTTGGGTCAAGGAGCAGCTTAAAAGGAAGAAAGAAAAAAAACACAGAAGAATTTAGAATAGAAAGATAAAGTCATTCCAATAAAGGAGAGAAAAAGAAAGTGTTCATTGAATCAATGAATAAATGACTCTAACTTGCTTTGAGCTGCGGAGCAGTTTCCATACCTTCTTGGAGGTCTCCATGACCTTGTCAGTTAATAAATAAATACCATCATCTTTCTGTGAACTTCCAGAGTATTTTTTAAAAGAGGAGTTTAACAAACTTGGAGAAATAATCTATATAGTGGGGCAGTAAGGTCCCAAATGTGCCATCAACCTTATTTTCTCAATTTCACAAAGGCGATGCCTTTAAGTCTCTGTATACTATTACACTTCCTTTCCAGAAACATCAAAGGTAGGATGTTAAACTGACTTAAGGTTCTATAAGTGATATTGGACAAATATTTAGCAGGGCACTAAGAAGAAGACTGGGGTGGGAGTATAATTATCCCCGAGTTTTCTGCAAAGTTGTAATTACCTGTGGAATTGTGGTGCTCTGGAGGCCCAGGACAATCCTCGGCTGGAGGACTCGGATTATTGTCAATTATCACATTCTCTTTTCTGAAAATGAGACAATCGCTTCCTGAACATAAGAGGGAGTTCATTTGAGGCAGTAAATGGGGCAGCCAGTTTGTATACAGAGCCCAAACTTTGCTTTGAGGACTCAAAAGGATGTGAATTAAGCGACAGGGGGGGGGGATTTGTGTAACATCTAAGAGAGAGGAAAGATTATAAAATTGTAATTATCTGTTGAAGGGAAGGTTGGAGATGATTATATTTCCTTAGTTCCCCCCTTTTTTTCTTGCATCTTTTTCCTTTGTCTTTGATTTTTTTTTTCTTTAGATTTGTCTTGAAATAAAGCTCTCAATAAATATTTTTTCAAGAGAAAGAAATAGCCTGACAGGTCACAGGTGCAGAAGAAGGCTTGTGAGGAACTGTGGGACTTCTCCCTCCCCTTCGGACTTGCTCTTCTGACTTGTCATTGAGGGTTATTTCCGTTATTATAATGGAAAAGTAAAAAGTTCAGGTTCAATGTTAATGCCCTGTTTTACTGCAACAGAGGCAGTTGGAAGTCAATGCTTCCCTCACTTTTCTCCCTCTCCCCACTTCTCTTTCCCTTTCTCCCACCCGCCTCAACTGTGTTTTCCTATTTGCTTTTGGATTTTTGGATTTTATTCTATCATCAAATCAAGCAATCAAGACAAATTCCCTGTGAAGTGCTTGGGTTGAATGCCCTGGGTCAGTGAGTGAGCTTTGTGGTTGACCTAACCCTACTTCGCCTGCAAGTCAAGACATCCAGGGCCATTCCCCTTCAGGGATCACTCTCTCCGCCCATTTCGGACTGGCAAAAAAATGAGACCCACAAGAAACGTGTGCTCCAGACTGTAGACCTTCCTCCCACCTCAAGGGCCTCTCTGACCAGTCACGGCCCTTGACTTTCCTCCAAGGTGGTGCTTGACACACCCTACAGAGGCTGACTCACCTTGTGTGGGGGTGGAGGTGAATTAAGAAGACTACTACAGCTAAAGACAGTTTGAATCCATCCCGTTTATGGGTTGAAGGCAGCTCCATGGGGATATGGAAGGTGGATAGAGCATGTCTGTACCATGGCTAAGTGCAGATGGGATGTAATCCTAGCTAAGGGAACACCTGCCTTCCTTGTCTACAACTCTAGCAAAAAATGACAGCATGAAGGAACTTCCTGTAAAGTCTGTTAACTACAGGGTACATTCTGATCTCTGACTGCAGAAAGTGGGGAGCAGAAATGCTGAATGTAAATATTACTCATGAAAAATATATGTAGCTCTGTTGGCCCTAGCGGGGGAAAATCCAATGTCCAAATAGAGTAGAAATATATCCAAAATCCACATAGACCTGCTGTGAATATTAACTCTGCCATCCCTCGTTGCACAGTGGAATGTGGCCCACAAATGTGGAAGCTGACGGAGAACATGGGTCTGTGTGAGTGTGTTGCATCTGTGCGCATGTTGGTAGTGATGAGTTATGTCTCCTGCCTTTACTCCAGAAGAGAACATGAATCCACATATCAAAAGTCTTGGAAACCCATCATTAAATTCCTTGCAGCTCATCTGGGAGGCCAGTCAAAGGCCGAATGCGATCCAGGAATTGGCATGCTCAATTGCACTTTACGCTCCCTCAAGAAATGGGGGCCCCATCTGAAGGTAGGGCACATTCATTTCCTGCCCTGTGAGCTTCTTTCAGAGCCACGCATGTCTGGGGCTGGGAAGCCAGTCGTTACCGAGACCAAGATTGTGTGGAATGTGCAAAGGCCGAGCTGGGAACGGGGTCTGCCTCACAGCCATTTGGGACGACAGGCGGATTCAAGGGCAAGGCGGCCCACAGGTGTGGCTGGCTGACAGAGGAGGGGCCATTGCCACAAGGGGAATGCTGACCCTGTAAGTTGTGAGAAGCTGGAGAGGGAGTCAAGGATCACAAGAAGCCCCCAGGGAGATCACTCCATTTCTGGGAAGGAGGAGGAGGAGGCGATAGCCTCCAAAGGATGTTCACCACTTCTGGGTCTTGTGTGTCAATCAAGTGGTCCTCTTGGGTTCTGGGAAATGCCTGAACTGGGGAGGTAGGAAGCTGATATCTCCACACTGTCTCAACCCACAAACAAAGAGGGTTGACTGTCTATCCACTGTTCCCTTGGCACAATGGGGTGGGGGAGGGGACTCATACCTTGATGAGAAAATGGATGCCATTTTATTCCAAAGAGAGACGATGAGTGGCCATTTTCCACCGCTCATTGATTCTGGTGCACTTTAGCTAGTTACCTAACATTAGGCTTAGCATGTTCACATGCATGTGTGTGGTTTCCCTGATTGCTTATACTGCTCAAATGGATGAATGTCCAATGCACTTGAGTGTGTTTGCTCCTCTGACCTGAGACAAGCAACCCCGGCTGCCTTGTTGTCCAAGCTGAGGGTCTGAAGGGAGTCAATATTGTGGGGATCTCCTCACTCTTCACATTGGCACATTTCTTCTAACCAGGGCAACCCTTGGTGGAGGAAGAGAGAGCACGGCCCAACTCAAGTTTCCTCGATTTGCTTGTATTCCTTGACTTAGGACCACAATTGAGCCCAAAATTTCTTTTGCTAAGTGAGGTGGTTACTAAGTGAATTTTGCCCCGTTTTATGACCTTTCTTGCTGCTGCTGTGAAGTTAGTAATGTGGTGCTTAAGGGAATCTGATTGCCCCATTGATTTTGCTCAGAAGCTCCCAAAATGGGATCACACGATTCTGGGACATTTGTGTCTGTCATAAACATGAACTGGTTGTCCAATATCTGAATTTTGATTGTATGACCTGAGAGACCCTGCAACAGTTGTAAGCATGAAAAATAGTCATAACTTCAAATGGTTACTAAACAAATGACTGTAAATCGAGGACTACCTATACTGCAATGCTTCAATGGAGAAGTGTCTGCTCTGTGTGTGTATATATGTATGTATGTGTATATATGTATGTATGTATGTATGTATGTATTTATGTATATGTCTGTGTGTGTGTGTGTGTGTGTGTGAAGTAAAGTTAGCAAGCCTAACCATTAAAAATTATTAAATACATTTACTTCACAACTGTATTACTAATGGAACAATTGCAGTGATTCACTTAACAACTGTGGCAGGAAAAGTTGTAAAACGGGGCAAAAACCTCTTAGCAATGGGCATTTGGGGGCCAAGTGTGTCCATGAGGGCTCCTGTATTCCTGCAGCCTTAAAAACTGCTCCCCAAACACTCCTGCTCGCTGGGTGTAACGTTTATTCACTCGAAGCACTGAAGTTCCTCATTAAAGTGATAAAAACACTTTTTGGGTGGAAGAAGCATCACGTTTAAGCCAGGTTAACTATAACAATAATAAAGAGGTCACGTAAGCTTTTCTTTCTAGGCTTCCTTGGTAAAATATTTACAATTTGAGAAATGTTCATACTCATTCTGAATACATTTTGTTTGGGGGGAAAAATACTACTCATGACATGGTTCATGTTTGAAATATAGAAACCGGTCCAGATTCACTCCTGGTTCACCCCATTTTCTGCTCCGTTGACTTGTTGCTTTGAGAAGAACACAAGTTCTCTCTCAATGTCAAAGAATTTAATTTGATTTACATTTCTAATCTCCCATTTCACTGACAAAAATAAGGGTTAAAAATAATCCTCCATTTTTCAACACAAAAATAAACTACTGACTTCACTCACAGCCTTCCCAAGTGACCACATCACCCTCAGGGTTACAAATTAAAAACACAAGTTATAAATTGGAATGGAAACAGTGCACAGGTCAGTTCACAACTAAATGTTGGGCAAAAGAAGTGCATTTTGGGCTTCTTCTTCCTGGATGTTGGGAGCAGAAGTGACCTTTTGGAGGCCTCACTCAAGCCTGGGACCAGGAGAAGACCTTCCTAGGTGCCCAACAGTTTAGCTTCTGCCCTCTTCAGAATGGATTCTCCTGATGATCTAAGTAACCTCACAAGTTTAAAATAAGATAAAGTAGGGAAAGATATTTTCAAAAACACATATATTTCAGAGGAATGCATAGTGAAGTTCTCCCAAGAATACTGTCATAAACTGAATGCAAAGCACATTATCACTTTTGAAAAATAAGGCTTCTATTCCTTTTTTTTCCTTGGCATTGAGAGAAAAATGGTATTAATTAAGGACTGAATTATTGCAAAATCGTTAATATTCATAGATTCATAAAAAAATCATAGGTCTGAAAGGGATCTTAGAGGTCATGTCCAATCTCTTACCCAATGATCTTCTAGAGAAGCTCTTCCCATAGTTCTTCTGATGAGTTTATTTGACAATTCAGTGGACAAGTTTTAAGGTTGTGTTTTAATTTTTCTATATATTGGTTTTAACCTTTGCTGGAGATGGTTCTTATGCACTGGATTCCTGTGAAGAGAAGAGATATACAAAAGGGGGAAGGAAGGAAGGAAGGAAGGAAGGAAGGAAGGAAGGAAGGAAGGAAGGAAGGAAGGAAGGAAGGAAGGAAGGAAGGAAGGAAGGAAGATTATAACTTGAACTTAAATGGCTAGGAGGTTTTATATATCCCATCTGAGGTGGTTGTGACAGAATGAGAAAATCATTCTGATGTTTTCAGTCTGCCTTTGAAGATTCTTTAATATCCCTTCCAGTCTTCAGTCTAAAAGGTAACAGCAAAGCCTAGCTCACTGGCACAAAGATAAAAACAATAAAGAAAAGCAAACAAAACCCAGGGAAGCAGGTGGTTTGAAGCTAATTTTGCCAATAAATGTACCCTTACAGTTACCTCTGTTGTTTAATGAAATAAAGCAAACACAGACAGACTAAGAAAAACTGCAAACGTTCTGATGTTATTACAGAAGTTATTTGACATCATAGCAGAATCTTGTGGTATTTTATCGCCCTCAGGAGATTGACAGAAATTTCAGACTCATAATTCAGGCATGCAGAAACAGCAGAGAAAGAAAACTGCCTGCCTGCCTTATTCTCACACCTCAGAAGGGACATTTCGGACAATGCGTGCACAGGAGTGACCGTTTCCCCTGATTTTTGTGCACAAGTCCCTGTTCTCCTCAGGTTATCATGCAGAGACTGAACAGGCATCGCTCTCAGCAGGTGAGTCTCTTGGTCTCATCTCAGCCTTAGGGATGAGTGGAAGTTCCAGCTCTGTTCATACAAAGACCTTTTCTGCTTTAGGCTGATTGGAAGGAAAAAAGGAGTCCCAGAGCAGCGTCTCATTTGCACCCACAGCTGGCTGCCAGTTCTGAAGCAGGCTTTGGGGACAAATTAGCTAGCTTTGGCCAGCTAATTTATACTGAAGTATTCCACCACACTCTCTCCTAAGGTTCTTCCTTTGGAGGAAAGTGGCTTTGAGACGTTAAAAGACCTGTGGAAGGAAGCAAATCTTTATTAAAGAGGAAGGTGTCCTGGGTAGAGTTTGTTCCTTCTTGGAAAACAGGGCTGGTGGGTTGGTCAACAGCTTGCCAATGTTACAGTAGCGAGGCTGATATAGTTTCAGGCATGGGTGAAATGAATGGAGACAGTCTTAGTTGGTGAACTTTCAGCTCTTTATTACATAGTGACTTGAGACTTTAATAACAACAACTCTGCCTTATATAGGCAACCTTAATGCGAAATAACCAATAGGGAGCTGTAAAACGCTAGCTCCAAAACCAATAAGAGTTCTTCGTTAAGGGCCAATCGGATTCTCTGAACCCAACCAATCCGATCGAGCCACTTAACAACCAATCAGAAGTGCAGGGCCAGAACCCTGCACTTTACCCCAAGCTCGCTTTTATTTTAACTATTTACATACATAACACCCCTTCCCCCTGGCTCCTCAATTATGGTGTGACTATATAGTCCTTCAAATAGGACGGTTGTCTTTTGGGTCTATCAGATTTTCTTTGGACTGGCTGCGTGCAGTCCTGTTGAGGTAGACTGTTGTTTGGCAGTGGCTCAGCTTCTCGTTCTGGTGTGATTTCCCTTGGAGCGTACGATTCTTCCTCCTGCTCCATTTCCTGAGTTTCACTTGATTCATCGTTTTCTTGGCCTTAAGGGCGAACGGAACTCGACGGGGCTTTAAACGGATCGGGCCGACCTTAGGGTCGTGGCTAAACGAAATTGGGGTCCCCTTATACTCGCCCAGACGATCTTCGAAGACATCGCTGAATTCAGAAATAAGGTCCTCCTCCCACTCGCAATCACCGACTCGGTTCACGCCGGCTACTTCGATGCCAAGTGGCGCAAACCATTGGAGGCCCAACAAACTAGGCCTGTCCCTATCGATGATCGTTAGAGGCAAGTATGTCGTATGCTTTTTAAATGAGACGCGGACTCGACAAGACCCAACCACAGGGATCCAATTCCCTTGGTAGTCTTTAAGGATGAGACGTTGCATTCAAAGGTCTTGGCGTTGGATGGTAGAATGAGTTGCTTTAATGTCTTCCACGACACCATCGAGAGGGATGATCCCGAATCGACCTCCATGTGGCAAGGTTGGTTCTCTATGGCTACTGTAACTCGAATCTTCTTAACGTCCATGGCTGAGGCGTGACCTATAGTGATAGTATGGTGAGCCTCTTCTTTCTGCAATGCTCGATATCTGTAGGAGTGGTTTGCTGGATCTCGCCTTACAGGACGGTTTCCTGCCGATTGGCGAAAGTTGGTTCCCTTTGAGGCCTGACTTGGTCCCGGTAAACTGCGACAGACTCGACTGATGTGGCCTCGTTTCCCGCACTCATGGCAGAGTACGTCACGGAATTTGCAGTCTGCCCTGGGGTGGTTTGCCCCGCAACCAGCGCAAGGGCGTGAGGGTTTAGGGCGAGGGTCCCGGTCGGACCGCAGTCGATGGACCCCTTCTTCGTCGCTATCTGACGATGAAGAGAGGTCCTCGTAGTGCGTTGTCGCTAGCTGCCCTTCTGAGCTGGGTAAAATGTCGCCTGTCGGTGGGGTCGTTGGGTTTCGGCTTCGCCGTAGTTGCACCACGGACTTTTTGGTCGCCTCAGCAGCAGTGGCTTCGGCGATGGCGTCAGCAAGGCCAATGTCGCCTTTTGCCATCAGCTTGCTTTGCACGCCTAGCGCATCTAATCCCAGAATTAATTAGTCTCTCAGTGCTTCATCTAAGTCTGCGAACCTGCAGAGGCCTCCCAAGTGTTGGAAGTCTGCCACGAAGTCAGCCACACTCTCTCCTTTTCGCTGGCTTCTTTGATAGAATTCGTGATGTCTCACGAGTGTAGGTATGGTTGGCGCGTAATGGTCTCTCAGGAGAGGTTCGAGGTTGTCCCAGCTCATTGCTTTCACTTCTTGAGGTTTCGCGAGTGCTTTCGCCATTTTAAAGACAGCCGGGCCGCAGTACGTCAGGAACAGCGCCCGCTTCTTGGCTGGTGTGGCGTCCTTCAGGTTGTTTGTTTCGAGGAACATTTGGAAACAATCCATGTAGGATTCCCAATCCTCTTGGTTCGGATCGAACGGAGCGGGTGGTACGATGCCGCTGGACATGGTTTCCGTTGGTGGCATCGTCTTAACACGTGCTCTGTTTTTCTTCCCAGTTCCTTAAGATCAGATGTCTCCAAATCCCATCCTCGTCACCAGTGATATAGTTTCAGGCATGGGTGAAATGAATGGAGACAGTCTTAGTTGGTGAACTTTCAGCTCTTTATTACATAGTGACTTGAGACTTTAATAACAACAACTCTGCCTTATATAGGCAATCTTAATGCGAAATAACCAATAGGGAGCTGTAAAACACTAGCTCCAAAACCAATAAGAGTCCTTCGTTAAGCGCCAATCAGATTCTCTGAACCCAACCAATCCGATCGAGCCGCTTAACAACCAATCAGAAGTGCAGGGCCAGAACCCTGCACTTTACCCCAAGCTTGCTTTTATTTTAACTATTTACATACATAACAGAGGCCTAAAATGAGACAAAGATGCTGGACAGGTAAAACCCTTGTTACTTTCTCTGAAATCTGATCCTAGCTTTTTGGGCCATGCTTCTACCAAACCAAGACATTCCAACTGGTCCTTGGGCGCAAGAGTAGGAACTTTCCCCAAAGAAAGGAGAAGATAGCAAGGAACTGGGCATGCCCCTTGTAGTTCTCTGCTAGCATGAAGGGAAACAGGCTGTGCTGCTGTAGGTCAGGCCAAAGTAGAGCTAGACCCACATGTCCAGCTGCTACAGACAGAGGACAAGACCCACATCAGAGGCTGCCAGCAGAGTCTATCTCCATGCAGATAGAACAGCCATAGGCAAGCTTAGGAGAAGAGGCAAAGTAGGCACTTATCAACAGACTTGATTGCCTTTTTGGCATTCCTAACCCTGTAGAATTTGCTACCTCAGGTGGATCACTCAAAGGGCTGGCTCTGGATTTAGCTCTGAACCTGATAAGATGCTCTCCAGAAACATTTGAGATCTTCATCACAATGAAGGCAGATGAGATTTGGCATCAGCCATGACCTGAACCAATATCAGGTCCATCCGTGGGAGAATTGAGAAAGTAAAATGGCAGCCACAGCCACCTGATGGAGGCCCTACTGTTTTTTTGCTTCAGTCACTTGAGTGTGGATGCTATCCTGATGCCTTTGACCCCCCTGTCCACAAATGCCTTTGGCTAACGTAATTCATAGAACACAAAAGGCAAGATCTTTGATCAACGTGATCATACTGGAGCCTGAGCATCACAGGCAGTTCCTATGCTCATCTATTCTGGGAATGATGTGCATTGTAATCCCAAAATACCTGGGGAGCATGAGGAGGAGGAGGAGGAGGAGGAGGGCTCCTCCGTTTCCCTCCTGTTCTCATCACTTCCTTTGAACTGAAGAAACTGATTGGCTGGTTTAAATGTTTTGCAAGGTAACCCAATGGAAAATCTTAGAGAATGGCCTGTGTCTAATCTTTCCTTTTGGCTGTAAAAGGAAGCTCACCCATCCGCACATACGTGATTTGTGCCAAAAGTCTTGGCACGCCTTTTGTGTGTGTGCAGCCTGACTGAAAAAAACAATTCTTTGGCAGAGGGGATCCGTTATGAACTTGAACCGTTTGCTTAGAAACGTATTACGTGGGAGAATTCCGCCAAAGATTTGTCTGCAACTATGACCTTGCTGTCCAAATTTTGGAAGTAAGTATGAGGGGGGAAAAGCCACACAAGACGGGTAGATCAAGTGTTCGTCCAAATACCTAGTTTTCACTCCGTTTTGCTTCATCCTCTGCCAGAGACAACTGAGGTCTGCAAGGGATGTTCAAAGATAGGCCACTTGCCGGATGCTTGAACTTGCCTGCAACCACCGACCTCTGGCTCCTGGTGCTTCTCCTCCAGCACAGAGCCCTGGGAAGGGCCCAGGCAGGGCTGAGGGCTTTCACTTTGCTCAATGCAGAACAAGGTGGCCCGTCCCACCACAGGCCCCTTCTGCATGGTGGAGATGATCTCCTGCAGCCGGAGACCATCTTGAGCCTGGAAATCCCCTCAGCAGGTTGGAAGCCTAATTTTCCAGGTTCCTCAGTGTCCCAAAAGCAAGAATTGTACCACAGCACCTCTCCCTCTCTCCCTCTCTCTCTGTCTCTCTCTCCATTACTCATTAATTATGCTCAAATATTAAGCAACAGAAAAAGGCCAATTTCTCTCTGTGATTTGCAACTCAATTCAAAATGAACCCTGAAACAGAGTTCACGGATAATGGGTTGCAAGGACCTGGGCTATGACCGGGGAGGGTGAAGTTCAAATCACTCAGACTGCCAGAGACAACCACACAGTTGAAATGCATGTATTTAAAAGGTCTGGATTCAACCACACCATCATGGCCGCCATCTTGACTTTTCAAAATCCCTTGTGGAACCTCTGGTGGGTGCTGATTTAAAGTTCAAACTCATGTTCTCATCGCTATGTTTATCCTGGAAATCAGGCAAGACATGATCCAAAGTCAGAAATGAGATGCAGGACAGTGATGTCTCTTCCATTTTTTCTTTTTTAGTAGCCAGGCAACTTTGGATCAAATCTCAGAGGGTAGGAAGGGGGACAGGGGGCCACTGGTTCCTGGTTGCAAACTGTCCTGCCTTCTGTATCCCAAAATCCTTAAGAGTGCATACAGACACTGAACAAATAATAACTGACTCAAACTTGGCAACTTTAAGATGTGTGGACTTCAACTCCCAGAATTCCCCAATCAGCCCATCTGGAGTTCAACTAGCAGAATTCCCTAGCATCCTAGCTGGGGAATTCTGGGAGTTGAAGTCCAACATCTCAAAGTTGCTAAGGTTGAGAAACACTGGTTTAAATAATGTTTCAGATCCAAAGTATTGCTATTAAAAGAGACTGTTGGGATGTGGCCTCACCTAGAAGTCAGCCAACCCTGAAATTGATTTATCATTTATTATATTAGTGCTTATTATTTATTATATTAATGCTCTCATCAACGAGCAAGCCGAGTCCAGATGCTCTAGTCAGGGAGAGGGAAGAAATCCCTGAAAGATTAATAAATCACATATTGTTGTTGTTTTAATCTCATAGGGGGGACGGCTTCTAAAACAAAAGCAATTCTACTCAGGCTGCCTGCTGCCAAATCAAATAGAAGTATTAGCTGGAAAATCGTCTCTTTGCCAGGCCTCATATCCAAAATAGCTTTATAAATGCAGAAAAATACAAGTGCTTGCCCTCTCCCCCTGCAAACGGAGGGATGTTAGGCATCAGGAAACAAGATGTTCCTAGTGATCTCCACCAACAAAAATGAAAAATAACAGGATTGAGTCTTCAGGGAGAAGCGCAAATGCTTACGGGGATCTGGGCTGACGATGCTCTTGGCTGGCCACAGTCCATCTGCATGATTGGGCTCTGAACTCTCGGCGCGCATGAAAAGGAGACACCAGCTAGTCAGCCAGCAAATGGAGGGCTATTCGCCTCTTAACTTTATGCGCAACTTTATTTGAGCTCCCTTGATTTATGATGTTTCTAAAAGTTCTGTACTGGCCAGCCTTGCCATTTCAACTGGACAGAGATGTCCTTCTGCTGAAGCTGTCCAGATTCCTGAGCAGCTCTTCATCAGAGCTACTTTTGGGTTTTGTAAAGCAGGGGCAGAGGTGGTATCCAACAGGTTCTGGCCAGTTCTGGAGAACCGGTAGTGGAAATTTGGAGTAGTTTGGAGACCTGGCAAATCCCACCTCTGGCTGGAGATTTTACAGACTCCTTCCCTGCCATGCCCACCAAGCCACGCCCACTGAACCAGTACTAAAAAAGATTGAATCCCACCACTGAGCAGGTGGTTTTGGAAAACCCTCTAGAAATGTTGAACTGAGATTGAAGTCCTGGGCACTGGGTCGTTTTGTGGTAGTGCTATGTTGTCTGGACCATGTTTCTGTCTGCTTCTTGGCCCAGAACAAAACGCTTCAGAGCTCTGGAGCTAAACTACCAAATTGTCTATCTGATCCCATTGACACCCCTCTGCACCAAATCCCTTATTCTGAGGGTCCCCTCCAAACAAAACTATTCCGAAAAATAACTTTGCAGTGGTGGCTTCTCAGCTATGATATTCCTTCTATAGATTGATGTCTACCATATAGTGCCGGTCCTGAAACAAGAACGTTTTAAAAATAAATACATTAAAAGCCATTCAATATTGGTTTTAACTTTTTTTAAGTTGGAACTGTAACGTTTATCTTAGCAACATCTTAAAAGTTTTAAAATTTTAACAACTGAAATTTCTGATCCCCTTCTAAGTCTAGTGTTGCAGTTTTTTTTTATGACATACTTAAATTTTATGGCTCATCACCCCCATTATCACTGGTATTATTTCTTCAAGAGTAGTTCTGCGGGAGGCTTGAGGGAGATGACAGAATGAAGATTAATTCAAAAAATTGTTGGTCATAAGCTGCCTCAAGATCCTTGTTAGGTTCTCCAGATTCAGACGGAGCCCTTGGACTGTGAGGGTCTTAAATCGCAGCCAGCCTGGTCCATGAGGAAAGACGGTGGATGCTGCAGGATAGAAGGTTCTTCTTGTGAGCTGGTTGTCTGCTCATGTGATCCCACTAAGACCTTGTCCTGCCCTTTTAACCCATCCCATGGGGATCCCACCCCAAGACACCATGGAGCAACCAGGATGGGGCACCATCTTTGCAGAACATGGCCGAATGGTAACATGCATTTTATTTTAAAAAATTACACTTATTTTGAAAAATATTATTTGCTTGTTGAATGATGTGCATGAAAACAGATAAAGCTGCCACCCTGCCTGCTGACCATGGTTGTTGGCTCTGCCCCAGGTCCTCTTGCAGCCTCCTGGGTCTGAGCGAAAGGCTCGCTAGCGCAAAGGAAGGGAACATCAGTGCTTAGATGCATGACAGGAATATTGTTCTCCAAGCAGAAACCATCCAAGTGCAAGCAGCAGATGGGAAGGAAAGACATGTGAGGATTTAGAAATCATTCTCGTGTATTTAGGCCTTCTTTGTTTATGTTGGACAGGGAGAACAAATTAAGCAACAATTTCACCCAAAATAGGGGCATGATTGAGAATTTGAAGGAAGAGAAAAGCACATCCAGACTCCTGAGAAGCTGCACCCTTAAGAGGAAAGTGGGGAGATTTGGTTAGTTGAAAACTTGAGGGGACAATAAGGGAAATAAGGACCAATGACTCAAATGACACCTTAAAGAAAAAGACTACAAGACAGGGCCAAATCTTCAGTAGGAAGGCTTTTTTGCTTCCTTTGTAACTCTTCCCCATTTACAAAGGCAAGCAATGCCCTCCTTTTGAGCAAACAGGCCATAGTTCAGGTGCAAAGCAGAAAAATGGGATACTGTATGAACTTGACAGCTCTTTCCCTAACAAAGCAAGCAAATACCTTGCAAAACATATCAGGGTGGGAGAAAGCACTTGCCCACAATTTTTCATCAACTGGCCAGTAGCTAGGATCCTCTAAAGTCTCTTTGACCAAGAGTAAGGAGTGCCGTGATGGAAGGCAGGTTGGTAGTAATAGTTTTTTTTCTGCAGTCCTAATTCCTCTCTGGAGTCTGTGCCTGTCCTGTTGGGTTGCAGAACCAAACCAGACCGTTATAGAGGTGCAGATGACAGACTCAATCGTTTGTCTGTAGAACTGGAAATTATTGAATGCCTAAATGGAATGCCTTGATTGATTCTCCCAATGTTTAGTAATTTGCTCCTTCTGTCAGAGAGCAATGGAAAGTCCCTGGCCGGGTGAGGAGCCCTCTGGGGCCTGTCCCCAAGGCCTGGGAAGAAGGCCGGCACTCTTGACCTCTCCCCTTCTCCAAGAAAAACCTTGCAATTCACCTGGACCTTGGCATAGCCAGCCCCACCTGATCTTAGGCTGATCTCGGAGGATTCCCCTTTCTGTAGCTGCTGCCCCCCCCCCCCAACTTTCCCCATGCCTGTGCTCTCTCCCCCGCAAATTAGTCAAAGCCTTGACTCCTGCCAAAGCCAGCAGATTAGAACAAATCTGGCAATTTTAGGCTAAGCCATTTAGAAGACAGGACAAGCCAGAAAATAAAGACAGAACAGGGAAATGCTCTGAAGGTGAGATCATTTCTGTCTCCCCCATGACTTCTCTCGATTCGCCTTGAACTTTTGATCAGGCAGAAAATAGTTCCATTTGGGACACATTTGGAATACACAGAGAGAGAGGGAGGGAGAGACAGAGTGAAAAAGGAGGGGGAGAGAATTGCAGATGCCATCATTCAATTGGGAGCCAGAGGTTGTTCTCCGATGTAGATGGAACAGGTTTTACTTTGAACAGAAATGTAGAATAGAGACCAACCAGATCAAAGGAACCTCCTTCCTTCCTTCTTTCCTTCTTTCCTTCCTAGTATTTCCTACTTATTATCCCAGTATTTCTCCCATTCTCAGTCTCCCAAATTTCTTGGACGTCTTCTGTCTCAAAGCCAAGTGCTAAGAAACTCCATATAGAATTAGAATTAGAAGAACTTTATTGTCATTGTACAAGTACAATGAAACTGTGGATGCACCCCAGCAACTGTTCGCAATACAATAAAACCAAAGCACTTAAAAATGAAGATAAGAAAAATAGAGTACCCAAGTCTCTATTTGCAATTTGAGAGTACAATATCTTACGAATATAACGCTGTAACACTTAGCCAAGTATAATACAAAAGAGATAGATTGTACTGTAATATGTTATTATACATCTGAATGGGGTATTGAGATTTCACATCTTTTCACATCTTAATAAGGTAGTGACTTTGTGTTTATTTGCGGTTCGGATGGCCCAGGGAAAGAAACTATTTGTTAGTCTAGTATAGTTTGTTTAGTTAAATATGGGTTTTTAAAATATATATTTGAATAAAGAAGAACAGTGAAATATGACAGGCGTTTAAGGAAGCATCTAAGCACACCTGGATCTCTCTGGGTAACATGTTTTTCTTAAAGGTGAGACTGGCTGAGAGTTCTGCTGGATCAAAGCTTGGAGGGCTTTTTCACTTGGGCTCTGGGCAGGATGAGTCCACATGTTGCCTCTGGAACTGCTTTGCAAAAGCTTTACCAAACCAGGGTATTTCTGCAGCCAGCTAGCAGCAGCTGTGGCCTGGCCTTCACCTGGCCTCATTGAGAAGTGAGAAAACATTCAGTAAAGGATTACTACCCCAGCCAAATAAATAATTCCAACCCTTTCCCCCTCAAATACTCCTTCGATTTTAGTCTTTTTTTTCACCAGATTGCTTTATTCTGGGCATGCAATTTAGAAAGTGAAATTGTTTTCTAGAGAGAGCCAGAAGCTGTAAGCTGTTAGGCACAGAGCAAAATTTTCCATAAATTCCTGTTGATCCTGGATTCATTCTTCCACAGCAGTATTGGTTCAGGACAATTATAGGCTGCCCTTGACAACTTCCAGCAGATAGCTTCTCATCCACCAACCAAAGTAAATTGTATTTGTAGTCAAATACATGCCATGCTACAAATATCTTCGAAAAATTTCTTGCTTTGGACAGAAACCTTAGACAAACCTTAGACATGTGAAACTTTAGACAAACAGCATAAATGAGTTTATTATTTGTCAATGCTCTTTTTTGTTGCATTTCTATTTTTGTCTTCAATGATATGGGTATGTTATAAATTAAGACAATTACTTTGAATGTTATTGTTAACCTCATGTCATCTTCTGCTATACCAAAACCAGTTAGATGAACTTGAAAACTTGCTGACGTGCTCCACCTCATCCAATGTGTTATAACTCCATCCAATAAGAAAGCAGCAGGCGGCACAAGGACGTTTACAGCAATATTACACAAAAGGGTTTCAAAAGTAGGACCCTGAAATTCATGCCTAAGGGGGGGAGGGGGAGAGGATGGAGAGGAGGAAGAGAAGGAGAAGGAGAAGGAGAAGGAGAAGGAGAAGGAGAAGGAGAAGGAGAAGGAGAAGAAGAAGAAGAAGGAGAAGAAGAAGAAGAAGAAGAAGAAGAAGAAGAAGAAGAAGAAGAAGAAGAAGAAGAAGAAGAAGAAGAAGAAGAAGAAGAAGAAGAAGAAGAAGAAGAAGAAGAAGAAGAAGAAGAAGAAGAAGAAGAAGAAGACTTGCTATGAAGGCACTAATTCTTCTGTTTCTATTAAAAAGGTTGTAGTAGTTGTGCTGGAAAGAGATCTTCATAGTATTGGGTTTTACATATTGGGGTGTATTATTGAGTGTATGTATGCATGCACATATGTGATCTGGTGTGTGCATGTGTGAAGAGTGAAAGTTTTTTTAGAATCTTATAAAAACAGGAAAAATCAAGTCGGATAAATCTTTGACAGAAATGGTGGAACTGAATAGGATTAAGATCAGATTGACTGATGAGTTAGTTGGAGGGGGAGCAAGTAACTGAGTGAGAGCGTGCTTGGCCCAAGCTAGGAGAGGTGATGAAGAAAGAGCTACGCCAATATAAATCTAAACAGACCAGTTTTTGATCCAGCTTCAGATTAACGAGTGTGGAAGCCAAGGTTGGCTGAGCCTCTGGAGCAAATGGCCTGATGGGGATGAAAAGGTCAAGAGCCAACAGCTGGGCAAAGAGGGTGGTTAGAGGAGGCTTCAGAGAGGGACTTTTCCAGCTTCCTTGGAGAAGACATCGCAGACATTGCCTTGGCTGGGGCAGTCTTAATATTATAATCCCAAGCATCTCTTGGAAACAAATCGACAGTTTTCCCCCTATTGATTGATTGATTTGTAAAAATTGTTGGCTGACCCAAGCTGTTGTGATTTACAGTCCTATTTCTGAACCAGTCCTATTTCTGCCAAGTTGCAGCACAGGACAACCAGGCAGCTGCCAAACACGGAGGATGGGACTTTGGATCCATGCGCAAAGCCCCCAACCAGCCTGCATGTTTCAGGGCTCAATGCAAAGTGCTCCAGGGGTGGGGAGGGTCAAGCAATTTGCCTGGTAGGATCCCTGGGGATACCTGTAAGTTCTAATGGTCACCTCCCCTCCCTCCCAGTCACATGGCTGCACTTGGGTTTTTGGCAACTTGGCCTGCATTTACAGCCATTTGTAATGTTCCACAGTTATGTGACCCTGTTTTACAACAGTTTTGCCAAAAGCCACTGTTTAACAGATTAACAGAGTTGGAAGGGACTTTGTAGGTCATCTAGTCCAACCCCCCCCCCAAAGTAGGACTCCCTACACCATTTCTGACAGGTGGCAGTCTGGTCTCTTCTTGAAAGCTTCCAAGGATGATGCTCCCACAACTTTTGAGGGAAACTTCTGTTCCATCGGTTGATTGTTCTCACTGTCAGAAAGTTTCTCCTTATTTCCAGGTTAAACCTCTCCTTGTTCGGTTTCCATCCATTATTCCTTGTCTGGCCTACAGGCGCTTTAGAAAATAGCTGGACCCCTTCCTCCCTGTGGCAGCTCCTTAACTATTGGAAGACCCCTATTCTGTCTCCCCTGGTCCTTCTCTTCACTAGACTAGCCAAGCCCAGTTCCTGCAACCGTTCGTTGTATGTTTTAGCCTCCATTTCTTTCCCTTTTAAGGGCAGAAATACAATTTCATACCTGCGGAGGCTAGCAAAGAGGCCAGCGCGACTTTTCTTTTTCCTGCTCTTGTTCCATATACATGAAAGCAAAACCCTCTTATTCTTCCTGGAGCTGGGATGCATTTGAGCATGTTTGTTTTAATTGTGGCTGATGCATTTAACCAAGCCTCTGAGAGTTAGAAGTTTGTTCCAGTCAATGTTTTTTTTTTAAATGCAGTTGAAATAACAAATGTAGCCACCAGAGGGCGATCCGATACACAACTACTAACTAACATAAGAATTTGGAACAGGGATTCCAGATTATCAACTCATCTGCTTTGATGGACATGTATAAATTGGTGCTCTGATTTCATAGATTTGGTATGGTTAGAATCATTGTGTATTATTTTAGAATGGGCTGTAAAAACAAACCGTATTTTTATATATATTATATATACTGTGTGTGTGTGTGTGTGTGTGTGTGTAATATATATGTGGTTTACTTTGACGGCCCATTCTAAAATAAAACATGATTCTAACCATACCATGCATACGTATCTATTCCATATTGATGAAAGATTATACTCAAAATATAATTGTTTTCATTTCCAATGTCCATAATTATTCCAGAGTAAAAAAAAATTATATATCAATTCTGTTTTTCACATTTCTGAAAGAAAGCAACAAGTCAAAGGATCTTTCTGTAGCATCACACAGCAGTTTTAGAAATTTTGAAACACCCTAGATTTTCAGAGCTGAAGAAGCTTCTTGAATGCGAAGTGAAAGAAAAACCGAAAACTGTAGTTGCCTCTTGAGGGGGCAGGGGAAGCACCTTTGGATAACTGGCAATCTCCACAGACATTTATCAGATGAGTGGGAAAGAGTTGGTGTGGTTCCCAACTTTGGGTAAGAAAAAAAACGAATCCAGAAAACCAAAGGCCATTCAGCCTAACATCAATATCTAGGAAAATCCTGGAAAAGATCATCACGCAGTACAGTGGACATGCAAACATCTACAAAGAAGCAAAGCTATTACTAAAAGCCAACATGGGTTTGTCAGAAACACGTCATGCCAGACAAATCTTATTTCATTCTTTGACAAAGTGGCTAACTTAGCGGACCACTGAAATGCTGCTGTTTACTTCGACCTCAATAAGGTATTTAACAAAGTAGACCACAACTTACTTCTTGGTAAGATAGATAAATGTGGGATAGACAGCTCCACCACCAGATGGATTTGCAATTGGCTGGCCAGCTACATTCAGTGGATAGTCCTCACTGGAACTACATCTACTGGGAGGGAAGATTGCAGTTGCATTCCCCAAGGTTCTGCTTAGGCTCAGGTCTTTCCAACATCTTCATAAAGTTCTGTTTCTTTTTAACATTTTAAATCCTTCTAGCAGCACGTTTCAGGCATGGGGTTTTTTCCCACCAAGTGTCAGTGATAGCAACAATATCATACCTACCTTCAGGTACCAGGGCTTCTCATTCTCCTTGTTTGTTACCCAAATTCCTCAGCATTAATGTATAGGCATTTAAGCTCATTGCAGCTGACTTTGCACTTGCCTCCTGTTTTACACCTACCTGAGTTCACCTTTCTTCTCACCACTCCCTTTCTCATTGTCTTGTTGATTATTCTTGGGGTTTGTCTTGAACATTACTTCCCTTCCCTTCCAGTCTTTGTTTAAAGCCCTTGAGATGAACCGAGCCAGCTGCTTGCCAAACAGTGAGACGGGAGTCGATCTTTTGCTGGAAGTCCTTCATGTAGGTAATGTAAACTATGATCCCAAAATCCAAAGTCCTCTCAGCGGTACTATCCCTTGTGCCAGTGGTTTTACTTCCAGAATCTTCTATTCCCTCATTGGATCTTCTCACACTGGGTGTTCTGGTTTTATTAAGTCAAGATCTTGGTTATAATTTACACCTCAAGTCTAATCTTACGGAAGATGGAGGGCAGCATTTTTCTTTCTATATTTTCCATGCTGGGTAATTTTTTTAGGCTCCTTCGCTTTGCTTTACTCCTTGTTTTATACCTTTATCAAATCTACCATACCTTTTCTTAGGTCAAAGGACTGGTCTCTGCAGAAGATCTAACCAATGCTTTCCTCCTGAATTTGCAGAAGGTTCATTGTTTGATTTAGCTCCAGGTTCCTTTCAGATGATCCCAAGAACAGGATTTGCCTTTGTTTTCACAGCAGACATCTCACTCACTCTGGGTGGCATTTTCATTGTACCACCCAACTGCCTTGATTCTGAGACCCCCTTTTCTGAACCAATTGCTGCCTTCAAGTGGTACGGATGTCCAAAGGAAATTTAGCCTCCATGACTTGTAGGCAATACGCTAACTGTCACTTGCCTTTGTGGAAATCCATCACGTAGTTTAGAAGAGATTTTTAAAGAAGTCTTTGAAATTCATTTTTAATTGCATTACCCTGAGCAGTTGGGTCTCATCAGCAGACCTGCTCATTTCTCATTCAGAATGTCAATAAATAAATAAATCATTCATTCATTCATCTTGTATACCTATTGAATCAGTTACAGACTCCAGCCCTTTACAAAATAATCATCAATAAGAAACACTGATAAAACACGTCAAAACATGCACAATCAATATTAATAAAAATAGAAATAGCCAATCACATTTTGATTTTGGAATCAAAATTCTAAAAAAAGTACAAGGAGGAGGAGGAGATAGAATAACAAAATGAAAAATGCAATAAAGCCAAAATGGTCCCAATAAATGATCCATCAAATACTTTAAATCTACTTAGCTTCTTGGATAAGAAGCGAAACGTCTTCAAAGAAAAACCAAGAGGTCCAGCTGAAAAAGTACCTTTGGAACAACCAGGAACTGGAGGACTGAGAATCCCTATAAACATTTTAAATCTACCTTAAATAACTTCCAGAATGCCTTTTTCTGGAGCAAAAAGAAAAAAGAAAGATGGGGCAATCTTTAATTCTAACAAGTTATTCCACAAATCTGGAGCATCCACTGCAAAACCACCTGCAAAACCTACTGGATTTCATCCCCCTTCGGGGAAGTGGGAGGTGACCCAAATCCCCCCCCTCCCCCCGAATGTAAAGGAGGGGGGTGGTCCCGATAGGAGAGGCTCTAAAATGCAAAACTTTGCAAGTCAAGACCAGCCCTCAGAATTTGGCCCCCAAGCCCCACAGCTAAGCAACGGTAGGTGTGAATCCCAGGGCTTGGGGCCGATACCTGCTATTAAATACAGCTCCCATGCGGACATATTTCATGTGTTCCATTTACTGTCTCTACACTACACACACACACACACGTCCCTTTCTCAGAGTTCAGACAACACATTTGCCAGCAGATCCCAAAAGTTCCCCACCCGGTCAAGGCTAGATTCCTCACAGCCTCCAGAAGCATAAGCAAATCCACTCCATCAGCCCAGTTTGGTCTTGGGGAGGGTGGAGTTCAACTCTAGCATGAGCCAGCACAGCCTGCCAGCGTTTCCCAGGGATTGTCTTGACTACATCCATGTGAGGAGGTGGAAGGTTTTGCTACGTGGGCTTCAGCAGCCCCTCTGGGCCTCCCTCCCACATTCTCTGCCAGGGCCAAGGCTGGCATGTTCGGGTGGGGGGGGAGGCGGGCAGCAAGGCCTTTCCTGGTGAGGGGCATTTAAAAAGGTCATGAAGCCCCCCCCCTCCCCCTTTCCAATATGTGATAGGCATATTTTTTTTAAGGCAAACTTTGATCACATGGTTGCAGGGACCATTTTGACCTTTTTGGACCCCATCCAACGGAAGAGTTTTCAGAGTTAGGAGGACTTAGGAGCAAGTCCTGTGTTGGTAACGGAAGGCGCGGTGGTGCTACATCACAATGTCTTTTGGATCCAAAATTGCTTGCCTGGTTGCAGGAACAACTTTGCCTGGCTTCTTGCTTTTTAATAGAAGAACAGATCTGGAAGGGACCCTGGAGGTCTTCTAGTCCACCCCCTGCTCAATTTCAGAGAGGTGGCCGTCTGGTCTCTTCCAGTGATGGAGCACCCACAAGCTTCTAGAGGGAAGCCATTCCATTTATCAATTGTTCTGACTGTCAGGAAATGTCTTCTTCGTTCTAAGTTGCTTCTCTCCTTGATGAGTTTCCCTTCATGGCTTCTTGTCTGGCCCTCAAATGCTTCGGAGAATAGGTAGACCTTCCTCTTCTTTGAGGCAGCCCCTCAAATACTGGAACGCTGCTATCATGTCCCCCTTAGTCCTTCTTTTCGCTAGACTAGACAATCCCAGTTCCCGCAACCGTTCTTCTTCATATATTTTATCCTCCAGCCCCCTAATCATCTTGGCTGCTCTCCTTGTGCTCTTTCCAGAGTCTCTGCATCTTTTTTATAATATGGTGACCAAAACTGGATGCAGTATTTTAAGTGGGGTCTTACTAAGGCAGTATAAATACTTCACGTGATCTTGATTCTATCCTTCTGTTAATGCAGCCTAGGATTGCATTGGCTTTTTTGGCAGCTGCCACACATTATCGGCTCATATTTAAGTCCACCAGGACTCTAAGGTCGCTCTCCCAGTTACTGCTATTGGGCCAGGTTTCACCTAATCTATACCTGTACAATTGATTTTTCTTGCCTAAGTGTAAAACCTTATTTTTCTCTAGATTGGTTTTTTAAAAGTATTTATTTGGTCCATGCCCAGCAATATCAAACAACAAAATAAGCAATAAAAATAGGAAACACAACCAGGATCAAGAATGAGAAGCAGATGCTGCTACAGGTACATACCACCAACTACAAAACAAATCAAATAGGGCGCACTCCAAACACCCCACCACAGCAATACCCTGTCTACACATCCAACATTAATAAAACTAGTACAGTAAAATTATACATCAAAATATATGTTCTCTAAAAATTATTAGTAAATAACTAAGCAAAATATTCATATGATTAAGGATTTTAATTCTTTAATTGGTTTTTCCTTATCATAGCAACAGCACAATATCTTGCTACTGCATGAGTGGTGGCTGAATTTGAATCCTGAAGAAGATGATTTACATAGAAATTATCTGATCTCCCTAGAAAAAAAATAGCAATAGAATATCTTCAACTATTGAATTTCATTTTGTTAGATAGGGCCCCATGTTTACATCTGTGAAGATCCATCTGGATCTTGAGCCTATTTTCTGGGGTGTTAGCTATTCTTGCCAGCTTAGTATCATCTGCAAATTTGGTCAGTTTTCCTTCTAATCCCTCATCATTTAAAAAGGTATTGAAAAGTATGGGCCTAAAATGGAACTTTTGGTACCCCACTGCTTACTTCCCTCTATGTAGATGTAATTCCATTAAGGACTACATGTTGAATGTGGTTTGTCAGCCAGTTACAAATCCATCTGGTGGTATCTGTCTGTCTATTCCATATTTTTATAACTTACCAAGAAGTAGATTGCAGTCTACTGTGTCAAATGCCTTACTGAAATGCAAGTGTACTATATCCGCTGTATTTCACTGGTCCATTAATTTAGTTACTTTGTCAAAGAATGAAATAAGGTTTGTTTGACATGATCGGTTTTTAACAAACCCAAATTGGCTTCCAGTTATAAATTTGCTTGCAGAGCTGTTGCTTGATTATCTTCCCAGGTATTGATGTCAGGCTGACTGGTCTGTAGTTTTCTGAGTCTGTTTATTTTCCCCTTTTTTGAAGATGGGAACCACAACAGCTCTTTTCCAATCTTATTAACTTGTTTGGCAGTTCCTTGATTGGGATACACTTTACTTCTTGATTGTTGATCTGATGTTAATCTTGGAGTTAATTTATGCTCATCATTGCTGTTGGGGAGGTGTTTTGGTCTTTTGTTCCCTCTTTGGATTATTGATTATCTTTTTGGCACAGTAGGTAGATATTCTATTGATGGCTAATTTGTGTGAGTGTCAGGCTCCCAGGAATTCTCTAGGCTTTTTGAACTTGGCTTGGCCTAGGATGGTCACAGTTTCCCAGTTGAATCAGAATAGCACACAAGCCAACTAAAGCCCTCCAAAACATCCTAAGTAAACCAAAACACTCAGGAGCCCCAGAAAAAACAACAGGAGTCATGCCCAACTCAGCATAATGACTGCAACAGCCACTACACAGGACAGACAGGTGGAAGACTAGCAGAACACTAGCAGAACACCAACAAACAGTCAGAAGACATAACGAAAACTCTTTAACTTCACAACATATGGACAGTTTCAATAGCTGAGGTGGACATACACGGGCATCAAAATCAGCAAGCCCAAAATAGAGGTTTCTGGGAAGGACTGGGAAGGTCCCAAAGGCATTCAAATAGCCTGGACTGAGTGAAACTCTGGTCACGTTCTCATGTTCTTAAACCACAGGAACTTATCTTCTGTAAGACTTTCTGAAGGCCACCTCATGCGCTAGTGAATATCATCAATTAATTCCCAACCACCACAAGTCATGACACAATGGGCCCTCTGACTCAAGAGCCGGAATATTGGTCTCTATCAGAGGCAAAGGTGTTGCACAGCTTAGGCCAGGGGTGTCAAGCTCGTGTCATCATGGCAGCATCACATGATATATCCTGACTTTTCCCTCTTTGCTAAACTGGGCGTGGCCAGCATGTGGCCACCAGTTTGACAGCTCTGGCTTAGGCAATTCCTCAAAGCATCTGTTGGCTCCATAGGGGAAGGGAGAAGTTTGGTTAGACGACAAATAACTTCTCTTTTTTTCTATTTCAGGTATTTCCTCCCTCTCTTCCCGGTAACCTTTCAGGTGCTTTGTGCCTACAACTCCCAGAATTCCAGAGTTCTGGGATACATTATTATCCCATCAATTCTGGAAGATGAAATTAGGAGGAGCCAAGTTGATGAAGATCATGTTTCCTTGGCCTGAAAGGGATACGAAGCCTATTTCTTCCTATCTTTCAACAAGTCGGAGTGTGGTCCAATTGTTTATGTAGTTTCCTTTTAATAGTTTTTTTCCCCAATTGCCAATTTCTGTTTTATTTCAGGATGTCCAAACCATTTATATTGCTCACCCACTCCTGCAGGCAGCTCACCTCTTCCCTTCTGCCCAAGCCTGTTTGCCAAAGGAGCAACATTGCTGACCGTTTTGCTCCAAAGTGGTGATTAATCTTTGCTCAAGACTTTTGTCAACTGCTTACTTTCCTTCAAACAGCTATCCAGTTCTTGAAATCCATCTGGCATATTCCTTATCCCACCCTCTCCACCCCAGCTTGCCTTTTTACTCAAGAAAAAAAGAAAACTAAACCCGGGTGCAATTGGAATACTCCAGGTGTGTGATATCACCACTTGCAGGACTGTCTGAGGCTTTTTGCTCTGATTTGCTTTGTTATCTTTTAGCAGTAACTTTAGACTCTTTGGCCTCTCATTCTGCCAATCTTGCTTTCACCTTTCAGCAATGCAGGAGTTTGCCTTGGGGGGGAAATTTTGATCGGTGCTGTCTTGGCATCCCAACAGGCTGAAGATGTCTTCCACTCAGGCTCTTATCACTGCCAGCCAGTAAGAAAAATTGGTCCGGGTATTTGGAGAATGCCAGGAAGGGAAGGGCTGATAGAGAGGAATGCCAGATCTGACATCTCTTGGGACAATTTTGGTCCTTCCTTCCTTCCTTCCTTCCTTCCTTCCTTCCTTCCTTCCTTCCTTCCTTCCTTCCTTCCTTCCTTCCTTCCTTCCTTCCTTCCTTCCTTCCTTCCTTCCTTCCTTTCATGCCTTCTTTCCTTCTTTCTCACGTATAGGCAACTCCATTCATGTAAAAGCCTGGTCACACTGCAAGAACTTTGCTATAGCGGTCCTGGAGCGGTGAAAAAAAATCATCACCGCTCGTAACCGTTCACCACCGTTTAACAGAAGTTGGCCTCCATTAAGGCAACGCCATATACGCTCGGCCTCCTACTGCTCCGAAAGTTTTGAGCTGCACAAAATATTGCGAGCAGTGAGGAGCGGACAATTTTCCGCTCTGGCAAAGTTCACCACCGCTCCAACAACGCCCGGTCAAAGTTTGGTACCGCTAGACGCAAGTTTGTGGACGCTTGGGTCCGCTAGGCCAATGCAGAAATCTTCAACGCTGGACCACCGCTGTTTTGCAAGCTTTGCCCGGGCGGTGATTAAACGTTGCACTAACTTTGGTGGAGCGGTTGTAAGCGTTTTACGAGCAGACACGGGATTCCTGGAACGGTGTCAGGCGTTGAAGCAGCGATCCATTGCGGTGATGAATTTTGGTTTGGCGTTGGTATGGAGGTGTTGGAGCGGAACCAGAATTTGGCTATAAATACGGGGAGAAATGGACCAGTAGCCCTTTTGGAATAGCCGTTGAGTGCAGACATCTCTTGTATCGAATTTGCTTCCGAATTTATCGAATTTGAGAACTTTATCAAGCGATCCGTACAGCTCCATTACGGTAGCCCAAAGCGGCATGTCGCTAAATCAATTACTTCAAATCCCCGCCGAGCCAACGCACGCATGCGCAGAACACCGCTTTATCAACGCTCGCGTCACCGCTAAACCAACGTTCCCTACCGTTAAACCAATGCTAAAGCAACGCCGGCTTCAGCGGTGCATCGCTAAGGCAAAGCCCGTGTTTTCGAATTTTTTTCCAATTTTGTGCGCGGTGACGAGCGGTGTCGAAATTTGTCCCCCTCTTCCTACCGTTCAAGGAACGCTATAGCAAAGTTCTGGCAGT
This sequence comes from Hydrophis major, assembly GCA_033807585.1. NCBI lineage: Eukaryota > Metazoa > Chordata > Lepidosauria > Squamata > Elapidae > Hydrophis > Hydrophis major. The sequence continues at coordinate 6,417,680 of CM066335.1, read as the reverse complement.
GTGACCAGGCCTTTAGTAGGGAATGTGTGCAATACAGTAAACCAACAAAGCAATGACATTTTATTTGCTTGTGTTTAATATTTCTATTGCACTGCAATCAAAGATTCTCTGTGTCCTATATAGGACATGAAAAACCAAGGAGAACACCTACAGCGGAAGCTAGCTTAAAAACAATGGAGATGGAGATATTTCAGACAATGAAAAGCCCATTTCTGGGGGATGGGGAAGCCAGAAAACAAGAAACAAAAAAAAAAAAAAACCCACCTAGGAAACTACTGAATACAAATTTTGAAGTAACATTAGTTCAATGCTGCACCCAAAATTAATGAAAACCATTAAAATCAAGACAATATTTAATAAATAAAAATAGAATAATAAGAATATACAGTCAGAACAATAACAATTATAATTCAGAATTAAACAAGAGTTTTTAATCTGACTGAAAAAATATTTTTTTAACAAATCAGGCAAGAGTTGGTATGGTAAAGTGTTGTATTAAGAAAATCCAAATTAGGTAACGCCCTTTTGCTGTACGACAATTCTGCTGCTCTTAAAATTGTAAACCTTTCTTTGTGCTCTAGTTTTCTAGAATGTACAGGAATGAATGGTATTACCATTTTTTTAAAAAAGGAAAAGTTACATGAGAATTATTAAAGTTAAACATGAACAGTTAGAAAAAAAAGCAGAAGAGCTCTGGTAAAAAAAATAAAGTGGATCTAAATTTCAACAGCTGCCAATTCCTGTTTCCTGAACATCTGTGAAGGTCTCTTATAGGTGCAGGTTCTACAGCTGACATAAACCACAACATGAGACTCACAACCCTGGCAGATTTGTTAGGAATTTGTTGAAGACAGGCTGCCTAGTAGGACCTTTGTCTATAAAAGCTACCCACGTATCAGTCACTCCAGCAAATCACAAACTTTCAGGGCTTGATTTATACAGAATAATACAGAATAATAGAGTTGGACAGGACCTTGTAGGTCATCTAGTTCAACCCCCCACCCCCACCCAAGCAGGAGACCCTACACCATTTCTGACATGTGGCAGTCCAGTGTCTTCTTGAAAGCCTCCAGTGATGAAGCTCCCACAACTTCTGAAGGCAACTTCTGTTCCATGGGTTGATGGTTCTCACTGTCAGAAAAACTTCTCCTTATCTCCAGGTTGAATCTCTCCTTGTTCAGTTTCCACCCATTGTTCCTTGTCTGGCCTTCAGGTGCCTTGGAGAATAGCTTGACCTCTTCCTCCTCTCTGTGGCAGCCCCTCAAATACTGGGAGACGGCCATCATGTCTCGCCTGGTCCTTCTCTTCATTCGACTAGCCAATTACTGTTCTTCATATTTTTGCCTCCAGGCCCTCAATCCTCTTGGTTGCTCTTCTCTGCACTCTTTCTAGAGTCTCAACATCTTTTTATAGCATGGTGACAAAACTGGGTGCAGTATTCTAGGTGTGGCCTTACTAAGGCTTTATGCAGAGAATAAATTAAACACTCTGCTTTCTCTCTATTGCCTGTTACTTCCTTGCCATCTTCTCTCTTTAGTGGGCCGACTGTTTCCTTGACCTTTTTCTGGTTATTTGTAGGTTGACAGGAACTTTTTAAAATTATCTTTGACTTTTGTTGCAAGTCTTTGTTCATTCTGAACGTTTGCTTTCCTGACTTCATCTTTGCAGATTCGGGCTATCTGCTGATATTCTGTCTTAGTTATGTGTCCTTCTTTCCATTTTTTTTTACTTGTCCTTTTTGCCTTCCAAACTGTCAGAGAGATTTTTGTGCAGCCATGCTGGTTTCTTCTTGGAGCTCTTGTTTTTCTTTTTCAGTTGTATTGTGCTGCACTGGGCTTTTATGATCATATTTTTCAGAGTTTCCCAAGCTTCTTGGGTTGTTTTCCCCTTAAGGATTTTCATCCAAGGAATCTTTCCCAAGCTCTCTCTGAGTTTTTAAAAATCAGACCTTTTAAAATCCAAGGCTCTGGTTGTCTGTAGAGATTCTCCATCATCCAGGTCACAGCTGTCCCAAAGGTGCTTTTTCAGGAGACAACTGGACTTTCTTGTTCTTCTTTGAAAGAACGTCCATTCACTTCTCATCCAAGAAGTTTCTTCAGCTTTGACTAGATGGTGGGGAAGGGAAGGATTCATACTCCTTGCAGACAGCTGGTCATTTGCACTCTTTTAGAGGGTCACTGAAGCACTTGGAATCCTCAGGGTCACCTGAGTGGTGCTCCTGGTTCCTGTAGTCTGCATTTCCCCCCTCTGGAAATCCGTTACTACTCCCACACCATTCAAAGGGTGTAGTATGATTATTCTGATATGATTATGTTCTATTGCTTGTGTTTGCATTATATTGAATTCCAATATGACATGATCACTCTCACCCAAGGTCCCTGTAATTTCAACTATAACACAGCCACAATCCTTTGATTGTCATCTTTTAGTAGCAACTGACCCAGGAACCCCTGACAAACATAAACCAGAAACAGTGTTTTCTTAACTTGTCTGTGCCCTCCTGTAAGCATGGTCATCATGCTGCTACCCTTTTACTCAATGTCTCCTGCCAGAATGCTGCAATTACTCAACAGTTACACCAGTGGAACTTTACCAGTGTGAAGACACTGCTCTCTGGTGGACTGGTGTGAGATCCCTATTTCAGGTCCATCCTGAATTCATCATTGTTGGGCAATGAAGGCATCTGCACACAACAAGGGCAGATCAGCAATTGCAGATAGGAGGTGGGGAGCTAGATTGACCTCTTTGCCCGGGGAAAAACTCGGGGTCCCAATCACAGCATTCCATTCCATCAAATTGCAGGGGTTAAAAAAACTGCTGAGAAAAGAGCAAGAAATCAGGTATCTTATTCTTTCAAGATCAAGGCTAGGCTTCTAAATGTCAGAGTGGGCAATCCTGAGACGAGGGCCTACAGGGGGGAGTAAAAAAGTGAAAGAGAAAAAAATGGAATCAGGAAACTATGGACTAATTAAGACTTAGAATCAATACCTGGAAAGATCCTGGAAAAGATCATCAAGCAATGGATTTGCAAGCATCAAGATAGGAACAAAGCAAACACAAGCTTCTTGAAAACAGTTCATGCCGAACAAATCTTGTTGCCTTCTTTGACAAAGTGACCAAATTAGTGGATCAGGACAAAGCTGTGGACACAGTACACTTAAAGCATTGGACAAAATAGATCACAGTCTACTTCTTGGTAAGATAGAACGATGTGGGATTGACAGCAGCAGCACCAGATGGATTGCCAATTGGCTGACCAACTGTACTTGGTGGGTCTTCCATTGACCAATTAACCCTTGGAGTTGAAAGGTAAGGTAGACATTGAACATAAAAAAGCAATACTTTTCTTAGATGACACCAGTATCCTTGGATTCTGGAGTTAGAGGTTCCTGTATTGGAACGGGTTCAAATCCCATGAATGGAGTTCCAAGGACTTGTCTTTATGGTAGACAATGGGTGGGGTGAGGGCAGGACAGGAAGCACAGCCAAATAGAATGGAATGGAATGGAGCAACAGAGTTGGAAGGGATCTTGGAGGTCTTCTAGCCTGCTCAAGCAGGAGACCCTATCCCATTCCAGACAAACAGTTGTCCAATCTCAACCATTAACAATTTCTTTCTCTTCTGATGCAAGGAAGGGAGGGTTGTCAGTCCCAAGACCCCTGCTTGCTCAGGTGAAAAGAGTGAGTGAAGAGGCTCCAGGTGGAGAGAAAGAGCAACCACTGCTTTGCCAATGTTGAAGGCAGAAAACCCTGTAATCCCTGGCTGGAGACCCCAAGCATTTCATGGGTCACAATGACAGGAATGCCAGAATGGGTACAGAAGATACAGGCAGGGAAATGCTAACGTAGGTATATAAGTCATACTGTGACAGTATGGGATAACATTAGGAGCTAGACATCTGGAACGGTTTCAATTTTCCTTCCTCCTACATTCAGTTTGAAACTATTACTCATGTTTTTCCCACCCAATTAAAGTAGGAAGTATAAAAAAGAACTGTGAGAAATAACCATCCATCTCAGTTTTTAGGACAGGTAAGCTGGGACTTGGAAGAACAAAGATAAGCCCCGATGTAGTCAAAATGAGAGATTATTTTTATTGGAAGAAAATGCAAAAAAATGTTTACCAAAAATATATGAAAAGCAGCCCTGAAAACATCAAAGAATTATGCACCATTCATACCAGAAACATACACATTGCTTACACTTCTCAGCAAATAGTTCAAGATATCGGTCTCACTTTTAATGGATTTTTTAGAATCTAAAATCTGTAATTCTCTCAGAAAACTGAAAAAGGAATAGTTTACTCTACCTGACCTGTTCATAGTTTTATTCTGGTTGATGACAGGAATGGCCAAAATGGGCTTGTATCATCTTGCCTCTGAATGGCACAAGTGTTTTCAGGGGATCGAAAACAAAAGTCAAGATGGCAGCTGCAATGGTGGGATTGAAGGGCCACCATAACCAACAGGCTGGGTTTTGATCACACCATTGTGCCCCCATCTGGACTTTTCCCACTATGTACAGTAGACATCCCCATGCCTAAGGGTCATGGAATAGAGGGTCATGGGATCGCCATTGGTGGCTTTTTTGCTGGCTTCTGACGTGCAGAGTCAAATGGTGGGATTTGCTTAGCAACAACACAACTCGTTTAACAACTGCAGTGATTCTCTTCACAATCTTGGCAAAAAAGATCATAAAATCAAGCATGACAAACTTTAGCAACTCCCTTGCTTAGTATTGGAAATTCTGGTCTCAACTGTAGTTGTAAGTCCAGGACTACCTGGTAATGCAACAGTAAAACATGGAAGTGCAATAGTTCTTCTGCCTTCCACTTAGTTCTCCCCTGTTCCTCTTGAAGAATCACCCCATTTAGCAAACGGAGCCCTTGGGTCCCTCTCCAGAGCCTCCGGTCCCTGGGGAAATGACAGCTTGGGGGATTGTTCTGCCTCTTCGACTCAGAGTTGCTTCCTAGAAATGCTGCATAGCCATCCAAAGGTTGATAGAGCATCAGTCTACATGTCAGCTGTTGCAAAAAGAAGGAAAAAAGAAGAAATTGTACTATGATAGGCCAGGAAAGTTTTTTTTTAAAAAAGACATCAAGCATAGAAACTATCAAAGATTTTAAAAACAGTCCTAAAGCCAAACAATACATGGAAAGTTTAGTCTACTGAACAAAAGGCATCACATTAAGATTGGGAGTTTGTGTGGCGGCTTCTGCTTGGCTCTGAGGAAAGGTTGCCGAAGTAGCCGCCTCTTCTACTCCTTTGAATTATCCGCATCTCTGGGAAGTTGTTTTTCACGCCCTTCATTGTGGGATCGTCTTGCTCATCAAATGGGCCCACTAGAGTTTTCCATTCAGCACTTTGTATTTGCTGAAATTACGGTCACTCCTTACAGTAATGAGTCCTGGTGGAGCAAGTTGGAGACTGTATTGTATCAAAGGAAGCCCAGCTGGGAAAATAAAAGGAATAATGCACAGTAAATAGCTGAAAAGATAGGTAAAAGTCTGGGCTCCTTTCGAAAAGCACTATGCTACAGATTCCCAACATCTGGTTCAGGTTGGACTCCTTTAGTTTTTGCTAAAAGAAGAATGGGAGAGGGAGAGAGAGAGAGAGAAAGAGAGAGGGAGGGAAGGAGAGAAGGAAAGAAAGATATAGAGGAAGATTTACCGTGATGTTCCCAATGGAGAAAATGTCAGAATTGTGTAAACGGTTAGAATTGCTAATGTCTTCGTAGTCTTGTGAGTCAAAGTATTGAAGAAATGGGCTTTCCTAAGTTTGTCTAAAAAGCTTTATCTATTTATTAATCAAATTCATATCACTGCCCATCTCACAGAAAGGGACTCTGGGCAGTGTAAAAATACTTCTGTGAGCTCCCATTTCTTCTTCACAACAGGCCTATGGAGTAGACTAGCTAAGGAACCTGCTTTTATCCCTAATCTGTAGCACCCCTGACCTTTTCTACAGAGGTCATTCAGAGGATGTTTTAAGGTATACTTCCAGCACTTTATCATTTAATTCCTTTCATTGGGGTATGTGCATTTTTAAATCATGCACAAGGAAAAGATCAGATTGACTACAAAAAGGCATTCGACAGCCACATGACTGGATAATCAAGTGCCTAGATATAGCAGGATTCAGTAGAAACAGTAGGAGTCAGTTGTGCAACAATCAACATTACAATGGAAGACACAGTTGTAGGTCAATGGTGAGAGAACCTATCAAGAGAGGAATATTTCAAGGAGATTCACTATCACCACTACAGTTTGTCACTGCACTGTTTCCTCTTTCAACAATACTGAATAACTTAGGCCATGGCTATCAAACATCAAAAACATCTGCCACCTCCTTTACATGGACAATCTGAAGCTGTATGGAAAAACCTCATCGGAAATAGAATCACTGCTCAATGTGGTTCGTATATATAGCCAAGATAGTGCAGTGGAGTTTGGATTGGACAAACAAGGACAAATATTGAAAACTGAAGGAATTAAGATAGCTCACCAAAATAACATTAAGAGTCTGTATGAAGATGATTACTACAAATACCTGGGCAAGCTCACAACATCAGAAGTCAAGAAAAAGATTAGAGGTGAATACTTGTATGGAATGAAGAAGATCTTAACATCCAAACTCAATGGTGGAAATACTATCAAGGCAATCAACATCTGGGCAGTTCCAGTCATTAGATACCCAGCAGGAATAGTGGACTGGACTCAAGCAGAACTAAAAGCAATTGATAGGAAGACCAGAAAAATAATGACAATGAATCATGCCCTTCAACCTTGCAGCAACATTCACAGACTCTACCTGCCAAGGCAAATAGCTAGGCATGGAATTTTGCAAGTACATCAGATGGTTGAAGAAGAAAAAAGGGCTTTGGAGGAATATTGAAGGACAATGAAGAAGATGCATTGAAGTTAGCATGCCAGGAAGGCTTACTGACTATGGGAGAGATCAAACTGGCTTACAAGAAAGACCGAATAAAAAAGAGAATGGAGACATGGGAAGACAAAGCACTACATAGCCAATACATTAAAAAAAATAGCAGGAAAAGCAGAGAACAAGACCAGGCAATGGCTAAGAACAGGAAAGTTAAAGAAAGACCAAGGGACTAATTATGGCTGCACAAGACCAGGCCTTAAGGACAAATGCATAAAAGCCAGAATTGAGAAGACAGGAACAGACAGTAAGTGCCACCTATGCAAAGAAGCTGAAGAAACAGTGGACCCACCTGATTAGTTGCTGCAGGAAGATCGCACAGACTGACTACAAGCAACAGCATGAGAAAGTAACAACAACAGTAGCACTGGAAGATCTGCAAGAAATATCATTTGCCTGCAAGAAAGAACTGGTGGGACCATAAGATCGAGAAAGTCATAGAAAATGCAGAAGTTAAATTGCTCTGGGACTTTAGAAGTCAAACAGGCTCCTGCCACATAAAACCCTGGACTTAACAATTGTCAGTAAGAAAGACAAAAATGTCTGGATAGAGGATGTGGCAGTGCCTGGAGACAGCAGAAGAGAAAGAACTGGAGAAGATAACAAAATACAAAGACCTATAAATAGAAATGAAACGACTTTGGCAAAGCAAGCAAGGGTAATACCATAGCAATAGGTGCCTGGGGTGCGATCCCAAAACCATCGGAGCACCACTTGAACACCATTGGCAATGACAAATTCGCCATTAGTCAATTGCAGAAGGCAGCTTTACTTGAAATAGCTTCCATTCTGTGACAAGATCTGCAACACTGCCAAACATCCAGATGTGCCTCTCCCGGGTCCTTGGAAAGGACGTGATAGCTAGACAAAAATGCCCAACCCAGCCTTGGACATCTGGCTGACTGTATGACCAACAACAATAATAATAATAATAGGGGCTATAATGTAACAGGAAGGGACTCCTCCCCCACTCCTTCCATCCTTCCCTCAATCTCAGACCTCCAGCTTTCCATACCTGAATGGCCATTCCTCAAAGGATGACTTCACTATTTATCATTTTACCTTTGAGTGCTTCACTTAATGCATGACCTTCTCAGGAAAACATTGGCAAATTGGGGTCCCTGGTCCTCCCCCCATTCCAGAGGCATGCAGGATGCTTCTGAGTTTTTCACACTGGTCGCCTCTGTTCTAAGTCGAGGCTGAGCGCCATAAAAGTTGGCCCTGGAAGGGGAGGGGGCAGAGAGCAGAGCAGAGAAGAGGCTGCTTTATTTATTTCCCTTAAACAGGTGGAGCCAATCTGCCCGGCAGAAGTTATCCAAAGCTCCTAAGAATCTCTGCTGTGGGTACTATCATCATCATCACACCACTACCAACTGCAGAGAGTTTCAAATGCTCCAGCAAGCAATTTCACTGCCAAATTTCATGAAGAATTCTCTTTCCATTTCTCCTCTAGAGTGCTGAGAACGGCCATGTCCATGCAGATCCTGTTCTCTGCATTCCTTCAATCCTAAACGAAGGCCCTCCCCAGTGAAGTCAAGACAATTCTCTTCTTTGTATTGGAAAGCCCTGGATCTGCTCCCAGCAACTGAGTAGAAGCAAGAAAAGCTTTTTAAAAGCCATCAAACTAAACATACCAGGACCTGCCTCCACCATCCTTCTGCTATTCAAAGGTCGGGTTTCTCAGAACAGCCTGGCACATGAGCTGCTTGGCATACATGCCACATTCATGAGGTTAACATCTGGAACCACTGGGGAATTCCAAAGGGGTCACATTCAGACTAAAAAGGAGCATCTTAGAGCCCCATTTTGGCTGCTGAATTACCACTGTTGATTGAGTCAATAAAGGGCATCTTCAACTCACAACCACAATTGGAGCTGGTAGTTCTATGGCTGAGCAAGGTGGTTGTTGCACCCAATTTTATGACCCTTTTGTTAAGTGAATCACTATAGTTATTAAGTTGAAGGCTACCTGTAAGTAATCAGGTTGGTTAGCCAAACAGTGGATTTTTACATTGCATCTCTGAGTGCTGTAAAAATTGGTCCTATTCATGATCACATCTTGGATATGTTTAATACAGATAAAAGAAAGATGAGGAGAATTAGTTGTGTGGTTGCAGCCACCACCTTGACCTAATCTCTCTCTCTCTCTCTCTCACACACACACACAGAAGATGGTGACAGCTTTTGAGTTCTGCCCCTTTTGTGGAGAAAGTGGGACTGGAAATCCAATGGACTCCCTGCTTCCCACATTCACAGCTGTGTGTATATGTTGTATGACCCTAACGGAGCCTCTCCATCACAATCGTAAGTCTGGATAGCCATGAAATGGGTCATTTGGGTGAGTAACCCAATTTTGTTACCGTTTTTGTGGAGGTTGCTAAGCAAGTGTTGTCTATGTAAAGGGACTGCTGGGGTTGTTAAGTGAACCAATGGTTTGATAAGTGCCAATTTTGCAAAAAAAAGAAAATAAGAAAATAAATGCCAGATTTGGGCAAAACTCTCCTAATTGCAGTCACGTGACCCTGCAGATTGTTGTGAATGAGGGCTGGTTGCTGAGCACCCAACATGAGGTCATGTGACCGGGTAGGGCAGCCTTTGGAACTTCAGAACTGGGTTGTACGTCTCTGCCTGAGAGGGGGTCAGACTAGAAGACCTCCAAGGTCCCTTCCAACTCTGTTATTCTATTCCCTTCTAAGTTCCCCCAGGAAGGCCTGTCACTGGTCACTAAGCACCCAATCATAAGCTGAGGACTACCTGGACTTACCCAATGCCTCCCTTTGGATATTCCCGACAGCTTCTAGCTCAAACCATTCAAGCACATTATTAATAAACTGGAACCTATTTGCATCGCACCTTCTCAGGCATTGGTGGCAGGTCCTCATTTGCATACAGACAACCAGCCAATCTGTTGCATATTCTCACAAGCAACAAGAACAGCGATGCCACCATGGGAGCCAGACGGCAGTGAGGCCTGATATCCTCTTTGTCCCCACGTCCCTATGAAGAGCACCATCACAGGACTCAAAAAAGTACACACCCACCAGATAAGAGATCCTTCCCCTGCTGCTCTTCCTCTTGCATGAGATCATTGTGTCATTGCCTCCTCAGGGTTCCAGAAAGGCCTTGGTGCCAAAGGATTAAAGAACAGGTGCTTGGCATCAGGCTCAAAACAAAGGAATATTACAGTGTTTCAATCTCTCAGGACACTCCACTGCAGTCCTCAGATGGACTCAGAAAAGTGGGACTTTAACAGCACAGGTGAGCGTGCGATTGCCAAATTCACATACCATACATTCTTCAAAAATATAGAATAGAATAGAATTCTTCGTTGGCCAAGTGTGATTGGACACACAAGGAATTTGTCTTTGGTGCAGAAGCTCTCAGTATACATAAAAAATACATTCATCAAGAATCATAAGACACAACACTTAGTGATAGTCATAGATTACCACATAAGCAATCAAATCATACTAGGAAACAAATAAAACAATATAAATCATAGAAATACAAGCAGCAAGGTTATAGTCATAAGTGGGAAGAGACAGGTAATAGGAAGGATGAAAATAGTAATAGTAATACAGTCTTAGTAAATAGTTTGACAGTGTTGTGATAATTAGTTGTTTGGCAGAGTGATGGCATTCAGGAAAAAACTGCCCTTGTTCTGGTGTGCAGTGCCCTGTAGAGTCATTTTGAGGGTAGACTAAATCTTCAGGCAATTTCAGAAGGTACAACATACATTCAACAAACATAACGATTATTAAGTTATTAAGCACAATTATTAAGTGAAAAGAGATTTTGTTTGTAACTGGTCCCACCTCCCATCTCCCTCACCAACCTCTCTTCTTCTCTCCTCCACCATCACCTTCCTAAATTTAAATCCAACCTCAATCTAGCCACTCCAAGCATGTGATGAAGAGAGCTGTGGTTCATGAAAGTTTAAGTTTTCAATTAAAGTGTCTTAGTTGGAAAAACTAATTCCTCCTGGTTGTTTTGCCACGACAGATCAATCTGGCTCTTGTCCTCTGATGATGTTTACAATTGGATGGAGAAGGCCTGGAGTGCAGTTCTCACCAGCTCTGCTCGTAACTTGAAAATGAAATGCAAGTGAGGTCCTCCTCCTTGCCTTGGTGCAGGTCTTTCTATTTTACTATGGCATGAATAAGAGGCAGGTCCTGTATTATCCCCTGCAATATATGGGAAGAGAACTGAGTGGGGGAGAGGACTGCTCCTCCATCATCAACCATCACAGTCCCTGGGACATTAAAGGGTTATTCTGGGTGCAAATTGGATCAAAAAAACCTCCATCTCAGATGTTATAAGTGATTGTTCCATCGCCTCTTTGAACCTGGCTTTCATTCAACACCAACCTGTCTCTCCCTTTGACTTGTTTACCTTGGGGGCCTTTTAAATTGCACAAGTGCTCTTCTCCTGCACTCAGCCATGTGGCCCCCTTCCCCAATTCCCTCCAGCTCCATCAGCTGCCCTCCCCAAAGGGCTCACCCTCGCTTAATGGCTCACATTCCACTGACAGCTTTGCTTACATAACCTTGCCATGCTGTGCCTCTTGCTCCTCCAGTGGGGAGACGGCAGCCCGCCCTGCAAGCGTTAGGCACCAAACTTTCTCCTTGTTCAAGCAGAGCCTGGAAATTCACCTCTCAGGGAGGCTTTCACTGCAGTTCAGGGTTACCAACCTTCTTTCATTTGGATCTCCTGATAGAGGTCAAGCCTGTTCTTAGCTTTCTTGGCCTTGCACAGCTGTCAATCCGTCACTTCTCAAACCATCCCTGAACCATCACTGAAGGCATGGATTTGTTCCACACCCAAATTTAGTGCTGTTTTTTAAAAAATTTAATTAATCATAATTTATTTACTCTATTTAAATTTACTGGATGCCCAGCTCTTTAGAGAAATTAGACCTCTAGTGTTGATATAATTTATCACAGCCCATAATTCTAATATGCAAATATTGGGTTAACCAGGTACTCCAAGCATAAAATTCAAGGTTTTTTTTCATGATGAAAGTGATGTAACACATTTCATAAGTCTATGAAAAATCATGACCTGCAACGACTGCACTCCAGGGTCAAGCAATAAAATTAAAATTACCACTAAGCATTAAAAGCTGAAAGTACCACCAAAGCACCCCATTGAGTAGTCTTTCTCCAACCCCACTTCGATGTGCCACCTGTATTCTCTGTTCTGTTTTATTAATAAAGGCGTTTTTTTTTTATCCCACCCAATCTGTAGACAAGAAGTTCCACAGATGAACTGCTCAGCCTTGTTAGTGTCCATGCAGGGGGTCTACACACAGGTCCAAAAAATGTCAAAATGGCAGCCGAAGATTCACCCCTTTTTTATACGTGTCTCACAGTCAAGACGTACTTTTAAAAGAGTGACAATTTGACTGCATGGACACAGCTGTCATCCTGATATTTTTTGCTTCCATGTCCCTCCACCTGTTACTACCTAACAAAATTCTGCCTTCCTCTAACTTCACACAATTGTTTTGCTTCTTGTACCTTTGGGATGATAAAAAAAAAAGATCTTAGCTTTCTTCTTCATGACTCCCTTTCAGTTTGCCATGTGGATGACAACAAGAACAAAAATTTGCCAGCACTATTGACAAACTGTGTAAGTGTTGTTGTTTTAAATTATCCATTTATGTTAATTGCAAAGAATACCGTTGTCTCTTTCTGTCTAAATGCAGCCATCCATTTTATCTCCACCTCAATTTTCTTAAAACTTTAAAGTGCATAAGGCTGCATGTTGGAGTAGGTAAATGGGATACCGTATGTGGCGCACTTTTGGCCTTCAGCACTGTTAATCTCTGTTTTCCTCTTGGAAAGAGAATGATGTGATACAATCCTATTTAAGAAGCATATGGAATCCATGGAGTTATTTATATTTAAGTCTACCGTGTTCATTAGATAGCAACTGTGAGCACACCCGTTGTCTCACACATCCCCCACACACATCCATAGGCGTTCAGCATGGCTAGTCTGTACCACCCAGTGGCTGCCCACCTCTCAACCTGATGAGGACAATAAATCAGAAAACCTTTTTGGCTTCCATTACTTTCCCTGCTCTGGTTAACATCTTCAGAATCATCTGATTCATCCATCATATTCACTGGATTTTTAATCCTTTGATTTTTCTCTGTTCCTGTTTTTCCCCCACATCATTTGTTTGCTGGCAAAGAATTGGCTAAAGATATACAAAGATAGATAGACATGGTTATAACTCATACTCACTTGTTCACTCTCTTTCACACACACACACACTTTTGAATCTAAAACAAGGGAGGGGGACCGATATATTCAGAATTTCTCAGTTTCAATGCAGATACAAAATTCTGACAGGGTTTAATGAAGATGCTGTGGATGCAACTGGGCCCTTCAGTTCTCCAAAGATAATCATCTTTAAAAATAATATTTGTTAGCTAGACAAATAACCTTTCTCTTGACACCAAGCCTGTCGAGGCTAATTAACTGCATCTCCTTCCAAAAGCACATCAGGGAACTGAATTTCATACAGTTGTTACCCAGATGTGATCTGGATGAGATGATGAAGATGGAGTTTTCCTGAAATGGAGAAGGGAGACAAAGCTTCCTGTCTGGAATAAAGATATTCCCTCATCCACTTTTCAGTCAGCCAAGTTTTCCCAAGGAACTCCAGCCTCACATTAATACGATGCCTTTGCTCTTTCCTTTCCTTTCCTTTCCTTTCCTTTCCTTTCCTTTCCTTTCCTTTCCTTTCCTTTCCTTTTGCCATTCAGAACTCTCCCCATTGTTTAACTGGGATTTGAAAGCTAAAATAATGAAAGCCAGAAAGATTCAGGAGACCTTGAATCTGTGGGGAAAAGATGATAATAGTACACGTAGTCTTCATCTTATAACAGGCCACTTAGTAAGTGTTCAAAGTTACAACAGACTGCCCTAAAGCTACTTATGCAGACTGCCCTAAAGACTGCCCTACTTATGCTACTTATGCAGACTGCCCTAAAGCTACTTACTTGCAAAGTTATGACGGCTGCAGAAATTTGCTCTTAGGACCAACTACAGGGAAGCTGCGGCCCTTGCCACAAAGGCAAAGCAGGTGTTCTCCTTGTGAACCTGTGGGAGGCTCCTTTTAAAGGGGGCTCCTGAAATGAACCAAACCAAACAAATGCAATCTCCTTTCAGAAAACCCTTCCTGTATTGCAAGGATAGAACTTGATGAAAAACCACAGGAGTGGAGACCAGAATTAGATCCAGTATTCCACGTCTGGTCTCTGTCATGGGCATCTTCATACATGACAAGGTCTCAAGTGTCTGGTTCTTCCAATCGGTCATCAGCAACTAATGCACCTGCCAGTGTAAAGGCTGAAACTGCAAAAGCAGGAGCAGCCTGTGCTGAATCAGAAATGGAAACGGAAAAAGAGACAGCACGGTTAGAGTCTGAAAGAGAGAACTTGAAGGAAAGAAGCAAGAGGCCTCCCTGGAAGTGCAGGAAGCCCTGTTAGAAAGGGCTGCCATAGAGAAAGAAGAAGCAGCTGCTACAGCTGAAGTCGAAGCCCTAGAAAGTTTCATAATGAATGCAGGAAACACAGCAACATGCCTGGGCCACAAGCTGAACTCCAAGATCCTCTGCAATGCACTTCAGAGTGCATCAGGTAACTATGCTCACCTAGATGGAAAAGACAACCTTCCAGAAGCAAGCCAGAGGTGTTACCCAGCACCACTACAAGCCAGTGACAAGCTTCAAGCCTATAAAAGAGAAAGCTGCAAGCAAAGCTGCTGCTCTGATGACAGACACCCCTGCAGCCAAGGTCCCTGAGCCTGCAAATTATCCCACAGGATCAGCCTTCATGTCAGAGCAGGATAAAAAGGACCAGCTGAAACCAGAGACTCCTAAGAGGCATGGCTATACAATGCACCTCAGTAGTGCCACAGTTGGCTAATCAAACCACCATAGACTTTGCCAAGTTCCTTGCATGACATGAATTAGCCACACAAGGATTTCAAAGTTTAATTATCGTCCTGGAAGCTGTAAGAGCCGGGCTATCTTCTTTCCTGAAAGCCACCAGAGGCTTGGATTTGTCATGCAGTGAAGAGAGAGGCGTAATAGTTCAATGGCTCCAAGTTGAATCTGCTGAGCATGCAGAATGAATCAGGACAATACACACAAACTACCCTTCAAATTATCTGGGACAGACTTGATGAGTGCTATGGCTCAGCAGAAGCCATGGAAAATGCACTGATCAAAAGACTTGATCACTTTTCTAAAATACCCGGCAGAGCCTAACAGAAAGTTAGGGAACTTAGCGACTTACTAATGGAACTCCAGGCAGCTAAGTTGGAAGGGGACTTGCAAGGACCTGCATTCCTTGACTCCTCCAGCGGTATCAATCCCGTTGCACAAAAGTTACCCTATAACTTACAAGAGGAGTGGATCATACAGGGCTCCAAATACAATGTAAAAGTACAATGTTCCTCTTTCCCTGTTTTTGTGGACTTCATGTGCCAACAAGCTAAAACAAGAAACAACCCTAGCTTTGACTTCACATTGTCACCTGTTGCTCCATCAGGACATAATCTTTGCAAGCCTCCAATAGCAGTTCACAAAGCTAACATGACTCCTCCAGATTCCTTTCACAGGTCTGCCAGCTCCTCTTACACAGGAGATCAGGGATGCTGGTATCCTCTGCACCAGAAGCCACACCCTCTCCTAAAATGCAGAGCCTTCAGGCAGAAATCCATGGAAGACCTCAAAGCTTTCCTGAAAGCAAACAGCATTTGCTACAAGTGCTGCTCATCAGCCCCTCACTTTGCCAAGGACTGTAAGGTCAGTGTAAAATACACAGAATGTGTCAGCACAAGCCACAAGGCAGCTCTACACCCAGGGGCAACTCCATGGACTTTACAATATACTTACAGTGCCAGTAAGCACAGAGGAGAGGAAGAACACACTGCTACAACCCCAAGTAAAATCAAGGCAAGTGCACAGAAGCCTGCAAAGGGACTGCAGGTGGCAGGCCCTGCTCCAAAGTCTGTTCAGTCAGCATCTACCCAGCAGGCCAAAGGGATAAAGCCATGAAGCTTTATGCCATTCTAGACGATCAAAGCAACAGGTCTTTAGCCAGCTCAACCTTCTTCGATATCTCTGGCATTAAAGGCATTCCCTATTCCTTAAAAACTTGTGCAGGAATTGTGGAGGCGGCAGGAAGAAGAATATCTGGCTACCAAGTTGAGTCAGTAGAGGGGAAAACATGTCTGAGTTCACCAACTCTTATGGAATGAAACCAGATCCCTGACCATACATCTGAAGCCCCTACGCCAGATGCAGTTGTTGAGATTGAACCACTTTGCTTCTTTCAAACCTTAAATGCTTTTCAACTTGCCAATGAACTGGGAGGAGGGAAGCGGGAAATGGATGCGGAGATCCTGAGAGCATAGGAACCATCAAGGTCACCACTGCAGGTGCTGGAGAAAGAGATGGACTGTTCCCCTAACAAAAGGACATCTCATAATTAGATAATGTGATCACATTGTCCCATCAGCCCTTTTCCAGTTCTCTGGTAGTCCCCTGGTGCTCCAGGATTTTTGAAAGATACGATTCAGTGGTTCTGAGATCATAGGTGCCCATTTCTTCCAAACCCTGTGATGTAATCCATCTGGACCTGAACTCTTCTGGAATGGATAGGTGTTGTCTTACCATTTTCCTGCCTGCTTTGAACCTTAACCATAATCTATCTGTTATGGTAGTATTTTTAATAACTTCCACTTGTTTTTTTCTTTTGTGTAAAGACAGATGCAAAGAATGAATTAAGCAGTGTTGCTTTCTCCCAACTGCCTGTCACCTCCTTGCTATCTTCTCCCAATAGTGGATTTATCATTTCCTTCACTTTTTGCTTGTTTTTTACATGTTGAAAGAAGCTTTTTTATTACTTTGTTGTTTGTTGCAGATCTTAGTTTAAGCAGTGGTGGGATTCAACCGGTGTAACAACTGACTCGGCACACATGGTGCATTAGGAAACAACTGTAAAACGTAGCTTACCATCAGCCCCGGTGAGTAAAACAGCTGAGATGTGGCAATCTGCTCTGCCACTCCTATCAGCTGGGCTTCAAACAAAGGAAATATAGGACAGACTAACACAGGGTTGGGTGGGTGCGACAAACCCATTACTGGAACTACTGGCTCACCCGAACCGGTCCATACTGGCTGAATCCCATCCCTGGTTTAAGCTTTAGCTTTCCTGAATTCGTGTCTACAGATTCAGGCTATTCTGGTATTCTTCCTTAGTTAGATATCTACAGAGGTGATGTACAGGTAAACATTGATTTACGACCATTAGTGAGTTTAGCGAATTACAAAGGAACTACAAAAAAGTGATTTGCAACTGGTCCTTGCACTGGTCCATGCCTACAGTCGTGGGATCAAAATTCAGGTGCTTGGCTGCATTTATAATGGGCGCAGTGACCTGGACTCATGTGGTCACCATTTGCAATTTTTCCAGTCAGCTTCCAAAAAACAAAGTCAACGGGGGAAGTCAATTTGCTTAACAATTATGTGATACATTTAATGACCAAAGCAAAAAAGCGTGTAAAATTTGATGCAATTCACCTTGCAATCGCCTTGCTTAGTGATGGAAGTTCCAGTCCTAATTGTGGTCATATGTTGAAGATGACCTATATACAAAAAACCCATAATATTTTAGTCACCAGTCATGGCCACAATATTGACTATTTTAACAAACACAAACATACACAGAGGCACACCTGTGACACTGAATAAGTCTTAAATCATGAATATTAGCACAACCCTTAGGTAACTTTTGCAAAAAAAAAAAAACTTTTTTCACTGATATTAATATAAGAACATCTATTAATCCAAATAATGACTCAAAAAGGTTAACATACTTTTGTCTTATGAAAGACCAACATAGTTACAATTAAAGCAACCATAAAAGGACCCCCACTTTAAATATTGAAATACCAAAATATTAAAATGACCACTAAAAGTGCAAACATCAATATAATTTACATTTTATTTATGTAAGGTTTAATCTTTATTAATTTGCATCTGAACTTTTGCAAAGCTTCAACTGCCAACTTTAATTTGAAGGGAGCTTAACTTTTGTGTGAGAAGGCTACTATGATCCAGAAACTCATCTGGTTTAAGGTTTATCTTCTACTGTTATAAAATAAATGTTTAAGAAAACTGTAATAAGGGGCAAAGGAAACATGAAAGTGATTGCTGGAAAAATGAAGTACTAGGAGGCATCAAAGAGTCTAGAAGAAGATTAGTTCTAATAATGCCTGATAAGTTCATACTTCAGCATTCATATATTATTTCTCCTGTTGGCAGCCCTCTGAAGATAGACTACTTCAAGATAAAAATTGCAAAACTTTATTTATATACAATTATGAGTACATTTAGAAAGAATGTTAGGTAGAGTACAATGAACTTGCTTTAATTTGAATGGCAAAGAAAGTTCTAAAGATAACCATATTCAGGCAGAACTGCTACATCTTATACAGAATTTAGAAAGAGTATGGTAGCACCTTTTTAGGATTAACAATTTTATTTTAGGCACGTAAATAAAACATCCATCTTGCAATAATAATTTCCTTCAAATATGACTAAGCAGGGAACAGCATGCTATTAAACAAGGGAAGCTGAAGCAAATTTGGGAAGCTGGAGGAAGAAGGGGTTAGATAGAGCTAGTCTACCATTTTCACTGAGGGTCTCATGCAAGAATTTGCAGAAGGAGAGCCAAGGTAGTTGGCAGCACAGATTCAGAACGAGTCCAGTCATATCTTTTGAGATCAACACTTCTGTTAAAGCATATTTACGTTTACACTTTAATGGAATTGTTAGTCTCCAAAGGTACTACCAGATTCTTTCTGAATGCTATGTAAGTTGTAATTCTGCCTTAATATGGTTATTTGGGATCTTTCTCCAAAGAATTCAGAGTGAGATTATTGTTTCTTGGGGGGGAAATTATCAGTGCCAAAAAAGACAATGAATTTCAGCAACTATCAGGACAAAATAAAAAACAGAATAGGTCACAAAGAATAGGGCCAAAGTTTTGTTCTTTATTCCTTCCTTATTTTCCTTTTTACTCATAATAATGATTAATATTATGGCAACACCCTGAATCGAGGGTAAAAAACACAGCTCGTTCCCAAAAATATGACTCACCCTCTTTGCTCCCA
Organism: Hydrophis major; assembly: GCA_033807585.1. NCBI lineage: Eukaryota > Metazoa > Chordata > Lepidosauria > Squamata > Elapidae > Hydrophis > Hydrophis major. The sequence continues at coordinate 6,398,542 of CM066335.1, read as the reverse complement.
ACTATCTTTGGAAAGAATTGCAGATCCTCTGGGAATATCTTTCCGAATTCTGTCCAACCTTACAATGTGTCTTGGGAAGGAGCAATTCAACAAAACCCCACACCTGTTGCTAGGTCACATGAAAACTGTAGTGGGGAAATGCTCCTTGGAGACTCCAGGGTGGCCTTCCTAAGTCAGAATCACAGAATACAGATCGTCCTCAGCTTACGACCACAATCAAGCCCAAAATTTATGTTGCTAAGTGAAGAATTTGTTAAGTGAATTTTGCCCCCATTTTATGACCTTTCTTGCCACAGTTAAGTGAATTATTGCAGCTGTTAAGTTAGTAACTTAGTTTTAAGTGAACCTGGCTTCCTCATTGAATTTGTTGCCTGAAGCTTGCAAAAGTGGATCAAATGATCGCAGGACACTGCAACCGTCATAAATATGAACCAATTATCAAGCATCTGAATTTTGATCATGTGACCATGGGGATGCTGCAAAGTGCAAGCCATGGGTCATAAATGTGAAAAACGGTCATAAGACCTGTGTTGGCCTCTGATTATAACTGTACTTGCTTTTATGTTGCTTGATTATATTTTCCAGTATATTCCCAGTTATTGATGTCAGGCTGACTGGTCTTTTCCAATCCTCTGGTAGTTCCCTGATGTTCCAGGATCTTTGAAAGATAGGGTTCAATGCAGAGGTGGGATTCAACAGGTTCTGACCAGTTCTGGAGAACTGGTAGCAGACATTTTGAGTAGTTTGGAGAACCAACAAATCTCGCCTCTGACTAGAGATTTTACAGTCGCTTTCCCCTGCCATGCCCACCAAGCCACGCCTGCAGAACTGGTAGTAAAAATATTTGAATCCTACCATTAGTTCAATGGTTCTGAATTCGCATCTGCCAGCTCCTTCATTACTCTGGGATATAATTCATCAGGTCCCAGTGGTTTCAACTCCTCTAGATCAGACAGGTGTTCTCTTATCATTTTCTTGCTTATTTTATTTTGTATTCCTGCTTTGTCTTTTATAGTCATGTTTTTTGTACATTATCTTTTTTGCATGAAGACTGATGCAAAGAATGAATTAAATAGTTCTGTGTTCTCTCTACTCTCTGTTACTTCCTTGCCATCTTCTCTCATTAGTGGACAGATCGCTTCCTTGACTTTATTCTTGTTTTTTATATGTTGAAGGAAACTTTTTAAAATTATTTTTGACATTTGTTGCAAGTCTTACTTCATTCTGAACCTTAATTTTTCTGACTTCATCTTTATGGATTTGGGTTACCTGATGATATTTGCCTTAGTTAAGTATTCCTCTTTCCATTTTTTGTACTTATCCTTTTTGTCTTTCAGTTTTCTTAGTTCTTTATGCTTGTTTCTTCTTAGATTTCTTGTTTTTCTTTTTCAGTATTGACTGGACTGGGCTTTTATAATCATATCTTTTTCAGATTTTCCAAAGCTTTTGAGTTGTTTCCCTTTTGTTTTTCCCTTTATAGCTGCCCCATTACTCCCCTCCTCTATGTTTTGGATGGCAAAATTATCAGCTGGGTTAGTTAGGAACTTATGCAATTTTCCACTTGATGCAAAATTTGTCTCCCAATTGATGTCAGGGTAGTTAAAGTCCCCCATCACTACCGTGGTGTGTTTCCTATATAAATTTGTTAACTTGTTATCAAAAAGTTCATCCATTTTGTTCTGCTTGGTTGATTGGACTGTAGTATACACCTATGGCAATGTCATTTCCCCCTTTTATATGGACCCATATGCATTCTAGGAGGCTTTCATTCTTGGTTTTGTGCATTTCTGTTCAAATGCAGTGATAATTTTCACATATAATGCAACTCTTCTTCATCTTTTGTTAGGTCTGTTTCTTTTGAATAGTTTGTATCCGTCCATCAGTACATTCCAGTCATGAGTTTCATCCCATCAAGTTCAGTAATGGCAACTATATCATACCTGGCCTCGTGTATTAGTACTTCAGGTTTGAGCAACAAATAACTTCAACTTGTTTGTTGCCCAAACTTTGAGCATTCATGTATAGGCATTTGAGACTTGTATGGGTGATTGATTCACTCACCCCCTCAATTTTAGTTTAAAGCCCTTCTGATAAGTTGAACCACTTGTTTTCTGAATAGATTCTGAATAGGTTCTTGTGAGGCACAGCCCCTCCCTTGCCAGAAGTCCTTCTTGTAGTTAATGCAGACCACGGTCTAGGAATCTGGAATTCTCTTGGAGGCACCAACGCTTGAGCCAACTCTTAAGTCCTCAGTCAGTGATACCAGGAAGTTTACAGATAGTCTTTAGTAAAAAAATAAAGAGGTAACCAAGTGAACTTGATCCAAAGCTTTGTGGAATCAGCTGAAAAAGTTTGATGTCCTGCACGGGGAAGGGGGCATATTTGATTGGAAGAAGAGAATAATAAGTTGGAACATTTCTAGAGAAGGACAAGGTGATGGTAGTGATATATTCTATTGTCTGATAAAAGTATCATTGGTGTGTCAATTAGCACAGAAGATAATGGCAAAAAAAAAAAAACCCAAAATAGTTCTTCAGATAATAATAGCGCAACCTGCCCTTTCAGTGAACAGTAGGCCTTGAGGAACAGGAGAAAAAAACGATGCCAAGACAGCTGAGAAACCATCTCAGACTGGGTCCATCCTAATTCTCACAAAGATAAAAAGAGGGAGAAGGGAGATACATGCAAACTTGCAAGATTCTGCAAACTGCAAATTTATAATAAAAGCATTAGCATCTGTATCTTTGATTTCCTAGTTTGGTCTACCTTGAAGGAATGACAACACATAAAGCAGACACCAACTTGCAGTTGAAAAGGATGTGAAATATTGTTAATAAATTAGATGTCGTGTTAGATATTGTAGTGCAATAGCACTACCACTTAGATGTATAAACCACTTCACAGTGCTTTATAGCCCCCTTTAAGTGGTTTACAGAGTCAGCCTATTGCCGTCAAAAATGTCTCCTCATTTTACCGAACTTGGAAGCATGGAAGGGTGAGTCAACATTGAGCCGGTGAAACTCGAACTGTCAAACTGCAAGCAGTTGGTGATCAGCTGAAGTAGCCTGCAGTGTTGCATTCTTACCACTGCACCTCTATGCAAATGCAAATGTCTTTGAACATTAGCAGAAGCCACAGAAACAAAGTGAGCTAAATGAATGTCAATGGAGACTTCAAGTGCAGATTTGTGGGTCTATTGGTGGCGATGCTCTTTGCTCATTGTTGAAAAGTGATGCTCATTTCTAGGAAGTTCATATCAGATTAAGCAGTCTCTAAGGTTACATAATTCTCAGTTCTCAGTGTTTCTCAACCTAGCTTGTTGACTAAGGAATTATGGGAGTTGAAGTCCATACATCTAAGAGTTGCTGAGGTTGAGGAACACGGACCTAGAGTTTGGACCGGAATGTAAACGTTCAACAGAGCTGGAATAAGACTAGAAATATATGCTTGCTGCGTTTTTGAACAGGGAAGCATTTTATATTATCTGCAAAGACCACCAACTTGCTTTGTATCACAATTCTCCAGCATGGCAGTAGGTGAGGGATGTGTGACCTTAATCATTCTTTCATTGTGTCTTATCTATAATTTATAATCGAGTACTATCGGGAACCTGTATTAAATTTATCTATCTGATCAACTGAGGATCAAATTATTAACAAGTAATCAAGTTGAGAAGAAGGGTGAAGTTGAAAAGATAACTATATATTTGTTGTACATCCACCAAATTAAACTGCATAGAAACATGTAGCACTTCCCCTGTATTGGAACTGAATTTAAAATGTAAATTTAGCCGGAATACTTTTCTGATCTAATATTGGATTTAAAATTTCATTAAAATCCGATGCAAAGCTAAAGTAAAATAATATTCAAAATAGTTTTGTAAAAACTATGGTCCTTGTGTAATAACATTATAAAAACATTCAACTGCTGGCTGTCAAGACTGACTCACATACTTTCGCCTATATTCTGCTTCACTCGCAGCTTGACAAAGGAAAAGGAAGGGGATGGAATGGAATGGAATGCGAAGGGAGGGGGAGGAATGGCAGCAGACCAAAGCTTTGGTCCTGGTGACTGACCCAGATTGGATCCTGCACTAAAGAGAGCCCACACCACCCCCTTCAAGGTACCTTACGTCTCATTGTCCCTGCCAATTCAAAGGCTATGACCAGCTTTCTAGACTTCTCAATGGTAAAAGGCATAGAACGTCCCCGTTTCCACTTTGAGTTCCCCCTTACCGGTCAAAGCAATTGATGGATTGATTTTGAAAGTGGCTCTGGTTACTCATGTTGCAGATCCCTTGCATATAAGAATAGACACACACGCTTTTATCCCTCTGTGTCAGGGGTCCCCAACCACCTGGTCCGTGGACTGATACTGGGCCAAGGCAGGCCAGAAACTGGGCTGTGCAAATAAGCAAAGCCCCATCTGGGGGATGCAGGCAGCACCGGCAACCACATCCTCTCTGTTCCACAAAAACCCCTCTCTCCTTGGCACCAGTCCCTGGTGCCCAAAAGGTTGGAGGCTTCTTTCTGACCTTCTGATATTTCGCTCTCCCCACCCCCGCTAATGCCAAGCTGTCAGCTCAGGAAGCTTGGATAAGTGAAATAAAGCCATGACACAAGATGGCTGCCATTTCACAACCATTTGAGGAAACGCCCTCTTCTTGCCATGGTCACTGTGCCCAGACAGCAAACCCTTATTATCCCACTGGCAATAAAGCCCAGGGGAAAAACTTCCAGGCTACCAAGCAAGTCTTCAGATTTTGCAGTGTTTTGGGGGAGAAAGAAGTTCAGTCCTCCCTCCACAAAAAGACTGTGACTGAGCCATAGACCTAATCCCTGGAGCTAAAACGTCTGCCAAGAGACAGAATCTAACGTCAACCAGCATTTTTGGACTTTAGCTTTCAAAATGGCTTCATTAGAGTTTTGGAGTCATCAGCCTCAACTCCAACTTTTTTTGTCCCTAAGAAACCAGACCCAGATTCTGTAAACCAAGCAGGGAACCATATGTTGGTATTCTGCTTTAGCTAGGTGTCCCTCTTTTCCATTTTTTAAAAAATACTTGTCCTTTTTGTCTTTCACTTTACCAGAGAGTTCTTTGTGAAACCATGCTGGTTTCTTCTGAACTGTCTTGATTCTCTTTTTCAGGAGTATTGTGCTAGACTAGGCTTTTATAATATAATTTTTGTGAATTCCCCAAGCTTCTTGAGTTGTCTTTCCTTCCATGGAATCCTCCCCAATCTCTCTCTTAATTACTGAAATCAGATCTCTTTTGGTATGTTAATCAAAATTTTCAAGTTAAATTATTCTTTTACGTGAATCAATGTCTAACATTTTTAATTGTGCCATTCCGATCTGAAGAATCAAGATTACATTGTCTGTTTCAACTCATTTGTTGTAGTTTTTCTCTGCAGGAATTTCCTCATGCCAAAAAATCATGAGAACTATTATTTAAATTGAAAAGACACTTCCTCATGGGTGTTGACAGCTTTGAAAAGCTGAGGGCTGTTCTGCAGCTTTGAAAAGCTATTCTCCCTCAGATGAAGAATTATTTGCTTTTGTTATCTTCTTGATTTTAGATTTATGTTTTATCATCTCAGAACAATCATTTAACTCAAGAAAAACAAATGGTGCTTTCTGCTCACCAATTAAGCAAGAAAGCCATTCTGTACTCTTGTTGCCATTGTAATAATGTCCCATCACTGCTGCTCTTCTCCTTTTCTCTTCCAGATACCTGATGACAGAAACACATATAGAGCATCAGCATTGAAAACCCTGCACCACTTGCCAGTTGGATGCTGCCTTTCAAAAGTGAAGGGCCGATTTTCAAAGAGTCACGGAACTTCAGGGATGGGAGATTTTAATTACCTCGACCTCTCTTAAGAGACAATGAGAACCCTTTGCAAGAGTCTTCCAAAGTACCAGCCCAGCCCCTTCTTCCCTGGTGTGTTTTAGGAGGATGTTGCAAACAGCTCTTTTGGAAAGCATTCCAGCTGAGTTCACGACTTGTTCAATCTCCTAGTCTTCTTATTTTCATTCTTTGCTTTTCCTTTGCTTCTGGGATCGTTGTTAAAATGATTCATAGGTTTATAATGTTTTATTTACCTTTAATTCTTTCTGTTTGATGTGCCCTGGATGTTTAATGTTTTAGATCATGAAAGCTGCTAATTGCCTTTGGATTGTAGCAGAATTTAAATGTGATAGAGAGACTATGAATAGATCATATGAGGTCATGACTCCTGTCTTCTTTCCCAAGACAGACTCCAGCTTCATACCCACTGAGCTCAGTCCTTTCCAGGCTCTTTGAGGGTTAGGTCCCTTCTTAATTTTTTCTCTAAATAAATTTGTATTTTCATCAAAATTTGGGACTCCCTTTTCTCTTGTTTGCAGGTGGAATTTGGGTGGCAAGGATGAGGAGTAGTCTCAAGATGGAAAATATGCTCTTGCGTTTATGGCTAAAGTTAGTTTCCTCTCTGTTTAAAAGGAGGCAGTTTTAGCTCCCCTTTTTGTAGACTGATGCTGGGATCTTATGTAAATTAGAGCTGCTCTTTATACAGACAATTGTTAAATAGGAGAAAAAAAACTTCATACAGTTAAAAATCTTGTATGGAAACATTGCAGCTCCAGAAACAGGTGGCCTCCTCCGAGAAGGCTTCATCCTGAGATCACATGGAGATGGCCAAGAGGGAGAAGATTCAAGGGAGGGTCTTTGAAGAACTGAAAACCTGGACTGGAACTTTATCAACACTGAGATATTGGAAGTTAGGAGGGCGCTGGGTTGAAGGTCCAGCCCAATAATACCAATGCTCAGAAGAGATGCTGAGCCAGGTCCAGTAGACTACTTAGACCAAGGAACTTAAGACCAACACTGGAAAGATGTCACACATGGAGTCGTCTATAGGAGGCGTTGCATGTGTTTCCCTCCACCCCTACCTGCATGCATGCAAATATAGCATGTGCTCCTCCTAGAACCTAGCATAATTAAACATGTGGCTGAAATTTGGCAGCACGTTGGTTGAAAAGTCCGCGGTGTGATTTGAGTCTGTCTTAGGAATGGACAGGGTATATATTTCATTGTTTTACTGCTTTTCTGAGCTACCTACAACTTTGGAAAGGGAGGAAGGAAGTAAGTTTTGTTGATTGTCATTGCACCTTGTACAATGAAATTAAATACCATCTTCAGTGTACATTATGACTATGAAAATAAACACAAACACACCTCCTTCACATTCTATACATTGAACTGAAAACCTCTGATATTGCATTAATATCAGGAAGGAAGGAAGGAAGGAAGGAAGGAAGGAAGGAAGGAAGGAAGGAAGGAAGGAAGGAAGGAAGGAAGGAAGGAAGGAAGGAAGGAAGGAAACGAGGAAGGGAGGGAGGGAGGAAGGAAGGAAGGAAGGAAGGAAGGAAGGAAGGAAGGAAGGAAGGAAGGAAGGGAGGGAGGGAGGGAGGAAGGGAGGAAGGAAGGAAGGAAGGAAGGGAGGAAACGAGGAAGGAAGGAAGGAAGGAAGGGAGGAAGGAAGGGAGGGAGGAAGGGAGGAAACGAGGAAGGAAGGAAGGAAGGAAGGAAGGAAGGGAGGGAGGAAGGGAGGAAGGAAGGAAGGAAGGAAGGAAGGAAGGAAGGAAGGAAGGGAGGGAGGGAGGAAGGGAGGAAGGAAGGAAGGAAGGGAGGAAGGAAGGAAGGGAGGAAGGGAGGAAGGGAGGAAACGAGGAAGGAAGGAAGGAAGGAAGGAAGGGAGGAAGGAAGGAAGGGAGGAAGGGAGGAAACGAGGAAGGAAGGAAGGAAGGAAGGGAGGAAGGAAGGGAGGAAGGGAGGGAGGAAGGGAGGAAGGGAGGAAACGAGGAAGGAAGGAAGGAAGGAAGGAAGAAAGAAAGGATCTTGACATTTATATAATAACCCTGGGATATCCTTGGGAGGAGAGACATCCACTAATGGTTTTGGCTGGTTTTGATCTGACAGTGTGCCTGTATGCATGGCAAAAGAAGACTTTTCTGCTCTCCAAATATCTCAGTCTGGCCATATTCTTCTTCTTCTTCTTTTTTTGTACTTCAAAGAAAAAAAATTCAGGAATTGCCCACCTCAATCTCCCTGTATAGTATCTCCACAGTAGACAGCCCTTGTTATTTTAAATGACCTTATCATGTAGCTTTTGCAGATAGGCAGAGCCCTCATTATTTCAAACAACTTCATAGCAATTCCAGTTCCAATTACTGGGCCACATACTCTGTGAGATTTCAACACAGAATTCAGCCAGGAGTTCTTTCAAGACGAGCCAAGTTATGATACTGTACTTAATCTTTCCCAGTCAGCAGTGAGCTCATCTCCCATTACCTGGCAAGTCCAATAATCAAGAAAAGAGGAAGCCAAAACTGACATACATTTTTAAAGTCCTTCTCCCAAATAAAATAAAACTAGCAGAAGAAATCATACTAACTCTTGTCCCAAAGGTGCTTTTTCAAGAGGCAACTGGACTTTCTGTTTTTTCTTTGAAGACATTTTGCTTCTCATCCAAGAAGCTTCTTCAGCTCTGAAGAACGCACAAAGTCAAAGCAAACATGCACTGGGACAAAATGTATTTCAAAGAATAACCTCAATCCACTCACCCATCCAACCAAACAACCAAGCCCCAACCAACCAGTAATTAACAAATTCCTGGAAAAATGCATGGCTTTTTGAGATCCCCATGGTGATTAAAGTCATTCTGAGACACACAACTTTGGTCTGGCAAATGATTTGGAGATACAGTTTTACTAGTCACGCTTAGCTCTGGGATAATCATTAGTCAAAAAGATGGGAATTAATATGGCATTTAAGGAGGCCTTTCAAAACCGTTTTTAATCTAGTTTTTTCAGTGGGAGGTGGGGAGTTGTGATGTGTTTTCCTTGACAACTTTTGAGGATTGGTGGCCCTAAATTTATATGAAGTGCCCAACACCAAGAAGCCAGGAGAGCTGAAGGTTCACTTGTGATGAGGCTAGTTGGCCTCTCCAGATTGTACAAGGAGTAAATTTGTATTTGCTGTGCAGTGGGGATCTTTGGCACAACTCAATCATTCTACTAATGCTCGTCTTTCCCTTTAAATGTGCAGAGTGGCTGTCCTTTTGTTGATTTGTTCACCTTATTTATTCCTTGATTCATATCCCATCCATCCTCTATGAAGTAAAATACTCCCTACTCCCAACAAGAAGCCAGAGAAGTGAGTTGGGTTGGAAGACAGTTCCTGGTCTAAAGGCATTCAATGATCTCCCATGACAAAGAAGAAACTTGAACCTGAGTTTGTGGAAAGCATTTTTCTTGTTTTCTTTACTTCTACTAATAAAACTTTATTATGCTGGACCACCAGTTAAGAAAATACACTTCTGTTACTTCAGTAAGAGGGATCCTAAAAAAACAAATTCTTGTCCTCATGTTTGGTTTATACAATAATTAATCCCCGACAAATCATATCTTTATTTTGTTCATCGACCAACCGAGTAATGCATACATTGTACATGGTTAAACATGTTTAAGGAGGAAGGTTTTAAACCTAATGGCTTGCCTAAATGGGTGGATGTTTTTCTGCAGACACCCACACCAAATAGGGCCCCATTGTGAGAATGTTTGTCTTTTGATCCAGGTGCCAGGTGACACAGAATTCATGTAAGGATCCCAGAAACTTTCCCAGTGAAAGAGACACTCGTTTCCTGAAGGAGATGAGGTCTACGTGGCAATGTAAAACTATGTGCCCCGTGTTTTCTTTCATGCTTAAAGCATCCCTCACACAAATCGACAGCCAACTGGGGCTGTTTGTTGAGCAACCTGATTCTTCTCCGTCACTAGATGGTCCCCCGATGCCAGCAATGGTCTCCCTGATGTGAAACGAGACAGAAAAATGGAATGGATCTAATTTCAGCAGCACCACAACTGGCACAGGAAAATGTCAGAAAAGGCTCCCAACCTTTGCCTCCCCTTTATGCCTAGTATCTCCCCACTTTTTAAAGAAGAAATTCCATGCTTCAACTGACAGATTGGTTGACTGTGAGTGCCCTTGTGCCCAGAATCAGAGGGACGGAGCAGAGAAACCTACAAGCTATTTAACAGAGTGCAGTATTTTGGAAGTATCTGAGGCCATCCATGTCAAAACCGAAAAGCCCTTCTCAACAGAGGGGGAGGGATAGACACCATCTATCTCCAATAGGGTCCTATCTACAATAGGGTCCTTTCAACAGTTCCAAGAAGGTTCCACATCTATTTTTGAACCTAATGATGCAGATAAACCTCCAAGTGGCCTCAATCACCCTCTAAAAGATGCAAATGACCAGCTGTCTGCAAGGAATATAAATCCTTCCATTCCCGACCATCCAGTCAGAGATGAAGAAGCTTCTTGGATGAGAAGCAAAAGGTCTTCAAACGTTTTGAAGAAAGTCCAGTTGCCTCTTTCAAAAGCACCTTTGGGACAACTATGACCTGCATAACTGAGAATCTCCATGGACATATCTGAGGATAAAGTTCCCCGGGCTGTTGCAAAGTTTAAAATCCCATGTCAGGGTTCCAAGTAATAACTCCATAGAAAGCAGAACTCTGAGGTAGACTAGTTCCCCAAAAAACAATTTAATTGGAGGTATCGTATTGGGACAAGCTGATGAAAACTGAATCTAAAAGTTCCCAGTTTTCATCCAATCGAACAATTAAAGTTCCCTCTTTCCCCAAACAATCAGTTGCATTGTCCAATCAAGGTGCTAGCTGGTCACATGGTAACCAGACTCCTCCTCTCCCCAGCCACCTATTGGAATGTCCTTGGTTCCCACAGGAAACTATTTTGTTTTGGCCACAACCCCCACCACCCATCTAACTATGTTTCCCCTCCCCATCCCTTCTTCGCAGTATAGCAACCCTGAAGCCTCCAAAATGGCCCCAATCAGGTTCACTCCAGAGTTTTCAAACTACGTCATTTTAAGGTGGGTGGAGTTCAATTCCCAGAATTCCTCAGCCAGCAGTCTTTAAGATGGATAATCTTCAACTTCTAGAATTCCTGTGTGCTTCTTATCCTGCCTCTGGTGTTTTGGAAAATAAGTCACCCCTCTCTTCCCTGTGACAGCCCTTCAAGTATTGGAAGATGGCTATCATGTCACTCCCAAGCCTTCTGTTCATTAAGCTCGATGTACCTAGCTCCATTATCATTCCTCATACAATTTATTCTGCAGATTCTTTGCCATATTAGTTGCTCTTCTCTGCAATCTTTCTAGGGCCTCAGCATCTTTTTTGTACCATAGCAACCAGAAATGGATGTAGTATTCCAGGTGTGGCCTCACAGGGCACAGGAGGCTAAACCGTATGAACTATTGCGGGAGCTAGATGCATCTAGTCTAATGAAGAAAAAGATCAGGGGTGACACAGAATAAAAGGATTGGAAGGGATCATGGAGATCTAGTCCATCTTCTGGCTCAAGCAGGAGACCCTCTATCATTCTGGACAAATGGCTGTCTAGTCTCTCTCTGAAAATTTCCAACAATGGAGCACCAACAGCTTCTGGAGGTAAGCCATTCTTCAGATTCATTGTTTGTACTCTCAGGAAAGTTCTCCTTATTTCTAGGTTGGATCTCTCTTTAAGGACCTTCCACCTGTTACTTCTTGTCCTGCCCTCAGGTACTTTGGAGAGTAGGTTGATGCCCCACTTCTCTGTAACAACCCATCAAATATTGGAAAAGTGCTGTCATGTCACGCCAGCCCTTTCTTTGTTAAATTAGGCATACCTAGTTCCCTCAATCAATCAACATATGGTTTAGCCTTCAGACCTCTTATCATATTTGATGCTTTCCTCTGCACTCTTTCTAGAATCTGAACATATTTTTGGATCATGGTGATCAGAATTGGATGGAGTATTCCAAGTGTGGTCTCATCAGTGCCTTATAAAGTGGTACTATAACTTCACGATATAAATAATTCCAATACTTTAGGACCTGCCAAAGAGAAGAGGGGGTGAACCTATTCTCTGTACCTCAGGGCAGGACAAGAAGTAATGGATGGAAGATCAACAAAAAGAGATTTGCCTAGAATTAAGAAGAAATGTCCTGACAGTGAGAATAATTAATTAGTGGAATGGCTTTCAGAAGTTGTGGCGTTCCATCACTGGAGGTTCTCACGAAGAGATCAGGCAGCCATTTGTCTGGAAAAGTATAAGATTGGACTAGAAAACCTCAAAAGTCCCTTCCAACTTTTTAATTCTGTTCCACCTTTCCCAAACCTTCAAATGAAGCCACCTGTCCTTTGCTGAGACATTTTTTTGCAATTAGGGAGACAGTTGGGAACTGTCCAAGGTGCTGTCTGATGTTTACCAGTGCTTGTTTTGACCTGTATATTTTCCTACTGGCAAACACACTGATCTATTTGGTTACATTTTCCTTTCCTAAAGTACTTGACTAAGTCTGATTTATCAAAATTTGAGTACTTGCTTTGTCCTATCATAATCTATTTATTTAGATGTATCCACTGTCTTTTAGCTGAAAGATCTCCGCAATATTTTATAATATATTGTAAAAATACATCAGTTAGAAATGAGTTGCTTTTTGTTTAATTCATACCCAGGTTTTGGTAAAGTTAGATTTTTCTCTCTGCCCACCCCATTCTTGCAACACAGAACCTTATTTAGGGGACTTATTCTGCAACACAGAACCATATTTAACGTTTTTATATGTTTCTTTATTAAATGTCATAATAAAATGAAAAAAACAGAAAAAACAAAAGTTAGAAAACTAAGAAAAAAACTGCAAAAAAGAGGGAAAAAGTGTTGACCTGACATTTTTCAGTGCAGTAGAATTTTTTTAAAAAAATCTCAACCATTGGCTTTATATTTCCCAAAATCTAAAGCCATTTCTATAATAAAGTTCTTTCTGTAGTCATCAAAATCCATAATCAGAGTTTCAATTCTTTTTCAGTTTTGAGTAAAAAGTGGTTTCCAAGAAGAAATGAACAGTCAATTTTGCCACTCTGTTTACTGCATTGCCTTCAGCAGCCACACTTCCACTGTGGGAATTAGTATTTCCATCTTTGTGCATATATGAGGTTGCCTCTCCCAAAATACACATGAGGTGCAGTCCACATGGTCATTAGTATCTTCATGTAAGGAGCAGAGTATTTTAAAAATTGCAGAAACAAAGAGAACAAAGAGATTTGACTGAATTTGAAGATCTTATAATACTGTATGTAACTTATAAAAGCTGCTAAGGCTCCTGTATAAATTACTGGTGAAAAACTAAGAGTAAGGCAAAGATTGCATTATTAAATGAATCCAGAATTTAGATGTGCAAATAGGTGTGCAATAATGGGAATGTCAGTGAAAGATAAAGTTCTACCAAATGTTAGAAAAATCAGTGTGTGATATTCTTTGTTGACTCTGACTTTTCTCTGTTGCTATATTATCCCAGTCTTTATTGCTAAAAATGATTTTTTATATATATTCATATAGCTTTTGTGTGTATTTATATGTATATGAGCCTTCACAGGAAGACTGATGGAAGCATGTCACTCATGGGAAGAAAACAGCAACCAAGTACAAGGCCCAGCTGTCTGGCCCAGCCTCTCTGGAGCTGAGCAACTGACTTCACAGCCTCCCCCTGAAAGGAAGCATCTGGAAAGAGGCCTCACCAAGTGCTCCTGTGAAAGGAGGAAAAGCAGCCCAGACTTTCCTGGGGGGAAAAAGGCGAGTCTTAGTGACAGGAGATTCAACTCTATGGGGAAGAGAACGTCAAGTGTGAATCGCTTATTGTCTTCTTCTTCTTCAACTTGCCAATGAAAAGGGGGTGGAATGTGTAGGGAGAAACAGGTTGCCCAGATGTCATTCACGGACCATAAGAGCCTGCAAAATGCCAAGGTTACTATTGCAGGTGCTCGATAGAGGACTTTTCCCATAACAAAAAGAAGTTCTACTGCTGGACAATGTGAACACTTGAGACTAACTAAGCAAGCTTTCACGCGGGAAAGGCAGAGCTGGTTTCGCTTCTTCAGTTCCAAGATGGTGTATGCAATAAAGATGTACTTTGGGGGAAATCAAAGACCCAGAGAGTTCCTTTTGTTGGGTTCGCTTCTCAGACCATTGGCATTAAACCAGCTCTACTTTTAATGCAGCCTATTCAGATGCTTCTGAGAGAGCTTTTAACGTAGCCATGTCAGAAACCGAGAAGAAAGTTGATGCCGCAGTGAAGCCTGGAGCAGCCCACCCTGGGAAACACCAGCAATGGCCCAGGTGGACTCCAGAGTGCAGCCGGAGGGGATGTAGTCCAAGCAGAGGGCCCAGAAGTCAGTGCAGCTGCTGGTGGTGTGGGGAGCCATGGCAGGATCCTTCCACCTTGTCCCAAAAACCCAAAGGGCGAGCAGTGTGGGGGAGGCAACTAAAGCGGAATTCCCTCTGATCCCATGGGGGTGGGGGTTGCAGTGACTTGGGGCAGCAAACGGAAGGAGGGCTGCAGATTGGGAAGAGCTGGTAGGGTGGAAGCCCCTGACCACGAGTTGCTTTGGTAGAGCAGCAGTAGGAGTTTCATAGGGATGGAGATGTGGAGAGCAGCATCAGGGAAGTCATTGACCATGGGAGCATGGCTTGGGACAGGACAGGCACTGGCCACCCCCTTCTCTGCCCCAGCCAATGGGGTTGGGGCATATGTGGTGAGGACCAGAGGGGCCCCGAGGGGTGGCAGGAATCATAACTTCAAACATTCACTAAATGAACTGCTGTAAGTCAAGGACTACCTGTATTGCAAGCCACCCAATCAAGCAAAGGAAATAGATGAACTTTTTGCTGGTCAGTTAACAAATGTATGCAGGAAACAGACCACAGTAGTAATGGGGGACTTTATCTACCCTGACATCAACTGGGAGACAAACTCTGCATCAAATGGGAGATTGAATAGGTTCCTGACCAACTTAGTTGAGAATTTTGGCATCCAAAAGTTAGAGAGAGATAAAACTAAATTAAAATTCCAAACTGCAATAATTTGGCCCCTGTAAATCAAAAAGATTTGCAAAACACTTACATAAAAGGTCAGACTAGTTTGACCACATAAAAATTGATTTGAGTCATCCAACTCTCTCCATTATCAATCACCCCAAACATCCAACTTCGATTGTTCAGCTGTAAATTTGGAGGATTCCTTAATTCGCATTGTCATTGCTCTGGCAATTTTTGAATTTCTACTTGTATAAATCTATTCCCCACTTCCCCCATGCTGGACAGCCAAAATACGTTTCTCATCACAGCAAATGTGAGGATGAATGTTCAGATAACAACTGCAAGCCCAGAATAATCCCCTTACCCAAGTTGAGCTTCTATGCAGGCAATCCTTAAAAGGGAGGGAGGGTTGTTGTTGGGGGAGGGGCTGCGATCATTTTCCTTCCTTTTAATTTACTCTTTTATACTGAGACATTCAGAGATTTTGGCTTTTTCTTTTGTTCTGCTTTGTTGTCATTAGGCATGACTGTGGTTTTATCAAGTAATTACTTATTTTAGTGTCTTTTTAATGGAATTTTACAGTTTATGGCTTTTATATTTCATTTCCAGATTAAAATTTAAAATTTTCTTGCTCAAACTGTTTTATAGAAGAAATTTCAGTGTTCTGCAACTTTGCATTTTTACTTGCTCCATTATTTTCTCTTTTTTCTTTTAAATATAAAATGAAATAGTAATTTATAATTTTACATTAGTTATATCAATTATAATTTCTTTTTTCTTTTACCAAAGATTGTTTTTCTACTGTGAATATTAAAGATTTAAGAAATATGTCTAAGAAAAAGAAATATTTAAAAAGAGAAAACAAAAAATTATAAAATTAAAGTATAAATTGAAGTTGTTGAAGCTTGCAGTTGTTTTTTGCAAGAAATTTCCCAAAGTGTAGGACACGCTTGGCAGATTTATTCATTGTTTCCACAAATGCTGGAAGAGCTTATTCTAAACAGAGGGTAGATTTACTTAGAACTGGCCTGAGAAGACGGACATGTGTTATACAACTTAGAAGCACAAAGAGAAAGAGGAGATTGGAGATTACTGTCACTTGCTCAGCAAGGTGTTGGCTGGCAGAGAATGGAAACAGCAAGGGGAAAGGGACCAAAGTCAGGGGGAAAATGTATGATGATAAAATGAAAGGCCATGGGCGACAAGTACATCACCGACAAGTACTGAGCTACCATGGTACTTCAGCCTTGCTTCTCACATCGGATGGAGTTATTTGCAGGGACAGCTCCGTCCACCCAGACTGCTCTGTTTTTCAGGTTATCCGTGGGCCACCTTCAGCAGAACAATTAATGCTACTTTTTTTCTGTGGGAGAATCTATAAGAGATAACCACCATTAGAACTTATTCCTCCTTGTTGTTTGAGGGTAAAACTGAAAAAAAAAAAAAAAAAGCATGGCTTTTAGGTACTCAATTGATCACTATACGAAACAAACAAGCAAACTGGGTTATCTTCAAGACTGTGCTAATATTCATGCACATGGCACAAACTGATCCAGGCACAGGTTTTGGGTGCTGTGGGTGGCAGAGACGGCCTCAGTTGCTTGGATCCATGCAGAGAAAGATGTCGGATTCTGTAACAGGGATTTTGTTCCTTGTGCCCTCCATCTGGTAAACTTGCAAGATTCATTTTGCTCGCCATGTACAATGTATACATCCGGATTACACTGTGTTGTTTCTGTGTCATAGAATATATGGGTGGGTATGTGCATCACTTTGTGTTTATTTATTCTGTCATCTTTACGTAGTGTATATTGGAGAGGTGACCCTTTGGGAGCTGCATGCAGTGAAATTTCATTTTAATGTATCCTGATTAGTGTACATTCAAAGTGACAAAAAAAAATCTCTTCTCTCCTTTCCTCTTCCCTTCCCTTCTTTGTTCTCTGACAATTCTATTCCATTCCACTCCATGCTTTATCCTAGTCCTTATCCTATCCTATCCTAGGGGTGGGCAAATCCAGATGTTATTTGCCAGATGCTCTGGGCAAGCATTGGGAAGGACCAGCCAGGGAGGGGAGAATCCTGGAGGGCAGGAATCAGGTCTGCTCCCCCCCTTTGAGCCCCCCCCAGGTGGAAGCGGCATCTTGGCACCTGCTGGGTCCCTGGCAGCACATCACGAGGGCTGCTTGGTCGCAAGAGGGGGGCAGTGGGGGGGCCCTGGGCAGACCGAGGCGGAGAGAGGGTGAAGGGGTGGAGGTTGGGGGGCAGCACCCAAGGAGCCCCTCCTTTTGGGCGGGGGGGGGAGACAAAGCCCAAAGGCCCCCAGGCAGCCCAGTCCGCTGGGGGGGGGGCGAGGCCAGGGGGCTTCTTCGGAGCAACCCCCCCTCCCCTTCCGCAGAGCGTCTCCTGGCCAGGACGGCGCTGGGGGCCCATTTGCGCACCCATCGGGACGCTCCGACGTGCAGCCCCAGCCGAGGCTCCCTGGGGCCGCCCTCCCTGCCTGCGCTGAGCCCCTGCACCCTCCCGGCCCACCGGCGCCCCGCAACCTGCCACCCCGCGGCCAGGCTGACGGGGCGGGCGAGCCTTGAGCGACAGCGGCGCCTGGCGGCCGAGCCGGGAACAGCGCCGCGCCCACCTTGCCGGCTCGGCCTCGCCCGGGAGTCCCTCGGCAAAGGGTCCCCGGCGCCGCCCCCCCCCCAGGCTCCCTGCGGGCTGCGGGCAGAGCCAAGACTAGCCTCGGCGCCCCCTCGCACCGCCCGGCCGCAGCAGGCGAGCCCAAGGCGGCCCGGCCCGGCGTGGCTGATGGGCTGCGGCGTGGAAGCGCCCAAGGCCGAAGCGCTTCGACGGCTCCCCCGCCCGCCCCTCCGCCCCCCCCCCTCCCGGCCGGCAGCCCCCTCCCTCCCTTCCTTCCTTCTCCCGCGGCGGGGCGGCGCCGGGCGGGGCGGCCGATATAAGGGCCCCTCCGGCTGGGCCGCCGGGCAGAGCGAGTGCGATGTCGGGCGCGGGTGGTCAGGCGGGCCGGGGCCGGGCCGGGGGAGGCGCGCCGTCGCGGGCCGCCTGAGCGCCTCCATGGGCGAGGTGGGCGGCTTCCTGGGCTCCCTGGAGCTGCACGGCTTCCCGGGCTCCCTCGGGGCGGCGCCGCTGGCCGACTCGCCGGGCTTCCTGACGGAGCGGCTAGGGCAGATCGAGGGCCGGCTGCAACGGGGCTCGCCCACCGACTTCGCCCACCTGAAGGGCATCCTGCGCCGGCGGCAGCTCTACTGCCGGATGGGCTTCCACCTGGAGCTCTTCCCCAACGGCACCGTGCGCGGCACCCGGCAGGACCACAGCCGCTTCGGTGAGTCCCCCGCCCGGCGACCTTTCCGGGGAACCCTCCGCCTCCCGTCGGGCGGGCCAGGCGCGGCTCCCGGAGCTCCTTGGCGGCCTTTGCGAGGCTCGCCCGGGAGCCGGAGAAGCAGCGGCAGGTGCTGCGGGAAGGGACGGGGCGGACGCCGAGCGGGGCGCAGCGCGGCGCTTCTCTCGCCTGGGGAGCTTCGGAGGTCGCAGCCGCCTGGAGAAGGCGGCAGAGCGGAAGGCGGGCGCGGGCTCCCTCGGCCGCCGCGGCCCCCTCAGGCGCTTCGCTTGCAGGCCTCCAAGCGCTTCGGGGGGCAGCGGTTGTCCCGGGTCTGGCGCGCCGGGAAGGCAGAAGAGCCGGAAAGTGCCGACAGCAGCTGCCCGAGGCCGCCGAGCGAGCGGCCCAGACGGCTCCCGGCCTCGCGCCTGTCCGGCTGTTTCCGAGGGCCAGGTGGTTTCGGCCTCCCCGTCCGGCGACTCGGCCTGTTTGGTGGCAGCTCCAAGAGCCGCCGCTGCGCCTGAGGTGGGCGGCTCCGAAGGGAGTTTGTGGCGCAGCGCTTTTCTTCCTGGCGGCCAGGTGGGTTCGGCTGCTGTGGAGGGAAGTTGGGACGCTTTGACCCGCTTCTCGCTCGCTCGGCAACTCCAGAGCAGGAAAGCTCCGCAGAGCAACGACTGGCCGCTAAGAGGAGGGAAAGGCTCCGGGAGGGCCCCATTTCACCTCAGCCGGGCTTCCCGGAGGCCGCCTTGCCTCGCCTTGTTCCAGGGGGCGGGGGGGGGCACTTTTGGTGTTGGGGGAGGCCTGGAGGAAGGAGCGGGTGAGGGAGGCCCCGGAGGCTCCTTGCCTGACTTGAGCTGGCTGGGCGCACAAACCGAGCCACCCAGGCCGGCTTTCACCAGGCCTTGAGGGATGAAGCCAGTGTTGCAATCTGCAGCCCTAAGCAAATGCAGCTAGAAAGGCGGAAGGGGGGCAGGCGATGGCTTTACCCCCAGACCAAGGCGTTGGGGCCGGTTTCCCAGCTCCCCTCCAGCCTTCAGTCGCTTTCCCTTCCCTTTGCTTGGAGGCGGCAGCCGTGTCTGTTTTCTGCAGGGTACAGATGGGCTGTGAAAGAAACTTCCCCCTCCGAGAAACGTCTGCATTCCCACCGCCGCATTTGAGAACTGTTTCTGATTTAAACCATGGTGGATATTCGGAGCTGCTGCTTCTCTCACAGGGAGCCTGGTCTCTCCTAATCGGAGGAAGAGCTGGGCAGAAGGAGCCAGGCAGGCCGGCCTCCTCTGCTCTCCCCCAGCCCCCTTGAGTAGATCAAAGGAAGAGGATTATTCATTGCAGAAAAGACTCCAGGTGTTCCTTCTGGATTTTCTCGTAGGCCAAGCAAGGGAGACCAGACCACAAGACGGAACTTCCGTAGCTCTTCATTCTACCTCAGAGGAAGCTTGGTTTCGGATAACGCCGTCTTGTCTGTCAAGAACAGAGACCCAGACTGTTGGGGGGGCAGGTCAATGGGTGTGATTGGCACTTGGGGAGAGTGTTATGGGCCCACTTACAAAATGGCAGCCTTGGGAGAGTCAACAAGGGGAAGATTGCCTCCCCTTTCCTTGTCCAAGAAAACCTTTCGGCTTCCTTTGGGGAATCGAAGGAATGGTTTGAACTGGAGAAAAGCCTAAGCCAGATGTTTCCCGCCAGGCTAACTTCCCCTTGACCCTGAAGGAGTTTTCCCACTGGGATGGATGGCAGACAAAACCATTCAAAGGAGATTGGCTAAAGCCTTGCCATCTGCCTTGCCTTGCCTGGATCCAGCCATCTCTTAAGGAAAGGAAGTTGGTCAGGTGTTAGCCTAGGCAATGGTGCTGCCTGGGAAGGGACCCTCCAGCCAGGAAAGTGGCTCAGAGACGCCCAGCTGGGCCTTTAGGCTTGGTTGCTGCCCAGTTCTGGGTTCAGATTCTGGAAGGAGGGGGAGGAGAAGGAAGATTCTTAACAGGGAATTGCTGATCGGCTAGCAGGACGAGTTGGAGAGGAGGCTGAGTCTGCTCGGAACAAGCATTTTGGCTGTTCCTGTTTATGAATGAGGCCTTTTCTCCTCATGCTAAAGCTGGGTTAGGCCTTCATCCTGCACTGCAGGGCAGGTCGGTCTCCAGCCAGCTGCCCCTGATGTGAGGATCAAGCAGCCCCTGTTGGACCGAGAGGGGAAAAGGCCTCCAGCCCTCTGGCTTTCTGGGCCGGAGGAGAAGGCTGGCCAAGCCAGCACCCAGCAAGAGAGCCCTCTAGAAGCTGCCCCACAGGCCAGCGTCTCTCTTTGCCACAGCTGGAGTGCAGCTCCCAGAACTTCCTGACCAGAGTGGAGCTCTAGGCGCTGAACCTCGCCATTCTTGAAGCCCCCAGCTGAGGATTTCTAGAAGCTCGAGTCCAGCGATTTTGAAGTTGCTGAAATTAAGGAATATAACCGCAGACGGTGGCTCTACATAGCTGCATATGTGACTTTGATGTGTCTCTCAAAGGAGCATTTATCCCAGAGGGTTTGGTACATGGAGTCACCCGGGCATCACCTGGGTGCTGCTGGCAGCATCGTTTTCTAAGCAGGTGGTTATGTAGACTGGAAGGATCGGAAGGGGCCCTGGACACCAACCCCACCAATGCAGAGATTCCCTGGCTGTGTCTCCCCAAGCCCTCCTGTAAAGCAGCACCTGCCATTGTCCAAGGCAGCCTGTTCCGTGATTGAGCAGCGTTAGTTTAGGGAAAGATCACGAAGAGCATTTGAAGGAGGCCAATGGCCCTTGTCTCTGGTCCCATCTCAGGAACAGCTCTGAGCAATTCTGCCCTTCCGTCTCCATCTCAGCCTTTCAGGCCCTTGAAGGAGGCTCCCCAGAGTCTGCTCTTCTCCGGCCATACCCAACCTCTCTGTTCCTCTCCCGCTTTTCCTCCCAGGCCCCGTTTCATCTTGCTTACTCTCCTCTGACGTGCTCCAATGTGCTAACGTTCTTGCTTGCAATGTCTAGAAAAGCTAGGTATGATCTGACTACTACTAACTTCCTCTCTATTGGAAGGGAAATGGTGGCCAAGCTGCCTTAATGGAGTTTTTCTGCCATGATTTTGTTTATTTATATCTCATCATTATAGTTTTTTTTTCAAGGGGGTAAACATATCCAACACACCGCCTACCTCCTATTTTCCCCACAACAACCATGCCCTGTGACTGGCCCAATGTCACTTGGTCAGCTTTCATGGCCAAGGCAGGACTTGAACTCATAGGTTCTTGCTTTCTAGCCTAGTGGCTTAACCACTGGACCAAACTGGCTCTCATTGATTTTTTTTCTGGTTGATGTTCTGGAGATGTTCTTGGGCGGCATCTGCATATAGGTTGGAAACCTTAGAGGTTGTGGGGGAAAACGAGTCCCACAGAATGCCTTCTCAATGGCTAGATCCCAATGGCAGAAGGGTCCATCAGGCGAGCCCGATTCTTAATCCGTTCCCCCAGCAGGGGGGGTGCAGGATTTCTGTGCAGCCCCCAACTGTGTGCAGGACATTAGCACCAACCTGAACGGATTGAACACCGGTTGCAACTGTTAAGAAAGAGGCGTGAATGTCTCGTTTCCAGGCAGTCTCATTCCAAGAGATTCGTTGCACTCAGATGAGCGTCTCAGATTGTGACGCTGCTCTGATCTGTCAACAAGACAACATTATGGAGTTGATTGCAATCCAGGTGTAAATTCTGCTATTTTAAAATAGAACAGCTCCAGAACAGTTTGGAAACAAAATCTATTCAGGATTATCTATATGGTCTTCAGACTTGAGCTATCCAAACAATGCTTTTCAGCATGAAAAACCAGTGAGGAAGCCGTTAATGTACCTTTTCATGCAATGCAAAAGAATGTTACAATTACGTTGCAATCCTGCGTTTCATATCCTGTGAACACAAACTCTCAGGTTCTCAGGGAATCCTTCGGTTCTTTTGAATACTGCCACTCTAATGGAAGCCTCGGTGGGAAGGGGCTGTGGAGACACCTCCTGCAGGTGGTCAAGGAATGCTATCCTGCACAGGTGGGAGTGTTTCCTTGAGAGGCAGAGGGGGGCAGCTACCCTGAAAAGAAGGCAAGTGGGAAAAGAAGGAACTAATGAGAGAAAATTATAGGTACTCCTCCAGTTATGACTGCAATGGAACCTGCCCCTCATGGTCGTAACTCATGACAGTTATAAATCAGGTCACCCATGTGACTGACCCAATTTTATGACCTTTTTTGTGGTGCTTGTTAAACGAAACAGTAGCCATAAAGTCACTGCAACAGTTGTGAAGTAAACACCACTTTAAATGAACTAGGTTTGCTGTGGAGTCTAAAACATATGAAGAACGCTTGCAGGAACTGGGCCTGGCAAGTCTGGTGAAGAGAAGAACCAGGGGAGACAGGATAGGAGCCTTCCAATACTTGAGGGGCTGCCCCAGAGAGGAGGAAGGGGTCAAGCTATTCTCCAAGCACCCAAAGGCCAGACAAGGAATAATGGACGAAAACTGAACAAGGGGAGATTTAACCTGGAAATAAGGAGAAACTTTCTGACAGTGAGAACAATCAACCGATGGAACAGAAGTTGCCCTCAAAAGTTGTGGGAGCTTCATCCTTGGAAGCTTTCAAGAAGAGACCAGACTGCCACCTGTCAGAAATGGTGTAGGGAGTGCTGCTTGGGGGGGGGGGGGGTTGGACTAGATGACCTACAAAGTCTCTTCCAACTCTGTTAATCTGTTAAACAGTGGCTTTTGGCAAAACTGTTGTAAAACATGGTTACATAACTGTGGAACATTACAAATGGCCGTAAATGCAGGCCAGTTGCCAAAAACCCAAGTGCAGCCATGTGACTGGGAGGGAGGGGAAGTGACCATTAGAACTTACAGGTATCCCCAGGGAGGTCTGTTGCCATTTTGAATATTGCTGAACGCCCTGTCACAAGTTGAGGACTCCCTATATTTTGGGCTCTGTCTCTGTCAGATCAGGGACTGCCAAATCTCTGCAGGGATTCAGACGCTGTTTTTCCCAACCTCCAAGAAGGCAACCATTGAACGCGAGGTCTCTGGCCAGTGAATCTTTTCTGGGGCCGCTAAGCCACATTATCCTCTGGCCAGTCCCAGCTTCTGCAGTGGGAGATAATGTGCCATAGTTGGGAACATGGCAGCCATGAGTTGCCCTCTTTGGAAGGAGCTCCGGGAAATGTGCATTGCAGCCCTCCTGGGTTTTTTTTTCCCCATCCATGTTTTTTTAAACAGAAAGCTTCTGTTGCTAGTTAATGCGGGCTTTTTTTGAGCAAATGTTTTTTAACTGAATGCAGGACAGGCTGATTGTGTTAGAAAACCAGGAAGAAGCTGTCCCCAAAATATTAATGATGGGCAGATCTTTGAAATGGGTAATTGTTGCTTGGAGAGAAGACAGACTGAGAAGATAGAAGCTGGGGTGAAGTTGCCCTCTACTTATTGTGGCCTTTCTGGTGGCCACCCTTGCCCCATTGTTGGAGGGCAGAGCTGGCTCTCCTGGAGAGGAAAGTGGAGGGAAGGTCCCAAAACCCAAGTGAAAAGACGGGACGCTTGGTTGTCTCTGGGCAAGTCCTCTCAGGGAACTTCAAGTGGTGGTGGTGGTGGTGGAAGCAGAAAGCAGGCCAGGTGATTTGGTAGCAGTTACTTGTCTCTGCCTTGTAACGCAACAATGTAACGGCCCTGCCAGGCTCTCCATTCTGCAAAGAGAAAGGCTGAAGCTGAGCTCACCTGGAGAGTTGACAGCAGAAATGAGCGTTGAGCAAGGAGGTGCTTTGGCCAAGATGAGCTCCTGTGTGACTCAGCAGGGAGAATAAAAATGGGGGCTGGAAGTCCCCTCGGCCTGTGCCTTTCTCCTGGCAGGCCTTCAAAGGCAGCGGGGGATCGAGGCAGCTGGTGAGGAGGGGCTTTGAAACAGAGGAGCAAGTTTCTGGGAACACATTTGGTGTGTGTGTGTGCGTGCGTGCGTGCGCGCGCTTGTGTATCCATGTTGCTCATGCTGCCTTGAGCTTCTCTTCCGTGCACAGAAGGGGCTTTGCCGCCAGGGCTGGTCTGGATTCCCTCTTTTTGCCTGAGAGCCCAAGTTCTTGCTTGGGATGAGAATTTCTGAGATTGCTGCAGTCCTGATCCTTAGGGGTGGGGAGAGGGAGGGGGCTGTGGGAGTTCCTCTTTTCTCCTGCAGCCCCTCTGCGGCTGGGAAGATTCTCCCTCCAACAAGCCCTCCCGCGTTAATATGCAGCCCCTGTCCACCTGTTCCCAAGCAGCTGTTGGGTGGGGGATGGGTGTTGAAAGTTTAGCTCTGCAGATCTGAGTACAACCTCCAAGCTTGCTCAGGAGCCCCCCAGCCAGGGCCTCCCCCTCCCGGCTCCTACTACGAGGAGAAGAGACAGGTGCAAGCGGCCGGCCGGTCGAAGTCGTCACAAAGCGATTGTCTTCGTGCCAGGACAATGCCTGGCAGCTGTGGGGGAAGCTGGGAGAGATTTGGGCTTTCCAGGCCTCAGGAATTCCAGAAGCCAATCTGGAGGGGCTCCAAGGCAGAAATGCCATTGCCAGCTGCAGGAGGAAAGAGCCAGGAGAGCTGGAAAACAAACCCCGTTCAATCACCCGCTGCCTTTGAAACCACGAGAAAGTGGATTCTTGATCCTCGCCCAACAGCCACGCCCAGAGCTGCAAAAGCGAGAGAACCAAAGCTCTCAAAGGCCCCCAAGCTGACTCAGTTTGGCTGTCCAATACTGCCAACCCCTGGGAATCGACCTTGGCCTCCAGGGTGTCTGCAGGGTGTGGTCAAAAAAGTCAAGATGGCAACCGCGATGGTGCTGTTGAAGCTTGGCCTGTTTTTGATGTCCAATCAGGTGAAGCCGCTTTGGTCACCCCACCACAGTCCCCGGCTGGAGCTTTTTGGACTGCAAAAAAATGGGACTCCCGTTTTCCTTCCTTCACCTGAAGCCTCTTGTGGGTGTGACATTCTCCCATTGGGATCTGCAGCCACAGTCAGCGAGGTTGGCAATGAATGAGGCCTACTCCGATTTCTCAGTGGATTTGGATTAGGACCTCCAGAACCTCCCCAAAACTTGGAGCAAGTTACAATACAGGCTGAATAGACCAATGTTGCCCAGAACAATTTCAGGAAAAATGGAGAAGAAATTGGATGGATGGATGGATGTGTGTGTGTATTTGTGCTTGTATAGGTTTCTTGAAGGAAAACTTTTCAGAAACAATCCAAAAATGCTCCCAGCTGGGGCTCCTCCTCTGGGCACCACCCGATATGGGTTAAGGTGATGCTGTTCAGTCCCGCAAGAGCAGCCAGGTTTGATGGAAGGTAGGGGGAAGTCCAGCTCTTCAGGAGTTGGACTCCGCAGTGCTTCAGTTTCAGAAGCCAAGGAGTGCTTCAAAGCATGAAGGAATAGAGGCCGCCCCATCCATCCACAGCTCCTTAAAGCAGCTGCACCTTTTCCCAGGATCACACATTGTCAACGTATCCTACAGTGCCGGGATAGGATTTTGAAACTGCCTTTCAGGTGGGCTCTCTGTAGACCAGGCTCAGGGGCTGCCAGAACTGGAGACTATGTGGATATTTCCTTGTGCCCCCAAGTTCCTTCATGCCTTCAGAGGTGACGTTCAGCTCTGCTTTCTAGTGGGCCCGCAAACACAAATGCTTTGATGCTTGTTGAAAGACAGGAGATCTCTCTGTGAAACAAGACAACTCAGGTATCGGAGCTGTTCCGAGACAGCAAGGCAAGGGCAGTCAGGGTTTAAAGTCAAAAGGGTGCTTTGGAATGAGGTCAGAATAAGGGATGCCACACCTGCAGGGGGTTGGGTGCTGATTCACACAGTCTCTTCCTGTCCTGATAATTCTAGGATTCTCTCAGCTGCCAAGGATGCATTTAGCCTGATGGTGTCCTTGTTCGTGCAAGGATTCTTGTGATTGCATCATGAATTGGAAAGCCTTGTCGTACATCTCCTGCAGTATTTTGCATTATTAAGCCCTTCCAAGTAGTACTCAGAGCTTGCAAAAGGAAGGTGGGAATGTAAATCTAATTATGGTCTCAAGAAAGGCTGGACATCCTGGAAGCTCTACAAATAAATTGATGCTTCCTCGTTTTTACTGTTTGAACAATCATCTCCTTTGCCAATTTTTCTGGAGTTGGCCCATGATGAGCTTCCATTGATATAGTTAGATGCTTTCACAGTCAGGTGTTCTTTATTGGCCCTTGACATGATGGCAAACTCATTGCTTAACTCAAAGTTTAGTCATTTCGTTCCTGGGTTGAGATTCTCTACTGTCTGTAAGGTCAGGGCTTTTTCAGTAGTCTACAAACAGGGTTGGAGGAACAGGCTAGTAGACCGAACGGTAGAGATTTCCTCCCGTGAAAAAGATCCATGACTCCTCTTTTGTATTTCACTGCTGAAAAGAGAGCTGGGTAGAATGCTTCAGTTTCAGTATATATTCACATTTATATCAGCAAATATGCCAAATCTCAATTTTTTTAATTAAAACATCCTGAAAATTGCAGGTTGGCTTATCCGCGAGTGGCACTTTTTTCATTTTGATTTGTAATTTGAGGGTCTGGTTATCTAGGGATGGGTTTGTACAAGAGTGTAAATGTTAGCCTGGCTCTGTCCTGGGCTTCATTTCTTCAAACACTCAGACCCCTCCCGCCCTGATTTTTGCTCAATGCTCAGACTAGTGCCTGCCAAGCCTGGTGCAAATGGGATCGATCATTTCTTGAATGTCAAGGAGTTGAATGCACTGCTGACCTCTGTGGTGCCCCCTTCCTTCTTTGCATATAAAAGGTTTTCCAGATGAAAGGAGGAGGGCTGGGTCTGTAAGATCTCCAAGGAGATACAGCTTGGAAAGTTTGTTGCTCAAGAAGATTGAAGTTTTTTTTCTCCCTTTTTCATTCTTCAAGTCTCGTAACTCTGGTTTTTTTTAAATCTTTTTAAAGGAATTTTGGAGTTTATAAGTTTGGCTGTAGGACTGGTTAGTATCCGTGGAGTGGATTCTGGCCTTTATCTTGGAATGAACGAGAGAGGAGAGCTCTATGGATCGGTAAGTGTAATTCCTACAACCTTCTGACTTTATCAGAATTTGATGTAATTCAGAATGACCTTCCTTAAATGACCTTGATCTGTTGGGCCTTTGGACGAGTACCTGGATTCTACGCGATAGGACAGCTGGTGTGCTTATGGCCCTGGCAAGAGCCATGAGCTGCAGGCACCTTCTCTTGAGAAGGAGAAAGGGAATAGATAGCAAAAACCAAGATTAAAATTGCAAACAAGAATTCCAGACTGAACTGCAAAGGTCCGGAGCTACAACGGAGATGATGTAACTCCTTTCAGTCTCACCTTGTCTGAAAGGCAAGACTTTGAGCCGCATCTTCCCATGAAAGTACTGTGGGGAGAAGGGTGCTAATTGAGGGAGCTTCCTAGTCCAAGAAGGATCTTCCACAGGGAACTTCGGTAGCAAATGGGGGATTCATGAGAGCATAAATGCCATCTCCAACATGCCTCCAGCAAAAATATATATATTTGAATTTCAGAGAAATGCAGACAGTATTTGTACCTGCATAGAACATATTAACCGAATTAAATGGGAATTAAATTGCCTGTCAATAACTTAAATTCAGACAAATTAGAACGATTTATTGCTATATTTACAAGCCTTCACATAGTGAAATAAGGAATAGTCATCAGACAAAGAGACACGTATCCAGTTAATACCGTAAACTATGTTAAATGTCTGTCTGAAGTTATAACACCAGTAAATTCACAAATAGTATAAGGTCTAAATTATGAAATTACAGTTTAGCCAAAAGTTCTAACTAACTCTCTTTGAGTAGCATCCCTTTCTTCTTAAAAACCCAACCACCATCGTAAATCAGTTTGTTGTTTTATTTTGCTTTGGAGGGTTTAGGGGGAACCCACTACAGAAGTGCCCCACCGTAACCCAAAAGGGCCCAAAACGATATTACAGCATTAGTGGCAACCGCTACTGCCCCTGTGCCCCCCCCCCCGAGGGTCACACAGCTTCAAAACAAGAGAAGTTAACAACCCAAAGACATTTGGCCCCTTGACTGCGAGCAAGCGTCGTCCCCATCTCCCTCCTGCTCCTTCTGGGGTATCTTTTGGCAGGAGAGATTAACAAGTTGGAGGTGGTGTCTGATCCTCAGTCCTCCCCACGGCACAGGGTTGATCGGTCGAGAAACCACCTTAGCTTCCTTTCCTCCCAACAAGGGACCCTTTGACATGGCTTCTCCAGATGAGGCTCCCCGCTGATCTGTCCCGGTCTCTTTCAAGTAATGTGAAATATATTTCTTTGCTGGAGGTCATGTCCACTTTCTCATTTTCATTGGTGCCTTCTGGTCCTAAGAAACACCAGCCCTGACCTAGCCAAGAAGGGTATCACTGAGCAGCCAATTCCAAGGTTCCTCTGGAGCTTCTATCTCTTCTGGCCCATGGATGGCCATGCCCTGGAGGGGTGGAATTTGACTCCCACCCATTCAGCAGAGACCATGCCTGCTCTAGAAGGTCAGGTGGAGTAGTGAGGTCTGAGGTTGCCTGCTCCTTCTTTTGCCTTGCTCTGATGTCCCATGTTTTAGTGGGACCCTGAGTTGGTGAATGGCGGAGAATCAATCCTAAGGTTTATGCTGAGAGCAGAACTAGGACATGAGGTTCACATCCCACCTGCAGGACCAACTTTACATTTCAAGAAGGCAAACAAGCACCTGTTTATATCGTGAGAGTCTGAAGGCAAATGACACCACATCTACCCTCCTGTATTTAAGAGTCCTGAAGAACAAAAAAAAAGGGGGGGGTGGGGGTGGAAATCAATCCACCCAGGGCAAAAGCCAGGATCTGTTCAGGGGAGCCAGGCTATTTTGGTCAATGTCCAATATAAAACAAGTTGGAATAGAATATAAACAATTGCACAGATATAATGATCAGCCCTAATACAAGAAGCTCTGGTGAACAAGAGAAAGAGAAAATGGAAGGAAGGAGGGCAAGATAGAAGCCACTCAATCGTAGTTACTAGTTGGCCTTGGGTGGAGTCAGGGGCATTTTTTGTCCCTTCCTCTATCAGGATTGTTTTTCATGTCTCTTGTTTTTTTTTTTCTTCCCACCTCCTGCTCACACAGAAGAAGCTCACACGGGAGTGTGTTTTCCGCGAACAATTCGAAGAAAACTGGTATAACACCTACGCCTCGACCCTCTACAAGCACACGGACTCTGAACGGCAGTATTACATTGCTTTGAACAAAGATGGGTCTCCCAGAGAAGGATTCAGGACTAAGAGACACCAAAAATTTACTCATTTTTTACCCAGGCCGGTAGATCCTGCTAAGATACCTGCTGTGTATAGAGACCTTCTGCGCTACAGGTGATACTCCCTGCAGCTTGAGAACAAATAAGAGGGTGAAGCCACATGATTGTGCAACATACATACATGCACACAGTCGGATTTCCAAAGTTTTTGCTGGAGCGCTATAAGCCTACGCATTTCATCTCTTCTGCAAGCCTAGTTAACACATAGAGAAGGCCTTGCCTGGAACCTCTTGGCTTTCAAAGAAGGATGCAACAAGGATGGATTCCGTCTGCAGGGAGCATGACAGGATTGGGCAGAGCCTGGAACCCTATATAGGATCATTTTCTAATTACATGTTCAATTTGGTGGGCTAGGAAGAGGAAGTAGAACACCCTGAGCAGAAGAGATTGCGTTCAACAACCACCAGCCACATTGATCCTAAGCCATGGAATCAGGCACAGAAGAATTCAGAAATGATTTGCAATGATCTGCTCAAAAGCTTGGAAAGTTTGCTTGCTTAAACTAGCTCTTTGCAACTTGCCAGATGTTGGTGATCTGAAATCTGAGAAATCGGGGACTTGCCTGGTAGTAAAGTGGAGAATCCAAATCTATTGGATGTCTGGCTCCTCAGGAAGGTGTGTGTGAATGTGGCTTTATTTCTGCAAGCACACACTTGGACCTGTGCATTTCCTTCCGTTGGAGTCTGATAGTAGAAAGGTGGAGGTGAGGTCAAAGAACGAGCATTTTTATGATGTAAACACAATACTGTTCATAAGGACAAATCTATTTATAAAGTGTATATTGTATTTATTTTATATATTTATTTATTTCATACATACATACATATATATATATTATTTTTAAAATGAGAGATATTATGATTCAACTTTCTTCAGAAAGAATAAGGTCCTACTAATGTAGGCAAAAGAGGGGGGACTTTAAAGAGCTTTATTAGCAATAAAATGTCTTTATATATTGCAGGTGGCTTATTAATTTATTGTAATCATAGCGATTCATAATTTAAGATTTAAAACCATGAATGTGGAAACAGACCTACAATTACAGAAAACATCCTATGGGTAAGTGATGGAGAGAGGCAGAAATACACTTGGTGAGTGCTTCTATAGTGGTTGGATTGTCTGCCCAAATAACCCCATTCATTTGCTATGCTTACACCCAAAGAGGTGAATTTAGAATTGTAGCCAAAATTGAATTATTAAATTTGTGGCAAATCCATTCCCCTCCTATAGGAAATCTGTTTTTGAGCTGCTTAGAATTTGCCCCTCTAAGGAAAAAAAAAAAGTGTCTTGGTTTTCTCCAAGTTAACAATGGGGGCATTTTCACAACCTGAGAACATGAAGGGGAACCTAGAGCTTCCCTGTATGGTATTGGATTGCAGTTCCCAGCATGCTAAACTGCTGAGGCTGCTGGGATCCTGCAATCCTGACCTGAAAGATGGCGGCCATCAAATCACAAGCTAGTGTGACATTTTCTGTGAAGAATTTTTCCTCCTATAACATGTCACCAGGACTGCATTTCTACTGCATTTGTACCACAGGCCCAACTTTTTTTCAAAATGAAGAATCGAGATCAGTGTTTGGACTCCACTGTCCCAACGTTCTTCTTGATACCAGTCTTAGACTGACGAGGACAAGACCAAATAGAACCCATATACTCCATAATTGGATGATTGGTGCCTGGTCATCCCTTTGCTCAGGATGCCTCTTCCATCCTGATGTTCTCTTCTAGCCATCGTGTGGGTGAAGTGAGCAAGGAAAAACAGCCTCTCCTAGGCTGCCCTAAGTTGGGTTTGGATGCTAAGTAGGAGGCGACTGGCTTGGCGTGGATTGGGAGGCGTTTTTTCAACCTTGGCAACTTGGAGACGTATGGACTTTCGTTTCCAGAATTCAGTTTGGGAGTTGAAGTCCTCGCATCTTAATTATGCCAAGATTGAAAAATTCTGTTCTAGGGAAAAAGGGGGCTGTAGGCTAGACTGAGAAGGCAAAAACAAAGCAGAAGGCGGCAAACTGTCATTGTGCCATTGCCAAGAAAACAATATAAACATGCCAAGAAAGATTTGTATAATCATTTTTAGAAGAGTTTTAGATTTCAATCTGGGCCCCGAGCAAGTAACTATTTTCTTACCAAATTATGAATCCCTAGTTATTTTTTGACTATTAACAGAATTAAGTGGTTCAAATGTGGTGTCCCAACTGAGACTGTGGTCTTATCTTTTTTGTTTGGGAGTCGTTCAGATGGATTACCATTGTCTTTGCATCATCACAACCTTCAGTCATACTTACTGAAAGAAAGAAATAGGAAAATACCAACTAAGAAAATCTCTTCTTGAATACAATCTAGAATTCTGCTTGTTTTCCACTTTGATGATATCCCTAAAAAGGGCTGTGGGAATTCTGGGGTTAAGATGAAATAATGTTTTTTCGTTGCCTAAAACATTATCTAGTGTCCTGTAAATAATTCGTTACATATGTGTTTATTTTTTTACCTTTAAACTTCCACTTATTCCTCTCAGGGGGAAGATCTGCAGAGAAACACACCCAACTTTTATAAATGCTGAATTAAAGGTTTCACTTGGGGCCTGGCCAGCCCTCCTGCGTTTGGACAGTAATAGTCTTGTGTAAGAGCATGCCCTAAATTGTTTTGATCCTTTGTCATAATATGGATGCTTCCACTGGACCTCCAACCATGATCCTTAATATAGGAACCATCTCATTTCCCCACATTTTGAAATAAGAAACACTCCAACACCTTAGTAGAGGATCTAGAATAGACTAGGCAAAATCTCAGACACCCTTCAAAAAGATCACGAAAAATCCTGGCTTTACTCAAGCAATCTGGCCCCAGCAGGGCCTGGGTGGTCATGCCATATAAGGAGATCCTGAGGGTAGAGCAGATCTCTTCCCAGAGACTGGAAACTAAAACATATGATGAACTGTTATAGGAACTGGGCCTGGCTAGTCTAGGGAAGAGAAGGACCAGGGGAGACAGGAGAGCAGCCTTCCAGTATTTGAGGGAGGGACTGCCCCAGAGAGGAGGAGGGGGTCAAGCTATTCTCCAAAGCACCCAAAGGCCAGACAAGGAATAATGGATGAAAACTGAACAAGGAGAGATTTAACCTGAAAATAAGGAGAAACTTTCTGACAGAACAACCAATGGAACAGAAGTTGCCCTCAAAAGTTGTGGGAGCATCATCACTGGAGACTTTCAAGAAGAGACTGGACTGCCATTTGTCAGAAATGGTGCAGGGCAGGGGGGTTGGACTAGATGACCTACAAGGTCCCTTCCAACTCTGATTATCTGGATCTGGATCTTCCACTTCCCCTGTGCTCCAGAGCAGACTTTATTTCAAAGGGAAACGTATGATGTGTGTGAACCCAGCAATAAAACCAACCGTTGATATTTAGGTTAATGAAAAAGGCTCCTGGCTTAGCAGCTTGAATGAAATGGCTTTGTTTCACTGTAACTTACTTTTTAAAGTTTGATAAATGCACATTTAATGGTATATCAGGATATGCTCCATTTTCAGTCCGCTAAGGACTCTGCAAAAGTGTACGAAATGTACAAAAAGGCTTTGGCATTGCAGCTCCGAAGGTAATGAACGAGTCCTTAGGCAGCAGACACAGAAGGGTTCCAGCTGGAACTCCCTGCCCTAAATTGACCTCCAAATTCCTCTTTAATCATGTTTTAGATCTTTGTTAAACCGTAAATGTAATTCCCATACACAGCAAATGCCACAAGCATCTCTTGAAAATCTGTAGTGGATTTATGGCAACTTTTAAATCCATGATAGCAAATGAACAGCTTTTGTTCAATGACACTTGAAGATGTGCCTCACTTACCTTTTATGTCTTGATTCTAATTTGATCAGTTGGATAAATGTAATACAGGATACATAAATGTAATATTGCAATATCCAGTCAATGTCCACTAGATGAAACACAACTACTGTAAGACTAAGTCATCCTTTTTTCCACCAGATAGTCATCCTTTCTTGTTGTATTATAGTTCTGGTTCATGAATCCATAAAGCAAATGTTCATGAATTTTTGTTTCATGAAAGAAAATAAGGAACTTCTGAGAAC
Organism: Hydrophis major; assembly: GCA_033807585.1. Classification (NCBI taxonomy): domain Eukaryota; kingdom Metazoa; phylum Chordata; class Lepidosauria; order Squamata; family Elapidae; genus Hydrophis; species Hydrophis major. The sequence goes on along the minus strand of CM066335.1, from coordinate 6,364,875 downwards.
AAATGCAGACAACTTATCTCAAAAATAAATAAAACATTTCTGTCTATTGAGTTAGAATATATTTCCTTCTATGCGCTGATGCAGAATATTAATTGAATGGCATAAAACAAAGTTACTATCAGTGAGATACAGATACTATTAAATTATGAAAACAGGGAAATCTCTTAATCCTGGTAGCTATTCTTTTGCATAGCATAGAACTTCTTTTAGCCTATATTGATAGATTTATATAATCATGCTTTTTAAAGATAAAATATTCCCAACTTCCTTTGTGAGGCTTATATAACCACAATTGTGAAAGTTATTAGGGTTTCTGCCAACTGTGTACAATTTCATTCAATTTCCTTGTTAAAACTGATGGAGAAAATTTGTATCCATCCAGAGCAATGTGATTTCCTTAAAAAAAAAAAATAATAATCTGGATTTTAGCCAAGCATTTGATACAGTTCCACATAATGAGCTCATAAGAAATTTGTACAGGTTAGGACTTAACCATTTGTACAGGACAGGACATTGGCTCAAGGTAGATCCCAGTGTGCAATGATTAATGGGGCAGTCTGACCAGAGACCTGTCACAAAGAGTATACCACAAGGCTGAGTGTTTGTGAATGATGTAACAGAAAGGTTGCTAAGTAAGGTTTGTCTTTGCTGATGACACAAAGATGTCCAATAGAGTTGACATTCCTGGGAGTATTTGTAACATAGAGAAAAGATTTGGCATTGCTGGAAAATTGGTCATTACTGAAGTCCATGTATACCATGTCCACAGTATTTTGCTGCTCCATTAGTTTAGTTGCTTTATTGAAGAATGCAATAAGATTTGTCTGGCACGATCTGTTTTTAACAAAGCCATGTTGGCTTTCAGAATAGTTTTGTTGTTTCTAGGCGCGCTCACAGATCCGTTGCTTGATTATTGGACTGTTCTTTTATTTAATCCCAAAGAGGCCATGAGCATCAAAAGTCCTTAAAGGAAGAACACCTTCTTTCTCCCTGAAGCCCCTTGTGTCATAGGAGAAGGAAGCAGGTACCAACAGATGCCAACAAACCTTAGAAAGCCAACACCTTCCAAATAATGACCACCAAAGTTCAGTTGTCCTAGCAGTTGTGTGCTGGGATAGTTTGGGAGATGTTCTATAATTCAGGCAGCTTTTTCCAACCTGGGGCATTCCGATTATATGGAGGGTACAATAGATTTGCACTCCTTGGTGAGCCAAGTGATGCTATTGCTGCCTTAAGAACAGATGCATACAAAGTCAGAATTGAAATGACAGAAACAAATAGCAAGTGCCATCTCTGCAAAGAAACTGATAAAATAATGAATCACCTGGTTACCTGTTGCAAGAAGATAGCGGAGACTGACTACAAACAACCGCATGCCAAAATAGCAACAATGGTGCATTGGAAGATCTGCAAGAAACACCATTTGCCTGCAAACAAGAACTGTGGTGGGACCATGAAATAGAGAAAGTCATAGAAGAAGTTGAAATGCTCTGGGACTTTAGAATTCAAACCAACAGACATCGGCCACATTATATCCGAGACTTAACAATTTGTAATAAGAAAGACAAAACACCTGATAGTGGACATGACAGTATTTAGAGAGAGTGAGCAGAAGAGAAGAGAAAATGCTGGAGAAGATAACAAAATACAAAGAATGCAAATAGAACGATGGTGGCAAATGAAAGTAAACATAGTAATAGGCGCTTTGGATACAATCCCAAAATAATTGAAGCACCACTTGAACTCCACTGGCATTGACAAGTTCACCACTAGTCAATTGCAAAAGGCAGTTTTATTTGGAATACCTTACATCCTGTGATGATATTCTTTAACACCATCGAACATCTGCATCTGTTTATCCCAGGTTCTTGGGAAAGACTCAATTGATGAACAAAAATGCCAATAACCCATCCATGACTTTGCTGGCTGAATAAAACCCCTAGCTAGGTTCTTATCTATAAACTCCCGGAGTTCCCCCACCTCTTCGGGCAATTTGATGGCGCACCATTTGAAAATCATTGACAAATTCTCCATCAGTCAATTGCAGAAGGCAGCTTTACTTGGAACAGCTTCCATCCTGCGACAATATCTGTAGCACCATCAAACATCCAGATCTGCCTATCCCAGGTCCTTGGCAAGGATTTGATAAGTAGATAAAAATGCCAAACCCACTCTGAACATTTGGTTGGCTATGCAATAATCAACAAGTATTATTAAGTTAGGACTTGAACTATTGAACTTTTCAATCCCAGACTGTGAATCAAATTGAAGATTAAATCTATAACAATGACAATAACAATATCTGGAAGATGCTAATTTGATGAAAGGTCAACTGAGTTCGCCCTTGTACTCCTACTTTTCCATATAATTGGAAGTTTGGTTTAATTGGGAAGCTTTTTTAATTGAAACAATAGACTAAAAATGTTCAATAATGCAATTTTATTTAACATTATATATATTGGGGCGTGTCAAATTTTTCAATTTTCAATTTCCAAATATTAGGGGTGCTCAAAAATGCATTTGGGGACGGTAAAGATATTTTGGTTACTGTTATATAATTTAGATGAACTTGGTAAGTAACTACAAAACTACCATAACTTTTCAGACCAGCAATTTCCCAGCAAACAATTCAGACCAGCGACTCCACTGTACCATCAAAGAAGAACATTATTCTGTGTGCAGTGAGCTGGGTGGAAGATACCTTTATCGTTTGACTCCAGAGAAAGGCTCAGAAACAGAAAAACCTGCTCAACTGGTTGCAGATAATCTGGTGTATGTCATGAAGAAGAAAGGCATTGAAGGCCACTGCAGGAGGTTCTACAAGTGTTAATACTGGCTGTGAAGGTGGTGCCCTGCACTGGGCAGAGGTCAAGCCGGAGCATCCACTCCGCTGGTGCTGATTGGTTGGTCTGAAGGTGTAGATGAGCCACCTTGGACATGTAAAGTGACTGCAGCGGAAATAAGGAAGTTCGCTGATGAACCAATGCAAGGACCACAGTGGCCCTGTCATGCCCAGTCAATAGAGAGATGTGTGAAACAGGTCACAGAGGCAGCAAGCAGAGTGGAGACACAAGAGAAATGGGAGGATTATGTCAGAGGCCAAGAAGCAAGTAGGCGGCTGATGGTGAAGAACGAATCAAAACAAGGCTTGATGAAACTCACTTCAACATTTTTGTAACTCAGATAATTTCTTTCTGATGTTATTAATGATTGCAAGGATTGTTTTTTGCTTAGCTGGATAAGATTCATACAGGAAAAAAAAACTATTTTTTGTAGCACAGGAGTAATTTTGAGAAGATAAAGTTAACAGTATTTGTGGGATATATGATCAGATTTACCCAACCAAGCCAAACATTGTACAATTGCAAAAAGTAACAGCAGATTTGAATAATTGGTGTAAAAACATATTTTTAGAACCCCTCACTGGAAAAAAAAAAAAAGCAATTGAAAAGTCAGCATATGGGCCCTGCTAGGCTCAGGCTACACTGGGTGCCTGGTTAACTACAAGGGAATCTGCTTGAGGTGGCGGAAAGTCCCCATCCCATCCTGCCAGATAGATGGATGGGTAGCGGGGAGCATCCCAGTGGCATTCGTCACAGAAATAGGGATTTGGACTCAGTAGAGACTCTAAGCTTCATGGTGGCCCTGGGGATGGAAGGACCCCTGGTATTAGGGTGGCTTGGCTAAAAAAAGTGGAATCCTAAGGTAAACTGGAGAAGGGGACTGCTAAAAATTCAAACGAGTCATCCTCCCCAGGAGCAAGAGAGAATTTGGAAGGTAAGCTTCCCACGGTGGGAAATAGGAGCAGTAGCGCAAAGGACAGGAAAAGGACCCCCCCCTTGTCCCCAAAGAGTATCAGGAATTTGAGAGAGATATTCAGTGAAAAGCTGGTGGATGAGCTACCTGCTCACAGTCAAGAGGCTACAGAGGTCCTACCTGGGATTAAATTGTCCAAGCTGAAGCTGTGTTCAATGACCCCGAGAGAGGTAGATGAATTGTGGGGGTTCATTGACAAAAACCTTGCCCGTGGGTTCATTCAACCGGCCTGACCACGGATAGTAAGCAGCCCCTTTATGGAAAGGAGGGTGGGACACTTTGCCTGTGCATGGATTACAGAGGACTAAATGCTATTTGCCTGGGAAACGCCTGCGCCCTCCTGAGCAAGGATGCAGAGAGGAGGCAAGTATCAGCAGTTCTCCGTAATATAGGTAGCCGTCGACTTAGAACAGTTCATTTAGTGACCTTTCAAAGTGACAATAGCACTGAAAAAGCGACTTCTGACCGTTTTTCATACTTATGACTGGCAGCAGCCCCATGATCATGGGATTGACATTTATGATGCTTGCAGTGTCCTGGAATCATGTTCTCCCCGTCTGACGAGCAAAGTCAATGAGGAAATAAAAATAACTTAACAACCGTGTTGCTAATTTAAGAACCACATTGATTCACTTAATGAATGTGGCAAGAAAAGTCACAAAATGGGATAAATTTTGGGCTCAATTGTGGGCATAAGCTGAGGATTACTTGTACAGGCTTTAGTGGGGAAACACATGCTCTGACAATGTGTCAGGACATTAACCATATTTCTTAGCCAAAGTTAAATGCACCTTCTGTTGCATTGGCCTTGGTGAAACATTTCTATGCTTAACCTTGTTCCAGTGAGAAATTCAGAAGAGGCACTATCAACTAGCACTAGCACTTAGACTTATATGCCGAATTACAGTACTTTCCAGCCCTCTCTAAGCGATTTACAGAGTCAGCCTCTTCTTACCCCCAAACAATCTGGCTTCTCATTTTTACCCACTTTGGAAGGAGGGAAGGCTGAGTCAACCTTGAGCCTCGTGAGATTCAAACTGCCAAATGGTACGCAGGCAGCTGAAGTAGCCAGCAGTTCTGCATTCTAATCACTGCACCACCACTACCTGGGCTTTTGCCTGCACCCAGGATTGGTGTGTGTGTGTGTGTGTGTGTGTGTGTGGATCATGCAATCAAGCCTATTGGATAATGCAAGAGCATTACAAGCAATCCAACCTCCCAAAAGTATTAGAATTTTTTAGAAGATCGGTAGTGGGTAAAATACTGGGTGTATCTGGAAAGTCAGCAGCCCAGGTTTGAGATCCGAGTGTCACAAAACAGGCTGAATTCCCGTTACTTGACATGGCTCCTGTCAAACTAGCAGTTCAAACACAAGCAAATGTGAGTAAATAGGTACCACTCTGGTGGGAAGGTAACAGCGCTCTGTGACGTTGATCAAGTGACCACAGAAATGTCTTTGGACAGTGCTGGCTCAATGACCTTGGAGCACCACACCCTGAAGCTGGCAATGACCAGCGGAGTAAAATTCGCAGGGACTCCTAACCCGCATTTTAAAAACCTGCAATACCTTCCTAAAGTACATTTCTCTATCACTGGTAGAACCCAAGATCTCTTAAGAGCATCAGGCAGAGAATATCCACTATAAGTGTTTCAAGGGGGCACCTGGAAAAGAAAAAAACATTAACAGACTTCAGAATAACTGAAAAGCTCTCCAGGAGCCACAGACCCAATAGAACTATAGTGCTAATGCATCCAGTGATACAGCTTTGAATTCTGGTTTAACACAGTATGTTAATGATCTGCTTTGGGGAATAAAAAGTTTGTTTTTGTTTTTAAAGTGAGGCCCAAGTCAGGAAATAGTTTTATGTGCTGTTTCCTAATCTTCACAGGAGATTTGAGACTAATTTCTAGGTAAAGAAGGCAGGAAAAATCAATGGCAAAACTGAGCTTAACAATTTCATAATTCTTGTTCAGAGTTGTGACCCAAGTTATGCTTGATTTTTTATAAAAAAAAATATCCTGATTAGGGGAACAGAATGGATGAGTTAATCTCTGGCTAAAACTCAAAATATTTAGGGCCATATTTGCCAGTACTAATTTCAGCAAGTATGTTTAACATCCCCAGCAGTGTTTTCAGCATCGGGGGCCAAAATAGGACACGAGTGGGAAAGGGGTGCTGCTGTGCCTGAGAAGCCTTTGTGGGACTGCCAAAGGCATCTAGCTGGGTCACCACAGAAGCAGGTCGGGGGGAGGGGATCCTGATTCAACAAGGAAGTTCCTATTTGTTGTGCCAGAGAGGGCAGCAGCAGTACCAAAGCAGTACAGTGAGCATGGATGTATTTTGGTCACTTTATTAAATGAGATATTAAATATTTTAAGTTTCAACTACCAAACAGCACTTCGAATGGTGAAAACACAGATAGCATACTGTCTTACTTGAATGCTTTTCTTTAAAAACAATTTCCAGTCCATAATATATATTTTACAAAACAGCCTTATAGGAAGAAGTGACATCTTTTCTACAGTACTTTTATGATATTTAATACATAACTGAAAAAGCCATCTAAACAGAAATGAAGGCCAAGTTTTCACAGCTGTATGATTCAGCAGCCAAAGCTGGTCAAGGAACTGAAACGTTACTATACAACTGGGACAAAAACATGTACAGGATCACAATACTAAGCAAAAATGCTTTACATCCAAAGGAATAAACAAGTTACAAAATGTGGAGAATTTAGCAGGCAAAACTGTATTACAAGCAACATTTTATTCATCATCTTATATAAGCCATTTCAACTAGAGAAAACATCTAAAACAAATATAAAAATGAGTTTTTGTTTACTGTCTTTAAATATTGATTAAAGCTTGATGTTATACTCAAAAGCACATTATTATGCAGCTATAATGTTGTGAGAAATATGTAAGTGGTCCAAGTCTCCAAGACAGCCTCATCCACATCAGATTTCTTCTTGTGGGAAAAACAATGGGATTTTAAAATGTTCCTAAGTTTCACATTAAGTCTCTAGAAATTCCCAGCTCAGAAAATGTAGGAATGTTCTGGACAGATATATTTGCTTTTAAACAATTGTCTCAGAAAGTCTGTATTTCATTCCTTTTGAAGCAAGCACAAATTTTGGAGCGCTTCCTTTCTTACCAATTTAAAGTAATGCAATAAATCAACTCCACAAGATGAAATTGGGCTGAAGATTCACCCCACTACCTCACTGTGGAAAGGAGAACTAAAATTAACTCACAATTATTTTTTTTCCTTTGAAATAGATGTTCCAATCGCCAATTAAGAAGTATCTAGTTAAAAATAAAAATGTTGTCCAAAATCTGTGCTGTCCAGATTCTAAGATTCAGGTAAGAGAAGAAAAAGGCATTGTTCCTCAAAAATCATACAGAAAGCCAAAAATTTAGACTTCCAAAAATATTAGCAGTTCTCACTTTTCATAGTCTGTAGTCAATTCTTCCATCTGTACATTTTCTTCCTCATGACTCCAGTAGCACAAACACACCTGTCGTTTTATTTATCATGCCCGCATTCCAGAAGTTCTTCCGCTTGAAAAACTCAGATGGACTAATGCATGAAAAAAGCCTTATGTTGTCAATACAGAAAATGGATGACAATTCCATTTTTATGCTGAAAAGTAGCTGTTGGTGGTGTAATTAATCAGTCGTTCTTTTGTTTTTTTTCCTCCCATAGGGTTGAAATAATAATAAAAAAAACCACAACGTATTTTTTTCTCCTTCACCTTCATATTCTTAAAAGAATGAAAACTAGGAAAGAAATGCGAGATAACCAGAGATACGGATCTATAAAAGCAGGAATTATTTCCCAGCTGTGGCAGCGCTGCAGGTGGCAAGAGGCCCTCCCTTCATTCTCAGAGGGCGATGGCTCCGCCAGTTCAAAAGGCAGGCTGGAGCTGGCCTCCCTCCAAAAGGGCTGCCATCCTGCTTTAAGCTCCACCGAAGTCCCGGGAATTCAGTCCGCTTCCTCGCTCATCCTACTGCCGGCAACAGGACGAGACACCAGCACCAGGATAAAGGCGTCGATAGAAATGTGCTTTGCATCAGAATCAGTGCAAGAGGGAAATACATGGATGATGGACCAAAAGGGACTGGATGTTCTCCCAACGCCCCCCCCCCCCCCCCCCAAGGAAACAGAAGTGGCAGGAGGCCGGAGAAAAGAGGCTCTGCTCAGGCCGTAACTTAAGGCTACCGACAGTTTCCAGAAAACTGTCGTTCAGACGTTTCAGAGTGGTAGTTTCTTTTAAAATATTGCACTGTCTCTAGATCCCCTTCAGTTCCTATGCTTTACTTTTCCATCACGAGCGATGAAGAGTAGAACAGGCTTGTGGGTCAGTCGTGTAGGCCGTGTGGGAAGAAATACAAAAGAATCAATTTTAACCAAGAACTCAGCTGGGGAGGGCTGGGGACCGAAATATACAGACCTGGGGGAGGCTCTCCAGGCGTCCGGCAGCTGTTTTCAGAGCTATTAACAGCAAGCATGGCAGTTGGGAGAGGAAGCCTGCAAAGCCCCTTCGGGTTACCGAAGGAAGAGGCTGTTTTCACTGAAAACAACGCAGCATCTCCTGTGCTCGACACGTGGAAGAAGAAGATTCTAGCCAACGCCACCCTGGACAGCGGTTGGGACAGGGCAGCACATCGTATCAAAACAAGAGGGAAATCATAAAATAGAAGGTGTGAAGAAGGGGAGGGAAACTATTTATACAGGTGAGTTCTGTTAAGCCACTGATTCCTAAAAAAATAAAAAATAAACAGTTCTCTCTCTCTCTCTCTCTGATTTTACCAGTCCTCCAAGTGGCCATTGCAGGATCACATCGGCTTCCCTTGGGAGGGTCCTGCGCTTTTGCCACTCATGGGGGGAGGCGCTCGCTGCAGGGGCGGGGGGTGCAGGGCCCCAGCCCCAGCCTGGTACATCCCCCGGATGTCGATCTGCTGGAAGTTGGAGGGGTTCAGCATCAAGCCCGGGGGCTTGGACATCATCAGGTGGCTCAGGGCTGCCTGCTGAGCCTGCTGGTAGGCGAGCTGCTGCTGCGGCGGAAGCTGCTGCTGCTGCTGGCTGAATTGCTGCTGCAGCCGCCGGTTCATCAGGATCCTCTGGACACAGCTGATGAGCTGTGGGAGGGAAGGGCAGCCATTAGCAGGCTGGGAAGGGCACCCTAGCCGAGTGTGCCCCACCCCCCGCCCCGGCAACCAGGCAAACCAAACAGGGAGCACAACCGGTTGACCTATTTCTACTTTATTGTACAGCCTCATTAACAGAAGCTTGCACACTTGAAAGCAGAAACTTCTTGCCACCACTTTTAACCGTCTAAATCAGGGGTGTCAAACTCAAGGCTTGTGCGACGCATCCATTCCACGGGGTGCTTAGATTTGTCCCGCGGCGCCACCCTGGAAAACGGTGAAGGACCAGCCTGCAGTCTGCCACTGAAAATGGGCTCCCGAGCTCCGTTTCCGGCTGCTTCGGCCTCCTGCAACCCTCTGTCAGCGAGAGGCACGCAGCCCTCCCGAGCTGTTTTTGCTGGCAGAGGGTTGCAGAAGCCCAAGGCAGCTGCAAACGGATCTCGGGAGCCCATTTTCGCTGGCAGGGGGCTTGGGCTGCCACAGGCGCCCCCAATATGAGTGACATCGAGCTCTGGCCATCCCCACCCCGGCCCCATGAGGTTAAACACAACCCTGATGCAGCCCTCAATGAAATCAAGGTTGACACCCTTGATCTAAATCAACTAGGACAAGAAGTTTCTTCCTCTAGCCCTTAAGCCACCGGGAGCTCCCGCCTCTCTTCTCTGGTTGTTTCCTAAGTAGCATTTCGTCCCCTTGTCCCTCAAGGCCATTCTCACATACCAGGACACCCAGGGATATACTCGATATTTGCCACACTGCCATCACCATTAACAACATGACAGCATTTGCAAGCTGGTGACTGGAGTGGCTGCTAGGCGATCCTGTTTCGGACCATGATTTCCTTATGACTTGCCAGTGGCATTTCTCTGAGTTGCCAGAGGAATGGGCATTCTCAAGTTTCTGTCAGCTGCCACCTTATGCTTGCTATGCTTTGCTGTTGCACAGTGACAGCTGTGAGGAGGGGGGAGGGATGAGGAGGGAGGTGCTTGGGGAATCAAAAGTAGACTCTGTACCTCCTTGAGACACTGCTCCAAAGTCACCCCACTGGAAGGAGAAGGGAGCGGTACACAAGCTGCATTTGGACGAACCCTTATGAAGGCTTCCTGCATGGACTTGATTGGTTTCAGTGGGGTGGGCAGTGAGGGAGAGTTGGAGGGGGGATTTTGGCATGTAATTCTCAGTTCTGGCTATGCAATAGTCTGGTGCACCTGACCGCTAGCACAACTATACCTTTCTCAACAAATGGAGCCAAGAAGGGTTTCTATTTATAGAGGTTTTAGATTGTGGCCAGTCTGAGAGTTTCACAAAATGTCTCATCAGAAATGTTCAAGCGCTACCCTGTAATCTTGCAATCCTTGAACTCCCCTGCATTTTATTATGTACTAATGCTTTGAGAAGTGGCCCTTTGTAAGGGGTGAAGCCCCACGGAAGCATAGAAAAGTCTGACTCCCACACAGCTCCGTTGTTGCCTTATTCCATTTTATTCTATTTTGAAAGCTGCTTCGAAAGACATGTGGTTTTTACTCTGCCTAAACTTACAAATGGGATTGACTCTGAGGCATGGAAGGGAGGGAAATGCAAGTGTGCCTGCCGATATCTTTACCTCCACCTGAAACAGAAGACCAGGGCCAAAAATGGCGCTGACTCCGGGCTGCAATAAAATGCAGTGCGAGGTTTAGGTGCTGCTGTTCCTAAGGCGCTCAAGAGGAGGCTTCCTGAAAAATCCTTCCAGGAACCTCATTGCCTTATTACTTGAACATCATCACTCTAGCTAGTCGGGTTTAGAGGCTAGGAAGTCTAGGACTAGAAATTGGGAGGCCCCTCGTTCTACTCTTGTCCCAGACACAAGCCACCATCTCTCTCCGCCCTACGGAGGAAGAGGAGCAGGAGGCCAGGGTGAGCCACTTCCCAAATCACACCGCACAAACCTCGCTGGACCTGTCTGTGTGGTCACCAGGAATCAGGCATACTTGATGTCCGCCCCCCCTGCCCCTCCGCCAGTCCACCAAGGGAGAAGGGAAGTGGGGGAAAAGCAAATCCTTCCTATATTCCTCATTAAGCCTTTTTCTTAATACGCTTTTTCCAGCTACCTGGAAAGGGAAACGAACCGTTTCACTGCCGGACTAGAACTTTACATCTTCGTTCCTCCATCCAAGCTTTGTCTGGGTGCTTCTAAATCACAACTTGGGGTGGAAGGGATACTACAAGGTCCATACTAACCCGTCCCTTTTTACACCCCTACATAAGCCACCAAGACCGAGGTTGTTTTTCTTTCTTTCTCACCATTTGCTGCTTGGTCAAGACATCGTTATAAATAGCCTCTCGGCGCTTCACATCCAGCTCTTGACCTGCCTGGCGGCTCAGAGCCAAAGCCTGGACCTGGGTCTCTGTGAGGGTGAGGTTCTCCTTCCACTGCAAAAGAAAAGCATCACGGGGGCTTTCAGAGACGTCCCCTTCATGCCCCTCCTCTGTGAGAAGGGCCGATGGACTGCCACGGACTCCCAGTGCTCTTCAGAGGGAAGCCAGCCTGGGTCGGAGAAGCTGCAGCCCCTCCCAGGCTCCCCACACACAGGCACTGGGGAGTCTCTCTGGCAGAAGCAGCCTGGAGTCAGCCATGAAACTGCAGAGAGGAACCGGAGCTGCTGCCAATTCTGCCTGCAGGCAAGGCCGGTGGGGAAGTCCTCGCCTCTCCAGGGATTTGCCAAGGAAGCAGAGAAGCAGCAGACTACCTGTGGCATCACCCTGGGCAGGAATTGCCCTCCTCCTGCCAGGCCTCGTGGCCTTCCCGCCCAGTCCGGTTGCAAAGTTAGGCAGCTGCTTCCCCTGGAGGACTGCTCTGCCAAGGCCCTGCGTTTCCCCACTTGAACAAGAGTTGCCATGAGTGGGGAGCAGAGTAAGGAAGAGCCAGTTTCAAAAGGGTGGGCGCTACTGAAATTGGCTCAGGTTGGGCTTGAAGGCTCACAAGAAAACGTGCCTCAATGGTCCCGTTCTTCTGTGAAGCCAGCCATGTGTAGAGGAGCCTTCCTTCCACACACAATCCATTGACCAAGAGAGCCTGATGCCATCCACAAAGAGATTGCACAAAAACTGAGCATCATCTGGTCAGGAGAAGTTATACCTTTACATCTGCTTTCATCATTGAGGCAACTCCCAGCTGAATGGATCTGAGCACAGACTTTATTCTGGAGATTCCAAATAAACTGATTGGTCATTATTTAATGAAAATCAGTGACATTTTTGGACAATTACCTAATTTGGACAACTCCAAACAGTTGATCTCGGCCAAAATTTAAATCTTTTCCACTGTATAAACAACCCCTCCATCTCCTCATTAGATTTTTACCCTGTGTTTTTATATAACATTACACTGCAAAAGAAATATGTCTGTTTTTAAAAGGCCCATTTAAAAAAAAAAAAATCAAAGCTTTGACTATAAAATCAGACAAAAGAAGTAACAATTTATCACCAAAAGTTTGAACATGACACAACAATTTGAAAGCAGTGTACAACTTCAGAACAAAAATGGATGATCACATTTTCTACCACACTTACTATAGAGGAAATAATGTCTTCAAGGGGTTGGATTCTTATTCCAGTAACGTTGTTCGTTGCTTCCACAACTTTTTCCCTGCCTTGATTAATGAGGTCCTGGAAGGAATTTTGGAAATAATCAAAACTGGTTGAACAGTCAGAAATGGAGGTGTTCTCAAAGATAATGAATTTTTGTATCCATACTGCCCACATGCATGTGTACATGTGCTTTTATATGTCTAAATCATGCAAACACAGAGTCCCGTTTCAAACCATGCCATGGGGCTCCAGACAGGAAACAATTCATGAAGACAGATAGAAAAACACAAAACATTTTCACCTAGGAGCAGCTTTGCTTCACTTCGCAATCAACATGGAATCAGCAGCTTTTCTATCCAAACTAATTTTCCTAAAAGCAATTAAGTGCTCATGATTTGGTCTTTAACAATGCAACTCAGAAATCCACAGTGTACAAAAGGGTAATACTTTTGGTGTGAAACAACAGTAAGCCTGAACAAAAGATATAAGGTATGGAATTCTTTTAAAAATGCTGTTATTTACATTTCATCAAGTCCAGATTTTTTTAAAAAAAGAAGCTCACTGCAAAATGTAGAGACTTGGTGACGAGAGCATCTCACCTCACAAGATTGTTGGAAGAGGACTATGGAGGCCACAACCTGAACTTCAAAATGAAAGGCAGAATGTAACGCTCAAAAAACCAGATCCGATACAGCCTCTGATCTTGCCACTTACCTCCAATTGCTGGTTGCTCATCGCAGACAAGGCCGCCAAGTTGAAAGGAATATATGGAGTCTGAGATGTGAAATTGGGTGGGAACATGTTTGGCCCTGCTGGCATGTTGATGCGCATTGTCAGCCCCTAAAAAAACCAGAATGGCACTTTTGACTATCAAGCTGAGAGTTTGGCTCCTGAGAAATCATTGAAACCGTTTCAGTGTCCAAGTGATAACAGGGACTGGCACAAGAAAGAGTGGAAATTGGTACATTTATTTTGCCTGAAAACATGCATGCCCTAGCCTAAATTCAGCTGATGGAAGCGGTATATGGTTAGCATGGCTTATCCAAGCCTTGGGGTTCTTAAAGAAGTATAAGCAACATTTCATTAATAAGCAGAACTGATTTCTCAAGCTCAAAGGAGCTCCGATATCATCATAAATGAAGAAAAACGCTGTCGCTCTTGATCTGGAGGAATTCTACGACAAACAGATCTCTACCCTAATTTAGGAAAGCCAAACAAAAATGCTAACAGCATCAAAACGAAACAAAGGGCAGAAATAGGTAGTTGGCTTAAAGGTCACCCTGCAGTTTTTAAAGAGCCCTTCCTGACGCTTCCACTGCAACTATGAGCTGGCACTGATGTTCTGCAATGACACCTGACAGCATCCCAGCCCTGAGAAAGAAGCCAACAGAACAGCGTGCATTGATCAACAATAGGAAAGTCTGCTCAGGGCCCAATTCCAACCTGTAGAGGTATTTGCAACTAAAAAGAGGAAACGCCATTGGCCTAAAAAAAAAAAGGCCTCTGCTCAAGCCCAGGAGTGCAGCCGTCCTCAGCTGAATAGCTTCGGGGGCTCCAGAGCCTGAGGGCCAAACCAAAATGGAGGGGATTCGGGGGGGGGGGCAGAACAGCTGGATGAACAGAAGAGACTAGAAGAAGCTGCTGCAACATAAGAATGCAGCTGAAGGTCCTTATCTGAACAGCTGGAAGGGAAAGGAAAGCCAGGGGAAGGCAAACATTCCTCCCAATCCAGGCCCATCTCAGAATAACCAAGTCGGAAGGGACCCTGGAGGCAGTCTAGCCCAACCCCCTCCTCAAGCAGGGAAGACTAGAAGACCAGGGGTGGCGGAGGGCCCAAACTGCAACCCAAAACCCACTTATTTATCGCAAAGTGCCAACACGGCAATTTAACCTGAATGCTGAGGTTGCAGAGTTCAACTAATTGTTCTAAGGAACAAGTGGTAAATGCATTTTTTATGCCCCTTCATTTCTTTCTGCTTTTGAAATATTACGTTTAGCAACAATAAAAAAGAAAAACTTCTGTAATATCATTTCTCTCTTTCCCTCCCTCCCTCTCTGAGAGCTCCAGACAATTAAAAGTACGAAAAGGAAGCCATGAAAAGTCAAAATAACCCCTCAGCCTGAAAAATGACTGGCTAAAGCAAGTTATCGTGTCGCCTTCCCCAACAAACAGACCTCAGAAAGGTCATCTTCAGGGGCCTTCCCTCCCTGCTGACCCTCATCTCTTTCGATCCCGTTTAATGGAAGCTTCTGGGTGTCCCCCAAGGGCCAAGGGACGCTGCTCCGAGTGCATGGCAGGATGCATCAAGTTAGGATGCACCCAAAACAAGGATAACTATCGGCAAATCTGAGCAGCTCAGGAACGGCTGGGCTCTCCTGGCCACCCTGACCCCTTTTGGATCCTGGCAGCTGGGGACCAAGGGCAATCCCAACGACCTCGTTGAACCCCAGAGCCCGGTTCCCTGCGAACCCTTTGCCTTCGTGGCATCTCACAGAACACAACCCAAAGGGGACAAAAACGAGCAGCCACCACTTCCTGTTCAGGGGCCCATATAAACCACAGGTGTGAACATGTCCACCCCCTCCCTTGGATTTTTAGTCCAGCCCCACCTGGCCTAGCTAGGATGAAGGGTCAGAGTCAGTTAAGGGAATCAACTGCTTCCTTGGAGTTCAGTGCAAAGAATTTCACAGAGGTTTTGTCAGAAGCACAAAATATGCATCACAGCTACTGCCTTGGAATCGGCTGCCCATTACATACTTGTGTGTGCAAGGTCCTAAGGCATGTACAAAAGGGGTGCAGTGTTGTGATGCATATTTTGGCACTCCCCCACCCACTGACACCCATGGTGATAGGGCAAAGAACAGAAAAACTAGGCATGGACTGACAGCTTGACAGAAACTCCTGCAAAACGCCCAGCTAAGTGCCAGCCCTACAAACTGGTCCAGGAGAATAAAACTGCTCATAATGGTATCAAAAACTGTCCAGCTATCTAAGAGAACCAGATAGCTGCATTCCCTCAAGCTCGCTTTAAAAGTCACTCATCAAAGCAGCCAAAGAAATGTCAGGTTCATAATTTCATCTGGAAACCTAACAAAAGGAAGTGTTTAAAGTTGGGAAGCTAACACTTCCTTCATCATCTTCAAGGCCAATAATGGTCCAGCTGAATTTCCAGCTTTTCTGGGTAAAGAGAAGATCTCATCATTTCTTGCTACCTTTTTGGACAGGGAGAGCATGGCCCACCTAGGAGGGAGAAAAACTCCATAGGACCAAGCCTTCCCTGACTTGACACAAAGAGCCAGGAAGGGAATAATCAAAGAAACAGGTAGAAGCATCACTTTTCTAGATGAGGGCAGCCAGCGTAGTCTATTGTGTTGGACTGAACATGGAGAGACCCAAGTTCAAGTCCACCCTTAAATGAAGCAGCTTATTGGGTGACCCTGAATTAGCCAATCTCCCTCCTACCAAGTCACTTCACAGATAAAAGTTTAGAAAAAGTGGAGAATGAAGTATTATATTAGGCACTTTGAGCTCCTGAGAAAAGGTTAGGGTTATCTTGAAAGTTTCTAGGATCATAGAAACCGCAGCAAAATACAAGTTCATCACATTTGATGGAACTCGTCTGTAATTTCTTTGTTAAAGACATCCTACAGTGGAAGACTATTCATGAGAGAAGCAATGCTTCTCTCTTTAGACAACTGAGTAGACACAGATCTATGGCTTTCAAGAAGTTGTAGAACTGCAATTCTCACACATTTTCATGATGAGGGGCTATGCTGTCCTAAGCCATTTTTTAGACAGGTAGAAGTTCCAGTTCTCTGATGTAGAATACAGGCTTGGTTATTCTAAAGTAAACCTCCTAGTATTTTTGTAATGGTTTAACAATGCCCCTACCTTCTTTTCTGCTTCATATTCAGCCCAGGCGGCCTTCCTTTCTTCTTCAGTCAATTCTTCTTCCTCTTTGTGGTCCAGAAGGGAATCATGCTCATGATAACCCACGATATATTCTTTCTGAATCTGCAGCAGTTCAGCCAGAATTGTGTCCTAGCAGAAAACAGAAGAACATAGTTATGTACCTGTGAGAGCTCATCTGGTAAAAAGAAAATTTGTTTATCTTAGTAGAGTTCTAGAAACGGGCATAATATTTTATATTTAGTACCTCATTCAATCCTGTTTGCAAAACTGATTTCAATCCAGAATTCATGATTATGTAGTTCTGAGGCTGAAAAGCGATGTACTGTTGCACTTCCAAAAATGACCCTACAGCATTTTACATATAGAAATACTTTTTTAAAAAAAATCTAGAAGTAGTAAATATTTTTGCTCCTTAAAATTCTGAGTTTTCTTCTTGACCATCTAACGAATCTCACAGCTTTAAACTATCAGAGGAATGGTCAAATGTGAACTATGTTAGTGTGGACTGGCTAACTGCAGGAGACATTTGGGGAGAGGGTTTAACATGGGGTGGATATCTACTGGGGGGAAAACATTCACTCTATAGCAGGGCTCTCCAACTCACAGAATTTTGAGAGTTGAAGTCTTCCAGGCTTAAAGTTGCCAAGGTTGGAGACCCCTGCTCTATAGGAGTAAGGCTTTCTCTAACTTGGAACTGAAAGTATCCTTTTATCTGGAACTCTTTGTTTTCTGCTGAAGAACATTTGCATTTAGTTACTGATAGGCAACTTCTTTCTGTTAGGTAAAGTTAATCACTTATTCAATCTTAGATAAGAGTTTTGGGTGAAAATCCCCACAGCAATGCAGCTCCCAGAGTGACTTTGGATTCCTCACCCATTTTCAGTTTCGAGTACCTTACCTCAGTGCTGCAAAGATAACAGTGAATGGGTGTGTGTGTGTGTGTGTGTAAAATATTCAAACTTGGGAAATGAGGGATGAGCAGCAAATAAAAAAAGAGTTCCCTTTCTAAAGCCCAGAAACATCAACAGAGAGAGACAGAAAAGCAGGTAACAGATCCAAAGTTCACTTATATTAAACTGAAACTAAATTTTGCCCAACACCTTTATGTGGATAGCACAAGCATTTACAGAAATATTTGGAATAAAGATAAAAAGTCATCTTCCCTCTCAATCTACCAGGCCCCAAGATTTCCCAGAAACACATAAAACAAGGGGGTGGGGGTTTATAAGTAAAACCCATCAATAAATATTTTTAAAAACTGCCCACGCTGGTTATGATTGTGGAGGTTGCATTCTAGACCAATGCACCTGGAGGGTGTCACATTCAGGGGAAGGCAATATAAAAGTTAAACTGGGATATCTAAGAAGGAGAGACAGCTAGTAAAACTGAATGTGAGAATATGTCAATTGAAAAACAGTCAGATCCAAAAGTTCAGTTAACATACCTAATAAGATCTTGTTCATATTTTGTACAACAAAATTTAACTGACTGCAGAATTCTTCAGATACACATGTACATACATTAGTTCCTATGGAAACTATACTGTTGAGCACAGTGCAATTTAATCCATGCACACCATGCCAATGTATTCATCAAAATGTGGTTTAGATTATAGTTAACTGGTAGATCTATATTGCTTTGTCTGCAATGCAATTTCTATTCAGTATACAGAACAGACAGAAAGGTAAATTTTCTGCTTTTATGGAATCTTTGTCCAGGACTCTCTCATTCAGTTACAAATATATATTTCTGGTCGGAGATGTGAAGACTTATTTCAAAAACAATTTTGAACAAAATATAGCTCAACATTCTTGGACTTGCAAATTTGGCCACTGCGTCTAACCGGCTGCGGTCAGAAATGAACTAGAAGAGTAGAGAGCCCTCCTGGCTGTTCTGGTTTCCTTTTCCCATCAAGGACAGACAAAGGCTTAAATACGTTGCAACTACAGGTGCTAACTGCATAGAGGAGCTTACTTTGGGTAACATGGGCGTGTCTCTTTTCTTCTTTTTTTCTGAATTGGGATCATCCAGTAAGTCTGGTTCAAAGGTGTAGAGTTCCGTGAGTTCATTCATGGTAAAATGGCGTTCAACCTGTTGCTGATCAACCACTCGGAAAGACAACGACTGTTTTGTGACCTGCCTGTCATAGATCTTGTCTTCCATGGTTCCCTTTAAAAGAAAAACACATCAACGCTGGCAATGGTGTTGAGTATCTTGCTGTGTTTTGTTATTAATTCCAGCAGGCTCATAAACTGTGAACCTCCTTCAAGAAGATTTAATTTCACTCCCTCATCTAATATTGTAGTTGTTCTGATTAGATGATTAGCCTGTTTTTCAGGTGAGCACGCTTTTAAAGGCAGGTACAAAGTTACTGCAAGTTCACTATTCCAGTTGCATGGATGGTGGCACTAACAAGCATTATGCAAATGATATGATCATTGTCAGAAAACTAAAAGCAGAAATGTACCTTGAAACAACATGGGGCCAACTTGTAGAGGGTACCTGAAGCTTATGCCCTTTGAATCTACTCAGCCCCACAAACTGGCAAACTAGAACCTGTTCTCTGAAATGTCCTTAAGCAAACATCGTTTGGCTACCAAGAGACGGACCTCATGATATCAAAACTGTCGACCCTCCTCTTTAATCTTCGACAGGCTCTGCAAACATGCTCAAATCAATGCAAATTCCTTCTACTGAGAAGAACAGGGGGGAACTGAGGGGCCCCCAACCCCTGGGCCACGCCTGGTTCAGAACCAGGGAGCAGCAGTGGCAGGCGGGCATGAGCTCAATCAGCCTGGGATCATCCATTCCCCCCCCCCACACACACACACCCGGTCTGCAAAGCTGGAAAGGCCAACCTATAGAATGGCTCCTCAGCCATACTCTACAAGGGGTGGTTACGGTGTTCAATCTTTCAAAGTGCAACATTATTGTACTTTATGACATCTGAAATCTTTCAGAAGGTGAGAGTGCCCCACCAGATCAGGCCTAAGGATTCCTGGTCCAGCATCCTCTCTCAGGGTTTCTTAGCCTTTAAGATGCGTGGACTTCAATGTTCAGAATTCCCCAGCCAGGAAGCTTATTCAGATTCTTATTTAAAAACTAAAACATATTGGGGCACCCAAGAGAAATTGTCCTACGTTCTGAACCGGTATATAAGACCACATGCTTTATTTCAAAGGCCATTTCAAATAGGGCAGAATATCTAGATCGGATTGGGGTTAACCATATGGGGTGACAACTTACTGCAAACATGTCCTATTGTTTTCTTTCTATCTATTTGTATCTTTGTATTAGTTTTATACTTCTGATTTGGTTGGATGACTAAACAACAATTCTATTCAAAAGAGAAATACATAGCATCTAAGACAGCTTGAAAATGTACCTGAATGAGATTTAAAAATAAAGATTATGCCTTTTGAAAAATAAGCTACAATGAAATTAATAAATATGGCAATACATTAGACAAGTGTCGTTTTTGTGATCTGTTCTGTAGAATGTAAAAAATTTGAACTCAAGGGGTTGTGTAATCAATGGTTCCAAATATAGTTGAAAAATCAGACTTCAATTATATGGAAAAAATTCAGTTCTGACTTACCTGAGCTAAAAATCGGTACACATATACAGGTTTATTTTGCCCAAAACGATACACTCTGAAGATACTCTGAATATCGTAAGATGGGTTCCAAGAAGCATCAAAAATAATGACTCTATTTGCTGCTACTAGGTTTATCCCAAGGGATCCTGCTTTAGTAGAAATAATAAACAAACGACCCCTGGAAAAAAAAAAAAGAAGAGTAGAATTTGGTTTATTCCACTTCATACTCAAATTAAATAAAGATATAATCTGCCAAAAACCAGGGAAGCATATTGAAGATTCTTTAAGTTTAGTGAAAAAGGAAAGGACAATGTTTTTAACAGTATAAAAGAGAATTCTGAGGATCTTGTTATATCATAGGATGAACGTACCTATTAAACTGCACATTCCATTTGGGCAGATTTAATCTTGAGAAGAAAATACGAAGTAGTGTAAAACATTTTGGGAAAAACATTCCATATTATGTTCTTTTTCCAGTGTAAAACTGTATGCCAAATGTAAAACAGGATATATTTTATACATTTGTGCTCGCATCACAGCTGCAACAGGTTGGAGATGCTTCCAAAATGCTCATCACAGCCAATTTTGCACACAAAACATCAGTTTTGAACTTAAAACAAGATACTTTGCAAAATTCTACCCTTACAGTACTTTGAAACAAAACATTTTGCTCACTCCTAATATTAAGAATAGGCAGAAAGAAATAGTCAATTATCTCAAAAGTATGTAACCTTCTGTCTTTTAAAAACCATCGGACAGAGTCCCCACAATTTATCAAACTGCATTTTTAAAAAGTGAGATGGAAAAGCAGTACATAACTAGGAAGAGAAAAATCTTACTAATTTTGTTTAATTACAATCACTTTTAAATGTAAATGAAATGAACTCAAATCTGGGCTTCTATAAGAAGTATGTTTTAGCTAAATATTATAATTGTTATTCTGGAGATAATAAATTATCCTTTATAGATTGTAAAGGAGCATTCCACTAGCACAAAAGAGCACTCAGATAATTTGTATGGTCTTTCCCAGTTGTACAAGTTTAAAGCAATCTGCACTGCATTGCTTCAGCTTTAGAACTACATTCCAAAATTTGATGGAAAAAAGTTCACTCCAAAAGTGTTAATAAAAACTGATTTAGAAGTGTTACTTGGATAGATAGAGGAGAACAAGAAATAAAAGGTCTCAAAATAAAAAAGAGGAATATAAAGTCCAAGCTTTTGTGGACGATTTGTGTTTAAGGAACCGTTAGAATCGGGACCCAAGTTAATTCGGAATATTGAAGAATTTGGAAATGTGGCAGGGCTTAAAATAAATAAAAATAACACAAAGATTATAACAAAAAATTCTTACTAATAAACAAACAAAGAATTGGAGGAAAATTAAAAATGCAAATTGCCAAAAAAATTAAATATTTAGGAATATAGTTAACAGTGAGAAGTATATCTATTAAAGAAAATAATTATACAAAATTGATAATACAAATTAAAACAGATTTAGATAATTGGAAGAAATTACAGGACAAATTCCCACAATAAAAATGAACATATTGCCAAAAATTCTGTTTCTGTTCCATGTAACACCGATAAAG
Source organism: Hydrophis major (assembly GCA_033807585.1). Lineage (NCBI taxonomy): Eukaryota > Metazoa > Chordata > Lepidosauria > Squamata > Elapidae > Hydrophis > Hydrophis major. Next base: position 6,343,238 of record CM066335.1, on the reverse strand, counting down.
TTAGGAAAGACATTTTTTGAAGATTTAAACAAATTAATATCAAAGTTTATTTGGCTAGGGGAAAAACTGCGAATAAAGTTAACATTGTTAAAGGACAGTAGAAAGAGAAGGGGTTTTGCTCTGCCAAATTGGGAATTATACTATACAGCAGTAGCCCTTACATGGATTAAAGATTGGGTAACGTTGAAAAATAAAAGAATATTGACAATTGAAGGACATGACTTGCAATTAGGGTGGCACACATTTTTATGGGATGGGAAAAATAAAACGCACAGTTATTTCCAAAGACACCAAATAAAGGTGTTGCTATTAATTTGGGAAAAGATTAAAAGGAAGCATTGCGACAAAATTCTGATCTAGTTATCAACCCTGGAGGCATCAATATATCCAAATGTGTTAGATCTAGATAAGATAGTAAGATATAATGATATCCCAAACAAGCAAGAGATATAAAAAACAAAACAAGAATTAAAAGAACAAGGAATCAAGATTGAGTGGGGAACACATATACAAACAAGGTTTAAGAAAGCTGTAGAAAAATATGGGATTCACAGAGATCTATTGGAATTAGATAAGATATTACAAGGTCCAGAGGAGAAATTGATTAAAAAATTATACAGTTATTTGTTGGAATATAAGATGGAGGAAGAGAGGGTTAATGATAGTTTGGGCAAAAAAAATGGCTAAACAATAGAATTGGAGAAATGGGGAAAATGTGGGAAAAGAATTATAAATTGACAATGTCGGCAAAAAAATTTATACAAAATGCTCTACAGATGGCATCTACCCACTGCTAAATGAGCAAAAATGTTCCCAAACAAATCACCTGAATGCTGGAAATGCAAACAAAAGTAAGGAACTATTACCATGCATAGTGGATGTGCCCTGTAGTAAGGAAATACTGGATAAGGACAAAAAAATGGATAGAAGAAATAATTAAACAACAAATTGAACTAAGATCAGAGACTTTTCTATTAGGTATAATAACAGGAAAATATGATAAGAAAACAGAATATTTAATGCTACATCTATTTAACAGCAGCAAGAATAATGTATGCACAAAATTGAAAAAGATAGTATGCCACTAGAGGAAAATGTGATAAAAAAGATATTAGAGTGTCCGAGATGGATAAGCTGACCATGGAGATAAAAGACAGAGAAGAAACAGATTATTATTTGATGTGGAATGCATTGTATGATTGACTAAATAATTGATATAGAGATGAATAGAGAAGATGACAATAAGGAAAAGGTTATAGTGGACAAAGGTAGATTAAGAAATATAGATAAATGTACGGATAGTTGAGATTTATGTAAAAGTATGTATACCGTCACAGTTGCAATTAATAGAAATGATGTATATAAGAAACATTGTTTAATAATTTTAAAAAAACCATATAAAAAGTTTTCTGCAACAGAAAATAGATATGTTCCTATTTATTCAATTCAGAAAATGTGTAATGCTATATACAATATGTGTCAGATATTGGAAATATGCATGTCAAAGAAGAGGACAGATAGCAAGTCAAATTATAATAATCAAACTCTTATCAGAAAATGACTTTGGAATCCCTTTTGGAAAGGAAAGCTGGCAGCAAATGTCTTTCTTCTCATTAGGTGTGAGAGCAGGCAAGGGAGGAGGAGGAGGAGGAGGAAGAGACAAGTATGGGCTGAGCTAAATGGAATTGGATTCAGATGGTCCATAATACATCTGGAAAGGAATCTAGGTTTCTAAGTCAGACAACAATATCTGCTTAAAGCAGGTTTTCCCAACCTTGAAAACACTGCTATGTGTGAACTTCCATTCCCAGAATTCCACAGCCAGCATGACCACTGATGAGAATTCTGGGATTGGAAGTCCACACATCTGGAAATGGCCAAGGTTGGGAAATCCTGGCTTAGAAATTCACTACATTGTGAATTTGTGAGCCCAAGAAGAAGAAGAAATCTGTTTGTGCATCAACTCCTTCTTGGGTGGACATTGTCTTTTGACATACCCTTAGGAGGTTTTATTCCTTGATATTAAGCAGCAGGCCTGCCTTTGCACTCTTTACTTTCACCTTTAACAAGGGATTCCTTTAAGTCTTTCTCACTTTCAGCCATCAAAGAAAGATCTTCAGCATCTCTGAGGCAGCTATTTTAACTCCAGTTCCTCCTTTTTCTCACCTGGCAGGATATAGTCTGCATGTACATTAAGCTTACTATACATTAATATAATAAGCTTATCCACAATTTATTGTGATGTGTATAATCAAAAGCTGTTGTATAATCAGTAAAGTAAAAATAGGTAGCTTTTTGCAATTCCCTTTCTGTTTCCATCATTCACTGGATGTTAGGAATGCCCTGTATCTTCTGAACCAGCATGTACGTTATATCTGGCAGTTCTTGTTGCAAAGATGTTGGAATTTAGCATTAACTTATTTGCAGATGAGGTAAGACAGTTGTTTAATGTTTTAAAAATTATTTAGCAATGCTCCTTTTGGGATATAGATGGATGCTTTCAAGTTTTCCACCCACTGCAGTGTTCTTCATTATATGCATTTCAAGTTGCATGGAGCATTTAATGGCACCATTTCCTATGACTTTAAACAGTTATGCTGGTAGGTCCTGCTAGCTTCCCTATTAACAATATTTTCTAATTTCATATTCCAGAACGTATGGCTCTGATTCAGTGGTCAAATTTAGCATCATTCTAGCATATTCGGCCTGTATACAAGCACAGGCTTTAACACCTTCTGTTAATATTAATAGTGATTTTCATATCCACAGTCTTTCATATTTGTTTATAAATCTCATTTCAGTGATTGGCAAAAGAGGCAATTGATTAGACTAGCCCACAAATCATGGGCTTCTGGCCTACAGATGAGGCTCCTTTCCATACACTTTCATTCTTACCTGACGTTGGTTTCATCATTAAAATCTTCAGCCCACTTTTTTCTTGATTGAGCAGTAGTAGAACCATCCAAACGATAATAATCAATATTTCTGAACCATTTTCCTTCACCTAGGAGTTTGAAAAGCATGGGATTAAGTGTATTGTACAAGGAGGCAAGGGTCCATCATCATCTGACAGTTTCCATTTCTTTTAAAAACTTTACTTATGAAATTCATGAAAGTTCAAGAAAGGCTCTAACTTTTAACTGAGTCTGTCTGAAAGGATGCCACTGAACTCCTTCTAATTATTTGATTTGACCCAATGGAGACTTTTCCCAGGTATCCATTTCTGTGTCATACACTCAAGAAATATAAAAATAGTACGTTGTGTTTTCTCAGTGAATGTCTTCTTGCTTTAAAATAGTATTGCTTTTTTCTGCCTCCCTTAACTTCAAATGCCTATGAAATACAGAGACAGGAGGCACTAGTCATGATTTAAGGCTCAAAGGCATGTTTTATCATTCTTGTAATAAATTCTAGTAATTTAGAATCTAAAGTTAGGGTTAGTATAGTTTTTGCCATAGATTAAAACTAATGAATTCAAATGTATCTTACAGAATGTGATAACTTCAATTCTGACACAATTAAGCATGCTTAAATATGCTTAATATAAACAATTTACATTACAATGTAAGCAACTTAGTTTTGAAGGATTTCAAATAAAATACTAGTTATATAAATTTTGCGGAATAAACATATCTTTAAAGATAGGTGAAGAAAGGGAGGAAGGAAGGCATACTTGTTAACTGCATTGTATCATTGAGATTTTTCTTCCAGGAAATTGTTTTCTGTTTTTTGTACCGATTGATCTGTCCCCTGGAAATTACATTTTCTAAATAAATTTTAAAATTCGATGCTTAATCACTGCAGACAATATTTATAACAGCTAGTTGCTCTATTTTTTTTTTTAAAAAATCTTGCTTATTATAGTCTCTGTAAGTGGCAAGAAAAATTTTAAAATCTGGATGATGAGGCAAAAATCTATTTTTAACAACTTTGCTTTCGAAAAAAAGCAATGTAGCTATTCCTAGAAGTAGAGGATTTGTGTTGTTATTTCAGGGATTCCTGAATGCTACATTTGTTTCAAGAAAACAAAAGACCTCCACACCCCACAGGATAGATAACCACTTAAACCTGAACTATTAATTAAACAAATTAATTCCATGATTAGATGAAATCCGCGTTTCTTATCAGTTGGCTGGAGAATTCTGGAGTTGACGTCCACCCATCTTAAATTTGACACAGTTGAGAAACACTGAATTAGATTCTTCCTGAATTCAGGACTTAAGCTGTGGGTTTAGAGGAACCTCACATTTTTCTTCCAAATAAGAAAATCACTACTGATCTGTGAAGAATATTCAAGGAGGGACTTTTTAAAAAGTACTTCCTGCTCTGAACACAGTAGGATAGGCAATTCCTTATATCTGCCTCTGAAAAAGAAGAAGGAATGGACTTGATGAAAAGACAAATAATAATTGAAGGAAAAACTGAAAGTATAAGGGAAGAAAAAGGTAGATAACAAGAGCCTCCTGTTGCTTTTCCCACAGAAGGGAGACAGGTTTCAACCAGAAAATAAGGGTCTTGATACCGCTGCTACTTGTAAGGCCCTCTTATTTAACATGTCAGCTCCGAGACAGATTTTTTTTCCTCTTCCCCCTCCCCCCCTCTATCTCCACTTTCTTTAACTTTAAAGGGAGAAGAAGTTCTTCCACATTTCTGCTGGCTTCTGTTTTTTGTTTGTTTTGTAAAGTTCATCATAAGCTCATCAGACAGGTAAAATGAGCCATCTATACAGCTGGGCAAAAAGAACTCAAACCAGTGCACAAGTGCTCTCCAGAATCCTAAAAGCTGCCAAGGATGGCACGGGGGAAAAAAAATCAAAAGTCCAAATATAAAACCACAGCAGTGAGATTTGTGGTTCAGAATCTTCTTTGCTGCCCCTGCAGATTTCACCAGAAGTACCAGCTGACTCTGCCTCCTTGCACAAAAAGGCACTTTCACAAAGCAAGAGTAACGTTACACACACACAGGAGAGGAAAAAAATCAATCTCAGAAGACAGATAAAGGGACAAAGCACAAGGTTTTAAAGGCTCAGTGTTATGCAGCACTGTGAAAAGAATATATCAACATGGGGGAGGTGAGTGTGGAAGATTTCCAGATCTCAAAGTGGGTATTTGCTTACTTACCTTTATATATTACTGGCTTTTCTTCTTCTTTGTCCCGGTTTGCTAACTCCAGAAAATCTTCTATCAAGTCAAGGGATATCAGAGATTGGCTGAACACTAAGCTGAAAATGGGAATTGGCAAAAGAGTTGTCAGTTCGCACCCCTGTAATTAGCATACTGGTGTCTTGTGCTTGATGCCATCTACTCAGTTTATAAATGGAAGGGGACATTAAAAAGCTTGTTTTGCTGGTCAGAGCAAAACGCAGATGGCAATTTTGGGAGAGGCGGGGGAAGTCCATGGCATTGTTCAAGTTTTTCCACTTTTGGATTCTGGATTGCAAATGTTCTGTCACCTAAGAGGAGAATTTTGTGAGTTCAGGAATTGCAGGCTAACTGTTGCACTCACGTTACCCCGTAGAGCAACGAAACATCTGCAACACAAAACCACAAAACATGCCAACCCTGAGCTGCACTTATTTGCTTCCACTGCAAAAAAGAATATAGACATGGAAAGCACACAAATACGGGATTGTTCTTGACTTGCAACGGTAATTTAGCAAGAGTTCAAAGTTACAACAGAAACCCACCCCCCTAAGCTCTGACAGCCTTCCCCTCTGGTCACATCATGGCATTCTGGTCGCTCAGCAACCAGTCCAGGTTTATGGCTGCTTCCTGTATCCTGTGGCCTCATGAACATGGTTTTTATAATATTTTTTGCTAGATTTTGGCCTTCCAGTTTCTGGCAAAAAGCACCCATAGCTGACAATGAGTTTGCTTAATAACCACGATCACTTTCGCATAATCAACACCATAAAAAAAAGTTGCAAAATTGGGCGTGATCCCATGGTCCTTTGTGTACTTAACACCTGACACAACTTATGACCGTAATTTTGGGCTCAATCATGATAATAAGTCAAGGACTACCTGTATTGCAACCCAAAACTGGAAGATTATTTCCCCCGAATCACCAAGAACCGCTTACACTTTATCTCCAAGTTCTTCAGCCATGCGCAAGATTTCAAAGAGGAGCATCATCTTCCCCGAATGTTCCAGCACTTCCGCATCAGCATCCACCACAAAATCCTTATACCAATCAGGGGCAGGGCTGCCGGGATTGGAGGAAGTACTTTTACCTTAGAGAGGTGGAAGGAAGGAAAGTGCCACTTAAAAAGGCAAAGCACAGGCTCTTCTCCAAGGAATCAAACACTCCATAAAAATACAGTTTCTTAGCCAAATTTACACTTTGATTATAGTATCATAGCATATCATCCCAATGAGTTTTAATCCTTAGGTTTAGGGAAGGAAGAGGGAAATACTGCTTCCTCACCAGGGAAGGGACAGCTAGACAGCTAAAATATATATTTGCCCAGTTATGTTTTACAAATTCACTATTTTGGTTTTTTTTTTTTTTTAATTGAAAACTACCTTTGGGATCCATTGGGGTTGAGAATAAAAGCCACATTTTCATATCAAATATATTACACACAGTTCATTCTTGAGTCTCAAAGCAGGGATTATTAACCTTTTTGTGCCATGATCATGTATGGTGAAGCCTCCCCATTCTTTCCCAGAAAGATGTGTTTAAACATTCATGTAAGGAGTAGATAATAGTTCTTGGTGCTTGTTTGCTTGCAGATATTTCATTACCTAACTAGTTGACTGTACTGTCTACAGTAATATATGGGTTTCTCTATTAACCCATTAAAACAAAAACAAAATAAACTAAATCTCTGTAAATCTGTAAGTTTCCCCCCCCATCCACAGAGCCCCTGAAATCTAACCCCAGCTCCCAAGGATCTGCAGTCCCCAGGTTAAGCACCTCTGCTAATAAACTTTCAGGGCCAGAAAAAGGAGCAGACGCAGCACTGCTGGGCACAAAACCATGGTAAGTGCAGGGCAATGCTATACTCCGTTGTCCTTGAGTGCCCACTACAAAAAGTCCCCCACCTCCGTGGAAAGTCTTACCTTCCTCTGCCTTTAGAATGAGGGGAGGGTTGCTTATTGGCTCCTCCACAGTTCCTCCTTCTCCCCCTCCCCGAGATCTTGAATTCCAGACTTTAATCACTTCAACATCATTGTCACTCCCACTCCCACTGGAACTACTGTCTTTCTTGGATTTCTTGCCCTTTGTTTTCTTCTTCCTAAAATATATATTTCAGCATGAAAACTCTCCAGTCACACTCATTTTATTTCCAACTGTTTTAACATGCTGTTCCAACCATAAATGGATTTACTGTTTCGGAGGAACGATTCAACTTACTTAGTTTCTTCTTCAGAGCTTAAGCTCATTGACGTTTCTTCGGAATCAGAAACTATGAAGTCATCAAGACTGTCTTCATCAAAATAACCCTGAAAGATCAGGCGTTCTTATTAAGCACAGCCAACCTTTTTTCAAACTTTCAGAACACAAATTAAAACACACAGAAATAGAAAAAAGTATGGAACCAGTTATCAAAAAATGAAACGCTCTAGAATTGCCTCACTGCGGGCAGAGCTACTACGAGAGACACAAAGACAGAGAGAAGTAGATTACCTTGTTTTCTTTGCTAATATAATCCAGCTGCAAACACCAAGGGTGAGTCCAAATTCTGCTTAACATCTGGAAATCTTGGAAGAGTTTAGCTCCAGCTTTGCCTCTTCCACCTTCACTGCTGTTGCTGACACCTGACAATAGAGTTCAATTATGTACTTGAAATAGATTAACCAAACTGTTAAGTTTACCAAAATCAACTCACTTTTATGCAATGCATCAGGAATTCCCTCCTCCCTCTTTTTCCTAGTCACTTGTCAGAAAGAGAGGGTTTTCCTGGAAGCAACCCTGCTACCAGAAATCAGAAGATTCAAGGAACTGTTAGTAAATTGCTAAAAATTCATCATTCATCTTGTTTTATAGATTTGACAGTCTATACTATTTATAGGCATATGTCATTTGCACATGCAAACTGCATTTTTATTTATACATTAGAAATCCCATTTTAAAAAACAAATTCACAATATTTTCCCTCATAAAGCCTTAATGTCATATTTCAATAACTTTTTATACACAATGGTAATGACAGACAACTGTAGAATGTTAACTTTTTAAGAGTACAGTTCTATCATTCAATCCCAATGTCCCATAAAATTAAAATAGTCAAGGAAATTCAAAGCCCATTAAAATTTCCAAAATTGAAGTACATTTGATACCTTAAAGTTTTATCTAATACTTATACTTGGTACTATACCTGTCATACAGGAATTTACCCAGTGCCCTTTTAAAGTCATGGAAGTCAGGATGGAAGCCAGTGGCTACCACCATGTCTTATTATGGTATAAATCAATTAGGTCTTGCTGTAGGAAATGCTCCTTTTGGTCTATTCCAAAGTCTCCTCCCAATCAGCTTCAATGGATGATCCCGGAATGTTTGGAGAAAGGGAGAAAGCTTTCATTTCTCTGCACCATGCACAATTTACACCTGCTTCTGCTCAAATATCCTTTTCCAAGATGCGGCCCCAGCCTCTTCTTGTAGGGAAGAGCTTTAGGGCTGTTGTAGACTTTTTTCAGTTCTGCTACAGACTTTGCAGCAACCAACACTCCAGTTACAAATGTACCACCAAGCTCTATAAGAAGATTCTCATTCTCCCTGAATGCCAAGTCAACAAGATTACCTGAACCATCCCCTAATCATCTTCATCAAGATAAAAAATAAGAATAATTAACCCCATACTGCAGTTCAGCTTTGCCTACTCCTTATCCAAATATTCTCTGGTTCTTTTTTTTTTCTTTTACAACAATTAAGCAGTGAATTATCCTTACCTGTTAAGTGATCCAGGTAGTACTGGTACAGTTTACACTGAATTGAAGTCATTCTAACAGCTAGGACATACTCATGTTTTGGGGGCAGGAACTTTGTCAATGCTGTATAATCTTTCCTCTACAATTAGATCAGAAAAAGGGAAGCTAAATAGTGCTATGGTATCATTCCAGCATCGAAGTACCAACCCTGAGTTAATAAACTTTGTAACTTAAAATACAAGGAACAACTAAAATGCTTAGATTTTATTTTTTTTTTGATTCTAAATGGTGAGATTGTTCAGCATTCACACACATGGACATCCTCCTTCCCTGCACAGAAACTTCTCTTTACAGATGCACTGGCTTGATTCAGACCTAGTGCTATGCGGAAACATCTGAGTCTGAGGCTTTGGTGGTCCATAGGGAAAAGTTTCCGAATGTTCCCCCCTTTTTTTGTTGAATTAACTTCATCATGCCAGTGGTTATTTTAAATATGGCTTTATGACACAAGCCAACTTTATAAGCAAGTTTCAAATGAACATTTGAAGATAAGAGTAGTCACAGTTTTTAGGCAGGTTAGGGCCCATAACTATGTACTCTCCTGCTCCGGAGAAGGAAAGGAAAAGCTCACAACCACACTTGAGCATTGTGCTGATATGCAACTATAACAATGTGCCTTACACTGCCTGTCTACAACTGACATATACAATTAAGTTATCACCATTTTTTTGCAAAAAGATTTTTAAAAAGGGAGGGAAGGAGAAAGTAGAAACACAAATAAACAAGGAGGAAAAAAATTAAAAGGTTAAGAGATTCCCACGTCACAGCTTGGGGTGAAATATGGGTCACAAGTCTAAAAAGATTAAAAGTTCTGCCCCAAATTATCTTCCATAGAGATTATCCAGTAATTGCAGGCCACCCTGAGTGCCGGTGCCTGGTGGGGTTTACATTTTAAAATAAAAGAAAAATAATCAAATGGCTGTGGGCAAATCAAAGCTTTTAAAATATTTTCTTTCTTGTTAATCAGGAATAATGGATTGCTTGTTAAGAGAAAGGTACAACTTCAGTTGACAGGAGAGTGTCAAAACTCTCTTAAGTTTCAGTTTCAGATGTGAGGAATTTTTAACTTTCACATTGGAGCAAAGTAACACAAATCAAAATCCACACACCTGAACACACCCAGCTAGCATTTCATACAAGATATGGGCCCGCTTTTTCATCACCCTCACATCTACTAGCGTGGAATCAGCACACTGGCCGTTCTGGATGGGGTTTATAAATCGATTTCGGAACTCCTTAATTGATCCAAGCAAATTCTCCTTGATGAAATTAACCATGCAGTGATCTGAGGAAGGGAAAATGTAACTTTTAGTTCTTTTAGCAGAATAATCTTGTTACAAGTCTTGAATAAAGATGGACAAGTATATATTCACTGAGGCCTTCTCTAGTTGGGTGGCCTTGGTCCAGAAAGGCAACTTATAAATATTTAAATAAAATAAAGAAATGTTTGGAAGCAGGTTCAGGCTGTTCTATGTTTTAAAAGAAAGGGCCTATGAGTTCAAACTGGGGATCGGGCTAGAGCAGGGATGACAAACTAGATTTTCTTGAGGGCCGCCTCAGGGTTGTTTGACCTCAGGGGGTACCAGGGGTGGGTGTGGTGTGTGGTCAGCTCGACATCACTTGTGTCGGGGGCACCAGGTGGGACTGGGGGGATCCATTGTCTCCAGCAGAGGAAGGTGAGATCAGGGAGAGCACCAAAGCCTTGTCCTCCAGAGGAGCCTTTCCACCTGCTGGTGGCCAAGTGTTAAGGCTGGACTTCCCTCCTTTCCTTTTTTCTTCCCTCTTCGTTCTCCTTTCCTTCTTCTTCCTTCCCCTCTTTTCTTCCTTGCTCTCTCATTTTTCCTTCTTTTTGTTTCTCCTTTCCTGTCCCTTCTTGGATACTCAAATGCAAAAGGGGAAACATTTATCCTTTGTTTTGTTTTTAGTTTGTTTTACTAGCCCTCTGCCGGAGAAAATGGAGCCCCCTTCCCTCTGAGCTCTGTTTTTGCAGGGAGAGGGCTGCAGGAGGCTGTCCAGGCTGAAAATGGGGCCCGAGAGGGCCGCATGCAGCCCTCCTGAGCTCCATTTTCGCTGGCAGGGGGACCGTGGGCTGGTCCTTCGCTATTTCCAGGACAGCTCCGCAGGCCAGATCTAAGCACCCCAGGAGCTTTGAGTTTGACAGCCCTGGACTATAGCTTTGCACCCAATCTGTGCAATAATATGCTGAGTGCATGATGCAGGGGCTCTTTCCAGCAACCTGCAATTCAGCATGCCATTATCAGCCAGGGAAAGCCTCTTGAAGCCTTGCTGTCAAGTAACATGGATGCAGCATTTTGACATGCACAATATTCTCGTCCAGAAGCAGCAGCAGAATTGGTGACCAACTGAGCAAGGTTTCTGACTGTTTAAAAAAAAAGACATGATGCAAGACAGGATTGCTGCCATCTTTGAAGGCCCAGGTGTAGAGTCTTACTGGTCAGAGACTAGGCCAATCCTTGTATGAGGTTTCCTTTTGAATACAATTGTATTAAAATTGTCACACTACATTAAACAAATTACAGGGAGGGAAGGAATTCAAGGAGAGCACCAGCAAAAATATATTAAGTAAGCATGGAAGCAGTGTGCACAGATTTACAATAATAAATGCAGATGTTGGTTGAATAATCAAGCTATGAATATGTTTAAGGATCAGCAGTGAGGAGAAAACCAAACATGTATGGAGCATATTATTCCATATCAGCAAAACTTTTATTTTCACTGAAAGCACAGATAGATATAAATGTTTGGTTCCCTCTTAAAATGTACTTACATTCTATGAGATTGTTTTGCAAAGGAGTTCCTGTAAGAATGATCCTCCTCCTGGATCTGATAGAATTCATAGCTTTAGAAACAGCAGAAGCTTCATTTTTTAGTATATGTCCTTCATCACAGATAACAAAATCTGGGCCTGAAATTACAGAAATAGCATTTCAGAGATGTCTGTAAAGTTGGAATCCTGCTTAAAATGCCAAGTCATGGAGCATATTTATCTCCAAATAAGCATTTTATGCCAGATCGTTTACATGACAATTTACTCTAAACTGGCATTCATAGCCTTACGTACACTATAAGTACATGTGCAACCTGTGCTGCTGGCTGTTCCTTATGCTGACTGGGTCTTGCAAAGACAAACATTTATTCTGTACATGGAGCATTTTTAATGGATGTACACTTTTGCATGATTTCTTACATGGATTCTCTCAAAAGTAGGAGGCAAGGTTATGCCATTACTTTGGATTTACTTTGGAAGAGAGGATTCTCAGAATCCACAGGAGCCACATATGTTTGAAATTTACTAAAGAAATGATAGCACAGCACTTTTAGGAAAATGATGCAGCCACTTTAAAAAGCTGCAAACCAATGTTGAGTCTGCATTCTCATAAGATCTTAAACCTCTTCCAAACGGAATTCAAGCTATTGTCTAACTCTGGCAAGAAACTTATCAAACAAAGGAACATCATCAGTGGTAGCTTTGTTGGGTAATGAAACAACCAAGCTCAGAAAACATCAAGAATCCCACAATACCACTTTTGTCATCAAGGACAATGCACTTTCTATATTTTGAATATCAGAAATGCAGAGTCATGGGGCATTGAACAATTCCCTAGAATCTGAGAACACAGGCAACTACTTGATTAGACATATGCAGGAAACAAATTTAGTTGATACATGCTAAAATAGTCTCTGCTCATTCTTACGAAAATACACGCTCAGGTTTCCTCAAGTGATGTTTTTCAACATTTTGTATAAAGCCAGATCACAGAGCCCTCTACTGGTAACTGAAATAAAGTCAAAGTTGAGTACGACGTAATGACTGATTCACAGCAACATTGGCGCCCAAGGAAGTTATCAAGATGGCAACAATCACCATCAATTGGCCAACCTTGCAATTAGCTTTTCTCCCTTCGGGCTGATGAAAAGAAAACCTCCCTACATATCCGGCATCGTCATAATCCCCTTTAAAGAAGACATTGGGTAGCAGACTTTATGACAGTTTGGAGACAAACCATCCAAGGACCCTTAAAAAGAGCAAGGCTGCCTTCTCAATTAGCATCCATTAAACAAATAGGCTTATGAAAGAATAATGTAAATACAGGTAGTTCTCGTGTTACAACGGTATCTGGGACTGAAACCTCTACAGCAGGGGTCTCCAACCTTGGCTCCTGGAAGCCTGGCGGACTTCAACTCCCAGAATTCCACAGCCAGCTTTGCTGGCTGTGGAACTCTGGGAGTTGAAGTCCGCCAGGCTTCCAGGAGCCAAGGTTGGAGACCCCTGCTCTACAGTTAACGGGATGTGGTTGTCAAGCATGATGTCATTTGACCGCCTCCTTTAGCAATGGCAATCGTGGCCATCTCAGTTGCAGTCGTTGACTGAATCCCACAGGTCATTAAGTGAGGGTCCACCCTGACCCAAGCCATTTCTAGCTCGGTCCCTCCCAACCCCGAGCCCTGGTAAGGCAAGGGATTGTCCCCACCTGTCTACCCCCCCCCCCCACACACCTCTGGCCGTTCTACACAGTGGCATTCATCTGCAACGGTGACCCTGGGGCTCAGCTAGAGATGGAGAGTGACAGGTGTCACCAACAGATGCCCCTCCCCCCACTGTCGCAGAGTGCCACCTCCAGCCCCACACAGCGGCCAGCCCCCAATCAACAAGCCCCAGCCACTTCCCCACTATCTCGTGCTCCTCGATCCCTGGATTTCGCTCTCTTCCGCCTTACCGCTGACCAAGTGTACCCGGCCTGGCCTAACCGCTGGCTGCTCCAGGCCTTTTCCCCCAGGCTGCTCATGACGTTCTCCAAAGAGCATGCCCCTTTCTTGTGATCCTTCGGAAAGCCTTGGAGCCCACCCGCCCCCAAAGCGTCATGAGAAGGTTTCAGAAGACTGCCAAAGCACTGTGAAAAAGGCTCACGCTATTGGTTGCTGGGCAGAGAAGCTGAAAGGGCAGAGATTGGGGCAGAAGGGGTGTCAGCTGGTGCTCCGTTCAAAATCCAAGAAAGAAATACTGAGACTCTTGTAATTAGAGAAAAGATATCTTTTACTGGAAGTCAAGTGGTAGCAACAAGAGAATTCTGAATCTGAGGAAAAAGGCACGTACATCACATATATCAAGGGATTGAAATGTTCCCACCCCCAACAGTCCAATTAAAAGGTCCTTCCAATTAAAAGTTGTGAACCTCATCATGTGGACATCTTCAGGTGGTGATGATTAGTTGACCTTGGCTTACTCAGATAAAGGTTTGCAATTGCGCAGAGCTAAGCAAGACATAGAAACCCTCCTCAGTTTATACAATATTAGTTAGTAACACCTCCAGCCCGTTTCCCAAACTTTTCCCAACGAACTGCAAAAGCTTCTTTTTCCCATACGGCCCACCTTCTTTTGGTTTCAGATAATTTACGGGAGGTATATGCACAGGGTTGTAAAATCCCCTTCTCATTGATTTGCAGCAATACTGCTCCAACTGCCACATCACTCGCATCAGCTTGGATTACGAAAGGAGCATCCATGTCCGGGTGCTTTAGCACTGGTTCAGCAGCAAACATTTCAGCTTTTCAAAGCCCACTTGTCATTCCATGGACCACTCCAGTGGTTTACTAGGCTTTGGTTTTGCCTCCCCTTTGGTTTTTAGGAGGTTTGTGATAGGCAGTGCTATCTTTGCAAAAGCCGGGATAAATTGTTGGTAAAAATTGGCAAATCCCAAGAAACTCTGAAGTTGTTTTCTGGGGGCCCATTCCAACACGGCACGCACCTTCCCTGGATCCATTTCTATACCCTCATGTGAGATGCGATACCCCAAATAGTCAATTTTCTCCTGATGGAATTCACATTTGGACAATTTAGCATACAACTTAGCAGCTCGGAGTTTCTCTAAAACTGATCGCACTAGTTTCACATGTTCATCCCAAGTCTCTGTGTAGATAAGGATATCATCAAGGTAGACCAAAAACCCCTTGTATAAATGTTCATGTAAGACCTGATTAATCATCTGCATGAATACTGCTGGGGGCCCCTGTAGGCCAAATGGAAGAACATGGAATTGGAAATAACCTATCGGGCAGTTAAAAGCGGTTTTCCATTCATCCCCTTCCTTAATTTGAACCCGGTAGTACGCTTCTCTCAAGTCGAGCTTTGTAAAAATCTTCCCCTTGGCCAGGTGGGCCAGCATGTCCTTCATCAGGGGGAGGGGGTACATGTTTTCCATGGAAATGGCGTTCAGGTTTCTGTAATCAACATATAAGTGAAAGGAGCCATCTTTCTTTTCACGGAACAGTACTGGGGCCGCTACCCGAGGTCTAGCGGGCTGGATGAAACCACGTGCCAAATTTTTATCAATAAACGACTGCAGCTCTTCTCATTCCCGCAGTGTCATCGAGTACAGCTTCGGTTTCAGGAGTTTCACCCCAGGTAAAATTTCAATACTACAATCTGTTGAACAATGAGGGAGAAGTTCATCTGAGGCCTTCTCACTGAATACTTCCTTTAAGTCCCAATATTCCTCCGGAATTTTCTCCTCCCCCTTCAGTTCCTCGGTACCTGTGGAATCAATAGGATTCTGGAGCTTCAGTTGAGATCGCCCCTTCCCTTCCGGGCGCTGGTCGGTACATATACGCAATGACCCTCTTCTCCAATTGATGTGGGGGTTTCATTTGCGGAGCCAGGGAAATCCCAGTACTAGCGGCTGTTCCATCCTAGGGGCCACAATAAAACACAGAGTGTCTCTATCCTTCCCCATTGTCATTTCTATGGGTTCCATTATGAAACGTGCAGGCCCGCCCCCTGCCACTGATCCATCCAATTGGCAAAAGGCTATGGGCGTTTTTAAAGTTTTTAGTCTTAAGCCCATCTTCTGTACTACTTCTGGGCTAATCACACACCTTGTGCACCCAGAGTCTAGCAAGACCGGCATTTCCCCTTTGGCCCCCGATGCGGGTACCCTTAACTGCACTGGAATGGTCATAGGGCCCTTGTTTCGACTTACCAATGAGTCATCTTCCGAATCGACCTCACTCTCTTCAGAGCAGGTCAGAGTTCCCAGCCCCTCTACCTTCGGATGGGCGACCTCTACAACCTCCCCCGTCTTAAGCGCCATTTCGCGAGACTTTGCTGGGGGGGTTTCCGGTTTTTTTCCTCCTCTTGGTGCCCCCTTTGGTTCCAACTTGGCCCAGCAGTCTGCAGCCTGGTGACCTTCCTTCCCACATCGGAAGCAGACAGTAGTCTTGAGTCTCGCTGCCATCCCTCCCTTTTGGGGTTTGAAGGCTTCTTGAGGCCGTGCGGGGGAGGGCTTGCTCCAACCAGAGCCTTCCCGGCGTCTGTTTCGGGTTAAATCATTTTCCACCTCTGCTGCCAGCACGTACCACATCTGCAGATCATTGGGGTCTCTTCTGGCAATGCAGCTCTGGTATATATCTTCATTTAACCCATCTTTGAATGCTTTTGTCAGGGCTACTTGGGACCAGACTCGAATATGACACACCAGCTCTCTAAATTCCTGGGTGTAGTCAGCCACTGATCTCCGCCCCTGATTTATGGTCTTCATCCTAATCCTTGCCTTATGTTCCGCCAGTGGATCCTCAAACCTTGCCGCAGCGCAGTCATGAACAGGTCATAATTCAACAGCTGGGGAGCATTATCATTATGCAAAGTCACCATCCACTTTGCAGCTGTTCCCTCCAGAGCCCTGGTAACACATCTAACCTTGGCTGCTTCTGAGGAAAAATCCCCTCCGTATTCCTCCATATAGCTCCAAACTTGTGCTAGGAAAAATCCCAACTCTTTGGTATCCCCCCCCCCCCATATTTTACTTCCAACGGAGGCAACTTTGGAGTTCTAAGTTTTCTGGCAATTACTCCTCCCGTTGGGGGCTCAGGGCTGCTGCTTGCTGTTGCGGTAGCCCAGGTTGATTTATGGGGATGGCTGCTCTGCTTCTTCTGGCTGGGGCTGCCTTCCCTTCCTCTCCCTCATACCTTTGTTCAGCGTGAGGCTCTCCGAGGGCTTCATCTATGAGGCGCCTGGCTTGATTTAGTAAAAAGTCTTTCCTTTCCCTCTCTTGCCATGGCTCTTCTCTTCCACGCCGATGGGTAGTGGTGACTCCTGGGGGCGGGGGGGGGGGGGCTCCTCAGGATCCTTCCAACCTACTCCCAATGACCATTTGGGTTTTACGGCTGGTTTTTCCCCAAGGTTGAGCTCTGCTAATAACAAGTCAGCTTCCCTTGCTTCCTCTAGCATCAGTGAGTCTTGCCCTCCAATGGCACCCAGGTCCTCTTGGTCGCTAGCTGGAGTTGACATGATGTTCAGATCCCCTTGGAAGAAATTGTATTATCTCTCCGGGTGGGCTGGTAGGGTGAGATTCAGAATAATGTCAGCTGGTGCTCCGTTCAAAATCCAAGAAAGAAATACTTAGACTCTTGTAATTAGAGAAAATATATCTTTTACTGGAAGTCAAGTGGTAGCAACAAGAGAATTCTGAATCTGAGGAAAAAGGCACGTACATCACATATATCAAGGGATTGAAATGCTCCCACCCCCAATAGTTCAAGCGGTTCTTCCAATTAAAAGTTGTGAACTTCATCATGTGGACATCTTCAGGTGGTGATGATTAGTTGACCTTGGCTTACTCAGATAAAGGTTTGCAGTTGCGCAGAGAAAAGAAAGAAATAGAAACCCTCCTCAGTTTATACAATATTAGTTAATAACACCTCCAGCCCGCTTCCCATACTTTTCCCCCTTCCTCCCCCCGTTATTCATGACAGCCAGAAAGAAGATCTTGAAGGACAGGCAGGTTGAAGCACCCCTGAAGCCCTAAGTGTGGGTGAGCTGCCAAGGGCCCAGATTTTTGGAGGAATCTTTAGACTGGGATTTACAGTAGTCTAGGAGCTCCAAAGATGTTCTGTTTTCAGACTGGCTTTCAGAATTTCTCTTCTGAACTTTCCTAAAACAATTAATTAGAGCTTCTGACCTACAACAAATACCAAACAACATTTTCCCCCACCTCTCTTTTTTTTTCCCCTTTCTTTTGGGTGGGGGGGAAGATGGCTTATAATACCACATTTAATCATCTGTATTTTTAAAAATGTGAATCTGGATCTTGTGTCTTGAGAAATCCAACAGAATTCCAAAGCATCTACAGTTACCATTCACCAATCCTATTATCAGTCCTTTTCTTACAGAAGGGTTACTTTCTGCTTACTGCAGTTACTTTCTCCAGCCCGAAGAATGACAATGCCCTAACTGGCATTCTTTTGCACATTGCTCTGCTCATGGAATGGGAGACCTCCCTACTCATCTTCTGTACATGACTGCTCATTGTCACAGAAGGAATGATCTGCAGAGTTCTGGCTTACCAGGATCAACCAATGATTTGTTAAATATTTCCTTCAGTTTTCTGCTCTTCACATTCCTCCCTTGTGCAAGGTTACGATACATTTCGTAGCCTATGATCATGACGCCGCCTTCATCCTGCCACCTTTGCAACATAAAGCCCCTCTCTTGAGGGCGTTTCACGGTTGCTAGTTCAGCGACCTTGGGAAAGCAAGCAAATAAGTGATTTTTTTTATTTTTTTACAAGTCAACATGTAATTGTAATGTGCTTTCCACGTATAAATGTGTATCATACACTCAAAGTCAAGAAGTTCATACTTCCAAACATCAATTTACTGTTCCTAAATGCAGATACACTCCACCTATCCATATTACACATTAAGTACCTCAAGTTTTTCATCGTCTTCCAGGCCTTCTTGCCATTTTTCAAATTCATTCATCCAGTTGAGGGCTGTGTTCAACGGGCACACAACAAGGGCAGTTCTGAAATCCAGTTTGTCACTAAGCAAAATGGTATGAAGGAAACTAACTACCTTCAAAAGAAAGGCAAAAAAATCAGCATTAGAACAAAAGTGCACCTGGGTAAAAAAAATTTTTTTAAACAAACAAAAAATCTGAGACAGAACATGAATTATTTTTTTAAAAACAAAAAGAATATTTTGATGTACTTAGTGTGAGATCACAACTTTCTTCTTACATTAATTTGCTGAGAATATTTACTGTAGTTTCTAACCAATAACCAAATGGTTTTGTCCCCTTTCCATTTTTCTTGATTTTAGGTAACCCATTTTTAGCTACCATACGTTGTATGCAGCACACAAACTCAAAATACACTATGTTTTTGGTATAGGAATGAATAAGGAATTAGGTCTGGTTCCTAATGAAGTTACTGAGAAAGGGAACATATGTTCCTCAGAAATACTTTTAACCATTTGTGTGTGTGTGTGTGTGTGTGTGTGTGTGTGTGTGTGTGTATACCTATATACATACATACATAGTATGTATGTGTTTGTAAGTATGCATGTATATATGTAAGTTTGCTGTATATATCGGGCAACTGCCTAGACAAGACCCTGCAGCTTTCTTGGCAAGATTGGTCTGAAGTGCTTTGCCACTGCATGCTCCTTAGGGCTGAAATGAAGTGACTGGCCCACGTTCACCCAGCCAGCTTTGTGACTAAAGCAGGAGGAGAGTTTACAACCTCCTGACTCCTAGTCTCTAACCATGACATGAAACCAGATCTCTTTTTTTGTGTCTATCATCTGCCAATTCTCTCCTTTTTCTATGATCCCAAACACCTCCTTCCACTCGTGCTGCTTCCCCGTGTTTTCAAATCAGAAAGGATTTGATGCAGAAGGAATGACTTTCAAAGATAGTTGAAGCAAACCCTTGGCGTGTAATTGACAGGTGTTCTGACCAGCACTGGGGAGTCAAATTCAAGCCCAACCAGAGTTTAACTGAGCGACCTAACAGATCATTCTTTCAACTTATCCCACCACGGGATTCTTCTGAAAACTGAATTGCAGTCCACTCCATTCCATGAATTAGCTGAATTCCTGAAGAAAGTGTAGTAAAGGTATCCAAGCTATTCATTCCTCTCTCCAGGAATTATATATAGCAGCAGTAGGAACATGCATGAGGTAACTTGGACACGTTTCACCAGACATGATCAACTTTTGCTGGAAGAAGCTGGAGGGAGCAAGGCCCGTCGTAGCCAACAGATCCTTTAACATACCTGCAAGGTCTTTCCCAAACCCATACAGTGGGCCAGAATGCATCCAGAGCCTGAAGATTTCTTGGTTTTTTTCAGAGATTCACAACAGCAATCCCACATGAACTGAACACCTAGAAACAGTGTTTTTAAAAAGATCCTTTAAAATTCAACAATGGGCTTATTTTTGGCTCTGAAGTGCAAGAACTGTAATAGAACACTGTAACGATAGAAGACAATATTCGTAGCTCAGGGTTGAACTTTGGAGTCCTTGGTGCTTTCTGAGCTTGGTGGTTTTCTTGCAGGCATTTCATTGCCAAACCAGGTCACACAATCCATGCATTGATGATGTTCCTAATTTAAGTATGAAACATCTGCAACAAAGCCACCAAGCTCAGAGAGCACCAAGGACCCCACAGAACACTATAATGTGGCTCTAACTAATAGGGGGATTAAAATTTTTTTACTACCAGTTCTGTGGGCTTGGAGGTCATGTGACTGGGTGGGTGTGGCTGAGTGGGCATGTGACTGGATGGGCGTGGCCAACTTGCCATCACTCAAGTCAAAGTGCCTGGCCTGGCCTGGCCTCAAAGGCCTCATAGAGATACAAATTTCCCTATCTATTTATTTACTACTACTGAACATCCAAAATACACTATTTAATCCTATGTATATGTCATATGCCATATGTGTACATACATATTATATAGTATAGTGTGTGTATAGGCACCCAAAAAGATACATTATCTACTATATATACTGTATGTGTATACACACACACACACACACACACTCACACACACACACACACACACACACACAGCTGTTCTAAAACTATACACATTCAACCTCATTTACTGCGTTTGGAAAGAAAGTCCATTTTCTACCACACATTTAACTATAACTTCTGTACATTAGAACATTGCACACGCCTTCAGTCTTACTTCCCTAGCCTGCACATGACCGTTAGACCCAGGAGATGTCATGGATTGAGTAAAATATGGTGAAACTCACTTAGCAATGCTCTTGCTTAGCAACCAAAAATTTGGGCTCAATTGTGGTCATAAGTCATAACTATCTCTGCCTTCCTCTGCATGGCAGCCTTGTCCTAGTAAACTCCTTCCCTTTTATGGCAATTTTCCTCTCTGTTAGAGGCATCAAAATAATCCAGACGATATAAGGTCTCCTGTGGAGCAGGGGGTTAGACTGCATGGCCTCCAAGGTCCCTTCTAACCCTGCTATTCTATGATTCTGTAAGGATCTCCTGCTGGAGCAGGGGGTTGTACTAGAAGATGACCTGAGGTCCCTTCCAGGCCAGCCCTAGATTGCTGTGCTCTTTCAAAGAGTCTTCTGAAGCCAGCGTTTGTGGTCCTTCCTTCCTCTCCTTTTTTTCCTCCCTCCCTCCCTCCATGTATCTTATCCATCCATCCAACTATATCTCATTCACTTTCTTCTCCCTCCCCTCCTCTTTCTTTCCCTTCCTTCCATCCCTTTCTTTCTTGTCTAACCCTTTTCTTTCTTTTTTTCCTTCTGTCCCTTTTCTTTTGTACTTTTCTTTCTTGTCTATCTCTTCTCTCTCTCTCTCTCTCTCCCTTCCCTTCCTCCTTCCCTCTCTCCTTCTAAAGCTAGGAGACCCACCTTAAACAAAAACTCCTTTGGATGAAACCGGCCATTACTATCTGGCTTATTCAACCCAAAACACACACACTCTCTCTCTCTCCCCCTCCCTCTCTCTCTCTCTGCTTCCAACCAAACCCGCAGCAGCACAGGAGGGGCCAGCGTGCACATGGCAGCCAGGAAGGAAGTGGCAGCCCCAAAAGCTGAGATATTTGCAAGGGATGTAGGAACTTAGTTAAGCTGCTTGGCAGGCTGTGACATTGGGGAGGGGAAGAACAAGAGATGGGGAAAGCGGAGTTTCTTGCAGCTTTTCGCTGAGCCTCCTTGCAGCAGGGACTGGGACACCTCCTCCCTCCTGGCAAGGACAAGAGTGGCTGTGGGGGGTGGGGGAGGAGCCTTCAGCCGATTCCGCAAACGGAACCAAAAGTTAACTGGCTGAATACCACCACTGCCTGCACCACTTCTAACAGAGGTCCCGTCTTCTCTTGAAAGCTTCCAGGGATGAAACTTCCACAACGTCTGAAGGCCAGTGGATTTATGGGCTGATGGCTCTCACAGTCAGTCAATGTGAGAAAAGCAGCCATTCAGGTTTGCCCTATAGGTGCCCTGGGAAAGCTCGCTAGGTTTCCATCTGGATGGATTCAGCCCTGCAGCAGAGTTTCCTGTGGGCACTGCAACGGGGGTAGGAGGGGGGGGTTAGGGTAACACGGTCCCTGCACACACACATGTGAGAGGGAGCATTTTGCCAAAACTTAGGCGAGTGGCCAAGGCAGGCAGCGGAGGAAGGCCAACAGGTGAAGAACAGCTGAGCCTGAAGGCAGGCGTGAGTGGGAGGGGTGGGGAGAGAAGGGGAGGGGCCAGTTAGTGGTACGATTTGCCAGTTTGCCGAGCTGCCCATCATCGTTGCTACGGGTTCAGGAGAACCGGTCCAAATCGGCCGAGTACTCCCTGACTCTAACCTAATTGATTCAAAACATACATTTCCTAAATCTAACATTTTAAAATAAAAATTGTCATGCCACCTTACCATCTACTTGATGAGGTTTAAGCTTTGTCACTATGTTTCGATGAACTTGCAGTAATGGTTCTTTGGTTTCTTCATCTTCATCTAAAACCAGCTTAGTTGTAATTGGACATTTCAAATGTGTATCTTCTGGTTCTATCACCTGGAAATATTTTGAAGGATATGTCCATTTAATTCAAGATATTCAACTTTCAAGCTACACTGAAGGCAAATATACATCGAGAGCTACAGACAAACAGAGGGCTTCTTTCTGGTCCCATTGAAGTTGGAGAAGAACTTATGAGGCAATTCAATGGGACCTATTCCCAGACAAGGGCTCCCCCTTTTAATTTAAAGAGTGGGAATTGCATTGTACTTTCTGCATACGTGGGAGTTGCGAAGCACATCCATAACAAATAAATACATTTAAGTCCATGCATTTATGATTCAATATTAAAAAAACATTTTTCTTTATTTGCAAAAATCTGACAAAAACAAAATCCGGCCGTAACAAAATATGTGCCTCAGAAAACTATAACAAAATATGTTTGCTTAACGGGCAAATCACAACTGAAATCTTCTGGATATTTATCTGTCCTAAATGAGAGCTTAGAAATCTCTTTGTCAATTATTTGTTTTTACTAACTTCAAACGGAAGTCCTGTAAAAGGTTGCAGATACAACTCTGAGAACATACCGGATATTATTAACTTTGGAAAGATATTGCTGAACCCGAATAGCAGACAGCATCATGCCCAATGCAGAGCACAGAGTCCTGGTTTGCCATGGTGGGGGGGAGGAGAAGAGATGGGAACTTATTCAAAGATAAACAAAGCCTCGTGTTCCAGAAATTCTCAAGGGATTGTTCTGGAGACGGCATGTGGAATTATAAAATCCTACTAAGGAAAGGGCAAAAGCTCAGAAAGTAAGATCAGAATTAACTGCCCAAATTATAAAAGAAGAAAGCATATTCTTTTTATCCCGGCACTTTATTTTACCTGCTTTCAAGAGAGATTCCTCTGTGGATCTGCTGCTCCCAAACAATGGGTTAAATATTTTGGTGCTTTATTTAGTGATAAAGATGTCAACACAGGATATTTGTCTTGAAAAACATTTGTTCCTGAATCTCTTAACTTTTTAGACGAATGGATGGATAGATAGATAGATAGATAGATAGATAGATAGATAGATAGATAGATAGATAGATAGATGCTACGTGGGGACAGGAGATTTAATTCCAACAGAATTACAGCTATCCAGCTGGCACACATTTATGACATAATTGTGAAATTCACAGCTGGCTTCCAATAAGCAAAGTCAATGGAGAAACTGGCAGTAAAATTACAAGTCATGTTCATGTGATATCTGCCTTAAAGACCACAGATGATTCACATAGCAACTGCAGCAGAACTAAGTCTGGATTGGTCACCTGATGTTTCACTTAATGTACAAAGTTGCCAGTCCCAATTAAGGTTGTTGCTTGTAGCAAATATGCTGGCATGTTAATAATCTAATTAAGAAATCTAATGTGCACTGCCATGTTTTATAACTTTTCTGAATGCTTCAAATTACAGGTAATCCTCATTTAGTGATGACAGTTAGGACCAGTAACTCAGTCATAAAGTGAAGTGCTTGTTAACTGGAACCAGGACTGTGCTTATGGTTCCTTTGAAGTTGTAAATGCAAGGATTGCTCATAAAATTCCTTTCTTTTTGATCACTGCTGTAGCTGTGGAAGATCCCTAAATGAGGACTTCCTTTAGTTAGAAATTCTTGCTAATTTGGTGATTTTTATCAACATATCATTATCTGATTCTTACATTAGTTCTCACCTGATTAGTTCTTAAAAGCATATATGAGCATACCAATTTCAATCTAGTATAGTCTTTTGTCAATTTTAAGATATGTGAACTTCAACTCCTAGAATTCTCCAGTCAACCGTGCTGGCTGGGGAATTCGGAGAACAGTTATACAATGTAACTTTTTAAAAAGACTTTGAAAAATTATCTTTGAAAAAAATGAAAGATAAAAAATAAGCAATATAATGTAATTGTGAGGTCCTGCCTCTCCTTCTCACTCAAGAAAGTTAAAACTCTTGAAACTTGTATTTCAAAAGTAACCTTTTATTGAGCAGAAGTGACAGCAGAACAAAAGCAGACTCTAAATGCCCCCAGGCAACAAACAGAGTTGGAAACAAGGCATAGAAACCCCTCCCTCCAGTCCAATGTGGATTCAGCCAATCCACAGGTGTGGAGATGTTATTGTAACGGCTGTCCCGAGAACCAGGTAAGTGAGCATTCCCAAGGCCATCTTCTGCCGGCTTTCAAAGTGAAACAACCCACAAGGCCCTCCCCCCTAGTATCTTCCCCAAAAGGTGAGAAAAATCTCAGGGTGCTTAAGCACCAGGATAAAGGCTATAAAATAGCAACTGTCAGAGGCAATAAAAAAAGAATTACATTTGGGGTTCTGGAAATCACACCCATACTCCTGCATATACATGAGCATGTGTGCCATGAAGAATCCCAGTTGTTGCGGGTCTCCATCAAATTTCACCCCCCGGGGGGCGTCTTCCTTTCCAGCTACAGGGCTGGGGGCTGGTCTGGGACATTCACCGGTTCTTGCACCGTACAAGGGGGTTCGCTGGTCCCACAGCTCCTGCTGTGGCTGCATCGGCTTGTTTGGCTGTTCCTGGAGGGGGAGGTGTCAGCTCTGGCATTAACAGCAGCTGCTGCCATTTCGGCACCTCTTTGTTGCCAGTCCAGCTCCCCTTGGATGTAGAGATTTTCCAGAGTCGCCATTACCAGCTGTGTGATGTGCCTCTTCAATCAGTCCTCCCTCAGCGGTTCTTCGGCCAGTTCCTCATGGTCGGGGAGGGCTTCCAACTCCAGCTTCCACCCCGGTTTTTGACTGCCCTAGGTAAGGGTGATGCCTCTGGTTCTTCCACCCGAACTATCTTTCTTCATGATCCCAATTGATCAGCAGGTCTTTTCAGGATCTTCCAGGTCGTCTCAACACCTCCCATGGGGTACAGGGAGCAGGCCTCTGGCTGGGTGGTGGTACAAGTTTTCCCCAGCGTTCAGCTTCCCCCTGTTGACAGCATTGTTTGGACATAGTTTGCAGGGTCCCCACCATAGAGCCAAGTTTTGCTTCTCCACGTTGACCACTTTTGCTGAGTCTGCTTTATGTAAGGTCCTGCCTCTCCTTCTCACTCAAGAAAGTAAAAACTCCTGAAACTTGTATTTCAAAAGGAACCTTTTGTTGAGCAGAACAAAAGCAAAGCAGACTTTAAATCCCACCCCCCAGCAATACAGTTAGAAATAAGACATTAGAAACCCCTCCCTCCAGTTCAATGTGGATTCAGCCAATTCACAGGTGTAGAGATGTTACTAACTGAACAGATAATCAGAGTTGGAAGGGACCTTGTAGGTCATCTAGTCCAACCTCCTGCCCAAGTGGGGGACCCTACACCATTTCTGACAAATGGTAGTCCAATGTCTTCTTGAAAGTCTCAAGTGATGGCGCTCCCACAACTTCCGAGGACAACTTCTGTTCTATTGGTGGATTGTTCTCACTGTCAGAAAGTTTCTCCTTATTTCTAGGTTGAATCTCTCCTTGTTTCCATCCATTATTCCTTGTCTGGCGCTCAGTTTCCTTGGAAAACAACTTGACCCCTTCCTCTCTGTGGTAGCCCAAGTATTGGAGGACTGCTCTCCTGTCTCCCCTGGTGCTTCTCTTCATTAGACTAGCCATGCCCAGTTCCTGTAACTATTCTTCATATGTTTTAACCTCCAGTCCTGACAGTAATCCTCATGTAAATCCAATGGTATAAAAAGCCTTTAAAAGGTTTTAATTCAGGATAATTATCTACATGCTTTCAGCTAAATCCAGCCAGAGGTTTTTGAAATGTGCACTTTGCCTTTCTTTCCAACTACAATAGTCAAGACAATTTACTGCTGTTAAAACTATGTTAAAAAAAAAAAGCAAAACGTAAGTATTAAAATAGGAAAGCAGGACAAGAATCTCAAATGAATACATCTGATAAAGAGAAAATCAGAATTCTGCATATATGTCTTATATGTCAATTTAAGAAAAGCAATTCTGATTTCCGGTTGCATTTTCTTCAAAGACAGACCGAAGATCGTGATCGTGTGCAGCTCAATCCGTGTTGTACCTGTTAGAGGGCTCTGAATGGGGCTAGAACCACCTTGAAGGGGTGGGGAAGAAGAGGGAGACCGCCTGTCAGGTTGAGGGGAGCCACATCTCCCCTCCTTGGCTGGGTAAACTCCCCCCTGGCCACCCTGAAGGAGAGCTACCCGGGACAAAGATTGTGCAGAAGCGGTGAAAAAGCAGACAGTGTGGAGACCAGGGAAATTAAGCACAATTTCTGAATACAACATACCACAGATTTAAAAATTTAAAGAGACTTAAAAAAAAAAAAGACTGGAACAGCGGCGACTAGAGGGAGTGGAAAAAAGAAAATAGGAGACAAGTGAAAGTGCTTTGAACAGTAAAAGAAGTAAATCGAAAGAGGGAAACATCTGTGTAAATTGGATTATACTAAATTATACAATTGGCACTAAATAGGCATACTTAAAAGCTGAACTTGAATGTACTAAAAGGAAAAAATATACAATAATTGGATTTACTGGATTTTTTAAATTTTAACGCTTTAAAAGGGAAAGGAAAGTGGAAAAGAAAAGGTGGAACTTGAGACAGAGAGCGCCCCTTACTGGTAAAGGAAAACTTTCAATGACTTTTTTGAAAAGTGTTTGGTTCTATAAAGAGTGGAACTTGATATAAAGTAAGAGGATCTTTGAAACAATAAGACAGAAACCCTGAAAAGTGAGTTACTATACTATGAAGGAAGAAGAAGTCTGAACCCTGGGAATACAAGGTGACCTTGAGGAAAATTTAAAACTCAGCAGAAAGAATTTAACAACAAAATATATGAATATTTGACTATTTTGACCCTGGAAACTCGAAATAAGATTTAACAGAAGCTGGATTAAATTAACTACTGGATAACTGGTCTGGATTTAAACACTGAAGAAAGAGGTAAAAGAAAAATTAAAATTAAAAGAGGTGCACAAAAATGGCAGAATACTATCTGGAAATAAAATCGGACTTAAGTATAGGGAGAATGATATGGGGAAAAGTGGAATTGTGCAGTATTGCCTTACAAATGCTAGAAATTGCGTCGTTGGAGAACAAAGACAGACAAGGAGAACCAGAAGGGGAGGAGTTGATTAAAGAAGAGGCCAGCCTCAATGAATAAATGACACAATGAACATTGAAACGGGGGCGGGGGGGGGGAAGCATGGAAATTAAAACTTGGAGGTCTGAGGGACAATTAAAAAAGTAATTGTTTGGAAAGTCAAACAAAGCAAAAGGAAACAGCAGAAAAGGGAAATACAGGAATATTTTTTTATTTGATTATTTTCTAAGAATCATTGTTAAATTAACTGGAATATATGTAAAGATAGGATTATAGTAAGAATGTTAATTACATTAAATGAAATTAAAAATATAGTTAAAATGAACTATGAGAATTGTACTAAAAAGACAAATATCAGTTTCTTTAATTAGCTGAAAAGATTAATGTATTCGAAAAAAATAAATGTTTTAGAATAAAGAAAAGAATACCATGTAGAATCTAATCTAAAATGTATATGTGATATGTAATATTTAGATAACTAAAAATGATTATATTATGGTAATTTTTAATCTGAATTAAAGGGGAGTAAATTGAATGATGTATAAGACAAAAAAGTGGTGCACTCAAATGGGTAATTAAGGGGGAAATCTTTGGAATTATTAATATTAAGATGGAATTTATTGAATAAGGAAATAAGAATATGTGATGAAATGGCAAATATGACAGATAAAAGTACAAGAATATAGTGAATACAGAATAAGAATATAGTGAATATAGAATAAGAAATAAAGAATTTTAAGATATTATATAAAGAAGATAAGAGTATAATTAAAGAAAAATAGAATTATATGAATTAAAATAGGATAAAATAAAAGCAAAAAATATAAGAATATTTTTGAAAATTTATAGAAAATGGAAAATGCAATGATATGATAAGAAACTGAATATGTGAGATAGATATGTAATTATGGTCATGTTTGTATGGAAAAGTAAAAATCTAGAATCACATTGTTCAGTAAAAGAGATGTAAAAGATTAAAAATAAAAAAACTTTTTTGGGAAAAAAAAAGCAATTCTATTTTCAAACACCTTGCCAAGTACTTTTGCAATGAAAACACTTAAATCGTGTTCAAGAAAAATGCTTTCAACAGTAAAATTACATGAAACAAAGCATTGATTATCAAATATAATTTCTATTACAATTCTCTTTTGGCAATTTAATAGTTTTGTTTTTCCTCAAAATACTTGTTTGAAAAATCCTGGTAATATCCCAATTAAACAAATATAAATACTTCTCTGAGTTTCTCCCTTTCACGTTCCCTTTCTGCAATCCGTTTTCTTCTCTCCTCTTCTTCTTTCAATGCATTTTGTGTTTCTCTTCTGAGTTTATCATCTTTAATAATCTTCCTTATTTTTTTCCTGCCTTTTCCGGGAGATTTAGAATCATCATTATCGTCATCTTCAGTATTACTCTGTAAAAGTTCCAGAAATATATATTCTTAATCATGATTTCAAATAAAATACAAAACACTCTTTCAACAAGATAAATAATTTACTGTTATTGCCTTTTATTGTTTAATAATTCCAAATACTAAGACTGGCTAACCAAACTGCATAATGGACCTTTTGTATTTATGGCAGGCGGAGCGTAGAGGGTATCACTTGCATTGAGATAGTACAGTAAGCATTTCCTCCCATGTGTATAAATTGAGATCTCAAGGACTAAATTTCCTATATTTCCACAGCCCTTTACTGTATTATAAATCACATAAGAGCAAAGTAAAACAACAATAGGTGCAAAATTTTAAATTTAATTTTAAAAATGCCATGACTGTCACAAAATGAAGTGGAACTTGGTGCGAATTTGGAATAATCTGTCCAATCCAAACTAAAGCTATTGAAAATGATTATGCTGGTATCAGAGGGTAGGATGTAACAGTTGCTTTGTATGATATAAAAGCTTGCTCTACGTTTAGGACACAGAACCTCAGAACTGGAAGGGGCCATTTAGCCTTTGTATCCAAAATTAAGTATTCCTGACTAATGACTATGGAGATTCTCAGTCATCCAGTTCATGGTTGTCCCAAAGGTGCTTTTTCAAGAGGCAACTGGACTATCTTTGTTTTTGCTTGAAGACGTTTCGCTCCTCATTCAAGATGATTTCAGTTCTGACTGAATGACTCAGGATTCTCCACCATTCAATCAGAGCTGAAGAAGCTTCTTGGATAAGAAGTGAAACATCTTTAAGGAAAAACCAGAAAGTCCAATTGCCTTTTGGGGAAAAAAAGCACCTTTGGGATTTTTGACTGATAATTATTCAGTTGCCCCTTAAGTATATCTGGTGAAGGGAAGTCCATCCTAACTTAAAAAATACACAATCAGGGAGTTTTTCTCTGAGATAACTTTCTTAAAAACAACATCTCTTTATTCTATTACATTTGGTCTCCTTTTAAAGAATGCAATCATCTCCCCATCACTCACCTTTTCTCCAAACTAAGCTCCTTGCTGTTCTTTCTCAGGGGTCTTAATTAATACTTCCCCAATCAACTGTATTCTTCTCTAAATCTGTCCTCAGTTTTATGAATCTTTTCAAAACTAGAATTGGCCACAATACTTGAGTTGGAATTGAACTAGAACATCTATCCTTATGATGGAATGGCATGAGGGAATGGCCTTGGGAACAGTGGGAAGTCCCTCAGCCAGTGGCAACCTAGCCTCTAGAAGGAATGAGGATATGGGGAACATTTCAGATGCGACCCCTCCTTATTTCTTGAGCAGTAAAGGTGATGGGGGAGAAATGTTATTTTCAGATTTGCAAGATGCTATTAATATAAGCTTACAATAAAGTATATTTCATTCATCTGGGCATGCTTCCTGTCTGTACTATCTTGCAAGGCTGACAGTTGTCATATCAAACTTGTTTGGAAAGTTTCTTTAGTTTCAAAAATATCTCATTGTAGTTGGGAAGGTTATTTGTAAAAGATTTTTAAAATCATGCAGATTTAAAGACAAAAACAAAACAAAAAAATGCTGGTCTAACCTTGTTATTTTCACTAGATGAGTCTTCCTGGACTTTTATGCGTCTCCTTTTCTTCTTCTGTTTGTAACTCCTCTGATTTTCTTCTATTTCTGCTTTCTTAGCGGATCTAAAAAATGAAGAGGTACTGTTCTAAAAAGATTATTCTTGGCTAACTATACTGACCGCTGTTTTTTTTTTCTTATTTTCCTCCAAGATTTTATATACATTTTTCAATCTGAACTACTTAAGAAAATGTAGCTGCAGTTTCCCCCTCTTTATTTATGATTCAGTTAACTTGTTTCTTCTGCATTAAGATTTTAGAATGAAGGAGTGCAGTTAGGGGATTTTTATATTGCATTAAGTTATACTTTAATAGGGGCTTACTGAATAGTGCTTTATTGGCTGGTTTGCATAACTAGCAAAAACATGATTTACAAACCATATTACAATATCTCAAGACAGAAATGAAACAAACCACACTGGTTCCATGCTCTGTGTTATGTGTGAAACCAGGCAAAAACTACAGAAGTATACTGGATGCTCATCTTTTTTAATAAAAGAAAAAAGGCAAACGTCCTTGGATTTTAGGGAACTGGATTTGTAGAAAAAAAACATGATAATTCCAAAGCATTCCAGATAGTAAATAGGGTTTTGTTTCTGTCTTTTTAAAAAGCAGCATTATAAATCTGAATTTGGCATTCAGGTTTTAATGGCTAAAACAAGATTAAAAAAAAAAAAACTGGAAATAAAATTTCTGGGTTGGGAAGTGCTTTGTAGTTTTTATCACTACAGATTTCTGCAGAGATTTTTCTGCAAAATTATTATAAAATATGACCTAGGACATCCCATCAAAAAAAATGCTACCTGGTTCTAGGACGTTGATCGTCTTCAGATTCACTCACTTCTTCACTAATTCCAGATTCATTGGCTTCTGAATTACTTGAATCCTCACTGCTCACTTTAAGATAAAACAATTTTAAAAGTATCAAGAAACTGTACATTTTCATAAAATTAGTTAAATAGAAGCCCAAAATTAACAGCAAGATAACAAGAAACAATAAAAACTATATCCTGTTATCATGTAACAAATGCAAACCTGTAATAAAAAAACTGCTTAGTAAAACAAATTTACACACTTATATTATTTGTAAATTTGATTTGCAATTATTATGTGCCATCAAGTTATTGTTGATTCTTAATCAACCACAGGTCTTCCAACAGTGATGAGAAATAAACATTTAAGTAAAACAATTTAAGTCAAAAATTAGGCAAAAATTGACATACTATTATGATCTGCATAATGATTTGAATGTAAAATTTCTAGGTTTGAAAACTATTCCAATCCAGCTCAGTGTTGCAACTGTTTCATTAATCCCAGAAGCATTCTGAATCCAGTATTTCTCCTTTAAATACTTCTAGAGTTTTTAGAAGAGCAGTGTGTTGCTTCTGGCAAAGTGGGACTGCTCATTTTAAGACGCTTGCACAGAAATGCTTACATCTGAAATGTATTGCAGTTTTGATATACAATGTTGTCTGAGAATTATTATGGTATTATTAATGAGTGCTAATATTAATGCTTTTGAAAAATATAAAAATAAAAGGAAAGATTGGTGTTTTTCTATGAATATTTGTTTCCATTTTAGCCATCCAACTATGGATTTTAACTTCCAATTCTTCCAAAGTGAAAAGTCCCAACGTTTTAAATCTCTTTTTCCATATGAAAGTACTAGTAGCACCTACCTCCAATTCTGTCCCAAGAGCTAAGATAAGGCTATTCTGAAACTGAGGATGCCAACGGAAGGAGAGAGAAGTGACTATCTAACCACAAGTAAAAGAGATCTACTTTCTTAAGACCAAAGAAACTCGTCCTTAGGATGTGTTCTTGAATGTCTTATTCACACAAGGATAACAAGGTAGGTGGAGAGACATGGGAGCCAACAATCAGAGAAAGCCTGGTACTATCTTTGCAGACTGGCAAATTTTATAACAAAGCATTAGCTTTTGTGAGTTGCCTCAGATGTGAGCTGTAGTGCATGAAAGCTTGTCTGTTAATCTGAAAAGACAAAAATAACAAATCTTTTTGGTATTGTAGAGTCACCCAATGAATCAGACAGAATGGATGGAAATAATTAGCCTGATTCCCAATTGGCAAGAAAAATCTGCAGTAGCACATTTCTTCCAACTGCCTTCTCAGAGGCATTTAAAAACAACTTATAATGTGCTCTCTACTATCTTGGCCCATTAAGAGGGCTACAGAAAAAAAAATGCAACTTTTTAATTCTATTGAAAGAAATAATTAACCTTACAGATAAAAGGGAAAGGATTATGGTATATCAGGCATGGAGAAAACCTCAGATTCTGCGACATTCCCCTTCTCTGTCCCCAACCCGCTTCCTCTGGCAGTTTTCAAACTCTATAGACTCTAGTTTGAAAGATCCCTTCTGCTTTAAAAGATGAACTTCCATAAAAGTATCAGTCCTCCTCCAGAATAGCCAAATTGGCATAGTCTTTAGGAGAAACTGAACATTCTGGATTTCTTCAGAACATTCTTGTACCTGGAATAATTTTTGCTCACGGGTACATAAAAAGAGAGAATTGCTGACTTGAAAGGACGGATATTTTTGATATCTTTCCTGCTGAGTTTGATTGCCACCAATAGCCACTTCTGCAAGGCATTCTGGTTTATTCCATAGTGAGGCAGAAGGAGAAAGGCGAGGTCTTGAAAACAGCATAGGCTCCAAATGAGGGTGTCATGAATTATTAGAAACGGAGAACGAAAGGACCTCAGAGGACAAAGCATGTCGTAGACAGAATCTTTGAAACAGGAGGATGTTTACCTAGGCTTCATGATAGGTTTGATCCAGAGTCATTTGAAAGAAAAGCTTCCCTGAATCTTGTCTAGCTATAAATATGACTGTTCTATCTAAACCATTAAGTGTGCAAGTTGGAACAGCCAAAATGGAATTCTTGTCTGTTGCAATCTTGCTGATCAGAATTCCCTGAGCCTCTCATCAGCAAGGGAAGGAAGAAGAAGTTTGGGGGAGGCAGGGAGAAGCAGTGATGCTGGAGTGCAGGGAAGCCATATGGGAAGAGATGGGGGGAGGGGGCTACACTTGTAAATCTGGGCACGCTGCCCAGAACCCAAATAGTGGCACATGACTATAGGGGGTCCTGCAATGGCCATAACTTTGAGGACCTTCTACCGTAACTACCATTTAATCAGTGCCATTGTATCTTCAAATGGTCCCTGAATGAATAATTACTAAGCAAGGACCACCAGTAAACTATCTACTTCACATAAGAGTGTTTTTTTTTTTTAATGAAATAGGAAAACAGGGATAAGATTTAGTGATTAAAGAAATTGTTCTAGACACATCCAATCGCTTAGGCCATATTTAAAGAAGCTGTAAAGAAGTGAGTGAGATTTCATTATGCATCCTTAACAGTAAACGTCTAATAAAATAATTAAGCCAGCAGAGCTCTTGTTAGTTCACACACACATCAATATAAACAGACTTAATACCCTTCCTCCTATTTCTGCGTTTAACTTCTTTTGCCTCTTTAGATTTTCCCCTTTTCTCTTCCTCGGACTCTCCATCACTCATAGTTAATTTGTGTCTTAACAAACGGTGCCTGTATCTTGGTTTCTTGGCCTCTTCAGCATCTGAATCCGAGTCAAACTCTTCTTCTTGTTCATTCTCTCCTGTTGCAGGAAAACAAAAAACGTAAAAAAACCTTACATGCACAAATTCTTCTAGTTTATATCATTGTCAGATTTATATCAACATAATAGTGAATTAACTGCGTTACAACAGTCTCTGCAACAAGCACTGAACAAATCATTATTTTTACTAGTGTTGTTCAACAAGTCACATTTAAGTGGTAAAATAGCTTTTTGGTTACCCTTTGCCAACCACCCCTCAATTCATTTGAGCATTTGGGCTCCATCCATCCAATGATGCTGCGGAGAGGAGGCAACATGGAATCCAAAGACTTAATTTTGCAAATAAATAAAAATCCTTGGGGAAAAGCTTGAATGGCATATTCAGAACCGAAGCAGTGCTGTGCTGGTTGAGAATGCTGCTCTAGAGTCCAGGAGTCTGGCCAACCAGCGGCACAAGGAAGCCCACTCGTTTCCAGGCCAAAGGGCTTCAGTGGCAGCCCCCCCCCCCCCCGACTTCCATGTTCCTTATGAATTCTTCCAAGCCTTTTATGAAGCAGCCAAGCTAGGAACCACCCCCGTATCTTGGAATTAATCTAATAATAGATTCGCCATCATTTATCATTTAATGTTTGGCTGGTTATGGCGAATAATATGCTATTGAGGAACTGTTATAATGCACTTTGAGATGAAAATGCATTCAAATATTTCTTTTTCTGTCAGGTGCTTACCACTGTTATTTATGTTTTTGGCTTTCCTTCCTTTCTTTTTCTTCCCATCATTGGATTCTTCATCAGAAGAAGCATCCTCCTCTGAGGAAAGATTGGCTTTGATTTCTTCTAAAAGCATTTTCTTGGCAATTCTTTGAAGCAAAACAAAAAAGGTGTATTCCATTGGTTCACCAATAACAACCAAGAAGCAGATCAAGCATTATTAAAAAAAAAAACCTTGAGCAATTGATGGCCATCAGCAACAGAATTTGGTCTAGAGCATCAATCTGCTTATGGAAACAGGAGTTGCTAAATATTTTCAAACATTTTCTATCCACTGATTAGTTTGCTGTACAAGTAGTCCTTGCCTTACAACCGTTTGTTTAGTGACTGTTCAAAGTTACAAGGCACTGAAAAAAAGTGACTTATGGCTATTTTTCAGAGTTATGACCATTGATGATCAAAATTCAAATGCTTGTCAACTAGCATGTATTTCTGACGGTTGCAGTGCCCCCAAGGTCATGTGATCACCCGTGGCAACCTTTTAACAACCAAAATGAATGGGAAACGTAGATTCACTTAATGATCGCCTTGAACAAATGCAGTGATTCGTTCAATAACTGTGGCAAGGAAGATCCTAAACAGGGGCAAAATGCACTTAACAACTGTCTTGCTTTACAAGGGAAATTTTGGGCTCAATTGTGGTCATAAGTCAAGGATCATCTATAGTTTCTGAGGCTGTAGTTAATATAACCACCGTGCTTCCATTTTCTGCTTCTTATAGTTTCATACTATAACTCTTTATAGTACAGCAATTTTAACTGAGTATCAGGATCCTGTATCAGTCATATTTCAATGATGAAATATCATTTTAAAGAGAAAGCTTGAAAGCCAGTTTTTGAGCACTATTTTTTAGAACTGTGCAAGATAACAAATCTTAAAAGCCCTGGCTGAGAACTTGAAGGCAGATAAAGCACAGTGGTATCTTGTGATACACCTCGTAACGGGCAGGTAATCAGTGGTCCATCAACATGGCTCAAAGAAAGCCCATGTACTTATCCTAAGCATTAGACTAGTTTTCCTGGTTTAAGGGCTCTTGTTGACTGTCAAACTCTTTTTGTTTTAATCATAGTACTAAAAGCACAAATAACCAGTAGGACCTCTGCAAAGAAATCTCATGCAAGCCAGGCAGTTCAAAACAGACAGCAACAACAACCCAAGAATGATAAAAGCAAACTTTGTCCTTTCCTTCTCATGGGCAGGTAGCACAGGATACAGAACCAACCAACTGCAAAAGCCTTGAATTGAAGGCAACCATACTAGAACCTAAGACTGTACTGATGGGTCTAACTGGCACAATTTAAAATAGAAGCAGGCGACCTCATTCTGATGAATATGAGGATGATGATGAGGATGATAATAATAATAATAATAATAATAATAATACTTCTTGCTGGCAGCAGCCTGTATCAACCATCAGTGCCAGTCAATGATATTTATGATACATTTTTAAATGTTCAGTTGACTGACTTTCATGTTTAATGAATAAAAGAAATAATAAGTTTCACCACACTTTTTCAATCTGACACACAGCTATTTCTGGACTAAAACAGATCCAAAGAGCAAGATTGGTATGTACCATTGTATTGATTCCCCTCAATCTACTGTAACTCTTCAGGGAGCACTTTTCTTCAATGACATTGAATGGGAAGAAGAAATTTAACACAAAAGTAAGTTTAAGTATTTAACCACAGCCATCCTTTTCTCCAATGCTGTGTCAAAAATATTTGGATTTCTCCAAAGCAATGAATTAAACTTGTCAGCAAACTAGAAGAGCAGCAAGGCATAGCTAGAGAAATTCTGGTAGCAAGAAACCAAAGGTGTTGTGACAAGGAGAAGAGCTTCAAGTGGAAGGCTTACTTACATCTATTTTGACATAAGTTGGGGATTTAAAGGTCACCAAGCCCTATGAAAGTATGCTTTTATTGATAAAGGAGAATATTTGTAGCTCCAGGTTGAAATAAGGGGTCTTTGGTGCTCCCTGAGCTTGATTGTTTTCTCGCATACATTTTGTTTCCCAAAATGGCAACGCCTTTTTGTGCTGGTGAAGTTACCTAGTTTGGGCAATGAAACGTTTGCAAAACAAAATACAAAACAACCAAGCCCAGACAGCATCAAAGACCCTTCATATGCTTTTTCTCATTGTGTATTTTTGCTGTCCAAATTAACAGGTTTGAGCCTGCCAGTCTACCATGAATCACTCATACATTTTCCTCTGTCAGATCACAAGATGTGCAGGTATATTAATCAGCATGTTAAATTTTATGATGAACAACACAGTAACGGTTAGAATGATTAATTGGTATTAAGTAGGTTACCCCTGAATGTTATTTTAACTCCCAAAATTTAGAAGTGTCCATAAGTATTCCTTTACAATTTTTTTAAATTTATTTTTTTTTTGTAAACCCGATTCCATGTTTCTGGAATCCTACAACAGATTTTGACCTTGGTTTCTATGGAAAGCAAAGCCAAAGAAAAACAGAAGTATGACAAAAGCTGAGTTTTTTCTGTAAACATTTTAACTAAATGTGTCAGTTTCAATTTCTGATCAAATTGTTGCATTTAGTATTGACAAACACTTTACATACCTAGTTTTTATCAAGTGGAACAAAGAAGCAAACCATCTCAAAGTATGCTTGGATTTCAAAATATGTAATATCAGATAGTTGGACTTCCAAAAGGAGACACATATTCTAAGTGGGGGGGTTGGACTAGATGATCTACAAGCTCCCTTTCAAGTCTGTTAATCTGTTAAAATCATAACTGATAGTAAAATGATTTCCT
Source organism: Hydrophis major (assembly GCA_033807585.1). Lineage (NCBI taxonomy): Eukaryota > Metazoa > Chordata > Lepidosauria > Squamata > Elapidae > Hydrophis > Hydrophis major. Next base: position 6,305,251 of record CM066335.1, on the reverse strand, counting down.
GTTTCAAATAAAGTCCATTTTGACTGCTGTAAAGACATAATGGCATTCAGAAAATGCTAATTAGGAAAGGAGATGCAGCCATGGGAATGGACTTCAGAGAAGTTGAATCTTCTATTCATTAAATATCTTTTTAGTAAACACAAATACTACAGACAAATACTAGTGTATTACTCGAGTTTATCATCCAAATTTCCCATATTGTGATATAAAGAATGTGAAGCTTATGCTCAGCGTAATATAAATTACTTTAAAATGCCTTTAAAAAGCACATTATGAATTAGATCTGAAGTACATTAATCACAACTAATACATTTGATTGTCAAGGAAACTAACTCTCTGATGTTTTCTGGATGGCATTAAAATCATTGTTTTAATAGCCAAGATAGCAGTTATCTGCAGACCCCATTACGCTAATGCTGCCTTATTTTTCTTCCACAAGATTGTTGGTGACATTATCAAATGTTTATTCAATTTATAGTACTAAAGTGAGAATGGCTTTTACTCCTTTCCAAGTCTACAGTATCCTGATCTACTGCAGTTTCAACTGCAAGACTAAATGCATATATATTTGCATAGCCACATGTGCAGTTTCTACCGTGTTTCTCACATAATAAGGCCGGTCCTTATTTTTTTTTGACCCCCGAAAAAACGGCTAGGACGTCTTTTCGGGGGTGACTTAATTCCCACCCTTGCATCCTCGCCACCAGCCTTTCCTAACGGGTGATCATGGAGAAGCGCGGAGAGTTCCCTACTCCCACCTTTGCTGCAGACACCTTTGGCACCTGCCGCTGTTGCTTTCCCTTCTGCCCATTCTGCCAAGTTTGGAGCTGCCGCTTCTGTGTTTGGAGTGCCGCCGCCATTTGGGGCTCCAAACAGCAGCAGTGCTCCAAACGCGGAAGTGGCAGCTCCAAACATGACGGTGGGCAATCTTTTTATTTTGGTCCGCGTGAAGTTCAGAGCAAGCAAGAGAGGGAGACTGAGATGCCTCCATCCGAGATGGCAACCTCACTAGTGGATCACAACGTGGCTGGAAGCTGGAATCGGCGGGAAACGATGGCAATCTTTTTGGAGCGAGAGGAAAGGGAGAGAAGAGTTGTGAGGTTTAATTTGCAGGAGGAAGTGGGTGTACCCCACGCAGGGAGCCCAAGGAAGAAGGGCCGGTAGGCAACGGAGAGCATCCCGTAGCTCCGGAAGCAGCCTAGAGACGCGCCCGGGAAGAGGCGCAAATGCTGCCTTGTAGTCCCCAAGCCAACTGCGTGCGCCGCCATTAGTTATGTGTGCTCCGCGCTTTGGGCATCTCCGTGTGATTGCGACCCTGTCCTTTCCACCTGGCGCCCTTGCTGCTTTCTGGCTCTTTAGCGACCGACTTCGCCTTTGGAGCACTGCCGCTGTTTGGAGCTCCAAATGGCGGTGGAAGCTCCAAATGCGGAATCTCCAAACATGACGGTGGGCGATCTTTTTATTTTGGTCCGTGCGAAGTTCAGAGCGAGCATGAGAGGGAGACTGCAATGCCTTGCTAAAGAGCCAGAAAGCAGCAAGGGCGCCAGGTGGAAAGGACAGGGTCGCAATCACACGGAGATGCCCAAAGCGCGGAGCGCACATAACTAATGGCGGCGCACGCAGTTGGCTTGGGGACTACAAGGCAGCATTTGCGCCTCTTCCCGGGCGCGTCTCTAGGCTGCTTCCGGAGCTACGGGATGCTCTCCGTTGCCTACCGGCCCTTCTTCCTTGGGCTCCCTGCGTGGGGTACACCCACTTCCTCCTGCAAATTAAACCTCACAACTCTTCTCTCCCTTTCCTCTCGCTCCAAAAAGATTGCCATCATATCCCGCCGATTCGGGCTTCCAGCCACGTTGTGATCCACTAGTGAGGTTGCCATCTAAGATGGAGGCATCGCAGTTTCCCTCTCTTGCTCTCTCTGAACTTCACGCGGACCAAAATAAAAAGATTGCCCACCGTCATGTTTGGAGCTGCCACTTCCACGTTTGGAGCACTGCCGGTGTTTGGAGCCCCAAATGGTGGCGGCACTCCAAACACGGAAGCGGCAGCTCCAAACTTGGCAGAATGGGCAGAAGGAAAAGCAACAGCAGCAGGTGCCAAAGGTGTCTGCAGCAAAGGTGGGAGTAGGGAACTCTCTGCGCTTCGCCATGATCACCCATTAGGAGTGGCTGGTGGCGAGGAATTGCTGCCTGGGGGCGCTCCTAACGGCAAGTCCCCCGCCCTTTCCCCTTATTTTGCATGTTTTAAAATAGGCCTAAATTTGGGGGGGGAGGGGCTTAATTTGATTTTATGCCAAAGATTTTATGGTGGGGCTTCCTATTGGTGGAGGCCATATTGTTGGAGAAACACGGTATTTCCCCCCCGCTACAGGCAATTTTTGACATCAGCTCTGGACATGGTCTCCTGTACCCACAAATGCATGAATCAACATGATTTATAGTGAGGGGAGGTGAGTGTTAAGGAATTTGGAAGGCCATCATGCAGAGGGTCAGAGATAAGAGTCCCAAATCCATGTGCATGTTTTCTGAGATGTCTTACCAACTATCACACCAAGTATGTTTGCAATTACATATTTGACATACTCTGAGTATGAGAGTAAATTAAAAACATTACATACTCTAATTCAGTTTAGTTGGTATAACATGACTAAATAGTGTTAAAATTTGAAACTTCCAAGAATGGTAAGCTGAATATTAGAAGACAATATAAATGGCAGTAGCTAAATAAATTGTTTCCTATTACATCTTAGTAGAAAAAAATGTGTTTCTTAAATTAAATGCTTGGACGAGAAACATGTTTTACAAAAATTTATTGCATCCATCAAATACTTCAAAGGCATTGTGCATGAATACACTATGAATCTCTTAATGAACAAAGTAACTCCAAACATATTGAAACAGCACTATTTAAAAATTCAGACAAACCAATAATAAACAAATACACACCACAATGAAATACAGCACTGTCTGTTATATTAAGACTCACTAAAATATTGCAAATTGGCAAAGTTGATTTTAACATTTTTAACAAGAGGCATGTTAAAATAGTTTCTTCAGAAAAAGTTTTAAACACCACTGTCTAAGTTGTAACAATACTACAGATCTCTTAACATCTTTCTTTGGCCTGGCAGAACTGTTTCGTCTATTAAAAAAGCAAAAGCAAGCAACAGTCAAATTGCAGGCCTAAGCACATTTACTGGAAAGTTTGGATTGATTGATCACAGTGCAACTCCCAGAGGCAGATTCCATGCGCAGGCAAAATCAGTTCAACTTGCAAATGGGAGCATTTTTGTGCTGCATGAGCTGCTCTTCAGAGTGTAAGATTGAAGGTACCACAACAGGGAGGAGAAGCAGAAGTGTCTCCCTGCCTGGTTGTCTGCTCTTGGGACCCTCCTAATATCAGACCAACTACTTAATTGCCATTTCCTGACTCTGAAGCAAAAATGATGCATTTCGATACATGTTAACCAACATACATATTGGTTAATTACTTGTCTATGAACACCAACTCCATGTAAGAGAGGTAGATCAATTTTATTCCTGGATAATACAGTATTCTGTGGTTTTCCCACATTAAAGCAAGTCCAGGAATTTTATGAGTAAAATTTTATTTTTTGATTACAAATATGATTCATTTACTAAGCACTGTGAATTTTTTGAAAAATCCAGCTTTTGATTTTTTTTAATATAATTTTTCTGCTAGAAATTAATTTTTAAAACTTAACAATGAAAGAATGAACTCTACTTTCACTCTTTGAAAGTCTTAACAGAATTTTTGAACAATTTCCTCACCACCATTTCTATAGCAATCCCTAAACAAATATTAAAGTTCATTTTCAAAACATTTTTAAACATTGTATATGAAAAGCAAGTAATAACCTAGAATAGCAGCATTTTATCTGTACCCAGCTCCACACTGGTGAACAAGTTAAGTGATAAAATTCATTTCAGATACAAAAAAATATGTTTTGTTTTCTCTAGGTAAAAACCAGTTGACTTAGTAACAAACAATTCTAAGCCCCACAAAGCCAAATGCATATCTATCACTCCCCAAATATTCTATTGAGTTTGCTGGAACAGTTCCCGCAAAGAAACTGCTTGATAACCAATACTGGGCATAGATGCCTTAACAAAAGCATGCTGTCAATTCTGTAACAGTGCAACCCTCTGAATATCTTCTTAGTTTAAGTCCCCCATGTGTTCACTGAGGCTGTTAAGTCTCTAAAGACTGCAAACCTGTTCTATTCATTTAAAAAAATCAGTTTAGTTGGTATAACATGACTAAATAGTGTTAAAATTTGAAACTTCCAAGAATGGTAAGCTGAATATTAGAAGACAATATAAATGGCAGTAGCTAAATAAATTGTTTCCTGTTACATCTTAGTTACATCTATTCTTTTCTGGCTTATTATCAGTTACAGAATTCATGTATTATGAAGTTTGTAAGGCCTACAAAATGAAATCCTTAACTACAGTGATATTTTAACATTAAATGTTAACAAATATACACATTGTTCAATTTAACATGCAGCTGTAATCTAAACAAAGCCAATAAAATTTCAAATGACTGAAGCAGGCACAAATTCAAGTCATCATATTACTACTACCAAGTGTTGAGTTTTGAAATTACAGAAATCTGTAATTCAGGATACTAGGAAACGGATTTCTCCAAAAGCAGGTTCTACTTCTGGCTAGTTTTGATCAAGTTTTTGTGAGAGCTAATTTATATGCCAGTTGAAAAGGAGTTCAAGTGCCATCAAAATGCTATCAATATTGAGTAACTGCTCCTCTCCCATTCTTGTGGAGAGTTGTAATTATCAAATTGCTTTATAAAAAAAAGAGTTGTACAATTTACACAAAATCCACATTATACATGGAAACTTAAAATGGACAGTGCTGCATTTATAACGCACCCTAAGCAAGGTGTGTGAGTTAACACTTAAATCGGATTCTCTTTTCATTTCTGGATTGGGGGGTTTGTTTTCTGGCCTCTCGTTCAAGCTGGCGGGAAGCCTGTGAGCGAGTCTGTACAAGGCAGGCACTTCTGGTTTTTACAACCTGCTTGCTGTTCCGTTGGTCTCGCCTGAGCCCACGCCTAGGGTGTGTTATAATCTTTTTAAAGTCCTTACAGATGGAATCATACCTATTCTCAGGATCCTCATCGTCATCTTCCTCTTCTTCCATTGGCACAGCTGCAGACTGATGCTCTCCTTCATCCCCTTTAGAAGAAAAAAGGGGGAAACTTATTTGGCACAAAGAGAAAAAGTTATTCTATCACTGCTATAAGATAACATCTCCACTATTTGGGGAAATGCCATTCTTTCCAGATGTAGACAGCCACAAAAATCCCATGTGCTATAGAAGAAATTCTGCATGACTCAACCTTGTGAAAAGGAAGAATTATATAGACCTACAACTATTTTCCCAAAATCAGAAAAGACAAATGGGAAAATTTTTAGGCCATGTCAAATTTTCCAACTTTCAAATATTAGGGGTACTCAAAAGTTGTGATATGCCTTGGGGATTGCAAAGGTATTTTGGTTACTTTAATATAATTTAGATGTACTTAGTAAGTAACTACATAAATGTCACTTTTTAACATTTTCTTTTGTTTCATTTCACAAGTCTTTCTCTTTTTGTTCAAAGTTATTTTGTCAGAGTGTGTTAATACTGCTGGCCTCATTTCCTGTGAATGTTATAAGTGATCTCTAATGGCTTCTAAAAAAAGAACAAGACTGGAAATATTCACTCATATGAGCAACCTAATTGGCAAGGACCTGTTGCCATCTGCCATTACCACACCTGCCTTCATAGATGCTGGCTTGATCACTGAAGAAGACAAGAGTATATGGTCTTTATTGTAGTTGGCCACAATAAAGTCAAGAGAGCCCAGGAAAAAAGATAGTTTCTAGATCAAGAATTGGATGAGCTCTGTAAGAAAAGCTAGTACCAGTTCAAATATCATTTCACTCCAGAAAAAGGCTCAAAAACAGGAAAACCTGCTCAAGTGGTTGCAGATAATCTGGTGTACTTTATGAAGACATTGACAAAAGCTTGAAGGCCATTAGAGGAGATTCTACAAAGGTTAATATGGCTATGAAGGTGGTGCCATGCCCTGAGTAGAGGTCAAGCTTGACTAGAAGTTGATCTGGTTGGTGTGTGCCCTCCACACGAATGAGTTACTCCTATGACCATCACAAAATTAGATGGGAATGCCTTGTCTAACAACAAATGGGCAGGTAAAATTGGCAACATGCTAGACACTGAAACAGAACTTGATATCCTTCATTCACCAGTTTCAATTGGTGAGCCTCTCATTTCACTAAGCAACAGTGTTGTAAAGGATCTCTCTACTAATCAAGTGTATGGATATAGGATCACACAGGCAACAAGGACAGAACTTCCCACAGACCTGGCTTTTCTGGAAATTGACCCTGTAAGCCATTCATGCCGGTTGACAACTGCAAATAGGCTTTGTTGAATATGGGTTTGAAAACATGGCTTTAAAAGCAAAACTCTCCAAAACTTAAGAATGATAGTGGACTACATCATTGGTATGTACTACTCTTAGTGGTTCAAAATCAAAGTAAAACATCCCTGGATTGAAGGGCTGCGTCATGTGTTGTTCCAGCTGCAGCAAGTCAGACTGCAAAAGAGGTCTACTAGATGCTGTTTTGCCGACCGTTCAGCGCTCAGCATGGTACACTTTCAGTGAAATGATGATCCAGACAGTCTTGTGTTCAGGTGGCATTCAAGAGAGAAGAGCTGGTGTGCAAAAGACCACTGACTTGAGTGGTGCAGATGATGGAGCACTGGGAGAGTTTTCTGCAAGAAAAATGCCTTTAATCCATGTGAAATCATCCATCCTGGTGGAGCTGATTGACTGAAGGTGTAGATGAGCCACCTTGGACATGCAAAGTGACTGCAGCGGAAATAAGGAAGTTCGCTGATGAACCAATGCAAGGACCACAGTGGCCCTGTCATGCCCAGTCAATAGAGGGATGTGTGAAACAGGTCACAGAGGCAGCAAGCAGAGTGGAGACACAAGAGAAACGGGAGGATTATGTCAGAGGCCAAGAAGCAAGTAGGCGGCTGATGGTGAAGAACGAATCAAAACAAGGCTTGATGAAACTCCCTTCAACATTTTTGTAGCTCAGATAATTCCTTTCTGATGTTAAGTTTATGATTGCATGGATTGTTTTTTGCTTAGCTAGATAAGTCCCCAAGGTGCTTTTTCAAGACACAACTGGACTTTCTGGTTGTCCTTTGAAGACATTTCACATCCAAGAAGCTTCCAAGAAGCTTCTTAGATGAGAAGCAAAACATCTTCAAAAAAAAAAAAAACAGAAAATCCAGTTGCCTCTTGAAAAAACACCTTTGGGACAGTCATGACCTGGATGACTGAGAATCTCCATCGCCATTTAGCTCGTTAAGATTCATGCAGAAAAAAACAACCTTTACTTTTTTGTAACACAAGGTGTAATTTTGAGAAGATAAAGTTAAAAGTATTTGGGTTACAAGAGACTTTTGTCAGACATCAATTTACCATACCAAGCTAAATGTTGTGCAATTGCAAAAATGACAACACATTTGAATTCTTGGTGTAAAAAGACACATTTTTAGAAACCCTCACTGAAAAAAATTTGTAAAACTTAAGTTTCACCCCATTAAATAAGATGCCCTAACACTGAGGATTAGTATCTTTAGATCTTACATTTTTGCACTGGTTGTTCTATATACTTGGTCCATTCAACATATGGCAGGGGACTGTCATCCTGTAGTAATATGTTTTATTTATTTATTCTTGTACTTATATCCCGCCTTAATTATTTTCAAAATAACTCAACCCAGCGAACATATCCAATATGCTTTTCTCCTCATATTTTCCTCACAACAACCCTGTTTAGTGGGCTAGACTGAGAGTGATTGGCCCAAGGTCTAGTCTATAGATTAAAGCAAATATAAATGGAATTAAGATCATGAATACCACTTTGCAAAAAGAGCACACTACAAATATCTGACTAAAGCTACAGATCTATTCAAGACAATGCACAGAACTCAAATGACAGACCTGCTTTCCTTGGTTACAAATAAATTCCATGAGCAAATGTAATGATTATCATCCAATTACTCTTCTTGGTACAATTTAACAAAGAATTCCTTACAAATTCTTGAAAAAATAAGACTTCCATAAAATTAGGAGTGCAATTTACTATGGGCATAATACAGCACTTATTTCAACATCATCAATAAACAGATGCTATATTACAAAGTGTTCTCATTTGCAAATGCTAAATCACCTTTCTCTGGGATGAATTGCTCTCCAACAACTTCATTTAAACAAAACATCAATATCATCAATGATCATAATTTCAAAACCTACTTAAGGGATATTGTTAGGCTATTCCTCATCCTCATAGATAACTGGCCCACGATTTGCTTATGAACTCAAAGGCATTGTAGAAAGAAAGCCAGGTTAGCCTGTGGTAGGCAAAAATCCGAATGAGTCTGGAAGCACAAACAAGTTTCGTTGAAAAGCCTTAGCTTTTGTGCATTACAAGGCATTTCCTCTCCATCTGATGAAGTGAATTGCAGCTCACAAAAACTTAGGACTTTTAATAAACATTGAGTTGGAAGAATACTATTTTTAGTTGGGAGACTACTATATTAGTACCATTCTGATTTTTGGCAAATTCAATGTAGAAGCAATATAAGAAGCACTGAAGTCAAATTCTCATTCTACAAAGCCACTCCTTGGATCTGGCTTGGAGAACTGATAGTTCCCCTTTGTACACAGGGCAAATGTTCCCTGCAGTGTGAAATTTGAAGGGGATTCGGACCAAGACTCCACTTAAGTGTTGGGTGGCTAGTTGATAAGCAATTTGGCAGGAAGCGATACAATATTTTAGAGATGGTCACAGGGATTGATTGGGATATGTTTCTTCACTTTGTTACAGAAATCTGGGTAACTTCTCAATTTCATGGGTAGGATTCAAATACATAAAGTCTGTCAAAGAAAAAGCAGCAAGGCCAAGTAACACACGGCTGGTCTCCTGAAACTAAGCACTTTGGAGGTGTTCTTGAAACCCTGCCCAAAGCTCAGGGTTTTTTTTGTGTCCGAGGGGGGAAATCCAGAACTCAGGTGTTCTATTTCTTAGTAGACATGCCTAGGCTTCCTAATGCTGATTCCACATTAAGATGGGAAGTACTTTCTTTTAAGGATTTTAGGGTCCCCTGTCCTTCATTAGGATCTCCTGGAGTATCTTGCTACTCACAAGCTCACATTAAGTTTTAGAGGGTCTTCTGAAGAGTCTACACCAGAATCAAAAATCCCAAATTGAGGTTAAATTTTAGACCACAAATCACTAAGAGGTTCAAAAAAAAAAAAAAAAAAAGTACTGCAGCCCATAAAAGCGTGAGAAAAGTATCAGGCACTTCTTAGTTGAATAATAAACCTGACTTTTCCTTTCAATGTTTTAGAAAAAGCATAGAAGACATTAATACTTTCCCTTCTCTTCTCTATGTATTTTCCAGTGTGTGAGAAAGAGGATTCCAGTGATTCTGCCATTTTCCCCTTATAAAAGTTCCAGAGTTCTAGCTGTGGAACAAGCTTAACTTTTCCAACAGTAACATTTGAGAGCATCCCTAACTAAATTTTACTGCCTTAGGACTGGGTTATGAAAACACACTCAGAAATGACATCTCATGGGCTCAGTATTTTTGTGGGCATCTTTTTCTTTGTTTCAACCACATTGGTTCTTTATTCAAAAGAAATTCACATTTTTAAATCAAGTGAATGTGTTGGTCTTTTTTAAGACAAAAAAAAAAACAACCAAAAGAATTAGTGAAGACAAGACCAAGAAATCTAATGTTTAGATTTATCTATATATTTAGATATTTAGAACAGAAACAAGGGATTTATTTTAGCACCCTATAGTTTCAAGCTAATCACAAAGCATACAAAATGCACCTGGAAAGCATAAGGATATAATTACTCTAATTATAAAATATTAAAAGCAGCTTTAAAAAAGATATGGCAAATAAAAAAACATTATTACTATAAAGAAAAATATATCAGACTATATCAATTTCCCCTAACAAATATCTGGAATTTAACAGAGATTGTACTTGTGACATATGTCATAAAATATAAGTAAACCTATTTGTTAATGAATATGTGACAGTTGCTGGTATTTTTCCTTTAGCAGTACTGTTCTCACATATAAATTAGGAGAGCGTAACATGCTATTTTTAAAAAAATCCAATGCTGGGAATGATCATCCTTTAATGTAATGTAAATCTCAATTATGACCAGTAAATACTATGCTATATTTTGGTTAAATAAATTGTTAAGATAGATTGAAGCAGAAGACATAATGGTTGTCTTGCTGGAGTTAAGTAAGTTTAATCTAATGGACTACAGCTAATTCTGACACTGATTAGAATCTAATGGATGTTTGATAGTTAAATATATAAAAAAGTAAGACTTCACTGATTTAAAAGCAGCTTTTGATTTGATCCTCAATCATTATTTAGGATCATATGTGCTGCTATTCTCATTAATTATAACTTTTCCTTTGAAATACTATCAAATAATGTTACTTAAATTAGATGAAAAAGTATGCCCATCACTGGAGAAGTCTAGCACAGTTGATTATTAACCCCAATACATTAAATTTAAAATGTTACCATTAAAATGGGCATGTCACTATAAAAGTGTTCTGACTATACATTAAAAACTTCTCTGGTTATACAAATTTTGGCTGCAATTGTTAATTACATTTTCCTAAAGGTATCTCTCATATTACATTAGCTAACCTCCTGCTTAATTAATGACCTGTTCCTCCCCCAATGTTATTAGAGATGGCATGCATAAAGTCAAATATTTCATCCAAGAGTTACTGAATATGATTTTAATAATTTAGTAGGATAAACGTAACTATATTGAGTGACCATTTACCAGTACAGAATTGTTCCATTCTCTGTATATGGTGGCCTTACATACAAGTGATGAAAATTCATGACTGAGGTCTATGGGATTCTCAGTCATCCGGGTCATGGTTGTCCCAAAGGTGCTTTTTTCCAAGAGGCAACTGGACTTTCTGGTACCTGAAAAAGCACCTTCGGGAGAGGTTTAAAAATGGTTTCTTGGAAAGATATTTTTAATCTTTGTATATCATTTATTGATTTGATATACTTTAGTTAACTTCAGCAAACCATGCACAACAAAATGTTACTATATCACCTCTCTATTTTACGCAGTGTATCAGAAAAGTTTTTAACTGTAAGGATTTTTCCAGCTTTGATACATTGACAAACTACAGCTCCCTGGCCAAAGTAAAAAGTACATGCTTACAAATCAGTCTTCAAGTACATAATGAGCAGACATAAAACACACACAAGAAAGGTTGTAAAACTTACTTAACTGCCTCACTTAGCAACAGAAATTTTGGGCTCAACTGTGGCCATACTTCAAGCACTAGCTGCAAAATATAATCTTGATAAGATCAAAGCATCATAGCCATTACCCAATTTCTGGCCTAACATGGCAAGGATAAAGTACAAAATTTCTACATGGTTATAACTTAAGGAAATTTATACTGCATTGTTTCTTCTTAATAAAGACTGACTCCACAATTTAGATAAATTCAAATAAATCTTCATCCGAATGGCAGTGTATACTTCTGTAGAGAAATTATTTTAGTGTATCATTCAAGGAAATATTCCAAAATAACCGAAAATATTGCAAGTTCTTATTTAGCAATATTATTGAATATATCAATCCTAATACTGATGAAAATACCTTTAAACCACACCTATTGTATTTTACATATTCTATCCCAATTGATGCAGCTCCTTCTGAGGTAGGATAATAGCAAAGTTTCCAAGGGAACTGCTTGCCACTAAGTATGCTACAAAAACTACCACAAAATTGTTCAATATAACTAGCTTATTCAAATAGACTACCCCAATTCTCAAAAAATCTTATTGAAGGCTAAAGGAGTCTGTTTCAATATTTATTCAGTGTTCTTGTACAGTGAAACCCTTCAGCAACTTTAGAAAAGGATGTGTTCTTACAAAATTAAAGCTGCAATGCCTAGCACGTGCACGTCTCACACACACACTCTGCCAGCTATGTGCTCTCTCCATTACTCTTCTCTCTATATATAAATGTCTACATGTTGAAGGATCTCTCTGTTAAAGTACTGGAGTTTGCAGATGATACAAGTCATTAGTCTCATCTGAGATGGTGATGAATCTGCACAGACAGGAGGTTAAACAACTGGCCCTCTGATGCATCCAGAATGATCTGGAGTTGAATACACTCAAAACTGTTGATTTTAGGAAGAGCCCACCTATTCTACCTCTTGCAACATTAGACAATATAGTATCAGCAGTGGAGATCTTTAAATTTCTGGGTTCTATCATGTCCCAGGACTCTAAATGGACACCTAACATTGTGTCATTAAAAGGCACAACAAACAATGGTCCTCCTGCATCAACTCAGGGTGCTCAGACTGCCCCAGGAGCTGTTCAAACAGTTCTACAGAGGAATGAGTGAATCTGTCATCTGTACTTCTGCAACTGCCTGGTTTTGTACAGCAACAAACAGGACAAGTACAGACTTTAATTCATATTTAGGACTACAGAAAGAATAAATGCAACCAGCCTGACTTCCACTAAGGACCCATAACTGTAAGAGCCAGAAAGAGGGATGCGAAGATTTCCACAGACATCCTGGACATATACTATTTCAACTTCTCCCCTCAATGCTGCTCCAGGGCATTATGGCATGCCAAAACAACTAGACACAGGGACAGTTTTTTCACTCGTGCCATCACTCTGCTGAACACCTAATTCCCATTAGCACTGTTTTACGTCTAAAGATATTTACCCATGTAGTAGGGTTGTATTACTATTAACCACCTCCTCTTTCCTTTTACCTTCTGTTTGTGCCTGGGAGATGGATTCTTTGTGCTTCCAATCACACTTGGCCAATAAAGACTATTCTAAGTCTATCTGGAGAGTGAGCTTTATGTGACCATTCTATAACTGTTTTCCAATGTGATACATACGCAACTGCATTTCCCACTTTTTGTCTTATTAAAACCTTCAGTTTCCTACTATACAATCCTAGTTTTTATTAAGTAAATGCAATCCAATTTAATATTTGAGGGTTTTTTTCCTTCTTCCATTTAATTATGTCTGATTCTGAAAAAAATGGGCAGGTCCTTGCAGTTTTCTTGGCAAGGGTTTTTTTCAGAAGTGGCTTGCCATTGCCTCCTTCCTAGGACAGAGAGAAAGTGACTGGCCCAAGGTCAACCAGCTGGCTTTGTGCCTAAGGCGGGAACGGAACACTATCTTTCCTGGTCTCTAGCTTGATGTCAACCACTGCAACAAATTGTTTCTCTAAATATATTAATGTTCTTTAAACAAACCTTGAGCAAATTAATATAAACTTTTTTTTCATACTATGTTGAAATAGTGCATTTTGAAACACATGAGTAGGAATTTGAATTGCTTGCTTTATATTGTAAAAAGAAGCCTACTAGTTTAAAAGAAGGTGGGCTATAGTTATTTTCTGCAAGCACTAGTAATTTTTCACAACTTCCTGTCTATTTGCAAATATTCAAATGCACTGTCAAAAAGGTATCAGCAGCTTAAACAGTTTCTTCCAAACAATGCGTCTCAGTCCCTAGTAAGAAAGTACAGGGCTTCAGGTCTGCCCTGTTTCACATATTTCAATCCTGGCACATCAGGAAACACACAGAAAATTGACTGCCAATCTACAATTTGTGAAACACAGACTAAGCCATTCTAGGGTCTTTCATTTCTGTTATGTGAACTAAACCATTTCTACTAGGCTGTTCAATAAATCACGGTAAAGAAAATATTGATTGGTGCAGAGATATGCAGGTTTGGGCTAGTAGGAAGGCTGTAGTTAGCCACTGGGCAAGCATCCTCCAGAAAGTAATGGGAGAGACGAGGGAAAAGCTAAATTTATAGCTTTTTTTATGATTACATTTAAATAAAACAAAGCTAACACAATTACCTACAATCATATTTACTAATCTTCTAAGTTCAAAACTGTAACATGGTGACAGCCTTTACAGATTGTGTAAGAGTTACTTCAAGGCTTCCAGGGCTGGTCCTCCAGCTTTCAGACCTGCAACCCATGTTTCGATCCATTCAGTACCCAACCGACATCCAGAATGCACTTCCAGAAGCTGTCTGGACGACTAGCAACTTAAATGCCTTTAAACAATAGTAATCTCTAGTTATCAGTTTCTGGTGGGATGAACAAAATAATTATCATTATTATTCACACTATAACAAATGACCAGCCCTTATATTAAATAATCAGAATATACAAGTTAATGTTAGATTATTAATTCTGCCCGAGGCCAAGCATATATTCTCAATAGTGGGAAGGGTCTAATATAAGGTTTTAAGAAAAGTTTCCCCACTGAGAGCTACGTAATTAAGGAATTTCTTCCCTTACAACATAAATTGATTTGAAATCTAAATTTCTCTATAGTCCGTATTTCAAATTTACAGAACATCTACATTAGAACATAATATGCTTGAGGTAAATTTACTGTAGCATATAATCTTCCTCAGTGACTTATATCCTGCTAACCTGGTTTTTGATATTCATGTTTAATTTAGAATTTAACAGCACTTTCTAAAACTTAAAATGATGTCATATATTTAGTCATTCATAATTAATTAATGATATACTGGAAAACAAATCTGCATATTTTAACTACATTTTTCTTCAACTGTTACTTTTTTAATTTTTCTTTTTTTACCTTCTTTAAAATGCCTATTAAAATGCAAGTGTTTTAAATGTATGTATGTGTGTGTTTGCGTGCGTGCGTGCGTGCGAACAGGAGGCACAATGGCTCAGTGGTAGTATCAGCTGAAGAACTGACAGTTCTGTGTACTGTGACAGTTCGGGTTCAAGGTCTGAGTGATACACAAGTGTGCTCCTGTCCCACCTAGCAGTTCAAAAGCGTGCAAATGCAAGCAGATTAATAGGTACCACTTTGGTGGGAAGGTGAAGTGTTTTCTCTGTGTCTGTGCATGTGTGTGCATATTCTCCCTTCTTCCAGAAGAATAGGTAATAGGATTGTATAATGAGGTAAAAATTAATTTTTGAATTTTTTTTTAGTGAGGGGTTCTAAAAATATTTGTTTTTACATCAATTCAAATCTGTTCTTTTTGTAATTGCACAACATTTAGCTTGGTAGGATAAAAACCACATCTGATCATATACCCCACAAATACTGTTAACTTTGTCTTCTCAAAATTACAGCTTGTGCTATAAAAATTAAAAATAGAATCTCCAATGGCTTTCAAGCTTTTGTCAATGCTTTTCTTCTTCATGGCATACACGATTATCTGCAACCAGTTGAGCAAGTTTTTCTGTTTCTGAGCCTTTCTCTGGAGTGAAATGAGAAAGGTATCTTCCACCCAGCTAACTGCACACAGAATAATTTTCTTTGATGGTACTGTGGAATTGCTGGTCTGAATTGTTTGTTTTCAGCCTAACTTTAGCTGCATCTATATGGCCATCGAAGAAGGTGCATTCTATTTCGCCTTTACACAGTTCATCCAATTCTTGATCTAGGGACTTTATAATCCTGACTTTATTGTGGTCAGCTACAAGTCTCTTGTCTTCTTCAGTGATCAAGCCAGCATCTATGAAGGCAGATGTGGTAATGGCAGCTGTGGCATGTAGACCAACACTGTATCTTAAGCTCTGCATAGCGGCATTTGTTATTTCTATAGTCTATTGTTTTCTGCCTTTTCTTTTGAAGTAGAGGGCACATGTGCTTGGTCCAAGGCCACTTCCTAATTTCTATCACATTCCTCTTCATCTTCATTTTCATCATAAGAGAGAATTACATCATTGATCAGTATCGAAATTTATGGAATACTTCTCTGCTTATGTTTGGCAAACCTTCGTCTCTCATTGTCTTGGTGCTTTTGTCTTTTGACTAGTTATTTCTGCTTGGGCACATCTGGCAAACCAAGCTGGTGCGATCCAAAAGAACCAATCTTGTCTCTCTGACCTTTAACAAAACCAGGTCCCTTCAATGGTATCTTTGTCTTCTTAGGGCAGGTACAGTTAATTGCCCTTTTTTTTAGCAGCCAGCAAGGCAGCTGAATTCAGTACACAGAACAATTTGACA
The DNA here is from genome assembly GCA_033807585.1 of Hydrophis major. Taxonomy (NCBI): domain Eukaryota; kingdom Metazoa; phylum Chordata; class Lepidosauria; order Squamata; family Elapidae; genus Hydrophis; species Hydrophis major. Next base: position 6,289,053 of record CM066335.1, on the reverse strand, counting down.
CTTGCAGTTGAGGATGCCAAACAGTTTGTCAAATTTCACCATGAAAGTCTCTTTGGCATCTAGCTTTTCTCTACCAAGAGATATGTTTTTGGCTTGATTCCAGCTCTTTGGGATCTTGTTCGGGATTGTCACTCATGAATTTACAACAGGGATCACAAAAGAACTGTTTGCTCATTCCCATTTTTAAGCACTTTTAGATATATGCCTCTTGCTATTTTGTTCTCTTAATAGTAGGCCCTATCTGAGAATGTCTCACAGTGTTGGGAGTTCAGAAGGCAGGTAACAAGTCTCTGCCAATCCCAGTTAGGTTGCTTGAATGAGTGAATGTTTCCCGTCCTATTCTTTTTAAAAAAGCCATTACATGTCAGATATCACACACACTGGAAATATAGCCAGCAATATTAACACTCGTGAAATGAAACAAAATATTTACATTACATTTATATAGTTATTTACCAAGCACATCTAAATTATATTAAAGTAACCAAAATATCTTTATAATCCCCAAGGCAAGTCAGAACTTTTGACCATCCCTAATGTTTGAAAATTTAAAGTTTAAAAAGTTGACATGCCCTAGAAACAAAACAAAGTGTTAAGAAGTTATGATATTTATGTAATTACTTACCAAGCACATCTAAATTATATTAAAGTAACCAAAATATCTTTACAATCCCCAAGCATGTCACAATGTTTGAGCACCCCTAAAGTTTGGAAATCAAAAGTCAAAAAATTTGACATGCCCTAACAGGTATCCCTATGCCGTGGCATTTCATTGTCAGCTAGCTCTGAAATTTTGCCTCAAATATACATGTCTACATTTGCATGCTATTATATGCTTCACTTATAGAAAATCTAGCCAACTTTTCACGAAAGGTAATCTTAAATTGTGACATAAGTATAGCGTTATGTATATTTATACTATACTTTAAGTATAGTTTTAATTGTTCTGTATTGCAATTGTTAAATAATAATTTTATATTTTCATTGTAGCCTTGAGCAATTTTGGGAACAAAGGCATTAAAAACTCTGAATCAATGCCTCTACCAATAAACTGAATCAAAAATGTATATGAACAAATAGGTTGAACACTTCTCATAGTTATTTCATTTTCACAGATTATAAACAAAGCAACACGGCTATTATTACACTTTGCTTCAGCTAATGAGCTACGAGTATTTTTCATTTTTTGTTCTCCTTTTTCATGATGGTAGATATACATCAAGGCAAAGTTTAAATTAAACAGAAATATTGAAAGAGAAAAGCAGTTGTGAAACAGCATCGTTCCATGTGAAATTTCTCACCATGTTATTCCCTCCATGTACCTACCCTATCCAGCTTTCAGAATTTCTAGTCAGCAACATTAATGGCTGACTGAAAATGCTGGAAACTTTAGATTTAAATCCAATTTTATTTTGAACAGTTCATCCTCCTATAGAAAAAAGAGCTTCCAGGGGTACCTGTTTAACCATTATACCAAATTTCTTCTTTTTGGCAGTCATATCAACAAGATATCAGCAATTTAGCGCTAATCCAAATAACATCATTGAAACCTAAATGCAAAGCACTCTAAAAATGAAAATTTTGAAGAAATTGGTAAAATGCATGGATTAGGCTCAAAAACATATAGAGACTTTTTTTTTTCTTTAAAGAAATAATAAACAAAAGTTTAGATGTAATCATTTGCACACCTGAAGACTGAAAAAATCCCAGTTTTCTGTCCACCAACAAACTTTCTGTTACTAGCTTTATTTTCTGCTCATCACTGCTTTCCTCGCCCACCGAATTCAAATTTTCATTTTCAGCTTCGTTTGATGAGGATGATGTGGCGGTAGCACTGAGGGATGCGTCCTTGGCTTTTTTAAGCTCAGGTTTCCCTGTCTCTTTAGAGGCCCCTTTGCCACTTCCCTTCTTGGCCGCCCCTCTCTTTTTGTTCTTTTTCTCCTCATAGAAGTCTTCATCGGAAGAAGACAGCAACTCGCCTCTCGGTTTTTTTGAATCCCTCCTTTTAGGGTTTTTCTTCTTCTTTTCTTTAGCTTTCTCTCCCTTTTTATTTAAACTGTCTTCCAAAGGGTCACTGACTGCTTGGTTTGGGGGAGACTTCTCAGTATCTGAAACATTATCTTGGAGTTTCTTAGAAGTCCTCCCCCTTAAGTTCCTTCCTGTTTTTCCTTCAAGTGTTTTTTGGTTTTTACTGCTGCTTCCAGAAGCACTGCACCTTTTTTTTTCCGGAGAAGGCTTCTCAATTTCAGAACAGGAATCACTTTGCCTCTTTTCAGAGGTCTTTCTCTCATTTATGCTTTTTTCTTTTTTGGCTTTCTTGGTATCATCTGAGGACTCGCCACTTGGTTCTTGCTTTGGGGACTGTCCTGCATCATCAGAAGATAAATCCTGTAGTTTCCCCCATGGTTTGCCCTGCTTGCCTGAAGTGCTGCTGTTGTCTTTTCTAGAGGAAACATTCTGCCTGCCTTTCAATGCCCTCTCTTTGCAATCTGGCTCCAGCTTTGCTTTAGCAGGGGCTTCTTTACCAGGTGTATCTTCCAAAGAACTGCCTGCCTTCTCGTCTGAAATTAAGCATTCATCAACTTCACTGGGCAATTCATTTTGCTGCTTCTGGTTTGATTCTCTCGTTTCTTTTTTAGATAATTCATCTTCCACAGAAACAGAATCTTCTTTCTTTGGCATTTCTTTTGCAGTTTTCTTTGTCTGCTCTGTTTTTGTTGCATTGTCTCTTTCCAATTCAGAATCATTATTAGAAGAATCTGAGGCGTTCTGGCGTTTCTTTTTAGCAGCACCTAAATCTTTATTTGAATTACCTTTCTTAGCATCAAAATCTGACCCAGAGGTAGAACTCTTCCTTTTTCGTTTTCCGTTCTCCTCCTTCACCATTTGCTTCTTTAATGTATTTAACGCATCCTTGGTTATTTCATTGCTGCTATCAAGATCTGAAGAATTCTGGCTCATCATGGCTACCTCTTGGAGAACAGCGGGCATTTCATCAGAATCAGAACTTTGGTCTACAGCAAGCCCTTTGCTTGACTGAGGACTGCAAATGGTGCCGCTGGGAGAACTCGGCTTGTCTTTTTTCCCTTTGGACTGTGTGGTTTTTCTGCCATACTTTTCACCATATGGTTCATTGCTATCTTCCTCAGAATTAGAAGTTAAGGTATTCATGTCAGTTGGACGCCTTAAAGGTGTAGTTTTAACTCGTGGAGACCTTCTGAGATCTTCTACTTGTGAAAGCAAATCTTTTTCTGGTATACATTCAGAACTACAATTTTCATTTCCATCTTCTTTGTCCTCTTCCCTTTCCAGTTTTTCATCTGGATCCTCAGGTTTCACAGGAGAAGATAAGGAAACTGGTGTCAATTTTACAACCAATTCCTTCTTAACTTTTGGAGAATGTATCAACTTAGTCCCATTTTTACTATCTTTAGATTTATTAGTATTTCCTGAACCATGTTCTATTCTGTTTACAGTACTCTGTCCACCTGCTTTTTGCACATCCATACAGGATTCAAAAATATCCTCAGGAACAGATGACGGAACAGAAACAATGTCCATATCTGTCGCTTCAATGTTATCAGGTTTATATTGAAGCTCTTCACTTTTGCCAGACTTTTTATCTTTGCAGTTCAATTTTTTGTTTCCCATTCGTTCTGTTACTGGCACACTCTGATCACTGGAAGGCTCACTGACTTCCGATACAGTTTTAATTTCTTTGCATTCTTTTCCTTCTGTTCTTTTCATTTCACTGTTACTCATTTTAATTTCGGATTCTTTCTCTTTGGTATGTTTCGGTTTGAATTTAACACCCAAAGTTTGAATCTCGAGGTCCAGATCTTCCTCCAAGGCTGCATGAGCCTTTCTAATGTCATTTAACACAGACTTAAAAGCCTTCAGCTGACGTATATGTACTGTTCTGTTTATTTCAGAATTTTCAGCTGCCTCCTTGAGAAACTTTATAAAACTAGCATTCATGTTAGTTGTGGTTTCAGCAAGCTTTTTTGTTTTTTTCAGCAGTACTTTTGGCACCATTAATGCTTTATAAGAATAAGTCAGAGCACCAGAATATGGATGATCTAATTTCTTTTCTTCTCCATTACAATTTGAACTATTTTTCTTTGAAGAATATTTAAGGGAATTATCATACATTTTACTTTTATCACTGTCGACTCTGATTCTCTTCTTATTTTGTTGTAATAATTGTTCCAAATTTTCAAATACACTATCACAAGCAGTGACCAAGTCCAGCAAAGGTTCTGGTTGACAGATATAGCAATGCCATTGATTATTTTCATCCATTATAGTTGACAGCTCCTTTCGGCCTAAATTGCGCAATATACATTTTTTGCAGAATGCGTTATGGCAAAAGTCACAGCAAATTAAGTTTCCACCTTCAGCACACCATCTGAAATTAAAGTTTTAACATTTTTAAAATATGTTCCCATAAACAAATGACAGAAGTTTTTCATTAATATACAACAGGATTGGGATACAAGGAGCTATATTATTTTCAAAAGATAAGACTATCACCATTTTCTATCAAGCCAAATTAGTATTAATCCAGATACCCTAGGGCTGTGATGGCGAACCTATGGCATGCGTGCCACAGGTAGCACACAAATCCATTTATGCTGGCACGTGAGTCGCAGGCAAATTTACTTCAGTGTGCATGCATACGCCTCACAACTGATTTTCAGCCTCTTTGAGGCCTTCTTCAGCTTCCCAGAGGCTTGAGGACAGCTTCTGCAGCCTTTGCAGGCTGAAAAATAAGCCCGTTTCATCACTTCCTGTCATACTGGAAGTGATGAAATTGGCCTATTTTTCAGCCTACAAAGGCTGTAGAAGCTGTCCTCAAGCCTTTGGGAGGCCGAAAAAGGCCTCAAACCGGACCAAAAATCAGCTGGGAGGCGCAGTGCAGGTAAGAGTGTGGCGGGGGGAAGGATTGCTCACACATGCGCAGGGGTTGGGGGGGGCATGCGCATTGCCTTCTGGGTGCCGGCACAATTTTTGGCACAGGAGCCCAAAAAGATTAGCCACCACTGCCCAGGGACTAGTCAGTAATTCATGAGACTGAAAATTCAGAGCTGTTCTCAAACCATGAGTTCAATGGGACTGATGCAATTTGTCTCAGACTACAAAAATCTTGGCATCCCAAAACTCGTTAAGTTCCCCTCAATTGTTCTCCAGTTACTTCTGTATTTTGTTTGGACTAAATGCAAGTTAAATCATACAAATTATAAAAATAAAAGGCAAAGTGAATGAACTATTTCTCCTATTTAAAGATCAATTAACAACTTTTGTAGGAACATGTTTTTACTAAATCTAATACAGCAAATCCATATAGGCATTATTAACAAACCTATTATTAACAAAATTCTATGTGGGTAAGTAATTAGTTGCATTATTCTCCAAAGAAGATGAAGCATTTTACTTTCTGAACACTTTAAACAAAGCAAGGGAAGTTCTATTCAGTTTATTAGGTTTAATTAAATGTCAATTTCATACACTTACCTACACTGTTCATCCATCCCATCTGCATCACGGCTGATATCGTCACTCATATAATATTTGAAGCAAGTCTATCAAGAAAAAAGCACTTTTTTTCAGAAAGCTGAATTAAATTGCTGGGTTATATTGCTTAACAGTATTCTTACTTATGTATAGATGAATTTGCTTTTTTAGAACACAGAGAAGTCTTTTTGTTGTTGTTTATTTCATCATTGCAATCAAACATAAAACACAAATTTTACTCCAAAGTAATTTACAATATTATTTCTCCACTAACACTAGGCAGAACTTAGGTGAAACTGAGTCAAGCTTTTTTATTAATGAAATGTATATACTGCTTCAGTCAAATTGGTCTCTTGTTTACATCCACATCCTGCCATTCTATACAGAGTATGTACCAAAGTTATATTCCAATTTATTATTTAAAATTACATTGAATATTTGAATTATCATTTCATTCTAAACACTTTTTTACTCATTTGATGCATGACCTTTGAACATTCCTAAATATAGACGACCTTGCTGGCTATTCCCCCCCCCCTTTTTTTTTTCCATAAGTCTTGAGATCAGTTTCTTTTAACTATAGGAGGCAGTGGATAGTATTCTAATAAATTTTTACAACTCATTAGGTCGTACTACAGTACTGAATTTTGAATTAGTGTTGAGTCCTGCCCAAGTAGCTTTTTAAAAAGTAGGGATACTGCAGGGGAACTAGAAAGCTATTACCTAAGAAAGTTCTGAAAAGACTTATTTGGAAGTAAAATCTTCTTTTTATTTTTAATCACCAATTTATCTGGAGCCATAAATCTCTAGCCCTTCCCCGGCCCCCATGAAAGGAATGTTCCAGATATCTGTAGGAGAAATATGGGTAAAACATTTTGAAAAAAAAATAAATGGAACCTGGGTTCTCCCTTTCTGAATGCATCAGATCTCTTTTGACCAGAGATGGAAAAGACTTCAGTAACTGCCTAGATGCTGCATATAACTATTTATATTTTCTTGTTTCAAAAGTTATTTTTGTCTTATTCCAAAATCTGTACCTTCGTGAGACTAGTTTAAAAAGATGATGCCTCAGAAGACAAAAATCAGTGCATGAGTGCATACACACAAAAAGTGGAATTTCAAAATAAAATTATCTTCAGCCTATTGGTACATAAATGAGAATGCCAATGCATAGAGATAGAGAGAATATATAGAGATATATACCTTACATATAAGAACTTTCAATGTTGGATGTCTGTAGATAGAATCTTTTTGAAAATGATTCACCTGCTGACCACAAGCTGTACAGCTAACAATTCCATGAAGCCCTTCCTCTATGAGAGAGAGAGAGAGAGAGAGAGAGAGAGAGAATGAGAATATGTTAGAAGCTTTACATTTTTTCTGTAAAATATTATTTTAACACATTTTATCCAGTACAATTTTGAAAAGAGATTCTTCATGTAAATGGCACAATTTGTGTCACATTATCAAGCACACATGGAAGACGCTAAATTGGAGATTATTACAAGGCATGTAGAAAAATACTATTAAACAAAAAATGTGTTAAAAGATAAAAATTATTAGCTTCCATTTCAACACATTCACCTACACTTAAGTTAACATTTTTATAATTGTAATTCAGTATCATAACATGAATAAGTATTTCTAAGTAGAGATTAACCATATAATATCTTTTAAATTATATATATTAATAATAAAAAGATAAACATTATAAAAATTTACATATAAATGCTACATGGCTTATAAAGACAACAGGATTAACACACTTTTAAGGCAGATCCCAAACTGAACAAAAATAAGAAGTTTCAACTTCTAAGTAAGAATGCATTTCACATTTTCAAAATAATATTTATATGTCAAAATTTCAAGCCTACATAGTTCTCCTGATTTGCCTGATTTCTATTTGCATGGGAATTGTGCTTCAGTCTCACAATTGGTTTTGTAATTCACAAAACATTTCTAATTCATCAGGTCAGTCCATACACAACTTTCTCAGGTTGCAGATTCTACACACATACTGAGCTACATTATAGGATGATAAGAAAGATTTATGGCAGGTGGTTCTTCCTTTAAGTGGCAAAAGCGAACAATTAATGAGCAACTATGCTCATTAATTTTGTACATCAGATATACAGAAAATGCTTCTCCAAGAAACATTTTGCACACCATTAAAATCTTCTATATGGCATGAATAAGAAACTACATCATCTAATACACACTTCCTAACAGCAATGTAAGAGGTTTATTGAATAGTCATAAGACCTTATCAGTAACATAACATAAATATATAACAAGACAAAATACAGGTAAGCTAGATATATAAGAATACAGTAATAAAAACATATGTGGAAAACCAGGGAATCAAAAATCGGATAACAGATCACCCTTGCAGGATACACCAATTTGTTCAAAGCATTGGGTTCTTAGGACCGCTGCCTTAATTATAAACTTAGCAGTCCTACGGACGATGTGTAAATTAGAGGCCCGGAGGAAATATAACAATCTGTGGTTTGATTCCCAATTGGCTGTTCTTAGAAATGATAAATATTTATCATTAGAAATAAATATTAGTTAGATAAATCCAGTTAGAAATGATAAATATTTAAGCCTAATGGGGCCATATATTTGGCAGTTGAACAAGATGTGGGAAATATCTTCAATGGCTGATGAGGCAGGTTCTCTTGTGGTATGGTACATGGTGGAAGCGCCCATGTCTGGACATGGAATCCAGTAACTCTTTTAGATAGTATACCAGAGATGCCAACTTTTGGAAATGAGAATTAGGGAGGATTTTCAAATAACACCAAATTTTGCTTTTGCTGGTCAGAAGGTCGCAAAAGGGGAATCACATGACCTGAAACGGTCCATAAATATGAGTCAGTTGCCAAGTGTCCGAATTTTGATCACATGACCAGGAGGGACCCTACAATGGTTGTTACCAAAGTGTGAAAACTCAGCCATGAGTCACTTTTTTTCAGTGGGGTGGTGGTGGTGGTCCTTGGTGCCCTTGTAACTTCAAACGCATACCAAACGAACCGTTGTAAGTCGAGGGCTAACCCCTACCTTCCAAAACTATCCGGGCAGCAACATGAGAAACCATACCCCCCCCCATCCCACGTGTCTAGATTCTTTGCGTGACAACACCCTCTGTTGCACAACCCCTTTGGAAAGCACAACTTTTGTCGTGCATTTCGGGGGTAAGGGGCGCGCCAATATCCTTTTCCATCTCTTCCAGCGTGTGTCCCCCTGGCAGTCGTGGAGAAGGAAAAGGGTCGACAGGGCGAAGCGGAGGGGGGCGGGGAAGGACGCGCTTCTCCGTGGCTGGAGCAGAGCCCTCCGCACGAGGCCTCTCTCCGCTCGCCGCCTTCGAAGGCCGGGGGAGGTGGAAGCACCTTTCCCCGCAGAGACAGGGTAGCGGTTCTCCCTCTGGGGAAAGAAAATGGTCGGCCGAAGGGGAAGGAAGAGTCGCAGAGGAGGAGGAGGAGGAGGAGCAACCCGGGCCGGGGGAGGGAACCGAAATCCAGGAACTGCTTCATGGAAAGCGGGGACGGGGAGAAGCGGCAGTAGAAATCCACCTGCTGAGGGATTGTGTTCAGCGGGGAGACGCTCCTTAGCAGCGCCCGTAGCAATCTCATGTGACTGCAAACACTACGTCAGCTAGCTCACACACCGCATGCGCATACAGCTGGACCCGCCGGGCTAATTTTGCTGCTCGTAATTTCGGGAGGATAAAGAAAATTATCGTAAGGCGGGAGTTTGGGTTAATTTTCGGGAGCCTCCCGATGAAATCGGGAGTGTTGGCATCTCTGGTATACTCCTAAGAGCAATTAGCTCTCTAAAAATTCATTAAGCTGCTGATAAAATATTTCTCTTTTCTTCAATAGCTTTTTCCTAACCAACACCTGACACATTAAGTTTCTGCACACTGAAATTTCTTTTGGGTTTTAAAATGATACAAAATGAGAGAGGTGGACAGAGACAGGATTTTTTTTTTTTAACTTGAGCTAGTTTGGAGGAACTGAGTGATTTTGATTTTAGATTATTTTAGATTATCTTTTTTATGTTCCTCTCATCTCAAAATGTAAAGGAAGTATGATGCTGATTTCTAGCAGCTTGAACAGCAGGGCAGCTGGTGCCCAGGAAAAAAGAGTTTGTGGTCCTCTTATATCTCTGTGGTATCAGATTGCCCACCCTAACTCCCAAGTGTCAGTCAGCAATATAATTACTGTAATTCTTATTAAGCTATCTTGCCTATTATAACATTAACTATTAATCTTCTCATCACTCCTTATCAACCATCCCCTCCCACTTGTGACTGTATGACTGTAACTTTGTCGCTTTATATTGACTATTTCCTGGTATGATTTGATTGCTTATTGTACCCTATGACTATCATCAAGTGTTGTACCTGATGATTCTCGACTCTTGACGAAAGTATCTTTTCTTTTATGTACCCTGAGAGCATTTGCACCAAAGGCAAATTCCTTGTGTGTCCAATCACACTTGGCCAATAAAGAATTCTACTACTAACGCTATCAGGAAACCAGAAGGCACTGAAAACCAACATACAATATATGCACAAAGTAATAACTAATGTGGAACATTTTAAACATAGAGTTTAACATAATTCGTAACGCTTTACCTCCTCGCTTCTTCTGAGCTTCTGGTTTTAGTTTAGCAGTATTTCTATTCCTAAATTCAGGTCCTTTAAAGTCATCTTTGTCTTCATTAAGTACTGGCTCTGGTTGTACTACAACAGTTCCTAAGAAAATTATAGTTAAACATTACAATAAATGTTATGAAATCAGAACTCCAACATTCAAATTTAATCATGTATTCATACAGTTATTGGACCCTGAGGACTAGCTACATTATCTAACCTTTGTGTGCTTTGAAGGGCTATAATTCCAAAGGGTTTTTTAAAAAAAAAACCTTCAAAAGAAGGCTTTGCCAATCCTACTTTGGCAGACTTTTTCAATTCTCCTGGTATTTTTATGGGGTGCCAATGTCTCGTCCACTTTTTTTGAATCATATCTAATATTAATTGTATATGATATGATAGCATAAGCTGAAATATTCCTGGGTATATAACCTCTCTGCCTTTTGTCCTGCTTTGAATTAGGTTCACTTACTTCATCTTTCATACATGTACATTCACACTAATGCAGGGCACAAATAGTATCACAGTATCATGGTATTAGATAATGATTAGCATAATGTATTTTTGACAAAATACTGACATCAATATATTGATTATATAGTTCACTAATAAATGTGGTAATACATGATTTAACATATAGACAGAGGTACCCAAATATAGTGCAATATACAATTATACATTATCTGCAACATCCAGTGTTTCTATACTTCAGTATACCAACATTTGAGTTATATTACCATTTATTTACCACAGACCAAATGACAGAATTTAAAAATATAACACGCCATTAATACATGCATTAACATATATTAATGTTTATAACATGTATTAGTACTTATATAAAAAAAGGAAACCTTATAAAGTTAACTATACACACACAAACACACAATACACCAATTTCTGTAAGCTAAGGCTTTAAATAAAGCTTTTGCTACTCCCTTCGAAACACCTGGGTGTTGGTTATTTAATAAGAATACATTAATCCCCCACCAGGAATGGAGTGAATGAAAGTCAAGAGAGGTATATTAACTCTGATTGCCAATGCAAGTACAGTGGGCACTTTAAAAGGATGCTTACATGATAGATTATACTAAAGAAATCATACCAATCACTTTTTAAAAGGTATTTTAAATCCCTTTTTCAACAGTATTCAATTATCTAATTGAATGTAAGCTACATGTTCCTTCTATTCAACTCTCCCTGTTGTTTTCTATACAGATATACTATTGAATGATTTCTACATGTGGAAGATCTATGCATTATTTCCCTGATACAGATACTCGATGATTTATCTAATTAAAATTCTTTAACTGTAGCTTCCCAAATAGCAGATTCTCTTTCAATTTATCCATTATGTGCCTCCAATTTGTTTACTATTATGATCACCTCTAGCCAGTTACTTTTCCTCAGGCCAACCCCCCTCACAGGCTATTCTTGTGGGAAAACTGAGCGGCAGAAGTATAGGTTAGGGGTCCCCAAGGCCATAGCCCATTTCCAGGCCATGAGCGGTCCCGGAAGTGGGGGCATATCCCCACTTGCCCAAGCGGCTCCAGGAAACCATCGCTTCCCCACCCTTGCTGTCCACAAAGCCGGAAAAAGGCTGGAGACCTCTGGTATAAGTAGACTTCAACTTACAATTGGTTGCTTAGCAACCAAAGTTACAGTAGACTGCCCCCCCCTCCCCAAAAGCTACTGATATCTCAGTCTGAAGCTGAATTGCTCCACTTATCTCACTCCATCCCACCACCAATTGGATCCCCGCAGGCTTTAGGCCTGCTTCTCACCCCGCTGGGCCCCACACCCGAATAACCCAATAGCTCTTGCTTACTTAATCCTGCTTGCTTTAAAAAGTGAAATGTTAGAAATATTTTTTAATGGCTCCAAAACTTTAATTTATGTTACACTTGTATACAATTTGTTGTCATATACCTTTAAATTAATGAACTGCTTATCCCTGTTCTTTATATCCTGAAGTCAACTGCTGCTACTTGAACAAGAATCCATTATTTTTATCAGTGGCAGCCAGCATTTTCAAAATGGAAGAGAAAGGAAAGAATAGACTAACAAAACATTCTAATATTGTTTATTCAGTGACTAACAAAATATTCTAATATTGACAGTACTTCAGAACTAACAGATTAATTACCTTTTGGCAAACTTTTCATATCAACTTCATTTTCCGAGTTTTCATTTGAAATATCTTGAGTAATGGTTTCATCTAAAGTTTGTTCTTCATCTGAGCCAACATATTTCGTTACAACTGTGGGTTTTCTGAATGAGCAGCAAAGATAAATATTAATTATGTCCTGTGTACATATTTAACAAAATTACAGAATTTTACAAACTCAAATTTTGCACAGCATTACAGCCTGAAATTATATTTTTATGCAAGGAATCTAACAGTTTATGAAGAATTTTAAAAAATCAACTAAAAGAATTATAATTGATAATAATATATAATTCCATATAATCAATGAGAATAGAGCTGGAAGGGACCTTGGAGGTCTTCTAGTCCAGCCCCCTGCTCAAGCAGGAGACCGTAGACCATCTCAGACAAGTGGCTGTCCACTCTCTTTTTAGAAACTTCCAGTGATGGGGCACCCACAACTTCTGAAGACAGCTTCTGTTCCACTGGTTAATTGTTCTCACTGTTAGGAAGTTTCTTCTTAATTCCAGGTTGCTTCTCCCCTTGATTAGTTTCCATCGTTGCTTCTTGTCCTGCCTTCAGGGGCTTTGGAAAATAAACTGAGCCCCTCCTCTTTGTGGCAGACTCTCAAATACTGGAATACTTCTATCATGTCCCCCCCATTAGCCAAACCCAAATCCTGCAGCCATTCTTCATGTTTTAATCTCCAGACCTTTAATCATCTTAGTTGCTCTTCTTTGTGTTTTTTCAAAATCTCAACATCTTTTTTGTAATCAAAATTGGATTGCGGTCAATTCTGGGCAACTGGATTTTAGATCTCAGAATATTTGTATTCAATGAGTAAATTAATATTATGAGTTATTTTTAAAAGTGCAAGAAAATATACTCCATCAAGTGTCCCATAATATTTCTGTTAAATCACCTCTGAACATAATTATCAATTCTTATAGTCAATCTCCTGATTCAGAGAAGAAGGCAAATTAAAAATTTAAAAACACACCAACTAACCTTTTGGAGCGTGATGATCCTAATGATTTGGATCTCTCAGAAGAGCTACTACCCTATATATGAAAAAATGCAAACCTCTTATACAATATGAAAATAGCATTATTCCTCTGTCTGTGCATATCATCTCAGATATTACTTTGAATGCAAATTACTTCTGTATTTCAATCCTTAAGACATCATAAAAAGTCCAGCTACAAATATATTATTTATTACTACATAAAGAAATGCTTCAATTACTGGATATGTTTAAAAAAACTTGGAAAGGCAAAAATATGTGTGCATAAATATTTGCCTTGAACAGGCAAACATATTCATAAATAATAAATAAATGTGTCTAATTTGCATGCTGGATGTTACTATAGAATCATTGTATAAATAAGCAAAACCATGGGTGAAATTATTGAAAATAATTCTGCTTTCTGTTACAAAGAAAACGAATTCTGTGTCAAAATAAATCTTTCTCACAAGAATGCATCAACAAACCAAATATTAGCAGTCCCCGACTGGATGGGGATTTTGGTCACTAAGTAATAGAGACATAAAGCGCAATGTCATGGGATCACACCAACTTAGGATGGCAGGTCCAGTGGTCCCTGTGGTTGTCTTTAGGCAAACCCAGACAGTCGCAGCATCACCACTGATTCTGCTTATCAGAAAAAGCTGGCAGTGAAATGTGCGTTGGTAGAAGTTACCGTAACGCCCTTTCTATCTATGCTGCAAGAGAGCCCAAGATGGGTTGACTCCTTCCTATGATGTCATAGCTGAGTCTGTACTAAGATATAAAAGCCGGCCCCCAGGAGAGACCCCAGCTTTGGCGAAGATACTTGACAGACTGAAAGATGTCTCTGAAAGCCCAAAATAAATACAGAAATATGTCTTACCCTCTCCGGATGAATCAAGGGAGGGGTTGAGCTCTCTTGCAGCATAGATAGAAAGGGCGTTCGTGGTAACTTCTACCAACGCCCATTCTCCTCCATGCTGCATCAAGAGCCCGGGATAGGACATAACAAAGCTTGCATGTCCACGGGCGGGTCCTCATCTGGCTCATCACACCAACTGTGGAACCACTCATTGAAACACCCGTCTGCCGAAGGCTGCAGTCGCCAAGGCAAAAGCATCCAGACAGTAGTGTCTGATGAAAGGAGACGGGGATGTCCATGTGGCCGCATGACAAATCTCCTCCAAGGATGCTTGGGTCACCCAGGCAACAGAAGTGGCCGCGCTTCTGGTAGAGTGTCCCGTCAGACCTTGGGGAACCAGAAGAGCCGCAGCTTTGTAGACCTGCTCAATGCAAGACCTGACCCACCTGCTAATAGTAGTAGAAGAGGCCTTGTACCCCAAGTGAGAAGGGAAAAAGGAAACAAGCATGGCTCCCGACTTCCTGAAGGAGGAAGTGTGCTTAATGTATATTCTAACAGCCCTTCTTACGCCTAGCGTGTGCCACTGCCGCTCTAAGTCATGGTGCGGGAGAGGACAGAAGTCAAGCAAAACAATGTCCTGGGACCTGTGAAACCAGGTGTTAACCTTTGGAATAAATGAGAGATCCAGACGAAGAACAACCCTATCATCGTGAAAGGAACAAAGGTCCTGTCTGATGGAAAGAGCAGCAAGCTCGGAAACCCTCCTGGCAGAAGTGATGGATGGCAACAAGGAACACTACCTTCAGAGTCAGGAAACGGAGAGACACTGTTCTAAGGGTTTCAAAGGGGGGGCTTTGTAAGGGCATTAAGCACCAAATGAAGGTCCCAGGAAGGATACCTATGAACCACTGGAGGGTGCAGGTTGGAAGCCCCTTTCAAACACCTCCTGACTGAAGTGTGATGGGATAAGGAAGTGAACCCCAATGAAAGGACTGAGGAGAGGGCCACAACCTGCCTGCGTAAAGTGTTGAGGGCCAAACCTTTCTCCAGCCCATGCTGAAGGAAGCTAAGAACTTCTGCCCACTGGGCTGAAGCAGGAGAAAGACCCTCCCTGAGGCACCATTGGGAAAAACCCTTCCAGGTGGCATCATAGATGCACCTTGTAGAAGGTTTGCGAGAAGCCAGGATAGTGAGGATGACTCCTTCTGGAAGATCAGCCTCTCCTCTAGCCACTGCCGCTCAAGTGCCACACGGTCAGCTTGAACCACTGGGGCTCTGGGTGCAGCAGGGCCCCCTGGTAAAGGGAGATTAGATGGGCAGGGATCCTCCAAGGAGAAGCCACCGATAGGTTGACCAGGTCCGCAAACCAGGGCCTCCTTGGCCAATAGGGTGCCAGGAGGAGGAGCTCCGCACGTTCCTCCAACATCTTCCGAATTACTGCAGGAATGATGGGAAGCAGGGGAAAGGTATAGAGGAGACCCTTGGGCCATCTGCACCGAAGAGCATTGGTCCCCTCCGCTCCCTAGCAAGGAAACCTGGTGAAGAATCTGGTGACTTGGGCGTTTTGAGGAATGGAGAAAAGATCCACCTCCGGTGTTCCGAATCTGAGGGAAAGATCCCTGAATAGAGATGGAGGAATGGACCATTCTGCCTGGTTGACTAGGCTCCTGCTGAGCCAGTCAGCCTAGGAGTTGCTGACCCTGGAGATGTGGCCCGCTGAGATCAATAACAGGTGTTTCTCTGCCTATAAACCTAACTGTAGAGCCTCTCTCATGAGGGCTTTGGACCTCATTCCCCCTTGCCGGTAGACATGAGCCTTTGCGGCCATGTTGTCTGTAAGGACTAGAACATGAGAGCTGGTCACTGAGTGCCTGAAATGCTTGAGAGCCAGAAAAATAGCTCTGAGCTCTAGCCAATTTATGGGAAGGGTCTGTTCCGATCTGGACCAAATGCCCTGAGCTATCTGGCCCTGCATATGGGAACCCCAACCCAGGAAGCTGGCATCGGTGGTTATCACTAGCCTGTCTAGGTCCCTGAACAAGAGTCCCCTCCAGATAGATGGGGAATGCCACCAATTGAGAGATCTCCGGATTTGTGGTGGGAGTGGGACCTTGATGGATGAATGGCTGGTTCCTGCTCGTTGGTAGGGAAGCAGGAACCATTGGAGGGCTCGGGAGTGGAGCCGAGCCCATGGGACAATGCCAATACACGAAACCATCTTCCCCAGAAGTTTGGACAGCAGCGACAGGGGGACAATTTGATGTTGCTGGATCTGGCTGATGATCTCTGCAAGGCTCTTTCCACGAGCTGGGGACAGGAAAACCTGGCATGACATGGTATCGATGACTGCTCCCAAGTGTTGCAATTTGGTTGTAGGAGAGAGCTGGCTCTTTTTGGTGTTGATGGAAAATCCATGGCTCTGGAGACATGACAAGGTAATTTGCAGATCCCGATGGGCCACAAGGATAGAAGAGGAAAGAATCAAAATGTCGTCCAAGTAGCCTGATTTCAAGAAGGTGCTGAATGGCCTGATTCATGAGGGCTTGCCTGGAAATGTCCCGAGACACAGGACAGATAAAAAAAAATGTGGGGGGTGGGGTTAGGAAGTCCAATTGTAACCCTGACCTATTAGTGCTGAGCACCCAGGCATCCATCGTTGACTCCTCCCATTTGGAGGTAAAGAAAGCTAGGCGACCTCCGATGAGTGGGGAGAACGAGAGATTACTTAGAGCAGGGGTGGGCCACATCCGGCCCGTTGGTCTTTTTAATCCGGCCCGCCGAAAGATTGGTACAGAATTAAGGTTTGATGTGAATGATTGAATGATTGCATTCATTTGATTTTGACTTGTAATGACAGGCATTTCGACACCAGGTGGCGGCCTGTCTATCAAATTTTAAAAGTCAATGTGGCCCCCAAGCCAAAAAGTTTGCCTACCCCTAACTTAGAGCGACGGAAGGAATGACCCCCTCCCTCCCGAAAGGGCCGTTTACCAGCAGAAGGTTGTTGCTTGCCAGATGTTTCCACCCGTTGGTCTTGGTGTTGGGAGTATGGCCTGTGAGAGCGGGGGAAGCGAGATGAGGTCTCCACTCGGAAGGCAGGAGGGCGATAAGGAGCAGGGCGATAGTTGGCTTTCTTCCCAGAGGAAGAGAGAATTTTACGTTTATCTCTGGTTTCGATGAGATAAGGTTCCAGAGTATCACCAAAAAGCTTATCGCCTGTGAAAGGAACTGAAGCCAGCTTCCATTTTTGGCGTGACTCCACCTGCCAATTTCGGAGCCATAAAAGTCTTCTTGCTGCTACAGAAGATGCCATGGCCTTGGATGCAAATTTGGCGGAATTGAGAGTGGCATCCGTAGTGAATTCTGCCACTGCAATAATTTTATTAAGGTCTTGGTGAGACCGAAGGTCAGAAGCA
Source organism: Hydrophis major (assembly GCA_033807585.1). Classification (NCBI taxonomy): domain Eukaryota; kingdom Metazoa; phylum Chordata; class Lepidosauria; order Squamata; family Elapidae; genus Hydrophis; species Hydrophis major. The sequence goes on along the minus strand of CM066335.1, from coordinate 6,271,449 downwards.
GGCAATCTATTCTGGATTTGGCGCAGCCACCGTATGGATGCCCTGGTGAAGAAGGATGCTGCTATTGAAGCCCAAATAGCCCATGCAGCAGCCTGGTGATTGCGCTTGAGGGTCTGTTCGGAACGTTTATCATCCGGTTTCCGGATATCTTCTGGCTCCGTGGGAGTGCCAGAAGATGAGAACGAGGCCAGAACCAGAATGTCAACAGAAGGCACTGCCAGGGCATTGTCCAGAGCTGCGCTGACATTGTAGAAAGGCTTATCTAGAGAAGATGGGCGAGGACCTGCCGAAGGAGAAGCGCACTGTTCCTTGACCATGTCCAGGAACAAAATGGGAGAAGGCAAAATCTCTGCATGCACTAGAGGCTTGGAGAAGAGTGAATCCCCTTGGCTAGAGGGATTTCCTGTGGCTCGGGAGCCACTTCCTCTGTCAACAGCTTGGCAGTGACCAAGGCCTTGCTGAGTAATGGTCTGAAGAGAGTAGGTTTGAAGACTGATGCAGAGGATGTCTGTTCTGGGCGACAATCCTCTTCCTCTGAAAGATTTTAGTCAAATATCTCACCCTCTTCACACTCTGAATGAGAGGAGTAACTATGTTACATGGTGAAGGCCTTCCTTCCTCATCAACCTCCTCCCATTCTGGTAGAGAAGAATGGACCCTGAGGTCCTAAGGCCTGTGTAAATCAGGATGATGAGGCAAGGACTTTATAGATTGAGAAGGGAGAAGGGCCTGAACCCTTTCCAGAGGTTAAAGAATTTGCTTAAAGCCTTCAGCCAATCCCTGCCTAATGGCTGATGAGACTACATCTTGGATATCCCTTGGTCTATGCTCAAAGGTACAGGCAGAAGGCCCACTGCTGTGGAAGTGAAGGTGGCTTCAGGCCTAGATTGAGGAGAGGTTCAAGGCCTGGAGGAAGGGGGAGGAACATAGGGCACAGAAGCCTGTTGGAAATAAGGCCCAGATCTGCTTAAATCCTGAGGATCTGACTGTACAGCAAGAGCCTCAGGAGATCAGGATGGAGGATGTAAAGGTTCATAGATAACTTCTCCTCCCCTGGGAGGGCTTGGTTGGGGCCCACGAGTATCACCTGAAACATGCTGTAGTTGCACTTCCTTCTGTTGAATAGTTCTGTTGAACTTCCCCTCTAGAGCTGCATGTCTGCGCTTCTCTGCCCTCAATTCAGCCTGAGCTGCCTTCTTAGGGGCTAGAGCCTTAGCTTTGATTTTAGCAGCCACCTCCCTCTGGATTGATTGGGTGTGTTGCCTATGTCTTTTTCTCCTCTTGGGCTTAAGAGACTGTTCCACTGGGGGGGAAAGCTCTGCCAGAGCCTTATCTTGCTCCATTTGTAAAATAAAGACTCTTGCGTTGGAAAGAAGCTGTTTAGAAATTTTTCTTTTAAGCCCCATAGGGTATAAATGGCCCACGGGCTTACAAAATGGCCGCTCACCTAGTGGTGGAAGGCTTGAATCCAAGATGGCTGCTGACTATAGGAAAACAGGCTCCAAGATTGAAGAATCACCCCTTAGGCTATACAGAGCCCCGAGCGAAGTCAGTGAGGGAAAAACACAGCAACCAGCTACACAATCAGCTGGCTTGAGCTCTTATGAGTTTGCTGTTCGTGTTTATGGTCCCTCCAAACTGCAGGCATGGGGGAGGTCTGCAGACGCTGCCCAGCTTGCCTGCACAGAGCTCTGTAAAGCTGCTCCCAACTTGCAGGAGAGAGAGAGAGAGAGAAAGAGCCCTGCTCTCTGGAAGAGCAGCTGCCTAGATCCCTGGGAGCTGCTTGAAGAGAGGAAAAAAGTACTGAAGATCGCTGGTGATTGCTATCTAACAGAACGCTTTCAGAGACACAGCTACTGACTGAAGGGAGCTGAGTCAAAAGCTGGCTTTTATATCTTAGTACAGACTCAGCTATGATGTCATAGGAAAGAGTCAACCCATCCTGGGCTCTTGATGCAGCATGGAGGAGAACCGCAAATGGTGATTGCGGGCCTGCAAGGTGCTGCCACAGACACACCTGAGAGTTGTGTCACCATCATGATTTCAAACGGTTACTGAAAGAGTAGACATTCCACAAGGACTACATGTAGTGTTTATATCCACATTCAGCTAGAATAGTTTCACACATCAAGTGGCTGAAAAGCCTAGCATACCCACAAGAAATGTATGTTTTATTTGTGCTGTCATAAGTGCTGTTATGACTCCCTTGAATGTCTCTGCACCCTACGCCTGTCAAGACAGAGTGTTCAAAACACAGGTGCATTTTTAGGGTACTAAAGTCCTTGGAAATTGGAACTACCTATTGTATGTACATGAAGTACAAAACCAGAAGGTAACAATTTTGTACTGCCAATGTAGGTGGAGCAGATCTCAAAGAGACAGTCTTCCTGAACATGATACAGCAGCATAATAGAGTTATGGTATTGGAATCCAAGTGGGAAGGCTGAGGTTCCAGGCCATCCTCAACTGCAGGGCCACTCACTCACTCGCTCTCAACTCAATCTACCTCACTGTCAGCTCCCATATACTTCTATTGGGACACTGGCATTCTGGCGGGAGTGTGGAGGCTTGGAGGGATCTCTATCTGAAATTTCTCTTTTTGTTGTGAAACAGAAACACTGTTGTGCTGTGAGTTTCTGTTTCCTACATTGCTGTGCTGTGGGAGGGGTTTTTGTTTGCACTGCTTTAAATTGCTGTTTCTAAGTGAGAAAATTTATTTCCTGCCTAGACCTCTTGTTATCACAAGCCTTTCAATAAAAGAAAAATACTAGGAAGAACAGGAAAAATAAGTTTTGCTATCCTTGCAAGTTTATTCACGTAGCTTTTTTTAAATATATCGATATATAGAAACACACACACACACATATATATACATACATATAAAAAGAAATGCAAGCACACAAAGAAGGGGCGCTTCTTTGAAGTTAGAAGTTAAGCAGGATCAAGACTAGTTAGTACATCAGGAGCAACTAGACTAGATAGGGAAGTTGAAAAAATAACTGAACAAGAATATGGCAAACCACATCCATAATGGTGCCAAACAAAGTCATCAGGAGTTCAAAGACAGCTTGATTGGAAAGACACTCTGGTATACATAGTGTTAGAGTACTTCACAAATGATTGCTTGAGAAAAATTGTTTTGGGCATCTCACAATAACAATCCCTCCCTAAACTTTTGAAGGTTACCAAGTTTATCTGAAAACTAAGGTGCATCTTTTCATGTTTCAATAGTAATAAATAGAAATGCACAATGTTTAACATTTGAAATGTCCCATTTCAATAATTCATAAGTGTTTCATGCTTAAAACAAAAATGGACAAAAAATCTGTTTTGTATTTAAGGTGAGCTATTTAGTACTTAGAATGAGGTGTTTAAAACTTAAAAGAAATGTTTGGGATTCAAAACAACTCAAATTCAAAGCAATCTGTACACATCTAATAAAAGTGACTTGAAAGCTGAATTATCAAATAATTTCCCATGTATTATTATATCAATATTATATTATTATTATATCAATTACTATCTTCTATTCTTACCTCTTCTTTGTTGTTTTCCACTGGGGCTGGAATATTTCCAGGCATACTGTCACTATCTACAAGAAACATACAAACATGTCATAGCAACATTTAAAAAACTATAATAATGGTTTAAAATATTCAACCTTATATTTATGAGGTTATTCACTATTACACCATGTTGATGGGAGAGGTGCTCAATGTATAAAGCCTTGCAGAAGAGGGAGGGGCAAGGAACACCAGACTTGCACTGTCCACCACCTAACACCCCACTAGGCGGTTTGGGGGGCGGGGGAGAGCAGGGAATGAAAATGTAGAACAACTAACATGACTACCAATAGAAGAAAATATTTGTAACTCAGGGCTGAACTGCAGGGTTCTTGATGCTCTATGAGCTCACTTGCAAACATTTCATTTACAAACTAGGTAACATCATCAGTGCTAGAAAGAAGGCGGCTTTGCTCTTATTTTTATATACTGGTCAAGTCTGTCTATGTGTTGTGAAATTAAGTTTTATGTCTTCTGTCTGCTAGTTGGTGTTCATGGATGTACTCCACTGGTCTTCTACCTCTTTGTCCTACAATAGTATCTGTGCCTTACATTGCAGGTTGTAGTTGACTCTTATATTTTCATCTGGGCCTGCTGCATTTTCCAACAAAATGGATACCCACGTAATTTTATCAAAAAGTGCCTAATTACTCAACCTACCATAACTCAACCAACACAAGCTTTGAAAAGGATGTCATACATCAAAAATCTCTCAAAAACCACCAACACTCTATTTACATGGCATCAACCATACAAACCAAAGCTCTCCAAAACAGCCTAAATAAACCAAAAGATCAAGCAGCCCCAGAAAAAAACAGGAGTCATCTGCAACAGCTGTTGCCAACCAGTGGGCCAGGGACCACTGGTGGTCCACAAGAAAATTTTGGTGGTCCAGACAAATGTCACCCCTCAAAGCAATTAATCCAGGCTGCACGGGACACACAAGGCTGCGCTGCCCACGTGGCCTGCGGGAACACAAGGCTTGTGTCATTTGCACTGCGAACAACACGAGGTAGTGAGGGGAGGGGGGAAAGGGTGGAGGGGGGCAACTTGCCCCACTCTCCCAGCTATCAGGCTGCTTCTTTCCACTTCTTTCTTCTTCTGCTTTTGGATGCACACAAGGAGAGCAGCAAAAGTCTTTCTTTCTCTCCCCCAAACTCCACTAGAAATGAGTCTTTGGGACCTTGCAAGGCCTCCTGCTCCAAGAACCTGCACTGGCGTGACAAGTCTCTCAAAGATTCATTTCTGGCGGAATTTGGGGGAGAGAAAGAAAGACTTCTGCTGCTGCTTCTGCTGCTTTCCTTGCATGAAGCCAAAAGTCTCTCTCTCTTCCCCGCCACCCCCGAGAATGGAGCTGGAGACAGTATCCTGCGATCGATCCCACATAAAGAATGATTGATCGGTAGGAAAACGGGGTGGGGGAATTTTCCTGCAGACTTTTTTGGGGGATTTTCCCAAGGTCTCTGGGATTTAAAATTATGAGTTTGGTGGTCCCTGGGGTCCAAAAGGTTGGCGACCCCAATCTACAATATACAGTATAAACACTGTAAAAACTATAACCCCACTCTCCCTTCTAGCACTGATTATGTTACCTAGTTTGGTAATGAAATGTCTGCAAGAAACTCACCAAGCACAATCAACATAATTACATTTTATTACAACATGATCCAAAATGTTGGCTGAACTAGGCGCCACAATAAATTTCTTGCTGGTATGAAACAAAAATGTTTCCCCTTCTGTGCCACCTTCTTTTTGATATTAAATGAATTTTAAAATAGCTGCTATAGTTTTAAAAAGAAAATTAAATACATTGCATATCCAGTGTGGTCCTGAGAAACCAATTCCCACATCGAATTAACTCATATTTAAATCCATACCAATAAAGTTGCTGAAACTAGAGTATGAGAAATGTATGTATGTGTATGTATGTATCTTTTTTTCTTTTTTACTATGGATGCTTGTATTTTTCTATATAACCTGCCAAAATTTTAGATTTTAGCTGCACAGAAAAAAAAATAATAAAAAAGTAAATAAAGAACCGAGAAGTTGACATAAGCAGTAATAGTTGGAAATAAAATTGGCAGAAAAACAATGTAGCACATTATAAAATCCAAATATAACAATGGAAATACCAACATTTCCTATTTTCCAAATGCTATTATGAATTGATATTTCAGTCATAATTTATTATGTTTATTAAAATAAGACAGCAATAACTGTCATGCTGTAACAGCATTTCCCAGTTATACAATTCTGTGTGGTATCAGAAAATGCATCTTCTAAACACTACTAATCTTAACAGCTTTAGTATGATAAGTTTTACCTATATTTTTGCTCATTGATAGTCTTGGAGGAGAATTTGCATCCTCCGATTCTTCTGATGAGTGAGCCAAGAAGTCATGAAGCTTCTGCACCAATGTATTCAGTTTGCTTTCACTGTTATAAAAAAGACACACCATTGAATATATCCCTTTTGGTATTACAGAATGAAGTATCTCTGTATCTCAACCAAACAAAGAAATCTGATATGCATAAAATAGGGGGAAATAGGCTGTTCTGAGAATGAAAAAACGGTCCCATTCTAAACTTCTTTTGGAAGTTTAGAATATTTCATGTTATGGCAAGAAAAAATTCAAAATGTTTCTATTGTTCTACCAAGGAACAATGGAAACTTTGTTCCCATATTATTCAGTCCATGACCCCAGAAATACTATCAATGAGGTGACAGATGACATGAAGTATTACCTACTGAATTTACAAAATAGCTATTTGTTACATTTAACTTTAGCCAAGGTAATGACTCTTTCAAATAAATGTTAAACAATGTCCAGACTGCAAAAGTATGCTTGTTTCTATTTAACTATCATTTCCACTGCTTGCAATGAGGTTGCAATATTACTCTATTGGCACGTATTTTATACAACAATCAGCAAATAACACTTAACATGAATTATCACACCACTTATTTTACATACTTCTTAATATGCAAAATGAAAAATTAGGGCTTACATGTGAGTTACCATTCTCTATGGTAGAAGATGCAAAATAAAATGTTTGTCCTTATCTATGGAATGTTTTGTTTCAAATTCAGAAGCTTCAAGGTATCCGAGCTGACAACCCATTTTCCTAGTAGAAATGATCATTTATGCACCTCTATCTGCAGACATCTACATATATGATCAGGCACTTATTTTTTTTCCCAAAAGTTTTTTTTTAAATTTTATACATCTTTTCACATGAGCAACATGTTTCCCGATTATAACACTTGTACATAGTCATACTTTCATTTCCGTTAATCTGAAATACACTGCTCAAAAAAATAAAGGGAACACTTAAACAACACAATGTAACTCCAAGTCAATCACACTTCTGTGAAATCAAACTGTCCACTTAGGTAGCAACACTGATTGACAATCCATTTCACATGCTGTTGTGCAAATGGAATAGACAACAGGTGGAAAGCATAGGCAATTAGCAAGACATCCCCAATAAAGGAGTGGTTTTGCAGGTGGTGACCACAGACCACTTCTCAGTTCCTATGCTTCCTGGTTTGGTCACTTTTGAATGCTGGCGGGGCTTTCACTCTAGTGGTAGCATGAGAAGAAGTCTACAACCCACACAAGTGGCTCAGGTAGTGCAGCTCATCCAGGATGGCACATCAATGCGAGCTGTGGCAAGAAGGTTTGCTGTGTCTGTCAGCGTAGTGTCCAGAGTATGGAGGCGCTACCAGGAGACAGGCCAGTACATCAGGAGATGTGGAGGAGGCCATAGGAGGGCAACAACCCAGCATCAGGATCGCTACCTCTGCCTTTGTGCAAGGAGAGACAGGGGGAACACTGCCAGAGCCCTGCAAAATGACCTCCAGCAGGCCACAAATGTGCATGTGGCTGCTCAAACAGTCAGAAACAGACTCCTTGAGGGTAGTATGAGGGCCCAACGTCCACAGGTGGGGGTTGTGCTTACAGCCCAACACCATGCAGGACGTTTGGCATTTGCCAGAGAACACCAAGATTGGCAAATTCGCCACTGGTGCCCTGTGCTCTTCACAGATGAAAGCAGGTTCACATTGAGCACATGTGACGGACGTGACAGGGTCTGGAGACACTGTGGAGAACGTTCTGCTGCCTGCAACATCCTTGAGCATGACCAGTTTGGCAGTAGGTCAGTAATGGTGTGGGGTGGCATTTCTTTAGGGGGCCGCACAGCCCTCCATGTGCCTGACTGCCATTAGGTACTGAGATGAGATCCTTAGACCCCTTGTGAGACCATATGCTGGTGCGGTTGGCCCTGGGTTCCTCCTAATGCAAGACAATGCTAGACTTCATGTGGCTGGAGTGTGTCAGCAGTTCCTGCAAGACGAAGGCATTGATGCTATGGACTGCCCTGCCCGTTCCCCAGACCTGAATCCAATTGAGCACATCTGGGACATCATGTCTGGCTCCATCCACCAACGCCACGTTGCACCACAGACTGTCCAGGAGTTGGGAGATGCTTTAGTCCAGGTGTGGGAGGAGATCCCTCAGGAGACCATCCGCCACCTCATCAGGAGCATGCCCAGGCGTTGTAGGGAGGTCATACAGGCACATGGAGGCCACACACACTAAAATGAGCCTCATTTTGACTTATTTTAAGGACATTACATCAAAGTTGGATCAGCCTGTAGTGTTTTTTTCCACTTTAATTTTGAGAGTAACTCCAAATCCAGACCTCCATAGGTTTCTAAATTTGGTTTCCATTGATAATTTTTGTGATTTTGTTGTCAGCACATTCAACTATGTAATGAACAAAGTACTGTATTTAATAAGAATATTTCATTCATTCAGATCTAGGATGTCTTATTTTTGTGTTCCCTTTATTTTTTTGAGCAGTGTATTAACTCATATCATTATCCATTTCACTCATTTTAAAATAAATTTTAATTTCATATTTCAGTTTATTAATTCAATATCAATATCATTTCACCCATACATAAGTTTTCAATTCTTTATCCTCTATTATTTCCATTTTCAGCTTACACCTATTTTATTTTACATTTCACATTATTATCCTTAATTTTTTCTAAGCTGATATATAATAAATGCTGATCAGGCACAATGCTTCATTTACATATTTATTTTATTTAAACAATTTGTTTAAACAATTACTTATGTAAACTATTTGTATAGTGACCCATCTTGAACAGAATTCCGAGCAGCTAACAATGCAGTAAGAAGAGCCATAAAACAAAAAATCTGGTGCCTGAGAATACAGAAGAACAGTCTTGGACTTATGCCATAAAAGGCTTTAAAGGTTATGACCACCACCTTGAATTGGGCCCAGAAGCAGATTAGCAACCAGTGTAACTCGTGTAACGGTGGTGTTGCAATGTGCCATCCTAAGGTTCTGCAAAACTGTATACACTATTGAATCCTGGACCAACTATAGTTTCCAAATACTCTTCAAGGGTAGCCCTATGAAGAGTATGTTGCAGCAATCCAAATGGAAGATGACCAAGGCATGAGTGACTGAGTACAGAGTTGCACAATTTAGGAACGACAAGTTGATGTACAATTCAAAATTGTGCAGAGGCTCTTCTAGTCACAACTGCCACTACTGAATTGTGAACCTAGGAGAATCCCTGGGGCGGAGCCACCCCATCCAGAATTAAAGAGGACAAAGCTTCATTTCTCTTATCTGGGTTCATTTGAACCCTGCTATCCTCAATTCAGGCCCTTTCGATCTCCATGCATTCTGGGAGGGCTGCCATAGAGATGGAAAGCTGTGTATTGGAAGCATATCTCATCCCATGGAGTTGGATGATCTCTCTCACTCATGAAAGTGTCAAAAAGGAAGGGAGAGAAATCCTGCAGTACCCCAGAAAGGAACAGCCATAAGCTGGATTTCTCTCTCCCAGCCGTGGAGAAAGGAACCGAACTGCTGCAACACTGCACCACTTAGTCCAAACTCCAAAGCCACTCCAAAAGTGGTAAATGGCATTGAAAGCCAAGAAGTCAAGGAGAGAGATAATCTGTACCTTCCAGGACCCTCTGGAGCTGCCAAGCAACCATTTTCTCCATCACCTTTCCCTAAAAAGTAGAGTGAGATCTAAAGATCGTTTCTTAAGGAGGGATCACGGCCTCCTTTAGGGATATAAGATTCTGCACACTATCCTGGGAGCTTTCACTAACCAGGTTGGAGAGGGATCTAATAAGTAGTTGTGCTAACAGCCCCAAGGACCTTCCTCCATTTCCTCAGCTCCCAGATAACAGGGCAAGTCCCTACCCTGGACATGCTCCACACTTGGACTGGAGACTGAATCAGAGCAATTTTATCTGTCAGATATTGCACAAACTCCTCCGTGCAGCCCTTAACACGATCCTCTGAACCCTCCTTCTCAGGAATCAGGTAACTTTGAACAAGGCCAACAGGCAACATTCTGCAGGTGCAGTAAGTTCAGGGAAATAATGGTATGTTGCTGCTCTTCTTACCACAAGGTGGCCTTAGTAGCAGCTTTGACCTGTTTACAAAGCCTTAGTAAGAAAACACTTGAAATACTGCATCTAGTTCTAGTCATCACAATATAAAAAAGATGTTGAGACTCTGGAAAGGGAGCAGAGAAGAACAAGAAGAATGATTAAGGGCAGGGGTGGGATTCAAATTTTTTAACAATCGGTTTAGTTGGTGGGCATTGCTTAGTTGTCATGTGACTGGCTGGGCGTGGCCAACATCACTCACATCTAGGCACGCATCTCCTCACCTGGCCTCTCATGACTGTGGGGATGCTGCAACAGTTGTAAGTGTGAAAAAGGGTCATAAGTCATTTTTACATTTTTTTTTCAGTGCCATTGTAACTTTGAATGGTCACTCCACACAAGCAAAGTACCAGCAAAGGAGGGAAAAAACTCCAGAGAAGTTCCTGAGACAAGGAGTCTAGTCCTGCCAAGAATGTAAAAAGGGTTAACGGAGAGGCAGTTTCTGTAAGCAACACCTTAGGCCAGTAATTTCTTCTAACAACCAGTTCTCCGAACTGCTTAGAACAGGGGTCTCCAACCTTGGCTCCTGGAAGCCTGGCGGACTTCAACTCCCAGAATTCCACAGCCAGCTTTGCTGGCTGTGGAACTCTGGGAGTTGAAGTCCGCCAGGCTTCCAGGAGCCAAGGTTGGAGACCCCTGGCTTAGAATATTAACAACCTGTTCTAGCAAATAGGCGCGAACTGGTAGAATCCCACCCCTGATTAAGGGGCTGGGAGCTAAAACATACAAAGAACGATTACAGGAACTGGGTATGTCTAGTCTAGTGAAAAGAAAGACATGGGAAGATATGATAGTAGTGTTCCAATATCTGAGGGACTCCTACAAAGATGAGGGAGAGAAAAAAACTATTTTCCAAAGCATCAAAAGGAAAGACAAGAAACAATGGATGGAAACTAACCAAGAAGCAAAGCAACCTGTCAGCCTTCCAGATCTTCTTCCTTTGCTTTGCTTCTTTCTGGCTGTCATGAGTAACGGGGGGGGGGGTGGGGGGGTGGAAGGGGGAAAAGTATGGGAAGCGAGCTGGAGGTGTTACTAACTAATATTGTATAAACTGAGGAGGGTTTCTATGTCTTGCTTAGCTTTCTCTTCTCTGCGCAATTGCAAACCTTTATCTGAGTAAGGCAAGGTCAACTAATCATCACCACCTGAAGATGTCCACATGATGAGGTTCACACCTTTTAATTGGAAGGACCTTTTAATTGGACTGTTGGGGGTGGGAGCATTTCAATCCCTTGATATATGTGATGTACGTGCCTTTTTCCTCAGATTCAGAATTCTCTTGTTGCTACCACTTGACTTCCAGTAAAAGATATCTTTTCTCTAATTACAAGAGTCTCAGTATTTCTTTCTTGGATTCTGAATGGAGCACCAGCTGACATTATTCTGAATCTCACCCTACCAGCCCACCCGGAGAGCTCGAAGCATTATTAGAGACCATTTCTGTTGCTCTCCTCTGGGAGGAGGTTTCGAAGTATTTCTAACAGGACTACCAGATTCTGGAACAGCTTTGTTCCCTAGGCCATCTGGTAAACTCACAAGATTAGTTTCTCATGCCATGTACATGTATACATAATGGTTAATTTTTGAGAGCTGAATACAATGAAAAATATCCGTTGATAAAATAGGTTAGTGACCATCATAAAAGTGGTTGTAAAATCGAGATGAAATTTTGGACTCAACTGTGGTCTTAAGTTGAGGACGACCTGTGTTCTAGTGTATTGTATAGTATACTAAATTGAACAATGGCAGGTCTTGTCTCAGACACACATAACCTTTAACAAGCTTGATTCCTTATTTAAATAACTAGGTTAGGAATAAAGATGATGACCTATATATTCTCACTTATCAAACTACTTAGCTTCCAAACATGTCACCTGAACATATTGTTTCTAAAACTTTATACTAATATTATCAAAAAGGAAGCATTTTGCAAACAGTTCCATATTCACATACGATAACAATCTGTCAGAATAGTTCTGAACTTTTAGGCAATAGCAAACTATGCAATTTAATGTTGATATTTTGAAAAATTTAAGAGCAAATTATATAGTGATTTATAGGCATCTTGAAAACAACAGAAATGATTATAAGAAATCAGCATGTATTTATCAAGAACAAGTCTTTTATATTAGGCAACTTTCTCAGTAAAAATGATGTAAACATAATATATCAATAATTATTTTTAAAGTACTCTATGATATTATAGAACTTCAAAAGACTACTAAAAGAATACTCATCAATAGTTCCTCATAAAATTTGAGGGAGGTATTAAATCAGATGCCACAAAGTCCATAACCTCCTGAGTCCAGCATTCTACAACATTTTCAATAATGATCCAAATGGAGGGAATATTTACCAAATTTTTACATGACACAAAACTGGTGAAATAGCATTTTACAAGACAAGCAATATTCAAAATTATTTTAATAACAGAAAACAAAATGAAATGTAATGGACAAATGCAAAGTTCTTACCAATCTACAAAATGCAATGATATAAAGTGGAGAAAACAAAGCTTGGTGAAAAAAAATCTTGAAGTTGTCCAAACTAAATATGAATCAGCAATGCAACATGGATATTAAAAGGGTAAGTGTAAGTTTAGGTTGCACTAACATAATTATAGCACTCAGATCAAAAGAAAAATGTTCTGTTACATTCCGTCTTGGGGAGATCCCATCACAAATACAATGTCCATTTTTTGGAGCTACAATTTAAGAAATATTCAGAAAAACTAATGCAGTTCCAAAGAAAAGTATTAAGATTTATCGGGGATTGAAATCTGTCATGAGAAATGATTGAATAAAATTTGTCTATCCTTGGGGGAAAAAAATCTGAAAGCACACATCTCACCATTTTCCAAGTATCTAAAGCAGGGGTCTTCAAACTTGACACTTGTGGACTTCAACTCCCAGAATTCCTGAGCTAACATGACTGGAGGAGGAATTCTGGGAGTTGAAGTCCACAAGTCTTAAACTTGCCAAGTTTGAATACCCTTGACCTAAAATGGTATTATCAGTCAGAAGAAGTAACATCTTCCACAAGTCAGAGAATATTTTTCTCAAGATAGAGGAAGATATTTGAATTTTAGGGGAAGCTTTCTAATTGTTAAGGATGCTCTGATTAGTATTTCTGCACTAAGTAAAACATTGGGTTACATGAACAAAATATCAGCTTCCAACTTTATAATCTTTTAAAAATGTCTTACTGTTAACAAAAACATTCAGGAACCAAGGACCTTTCAGAGGTTCCCTAATCACTTAAGCAATTTGTATGATATTCCTTCTTTTGCATCACCCTTACTCTTTAATTTTACCTAAAGTTCTGTTTGCACTGTTCAATAAAAAGAATTCTGATGAAAAACAACTAGAAACTTGGAAAGGCAATTATTAAACCGTTTAGTAATCTGTAATGTTTGAAAGTTAGAAAGTTAGAAATCACCTGCATTTTCTTTAAACTTTTTCAGAGTATGTCGTAATACGAAAGCACTATTGAGCTGTTTCACAAATGAAAATGGAGACAAGGCAAGAGTCTTATTCCTCCAAGAAAGTAAGAGTGTGATCTGTGCATATAGACTATACATATTTCACTGGTTGAAATAAATTAGTGAAGGACTGTGATTATTCATGATTCACATATAAATCTCATTTGGCAGTATTCTCTTCAAAGTTTTTCCTTCATAAATTTTAACTCGGTGGTTCTGCTCATTACCATGAGATTCTCCTATACAAGGATAATTTGTCAAATGAATAATTTGTCAAATTTGTCAAATAATTTACCAAATGAAACATTTGAAGAAATATTCTACAGTGTCATCAAAATGGAAGGTAAGCTTGTACAAAAAGGATAGCAGACAAGGAAAACTGTTGATAGTATCAAATAAGAACGCACTAACTTGGTTTGCAGAAATTGATAGTATCAAATAAGAACGCACTAACTTGGTTTGCAGAAATAGGCAAATTAAAATATTAGGGAACCAATATAATATTCAAATTTAGACCAAGAGCTAAAGCGATGAAGGAGGAGCAATCATTTTTATCCGTGGTCTGCTTAACCATGGTTACTTGTGTAAACACAAATGGTTCATAGAAGTCATAAACTATGATCCACAAACCACAACTGGAGATGTCATACAGGCTGAATCAACAATATATGAGTTAACGAAATGTGGATCCCATTCTTGAAGCAGCACAAAATATCCCCTGCTGTCAAGAAATACTGAGACACTTAATTTAACCCTGGGCCATAAAAACGTGGCTAGGTTCACACAACCACCTAATCCAGCGATTCTCAGACTTGGGAGGCCTGAAGATGGGCGGCCTTCAATCCAGAGCATTCTGGAGTTGTGGTTCACCCATCTTGAAGCTGCCAAGGTTGACAACCGCCGGTCTAATTTGCAGCCAACCAAACCACAATTGTCTGGATTGTGACCCCCGTGATGCATCTGCAGAAAAAACCAAGAAGCCACAAGTAAGACTGTGTTGACCTGAAGGCCGAAACCACAAACAGCCACGGCCACCGCGCCGTTGGGGCCAGTTCCTTCCTTCATTTAAGGTCCCAGCAATCCCCGGCTCCATACCGGAAGCCTCTCCGGCCAGCAGGCACAGGAAACGCCGGGATTGGGCTCAGAAGTCTCCGCCAAGGACAAGGCTCGCGGGCCAAAAGCCCCGGGCACAGCAGCGCGGAAAGCCCCTTGCCGACCCCCGAGATGGGCAGCGCTCCATCCGCTCCGCTCACCCCGGCCTGCCGCGACGGACCCTGACGAAGAGGCCGGGGGGGGGCAGGGGGCAGAGACCCCGCCCACAAGCGGAGGGGGGGCAAGTGCGGGGGCCCGTCGGGGAGCGCCCACGAGCCCAGGCAGACCTGTCCCGCCCCCACTGGGCATGCGCAGAGGCGGGAAAGGCGCGCGGAGGGGGGGCAGAGGGCCCGTCCCCCAACCCTATCTCCAGCACCGCCGGATAACCCGCAGCGCGGTATTAAGCAATGGCCGGCAGGAAGGAGGCTCCGGCTTTTAGAAAGCCGAGCGACGAGAGTAGCGGCGTCGGGATTTTTCCCGCCGCTGCCGCCGCCACCCCCGCCTTTCCCCGCCCCTCACCCGGCTGATTTGCCTCATTCGGAAAGCACGAGGAGCCGACTGCCGCTCCCGCCGCCTACCTCGCGGGCTCCGCGGTCATGTCTCCGTCGCTGTCTTTCGCGGCCGGGCCGGAGGCGGCCAGCTTCAAGCGCTGAGAGGAAACAAAGCCGTTGGCGCCACTAACCCCGCCACCTTCGCCACCGCCGCCATCTTGTCGGCGAAAAGAGGAGGGAAGGCCCCTCCTTTCCTC
Organism: Hydrophis major; assembly: GCA_033807585.1. Classification (NCBI taxonomy): domain Eukaryota; kingdom Metazoa; phylum Chordata; class Lepidosauria; order Squamata; family Elapidae; genus Hydrophis; species Hydrophis major. The sequence goes on along the minus strand of CM066335.1, from coordinate 6,256,053 downwards.
CGCCTTCCTTCTTTCGTTCCGCGTCTCGCCATTGGTTCTCGCGGGCTGGCATCTTTTTTTTCGATTGGTCAGGTTACGTCGGCGCTGTTACTAGGGCGGTTGGCGTCATCGCTCCTCTCTACCGCTTCCCATTGGCTGCTATGGCGGCTGTCGTCGGCTGTTGTCATGGCGTATGACGTCATTGAAACGGAGATCGGATTGCAAGGCCCCGGAGCGCCTTCCCGCCGTTTGTCCCAATGCCGAATGCCGTTTGTTCCTCTTTCAAGGCAGGCAAGAGGCAGTTTTGATATTGCACTTGCAACAGACGGGTTGGGTATTGCACACCTAGTTTGCCAGAGCTTAACGCATTCGTTCTTCTCACTTATTTTAAATCACTTTATAAAAAATGTTTTTAACATTTTTACTGTTGAGAAAAACGTTCTACCATCAGCGTGGAAATCCATCTTGTCCCCACTTCAGAAGTTGTGGGAGCTTCATCCCTGGAAGCTTTCAAGAAGAGACTGGACTGCCTGCCACTTGTCAGGAATGGGGCAGGGTCTGCTTGGGTGGTGGTGGGGGGGTTGCACTAGATGACCTACAAGGTCCCTTCCAACTCCAAGATACCTTAGTAATCACCTGGTTTTGACCTGCCTTGCTATGTCTGCATGAAATTGAACAGAATTAGGTGGGATACTGGAAGAAGCATCTGCCTTGAATCAATGGGGACGGAAAAATTCCCCTAGTTGCAATTGTGATGCTGATATGCAAACTATTAAAGGTATTATGCAAGGTTGCCCCTGGCATGCGTCTTCTGGTTCCCTGGATCTGCATGAAGCAACCCAGAGACAAGGGCCTGGAGAGAAGAATTGGACATCCAGTCATGCAGCCATTACTGTAGCCTCATACAAGCTTTACTTGCAATTACGTGGACTGTTTATATGCTTCCTTCTCTTCTGTAATGTTCTCATCATACGCTAAATAATAATTTAATGAAACCAAAATTGGCTGAATTATGTCATTTATCTCTAAATTGTGCTTTTTAAAGCTGAATGGTCACCATAGTCAACAAAATCATAATAGTCTTTATTTCTGTGTCACCATAGTTAATTATTACAACTATTGTAATCTGACAATCATGGTTTATAGTTTAGTGCAACATGATAAGAAGCCAAAAGATATATAACAATGGGCCAAAATAAAACTAAAATGAATGATATTTAAAATACTTATATCAAGATGACAAAGGTGTTTTCAAGGAACAATATACATTGTCCACCATACTTCTAACCAATCCCTGGTCATTTTCTTAGACAAATCAGTGTTGTTTCTTTGGCAACAATAGCTTTTTCTTAGAAACAGTCTTCCAATATTATTCTAACAAATGGTTTTATTGGACTAGGAGGTATTACTGATACATTTGTGTTCAGCATTTGTAAAGATTCTCGGTCATCTAGGTCATGGTTATCCTAAAGGTGCTTTTTTCCCCAGAGGCAACTGGACAAACATTTTCTTTGAAGACGTTTCACTTCTCATCCAAGAAGCTTCTTCAGCTCTGACTGGATGGCGGGGAATGGAAGGATTTATATTCCTTGCAAACAGCTGGACATTTGCATTCTTTTTTGAACAGAGGTGTCAAACTGGTGGCCCCCTGAGTCAGATGCATCACGCACAGGCATGCCCACCCCAACTCTGCAAACGGGAAAAAGTCACAAAATGTCACAACGGCAACATGACGGGGTGCAATTGACATGTTTTAGGCATTGAGGCTACTTGGTGGTTATGTGTTCTCGGGTTCACCTGAGTAGTACTAATGGTTCATCTAGACTGCAATTTTTCTGGAAAACGGGAACAGATTTCCAGAAAAATTGCAGACTACAGGAACCAGGAGCCTCACCTCCAAATGGCCTCAACAATCCTCTAAAAGAGCGCAAATGACCAGCTGTCTGCAAGACGTATCAATCCTTCCCTTCCCCACCATCCAGTCAGAGCTGAAGAAGCTTCTTGGATGAGAAGCGAAACATCTTCAGACAAAAACAAGGAAGTCCAGTTGCCTCTTTCAAAAGCACTTTGTGTTCAGGATTTGATTTTCTACAATAGATTTTTGACACCAAGAGGGGAAACTTTAGTTAATGAAATATAAGTAAACATTGATGCCACCTGACTTCAAAGTGGCTCTGGGTGGATTTAAAAGGAACAAGAGAGGCAGTTTGGTGTAGAGGTGAAAGGGAGACTGAGTTCTAGTTCTGCCTTAGGCACAAAAGCCAGCTGAGTTTGGACCAATCACCAGAAAAGGATTACTACTCTTGCCTTAGGTATGAAAGCTTGCTGGGTGAGTCTCACTCTCTCTCAGTTCAGCCCAGTCCACTTCACAGAGCTGTGTGGAAAATAGGAGGAAGCCTCTACTACTTTGAGTTATTTATAAAGTAATAAAATCTGAATTTAAAAATATAATAAGAAAAATAACTAGAATTCAGAGGAGAAAGGCCTTGTTTTTCCAATAATAGCAGAACTGCTCTCCAAGGAAACCAAATTGAAAAGCATCCTTTCATTTTGAATGGGACTTCAAAGTGGCAGTTTCACATTTTACTCCTGTTTTTGTTGCTGGGTTGTTTTAAATATTGCTGTACTCCATCTGCATACAACAGTATGCAGAAAATAAAATTAATAAATCATTAAATAAAACGTAGAATTCAACCAATTCAACAAATAGACCAATCTATATTTTAAAAAATACTGTATCAACTGACATACAATCTGGTTTTTTTATTATATTTCTAAAGAATAACTTCCCAAATATATGAGGAATCTATTCTTGGAAATAAGGCTTGACACAATGCACCAATTTTGTAATTAAAAACATCTAAATCAAGTGTTCTCCAACATTTCCAGCTTTGCAGAACAGTGGGAGGGTGGAATGGTTCCGCATAAACTGCCGGCAAGTGTGTGCACACGCTCAGAGCTCCATTTGCACACTCAAGTGAGGCTGCTTGTGCACACATCCTTGTCAGCTGTTTCCGCAGCCTGGTTGCAATCCCCTCGCAGCCCACTAGTGGGTGGTGGCCCACAGGTTGGGGACCCCTCAAGGAAATGAATAGAATCTCAATGATGCCAATATTGCAGGTGATTTGATGGCACCTCAGCTGACTGAAAGGCAGGTGCTCAGCAAGCCCCCTTCTCCACAATGGAGGGGGAAACACTGTGCAGGAGAACATCTCTGTGTAGTGAGGCTTTCCTGATGCAGTCAAGTTCCCCCCCCCCCCCAATGCTGATTCAGGCTAAGAAATTGTTTATTGAAAGTTGACAAATATCCATAATAGCCATTTCAATATCCATGCTACAACTTGGATGCTCTCAATCATATAAAAATGTATTTTTCAAACATTGTTGGAATCAAATACTGAAAAATAGGATAATGGTGTTAAGGCACTTGAAAGTAATTGAATACAGGAAACCTGTGTTAGAGAAAACTGAACAGCTGAGTTACAGTAGTAGCTACTTCAAGAAATTATCTTTTTCTTGATCTTCCACAGCCCTTATTACACCTTGCCCAAAATAAACCGATGCTACCAAATCCAGGATGGGCTCTTCTTCCTATGGAGAATCTGGGCCTTAGCCCAAAAACCAAGCAGGACACAGAGAAGAAGAGAGAACTATTCAAATGGCACCCATCTCTCACCTGAAGAAAACCAGCGATTACCGTCTCTGCTTATTTTGGGATTCTTTCTTTCCTCTCCAAAAGGTCTTGGAAGTAAAAAAAAAAAAAAAAGAAGTCCACCGAATAGTACGTCTCCATTGCCATAGTTAGACAGGTTAGCTTGTCTAATACCTAGTTGGGATTCAGAATGAGAAATGTTCCAATTTAAGTGGGTTATCCCCACATCAGCTATTTTTCCAAGGAGGCAACCCTTTTGATTTCGGTACAAATGCCAGGATTGTATACATAGCGCCTACACAAGAGATGAGGAGGGGGTTGTTTTTGTGTTTCTTCCTCCCAGTTGCTCAATTATGAAAATAATTTTAGTGATCTCTTTTGGGAACATAGTGGAGGACCACAATGTCCAGGACCAACGCTCAGCAGGTGGCTGTTTGGTAAAGATCAGCACAACAATAATAGAATTTAACTGCATCTACAGAGTGATGCAGATCTCAACACTGTCCCCATTTGACGGAAGGGCAGCATGATTCGAGGAAGTTCAGCAGCAGGAAATGGCAACGGTCGCATACGTGGCATCATCCTTCCTTCATTTCTCTTCAAAGAACAGGCCCAAGGAGGCCACTTTATTAAATGCTTAGGAGGTTCCACAACTATTTCCCCCCCTTTGTGTTTATCTGTTGGTTCTGCTCTTTAGGCGAAAGCAAATCCCCTATTGCGCAGAACCGAAACACCAAAATCTGAGTCTCTTCCCATATCAAGAGATAGCATACCTAGCTCTGGCAAGAGTTCTCCCCAGGAAGAAAGGTTGCTGAGAAATAAAATCTCTGCAGGTGCTGAAAAAATGGCCACAATGGGAGCTTACCTATTAAAGGACCATCTTGGTCTGAAAAAGCCCATTAACCCAGATAAGCCACTTCTTGAAGATCTTGCAGCGTGCAGAACTGCGAAGGGAAAAACATCTGTACACATGCAAGGCATAAAGAAATACGCCGAATTAAGCTTTTGGAACGGTGGCCTTTTTAAGGCTCCCTTGTTTTTAAAACGAAGCGATCCCTTGGCCTCAGAGAAGTGGGAAAGAGAAATGTGCTATAATGTGCATCCTGATGTTTGGAGCAAGGAGTTCGTTTTGCCAAGGCACCAGGGATCTTTGGTTAGGTGTGCAAGGATTTCGTTCATTTCAAAGAGAGGTAGCACGATCTGGATCTTGGACGCCAGGGCTCCACTTTGGCGAATCACAACACAGCAACCCTCTTAATTCATCAGAAAGCTGAAAGGAAATACATACACATGATGGATTCCTTCATTTCACCTGGATCATTATCCAATAAAAAGTGCTTCCTTCCTAATCTTAATGACACCAACCAAAAACAAATATATTTTGCAGCATTCCTTTCGAGCATTACTTGAAAGGAGGATAAAAAGACACCCAATGAAAAGATGCTAGGCAAGAGAAAGCAGGGAGCACCACGGGACTCTTCAATGAGTGGGGTTCTCTAGGATAACCCAATCAGTGCCCTTATTGGGTGTGCCATAAACTGTGGAGTTGGCGGGTGCGTTTCATAATTCTACTAAGAATCCATTTCTTGGAGCAGAGTAACTTAAAAAGACAGAAGACACACATACCTGTATGGATAGCCATGATATTTGGATCTAAATATGGAGAGGAGCCAGCTGAAGAACAGCACCACAAGGCCAATGCCGGCCACGCACATTACTACGGAAGAGCAAAGAAACCTGTTCAGGCTAGCCAGAAACTCCCGTGAGACTGCACTGTAAGGAACCAGGGGTCAGCACAGCATTGGGAGGGGGAAGGGGGCCTTTTTCAAACTGCGAAGGCTGCCACTGCCTTGATGCATTTGCACAACAGACAACTTCCTGCGGACCCCACAGGATGCAGCAGCAGCAGGAGAGGTGCCCCTGAAAAGGTACCCTTCTAACCACTGGCACCCCTTGGATCACCAGTGCTCTGGGAGAAAAACTTTAGGAACACTAAAAAAAAGGCCCTTAAATCCTTTAATTGAAAGGGACGGCAAACCTATTTTATGCTGGCCGTGGACTTTTCCTAGGAAACGCTGTGTAACTGTTCAAACACTCCCTCTCCCCCATGTGCCTCTAGCCATGCAACCCAACGAAAGCATTCGGCAGTCGGTTGGGACACTTACTTTTTCTCTTCCCCACTTCCAAATCAGAGGTAGCGGCTTCATAAAGAAGCACAATCCCCAGAGTGACACCTGCATCTGTGAGAAGGCAGTTAAGGCTACACGAATGGACAGAAGAAAGCCTTTCCTCTTGGAGAGAGATCCCTTCTTACACAACGGTTGCAAACATTTAGATTTCAACACTTTTGCAGGAATAGTTAACAAAACATCTGCCCATAGTTTATGTTTCACCTGAACATAACATAGAACGAAAATCCCAACTAAGGTGCAGGGTTATGTTTACAGGTATTTCTCACTTAGTGACCACAACTGGAATGCAATGGAATAGAAATAGAAATGAATAGGAATAGGAAAGAATAGAATAGAATAGAATAGAATAGAATAGAATAGAATAGAATAGAATTAGGAATATTGTATTGGGCCAAGTGTGGTTAGCAACACTAGGATTTTGTCTCCAGTGCAGAAGCTCTCAGTGTGCATACAAAGCGACAGAGTAATAATAATCACAAGAATAATCCCAATAATCATACCAATAAGAGGGGTATAAGGGTAATAATACTACAACCCTACGACATGGGTAAGTATCTTTAGACGTAAGACAGTACTGTGGGAATCAGGTGCTGAGCAGTGATGGCACGAGGGAAGAAACTGTCCCTGGCTGTTTTGGCCTGCACTGCCCTGTAGCGGCATCCTGAAAGACTGCCCAGGGTGTGAGGAGAGGCCTGTAGATTCTTCCTCCGGATCTCCTGCCCAGATTGGTAGGAGTGAATTTGCAGCATGCTACCCCTCGGCCCAATGCCATTTCCTAAATTGTAAAACCATCACAGGGCAGCACAAGGCTGGAAAAACACTATTTCTGATTGTATTCTCAAGGATACTAAACAGCAAAACAATATGCGTTTCAGCAACAAATTGTGCTTGGCTGCTCCCATGGATGTAGTTCTGGAAAATAAAGAGATCAAACACATGAAATTACTTCAGTGGGACAAAGCTCCAAACCTGCATTTGCAAGTGAGCAGAAAATCCCCCCCCCCCAAAAAAAAACCCCAGATCAGTTCTTTAAAAAGTGAAGCTGAGCTCAGAACAATTTGATGGCAGACTCTGGCAATTAATGTTCTCAGCAGCAGTAACACCCCCCTCAATCAAACTTGGAAATTTCCCAGCAGAGGAGGGCCCGAAGCCAAGGGAAAACTAACTCACCATTTGACCTGTGTGCGGATTCTTATGAGCGTATGGTGGCCCTCTGATGTGATTCCACATCTGTCCTGATGTCATAGCCAGAACAAAGCACTAAAAAACCAGAGAGTGAATCAGCTGCCACGCATGCACCACCATCAAACCTACTAAGGGAACATGGCCTCCATACGAACTAACCTCAAACAGGGCTTTTTTCACAATTTCAGTTATTTCAAATGTTTATTCTTACAATAAATCTCAAAATTGGCATTTACAAATTATTCACATGTTAATTAAACAATAGTATGATTGAATCAAGTATAATTTATATCCTATCAATAAAATAATCAATTTATTCTCAAAGGAACCAGAGAGGTCTAAAATGTTGATTTCCCGATCTGCCCGTTTCCTGCAAAAAATAATTCCCAAATAGGAATGCAGAAACCTTCTATCCTCAAGTTCTCCCTTTTTAAAAAGTGGGGAAAGAATGTACAATGCAGCTTCTTCAGGATAGTTCATGCTGTGTGCCTGTGTGGCTGAGTAGATCAAGGAGTCAAAAAAGGGTCTTTTAAATGTCAGATTGCTTACCAAAGCGGCAAAAGCCCAGCCTGTCTTGTTATAGAGGAAATCTAGGTTGCTTCTTCTTAAATAGACGAGGCCACCAATGACAGCCAACAGCAGCCCCAGCATCAATGGTCCAGCATAGTTTGGTGGTCTTATTACTCGGATCTGTGACAAAGGCAAGCTGAAATGGTCATCTCGAATCTACGTAGCCCGAGAGTCATTATTTTCCTGCCATCAATGGCCTGGTTTTTGGAAAGGGTTTATGTACGGCATGGGATGACTGATCCACAATATAAAGAGCATTTTAAAGCAAAGATTATGTCATGCCTTCTTTATTAATATGTGTCTTTGTACCTTTTGAGGGACAGGGCAGAAATAATTAAAAGGAGTAATAAATACTATAATTCCAACAATGAAAATAGCTGCCACCTATTTCACTGCTCTCCTCATGTGATGATGGAGGGGAATCTGTACAAAGCAGGTTTTCCAGCAGTGTCTTCAGGTCAATTTTCCAGCAAAGAAAAAGTTATATATTAAGATAGGTAATAAAATTTGAAAGTATTAGAAATGATCCACAGAGAAAAAATGCTGATTAACTTCTATAGTTAGATATTCAAGCCGTTTTCATGTTTTAATTACTATTACAATAAGTAACTTGATTATTAAAATATATCCAAGCAATTTTACAAAAAACGTTCATTCAAAAAGCAAATGTTCTAAGGAGCTTCAATTATACATCAATGGGATGAGCACCAAATTGCCTCCCTGAACATTCTAGCACCTTCCTGACTTGTCAGATAAATACTAAATCCATAATAAAAAGCTCATTTTTATAAAGCATTGTCATGATACGTTTGGCAGCAGCTGAGCACATCTGCAAAGTAGCAAACTCTAGAAGTGTTGTTTTTTAAAAAAATATTTGACCCCCCAACCACTTTACCTTTCCACTTTGGGAATTAAAAAAATAATAATTGTTTTCATGCTTTCAATTGGTTTCATGCAAACTACATGGTTTTATGTATCCAGTTAGACCAGGGTCTTATTGAACACGTTTTATTGAATAAACTACAATGACTAAGTTTGTCCAACACGCAAAGACAAATTATGGTTTAGTTTGTCCTAATTGTGGTCCCAATATGCTCAGGCATAATGTGTTTTACTTAGTCTTGTGGTATTGTACTGAATCGAGCAGGTAAGATGGGAGTTGGTTCTACTTTCGACCAACTAATTGCCAGGACCCACATTAGAGGAGATGACTATTCCGTCTCCTTGCATAGCAGCCCTACTCTCTGAAGCTGAAGGAATATGCCCAGGAGTTCAGCAGTGCCCCCCCCCCAGCAACAATGGGATAAGAAACCATCTCTTTGCAAATCAGAGTTAAAAGCATCACATCAGAGGCAAAATCTGGTGTTTACTTACATTCACATCTGTTCGATCAGCCACCCAGCGGGCAAGCTGTTCAGCAGCAAAACCTCGCACTTGCAGCTCATAAGTGTCTCCTCTTTTTGGCTTCCCTTTTGGTGGGAAATTAATGAAGGTTGGAGCAGAATTCATGTTGAGCTTTATTTTTCAGCAAAATATACAAAAATATGTAGTTGAAAACTTATCGTCTATAATGCCAAAGTTTAAATCCATGCTGTCAGAAGAACCCAGATTCTCAGCTGATGGGAGCAACGTTTAGTTTATAACTGATTAGCATGAGCACTTCTGCCATTAGGCTATGCAGGGAGTCCATTTAAACCTTGATCTTAGTGACCATTCAAAGTTACAACTGAAAAAACTGTCATGACGGGTCTTCACGCTTACAACCAAGGCAGGCTCCCCCCCCCCCCCGTGGTCACGTGATCAAAATATGAGTGCTTAGCCAGCAGCAGGTATGTGAGGCAGCTGCAGTGTCTTGGGACCATGTGATTTTTGATGCTCCAGACAAACAAAATCAACGGGGGAAGCCAGATTCACTTAACAACTGTGGCTTTAAAAAATTGGGCCTAACTCACTTAACACTTGGCCTGCTTAGCAACCGAAATTCTGGTCCCAACTGTGGCTGTGAGCGAAAGAATGCCTGTACAAGGATGGGGAAAGCCTTTTGTCCACAGGAGCCTCCCAGCTACTCTAGACCAGTGATTCTCAACCTCGGCACAATGTGTGTGCTGCAGGACTCTTCCCTTCAGAAGAAACCTTCTCCACCATGGCAACTATTCAGATGCTTCCAGGGGAAGCCTGGGAGTTGCAATCCACACATCTTAAGGTTGCCAAGGTGGAGAAACACTGAGGAAAGAAAAGCAACCTGCAACTCACATTCTCACAATCTTTACCACAACTGGCCCTTAGGACAACCCAAAATATTTTAAATGAAGAAAAACAATATTTAGGGACTTGTTTTTGAATAAATAGAATCCAGATTGTTTTTTAAATATCTTAATTTTTTTTTTAGAATAAAAGCAATATTGTCTTTTACTATCTATCCCTTGTCATACAAAAACCCCTATAAGCTCACTACTTTAAAGGCACCAGAAACTCCTCACCATCTGAAATACATCAGCACCTTCATCAAAATCCACCATGGCAAAAAAGATCCTGTTGGTAAATGCACTTGAGTATCGCCAGGAATTTGCCAGAATCTGGTACTCCTCATCAGCTTGTCTGTCAGAAATGAAAGGAGGCATCGATGAAAAAAGATCGGATCGGAAGAAAGTCAGCGCAGTCCCGGACACTGGCATCAGCAATTTTCAAGAAGTGCGTTGCTTGCCTCATTTGGATCCCCCAAAGCTTTAGATTAGCCCTTCCAAAATTTGCCACCAAATGCACATAAGGAAATGTATAGAAATTCACCTAACTGTACTTATTTGGTTCATATTTATATTTAATTTAAAACTGAATTTAATCAAATTTAGCTTTCTGCCAAAATACTCAAGGCCAAATGTGACTTTAGATTCTGTAAGGGTGGTACATTGCTGTTTGGTGAAGCTCAAAATTTGGCACCATTTAGATTTCACTAAAACAAAAGCAAGAGCTTCACTAAAGCTCTTGCAGCTCCTTATGTTGGATTCCTCAAGCCTGCGCCACATCTGTGAATATACTTGCACTCATGCACACAGGAGAACAAGTGTGCTTTAGGCCTGAGATGCTAAAATTTCGTTTCAGAATGGTGTGGAAAGACTTGTTATGGCCTTATGGCTGTTCATACCAAGGTCAGTGATGGCTCCTGACTAGCTGTGCCTTCGCTTTCCTGTTTAGTGTAAAGTCAACACATCCAGGCATAGTAATCTTGATTGCTAAGCCACCTTATAAATGCTACCACTATTCCTTCATGGCATAATTCCACCCAGAATCATTACATCAATTCACCGGCTGTAAGCTGCAACACCTTCAAAGATAATGAGTGGATTTAAAATCCTCTCCTTTAAAAGTAGGATAAGGGAAGAATATGAGTCCACTTGATTGGCATTCATGCCATCAAAGTCGTGTCTTTCCAAACAAAGAGATCCCATGAGCCCCAACCTGTACACCTCTCCTTCGTCAGGGATCAGCTGTGTACACATGCGCAAGTAGCCCTTAACTTACAACTAGTGTAACATTACAAATATGGTCACCTGATGACCATTCAAACTTGGACCTGAAAATAACTTACTACCAGTCCTCAAAGTTATGAAGGTCACGCCATCCTCACAGCCACGTGACTGCACTTTAGGCTTAGCAACTAGATCCCATTTAGGACCACTTATACTGCCCTGCAGTCATGCAATTGTGTTTTGCGACAATTTTGGGTGTTCTGGGGGGAAAATGCCCATCAAATAAAATAGGCTGGTACTTGCAACCATCTGCTTTACAACCAGGGTGAGTCACTTAACGACCATTGCATAAATGATTGTAAAACTGAGACTGGTCATGTGGTGATTTGACTTACAATCCAATGGTTTATGATCAAAATTCTGCTCCCAACAGTTGGCCGTCTCTGATACTCTGTGTTCTTAGCAGCAGACCAGTGGCTCATTCAAACTTGCTGCCTTCAACAAAATAATCACTGGATCCTCTCCAAAGATCAGGATATTCGTAAGTGATATGTTCTTTTCTACCCAAATAGCAGAACAGTTTTCACCAACTGATCAGTTAAACATGAACTAAACAGTAGGTTCTAGAATCATTTTATTTTGGGAATTTTAGGAACCTTATACAACTTGTTCAAAGAAATGCTGTTCTTATTGCAGGTTCAGCATAATATTCATTCCCACACATGAGCTCATTTCTAAATTACCATTTCACAAATGGCTATTTCCTCAACTTCTAACAAGCATAATCCCAGCATAAAAATTCTTAAAATGCACTTATTACTTATACTTCTTCTGGTAATATGGCGATTTCTAAATAACTGAAATTCTTACTTGCACACAACACATTGTCTGTGAGGCTGAAGAGCAGTGAACATTATTATCACAGAGTAATTTCTTGGTGGTGCCTTTACCAGACGTCGAAATTTGTCCCCATTCAGTCGAATAACTGATCTTTTGCTGGTCCATTCAATCAACTGGCTTACTTTTTCAGAAAGCACCATCTAGGTTAGAAAGATATTCTGCAAGATTAAATTCATGCCATTTTTCAGGCACCTAAATGGTCACGCAGCTTAAATGTTAATTCATTCCACCCAAATGCACATCAGGGTTTATCGTGAGCAGTGCCACTCCCACTAATTTGCCATGATGTGGTAAATCCGTAATACCACAGGATTACACAATTCTCTCTCTTCACATGAAATTCCACAATTTCCACCTTTTTTCCTCTTTCATTCTCAAGTTCACATGCAAGCAAATTCACATCCTTGGCAGGATTGAAAGAGACACCCAACAACACACCTTCATTATTTTTGCACAATAAACCTATATGAAAAACAAGGGTCTGCAAATTAAAAGAATAAACCCAGGTAAGAAACTGGGGGGGAGTTCTGGCTGTGAGTTCTAGTTCTGGCTGTGAGTTCTAGTTCTGCTTTAGGTATAGAAAAAAACCATCTGGGTGACTTTGGAACAGTCCCTCTCTTTCAACCCAAGCCATCTTGCAGGGTTGTGGTGAAAATAAGTGGGAAGAGGAGTATTAGCTACATTCATCTCATTTATTTATAAAAACAATAAAGTATTATTTGTATTCATTACATTGTTTATAAAACAATAAAGACAGAATTAAAAAGAAAACATGTTGTGTAACCATGCCAAGGCATTTGTGCATTGCTTTTCCTATTCTGGCATACCATCCATCCATCCATCCATCCATCCATCCTTTTTCCTCCTCATCAACCATCCTCTGAAGTAGATTAGGCTGAGATCAACACCAAGGTTGCCATTAGTTTACTCTGCAACGGATGCCAGATACGCATTATGCAAACTCTTGTCCCAAAGGTGCTTTTTCAAGAGGCAACTGGACTGAGTAGCACTCCTGGTTCCTGCAGCCTGACATTTTTCTCTGGAAATCCGTTCATACTCCCACAACATTTGAAGATGTTCATCCCACATTGTAGAGCTAAAAGTCTGTAGAGATTCTCAGTTTCTCAGATCCTGGTTGTCCCAAAGGTGCTTTTTTTCAGGAGGCAAGTGGACTTTCTGGTTTTTTTCTTTGAAGACGTTTCGCTCCTGATCCAAGAAGCTTCTTCAGCTCTGACTGGATGGTGGGGAAGGGAAAGATTTATATTCCTTGCAGATAACTGGTCATTTTAGATCCAGCATCCTTTGAGGGCTGATGAGGACACTTGGACTCTACCTGTAATCTCAGGTTCACCTGAGTAGTGCTCTTGGTTCCTGTAGTCTGCAATTTTTCCTCTGGGAATCCATTCCTACTCTGACACCATTCAAGTGTTTCAATGACCCTCTAAAAGGGATGCAAATGACCAGCTGCCTGCAAGGAATATCAACCCTTCCCTTCCCCACCATCCAGTCAGAGCTGAAGAAGCTTCTTGGATGAGAAGCGAAACATCTTCAAAGGGAAACAAGGAAGTCCAGTGGCCTCTTGGGGGGGGGGGGGAAGCACCTTTGGGACAACCGTGACAGGGATGCCTGAGAATCTCCATAGACTTAGAGCCGCGTCTTCCCTCTCTGCCCTTTCAGGATCTCTGCCATGTTCATGATAAGGTTCATTTAATGATAATAATACTATAATGCCCATTGGAGGCGGAGGCCCTTTGAGAGCTGCACGCAAGGGAATTGCATCTTCAGGTGTGTCCATTAGCATCAATTCAAAGGGAGAATAAACCTGTTCCAAGCCAAGCCGGGCTGGGCCAAGGCAGAAAGGTCCTTATATTACAAGCCGTCTGCAGACCAGGGCCCCTTGAAGCCCTTCAGCTGGCTGGGGAATTCTGGGAGTTGGAGTCCCCCAGGCTTCAAGGGGCCACGGTTGACGAGCCCTGGTCTGCAGGGCCCAGGAAGAGAAAAGCCCCGGAGCTCCCTTTCCCCAGCATTCTGGGCCGAACTCCGCTTGGGAGACGGACGAGGCTCCCCTGGGAAGCTCAGCCGTGGCTGCCAGGCGGGAGGGCCAGAGACTTTCCCTGATGACTATCGGGCTGCGGGCCGGCTTCCCTTCCGACGAGGCGGCAGCGGAAGCCCAAGGCCGGAGGGAAAGCCCGTAGAGGCGCTGGCCCTCTCCTCGGCCAGGCTGCTCGGAGCACTTCTTGCCGCGGAGAGACGGGACGGCAGGATCTGACACGAAAGGCAGCCAGGCGCCGCCACAGCTGCCGGCCTCCACTCACTCCCCCCGCCTTCCGCCGAGGCCCTCCGCGCGTCAGCCCGGCTGGGCATCGTTGCGCATGCTCAGAAGGCCTCTCCGCCCAGGGCCCGAGGGGCGCTGCACCGGTGGGTGCGCGACTGGATGACCTCGGGTTACCCCCCCGACCCCCTCGCCCGCGGCTACCGCGCCGCTCACCTCTTTTTTCTTCTGCCCCTCCACTCCAGAGCCGCCCCAGCCAACCAGCAGCCCCAGCCCGCCCAGCATCAAGGCCCGCATGAGCAGCAGTCGCGGCGCCGCCATGTCCGCCAGAACCGGAGAGAGAGAGAGAGAGAGAGAGAGACGGCCGACACCGGCAGCCTGGTCCCATTGGTCAGACGGGAAGTCGGGCGAGCTTCTGATTGGTCGCTGCCATTCCGCCGCCCGCCATTGGCCCGTGGGGCTTCCGGTTTTGCTCAGCTTCCGACCTTTCACCTTTAGGGTGGAAGAGGCGCTCTGCAACGAATGAGAAGCGGGCGATCTGGTGCGATGTGATTGGAGGAGCTACCGTCCAAATCGCTCTGGCCCCGCCTACAGCTCTTGCGGAGGCGTGAGGAGTGATGCGGGTCTGAATGGGAGGGGGGAATGCAAATACAGGTAGTCCTCGACTTACGACACGTCTGAGCCCAACATTTCTGTTGCTAAGTGAAACATTTGGGATAACTTTCGGACTTGTTGTCTCAGATCTTGCTTTTCTTTCGTTGCTATCACTTCAAACTCAGTAAATACCTTTTCTCTACAAACATGGAGTTGGGGGGGTTTCTTTCTTGGGTTTTGAATGGAGGGCCGAGTGACAGAATTGCTGAGGCGGGAAGTTTACTCCCTTAATCATAATTGTATAAAATGTGCATTTGTATATTGTTGGTTCCTTTAGCTGCTGAGACCCTTTTCATGAAGAACTTCAGTAAATCTTCCTTGAGCCACCTCTCCTGTCTGGTTCTGATTTGCATCTGCGCCAGGTTAAACCTGGTTTGCAGACAGCAAACATATAATGAAGAATGAGCAATGTATATATTACTAAAAACTCTTGTTCCCGTAATTTTTATTTGGGTGAACCGTGCAATATCGCAATACAATAGTTTTTGAACCAAGGTAACTCAAATGGGCTAAGTTACACAATGCATCCAAAATCTGGAACCCATGGATCCCAAAGGAGTGAAATTTGGCCAATTCTATAAAATGCTTTCTGACCTACAAATTATAATAAAACAGTTGTATTATATGATAGAAAAGCCATAAAACATTTCTTGTGTTTCCAAGCAGTCACCATGTTTCCAGTGTCTTTCTTCCCCACTTGGAACGGAACCCAGAAAAATATTTCTTCCAACAAAACAACTTTCCCTGCTTTGCTACTATTTGGGCAGGTTCATTTATTTTGCCTGGTCGTTAATTGCCAGAGGAAGAAGTGGATTCCTGATCTTTGCAACCCGGCTTTCTACTTTGGGTTGTTAGTTCTGTTAGGGATTGAAAGGAGGGCCAGAGACAGGGTGGAAACAAAGGTGCTTTTGACATAAACGTGTGGGTGGATGTATGTATATATGTGTACATGTGTGTATATATTATCTATCTTGCAATATAGGAATCACATTTTGTGTATACATTTGCTAAATAAACGAATGCTGCAGAAACCAAGCCAAAATAAAAGGTCTCTCTCAGGAGATGCTTTTGGGGAGAGAAGCCCCCCCTCATGTTTCGGGGGGGGCGTCCAAGGAAGAGGGGAGGCCCCTCCACCTGACCACGCCGGGGAGCCCGCTTCTTCTCCCTTCCTGGAAGCGTTTATATCGCGCTTTTCTGCAAAATAATTCTCTTTGGGCGGTCGAGGCTTCCTTCCCCCAGCAGACTCAGATGAGCGGTGAGGGGGGGCGCGGGGAGGCTAGTCTGCATGCAGATCGCAGTGTGGCTGGGGCAGAGCAAGCCTGCCTGGCGGGAAAGGACCTCCGCCGCCCTCCCCGGGCTCGCCCTTCTCTTTCCTTCTCATTTGCTGCAGGGTTTAAATATTTGCAAAGCCGACTCAAAACAAAAACCAAGTCTGTCAGAAGTGGGATTCGAACCCACGCCTCCATTCGGAGACCAGAAACCCCGCCTTCTGGGAAGGCTTTTCGCCTTGAGTCTGGCGCCTTAGACCACTCGGCCATCCTGACAGAACGGAAAAAGCGTCCTCACGGAGGCCCTTCAAGACTCCGCTGCACCTACGCGGCGGAAGGACACTGCATCAATGAGACACGCAAAACTCTCCGGATCCGAGCTCGGCAGACGGAACTGAAACGTGCCCCGGTCGGAGCCCCCTCACTCTCTCCCGTTTGCGATTGCGGCGCCCCACTGCCCCCCACCCCGCTTTCTATCCCCAAAACTACATCTCCCATAATACAGTGGTCCTGGGCCTGCGCAGAAACGTGACGTCCAAGCCAGAGGCCATTTTGTTCCCCTCTTGACCGGCGAGGTGAGAGGAGAAGCGGATAGGTTGCAGGGAGACGCGGCGCGATGTTCCCTCTGGCGCGGAGAGCTTTGGGCCTTTCGGGTGAGTCTGCTGCCACCGGAGCCGCCCCGGGGGGGGGGGCTGGGGTGCTCCTCAAGGGGGAACCACAGGCGGTCCTCGACCTTTCGTGACTGCTGGAAGCCAGCCCCAAGGCCGCGGAGAAAGAGGATTGAAGGGAGGGCCGTTTTTCCCACGGGACGACCATTACCGCATTCCCCAGGGTCATGTGGTCAAACGCCAGCCGCTTGGCAACCGGCGCATATTTATGACGGCGGCAGCGTCCCAAGGTCACGTGGTCCCCGTTGCGACCTTCTGACAAGCAAAGTCAAGGGGCGGATTCGCTTAACGACCGTGCGACTAATTTAAGAACTATGGGGATTCGCTTAGCAACCGGGGCAAAACGTCCTTCACAAATGTCTCACTGAACGACAAAAACCTTGGCCCCAGGTGTGGTCGTAACTCGGGGACTGCCTCCCGTCGCCTGGTCCGCAGCCTGCCGGCATTCGACCGGCCCTTACAGCGGAAGCGAAGGGGAGCCTTCCCTCCCCTCTGTGGCCCGGCCTCGTCCGGAGCTCAGCTGCCCTGGGGAGCCTCTGCTGCCCCCCAGGAGGAACTCTCTGGGGGGGGGGCGCCCTCCCTGGGAGAGGACGGTACTTTTTTTCTGCTTCTATGGACTCTGGGCCCACAAAACGATCCCAACAGGACCAGCAGGAAATAAAGGACGCTCAGTGTGGCGTGTGCAGGTGGGGGGTGACCGAATGCCAGAGAGGAGCTCCCTTCCCGGCTCTTCCATGCCTGGCTGAGGGGCTCCAGCTGGGCCTTGGGGAGCTGCTCCCGCAGGGGACAGGGCTGGCACCATCGACTGCAAGGAGCCAAGCATGCACCAACCCTGCAAGATCAAACCAGCCCTGAGGTGCCGTGGGAGATGGGCAGCCCCTCTGCTAGCCAGGCCCTACACCATGGGGGGCTTTACAGCTGGCAGAAGCAATCCCCTCCCTGTGGCTCGCAGGGCACAAAACTAATGCCTGCCCATTACTGCCCATGCCACTGGATTCTGGTTCACCTGAAACATATGGGTGGCCTTTAAGGGCAACCCCAGGAAGAGCCTGTTGCAGTAGTCAAGCTGCGAGGTAACTAGGCCCTGATTGAGTGTCTGAAAGCAACCTCTCCTCTATCAAGGAGAAGATGCAACTGGTCCTGCAGATGTTGTTGGGCAAAGGTTATCCTGGCCACAACTCACTTGTTTTTCATGCAGGAGCTGCCAGTCCAGGAAGATACACTCATTCTTCCACCACCACCCCTCCCCCCCGCCCCCGTTACTTTCCAACTTCGAAAACAGAAGTATTTCCCATCCAAGGTCAAAGGTGGAATCTCCCCAGGTCTGGACTTTCAGGTCACTGTGGTGCTTCAGCCTGCAGATATTCCATGTTGGGCCTTCTAAATCCCTTATCACTAAAGCTCAGTCCATTGCATGGTGCAAAATGGCGCAGAGGTGTCAGGACCAATTGCAGGCTGTGTTTGCTTCGCCTGCTCACTTCAAGAAGATCTTGGCACCCCCTCCCCCTTCCCTGGCACCT
Source organism: Hydrophis major (assembly GCA_033807585.1). Classification (NCBI taxonomy): domain Eukaryota; kingdom Metazoa; phylum Chordata; class Lepidosauria; order Squamata; family Elapidae; genus Hydrophis; species Hydrophis major. Next base: position 6,237,726 of record CM066335.1, on the reverse strand, counting down.
GCTGTTTCTGAAGCAGTCCATACTCCAAATGGGTGCCAGGCTGAGGCTTAGAAGCTGGACTTAGGTCCTTCCTCCTGGAATTGCTGACCACAAAAATCAGGCATTTCTTTTCTTCAAGAAAACACTGGTTTTCCACTAAAATGTTTAATAAAAATAGGTTTGCATAATTATGTGTGTTAAGGGTTCATGCACAAATACTGTGAAGGTGCCAGTCACAGTAAGTCATCTAACCTTAGGTCTGGTTATAAATGTTGAACTCAGCTTCCAAATTAGAAAATATAAAAAGAAGCCAACCTCAGTTAAAAAATGCCAGAGAAGGAGGGCAATAGCTCAGTCCCTGCATGATTGCCATTAATTGAATTTCAGAGCTGTGTATATTCTGCACCAAAAGCAGGATAACAATAATATGTGCATTATGTCAATATGCTTGGTTGATTGGTTGACTGGCTTTTCGACTGAGAGAGCTTTGTATTCCAGCCCGTGGCATTCAGCATACAATGACGAGACAGGCTCACCGCAAACTTGAACCTGATTTCCATGAAAAGTATGGCAACCTCATTTTACTTTCTGGGTTGGCTTTTGGCATTGGCACTTGGACCTATGTAAGTATTTGGCAGACTTCACAGCAGCCAGGCAGTAGTAGGAATGCTAGCCTTCATTCAGCTGCTGGGTTTGCCTGTTAAAGCGGGCTTAATTGTGTCAGTCCAAGCACTTGGGCTGTGGGTAAATGTTGTGTGAAGAGAATAGCTGGTATGATTATGGTTTTATTTCTGATCACTCTTACAGGCTTGCCTTAACCTTCCACTTGCATGGAATCTCTCTCCCGTTGGCCGACTTACTCCAAAAGAATGGAGAGACTAGAAGTGACTTTGTGACTTGCCCTCTGGGAATGGGGAAGTAATCCGAGCTGTATTTGTGCCACCCTTATGCGACACTCTTCTGTGCTTCTTGTGATATAATAAAAATTTTGAAAATAAATAATTTGGAATCATAATGTTGTACGTACTCTTGTAATGCAGAACTGGTAGTCAAGTAAGTTGGCTTTTATCAGGATGTTACACGTGGAGGCATTATGCAGACATCCGTGATGGAATGTAGTTCGGATTCCCAGGAGGGAAGGGAGTGCATTCCAGAGGAGCAAGAAACAAGTCAGTTCAGATAGATTGTGAGAGATAAAGAGGGTGAAAACAGCCCTTAACAGTTCTGAGAGTACATGCTTTATGGGGGGTGGTAGCATGCTTTAGTTTGCCAGATTTTTGAGGTAAGAACAATAAAAAAAATCTGCTTTGAAGAATCACAGTGTATTTTTAGTTTTTGGAACCTGACACCATTTCCCAAAAGACTGAATGGAAAGCAGACCTAAGAAAAGATTACAAATGCATTTTGATTAGGGCAATTAATTCCACAAAATGTTCATGCTATTTAGATTTACGCTATTTGGATTTGAAGTAATATATTTATGGAAAATAAGATAATGGTTTCAGCTTGATGGAAATAGACAAAACTTTAACAATACATTTTTATTTTAACAAAATACTGCATTACAGTAAAAGAGGGTAGCCCATATCCAAAGCATATCTGTTTTCCTGTGTTCTCAGAATGAGCCTTGCCTTTGCTGGGCCTTCCGCACGTAGAACTTTTTGCATAAACAATTGCAGGTGCTTGTCTCAACTGCCTACCCTGCTAGCCTTGCACTAACTGAATTTTGATTTGAGCGTGACCTGGTATCAATTTACACATTGCACTAAATTGAAGTTTCCACTTACGCTAATTGTGACCTATCTGAACTGCTAGGAACAGAGCAAAAATAATTGAGAAATATATGGAATTGGGCCAATTGGAAGAATGAAAAAGGGATAATTGGTGGAATCATGCAGGAAAGGAGGCTGTGACTGAGGCTGATACAAGATTGAAGCTACCTTAACCTAAAGATGGAGCAAATATAAGCAGAGAGGACAAAATGCCAGCAGTTTGTCTAAAAGGATCCCTTTGGGAAGGTAGATAAGAACGAAACAAGTCATCAAAGGAAAAACAAATCACTTGAACCAGTCAAAGTAAATTGGGCTTCAGCTTATTTGGGGGGGGGGGAGAGAGAATCCAATCCCAGCTATTCAACAAAGCAAACACCTGGGGTTAAAAAGAGGTCCTAAAGTCCACCCCTTCTTGAATTGTTTTTTAAGCCAGACTTGGTCGTTTGACATGGATTTGTAAAGATGAGTGTACGTGTGAGAACAAATGTACATTATGAGTAAAATTTCGGTATTAACTTTTAATTCACTGGTCCCTTGTATACCAAAGAACCTGGGATGTCTCGGTGTTCAGTTGGAATTGATGTGTGCCTCTCCCCAATTATTTCTTGGTTGTTGACCAGGACCGGCTCTTCTCTTTTCTAGCCACATCTATCTGGGAAGCCCAGTTGGAAAAGAACGTGGGGGTTCTTGCCAGATCTACCTCAACTGACTGACTAAGCAACCATGAGCTGAACCTGGAAGCCATGTAATAGTATCTGCTCATTTATGTCCTGCCACATTTTGCAAGTGGCTGGTTCACTACAACTATAAAGCCCAATGATAAAATTTTGATTAGTTAAATTTCAAATTAAGTTAAAATAAAATTAAAATTACATAATGAAATGTACTAAGTGACATTGAGTTTTTCAGGAAGATTATTAAGCAATTAAGAGAGCTTACATACTGGAAACAAATTCCTTGTGTGTCTAATCACACTTGGCCAATAAAGAATTTTGTTCTGTTCTATTTCTATTCATTCTAATTCTATTAATAATTCTATATTATTCTAACTCTTATTAATTCTATATTATTCTAATACTATTCTTTTTTATTCATTCTAATTCTATTATTCTATTTCTACTATTCTATTCTGTTCTGCAATTTCAACTCTGGGGGGGACTAGGGCCACTGCAAAAAAACAAAATGCTGCCACCATACTTTCCATTCTGTTGCCATTTCTCAGAAATGGGATAGTGCTGAAAATTTCATTGGGAGCTAGGGAGGGAGGGAGGGAGGAGTAAAGAGGTCAAATCCCACTGGATGAAGCAGCCACGAAAGTGCCCATGTGCCAGTCACACTAAAACCAACATTTTGAATGATGGCTGATACTCCACTCTTGGCAACAGTGGAGGGCTTGGAGAATTGGTGGCCATGGGGCCTAATGTCCAGTCCTTCCACAACACAGCTTTATGTATTTGTTTGTTTGATTGATTAATTGAATTTATGTTGCCGCCTATTTGCCAAGCCATGAAGGGCTTTGAAGGTGACAACCAGTGCCTTGAATTGCACCCGGAAGCAAATCAACCAATGCAACCAATGCAGCTCCTGCAGGAGAGGTGACACGTGCACATCGGGGTCTGCACAAAACCAGGCAGGCTGCTGCAATTTGCACCAACTGAAGCTTCCAGATGTTCTTCAAGAGCATGTAGAGGGCATGAGTGACTGAGTAGGCCCCGCTGATCCAGGAAAGGGCGTAACTGGTGCACAACCCACAGTTGCGCAAATGCCCTCCTGGCCACGACCGCCACCTGCTCTTTCACCCTAGACCCTAGATTATGCACAGGGTCTGTTTGGCATAGCACCACCCCATCCAAGACCAAAGATGGCAATTCTTACTGAGCCAATGAACCCCAAATCCAGAGCCACTCGGTCTTGCAAGAGTTTAGTTTCAACCCATCTACATTATGGACCATTAGAGGCAGTTCCAGTGGTTAAGGCACCCAGTGTCAGGCCTGTCCCAGCTTGGATGCTCAGGAAAGAAAGACCCTCGACTCCCTTTGTAGGGAAAGGTATAACTTTGACTGAAGCCAAGTGATCACAGCATAGCAAAGCCAGATCTGAATATACCTATGTAAACCCATGGCTTTTTTCCTTCTCCTGCCTCTCCCCATCTCCCTTGGTACTTTTGTAAATGTCCAATGGGGTTCAAACTAGGTGTTTTGGTAACAGTCCTAAAGTTTGGCACCTCTTTGGTGGGTGTCATGCCCCCAGATATAATTTGTGTACATACAGCAGTGGTGGGGGTCCAATTTTTTTACTAGCAGCTTGGTGGGCGTGGCAGGGGAAGGTTACTGTAAAATCTCCAGTCGGGGTGGAATTTGCCGGTTCTCTGAATGATTCAACCGGTTCTCCAGACCTGGTCAGAACCTGCTGAATATGAATCAAAACCTCTGATATATATAGTACTGTTGTTCTCTGGCCCCATCTTGTAGCTGGGGCCAAATACTTATCAGTATTGTTTGGAAGCCAACTAGCACTTTAAGGGTCATCTACCCATAAACCTTCACTCCCCAAACAAGTGCATCCTGGGAAGCCAGACTCCATTTCCTTTAGCATTCGGAAGGAAACTGAAGCCCCAGGAAGAATCCAGCCTAATCTGTGGCCCATGCTCATCTGACGACAAAGATCCACTTCCCATACATACAGCATCGCTAATGAGATTTAGATTTATCTGTATTTGTTAAATTGTTATGCTCACCAGCAAGTCAATACTGCTTATTTTGTTTTGTTTTTTAAGTTGTGTTTTTATTTATAAACATTTTGAATAGAGTGTATTGTCCAGGCATGCCATTTTACAAAAGAAAAGAAAAAATAATAACATATATACTGATAACAATAGTAGTACAACAGAATAATTCTAACCGTATTTATCATTGTTAGCTTATTTATAATCCTATTGATATTAGCATACAGTTGTAAACAACGTTCACGTTTAATTTATATGTAACTGCTCTTTCTTCATCAAATTTCTACCTCTGATCTCTCAGCAGTGATAAAACCTATTCCACATTAAGTAATACTCTGTATCTCCTTTATCTTTTATTTTCAATGTTAATCTATCCATCTCTGCATAATCCAGTATTTTCCAAATTATATTTTTATCTGATGGGGTGTTCTCATTTTTCCAATATTGTGCAAATGCAATTCTCGCTGCAACACTGTATTTGGGTTTTTCCTGTATGTATTTCTATTTTTCCCAGTTTTACCATCTTTTTCCTTTAATAAAGCATCCAGATCTACGCACGTGACCTGTTTTATTGGAGGATAGGTGGCTTTAGCTGCATGTCAAGCTGCCCAGAGAGTAACTTGTAGTGAGGACAGAAAAGTGAGTCTTCCTCTGAACTCCCATATTCTACCAGAACAGTGAGCATACACATTATGTTCTCACACTTGGGTCCTTGGATCTGCCAGGCTCTTTTCCGGGCTGGCACCTTTGGTCCCCGTCATCCCTCCTCCGTCTCCCCTTACTCTGCCCCCACTCTTTATATCAGGATGCAGCCCCTCAAATACTAGAATACTGCTATCATGTCCCCCCCCCCACTAATTCTTCTTTTCTCTAGACTGGTCAAACCCAAATCCTGCAGCCATTCCTCATGTTTTAGTCTCCAAGCCTTGGATCATCTTAGTTGTTCTTCTCTGAACTTTTTCTACTCTTTCCAATGTCTCAACATCTTTGTAGTAAGGTGACCAAAACTGGATGCAGCATTCCAGGTGTGGCCTTATTAGGGTTATATGATTTTGATTCTATGCCTCTGTTTATACAACCCAGGATTGTATTAGCCTTTTTGGCTGCTGCTGCACATGGCTGGCTCAGATTCAAGTGATCCTCCTTGGACTCCAAGGTCCCTCTCGCAGTAATTGTTTTTGAGCCGAGTCTTGCTTAATCTGTACCAATACCATTAATTTTTCCTGCCTAAATGTAAAACTTTGCTTTTCTCCACATTAAAGTTCATTTTGTTGGATAGGGCCCACTGTTCAAGGGTGAACTAGCTCCTCTGGCGCTTTTATTTCTTATGCCTCCTGCCAAAACCTCCAGCGACTCCAGGCAGTTGCAACAGGTCGGGGGGGTGGGGGGTCCTTTAGGTCAGCCACTGTAAGCCTGGAAAACACTCCCAGAATTCCCAGCCAGCAAAGCTTGTGTAAGGTTGAGACTTCTGCTTTTTAGGTCGCTGCTGCCATCGAGCCCAGAACTTGGGGCCCACCTTGGTGTATCACGTGATGTCAGCCCGACGCCATGACGACCACGACGGGGGGGTGGAGAACGTTCCCCCCCCTTCCCTTGCAGGGGATCCTAAACCAGGGAGATCAAAGGCGTCGCGTGCTCAGATCACCTGACTCCCTTTCACCACCACCCCGTCCACGTGACGCCGCTCCCTTCCGCTTTGCTCCAGGGCGGCGTGTCGAAGGTAGCAACCGTCGCGCGGACGGCGGGGAGGGGAGGGGCGTGGCCAGGAGGGAGGGGCGTGGCCGAGCCGGCGGCCGAGGCGCTGGGCAGGGAAGGAGGGAGAAAAGTCCGGCGACGGCGACGCGCGCGGGCTGAGGTACGGCGGGCTCGGGCTTGGCCTGAGGGAGCGAGACCCTTCCCTCCCTCGGCCGTGGTCGGCGGGAAGGAGGGTGGGGCGGGGTCCTGCCCTGTGGGACAAGGGAACCTCTTGGGGGCTTTGGGGGGCTTCTTCAGTCTGACCGGCTGTCGGGAGGGCGCCTGTCTGGAAGACCCCCACCCCACCCCTCTTTGGCAGAAGGAGCCGGATTGCAGGGGGGTCCCGGGGACGAGAGGGAGAAGCGCGCCCCTCCTCCCTCCCTCTCAGGGGAGGGGGCTGCCACTCCCAGGACCCCCGTGCGGGCTGCGGAGTCTGGGCCCTGCAGTCCACCCGCCTCAAAGTTGCCGGGCCTGTTTCTTCTCTCGGCGGGCTTGGCGCCTCCTGGGCCGGGGACCTTCCGCTTCCCGGGGGCCTAATTGCGGCTGGTGGGGGGGGTCCCGAGGCCTTCGCGGTGAGAAGCCCCCTCCCCCCGTTTCCAGGGGAAGAAAGGAAGCCCCTCCCGCCTTGCCCGAGGCTGCTGCTTCGCTCCTGCCCTTTGCCCCGGGATCCTTTGGGCGCTCCGGGTCCGGCTCTGCCCGAGGCTGCGTTTCCCTCCCTTCCGTTTCCCACAACGGTTCCTTGGTTTCCTTCGGACAGGTCGCTTCCTCCCTCCCTCCAGACTCCATGGATGCAGCAATGTGTGAGGAAAGTGCTTTGAAATAAAAGAAGTATTTCAAAAGCATTTCTAAAGCAGGCCTTTATAATTTAGGAGGCGGATCTGCATTCAGGGCCCTGGAAGACGGAGGAAACTTCTTTTCCCCCCTTTCTTTGTGCTGGCATGAAGGGAAACTTTGAAGGCACTTTTTTACTTCTGTTTTTGGATGAAAGGTTGCATCAGGTTTGAGGCTGAACCCTGCTCTGCAGAAAAACAGGGCGTCGGTGGCTATTAAAGTTAATTAGAGGAGAATCTTTTTGATTTTAAGGAAATTTCTGGATTATATTACTTGTCACAAAACAATTTGGTAGCTAGGCTGTATTTCTTTAAACATGGTACCAGTATATAAGCACTAATGAAATGCACTTATTTGGAATTCAGAGTTCTTGAAAGTTGCTGCTTTTGAATGTTTTACTTGGTTTTCATCTATGCAATATTGCGAGAAATAAAGCCTGTTTCAGCTGTAGACTCATGTCTCAATCAATCAGAATAGAGTTAGAAGGGACCTTGGAGGTCTTCTACTTCAGCAATCCCCAATCTTTGCGGCTTGGTGGCCCAGAGTATTGGGCCTAAGATGGAACCTTATACTTGCTATAGGTGTTTTGTGTTTGAAGAGAAAATCCTTGTACAGATACTTATGTTACTACAGTAAATGCACATATTTATTGAGCCTGACCAGCTCAAGTTTGACTCAGGCTTTCAAGGTTGGTAAAATGAGGATCCAGATTGTTGAGGGATAATATGCTGATTCTGCAAAGCACTATGAAGCGGTATATAAGTGCTATTGCTATTATTTGTATGGATTTATGTATTGTCCAGCTCCCTAGATTCTGTACAATTTTGAGTAATAGGATTAAAAGCTATAAATAGAAGTAATGGCAACCAAAGCAGCAACAGCAACAAAAAGGATACTTCAACAACCCCCCCCCCAAAAAACACAAATCCTACCACCATAAAAATCTGTATTACATTTCTAAGTCCTGTTTTCACAATCTTGTTGAAAATCAGAAAAGAGAGTACACTCACATATATTCATTTTGTGGTGTGGGAGACCAGTATAGGGTGTCCACTTGAATTTTGTAGGGGTGGGACTGCAGACAGGTTGGATGGATTTCCCTCAGGAGTTGTTCTCCCAGCTCTGCGGGGCTTTAGAGATGGGAGCCCAGCCCCTTGGAGGTGACTCAGAATCCTATTGGTAGCTAGTGCCATGACCCCAGAATGGGCGCAATCATTCTTGCATTGTGGCTGCTGCATTTTGTACCACTGCAGCTTCCAGGTTTCCTGTGAAGGCAGCTTCAGAGGGAAGGGTGTTCCAGGTGGTGAAGCTTGCAACGATGAGCATACCAGTCAGTCACTGTCCTTCGGGCTCCTTAGTCCATCTGGTGCCACACCTGCCACCTGAGTTACATTTCGTCTTTTTATATTTATTGTCTTTTTATACTTCGTTAGCTGCTGAGAGTCTTGAGATTACATCTGCAAGGACCTATGAGAAATAAATGAAATAGCTTCTGTAAACTGGGCAAAGACTCGTTCTAGGAGGAGCTGTTAATCCACGGGGACCCCCAAGGCAGCCCCATTTCAAGAGATGCCTCCAACCAAGGAGAGGGCAGTCTTGGATTTTTCAAGGACAATGGCCTCTTGCCCTCAAGCAAGGCAGCATTAACCACCTCCTACATCAAAGCATTAATTCCCCCTCCCCATTTTCCATGTTTTTCTAATCCAATATTGGGAGTGGGGGTTTCCACCAAATTCATGACTGGTAAGGAGACAAGTGTCTCACTTGGGTTTTTTTCCCCCTGGATCTTGTTTTTCTATATGTACTTTATTAGTACATGGTAGCAAGCATGGTGTGATTTTGACATATTAATTTTGGGAACCCCTTAAGGAATATTTAATGTTGGCATAATAGATCTTTGACTTTTGTTCATATTTCTTCCTCTCCTCTATATTAATGTCTGGGGAGAGGCTCTATCTTCCATCTGTCCTTGCAGATGCCCATGGCAAAAGTACTGCTGCCCCCCTTTTTAAAGAAATGAGCATTTCCTCCCCCCTTGGGATTTCTCTCATTCACCTCAAATTTAAGAAAGTGTAGCTAAAAAGGGTGAGATCTGCTCAACCCTGTGTTCTGATGCTTTCTCCAAATGTGTTGGGTATATAATGTTGAATTTCATATTAACAGGCGTCCTGAATTTTTCATCATCAGTATGGCTCATATCCGACTTGTAGAAAAAATAAAAGTTGTAAATGTTATCATTGACACACTTGTGAAGCCACAAAAGCTCATTTTCTGTGATAATACCATGTTTCTCCAACAATACGGCCTCCACCAATAGGAAGGCCCAGCATGATTTCTAGGCATGAAGTGAAATTAAGCCCCGTCCCCAAAATTTAGGCCTGTTTAAACCATGCATTTCCCCACCATTTCTCACATCGTTTGTTAGAACTACACGAGGTGAAGAGCAATGGGGGGAAAGGGAAGGAGGGAAGAAAACTTGCCTTTAGGAGCACCATGCAGGTAGCCTAGGCTAGAATACCCTGATCTACTACCGATAGAACATCAGCCGATAGAAGCGCCCCAAAGGCAGAATCACCAGCTGCTTCTATTGGCCGGTAGAAGCGGCCTCAGGACGAGTGCCCATGCGCGTTCCCCTCGCCACAAGGCCATTTCTATCGGCCGATGGAAGCAGCTGGTGACTCTGCCTTTGGGGAGCTTCCATCGGCCGATAGAAACAGCCTCGTGGCGAGGGGAGTGGGCATAAGTTGTCTTTGAATCTACCAGCGGGGCAGGAGAGAAAACACACGCATATCTGTGTCTGGATAAAAATTGAGAGATTGCGACGGAGGGAATGGGAGAAAAGGCCTTAGCCCAAATGTGTTCTTGTTTTGCTTTCCATTCTCTAATCAATCTCTCCAGGGCAGCTTTTGGCCTAAAATCACCCAGGTCTCGCTCAGCTAAAGGAGAGGGGAAGTCTCCAAAAACCGTCCCTAACCTCCGGCATTTGAGAGGACCGAACTCATTGCTTCTCAAAGTTAGACCCGCAAGTTTTTCAAAAGTTCTTCTGAATGCCTCGGATGTCCAATGAAATCCAGAAATGTCTCGTGATTGAACTCTATCCAAAAAAAAAAAAAAACAACTTGCACCTCGTCACCAGGTCCCTGGTTTTACGGCTCCTCTCTCATCCTGAATTATGCCGAAATAAAGGATTCCGAGGCTGGCGTTGGTTAATTGGTTAATGACAGGTGCTCTTTCAGACGCTCAGAGAGAGAGAGAGAGAAGGAGGTGTCGCTGAAGTTCTCAGACTCCCCCCAACTGTGAGCAGCGCCACCCGTGAGCTGCGGCAGGATTGCCTTGGATCATGTGCAAAGTGCGTTCGCTGTTCAACTCCCCCTCCATGACTCAAGGTTCATACTAAAATGCGGCCATTCCAACCAGCCCCTGCAAATATTCAGCCCTCACCAGAGTAATAGAAAGGAAGGTTTAGCTTCTCCTCGGCCCTCCTTCGCTCCAGCTCTCTCCCACCCTCCTGTGCCGCGGCAGTGACCCTTACACACACACCCTGCTTCCCCGCCGTATTACCATGAGGACGGCTTTCGCATCTCCTCTCCGGAGCCCACCCGATCTCCCTTCTAAGGGTACCTGAGCTCTGCTGCCTCCTCTTCCCTCCCGGCGGGCCCCTCTGCTCCCCAAACCAGCGGCGGCAGCAGGTAAAGGAAGGTCGGCTTCCCTGGGACTTTGGCAGGTTGCCTGGAAAAGGTCTGGCCTGAGGAGGGAAGGGCGGCAGTGGGAACCCCACAGATACTGAGACCTTCCCTCACCAGAAGGGCTTGGCTGATCCAGTGCAGGGACGAGGGCTAGCAGGGGTGATGTTTGTGTGTGTGTGTGAGAGAGAGAAACTCAGCTTGCTTCCCTTTCTGCTAAGAAAAGTTTGCAGCCGCTCTCCCATGTGCACTCCCCTTGCCACGAAGCCGTTTCTATCGGCCTTTTTGGGAGCTTCCATCAGCCGATAGAAACAGCCTTGAGGAGAGTGCGCATGCGGGCAGCCACACCTCACCCCAAAGCGGTTGGTGACTCTGCCTTTGGGGAGCGTCCATCGGCTGATAGAAACAGCTTCGTGGGGAGGGGAGTGCGCATGGGTGCTCACCCCGAGGCCGCTTCTACCGGCCGATAGAAGCGGCTGGTGACTCTACCTTTGGGGAGCTTCCAGTGGCAGCCTCAGGGAGAGGTGAGTGCATATGGGGCACTCTAGGTGGAGGTGTGCGTGGGGGAAGAAATTAAGTCACCCCCGAAAGGACGTCCTATCCGTTTTTGGGGGGCTCAAAAAAAAAAAAAAGAAAGACCCAGCCTTATTTTATGAGAAACACGGTACATTCAGGAAACCTCTTGCTCTGAAAAACTGTTTTGTCTAATTCTGTTTGTGCAACAATAATACCAAACACACAGCCAAGTGTTCAAAGAGCAGGTGGCAGCTGATCTCAGGAGGGCTTTTGCACAACACAGTTGGGCCCATTCCTAAATTGGGGAGTCATTCCCAAAAAAATTATTCATGCCCCAGCGGCATGGGGTGTGTATGATGGACACACGACCATACCCACATGTGCCACCAGTGCTCTGCAACCTGCAATGGTTACCTATTGGCTTCTGAGTGCAATTCAAGGTATTGGTTACCACCTATGAAGCCCTTCCCAGCACAGGACCTGGTTATTGAAGGGGATGTTTATTTCCTATGGTTTCTGCTTGCCCAGTAGAATTAGGTAGAGCGCACCTGAATGGACCAAGAGGTCCATTCAAATGATCTCATCTCTTGGGACCTAAGACGTTGGCTTATTCCATTGCCAGACTTGTCCTTTGGAACTGCAGGCCCCCAGAGATCCTGACCACTTTCCCCTGATATCAGGCAGGAAGCCTGGCTTTATTCCCGGGCCTGGAATGAAGGGGCCTATTTGTTTGTTTTTATTTCTTTAAAAGTTTTACATGGTCACCCATTTTAAGCAATTCCGGGCAGTATATAACAACAATAAAACCAATTACTATAAAACAACAGTAAAATTGCAGAAGATTAGATTAGAATTAGAATTAGAATAAGTTTATTGTCATTGTACAAGTACAACGAAACTGTGGATGCACCCCAGCAACTGTTCACAATACAATAAAACCAAAGCACTTAAAAATGAAGATAAGAAAAATAGAGTACCCACATCTCCATTTGCAATTTGAGAGTACAATATCTACAAATATACACAAAATATACATCCAACACTGACTGTAATGCTTAGCCGAGTATAATACACAAGAGATGGGTTGTACTGTAATATGTTATTATACATCTGAATGGGGTATTAAGATTTCATATCTTTCCACATCTTAATAAGATAGTGACTTCGTGTTTATTTGCAGTTCAGATGGCCCAGGGAAATAAACTATTTGTTAGTCTAGTGGTGTGGGATTTTATTGACCTAAAACAATGTCCAGACGGCAGCAGATCAAAAAGATAATTGTCAGGGTGTGAGGGGTCTTCTATGATGACTTTGATTTTGCTTTGGCAGAGGGACCCAGCTAAGTCTTCGGGGGGGGGGGCAGAGGGCAACCAATGATCTTTTGAGCTGTGTTTATCACCCTCTGTACAGTTTTCCTGTCCTCAGCTGTGGAGCCTGCATACCACACACTCAGACAATATGTCAGAGTGCTCTCCACAGAGGCTTTATAGAAAGCCGGCAACAGCTTCTTATCCAGATTGTTCTTCCTGAGAACCCACAGGAAGTGCAGCCCCTGCTGAACCTTCTTCACTATGGCGGTATTAGTGGACCAGGAGATATCAGTTGAAATATGGATGCCAAGGAATCTGATCATAGGGACAGTTTCCACTCGTTCTCCGTTGATGATGCGTGGGGCGTGGTCCTGCCCATGTTTCCTGACGTCCATAATCAGTTCTTTGGTTTTATGGACATTCAGTGACAGATTGTTCTGTGAACACCAGTTAGACACGTTCTCTACTTCTGCCCTATATGCCGTCTCATCCTCTCCAGAGATGAGACCAATCAAGGTCGTGTCGTCCGCAAACTTTATGATGGTGTTTGTTGCATGGCTTGATGAGCAGTCAAAGGTGTACAAGGCATATAACAGGGAGTTCAAGACACAACTCTGGAGGGAACCAGAACTGAGTGTAATAGTGGGAGAAAGGTGGGGCCAAGTCTAACAGACGGTGGTCTGTCTGTCAAAAAGTTCTTAATCCAGGAGCACGTGGGGGGGACGGGACCTGCAGATTATACAGATGAGATCTTGTTATGAAGTAAGTTGAATATGATTCTAGGATGACAGCAAAGCAGGGGATCTTTGCTGGAACATTATTTGTGTAGGTCTAAACTGAAGACATCTGGATTTTCTTGGAAGCCAGGGAGTCAGAAGTCTGGTGTGGTCTTTGCTTAATGACCTGTGCGGTCCTCACTTCATAACGGCCACAGCGACTGCTGTCACTAAGTGGCGTGGTCATATGACATCAGACCTTATGACCACATCTCTGAATGCCTGTCCCAATTAGTTTCATTTAAGTGAGAGCTCCCTGCACAGCCACCTTTTTTTCTCAGAGCTCAGGATGTCCCAGGCAGCTCTCTCTCCCTCTGCTTCTCCTCCTCCTAGTTCGAAGAATCCTTCTTGGCTGGGTCAAAAGAGAGTTCTGAGCAGGGCCAGTGCAGCCTGTTCGCCCTAGCACCTCGCTCTCGTTCTTGGAATATAACCTGTGCAAACCACATCCAGCCATGGTGCATTTTAGCTGAATTTCCCCCCCTTCCCAGTTAGGTTTATTTACATGGAAACATCCTTTGTTAAAGCTTCATTTGCACCTGCTACTTAACTGCCACCTAAAATTTTAAATCTTTAATTGCTTTTAAAATGCGTTTAAATTTTTTGAGAGTCATTATTATGCAATAACAGATGCTTTTGTACTCAGTAAGCCCTAAACCGCAGGTGAAGGGAAAACGCTTAAGAAACCTTGTCTTTGTGGTTAACTCTGAAAAATTAAGGTTGAAAGACACAGACTATTTAGATCATTATTGAGATGGCTAATCCAGAATAGGAATCACTTTTTTCCCTGCTATAATGTCTGTGTTCTGTGGGAGAGTTTGGGATATAGTACTAATACCCAAGATAATTTTAGAAGCCAGCCGTAGATTAGTAGGAAACTTGATTCCAGCAATTTTATAATGGACTCTGTACTATTAAATATCAAGGTAATATTTATTCCTTATTTACTGAATCGGAACCCTATTTGGGGGTTTGGAGATGCTCCTGCCCACTTTTTATGATAGCAAAAGGAAAGTTGGGATATCTTTGTCTGCTTCCTAATGGAGAGGTTTTGAAAATGTGCCCTAATATCACATTCACATTTAGTTATGGATTTGGTTTTATTCAATCCAGATTGTGACTTCCAATGTGTTGGTTCCTAAGGTGAATTATACCCAGACACACCCAGACAGGTATGTACCTCAAGCAGGCGCTATGCTACATAGGATCCTTAATAATTTGGTTGATCAATAAGCATGGAGTTGCTTTCACTTCTGCAGATTACAGGGAAACTAACTAAGCAAAAGGTAGATAAAAGAGTACTGTCACTTTGAGAATGAATGTAAACAAGGATTTAGTCATATGGAGTAATTGCATCTTCCACATTTGTTATTTGGGTCACTCCTCTTAAGGGTTTACACATACCAGTAATAATAAACTTGTCAGCCTTGTATTTATTCCTGTTGCTGCTTTTGAGCAATTCGGGTTCCTTCTCATTAGCATTTGTAATGCTTTGCTTTTGGAAATAGATGCTGCAGTTTACACTCCCCTTGCCACACCCTTGCTTTGCTTATTTATACATTCATTTCATTTCTGCCTCTTTCTGTGCTCCGAGCAGCTCAAGGCAATGAATGCCTCATTTTCTTTTCATTTTCCAATAGCCCTATGAGTCAAGCTGGGCAAAGAATTGATGTCTGACCTAATAGTTGGTCTCCATTTTTCCTGGAGGTTTTCTTGTAGGTGTTCTGTCATTTCCATATAAATGGGGCATCTGATTTGTGCCTCTGTTTGATTTGTGCTATTACCTTTTCCTTTCTAATTTTCAGGAATGTAAAAGGATTAAAGAATGGATCCATCACCAAGGGCCAGATCAATTGTCGTTCACGTGGAGGGAATGACATGCAGTTCTTGCGTGCAGACAATTGAGCAGCATATTGGGAAGCTAAATGGAATTCATGTCATTAAAGTAAGTAATTTTGCTTTTATTACAGATCAGAGGCTAGATGGGACGCAGCAGTGGAGGAGTGCTTTTCCACACAGCAGAATAATCTTGACAGGTTTTAGATTCAGTATTCTTAAGAGCGGGGGATGGGAGAGGACGTGCAATTCAGAGAGCCCGAATTTGGTTATCTTCCATATAATTGGCAGTAAATCAATCCATGATACTATAGCCAAAGGCGGAAGGAAGAAACTGCAATATTTTAAAACGGTTACATTTTTGCAATTAGATTGCACAGGGGCTTCCAGGTTGTGTTTTGCCTGTGGCAAATGGGAAATTTGCTGTTAATTCAATGGGCTTGCCAATAATATCCATTTGCCCTTTTAGAAATTGAAGCAGCGGGAGATATGTTGACGGTCTGCTGAAAAGCAAATGAGGTTTTAGACGTTATGAGAAAGTTTCTGACATTAGTAAATCTGTGAGGAGTAAAAGTTCAGAGAAGAAGTTCCTTCTGTGTGTTGTAATCTTGGCATCTCAGCAGAATTCTGACTTTTTTGCCAAAGAATCGGAGCCCAAGTTCCTTTTGCAAAAGTAAAGAGGCTAAGATGAGTAGAAGAAACTCTCGGGAAAAGCGTGTCAGTTTCAATCCCAGCCAGGCACCTGGGAGAGGGAGAGGCTCTTTTTACTGCAACTTGGATGGAGAAATCACTGGTGGGACAGGAACCTTGGGGTTTTAAATAGAAATTTTTGGTCTGCTGGGATTTATAGATTCATAGTCTAAATTTAGATTGGGAAAGCCTGGATCCTGTCCTACTTCCCCCATTGGAACCTGGCCTAGAGCTTGCATGTGTGCCTTGGCATGTGTTTATTCCCTTACAATATCCACGGCACATAAAATAACATTCATTTAAGTTTCTAAAATAGCTGCAATATTCTGAAATTACCAGATGTCGCCAGATGCGAGAGTTTGGGTGAGAATGCCAACGTGTTCTGAGATTTGCCAAGAGAGTGAGGTCCTTTCAAAAACATTTTGCCACACCTTCCTGGGACACCTGTGGTCCCCCCACTACAATTTGGGAACTGTTGTTCTCTGCTTAAGATTCAAACTGTCAAAGTCTCTTTTGGTATGGGTGAATGGAAGAAAAGCAGAGTAATAATAAGGTTGTTTTGAGAGGAGTCCTGCAAGGGAAGCTACGCAGGGCTTTCATCATCCACCTTCCTGACCCAGTTTCTTTTGTCCTTGGACCCATTCTTAGCTTTCCACCTGAGGGGAACTTTCAACCGGCTGCCCCGGATTCCAGAATAATAAGTCAAGCTATTTAGGATAGCTCCTTTAGTTTCTCTGGTGGACTTGATCTTCGTTTCCCTTTCCCGTCTTTGCATGTACATTATACTTCTGACTTACCATTCCATCCTGACAGCTTTTAGTTCTTTATTTCTGGTGTGTTTGTCACTTTTTATTAAAATATTAGCATACTTGATATTAAACTTGTCATTACCATACTAACATTAAGCCACATGGCAGTTTGTGTCAGGCATGGAAGACCAGGTCCACACGCAAAGGTCCAATTAAATTGAGGCTCAGGGATATTCTCAACTAAGTTAGCTGCCCCTGTTTGGAGCAGAAAAGGGTCAACAAAATTCAAGGGGGGGGGGAGTGGTTGGACTTAGTCCACTTGTGGCTATGTGGAGATTCCTGGCTCTCTCTCTTTCACTCCATCCCCAGGTTATGCCACTCCGTCCCTTAAAATTTGCTTTCCTTTTTTTTTCCAATGTGTATGAAATTTCAATGCCCATTTTCCTAGTTAAATACCCACCAGTATTGTGCCACAGAATACTTCTAAAAATGGAGGAGGGGGTTGCTCTGTTCATCCCAACCTATGGCCCTATACACAGCCCACCACAAGTCATTATAGTATTAAATGTAATGTCATGTTCCATATCAGCCAGCTATTTAACTTTCTGGGCACGACAGTTGAAGATTAGGCTAATCTTAATCTTGATTACTGTACTGTATATAGATTGTAATGTATACTTAAGGCGCTGTAGAAAGTTCATGTGAGAAGTGTATCCTATGTTATTGTGTGAGAGATTTCTGAAATTGTTTTTCTGCTTTTATTGTGGCTCATCCGGTAGCTAGTCGTCTTGTCTTACAAATAAATCCGAGTTAATTTATGGTTTCATAGGTACTGCCTTACACTTCCTCCTTCTCAAGGGAATGAAATTGCCATTCAGGGTGTCAGTGTAATAAGCCAAAGCTGCTTGACATGTTAATGCCAGTTTAAGGCCATCTTAATCTCACTTGGCTCAGTTGCCTTCTCTCTTTGTCTGCAAGGTTTCTTTGGACGAGAAGAGCGCCACCATTGTTTACGACCCCAAAGAGCAAATCCCGGAGTTGCTCCAGGAAGCCATCGAAGACATGGGGTTTGATGCAGTTCTTGGCGACACCAAACCACAGTCCGTTCCACATGACACCACTTTTCTTACAATTCCCACCCAGGCAACTCTAACCTGTGAACAGATTCGTACCGACCTCCTAAAGGTCAAAGGCATTCTGGACGTGAAAATCTCTTCTGACAAAACAACTCTAGTTGTAACCTTTATCTCCTCTATTCTAACGAGCAAACAGGTTAATGAAATAGTACCAGGATTAAATTTGGACAATGCATTACAAGATAAAAATCAAGGAACATGTGAAGATGTAAGTTTAAACCAAATAAATGACTTGGTGCTAAGACTGAAAATAGAGGGGATGACCTGCCATTCCTGTACGAGCACCATTGAAGGAAAAATTGGCAAATTGCAAGGGATCAAGCGGATTAAAGGTAATTAAAAATAGAGCTCTTTTGCAGCTTTTGTCCTTTTAAACCATTTTCATCAATTCTCCAATATAACCTGAATAGGACAATTTAACTTCCAAGGGGTACAAAATGTGGATGACAATTCTTTTTATGGAGAAATTCACCTGTAGGTCCTTCATAAAGCCACCATTCAGAATGCTACAGTAGGTAACATCCAACCTTTTGTATTCTCAGACAGAACCGAGAAACAGAACTTACGCTGTGACCATACAAATTTGAAATAATTTCCCCCCCTCATTTTAGTAAGTCACTGGGACTAGCAAGAACGAAGAGGATGGCAGCCTTTATGGCATGATGTAACTGCTCCAGGCCCTAGCACTTCCACTTCAAAAGCTAAGTTCCACCAGCTCTTTGCTCTGTGATTCGTTTCTGTTGCCTGCTGTCACAGCAGTGATATAGTCTGCAAGTTCCTCCAGACTCTTCTAGCCAAACAAAAGGATGCTTTCCAGGAAAAGCTATGCAAAACGCTCCATTACTGAATACTCTTAACTCCCAAATTGCCTGTGTCAAGTACTCTGGAAGTTACCTGTTTGAAAGGCCTTTCAGAACACTCACGGATACTTCTGGACTGCTGGGAAGTAGCAGCATGCAAACAGCTGGCTTTAGGTGGTCCAAACTGCAATCAAGCTTTTTCAACCATGTTCAGAATGAAACAGCTGTTGTTCTTTTTTCCAGGCATAGAATGAACAAGTGTTAGCAAAAGCCCCAAAGACATTCATTCTCAACTCTAACAACTTTAAGATGTGAGGACTTCAACTCCAGAATTCCCCAGCTAGCCATTCTGGCTGGGAAATTCTGTGAATTGAAATCCCCACATCTTAAAGTTGCCAGGGTTAAGAAGCACTGCCCAAGGATACCGGTGATGACTATGGAGGGAGAGGAGGAGCAGAAAAGCAGTGGGAAAATCCAATGCCTGGCTGGATGGTGGGTGGGATGTGACACGCTGAGAGCTGCTGAGGGGAGGGAGGGGAGGAACAGACTGGACTTTTCCTTCCCTCGTGGTGGGCACGCCTCCACTCAGAACCACCCACTCCCAGAAAGCAGCAGCCTCTGAGCTAGGCATTGAGCCCTCCCTGATTTCCAGCTCCTCCAGTTAACCAGACTATTCACCTACAGGAAGCCTCTTCACGGATAAATATTTCACGGACTACCAAGAGGGAACCGCACCAACCCTTTTTCACTTATCTTCCAGTTTCCCTGGATAACCAGGAAGCCATGGTCACTTACCAGCCTCACCTCATCACATCAGAAGAAATAAGGAAGCAAATAGAAGCAGCGGGATTCATTGCCTCCGAAAAGAAAATGCCGAAACCGCTGCAGCTGGGCTCCATTGACATCGAGCGGCTGAAGAGCAGCCACACCAGGCGCTCGGAAGGGCCCCCGCCAGAGAGTCCGGGAGGCAAGCCAGAGGGGAAGACCGTCACCTTCCGCGTGGATGGCATGCACTGCAACTCGTGTGTCTTCAACATCCAGAGCAGCCTCTTGGCGCTGCCTTCGGTGAGCAGCATCACGGTGTCGTTGCAAGAGAAGTCGGCTGTCGTCCACTATAACCCCAATCTCATCAGCCTCGGGGCGCTCAGGAGAGCGATTGAGGCCGTCTCCCCGGGGACTTTCAAGGCCTGTGTTTTGTACGCTCATGAAAAGGCCGAGTGCCTGAGCAACTCCAGATCTCCCCCGAAGCCGCCTCTCCCCGTAGCTGTCCACAGCATCGGGCTCCATCCCCTCACGCTGGTGACTGTCATCCGCATCGAAGGGATGACTTGCCACTCGTGCGTGCAGTCAATCGAGGGGCTCATTTCACAGAAACCTGGCGTGAAGTCGGTCTGTGTATCGTTGCGGGACTGTAATGGGACTATTGAATATGACCCAACTCTGACCTCTCCGGCCGATTTAAAGGACTCAATTGAAGACATGGGCTTTGACGCAGCCGTAGCTGGTAAGTTATTCCTTAGATTTCAGTCAGGCTTGAGAACTCCAGCCATTTCTTTAGGTTCTTGGAGGGGCCGTTTTATGCGGGATAATGCAGTCATTTCCCTAACAGCACTGGTTTCAAAGGGAAGGGGGGCTTGCAATGTAGGCACATGAGTTATGCTTCAAGGCAAGCAGTAGACTGAAGGAGGCAGTGGGCAAACAAGCAAGTGGAGAGGCGATGTCTGTTCCCCTCCAATCCTGCGCTTTTAGGTCGGTCAGTCCACCCAGAAGCTCATCCAGCAAATGGCAGGATTATTCCAGGAAGGATTGGTAAACAGTGTGCCTACTGTAAATCCATTTGTGCTTTTTGCTTTTTTGTTTTGTTTTGTGGGGATTGGGGGATTTCCGGTGGTTTTCACAACTTTTGTAACGATCCCCCTGCAGGAGTAATCCTGCTCTGCTAGAGAGGGTCCTGCAACATAGTGTTGCACTGACTGCGTCCAATTCATGTCACCTGCATTTTCCTTAAAATGAATTTAAAGATCAACCTTACACGTTACAACTTTCTGAGTAGCAAGTGGCTGTTTCTTTCCCTTTTGAGCAGCCGGTGTGTCATCTCAGTCCACTGTAGGGAATTCACTCTTGGTGCCGTTAAGGGAGGCCGGATGGGAAAAGCGCAAGGCTAGGGACCTTTTAGTTGCCCTCTCCAGTTGTCCAGAGAATGACTTGCATCCCCGTGACTTGCTCTGTTCTGCGCGCCCTGCCTTATGACTAGATGTGGTGAAGTGGGATTGGTAGCCTCCTTTCAGCTATCTTAGAGGACCTGGTCATACTAGATTTTTGGGGTGGGGAGGGGAATGCAGAAAGTCTCCATATTTCAGAATCTTTTGAGAAAATGAAAACAAAAGGAATGGAGCAGCAAGTCCAGTTTCCTCGCTGTTTGCACTTTCCTTTTGCACCCTGACAAAACCTAACATTCCCAGGCAGCATTCCCCCAGAGCTTTTTTCATTCTGCAATCCATGCTTAAGACAGCAGCCAGGGGCCCTGGGCAGAGATGGGCATCTTTTGAAGCTCATGGGGGCACATTTGGAGTTTGGAGACATTCTTCAGACAAATCAGTATGGGATTGCAAAAAATCATCATCATCATGCACTCAGACTAGTGAGCCCGCAACTTAATGCCGCCTGTGCAAGGGAACCTTCCTGGCTGATTTTTGTCTAGTCTAGTTGCTCTCTCTCAGCCTAGCCTACCTGACTGGGTTGGTGCTATGGGAGAAAATTGCAGGAAGGGGACCTGTGGGAGAGGCTTTGAGTGTCTGGAGGAAAGACAGCGACGCATCTAACCGATCAATATAAAGGAGTCTTTCACAACATGATGACAAGATGACATGATAGCCTGGCCAGTTTCAAGGTCGCCCGGGTCTTTCTTTCCTAATCCTGCAGGGTGTCTGTTTATGGAGGCATATCCTTCCCCATTATTTGTGTCTATTGCTGTATTAAAATGGGGACGCAATGGCTCAGTGGTTAGTCGCTGAGCTTGTCTCCTGCAGAGCTGACACTGTGTGTAACGGGGTGAGCTCCCGTTACTTGCCCCGGCTGCTGCCCACCTAGCATCCTGAAAGCACGCAAATATGAGTAGATTAATGGGTACCACTTGGGTGGGAAGGTAACAGCATTCTGTGTTCCTTGGCTTATAGTCATGCTGGCCAGATGACCATGGCAATGTTTTTGGACAAGGCCGGCTCCCTGGGCTAGGAAACTGAGATGAGCATCACCCCTAGGGCTGGACTTGACTGGACAAGGGAAATTCTTTACTTTTATCCACTGTGCTAGTTTTACTTTTTAATTAAAAGAAATATTCTTTAAAAACTAAGGTCAGGTGGGTTAGGGAGCTTAAGCATCCAGAAAGATCAGCATATCTACTCCTGTCATGAGAATGCAGTTGGTTGAAGAGCTGGGACCTTGTTTGCTGATGATAATTTTCTGCTGCCAGTGTCGCCAAGCCCAGAGCCCATAGTGCTAATCACGGAGCCTTCCCAGGAGAGGCTGGCTAAAACTCAAGAGAGCAAGCTGCCCAAAACAGTCGCTCACCCCAGCCTGTCGCCAGTTTCGAACAGACCAGGTTTGAAGGCACCGTCCAAATGCTACATTCAGATCACTGGTATGACCTGCGCTTCCTGTGTGGCCAACATTGAGAGGAACCTGAAGAGAGAAGATGGTAAGAAACCCTTCCATGAGCCTGACTAACATTTGCTGCCCCAGAATTTATGGCTGACGTTGACCAGATTCTCAGGAGAGCTATTCTGATTGGAACTCCTGCTCAGGGTTGAGGCGGGGGCCCATGTGGGACAAGGAGTGGGAGTGTCCTGTCTCCCCCCCTTGCAGGTGTTAACATTTGATCTTTGGGTGGTGGATCTTGCCTGTTCCACTTGGACCTGAAGGTTGTCACTGATGCAGGCTAGCAATAGTCCTTGGACTTACAAGCCGCTTCCCAGGGTTTCCCGGCCCTCTCTATGCGGTTTACAGAGTCAGCCTCTTGCCCCCAACCATCTGGGTCTTCAGGATGCTCTAAACCAGGGGTGTCAAACTCACGTCGTCACGTGACGTACCAGGACTTTTTCCCCCCTTCGCTAAACCAGGCCTGGGTGTGGCCAGCATGAGATGCATCCAGCCTGCGGGCCGGGAATTTGGCAGCCCTGTTCTAAACAGAGTTCAGAACTTTTACTATGCTAGAGTTTTTTCAAATTTCATTTTCCATATTTGTGGAGAATAAAAGGAATCACTTGTAAAAGGAGTCCCACAAAGCAAGATTTTGGGCGGCAGCAGCGCCACAGCTCTGGGCCTGGGCCAGGAGATGTGCTAAGAAAATCAGTTTTATTCTGACGAAAATAGCAGCGTGGTGTGTTTATTCAGGACACTTGATTGTACAGCATACGGATTGTTTCCCTCCCTAAATGTTGCTAAGTGTGCTTCCCTCTTTCTAGGAATATGCTCTGTGCTTGTTGCCCTGATGGCTGGGAAAGCTGAAGTGAGATACGACCCTTCCGTCATCCAGCCCCCGACGGTAGCAGAGAGGATTAGAGAGCTGGGGTTTGGTGCTCTGGTGCTGGAGGATTACGATGAAGGCAATGGCATCTTGGAGCTGGTTGTAAGCAGATTGTTTCACTATCAACACATATGCATCCGGCAGGTGTTTTTTTTTTATACCACGTACCAAAAGGATGGAAGCAGTTGGGTACCTGCAGTCTATCAGGGCTTCTGAAAAACATGGAAGTCCTGTTGTTGTTCTATCTAAGTGAGGCCCTATTGAAGTGTCAGAACCAGCCCTCTTACTCCACCTTCCCTTCTTGCTCCTCTTTAGGGGAACTTGGCCTGTCTTGGTGGATGTGTCCTTGAATGTAGGGATCATTACCCTCAAAATTTACAACTAAAAACCATTTCATTTTGCTGTCGTATCTATTTTTGCCTGTGTATCAAAAAGTTTGGGCATCTTTCTGTTACTCTTTCCAAGTTTCTAGTTCTAGTGGGATATTTATTTTCCCTTTCCTCAAACAGAAGTGTGCTTCTGTATATTTTCATTTGTTTGCTTTCTTCTCAGTGTCTATGTTAGTTTTTCCCCTGTTGGTCAGGAAGGCAAAGAATGCACTTTGCAGGATAGGGCTATGTGAAGGCTGGGAAATATAACTGCTAACTGGGTAGGTGTTGAAATGCAGAGCAAGCAGCAGGCTTTCCCAACTCCCCTAGAGAGGAGGGTAGTTTGTCCTTTGGTGGACAGTTAAAATTCTTAATCATATCTATTTATTTCTCTGTATTCTGCAGGAGTAGAAGGAGCGATTTATTTGTTTGTTTTGCTTGCTTCTCAACTTTATTACTTTTATAAACAATTCAAGATCCAACATACTTTTTCCTCCTATTGTCCCCACAACAACCACCCTGGGAGGTGAGTTAGACTGAGAGCAAGTGACTGGCACCCAGATGGCTTTCATGGCTAAGACAGGACTAGAACTTACAGTCACCTGGTTTCTAATCTGGTGCCTTAACCACAAAACCAACTGTGGCTCTATTTACCAGTTTGAATAGCAGAACAATAACAAAAGCAAAGATAAGCTAGCATAAATCTTGAGCTAGGGTTAGGGCTTTTTTAGGGAATTTATCCCCTTTCATCATGTTATTCTCTAATTCATTGTTTATCATGCAGGCAAAATTATCCTTTAAGAAACAATATTCTGCAAACAATTTTTTTCTCTCCTCACAGGTCAGAGGGATGACTTGTGCCTCGTGTGTTCATAAAATAGAATCTACCCTTATGAAAACAAAAGGGGTTTTGTACAGCTCAGTGGCCCTGGCAACTAACAAAGCCCACGTTAAGTACGATCCGGAGATCATTGGCCCTCGGGATATTATACAGATTATACAGGTAAGTATTTTTGCCAGTACAGTTTCTGTGAGCTTGCTATTTTTTGTTTTGTTTTGTTATTTTCTAGATTTATTTTTTTTCCACAAATGTCATTTTAACTAAGTAGAGGAAACTCTGTGAAAGAAGAGGCTGAATATGGATGCTGGTTTGAAGTTGGAATTTTCTGATCCCACTATGTGGATAGAACAAAATGCTAAACTTAAGACTGAAACTTAGGTTCTCTGTTTGGTTTATGTTCTTATTCTCCCACCCCCACCTCTCTACCCCTTATATTTTCTTACTTCTGATATCTTATGTTGGTTTAGGCTCTAAGCTGTTGTCAGTGTTCATTTATCCTTGTTAATTTGTATCATTCAGTCTAAAGCAACAAGTTTTTGGACAATGGTTGTTGTTAAAAAAATATGCAGAAATGTCTCAACTTATAAAACATCTCTGAAAAAGAGTCAGTTTCCCTTTGTTGGTAGTAAATGTCTTACTGGTTTTTAGATAAGATCTGTGTGGAAATGTGCATATTCACATTTTGTCTCTTTCCAGAATCTAGGATTTAATGCTACATTGGTAAAGAAAGACCGATCTGCTAGCCACTTAGACCACAAGCAGGAAATAAGACAGTGAGTCCTTTTTTGTGTTTATTTGTACCTTTGCAGTATTTCCTGGAACGTGGTTCCCCCCCCCCATAACTATATACTGTCTTTCAAAGCTTTACCTAACTTATTAAGTTATGATGGTTTATTCAATATTATCTCATCCGCTTTTTATTTAGATGGAAACGGTCCTTCCTTGTGAGCCTCATTTTCTGCATCCCTGTAATGGGGCTCATGATCTACATGATGGTGATGGAGAGTCACATGTCGGCCATGCAGGAGGCTTTTAACTGGACTCAAGAAGAAATACAAATAATAGAAGTTCACCACCCATCCATGTTTCTGGAGCAGCAGATTCTTCCCGGACTGTCTGTGATGAATTTGCTCTCCTTTTTATTGTGTGTCCCTGTCCAGGCAAGTAGAAAGAGATGGCCTGAGTCACTCAGGTGGCAGAACATAAGCATCACGCCCCACTTCCCTTTAGGGTTAGGGCTAAGGATTAATTGCGGTGCTTAATCGGGAAACACTGGCTCAGTCTCTTTGGGAGAGGAAAATGTAGAGTATACCTCTTTAGTGCTTAGGTAAAGCCTATGATTGTATGGATTGTCACCAGAAAGTGCCACAGGTCCAGTAGGCATCTTCCTTTTACATTTGACTCCACTCTTTCGCTGCTCCCATCAAAAGACTAACCTCAAGGTTCATCTATTGAAATAGTTTTCCTTTTCTGTCCTTTTGGAAGAAAGCCAAGAGTAATATTTTTATCTTGGCATTTCGAGCACCTCTGTCAACTTTTTTGTGATTCTCAGTATCATTTTCCCTGGACATACAGGGGAGACTTTGCTTCCCAGTGAAAAACCTCTAGCACTGCTAAACAAAATGCATTTCACAATTATTCTGACTTTTCTTCCTGAACCGAACATTTGGTGGTGGAGGAGGGAAAGGAAAGGAAAGGAAAGGATGGAAGAAGCAAAGGAGAAGGTGGAAAATAAGGGTGGCCCTGTGAGACTTTGCCAATGAGGCAGAGCAGCCGCGAAGAAGAGGTTTCCCTGGAACTCCCTAGCTGCTCTGCTGGATGCCCCTTGGGAAGCTGCTGCCTTGCCTGTCAAGTCCAGGGTGGATGTGGGGGTCCCTCCTTGAGATGCCCATGCCAAGGGGGGAGTTTTCTCTTGAAATGCGACAATGAGCAACTGTTTCTGTGTTTTAGTATTACTTACCCTGCTGACCTTTGCCCTTCTGACAGTTCTTCGGAGGCTGGCACTTCTACATTCAAGCCTACAAAGCACTGAAGCACAAAGCAGCCAATATGGACGTGCTGATTGTCCTGGCCACGACCATCGCCTTTGTCTACTCCTTTGTGGTTCTTCTGGTTGCAATGGCTGAGCAGGCAGTGGCCAATCCGGTGACTTTCTTTGACACACCGCCGATGCTCTTTGTGTTCATTTCCTTGGGGCGCTGGTTGGAGCACGTGGCCAAGGTCAGGGCAAAAGGGCCCTTCCTCTGGTTCAGGGGGAAACCTGGGCGGGGGGGGAAACCATGCTTTCAAATTACCTGCCATGTTCTGTGCTTACCTGGGTCTAACTACAGTTTGGGTGTTATTAATAAACGTGCTTGAAGACATATAACAATAATATAGTACTACACACACACACACACACACACACACACACACACACACACACAACAATGATAAACATCACAACGCTGGCTGCCTCCCTCTCCTGCACCCCTTCTGCCTTTTTGAAGAAGGCCTGGAAGGGAGCTCAGTGGCATCTGTGTGCATTCAAGCGACTCACAACTAGTCCCCCATCAAGCAGGAAGGGAAGGGAAACTAGGGAGCAGCAGGGAGGTGAAGGATCAGGCCATTGCACCGGGTGCCGTCTTCTAAAAACTTGAGCCCTCAAATTTGCTCAAGCTGCAGGCCTGCAGGTTAAAGTTTTTTTAATCTAACAGTGGCTGGCATTACAAACTGTTAATAAGCAGATGTATTTCAAACAGATGTCACACACCCAAAAACCAATGCCAAATGAAAGATAATGCTTTCCTTGGAACTTCGATTTTCTCTTTCCTTGCTAGCGTGTGAGGAAATTCTCTTGCTTAAAGAGTTCTTGCTTAGCCTGTGATTTTGATGCTTGCAATGCATTTCTATGGTGCTTTGAACGTAAAACACTTTTTAATCCTTTTTAGGGTAAAACATCAGAGGCCCTTGCGAAGCTAATTTCACTACAAGCAACAGAAGCAACCATTGTTACTTTAGGTCCAGATAATATTCTCATGAGGTATTTCCAGTTCTGTGGTGGCTTTTTAATGAAATATTTATATGCTACAGTGCTTCGTCCCCCGTAATTTTCTTGTAGTCTTTATTTGTGTATTGCACCACTGCAGGTAACATTCTGCCTATGCAGTTCAATGTAAAAATGTAAACGAGGCAAGAGTAGCAGCTTGACATGAATTTGCACACAAACTCCCCAAAATATCATTTCAGCTGGGGATTTCTTTATATTACTCTAGCCTCCTGCAGATGAAGAAGGCTTTGAACAGCAATTTAAAAGAAAAGAGCATTCTGTTGTGCAGGATTTAATAATCTGAAATGCTACATAAGTGTCAGCTTATGACAGCCGAAAGATGCAAAGCAAAAGGAGAAAATCTTGAAGGCTGACAATAAGCTTCTGTCGCTGAGTCTTGAATGTTCTGACTTCTCTGCAGCGAAGAGCAAGTGGATGTCGAACTAGTTCAGCGGGGTGACATTGTGAAGGTGGTCCCAGGTGGCAAGTTCCCCGTGGATGGCCGAGTGATTGAAGGACACTCGATGGTAGACGAATCGCTCATCACAGGCAAGCCGGAACAGGTTTTCCATGGGCCCTAGGCTCCGGGCTGGGGGGAAGAAGTTGTCAAAGAGTGGCCTCCCTTTTGTTTCTGATCTGTGTAGGTGAAGCAATGCCCGTGACCAAAAAACCTGGCAGTTCAGTCATAGCTGGTTCAATAAATCAGAATGGATCCCTGTTGATCTCAGCAACCCATGTTGGGTCTGACACTACCCTCTGCCAAATCGTAAAGCTTGTGGAAGAAGCTCAGACATCAAAGGTATTTAGACTACAAAACATGCTGTATAGTGCAGTGTTGGTGTGGTGTCGGCGGTTTCCGGTTCAATGTGTGGAGGTGAAGGATGTGTGCTTGTGTTTATTTTCATGGTCATGGTCAAGATGTGCACTGAAGATGGCGTTTGATTTTGTTGTACGAGATGCAGTGACAATAAAGTAAACCAATAATAACTAAGAACTAACACGTTTAGGTTGCTCTCCTGTTCGGTAGCCGTGATTCAAGAAAGCAAATTGGTAGCTTAAAGTTAGCTGCAGTATATGGTTAGGTAATATGCCAAATTGGCCTATCCAGTGAGATTTCAGCAAAATTCTCTGTCTCCTTGGGTTTGTTTGTTTGTTTTGGGGGCGGGGGGCTGCCAATAATTATAGCACCAGTAAATACGCTTCTCGCTAAAAATCATGTATATTATTTATTTACAAAGGCTAAAACCAAAAACCAGCTCAGCCTCAAAAAAGACTTCTAGAATGAATGTTGCTTCTTTTTCTCTCCTTCCCTTGCTTTAGGCACCAATTCAGCAGTTTGCTGACAAACTGAGTGGCTATTTTGTTCCTTTCATTGTTGGTGTTTCTGTGATTACACTTCTTGCTTGGATTGTGATTGGCTTTGTCAATTTTCAAGTGGTGGAAACCTATTTTCTTGTAAGTCTCTTTCCTTTCATTTTTAATTTTTGTAAAGAAATGACCCGCAAAATTTAATTAACCAAAAGGTTTGCTTTCTTAACTATAGTTCATATTCCCTTTATTATGTAAGATAGATTAATTTGAATTTAAATAGCAAAAAAAATAAGAAATATGATTCAGATGCATTGCTTCATATAGTGATGTTTTTAAAAGGTTGCTTTGCCTGCAATACTTACATTTACATTTTTGCTGATTTTTGCCTAATATTTAAACGTGATTTATGATTATCTTCTAAATACTAATAATCACTAATAAAGATCCCTCAGGTTGTGACTGGAAGACACCAGCTTAAAAGGAGTCAAGAAGAAAACGATCTGTGCTTGCCCAAAGGGACTCTGGTTCTATAGGTCTCTCAGAGTGGGAAAGGGCCATTTGGAACATCAGGTGATCACCTGCTTCATGAAGAATAAATTGTAGAGAGAGGCAATGAAAGTTCACACTTCCTGTAATAGGAGTTGAAATGTATTCCTTGAATGTTTGTCTTTGCTGGCAATTGGTGTCTGACTCTAGCTGGACAGTTTAGCGGCCATTCATAGGGTCAGGTGCTCCCAGGCCACATTGGTCCTCATAGGCCTTTGCTGTAGAGTCCTACTACCAGACAAAATCAAGGCAGAATTATTTTGAATTTGTTTTCCCACACTTTCCTCTTTCTGTGTTGATGTTACTTCTCCCTATATTGTTTGATAACCTTCTACCCCCTTCCCGTGGCGAGAACTGCACTCTTTCACACATAATACAGCTAATGTATAAAATCAAGATGACTAGATTCACACTTTACACAATTCTGGTCAATTGAATAAATTGTGGCTGGGTTAATTCAAAATGCTAAGCTATACCCCCCATTTTATTGCCACAACCGATGAGTTCCCATATTATATTAACTTGAATCCAAAAAAACCACATTTAGGGCAGTGCGTGACCTCATCAAACTGAGACTTTCTTTAAAACAGGTGCCCATCCACTCCTCTCTCTGTGTGCCAACAGGGCTACAATAAGAGCATTTCCAACGCAGAGGTCGTGATCCGCTTTGCTTTTCAAGCCTCCATCACCGTGCTGTGTATCGCCTGCCCTTGTTCCTTGGGGCTGGCAACTCCAACGGCTGTGATGGTGGGAACTGGCGTAGGAGCACAGAATGGCATCTTGATCAAAGGCGGAGAACCACTGGAGATGGCGCACAAGGTGAGACCAGGGACGGTCCTGTTTGGTCGAGGGGCAAAGGCAAAAAGATCTCGCATCTTATCCTGTGTCCAAGAACGCTATGAATCCTCCCCCCAAACCGTTTGCTGTCGTTTACAACTCTAAAGTACGGTGGGCATATGGGTGTTTTGCAGGTTAAAGTTGTGATGTTTGATAAAACAGGAACCATCACCCATGGAACTCCCATGGTGGTGCAGATGAAGATGCTAGTGGAGAGCAACCGGATTCCCCGTAAGAAAGTCTTGGCGCTGATGGGGACAGCGGAGAGCCACAGTGAGCACCCTTTAGGAGCAGCAATCACCAAGTACTGCAAACAGGTAGAAGAGCAGATCGCAGAACATCGAATCATAGGGCTGGAAGGGAACTCGGAGGTCTTCTAGTCTAACCTCCTGCTCAAGGCAGGAGACCTGATACCATCTCGGTAAAATGGTTTCCCAGTCTGTTTTGGGAAACCTCCAGTGATGGAACACTCAACTCTGGGAGTCAAGTATTCTATTGATTAATTCTTCTCACTGTCAGAACATTTCTCACTAGTTCTAGGTTGGATCTCTCTGTAATGATCTTCCACCCATTCCCTCTGGTCCTTCTGTCAGAAACTCCTCAAGTACCGGAAGACAGTTATCATGTCCTACCGAATTCTTCTCTTTGATAGGCTAGAGATACCTACCTAGGTCCTCCACCATTTGTCACAAGGTTTAGCCTTCAGATTCTTTATCGCATTTATTGCTCTTCTCTGCACACTTTGTAGGGTCTCAGTGTCTTCTTTTATATCATTGTGACCAGAACTGTATGCAATATTCAAGTGTGCCTTATAAAGTGGCATTGTCACTTCTCATGATTTGATGCAATCCCTGTGTTGGTGCAGCCCAGGATTGCATTGTCTTTTGAGGCAGTTGCAGAACATTGCTGGCTCATACTGAAAGGCTGGTCCACCAGGGCTCCTAGATCTATCTCACAGTTGCTCCTATTGAGCCAGGCACCACCTATTTTGGACCTGTGCATTTGGACCTTGCTTTTCTCCACTATTGCAACCATGATGTGTTTTCTGCACACCTCAGCTAGCTGATAAGCAAAGAGTTCAATCATTTCCCTGGGTGGCCTGTAGTGCACACCTATAGTAAAGTCATTCCTTTTTCTTTTTACCGTATTTGCTGGCGTATAAGACGACTGGGCGTATAAGACGACCCCCCAACATTTCCACTCAAAATATAAAGTTTGATATATACTCGCCGTATTAGACTACCCCCTCTTCCGCACACCTTCCACTTTTGCACTTTTTTTTTTTGAGGCACTTTTGTGCACCGTGGAAAGGAATCCCGTGAAGCCGAAAGGAGCAGCCAGCCTTCAGGCCGATGTAGGCGGGCCTCCTTCTCCCAGCTCCCAAGGAAACGAGGCGCTCAGCGGCCTCCGCTCGCACCGCCCGGCCTCTGCTCAGGTATCCGGCTGGGCTGTCAGGAATTATTACTGCTGGCGCAGCTCCACGCGGCTCCAGTCCCGTGTTCCCTCAGGAAGGGAAAGGCAAAAAGGAAGAGCCATGGCGGCGCTTTGCAACAGCAGCAGCGGCTCCTGGTTTTGCCTTTCCCTTCCCGAGGCAATGCAGGACTGGAGCTGCGTGGAGCCACGCCAGCGGTAACAACTCCTGACAGCCCCAGCCGGATACCTGAGCAGAGGCCGGGCGGTGCGAGCGGAGGCCACTGAGCGCCTCGTTTCCTTGGGAGCTGGGAGAAGGAGGCCCGCCTACATCGGCCTGAAGGCTGGCTGCTCCTTTCGGCTTCACGGGATTCATTTCCACGGTGCACAAAAGTGCCTCAGCCGCGGGCAACCGCAGTGCTTCCCAATTACTATTTGCCGGCGTATAAGACGACCTCCCCACTTGGAGGCATGTTTTTCAGGGCAAAAAAGTCGTCTTATACGCTGGCAAATATGGTAATATTTACCCAAATACTTTGAAAAAAAGCTTCCACTCTTAGTGTTGTGTATTTCTGTGGTAGGGTAGCAATTCCTTCCATATAATGTAACCTCCCTACCATCTCTTTGGTTGGGTCTGTTTCTTTTGAACAATTTATTATTTATTTTACATGGCTGCCCAACTCACTTTCAGTAACATGGACAGCTTAACAAAGATAAAAGCCCAATATAAAAAACCAGTAAAAAGCAATACTTCCCCCCCTGCCCCAAATTACCTGGCAACAATTATCAGTCAATCAAACAACCCGCTTGATGAACTCCATCCCGCTCTGGGTTCCTGAAGCCCCTTGGCAAAATCAGGACGTCAAAGTGGGGAGCAGCCTGATCTCTGCAGGGATGAAGATCATGGCCCCATCAGAGCCCAGTTCGGAAGAGAAGGAGGAGGAGTAGGAGTTGGAAGTGGCAGCATCTGATGAGATCCCCGTCTCCCTTGGCCTGTGTGGAGAGGCCAGGGACTGAGGCGGATGCTCTCCCAGGCCCCTCAGGATTGGGGGAGGGGGTCGACCGGACAGGGAGCTGCCTGCCCCTCACAGTCCCAGGGGAGGATCGGTTGCTGACCGGCAGTGGTGCCGATAGGCAGCAGATCCCCTCTGAGGAGGAACAGCTGCCTCCCCCGCTCGAGCGCAGGCAAGCCCAGAGAAGGGCCGCAAGGCTCCCGGGAAGGAGGTCGCCCCACCCCTCTTCACAAGGCACACCTGGAGTGGAGGGGCTTAAGGAAAAGCTTGGGGTGGGAGTGGGGGAGTTAGTCAGGCACAAGTGTTCGTTTTGCCTTATGCTAATAGTCCTTTGGCACTGATTTCCGGCTCTTCGCTGTATCATTCTTCCCAACATGGAAGGTGAGGAAGGGATAATAATCGATGGGCTTGATTATTTTATTGAGCTTCTCTGACGTATCTTTGATCTTTACACTTGAGAGTCAACCCTTGATGTAGGTTGCCCGGTCTACAAATGGCTGGTTCTGTTCCTCTGAGAAGCGAGTCACCAATCAGCCCCCTTTTTTTTTTCTCTTTGTGACAGTCTGAGCCACTTTCCTTCCAAGGCAGGATGTGAAATTGTTCAACTCCAGTGGTCCCCAACCTTTGCTGTTTGGCGGCCCAGAGAGGAGAGCTGGGGCTGCACTCACACAAGTTGAGCTGTGCACGCTCCAGCCAGCCACTTGCATGGATCAATTCAGCCTCGGGTTGGGGACCCTTTCTCTAAACCTTCCACTATCTCCTTCAGCAACCCAATGAGTTTGCATTTGGCGCAGATCTTTTGTGATGTTAGAAATTCTCTTCACCAACATGCCCCTGGTGAACCGTTTCCATCACCTCTTGCTGGAATAGCACTTCTGTACTCCTAAACAGATGGATGCTGAGATCGAGTACATTGTGGATAACTGCTAAGATAAATCAGAGTGAATAATAGTTCACCATTACACAGAAACATTGCCTGTCTAGGAGAATGGCAGATTTGAACTCTTTCCTCTCTTCTTCCATTGAGGTAGGGTAAATGAATTCAGATCCCATTCAGAAGTGTGATGACTGGCAGATCTTGAGTCATTCTCCCATTTTCTTATTCTTAGCCTAACTAAGAGCATGCAGGAAGTAAAATGAGATTTCAATGTGCTACCTTTGCTCCTTGGAAAAAAGAGGAGTTCAGATATAAGTAAAGCACAGGCAGGATATACAACAGCTGGACTTGGCTAGTGAAGTATTCAGATACTTTGGGCATATACTTCAAAATTGCCTGCAGATGACCGAGGTCTTCGTTCCTCACATCCTCCAGATTTGGGAAAGCTTATTATTGCTCCAAACACCCCTATATTTTATTCCCACATCTTATATTGGGTTGGAATGCAGTATTGCAAGCTAATTCTGCCAGAAGTTCAAGTCTCACCAGCTCAAGGTTGACTCAGTCTTCCATACTTCCCAGCCCATAAAATGAGGGCACAGATAGTTGGGGGCAATAGGCTGACTCTGTAAACCGCTTAGAGAGGCCTGTAAAGCCGTATGAGGTGGCATATAAGCCTAAGGTCTGTTGCTAATGCTGTTGGAATCTGGATTTGGAACTCTTGTTCCAGATGATGGTCCTGTTTTGCCCAGGTGAGTTTGTTGTGTGGTCCTTTCGTTTCTCTAGGAATTGGACGCAGATACCCTTGGGGCATGCACTGATTTCCAGGTGGTGCCCGGCTGTGGTATTAGCTGTAAAGTTACCAATATTGAAGCCTTACTCCGTAGCAAGAGTGAAACTGTGGAAGAGACCAATGTCAGGAACGCTGCTCTCCTGAGCATGGATGAGAAGGCTGACCCACTCATGCAGCCAGCTTTGATCATCAATGAGCAGGTGCCAGGTGAGTAGTGCACGTGGGACAGGTGTGTCTTGTAAATGGAAGCTTGTGTTCCTAGCAAGGGTTTGGCTTCTGGAGAGAGGAGGGGGCCCAAAACCCAACAAGTTCCGTTCTCTGG
Organism: Hydrophis major; assembly: GCA_033807585.1. Lineage (NCBI taxonomy): Eukaryota > Metazoa > Chordata > Lepidosauria > Squamata > Elapidae > Hydrophis > Hydrophis major. The sequence continues at coordinate 6,203,321 of CM066335.1, read as the reverse complement.
GTTGGCATGTTATCGTGTCTTGTAAGACAACTGTGTGGTAATACTTCCTCATTCAATCTCTGTTAATTCACAACTAAATGCAACCATGTGAATAAAATGCTGCTTGGTTGCCCCAACAGGAAGCTGCCTAGTGGGTAGGGATATACATTGCTACAGAGAGATTCTGCTTACCAGTTGGCACAAGTTACATTATGATGTCCATTAAATAGCCTGCTTTATGTCCTTGGAGTACAAGAGTTTGTAAATGAAGCCTGGGATCCTCTTTTTGGGATGGGGTTGACAGTCCATTTTGAAGACCCAGAAAGCAAAGGACAGTTGGGCAGGATGATCTTGTAGCTTTCCCTGGGCTTTATTGGCCCACCTGGGATGTTCTGAGAATGGAATCTGGTCTAGATGCATTTGCTTTGGGCTTCAAAGAAGCCACCATTTCCCAGTTCACACGCAGGGCAAGATTACTCCTAGGCAGAACTGAAAGTAAGGTGTGTTCAGCCCTGTGGCAAAGCGGAGAAATGCACAACCCCCAGCCCACCGGGGCTCTTTTTTTTGAATTTTAAATGATATGATCCAAGCTATTGTCTTCCTTACCATCTTCCTGAGACTCGTTTATTCTGTGACCACTGAAGCAAATGCAATTGACTTTGCACAATAAGTTGTTCAAGAGCTCCCAGGGGCTTTCATTTCTGCAGATGGAAGGGACAGCTGATTTTTCTGGAATACATGGAAACAGAATTAAGCATAAGATGACATCACTTACAGTTTAAAACACTCCAACTAGGGTCATGTTGATTTTTATTTTTGCTCACTGGCTCTAAGCATATTTGTGGGCAATCATGTAATCAGGCTATTCAGGTGTCATTCATCCCTTAGCTAGAAGTGAATAAAGATTCTTGCAAACTTGCCATTCATGAGCAGTGCCATTTATTATTAAATAAATCTCGGTAGGAGTTTGGGAGCATCTTTTCCAACTAACAAATACTATTTAAAAAGCAGAAGCTTTTGTGAGCTGTCACTTCCTTGATTAGAGGGAATGGCGAGACTGATGTACAATTGAAATTAGGATGAGACAGGCAGCAGAAAGGGAGAAAATGGTTCGATTATGAAGATTCAGGACACATGTGAGACAGATTACCTGGCCCCTTATCAATTAATTGCTGATGGGCTCCTAATAACCAGGCCACACACACCCCACTTTCGGCCTCCACATCAGAAGGGGACTCCCCACGGCTAAGCTCCAGGTTTCTCCTGCTGCTTCCAAGCTGAGAAGGATCCCTCCCTGGGTGGAGGCTGAAGGGGGGGCGTGGAGGTGCTCTGAGCTGCACAGGCAGGCTGGTTATTAGGAGCCCATCTTCCTCAGCACTCTTTGGGTCTGTGCATTCGGTCTCCCCACTTTCAATACCAAAGGAAAGCCAGCTGGGCCTCTCCTTCCCTCTGCTCCCTTCCCACCCCTCAATCCTACCGCGGGACAGAGGAGAGAGCATGCTAGAAACGTGTGTTGGTGTTCCCAACACACTTTTCTCTGGCGCTCGCCCGCAATGCTTCACGTCCCTCCAGGCCTGGCTTGCTGAGGGGGGCAGAGCAGCCCTGACGTCTCTGCTGCTCCCCCCCCCCCCCCCCCAGGAAAAGAAAGTCATCAGAAACAGCTCTCGCTGGGGCGAAAGAGCGGAGATTGGAAGGCTCAGGCAACAGAAAGCAGCGCTTTTCAAAGGCGGCAGCTTCTGTCTTCTCTTGCCTGGGCCTTCCTTGATCTCAGCTCTTTCTCCCCCGCGAGAGCTGTTTCTGCTCGCTTTTCCTGTGCTTTCCCCAACAACCATTAATCCAGGATGGAATCCTGGGTTCCTTCCAGCCCTATGATACTAAATCCCATAACCTTTAATAACTGAAAGGGTGCAACATGCTCCAGATTCTTGGCTGCCTTTGTTAGTGTTAAATTGTTCCTCTTTTTTTTTTGGATAATGGAAGTTTTCCTTTCAGACACGTGGATGTCTCACAAATATTCGGTTCTCATTGGAAACCGAGAATGGATGTCTAGGAACGGCCTCCTTCTCAGGAGTGATATTGACGAAGCCATGACTGAGCATGAGCGCCGAGGCCGCACGGCGGTTCTTATAGCTGTGGATGGTAAGTTTGAGGATTTGGATAGTCAGTATTTTAATTTGAAAAGGCCGAAAGGGGAGCAGGGGAAAAGGACGTGTAACTGGGTGTGTTGAAACAATTCGGCAGGATAAAAATGTTCATCGATTGGAGGGGGGGGGAGGGGAGATTATTGCCAAAGATGCACCTCAACAATTCTAAATAATGAATAAAACTCCAGAGTATTTCCGAATGACTATTTAGGAGTATTTATTGCATTTACAAGAAACATAAATGCACAATCATGTGGCAGTCTAAACTTTAAACATTGTCATTGACTATTTCTCTCTTAAATAATGCATATATATATATATATATGTGTGTGTGTGTGTATGTGTGTGTTTTCTCAAGTTTTCGCAGGTACATGTATGGCATTCAGCTTTGTTCAGGTATTTTCCCACGTCATTATAGTTGTGTTTTTAAAGTTGTAGCAACGTTTCAGCAGAATCTCATCTGCCATCATCAGGCTTCTGTATAGTGTTCATCTGTGAGTCAGACTTTTACAGTGGTTTCAGATTTGAATTTGGGGCAGCCTATTGCTGTGCCAGAATGGTTTTTTCTTCATCCTGATTGGTTGGGAGTCTTGGTCTGTGTTTATTGGTCTTGGAATTTGCTGTGTTCTGCTTGATTGGTGTTTCTAATATCTTCTGTCTGTTTTGTGGCTTTTTTTTGTCTTGATTGGCTGGCAACATTGTGTTCCTGTATTGGAGGCTTTTAGTGCAGCTTGGCTCCGAGTAAATGGACGGCTATCATTTGTTAGGAAGCTAGGTTTCATCTGGGTGCCTGGTTGGGGTGTGTTTGAGCTGGAGTTATCAGAGGGGATCTGTTTGTGCCCAGGTGTTTGCCTGGCTTGTGGTGTGAAGATTTTTTTGTTTGTGAGTGCAGGCTTCCAAATGATTGACAGTCTGGTGGAATCATCTCTTCTATTCATGCTTTCAGGTCTTTTTTCAATCTCTATGGCTTCTCTGATGATTCTGTGGCTAGGGTTTTCTATAGTGGCTAGGGTTTTGGTGCCATTGAAGTTGATGCTATGACCTGTGGCTTCCATGTGTTGGACTAGTGAGGAAGTGTGTTCCAGCTTTTTGACTGCATTTTTGTGCTCATCCAGGTGGGTGCTTATTCTTCTATTGGTCTGTCCAATTTATGTGGCCAGGCATGATGCACAGGGGACTTCATATATGCCTTGGTTTTCCAGGTCAATTTTGTCTTTGGGGTTCCTGAGGATGGCTGCTATTTTTCTGTCTGTTTTGAAGGCAGTCTTTTTTTTTTTAAATAAAGTTTTATTTGGGTTTTCACACATACAAAATACAAGTAAAACATCTTTTTTGAAAATAGCATGGTCCCAGGTTGAACTTCTTTATACAGACACAAAACTCAATTTCATGCTCCTTTTTGTATTCTGTTCAATAGCTTATATTATTTTACATTTTCTATATAGTTTTTCCATTCTTTTAATTTTCTCAATTTTATTTTGATTATCTCATCTCAATTCAAATCATATTTATACTTTTGTCTGTTCTGGCAAGCACGGATCGAAGCCTTGCAGAGGTTTCAGTCTGTCGCTGAAGAAGCTCAAACCGGAAGCCTGTTTTGAAGGCAGTCTTGATGTGATGCCTGTGTAGTATCTTACTGATTTTGTCTGTAGTGCCTCTTATGTAGGGCAGGACAGCTGTTCCATAGGTCTGTTCATCTTCTCTATTCTGGGTCTCTATTATGTCTCAGTGTGTTTTGGTGGATCAAGCTGGTGATTTTGCTTTTGTGGAAGCCGTTGGCTGTCAGGACTTTAGTCAGGGTGTTCAGTCTTTACATGTGTCTTGTCTGCCAGGCGTTTGTATAGAACACTATACAGCAGCCTGATGATGGCAGATGAGATTCTGCCGAAACGTTGCTACAACTTTAAAAACACAACTATAATGACGTGGGAAAATACCCAAACAAAGCTGAATACCATATATATATATATATTCTTACTAAACTCTTTTAGAAGGAAAACATTCGGTGTTTCACTGGAATATTTCAATCATATGTTGGCCTAAAACGAATGCCACAATAAACCAGGGTTAAGACCAGCTTGGATGAACAAAGTATTTTCCTATTTCCGTTTGCTTAAACAAATTTAGGTTTATTCTCTATGAAGTTGTGTCATTAATGTGCAAATTGTGTCCCCCCTAGACATATACACAATCATTGCCTATGAATGTATGTTTCTAAAGACTGATTTTATGGATGTGTTATTTTTCACATTTTTCCTGCAATAAAAGGCTGAAATAACGATTAAGTTTGACACATTTATTTTGACTAAAAATGAGAAATCTCCCCCCTCTTGGTTCTTCACTGCTACCCCTGTCTCAGCTCCCCAGAAGAATAATTGCCTCAGCCATTTATAGATCTGTACTTTGTTCCAATATTGATAGTTGCAACCAGAGTGAAGTAACGAGGGAGCCTTCATTGGCCTGACTGCAAGCCCCTAACCAAGACTTTTTTTTTCCTTTTTTAATCCCAGCCACATATTTGACCTTAAGTAATTTTGGCTTCTGGAAATCCTTCATATCATTTGTATAAGTGCAAATCATTTATATAAATGCAATAAGATATATTTTTAAAATGTATAATTTTCCAGTGCACCATTGCTGCTACTTTGTGATGCCGTTGTTTGTAGTCCGTCTGTGCGATCTTCTTGTAGCAACAAACCAAGTGGCCCCCTTTTTTACTCTTTAAGCTTGTTAGGCTGCCTGATCCTCAGCATTTGTGAGCAGCTCACAACCATCAACCCATGTTTTTACCTTGTAAAACACTAAGTCAGATCCCTGTTTAGGAAGGAACACAATAATGGGACAGCAGGCCTTTCCTGGTGGCCTCCGGTGCCTTCATGGGATCCTGTTTGTCTCCTAGGTGAGTTGTGTGGCCTGGTCGCCATTGCTGACACTGTGAAGCCCGAAGCGGATCTTGCTGTGCGGACCCTGAAGGGGATGGGCTTGGAGGTGGTTCTGATGACAGGGGACAATGGCAAGACAGCCAGGTCCATCGCTGCTCAGGTAAGCAGCTGGATGCCTGAGGCTTCCCTGGACGCCCCCAGTCAGCTTCCCGTCACTAATTTTCATTTAACATCCCTTACATTCCCTCCCTACTGACAACTGGAGACCAGAGTCTCTTGAAACGCAAGGGGGCCTTGGCTCACCCGGATGCCAGAGCCCAGCGCTGCCCCTGAGAGCCTCCTTGCGTTGGGTTCTTCAGCCTTCCCTCTTTTGCTTTTAGGTTGGCATCACCAAAGTATTTGCTGAAGTGCTCCCCTCCCACAAAGTGGCCAAAGTGAGGCAGCTGCAGGAAGAAGGGAAACGAGTGGCTATGGTGGGCGATGGCATCAATGATTCCCCAGCCCTGGCCATGGCTAATGTGGGCATTGCCATCGGCACAGGCACAGACGTGGCTATCGAAGCGGCGGACATGGTTTTGATCAGGGTAAGCTGTGCGGTAGAAGGAGAGATGCTACCAAAGCCTGAGAGGATGAAGGGAGAGGAAAAGCCACAAGGGGATCCAAGGGGCTTCAGCTCCAGCTCTGCTTGGTTGAAGGGCCCAGGAGGACTCCTTCAGGAGAGGCGGGTCACGGCCTCTAGGCCCCTCGTTCCGCCCTTAAACGGCTCTGACTTGGAAGGCTCTCCTAGCTGGCAGCTTTTCTTCCATTGGTGGCCAGGAGCCCTATTTGGATGAAAGGGGAAAAGGCCCAGTGGGTGGAAAGGTGAGCCAGGATTTCCAAAGATTATTGTCTATTTCCTTTGCTTGGTAGGGTGCTTATTGAGTCTTTGTGGCCTATTCTACCTAGCCTTAGGGATCCCTTTGGGGTGTCTCTTCTCCAGGTGAGAGTCAGCAGCCCAGCAGTCGAGTGGAAAGGAAAGGAGGGAGAAAGGGATGCAAAGCAGCCCTTGGGGTTACGGGTTGTCCTGCCTGCCCCTTGCAGTTTTCGGTTATCTATGCACTTTCTAAAACGGTCCAGTGGGGTTGAGTTAGCGGAGATCCTGAGAGAGAGATGCAGCTTTGTCAAGTCACCAGGAATCTAATTAACCCTATCTAAATTGATAGGGTTAATCCTGTTCAGCGATCTCTGAAACAACAACAACAACAACAACCTATTTTGCAGAATGATTTGCTGGATGTGGTGGCGAGCATAGATTTATCACGGAAAACGGTTAAAAGGATACGGATCAACTTTGTCTTTGCTCTCATATACAATCTTATCGGTATTCCGGTCGCTGCAGGTATGTAGCATTTCTTGGTGTTGAACTGCTGCATGGTGTCCTCCAGAAAAGGTCTCTAAACTGACGGGTATAGACCTAGTAAGTAAAGCAAAAAGCTGCAGGAAGTGATGGTCAAGGGAAGAAGAGGGCATTAAATTAAGAGGGCATTAACTTGTTTGAGTTAGTTTGGGTGGAGAAATTGGAGGAATTCTTGAGTTTAGGCAGACAAAATAAATAGGGGTGGGTGGGGGGACAAACTTCCTCTGTGCAAATGGTTTCCTAAATCCCCTCTTGTCAATTCGGGTTCTAGTTTTTCTCCTGCCTGCCTCCCCCCCCCCCACTTCCAGTGACAGGAAGTAGTTGTGAAAAGGCTTCACGCTCTCAGAGTCTTTGAGGTTCCTTGAACGCTGCGGTGCTTGTCCCTAGGCGTCTTCCTGCCGATTGGCTTGGTCCTGCAGCCTTGGATGGGGTCTGCAGCGATGGCGGCCTCCTCTGTGTCCGTCGTGTTGTCTTCCCTGCTGCTAAAACTGTGAGTAGCTCTGCAGATTGGGGGGGGGGGGATCTCCCTTAGCAAAAGTCGTGTCCCCCCCCTCCCCCAGGACCTGGTCTTTTGCTAAATGAGGTGGAGAAGCCGGGATGCTTTGCAGTTGCCTGCCTTCCTCGTGGCCGCCTCCTTTAGGGAAAGGGCTGGATGTGGAGGATGGTGAAGTTGCTCTCGGGGCGAGCGCTGGAATCAGGGGGAGCCTGCTCCTTGGAGGTGGGGGAAGGGAACCAGGCTCCCTTTGAAGGGCTCTGGGCCAGGGAGGCCGGTAAGAATGTCGTGTTAAACAAAAGGTTTAGTGACTGAGCAAGTGAGCAAGTGGGAAAATGTTTGGAAGCTACAAAAGCCGTAGCCGGAGAAGTCACGACGTTTTTGTGGAAGAGTTGTGCTCTTCAAACTCTGGCACAAAGGGTGCCCCTAGTGTGCCCCCCTCCCTTCCCCAGTGCAAAAGGGGTCAGGAAGGCCGGCCTCCCCCATGGGGCTCCCGGGACTGTACGGCCTGGGCCATCCCTGGCTCAAGTTTCCATGGAACCCTCCACCAATCCAGGCTGTGTTCTCCTTATAGTTACAAGAAGCCCACCTGTGAGAAGTACGAGCGCCATGCCCGCACGCAGGGGAGGTGCAAGAGCTTTTCAGAAATCAGTGTCCACATTGGGATTGACGAGGTTGGAACCGGGTCTCCGAAACTGAGCCTCATGGACCGAATTATCCACTACAGCCAGGCCTCTATCAGCTCCCTCTTCTCCGACAAGCGCTCCCTCAGCAACATTGCCCTGAGTGAGCCCGACAAGCATTCACTCCTGGTTGGCCATTCCCAGGAGGAAGACGACACGACCGTCTGAAGAGGCGGAAGAGGGCCAAGAGGTCGGCTCCTCGGGCATCTCTTGCGCTGAAGGGGGGCACTCTGGGGGTCTTTCCACCCCAGGGAGATCAGGGGGTTCTACACTACTTTGCCCCTCTTAGCAGCCAGCGTGGGGCAGAAGGTCCCCAAATGGAGCAGAAACCAGAGCTGCAACATTGAGTTGATTTTGGGGGGGAAGAAGCCAAAATAAGGGCATCTTCTGGTTGCCCAGCGCATCGTTTCTAGGTCTTGATGTTCTTTTCCTATTTGCCAAAGAAGCGTGCCTTACTTCTCCCCCGAAGCAGAGGCCTTCTCAGGAAAGGTCTCGCCTGGAACTGGGCAAGCGAAGAAGCAGAGCAGTCCCCCTTCTGGATCCCTTCCCTCCTGGCCCACTAGGGACTGGGCCCTCCTGAGGCTGTGGGAAGCCAGCCCGGCCCTGATACCTCCTGGGCCTCAGCATCTCGTCTGTCCCTCCCTCCCTCCTGCCTCCTTTGTGGCTTGCGAGGAATGCAGGGGCCGACTCAGCTTGTCCTTCTCTTCTTGCCTGATTTGCAGGAACCAAAGCTGTGCCACTCCTTCCCACTCTTGTCAGGTTTCTCCCCTTCTCGTTTTGTGTGGGAGTCCAACAAAATCAGCTCTTCCTTCTCCCTCTGACCATCGTCCAGACCCCTAAAGAACTGACGTTGCCAGTTGCCTCCCTGTTGTTCCCAGCCTTTCTCGTGGGCTTCCATCATGCTAAGACTGAGGTGTCAGGTTTGCATAGCTGGGGGCAGGGGCCTCTTGCACCGTCCTCCCTACCAGATTGGTCTTTCTCCAGTACCAACTTCAAAAGACAAGATTTGGCTTGATTATGAAGAGCTCTTTGGAGAACAAAATTGGTCTTGCACACACCTTGATGCTTTCATAATTTTGAATTGGCAAGCAAGAATTAGCCCTGTAAGCTCAACAGTGTTTTTTAACCTGACGATGGACTTGTCTTCATTTAACATGGGGAGACACACCTATCAGGATCAAAGTTCATGGGAAAAACGGTTTACTTAATTGTTTTAAGTCACAACATTTAGGCATTTTAACACTCGTTGTAAAAACAATTGGAATACCCAGCTTGAGAAATGTAGCCCAAGCCACAGCTTTTAAAAATTCTTTCTCCTCTTTTAGCCCTCCGGGAGTGGCCTCCGGAAGAAAGAAGTGTCAGAAAATTGCAGGGATTGTGCTGACAATACACAAACAAAGAACTGCAAAATTCTTTGTAGATTAGTGAAAAGCCACTTCCAGGGGTGTCTTGCACTTTTTATTTATCTTTCCTGGAAGTTGCACACAAAAAAAACATCCTGTATCCATTAAGGACTCCAAGAGAGAGAGTGGAAAAGTGAGGTTTTGTCCAGGGAGAATTAAACACTTCTTCCCGAAGCCCTTCCTCCCCCCCCCCCTTCCCAAGCCTGTTTTCGCTCTCCAGGCCCTGATTCTGCTCTTAGCTGGAGGTGGATCAGGTTGTTAGGAAACAGGGCTTACCTCTGCCCAAGATGGCCCCTTCCAGGTAGCTATGGATTGTGGTTCCCGATATCCACAGCTTTTCTCCTTCTGCTTGCTGGCCCAAACCCCGCAGCAGCAGCAGCAGCAGCCCTGAGCTTTGCTAGCTGGCCCAGGTTCCGGGGGAAGAGCTGCTTTGGGGACGGAACAAAATATGTTTGGGTTTTTTAAATGTGTATAAAAAAATCATGTTCACACAGTGGGGCATGTCTTACTATATATTAACGTAAGTAGTAATATGCCTCAACTTAGTCAGGTGAATAGTATTCTATAGTTCAAAGACTGAAAGTTCACATGGTGAATTGAATCCCGTGGTTTCAGGAGGAGATCGTCCCTTTTTCTTTCCTCCTAAATCTCTCTTCTCATCCAGTTCTCTGCCATCTTGGCATGCCTTGGTAAGATTTTTAGTGTCTATCTTGATATATTTGTGAATAAGGTTTTATACTTGACTTTGTTTCAAAGAACCCAAAGTTGCTTCTTTGCTTTGAACGTGCAATGCTCATCGAAAATGTAAAGTTACAGTTTCTGTAAAAAAACAAAACAGTTTCTTTCCTGCCTCAGGCACATTTATCAGGAGTCTTAGTTTATCTGATACCAGCCAAACAGCTTCAAGAGCAGATTTTAGAACAAGCTATGTATTTCATTTAAATGTATTTATTTTTGTTACTTGCTTCTGGTAGTTTCATGTATCGGAAACATGTTTCTCTGATTTATCTAAATTATTAGACAAAGCGTATGTATATTCAGGCATATATGCAAGTCAGGATTTCCCCCGTTTGTTCTTCCTTCCCATTTTCTATCTGGCTTTTAAATTCAAAGGTCCTTTTTCTTTCCCTTCCCAGTCCACTTCTCTTAAAATACGGTGCATCCATATCTCCCTCCACCTGGATGCATTTCAGGAAGAACCTAATTTTTTAAAAAAAGAAATGCCGAAAAAGGGGCTTCAGGGAGGCCAGGGTTAGTAGTGGTGCTTTTAATGTCCATTAGCCTCTTAGATCTTCCCAGCCAGCCTTAGTCGTCTTCACAGGTACCGGATTGGCTTCCCATCGTTCCTGGTTCCTGGCATCATCACCTAGCATCCAGCAGCCTGGCTGGCTATGATGCAAGTTGCAGCCAGAGCATTTTTTGCAGGCTCTCCGGGAGGGGGGGGGGCAGCTACCAGAGCAGACTCCACACTCCAGCCAAGACTTCTCAGCTGAGCAGCCCTCATTCAGACCAGAATTTTGGCCATAAGCAATTACAGTTGTAAACTGAGACACCCATATGACCTAACCAACTTTTTCAACTTTTTACAGCAGTGATTGAGGGAATCACAGGGTTATTGAATGAGTCCATTCTCCTGAATGGACATTTTCTCAAAAACCATTGCAAATCGCAGTCACGTGACCATGGGGCACTTCAACCCGTTGGCTGCCAAACTGAAGTACCCAAAATGAAGTCATTTGACTGGGTGGTGTGGGGGGGGGGCTGTTTGTGACAAGACAGCTGGAAGTGCTTTACAGTTGTAAGTCTTGCTGATCACAAGCCAAGGATTACCTGTAGATCTTACGCAAACATCCTTCATCCAAAATTAAAATAATGCAAGGTTTCTTTTATGGCACCTGTGATGATGAGGATTTCTGCAGGTTTTTGTGTCTGTTCTGCACATTCCATGGCAGCAGATATTCTGCCTGCTGCTGCTCACCCCAGTCTGGTTAAGAGGCCAACAGACACCAGTTGACCAAACATTTGGGGTAAATTGAGACAACAGCAAAGAGTCGGTCTCCAGATCCCTTGTGGGGATCAGAATTGTCTTTCCCAAATGAAGGCAAATGCCTTTCCCTTTTTTCTCCAGTTTGAAAAATAATTGCATGGTAGTGCTGGGTGGTTGTTGTTTTTTTAAAGAGCTCGATCTGTTTTTGCCTCCCTGAACCTCTTTGCTTCCTGCAGTCAAAAAGCTGAAGTGCCAGATCTGCCGATTCCATTTTCAGGAAACAGTCCAAGGTTGTGGAAAGAAAGCTAAAAAGGACTTTAAGCAACGGTGTGCAATATTAGTTTATGTGGAGCATATGTGGTGACCTTCTCAAGAATGTGCCTTCACTTCTATAAATGTTTATTATGCTGAAATATTGAACGATGTGCTAAATTTTTCTTTTCAGTTATACTTTCTCTTTAGAAAAATATATTGTTGCTAAATATTCTCGTCCCTGAGAATTATTTATTGCATTCTTCAACATTCTTGAGCATTTCTCCTCCATTTCAGCCCTTCAGGTCCTTGAAGGAGATTATCATGTCTCCCAAAGTCTTAAGAGAAGGTGGAGCATACCCAACGCTTGGCAACTTTTGGAGGGCCACAAATTCTCCACCAGAAGCCCCCCACCCACCCCAATGTCCTAATATCCTTTCCCCTGACTTTACTAAAGACACCCAACAATGCAGAAATATTGCTCAAGGGAAGAAACGTCAATATTTCGGGTTTCTGGCCATCTTTACCAAAATCATCCCATACCTATATAGCAATTGGTACAGGAACTCCATTGTTAAGTGATGCAATCAAAGTTCAGTGTCACACAATCAAAGTTCAGTGTCACACAACTTACATCCCTTTCCTAAAGGATGAAAGAGTGAGACTACTCTGGTTGGAAGGGGGCGCATTCATAGTGAGCAGAGGGCGCTATTCCTCCCTCCCTAGTTTGCACAAATATCATGGAATATTCAGAGTGGAAGTAGCTAATGTGATTAATAATTTGACTTAGCAGCTCAGGGGAACCTTGTGATGTGAAAATGCCAAGACCCTTAGTATATACAGGCTGGTTTTGCAAAATGGACTTCATCTGAATGATAGAAATGATTTGTTTGGTATAGCAATTGTGTTTTGCTGAAATGTTGTGTACTGTGTTAACCCAGCCAATCTGAAGATTGTTCCACCTTATCTATTTTTTTCCCTCAAATTAACACCAATATTGGAGAAAGTAAATCCTGAACAAAACTTTAACAAATGCTAATACTTTTTCCACTCAAAAGTATATATAAAGGTGTAGCCTGCAATTTCCTTGCAAGTAAGAATTGGTTGTTCTGGGAACTAAAATCTCAGTGCATCAGAAAGCTTGCTGGTTTGTATCACTCACACATGACAATTTGTCCAATATTATTAACACTATTCACATACCCGGATTTCTTAAAAGTAGCAGAACATGGAAGAGATTTGACAGAGGCCAGGTTAATGCATCAAGAAATTATAGCATGGTTTAGTTTCCACAGTGTCTTGTGAGCTCAACTATTATGCTTTTTAAACAATTGCACTGAGCCATTAAAAGTACAAGTCCAGCCAATTGTGACTTAAGACAATATTATTTACAATGATTTGGAAAACTTTTAGTTTTCCCTTCTAAACTGATATATTCCCAGTTGATATACCGTAACTTGTGCCATTCTCCACAGCCTTGGCCCAAATAGGGGTGAGAGGACATGTGCAGCTGATACTAAGATTGGAAGGACCTTATTCAGATTCTCCTTTGTTGCAAACCAGCCGCCTGGCACTTAACAAGAGGGGGCCTCCCTGATACAGGCACGCACTACTGGCTAAGAGTAAAATGCTAGCATGTCCTTTGGGCTTTGCCTAAAGGCAGACTCGCAAGAGAGGGTGAAACACCTGGAGCAGGTCAACCAACCATTGGGGGTGTGGTGAGGGCTTAGCCTGGATCATACAAAGTCCCTATCTTGATGTCGCCCTGGTAGGGTTTGGATGGCAGCATCCAGCTCTTGCTCCCAGTGCACCTGAAGGGTTGGAAATAGGTAGAACTATCCAGAACGCGCGCACACACACACACACACACACACAGAGTGTTTTTGTTTGGCTACTTTTAACTGCTAAGGAAAAAACAACTGCTTAGAAGGAAAAAAAGTATTTTCTTCATACTGTAAATACAGTACAATTACAATTATGAGAACTATGTTCTAGACATTGACATACATTCCTACACAGGTACAGAGGAAATATATAGTTGCAAAACAATAAAAACAAAACACATGCAACAGGTTTAGACCTCAGCCGCATCTCCAGGTTCAACATGTTCATGAGCAACGAAATTGGCATTTCCCAAACAACTCAACATTCTGGCACCTCCACGCTCACCTCACAGGTGTGTTTCTCCTTGGGATTAAAAACTGCAGGGGGAAAAAACTACATCGCTTTCCATTACACAACTTTGTATATCCTTGTTTCTATTACCCGAGTTTGTCTTAAACTCTTAGTCTAAAGCTTGGTTGCAGCACAACCCAAAAGGAGACAGCATCCTGCCTTGACTCATTTTCATCCCAGATTGGCTGTGCAGGAGGGAAGAAAGGGGTGTACCCCAACTCCTTCAAGGATCCTGTATAATTTGCCATCTGGATTCTCCTACTCAGTAAAGCAACCTTCCCGAAAAGCCCCCAGAAGAAAAGGTACAGCTATATGATCTCTAGGCTCCCTGATAGTTGAGAATGATTGTAAGGAAAAGATTACGGCTTCTTACAAGCAAAGCAAAAACTCAGCTTTCTTAAAACACACCGAATGTTGGGTGCTTAAGGCACTTCTCAGGAGGAAGATTATGTATTTCAAATGCTGAGTTGCAGGCTGTCATGTGCTTTGGCCTTCTCCAAATTAATATTCTGTGAGTGCTGCAAAAAAAAAAAAAAAGGTGCCTGCTAATTTAAGGAGAATTGCATCCCTCACTCATCCCACTCTTGTGTAAATCCAGAAACAGTGGGGTATTTAGCAGCACATGACCCCCCCTCCCCCCCTTTCTGACTCCTGAGGGGATGCCAAGAAAAGCACCCAATGCAACAGGCCAGCCACTAAAAGGCTCCTCTTCAGGGAGGAGAGAGTAAAAGCCCAGTCAAAGGCTTAAAACAGATGTGCAAAGATTACAAAACTTGCTCTTTTCAGCGAAGAATTTAATATCCATCAATCTGGGATCTATTTGGACAATCATTAACATTGAATAAATGTACTTCTACTAGAAATTAAATGTAAACACTAAAATGTACTTCTGTAGTGTTGATTACCCTAAAATCAAAATTTACTAAATTCCCAAAGTATACTGGTGTGGCTGGAAGTATGGGCTGGGGAACAGAAAACCTTGAAGTTTAATATCTATTTTTATTTTATTTTATTGTGAGGAAAGGAGCATTTCAGAAAATTACAAGTGTTTTCATCCACCGTTTACTATTTCTGAAAATACTGACCCTGCTGTAAATATTGCCTCAAGTAAGGCACTAAATCAGGGGTCTTCAAACTTGGCAGCTTTAAGACTCCCAGAATTCCTCCTCCAGCATGTTAACTCTGGGAGTTGGAGTCCACAAGTCTTAAATCTGCCAAGTTTGAAGGCCCTTGCACTAAATCATAGTATACAAGGATTTAGAGATACAGTCAAACCATTTGGGAATGAGAAAGTGGAAAATGGAACACAAAAAAAGAAAAGAAAAAGGCCTTTTAGCCTGGTTTCATAAAGATTCTCCTCTTTGGTGTCCAGAGATTGCCTCAGAGCCTCCATTGAGCCCGTCTGGTGGAACAATCCGTCTCCCTCAGGACTGGCTTCCTCTCAGGCTTTGTCCTCCAAAACTGGACAGTGGATATTATTCCTTATCATGAAGCTCATATGAAAATGACACTCCTAAAACTTTGCAAGACCTCTCATCAGACATGAACATTAAAGGAACAAAATTCTAAGTGCAGGCACATTGTGAAAGTCTTTTTGTCTGGATATTTTTTTCTCCAGTTCTGGAATGTTTTACAAAAATGGGACATTCATCTTGGGAGGAAAACATGGAGAGAAAGTTTCCCTTCACCTCTTGGAGGCTCAAAGATTTCGAGGAAACCGGAAACTTTTGCAAATTTAATACTCAAAACATGGCAGCACCATTGCCCGTCTCCTGCAAAAATGGCGGGCTTGGAAAGGCATTTATGGATATCCAGAGAGCTAACAAGTTTCTCTTAAATACAAACTTTTTTAAAAATACTGTAATTTTAAAAATTTAGTGCATTTAAGACCTTGGTTTACTTTCATCCAGCTGCTACCAGATCCAGTAATTTTTTAAAAAAGGTAAGGAAAAAAATTCTTAATCTAGTTTAATAATTTTGGAACAAATTATAAGTTAAGTTGTTCATCACTTTGAGATAAAAGTATATACACAAATAACAAAAGAAGGTTCCTTTATGAGACAGTAACTGTAATTTCTATCTTAAAAAAGTATCTGAAGAAATTATTCTTGCTATGTTTTCAGCATATTCTGTTCAGATAAGATACTCCACCATTTCTGCATCTTTGAGGTCCTGCCCCAAATTCTGAGGTGGGTTTTTCCGTTCTAGGGTGCTGGAATGGAAAATGGAGCCATCTGCAGATAAGAGAAGAAGAAGGCAAAGTATCACTATGATTAAACGTAAAAAGGATGGTGAAAAAACTGCTCTTGAAATCAACGGGCAAAACATTTGTCATTTATGAGCAGGTTTCACTGGCCGTCTATCTAGCCAACTCTTTTAACATGAACGCCAGTTGTTGGGTGAGGCTTTACTTGGATCCCCTTAGTATGAGCTTAAATTAGAATAGAGTGCTGGAAGGGACCCTGGAGGTCTTCTAGTCCAACCCCCTGTTCAAGCAGGAGACCCTATACTGTTTCAGATAGGTGGCTGTCCAGTCTTTTATTAAAAAAAAAAAAAACCACTGATGAAGCACCCACAACTTCTGGTGGCAGGCTGTTCCACTGGTTAATCATTCTCACTGTTAAGAAGTTTCTCCATAATTCCAGGTTGCTTCTCTCCTTGATTAGTTTCCATCCATTGTTTCTTGTCCTGCCTTCAGGTGCTTTGGAAAATAAGACCCTCTCCTCTTTGTGGCAACCTCTCAAATACTGGAATGCTACTATCAGGTCACCCCTAATCATTTATTTCTCTAGACTGGCCAATTCCTGCAGCCATTCTTCCTATGTTTTAGTTTCCAGGCCTTTGATCATTTTAATTGCTCTCTGCACTTCTTCCAAAGTCTCAACATCTTTTTTGTAATGTGGTGACCAACATTGGATACAATACTCTAGGTGTGGTCTTATTAAGGTTTTATAAACAGTACTAATACTTCGTACCTTTGCCTCTGTTTATACAACCAAGGATTATATTAGCTTTTCTGGCTCTCGTGTAAGAGAGCATCCACTAGGATTCCAAGGCAGGCTCACCTAATCTGTACTTGTACCTTTGTTTTTTTCCTTGCCTTTCTCCACATTAAATTTCATATTGTTGGATAAGGCTCATTGTTCAAATCTATCAAGATCTTTTTGGATTCTGAGTTTTTCTTCTGGAGTGTTGGCTATTCCTGCCAGTTTGGTGTCATCTGCAAATTGGATGAGTCCCCCTTCTCTTCCCTCATCTGAGTCATTTATGAAGATATTGAAGAGTCCTGGGCCTAAGACAGAATCTTGTGGTACCCCATTGCTTACCTCCCTCCCTATAGATGCAGTACCATTAAGGACGACTCACTGAGTATGGTTTGTCAGCCAGTTACAAATCCATCTGACGGTGATGCTATCTATCCCACTTTCTTCTAGCTTACCAAGAAGCAGGTTGTGGTCTACTTTGTCGAATGCCTTGCTGAAGTCCCACCCAACAAAGAGGATGAGGGGGATTGTGCAATGAGGAGAGCGGTGACACCGCCCTGCTTGACCTCTTCGAAGGACTTCAATACTAAAACAGCAGCATTGACTGTCTGAGTGGCTCTGAGAGGGGAGGATCTAGCATGCTCCATGCTGCCATGCCCATGTTCTGTGGCTGTCAAAACCAGAAACCCTGCCAGCTTCCAGCATCCTGCAGATGGAATGAAACTAACAGGGACTCCTCATTATCGACTGAAGTTATGCCGGTGATTAGAAAGGAACTTTGCAATCCATTCCCACATTGATGATCTTATGTTTGTCTATCAAGCAAAGGAAAGCTGAAGTTCGCTCGTAAGCACCAGTGTGCTTTCTCTTAGTGACCACTCTGCTTAATGACCGAGTTGCTTGTCCCAATTTTGCTTCCTAGGCGAAGATGACCTGCACAATTCCCACCCAGCCAGGAAGGCCTAGAATTCTGGGATCCAAATGCACCATCCTGGGGAGGAGCACTGCACAGGGGACCAACTCTTTGTCATTCCTTCACTGCTCCTCTCCCACCGGCAGTTCTCGACCGAAAGCGTGAAGCCCACATTCCCCGGAGGGAGAGGCTGCATTCCAGGAGATCAAGAGAACCTGGAAGTGCGGGGAGTTTGGTCGGAAGAGGTTGGAGACGGCTCCTGCCTAGGAGTTCTCAGTGTTGATAATTAATGAGGCAAGTAGCATCTGCATCAGCTTGGCCAGGTTTCTGTCTGCAGGTGAGGAACAATCCAGGGAAGACACTCGGCATACCTTCCCTGAACTTCAGGCAGCAGCTTTGGGCTGCAGGACCTGCAGGAGGGGAGGAGGCGGCACTGGCCGGTTTGCTCGACCTCTGCCGCGTCCAGTGCTGCAGGCCCAATTCAGAGTAACACCCCTCCGTACCTGATTTGTCTGCCCCATAGGCCAGGTTCACCCCTGGGAGTCTCCCTGGCGTGGGGGCCGCAGGGGAGGCGCCAGGGGCCTTGCTCTGCTCACTGCCCCGGTCCGTCTGCGTGCTGCAGTCCCGGCTGCCCGTTTTGGAGTGCACCGAGAGCAACGGGGTGGAGGGAAGAACCGGTGACGGGGTGGAAGGGATGGACTCCGAGCGGCATTCCGTTCCCAGCAGAACACCTGGCAGGGAAGAGGGGCAGGTGGTTACTTGGGGTTTGGCTCTGCCATGGGCCGGGGCCTGGCTGCTGACCCTTGCCCATTCAGCCCTCCGGGGAAGCCACTTTACCAAGCAAGCAAGCAAGCATATGCAGGGCTGAGAAAGGAAGCAGGCATTGCACCTGCTGGTTGTGTCCATTGCAACCTGCAAGCAGAGCTGAATTCCACATCGGCAGCCTGTAAGGAGTCAGGCAGCCATCCAACAGGCTTTAATCCTCCTTTCTCTCCTCAGAGTCTGTCAACTTATCCTTATCTTTCCAGATGCCACTCCCAGAAGCCACTTTCAAAATCTTTGTTAAAATGTAAATCTTGCAAGTAGCGTAGTTAAAAACATCATGGGGAATAGGAAAAAGATCAGCCGCAACACAGGGGAGTTGTGGATTGCCCCGCTCTCTGTGTCATTATGGACACAGATTCCTTCTCGTTTTGGGCTTTCTTACTTGATTAATTAAAAAAGAAACCTTTATTGGAAAAAATTAAGTATGCGTAAATTTGGAACACTTTACTCAATCTACATGGAACAAAATTTCATAACTTGTAGCAAATAAATGATGTCGGCCTTTGCTTCAGCTGCCAGAGGCCCCCAGGCCCCAAATGGCAAGCCTCTACACCCACCACTCCACCCAACTCCCGTGGGGACGGTGCAATATTTCACAGCAAATAATAATAATGGAAGTTCGAAACTGAAAATGCACTTCATGTTTTCAGTACATTTTTTTGTGTTTGGTGATTTTAATCAAATTTTATTTACGCTCCAAGATCAAACATATTAGGAGTAATTGATCTTTCAATACTAAAATAATACTAAGATACTGGCATTTAGCTCTGAGATTTAAAAGGCATGTAAAAACCATTTCTTTTTTCTTTTTTGGTTTAAAATAACTTCTGCTTCTTTGGTTAACCTTTCCTCAATAAAATGCAGAGCACTCACTGTATGATTCTTGCAATTTCTACCTATTGATAATCCTTTTTTCCTTTGGCTGGTCTATTCAAAGAAAATGAATGAATCACCTAAGCTGCCCTTCCAGCTCTTCTCCTCCCTCTTGTCTTCCAGGATGGGGGGGTTGCTGAGGGTGGAAGAGTGGGAGAGCAAGCCAGAGCCAGCGTTGGAGATGGAGATGAGGGACTTGGCCGGCCGCATGGAGGACAGCTGGTCAGTCTTGCTGGCCTCCTTCCGGGACCGCTGCTGGAGGACCTTGATCATGGCGTCCTTCTCAATGATCTGAGCGTGAAGAGTCTTGATTCTGAAGGGGGGATATAAAAGAACAGCCTCCTCATTTCAGTCACCCCTGGGTTTCTCAGGTTACAGAAGTTCTCCCAAAGGGTCAGAAAATTGGAGCCGTTGGAGTCATCGGATGGCTGGCGACCTCAAGCCTCTCTCTAGGCCAGGAAAGCTGCAGGTTCCGAGGCCAACATCCAAGGAATGGAAAGAGGACGTGGAAGGCCCTGAATATGATGCACTGGTGCGTAAGCAAAGGGACTTTCCAGGGAAGCCCTGCCAAGCCACATCAGCCTCACTCCCACGTTTCCAGAAGAGGAACTGAACTCACTCTAGGAAAAAACCCCAAAAGGGAGAATACCGAAACTAAACACTAACTCCACCTACAAAAGCAAAAGACGGATCCAGCTCTTTCCCCAAGTGTGATTCTTCTTCCACTCCTCCCAAGACTTCCCACTTGCAAACGGAAAGGCCCGGATCCCCGTCAGAAGGGAAAATTTAGTCAAGGAGCAGAAACGTTAACGATCTCCTTCCTCCGCCTGATTGCAAGAGAAGCTCCTTCGTTGCTTTGCTTCATCTTGGGGGGAGGGGGGACAGGAGGGGGGGGGGAAATGCTAGAATGTGGGTTGCCAATGTCTTTCCCTGGCACAGGGCTTCTGCCTTTCACCATCCTGAGGATTAAAAACAGGCAGGAGGACCAGATTTCTTTACCGCTCGTTTACGGGATGAAGACACTGCATGTGCACCGTTCTCCCAAGAAAGAGCAGAATGGAGGACAAGGTTCTCTTTGGGGAATGCACCTCCAAGGGGCCTCTTTGCAGGACTTAGCAACCAGCAAGCATTGGGTTGCCGTAAACCAGGGGTGTCAAAGTGGATTCCTTCTAGGATCAGCATTGCAATTCTACTCCGTCGGCTGGCCCCGCAGGCCACATTTAAGCCCCCTGCAGTTCCGGGTTCCGGGCCCTGAGTGACACTCCTGCCCTAAACCCATTGAAGGCTTTCTAGGTCAATGCAATCACCTCACAAGCAACTGGCCCTCGATATAGATCTTTCAGCTCTGGAACCCGATGCTCTACTGTGTGTCAACTCCCACTCGGCCACTTTTCATGCAGAACCTCCTGCGGTGGAATGTCGTCTGGATTCCCGAGAGGGAGGAGGGAGGGAGGGGCTGCATCCCAGAGGACCAAGAGGCAGTTTAGACAGCTTGGTTCGGAGGAAAAGGGTCAAGACAGCCCCCACCCCCACCCCCGGGAAGTTCACAGAGCACACCTTTAACGAGGCAAGGAGTTACTTGAGTTTGGCAAGATTTCTGTCTATAGGTGAGGACCAATAAAAGAAGTATCCCTCCGTAACGCTTCATTGGTTTTTGGAGCCTGGCACTTCCTGAGCGGTCAAGAACTCCATGGATTCCTGGGTAATTCAAGAATTCTGGATTTCAGAGTCCCACACGATGCAGAGCGGAAGAATGAAGTGGCTGCCCTTACCTGCCCTCCATGTCCAGACACCTCCGGTTGGCCAGAAGGATCTCCTCCTCTTCCTTCTGAATGCGAGCTTCCAGGGAAGTGTCATAGCTGGTGTTGGGCGAAGGGCTGATTACGGTGGTGTCCCTGCAAACAGTATTGGATGGAGAGTCAGGGGTCCCTGCTTGGCTTTGAGGCACAGAATCTTCCCATTTACCAGGCAAGAAAGAACCCAACTTGTTCCAGCATCAGCAGATCTGCAAAACGCAGCTGGCTGAATTAGGCCCCTTCCCATTGGAGAGCAGGGCAAAATAAGACCATCCAAGTTCCCCTGCAAAAGAAATCCCCCATATGCGGAACAAAAAGAGTTGGTCAGATTTTGAGATGCAAGAAAATACGCGTGTCTTTTAGTTTAAAGGTGATGTACGTGGCAAGGGATTCGGGTTATTACTGACCGTAAGGCAGCTTCCCTTACAGGTAACACGGATTTTCTAAACTAGCTAAAGGTGGTTTTTTTGGGGGGGAGGAGGGATGGTTTGAGGCCGCAAACAACATGGCCCCTGTTCTCACAGGCATCTTCAATCTCTCGTTGCATCAGGCCGTGGTTCCATCCTGTTTTAAGACTGCTCTCATTCTAACAGCAACCCCCCCCCCCCCAAAAAAAATCTGTAATCGCGTCCAGGTGCTTTCACTTCCATTATGATGAAGTGTTTTGAGAGATATGGTTTCACGCCTTCTCCCTAACATTTGACTCATTACAGTTGGCCTATCGGAAGAACCTCTCTGTAGATCAGGGGTGTCCAACCTTGGCAACTTTAAGACTTGTGGACTTCAACTGCCAGAGTTCCTCAGCCAGCTGGCTGAGGAACTCTGGGAGTTGAAGTCCACAAGTCTTAAAGTTGCTGGTTGAGGAACTTGCTGGCTGAGGAATTCTGGGAGTTGAAGTCCACAAGTCTTAAAGTTGCTGGCTGAGGAACTCTGGGAGTTGAAGTCCACAAGTCTTAAAGTTGCTGGCTGAGGAACTTGCTGGCTGAGGAACTCTGGGAGTTGAAGTCCACAAGTCTTAAAGTTACTGGCTGAGGAACTTGCTGGCTGAGGAACTCTGGGAGTTGAAGTCCACAAGTCTTAAAGTTGCTGGCTGAGGAACTTGCTGGCTGAGGTACTCTGGGAGTTGAAGTCCACAAGTCTTAAAGTTGCCAAGGTTGGAGACCCCTGCTGTAGATTATGCTTCTTTTGAGTGGTGGTGGTGGGGGAATGAATGAGGATATATGTTTAAAAGGGGATATAAATTGGAGTCAGCATAATAAGCTATAGACTAGAAGGGGGAAGGAAGAACTTGGGTAAATACTTGCATTTATTACACGCTCAAAATGTATCGTATTAATTGGAAACTGGATTTTCCCCAATAATCAATTATCTCCTTCATTCTCTTTGGGTTTGATCTGCCAGGGTGAAATTGGAAGTGTTGGTGGTTATGTGAGCATTTTGCAAGCTGCACATTTCTCCTGTCAGATTTTATATGATTTTTGTTTTGCAATGTTGTCTCAATGTGTGTGTGTGTGTTGTGTGTCCATCCATGTGCACACTCTTACCGGTGAGCCGCCACAGTGGCTGCTGCATCCAGCGCGAATTGACGCATGACGCTTTCCTCCAGATACTTCTGCTCCCACTTTGTCATGTCCGCCTCCAGAGCCAGAATCCGCTCCTCCTTCTCACGCAAGAGCTCCATCAGGGCACCAGCGTTGTACTCGGAGGCGGCGTTGGCCGTCTGAGAGCTTCCCTGGCGCTGGCAGGAAAAGGCAACAGAACAAGCACACTGAGAAGCGTGCAGAGCGGTAGCAAAAGGGGATGCCCCTTAAGAAGTCGAGGTGGGGAGAGGGACACACGAATGACCCTGGACTGGGGGGGCCTCCACAGTCCCTGGCAATTCCAGCCGTCTCCCTTGAGCAGCGAGTGAGCGGTTTGCTCTCTCCACGTGGCCAGGAAGTTCCACCCCTCACGTCAGGGGTCTCCAACCTTGGCTCCTGGAAGCCTGGCGGACTTCAACTCCCAGAGTTCCACAGCCAGCAAAGCTGGCTGTGGAATTCTGGGAGTTGAAGTCCACCAGGCTTCCAGGGGCCAAGGTTGGAGACCCCTGCCTCACGTTCTCCAAGGTGGCAACAACCACGGGGTGCCTCAGGTGGCGACTCTCTAGCAACAGTCAAAATCCAAACCCACCCACCCACCTGGTGACAAAAGGTATCAAAGGTCAAGGCAGGAAGAAGGTTCCTATTTAGGGACTGGCCACACAGCATCTGTCGCACCCCAGATAAAGCAAAATGAAACAATCACGATGAAATAAATGAATGAAAAAAGGACCCCAATGTTGCGAGAGATTTTGAAATCGTGGGAGTTTTTCTTTCTTGCATTTGGAGATGAGATTGCAGGAAGTTCAAAAAATATTTGATTATCCTGCAAGTGGTAGAATTACTTTAAAAATATAAAACATTTCCATTTTTATTGCGCGTGACACATGGATTTGGCAACTCCTCCAGTTAAAGTAAAGCCTGGCTCCTGGTAAAATCGCGAAGAGGGTTGCCTCTGCCTTCTCTGGCAAGTCCTATTTTTTAAGCTCTCTATTCCAGCCTAGAACTCAGAGCATTGCTGGTGCTCTTCCATCCATGTCCAGCCCCATTTAACTTCCTGGGGGGGATGGCCAAAATTATCTCAAGAGCTGGCACTTCTCCGGTTTTTCCAGTCTGAAGGAAAAAAAAGGCTTTTGGTTTTCCACCTCTGTCTGAAAAAAGAGCCCTTGACCAATCAGCTCCAACCCCTCGATGTCCCCAGACTGGACTAAGGTACCATGCCCTACAGGGGGTTGCCCTTGAAGATGCTCTGGTTGGTGCAAAATGCAGCAGGGGAGGTGATCAGAGGTGACACCTCTGCTCCCCAAGCTGCAGGGCTGTTGCCAAGAAAGCTCCCGGGTCCAGTCTGAAGTGCTGGTATTGACCCTGAAAGCCCTTCATGGCATGGGGCCCGTTCATTTGAGGGAGCGGCATCTCTCCCCAGTTCTATCAGGTCTTCCGGGTGGCATCTGGGGACCGAGGAGACCTGCCTTCCCTGGGTTGGCATTCTCCTTGGGGAACATCCTTCCCCCTGAAATCAGATTCCTCCCCTCCCTTTTGACCTTAGGGGAGGATGGACCTCAAGAGCTGGCGGGATCATCAGGCCTGGGCTGCTCAGGGAACCGGAGACAGGTTCAGATGGCTCCGTTTGGTGGCCGTTTAGGGTCCTGTCTCTGACTGGGGGGGGGGGGTGTTGCAGATTTGTTCATACCAGTGGCCCCCAACCTTTTTTGTACCACGACCCGGTACAAAATGTACAAAATGATCCACAGACCAGTACCGGCATCAGCACGCATGACCAAGACAAGGCGAGCCGAGCGACCGGCCAGCCAGCCGTCCCCCGCTTCTCCCTGCCACCTTCAACTCCTCCTTTGTACCTTCTCGCGGTCGATGGGCTTTTCGGGCTCTTTCTTAATCTCCTCCTGAGTAACGCAAGACTCCACCGCCATCGGGACGGCTCTTCGTTCGAAGCCGCCCCGCCCCCCTTCAACGAAACTAAGGTGCGAGGAGGATTCCTTCAGCACCCAAACGCCACTTTCCCACCAACGACCGACAAGCTCACCCGGAAGCACTTTCTCAAGCGCCGTTGAAACAAGATGGCGGTGCCCAAGCAAAATAGGCGGCCTGGTACAACATGATCCACGGATCGGTACCGGTCCAGGGCCCGGTGGCTGGGGACCCCTGGTTTATACCATTTATTTCTTACTGAGGATTATTGCATTTTAAAACATTAGTGGTTTCATCCAATTGTGTGCCCCTGAGAGTCGCTTTGGGTGAAGTGGGTGGCTGCCCCAATTTGATTAACAAACAGCGACTTCTGCCTGGGCTTCTCGGATGCTTCCCAATCGCTGCTGGAGGGCAGCAGGAGCTGCAAACCTGCCTTTATTTACCTGCTGCATGCGGAGCGATTCCAGTTCCCTTTCCAGCCGAGTCCTGAGCCGGTGCTCCAGCTGCTCCCGCTTCTCACAAGCAGCCTGCAGCTGAACCAGCGCCTGCTGCATCTTCTCCACCTTCTCCACGTACACCTGCTTCTTCTTCAGCTGCAGCAAAGGAGGGAGACAGAGGAGAAGGAGAGTTCCCACTTACAATTTTTATCATTGGAGATCTTGCCAGGGCTCAGAAGGCAGTTACTGAATCTCTCGCCAGATTTCTAGCCCAAATGGCAGCATCTTGGGGGGAGGAATGCCCTTGTTAAGATCGGCGCAGCTGTGGCGCCTCTTGCCAGGCTCAAAAGACGTTGGGCTGCCTTGAGGCACTGCGGAAAGGGGGGCTGCCCACCGAGTCCCACCGCAGGCCTTCCAGGTCAGCTGGGAGCCAGGGAGGCCCATGAAACAGGAATGGAGGAGACGCCCCGGAGCCCAAGAGGGACGAGTCCTGCTCTTGGAGAACGACATCCAAAATTAAACAATACAAGAGCCCGATTTGCCTTCAAAGGGGGTCTGGAAAAGATTAGGGAAGCTGAGGAGAGCCAGGAAAGAAAGGAAAACACCCAAGTTACAGGATACAAGCAAGCCAGAGGCCTCCGGCGGGCGTCTCTGCCGAAAAACAGCTTAGCTAAGCACACCTTCCTCACCAAACATCCTCAACAATTACCAGCTCAGAAACATATAAATAAAGAAACTTTAATCAATCTTTCTATAACAGCTTAATCCCTGCTATCAGTTTAACTAGAGATCTTCCAAATTCACTTTTCATTTTCAATTTGTCTGGGATTACACCATAAATCCAACACAGGGACGATGGTTTTAATGTTTGGTGGAGCTCAAGTCAGGCTGCTGGACCTCGCCTTCTCCCGGCACAGCACGATGGAGGTTGGTTCTCCTTCATAGAGGAGCTTTCACATAGATTGCCAGGAAGAAGGGAGGCCTTCACCTCTGGCAGAGTTTCCACCCCAAACCCAATGAGAAGTACAACAAAGCAGCCCTTCCACACGGGACGGCATCTCATCTGCCTGAGATGGAAGCAGGACAGTTGTCTCCCTTCCAAGACTTCTCCTCCTTTTCTAAGCAGCTGTGAACAATCCTGCCTTCCCCCCGCCCCAACGTAAAGTGAGCTGCTAAGGACGGGCTGCTTGGTGGGGGGAGGCAACAGCGGCTACAGCTGGAGCCCAGCCCTGCAGCATCTCATTCCCACAGAAAACCTGGCATATTTTGCAAACTACACTGAAAAGTGGTATGAACTTTGCCAAAATCGTCATGGATACAGCAGAGAGTGTTGGAAACAGCCACTCAAATCTGGGCTCTTCTGTGTCTCACGTAAGGGAAGACAAGGCATTCAGGAAGTCCCCAGAAAGGAATTCTCCGAGCTACGAGTCCTGCTCTTGGTATTGCAGAGGCAGCGCCTCCAACCCGATGACTCCCCTCTTTAAGGGAAGGGAAGCGCAGTAACAGCACAGAATCTGCTTAGCCAGCAGAAAATTCCGGGAGGCTGTGGGCCCCAAAACAAGGAAGCTAAGCGCATTGCCAACTTTCCCTTTACAAATGCAAGCTAACAAATTCTGGGAGAGGCATAGAGAACTGATGCTCAGGTTGCGCAGAGCAAAGAACTGGCAACTGGATCAGTTCCTAGGAACCTCTCTGAGTAGAGAGAGGACCAGAGATGGCTCCCATGGGCTCCAGGTGGCTGCTTCTGATGAGGGAGGGCCAGTGGTTTTCCACCAGTTTGACTGACAGGAAATGACGGCTTCAGCCATCTTGTTTACAATCGTGGCAGAACTCTTTAAAGGCATCAAAGCTCACCAATCTCACTTTTTCACACTTTCAAGAGTTGCCTTTTAACCATCTTGAAGCTATGAAAGAGTTCCTCAGAATGACAGGTATTCATCAGGTGAATTTATCTTTCACTCTGAACAGAAAAAGGGCTAATTATATATTAAGGAACATAAAGATTTTGAAATAAACAGCAAAAAACTGAATGAGATTTTGATCTAAGAAAGTTATACATGGATTAAGAGGCCAGATAAATTAGGAATATTGACATCTGCTATAAGATTTTGGATTTAACAAAGAAAAATAAAGGGTTTCCTATGGGAAAGAGACATTTTGGCTAGCCTGACTATTGCAAGTCATAACAAAAATAAGTGATGATTTTAGAATAGGACAGTAGAAGAGACAAAACATTTTAAGCAGAAGAAAAAAAAGTGTGTGTGTGTGTGTGTATCTATATATATGTATGTGTATGTATATGTATGTATATATGTGTATATATATGTGTGTGTGTGTATGTGTGTGTGTGTGTGTATCTATATATATAAATAAAAACCTGGGCTTCTGGCCAGTCAATATCAGGACTTACAAATGACACAAAATGTCATAACATCAAAAATATTAAAGATGATCTCTGAATAAGGGGGCCACAAATTAGTAACTTATAATGTCAACACTGTCATTAATAATACCTATCAACAAACTAAAATATATTAATGAAGGAATGTCAGATGGGAAACAAATTTTATCTGACAAGGCAGAGAAAGTACCAAAAGAAGAACTATAAGTGAAGGGCCAAGAGATCCTTGACTTACGACCACAACGGACCCCAACATTTCCATTGCGATGCAAGACAGTTATGTGATTTCCCCCCTATTTTGCGACCTTTCTCGTCACAGATGCCGAGTGAAGCACTGCAGCTGTTAAATTAATAACAGGGCTGTTAAGTGATTCTGGTGCCTCCCCTGACTTTGCTTGCCAGAAGGTCGCAGAAGCTGATCACGTGACCCCCGGGAGACACGGCAGCCATCATAAAAATATGCCAACTGACAAGTGGCCGGATTCTGAGCCCATGACCAACGGGGAGGCTGCAACGTTTGCAAGTAAGAAAAAAGGAAGTGACTTCATAAGTCACTTTTTTCAGTGCCCTTGTAACTATAAACAGTCATTGGACGGATGGTTGGAAATCAATGACCTTTTACTGGATATACAAAAGAAACTGACTGAAGTTTTAAAAATTAAACAGAAAATACAAGGGAATGACCTAGAAAATGTGTTCTTATTAGAAGTACAAAAGAGACTTTGTTGAAGAAATCTGTGCAATGGGATAAAGAGGAATTGAGGAGAAATTAAATCCCACAATATTTGAGTGAATTAAAGGTCAAGATTGTTTGAAGTGAAAGCAAGGAATATAAAGTTGGTTTAGGTGATCAAGATAAAATAAGAAATGAATATGCTCACTCTAAAGTTGAAGGAGAAAGAAGACTCTGAATATTTTTTAATTTGGCAGAAATGGTATGATTGGATCATGAACAGAAATAAGAAACAAGATGTGAAGATTAATTTGTAAGAGACTTCAAGAAAATGAATTGTAGATATGTAGAGTATATAAGAATATAATTATTGATAAGGATATTAATTAGATATTGACAAACGTATATGTGACGTATTAAGATTTGTAAGATAAAAACTTTTGTCGGTGTCAAAAATGCTGTTGAAAATATGATTTGAGTTGTAATGATGGAAATGCAATAAAAATATATTTTTTAAAAATGTTATGTTTGGCTATTCTTTTTGGACTTCCAGCTGATACCAGGACTGCAAAGATTATGCTTTTTGAAAAGATAATTTTTTGTAACCTTAAGAGGGGATGACGCTAAACATTTTAAGCGTCTTATAAATAAATGAGGCAGGCAGAAAGGAACCAAGAGCATTTTTCACCATTTAAAAAAGTGGGGGCTTCTTTAAATAAGTTAATGGAAGGCTTTTGTGTTCCTTCTCTTCAGTTACTTAAAGCACAGTAATCTTGCAAACCAGGGGGAATGAAGAAGTACAGGACAATCCAAAGGTTAGGAACACTAGAAGGGAATGAAAACTGAATGAAAGGCAGAGAAACAGTATAGAAATAACTTTTGGAAATTCCGAGTCTTTATAACGAGATTTCTTTCTAATAGGAATAAGTATTGTGTATTGGTAAAAGTCAACCTGTTGCTGCCTTTACCAACCACTGAGAGCTTCACTGCCATCCATGGAACTCTCAAATTTCTGGAGGTCTAATTTGTAGCCCTCACGACAGCAAAATATAAATATATAGGGCTGTTTGTGAGGGACCCAACCTTACACAGGATCTTACTAGAGCCAGATGCTTGCAATTCATTCCTTTCCAATCTGCTTCAAAATCAGTCCTGGGACTCCACCAGATATTAGATCACCAGTGTATCTATACTAGTAATGGTACTTTAATGCCAAATTACAGACATCGATTTCTATACCGTGGGTCTTCTCTTCATCAAAGAAAGCCCATGAGGATTCTCATGCAAGATTTCAGAGGAGGAAGCCAATAATTTCAGCTAAACCTTTTCTCTAATGAAAATTCTTCTTTTGTGCTTTTATGGGACTGCCAAGGAGGAGAAAGAGAAATCACAGAGAACACCAAGAAACCAGACTTGCAACAGATCATTACGAGGAGACGACAATATATTCCCCTATCACCTGAAAATTGGATCTTTCTAGGTCCCATCAGCCCTGCACTTTCTCCAGCCAAAAATCTGGAAAATGTCCCCCTTCTTAAAATGGAAAAACACTACTAAATCACTTTATGGCTTTGAGGAAAGCAAAGCATACAGCTCTTCCTATGACCTCACCAAAACATTCTGCAATTTTTTTTTTCTTCCTTACTGAACTGGATCTCAGATATTCTCTGCTATCATTGGCTTTTAGAATAGAATAGAGCTGGAAGGGACCTTAGAGGTGTTCTAGTCCAACCCATGCTCAAGCAGGAGAACCTATAGCATCTCAGATTAAAGGGCTGTTCAGTCTCTTAAGAACCTCCAGGGACGGATCACGCACAATTTCTGGAGGCAACTTCTGTTCCACTGGTTAATTGTCCTCCCTGTTAGGAAGTTTCTCCTTAATTCCAGATGTTTTTGTTTTAATCTTGAACCTGAAAAAGTCTCTGGATGCTTGCAATGCACTGATTAATCCTGCAATTTCAAGTAGGCCAGTGGTGTCCTTCTTACTATTAAGACAGTGTTTTTCTCAAATTTGGCAACTTCGCAACTTCCCCAGTCTGCAAGGGGATTGAAGTTCACACATTTTCAGGTCACCAAACGCTGAGAAACACTGTATTAAGGACTCAGTCAAAACTCCAAGGATGCCCGAGAGCAAAATGGGAAGACTTACTTCTTCCTCCAACTTCACCACCTTGGCCTGCGCGTTGTTCAGGGCCTGGTCCCGGATCTCAATGTGCCTCCGTTGCTCCTCATTAGTTGAGCGAACCCCAGCCAGCTCCACCTCCAGCTTCTCCTTTTCCCGCTGGGTTTCTTTATCTGTGCAGGCAAAGTAGAAGTGGGGAGGGGGGAGAGAAATACGGCTTTGAGAGTAGAGTTCAGAGGGCGAGCGATGAGCTTTGCAATGAAGGGAAACGTGTTTCAAGCACATTTTTCAAACAATGATGATGACACTCTTATTGTCATAGGAGGACACGAATTGCATTTCTTCAATTATGTTTCGGAAATTAAGCAGCAATAAACAAAGGAACACTCTTTCTCCCTGTGTGTGTGTGGTTGTGTATGTTTGCACAGGGCACATAGGTATGTATGATTTGGGATCTCTTCTTTCAGGAAATCTTGTTTGCCAGAATCTGCAAGGAGGATAGGAAACAAGAATTCTTCCCTTCCGATGCTGTCCAGCAGCTGATGGTAGAGTGTCCCTGATGCTCTATTTTCCCTGAAGCCCTCATAGCTGCTTTTACTAACCTCGCCACCAAGAACGGAGAACCCCAAAGCTGCCGGGAAGAGTATGTGGTTGCCTCTTGGCAGAAATGGAAGATTACCTGATCTAGTTCTAGACAAGTTCATTGCGTTCTGCTTCCAACATCTGGCATCAATCAACAGCTTTCCCACATTATTTCTACATTATAAGGAAGAGCAAAGCAAAGGCTGATGGGAGACCTTTGCCCTCCCTCCCACATGGTCCATTGTGCATAATGACCCCTCCAGAGTTCTGCCCTTTGAGACCGGCAGGCAGGGATGGTGGGACAGCAGAAACACCAGGGAGCATGACGCATCCAGCCCACAGGCCAGGAGCCTGACAGCCCTGAGGTAGAACATCAGCAAAGAAAGCGTTTCGTGACACTTGACGTCATTTTGAGGTTCAAAATGTTTTGCCCAGTTAAAGGTTATGGACAAAAGGGTTTGAGCTGTATATTGACCGTTCTAAATCAGCGGTCTCAGCCCAACAGGTGAACCTCAGCATGAGGAAGGGGGAAAGCCAGTTGGCTCAGAACGCCTTGTGTTTTTCCAATATACCTGGCCTTCCCCTCCAAGCAGCCGAACACAGCAGAGCAGGAATGGCAGGTGAAATGTCTCAGTGAATACGAGAAGGAATTCTCTTGCTGGCAAGAGACCAAGAGTCCTTGTTCCCAGCTCTCCCCAACTTCTCCTGTTCTCCTTCTCAAGCCTACTTTCTTCTGCTTTCAGCGCTTTGCAAAACAATTAACCACAGGAAATGTGATGGACTCACTTTGTGCAAAGAGCTGGGAGATGGTTTTCCTGTTATCCTCTGTGCCCTCAAATTCTTTCTCTGCAAGTTGCTTATTAGCGGTATCCATACGCTCTGCAAAGGAAGGAGAAATGCTGGAGTCATTGAACTGTTAGGGCTGATTAATTAACTGTCCTATCCCATGTGTATCATTCCTCCTGCCACCTTGCACGAGTGCCTAGCGAGGGGGGCTGGACGGAGAGAAAGAAAGTGACTGCAGCCCAAGTCACCCAGTGAACTTCCATAGCTGAAGAGGAGTTGAAACATGGGTTTTCCTTGGTTGCCCTGGACTTGCTCCTCCCTAACCCAAGGGCTCTATGGAAAGCTACCCAAACAGTTAACCTTTCTTGCCATTCAACGAAGGAGATGGTATTTCACCCTCTAATCGACATTTAAGAGCTGCAAGGTCAGGCAAAACTGTATAAAATAAGCAATGGCACATGAACATACTGTATATATGGATGTACAGGGCATTCAGAAAGTAATCAGTAATTGTTCAGAGTTTGTTCCTTACAGTCTAAGGGTCCTTCGTGTACTTTTTTTTTTTTTTTTTGCAAACTCCAAGCAGGCTTTCATGTGTTTTGCACTGAGGAGGAGAGGCCCCTCCGCCGTAAAGCCCAGATTGGTGGTAGACAGCTGTAGTGATGGTTCTGTCCTTCTGTCCCATCTCCACACAGGATCTCTGGAGCTCAGTCAGAGTGACCCCCGGGGCCTTGGTCATTTCTCTTACTAAGGCCCTTCTTCCCAGATTGCTCCGTTTGACCGGGTGGCCAAGCTCTTGGGAGAATCCTGGTTGTGCCAAAACCTCTTCCATTTGAGAATTATGGAGGCCCCTGTGCTCGTAGGAACTTTCAGGGCAGCAGAAATTTTATCGTAGCCTTCCACAGACCTAGGCCTTGCAATAATCCTGTCTCGGAGTTCTGCAGGGAGTTTCTTCAACCACATAGCTTTGGCTCTGCTACTGCATGCGTTGTCAGCTGTGAAACCTTCCGTAGAGATGTGTCTGCCTTTCCAAATCATGTCCAATCAATTTACAATGGGTAGACTCCATTCAAGGTGTAGGAGGAGAAATGGGAGCCACCAGAGCTAAATTTCATGTGTTGCTGTAGAGCAGGGGCGTCCAACCTTGGTAACGTTAAGCCTGGAGGACTTCAACTCCCAGAATTCCCCAGCCAGCTTTGCTGGCTGGGGAATTCTGGGAGTTGAAGTCCTCCAAGCTTAATGTTACCAAGGTTGGACACCCCTGCTGTAGAGGGTCTGAATACTTATGCCAGTGTGGTATTCGTTTTTTTTTCTTTTTAATAAATTCTAAAATTCTGTTTTCACTTTGTCATTGTGTGGTACTGAATGTAGATTAATGAGGAAAAAAAAATGAATTTCAACACCTGTAGAATCAGGCTGCAGCATGATAAAATGGACAAAAGTGAAAGGGGCCTGAAGACTTTCTGAATGCATTGTATGCACACAATAACTAGCACAAGAGAGAGAGAGAGAGACCGTGTGCCCCTCGCTGTAATGGTGGCCTACCCACTGTCTAAGCTACCCTGCATCCTACAGAAGCTATGCTGCCCAAAGGTATGAAGGGATTCCTGTTTCACTTTTGATACCTCCAGGTGGTTCGAGATTGCAACTGAGGAACTGGGGGTGGCTTCTCTACATGGGAAATGAAGGCCAAAATGGTCTCCCTTCCCTTCTCTTTGCTATCAACGCTTTGTAACAAGAAGTGCCGACACAGGAAAGAGAAAGTATGTCATGATTCCTGAACACTTCCTTGTGAAGGGAACATGCTGCACCTATTTTGGCTAGCAGGGGTCAGTGTTGCTAAACTTTTACCTATCGGCTACCTAAATGCAAACCACGCGATGGTTTCACAGTGCCTTGAATGCAGCACAAGCAGTTATAACCCAAAAGAATGGAGCCCTGTCTTTGCCAGAACTGCAAATGCTCTGGGGACACAACACTGGTCCTCGTCCAGACTCTTTAATAACCATGTCACACAGGGTGTCATCGCACAGGGTGACCCATCTCCAAATCCTTCCAGGCAGGGTCTCCAATCCAACCTTGGCAACTTTAAGGCTCGTGGACTTCAACTGCCAGAGTTCCTTTTCTAAAGGTTTCTAGGGCCACTTTCCTTGTTAAATTTAGGTAGGCTGTCTTGATGCTTTGCAGAGCAGAATATCTGTCAGGGATCGTAGTGCAGTGCTTTAAAAGAAGGTGATTACGATCCTATTCTCCTGGGCCACATTAATAAAAATGGTTCTGAACTTTTAAACGCTAGGTTCTCTTTGAGGACTCTTTTGGGCCTACAAACTCAGCCCACTGAGGCTGAACTCAGCAACGCAGGTTGAACTTTGTAGCTGGGCAGGAAACTATTTGGCTCCCAACCCAAGTGATGATGATTCTGAATGTTCACAAGAGTAAATGTAACGTGAACACCTAATGGATTTTACAAAGGGAGAAAAAGGGAGGTGCAGAATTATATCACTGACCTTCAATCACTCCACAGCAATCAAGAGAACTTTAAAAGTTTCTTTTACCTCTGAGATCACGGTTAAAGTCGTGAAGTCTACGGATTTCGCATTCCAGCTTGTTTCTCATGGTCTTTTCCAGGGATTCCCGCTTGGAAGAAGACTTCTCCAGATTTTTGTAGGCCTCCGAGACTTGTTGGATTTCTGTTTCTAGCTACAACAAATAATTAATTATATGAGAGTAAAACACACACACACAAAATTCAGCAGCGTGTTCTCAGCTCTGAATCCCACCAGCCCCATGTGCAAAGCTCTGGGAACGGTTGCTGGCTGGTTGGCAAAGTGCGAAGAGAAAGCCGTCTCTGGCCTGGCAGCTCAGCCCCAGAAAGGGTCCCTGTCACTGGGCGCACAAGCCCAAAATGAGACAAGGCAGTCCAGGTAGCCCTCGGGTGACGCCCACAATTGACCCCAACGTTTAGGCGGCTAAGTGGGATGTCTGTTAAGTGAAGGTTGCCCCATTTGACGACCTTTCTTGCCACCGTTGTTAAATGAATCACTGCAGTTGTTAAGCTAGTCAACTTGGTTAGGTGAATCTTGACTTTGCTTGCCAGAAGGTCGCAAAAGGGGATCCCAGGATCCCCCCAGGACACGGCAACCTTCACAAATACAAAACAGTTGCCAAGCATGTGGACTTCAATCACATGACCATGGGGGGGGGACGCTGCAATGGTCGTTAAGTATGAAAAACGGCCGTAACTTTGGCTATGACTTTGAACCGTCACTAAATGAAATGTTGTAAGCTGAGGACTATCTATATGCAGATTCAATCAGGACATGGAAGACGGGGGAATGCTGTGGAGATGGGTGATTTGCAACAGCACTGGCTACTCCAAAGTACCATCCTTGTGATTGTCAAGGACAGGGCCCCCCAAACTTGGCCGCTTTAAGACTGGTGGGCTTCAGCTCCCAGTTGACCAGCTGGAGAATTCTGGGAGCTGAAGTCCACCAGTCTTAAAGCGGCCAAGTTTGGGGGGCCCTGGTCAAAAGAGAAGCAGAGGGAAGAAAAAGGCCGTCTCCCTACCTTTTGCAACCTGGCCACTTTCTCATAGCATCCGTCCAGCTCTTGCCGTAGAGACTTGTTCTCCTCGGAGAGGATCTCCACCATCTGCTGGGCCCTGGAGACAATGACATAGGGGTCCACCGGCATCTGCTGGTAGGGGGAAGGGGCAGGTGGGGGCCTGGGCAGGGCCGCATAAGAGTCCACTTGCTGCTGTCCAGTCAGAGGCTGGCAGAACCGGTACAGGTCGCCCTGGTGGATCTGGCTGGGCAAAAAAAGCTGCTGCGTCCGGGGCAGAGAGAAGGGGTCCCCTTGGCTGGGGGTCAGAGGAAGCTGGTGTTGAGATGGGGACAGCCTGGAAGGTGGCAACGACTGCAGCAGCGTCAGGGACCCCAAAGAGGTCAGGGAAGAGGTCGGGCTGTGGTGGTGGGGAGGCCGTGGCTGGAATGGCAGCTGAATCTCCGGGTTTTGCCTGTCGAGGAGAACCAACACACCCTTTAGACAAGGACGCTGCATTTGGACCTGGACCCACCTGACCAGACACGCTGTAGACTTCTGCGCCATCACCATTTGAGCTTTCCTGCTTAGACCTTCCTGAAACAGCAGAGCTCGCGTTGGTTGGGTTATGGCGCTAAAGGCGGTTGGGAGTGCATGGCACGAGTCCCAGCTTTGGATGCTCAAGGGATACCTACACTTGACACAGAACCTCTTCCAACTTCAGTGATAACATGAGCACCTTAGTTGCATGGAACAGACGCGATGAAGCTCCAGACTTACATACAACTCTGTTTCCAATTTTGTCTGAAAATCTCAACAGGATCAGAGAATCGTAGCCAAGCTGGTGACCAGGTGGATAAGTCTGAGCAGACTTCACACACATATAAGACATCCATGGATTGTTTATAGGCGTTGTGCAAATACCACCCTTTGCCACTGCCATGGAACGCGGGAGCCTTCGCTGCTGATTGGCGGTTGGATCGATCTCCAAGAACACCACCAATTAGCTGTTCTAGAGGGCGGGGATCACTGCCACCGTTCACCACCATTTGCCGCTGATTGCTGTTGCTGAATGGTGGCAGCGGCGATCGGCAGCGGCATTTCCGCTGCCTAAAACAGCTAATCGGCAGTATTCCAAGAGGCTGAACCAACCGCCCATCAGCCGCTCAGCAGTGAAGCCTCCAGTGGTCCCGGCGGAGGCAGCAGTGGCAGCATTTCCGGTCAGCCATCCCACTGATTGGCTGGGCTACGGGAGCCTGGGATCCAGTTGTTGCTCAGTTGACCAGCTATGGAATTCTGGGAATTGAAGTCCGCCAGGCTTAAAGTTGCCAAGGTTGGAGACCCCTGATTTATTACACCCTGAATGGCCCCAAGACAGGGCAAAAACTATTTTAAATCAAGAAATCCCTTTTGTAGCGAAAGGGAGGCAGTGTGCAGCAGATCCCCTTCCAAGACTTCTAATGGCTCTGCAGCTGCGAAAACAATTGTCATCTAATACTTCCCTAACCCTGTGAATGCAGATTCAGGCATACACCAAGATGCGCTATAAATCTGAATAATCATTTTGCCTCAAGGGTGGCTGTTCTATGAATCTGAGATTGCCAAAGATCATTTAGGGCTGTGAAAACAAAGGAAGACCTGGAAAAATTGGTAATGCAATCCCAACGTAGTAGCCATTTTGGCCAGAACAATAAGCTAGGTATGAAAACACAACAAGTCGCAATTTTGGACAGGTTAGACCACTTATTGATTCATCGCCTGGTCCCACCATGACAACGGTGTTTGTGGTCAACAGCTCACCTGAGCTACTATCTCACAGGTGCCTTTTCAGGTACCTGGTACCCACTGTATCCTTCCATCCTCCCCCATCATCACAACGGATGAAGCTTCTTGGAGGAGAAGCAAAACGCCTCTTTCTCCTCCTTCCTCAAGGAAAAAAGAAAGGAAACCAGACCAGCTGCCTTTTCCAAAAAGTGCCTAATTGGGACAACTATGAACTGGATGACGGAGGATCTTCAGAGCGACTTGTCTGAGCTAGTTTTTCAAGGTGGACGTGTTGAGGGAGAAAACAAACCAGCACCTTCGGTTTCACCTGTAAGTGACAGAGGAGACTGGGGGCTTCGCTAACCCACTTCCTGGCAAGCAGACCGGTCTGCAGCTGCAGGTGGGGCCGAAGTGCCTGGGGGGCAGCCCTCAAGGTAACTCTAAAGCCAGCTGCGGCTAAACTGTAATTTCTGACATGACAGAAATAGGACCATAATTAACCCAGAGATTAATTATGTCGATAAAGGTCTGTAGGGATTCTCATTCATCCGGGTCATGGTTGTCCCAAAGGGGCTTTTTCCGGAGGCAGCTGGGCTTTCACAGGGAACCAGGAGCACCACTCAGGTGGCCCCGAGGACACAAATAAACCTCCCAAGTGGCCTCAGTGACTCCCTAAAAGGATGCAAATGTCCAGCTGTTTGCAAGGAGTATAAATCCTTCCATTCCCCACCATCCAGTCAGAGCTGAAGAAGCTTTTTGGATGAGGAGTGAAACGTCTTCAAAGGAAAACAAGGAAGTCCAGTTACCCCTGGGACAAGCATGTCAATACTTTTTCATTAATTTGTCTTAAGGCATCAGATGGCTTTGAGTTTTCCTTGAACGAATACACTTATTGGGAATCAAGAGCATTTTATTTCTTTTTCCTAGCCCAAAATTACCATATATTTTTTCTGCTTAGACACCAAATATTTCTATTGCAGCTTCAACATTCTCCACAGATAGTCAATAAACCTGGATTCTCAGGTTTATTTAAACCTGTTCTATTGGAAGTTCTTACCAAAGAAGCTTCTCCGGCCTCGTAAGAGTAAGGACAGGTTCATGATTTTCCTAGGCCTTGTTGGAAACAAGTTTTTCTGGAGGTTTGACTGAACCCTTTTTAATAATAATGAAAACTTCTGTATTTTCAATGTTTAATATTGTTCAATCAGTGTAGTGTTTTATAACTGCAAATATTGTAAACATGTTTACAGTATTTATTTATTTTTTTTGTAAAAAAAAGTTACAATAGTTACAATTATTATGCTGTTCTGGAAAAATAGTTTGAAAGGTGAAAATTTAAAGTTATAAGCGAGATTAGGTTTTATTATGAATAACAGAGTTGGAAGGGACCTTGGTGGTCTTCTAGTCCAACCACCTGCTCAAGCAGGAAACCCTATATAGCATTTCAGACAAATGGTGGTCTAATCTCTTCTAAAAAAAAACCTCCAGTGATGGAGCAGCCATGATTTCTGGAGGCAAGCTGTTCCACTGGTTAATTGTTCTCACTGTCAAGAAATTCCTCCTTAATTCCAGGTTGCTTCTGTCCTGGATTAGTTTCCATCTGTTGTTTCTTATCCTGCCTTTCAGGTGCTTTGGAGAATAGGTTGATCCCACTCTTCCTTGTGGCAGCCCCTCAAATATTGGGAGCTTGCTGTCGTATCACCCCTAGTCCTTATTTTCATTAAAGTAGGCATTCCCAAATCCTGCACTCGTTCTTCATATGTTTTACCCTCCAGCCCCCTAATCATTCTTGTTGCTCTTCTCTGCACTTTTTCCGGAGTCTCAATGTGTTTTTTTTATATTGTGGCGATCAAAAATGGATGCCATATATTCCCAGCATGGTCTTAGCAAAGCCTTATAAAGTGGTGTCAACCCTTCCCATGATCTTGATGTGCTAAAAGCTTTACTCTGCTCAGGTCCCTCCCTCCGTCCCTCCCTGGCCTTTTGTAAACGTTGCTTCCTGGGCTGTTTCAAACTGTTAATAGGCAAAAGGGTTTGGCTGCTGAGCCCAGCACAATACAGTCCCCTGAAAAGGGCTCCGTTTCCGAGTAGAAACTTTGAGAACGGCAGCCCTGTTGTTCACCTGGCCAGATGTTCCCAATGGCCCGCAAAGACTCCTTCTGAAGACACCTGCCAAGGCCTTTCACAAGGCACTGTGTAACCTCCCTTTTTCCCTAGTGATTCAACAGGGAGATCAAAGGCGTTTTTCATGACCTCTCATGCATACAAACCGAGCTTTTTACACACCAGTATTTACACACTGAGGTGGAGAAGCTAAGCATCCATTCCCACAAATATTGGGGCACCATTCTGCCATGCACTGAACAGGCAGCGGCTCAACTGCTAATTCACATGGTTTACTTGCCAGCGGATTTAAAATAATAATAATAATAATAATAAAACAAAACATCCCTGCAAAACCAAAACCTTTGGCATTTGGTGTGACTGACGCCCGTTTCCTGTCACGAGAAGGAAACGCAGCCTTTCCTTGCTGGATCATCAAATTGTTCAGGGGAAAAGGCCGAATTGGCTTGACAGGGTTTAGTTTCATCCTCTGGAACAGGAAAATAAATCGGGGCAAACTAGAAGCAAACCACCCTCCACAGCTCACCTTGATCATTCCGATGAGTCCCCCCTTAGAGCAGAGGTCCCCAAACTTGGCCACTTTTTAAGACTTGTGGACTTCAACTCCCAGAATTCTCCAGCCAGCTTTGCTGGGAGTTGAAGTTCACAAGCCTTAAAGTGGCCAGGTTTGGGGACCTCTGCCTTAAAGAGTCCAGGGTGAGTTTATTCCAAGCAAGACATTGGGGGCACTCTAGTATTTTTTTTTAATATGGTCCCTGATGGCAAATGGGGTGAAGTTCGGGAAGCAGGAAGGGTCTAAAGCACCTCCAAACTTGGCCTCTCTGGAATCCTTAACATCCCTGCTTTCAGAGCCCTTTCCGCCGTGCCTTATTTTCGGTTGTGGGGGGGAACTCATGGAAAAGGTGAAAAGCTGGGATGTGGAACGGTGCCACTGACACGCAACAAAGAGAATCCTCCAGAGAAGGGGAGCCTCCAACGCTGCCAGAGGTGGGATTCAGCCGGTTCTGGAGGAATTTTGAGTAGTTAGGAGAACCGGCCAATCCCCCCTCTGATTGGCCTCTATTCTCTGCCTCCCATCGAGTCCCAACTGATGGGCTGGGTCTCCTTTGGTTGCCCTGCCCAGGAGAACAGAGCTGGAAAGCAGGTTGGGGGGGGAGGGAAGGGAAGGGAAGGGGGATTTTGCAGGATCCTTCCCCTGCCACGCCCACCAAGGCACACCCACCAAGCCAAGCCACGCCCACAGCTGATAGGCTGGGTCTCCTTTGGTTGCCCTGCCCAGGAGAA
The DNA here is from genome assembly GCA_033807585.1 of Hydrophis major. NCBI lineage: Eukaryota > Metazoa > Chordata > Lepidosauria > Squamata > Elapidae > Hydrophis > Hydrophis major. The sequence continues at coordinate 6,163,320 of CM066335.1, read as the reverse complement.
CAGAGCTGGAAAGCAGGTTGGGGGGGGGAGGGAAGGGAAGGGGGATTTTGCAGGATCCTTCCCCTGCCACGCCCACCAAGGCACACCCACCAAGCCAAGCCACGCCCACAGCTGATAGGCTGGGTCTCCTTTGGTTGCCCTGCCCAGGAGAACAGAGCTGGAAAGCAGGTTGGGGGGGGAGGGAAGGGAAGGGGGATTTTGCAGGATCCTTCCCCTGCCACGCCCACCAAGCCACACACACCAAGCCAAGCCACACCCACAGCTGATAGGCTGGGTCTCCTTTGGTTGCCCTGCCCAGGAGAACAGAGCTGGAAAGCAGGTTGGGGGGGGAGGAAAGGGAAGGGGGATTTTGCAGGATCCTTCCCCTGCCACACCCACCAAGCCACACCCACCAAGCCAAGCCACACCCACAGCTGATAGGCTGGGTCTCCTTTGGTTGCCCTGCCCAGGAGAACAGAGCTGGAAAGCAGGTTAGTGGGGCGGGGAGGGAAGGGGGATTTTGCAGGATCCTTCCCTTGCCACGCCCACCAAGCCACGCCCACAGAACCGGTAGTAAAAAAAATTTGAATCCCACCACTGAACAGTGTCATCCCGATGCCCGATTGCAACAAGCCCGAATCCCACTCACCCCTTTGACCAGGGCCCCTCAAGAACGCCTGGCAGGAGAAAGGACAAAACGGCCGCCAAGCACTTGCTTAGGGCCGCAAGGAGCCTGAACTGCTTACCGGAAGGAGCCATATTCAGGGGGGTGCTGGTACCTCATGGCGGGCCCGTCAGAGCGTCCTTGCTGGGACAGGCGGTGGTCGCTGTAGAAATGCCCAGGATCCAGTGGCTTAGAGCCCATGCATGGACTGGAGACGTTCTTGTAGGGGTATTCGGGAGGAGGCCCCCTGTGCTCCAACCCTTTCACCCCGGGCTGTGGAGGGGCTGCCCCAGAGGTCTTGTAGAAGTCATTGGTCTGCTGGGAGGAGAGCGGGGAGAGGGGGGCACTGGTGACGGGGGCGTGGGCCTTCACGCCACTGGTGGCCAGAGACAGCTGCATCAGCCGCTCACTCAGGGAGCGGACGTGCCCCTGCTTGAGGTCCTTCAGTCCTTCATCCTGGTGGACCTTCCCTGGGCTCAGCCGCTGCACGGTGGGGCGCCCTTCGGTCCTCATCTTCTGGTTGGAGACTCCGGTTACATAAAAGGCCGCTCCAACGCTGGCGTGTGGCTGGCCCCTGAAGTACTGGGACTGGACTTTAGCTTCTTCGTAGGTCGGGAGGTCCTCGCCCGTTTGGAGCCTTGGCGAGAGCTGCTTCTCCATGATGCTGTTGTCCATTTGAATCTCCTGGCCCTGGGGCTCTTGGCGAGCAACATGGGTCCCAATGGGGTGGTCCTGGCTGCTCAGCCCTTCGTTGGGAGCCCCGGGGCTCCCGTTGCTGGCAAAAGGCAGGGTGGCCTGCTGGTGCAAAGCAAGGAGGGTACGGCTCTCGTTGGGGTTCCCATACCGGAGCTGCTCCTGCAGCAAACGCTGTAAAACTGTCGTGGTTTGCTCTTCTGAATTCCTCATCTCCACTGCGGTGCCCCCTGGGTGGAACGCAAAAGGGGGCCGTGGCTGCCCTGGCCCTGCAGGGGGAGAGAAAGGGGGGGTTACTGGGGAGCTAATGGGGGAGGGCAGGGGGGAAAGAAAGGCGTGGAGAAAACTTTGGGAGAGATCAATAAAAATAGGAGGACCCTCTCGCAAAAGGTGAGTTTCTTGAGCTCTTTTGGAAAGTCCCCGCCTTCTTTGGGGACAGGGCTTGAGGCAAGAACCACCCTTTTTCCAAGTCCTTTCTGAGGGACCCAGGGATACCATAAGCGGCAGCACATCACTACAGCGGGAAGGTCCAAATGTACACCTCATTTGGGAGCAGATGTTGGAGGTCAGAGGGCTTTCCCTGAGCTTAAGGGCCTTATTTTCCAAGACTGAAATTATCGGCCTGAAAAGGTTGGTGCTCTCCATCCAAGGGGGAATTCGTGGGCTTCGAAAAGAAACGGACGGTTAGACAACCCACCCGGGATGCCCATTCCGTCCTCCACGTCAGCCTGGCCTGGCCTAGATGCCTTCCCAGGCGTCCCCCTCCATAGGCTCATGCCCTGGGCTGAGTAAAAGGTATGAGAAAAACATTTCTCAAGCCACCCTTCGTGGAAGGACCTTTCTGTAGCTGATCCACAGTCAAAGCTTTCATTTGCACTTTCTCGTCCCAAAACGTGAGGCACGGGGGAGGAAAGGACCAGCCCTCTCTGAAGGGGAGCATGACTTACTTTTATTGGTGGACTCAGAAGAAGAAGAAGAAGCCCTTCTGAAACATGAGGAGAAGCTGGAGCTTTTTGGCAAAGCAGGAATAGGGGTAGTGGGTATATTCACGATCTTCTTTCGATTGGAGTTACTCAATTAATTCTTCACCCTTTAGAAAGATCTGAAAACAGGAAAAGGGGAAAATTAAAATTCTCTATATAAACATTTGCATGTGTATGCGTGCGTGTGCTTGTGTATCCCCAATAACAAGTTTCTTTCCTTAATTTCGAGCAGGAAAGCTGGCCTTGGGACACTGCAACATTTATTTGTTAAATCCTTAGTACCTCAGGAGTGTCCTTTTATTTCAATACACACACACACACACACATATGATTATGGAATCTGCCAAGGTTTTAGTGTTCTTGCCTGAGAATTTGCAGGGTCTAACCAAAGCATCAAACATCTTAGAGGTGAAACGGAGGCCCTTTTTAAAATCTTATTTTTATTGCCTACCTCTGCAAAAGTTTTCACAGGTTTGCATCTTAAGAATCCGAGAGACCCAGGTGAGAAAGAATTCTAGCCACAGGCAACAACACAGGTGAGACCAGGAAGCAGAATGCATTGAGAGAGGCTTGGGGGCATTGGTCCCTGTGTGCTCCATGTATCCCCAGCCAGTCTCCCTCAAATAAAAGGACCTGCTAATCCAAGGACCAAATTCTTCCCCGGGAAAAGGGAATGGGCCCGCTACCCTTGATGGGGGTGGGCTTTTAGGGCAACTGAGAAGTCTTTCCACTGAGCTTGGCAGGCCCTTTGCCCAGCCCATTGCAGGCAACAAAAGATTGAATTTGCTACTTGTGGCCACAAAGGAAAGGCATCAAATGGATGATGAGGACAAGGTTTTGCTGTCTCTGTAAAGGACAAGACATAGAAATAAAAAAAAAGCAGGGTAAGGGGAGAGGATATTCACCACCAGCGATCCTCACTGCTTGAACCTGCTATCAGTTATCAGGATTTGGGTAAAAAATTGAGGACGAGCATGAAGCTTCCTAATCAATCAAATGTTCTTTATTCCACTTTGAACCAAATTGTAAGGAATAATATCAACCTTTAAACAATTGGGGCTGAAAGGAAAATACTCACAATATTTCTAATACGCAAAGAGTCAATGCTGTATGAAGCAATTACTATCATAAGAGTGCCAGGACACGAAGACCCAGTTAAATCCATGCATTGTATGCTTGATGTCTCCAGGGTCAGTTGAGGCTAGATAATTCCTTTCCCAGTAAATATATTTTGAAGAATTAATGAACATGCAACACTGGAGAAATGAGGTAAAAACATGCCTCCTTCATTCCTTGGAAAAGGAATGGAATAAAAACAATCAAGCCATTGTAATGTTTAAAATATGCACACACTGGTTTGAATTAGGAGCGAAGACAATACAAACAAGCCATGTTTATGGCTTGGTATTCTCAACGGTTTACTATAAAGTAGAGAAAGTAGATTTAAATGGATTGAAGACCTAAAACTCTGCATTTAAGCAAAATTATAGCTGTTGGTTGGGTTAGGTGGATTAGGAGAATAGTGACTAAAGTTATGGAATGCTTTTAGAAAGCAGCAAAGAGATGTAGTTATAACAAGGGGCATTTTATCTAGACTAGAGAGTTTAACTTTGATTAAAACTATATACAAATGACTGTAGAATTCATGTGACCAAACATAGGAAGACAATGAGAGATAACTCATATCTTCTTCTGACTGGTTCCTAAGAGAGCTACTAAAGGACATACACACACATACACCCCTCCTCAAAGGGCTAGGACAAGACAGGAGTGATAGCATCATCAGCAAGTTGAGAAAAATGTCTTTAAAAACACAGCGAAGTAGAACCTAAGCCAACAGTCTCCCCTTCTCCTCCCCAATCCTCTAAAAATCCTGAAAATTATTCCTAGGATTTGTCCTAATCAATAACACTAAAAGAATAGCAAAAGGAATGAAAAGAACGAAAAAGAGGAGAGAAAAGATTCCAACTGAAACATGAGGATAAAAAGCTTAATATATCAGAAGATGAAACGCTTGTAAGAAAGCTAGAAATATGACCACAGGGTCATCTTAGTTAGGAAAGAGCCAAGGCAGACGGAAAGCAAACTAAAACTCTGCATGAACTCCTGAAATGAAAGCCCAGATGCTGGTGGCTTGCGAAGTACTTATTCTTATTTGGAATCGGTAGAGGAGTGATCAGGCTCCCCTGGAGAGTTAGCTTTGTTCTATCCTGATGCACAACTAAGGTGGGATTCCATACCCATCATTTTGTATCTTGAAATTGCAGTTGTTTCAAGAAGACAGGCCATACTCCACATCAGGGGTCTCCAACCTTGGCAACTTTAAGACTCCTGGGCTTCAACTCCCAGAATTCCTTAGCCAGCTTTGGGAGTTGAAGTCCAGAAGTCTTAAAGTTGCCAAGGTTGGAGACCCCTGCTCCACATAACTATCTGCAGCACTCTGGATCTGCAGAAGATTCCAAGGAATTTCCTTTGATATATCTGTAGCATCTATCATCTTTGTTGGTCAATGACTGACATCTGTTCATCCTAGCCAGATCTGAAACTAGGCACCATACTAACCATTGCCACCATACTATGAGAGGGAACTAGGAGTCCTAGTGGGCACCTACATATGAACCAGCTGCGTGCTACAGCTGCCAAAAAAAAGCCAATGCAGTCCTATGCATCCATCAACAGAGGGAGAGTATCAAGGTCATGTGAAGTGTCTGTACCGCTTTATAATGCCTTGGTAACACTAGGAACGATGTGTCCAGTTTTGGTCCTCACATAACAAGAAAGATGGTGAGACTCTAAAAAGAGTGCAGGGAAGAGCAACCAAGATGATTAGGGAGCTGGAAGTTAAAGTATATGATGAGCAGTTGTAGGAATGGAGTCTGTCTCGTCTAAGGAAGAGAAGGACTAGGGGTGAGATGATAGCAGCCATCCAGGACTTGAGGAACTGTCACACAGAAGAGGGGGCAACCTATTCTTCCAAGCCCCTGAGGGTATGGCAAGACATAATAATGGATAGAAACTTAACAAGGAGAGATCCAACCTAGAACTAGGAAGAAACTTCCTATCAGCAAGAACAATTAGCTGGTGGAACAACTTGCCTCCAGAAGCTGTAGATGCTTTACTGCTGGAGGTTTTTAAGAGACTGGGTAGGCATTTGTCCCCACTGGTATAGTGTCTCCTCCTTGTGCAGGGGGTGGGACTAGAAGGCATCCAAGATCTTTTCCAACTTTGTTACTTTTTTTCTTGTTCCCTACATTTTTTATGGTTATTTCCCAATTGAAGACCTCCCATGCCTTAAAAGCTTCTGTTTTTCAAATGAGACCATCCATTTCATCCTGCTAACTTGCCTTGGTCCACCACCAATGGAAAGAACTTTAGAACTTGTTTCGATGTGACACAAGCTGTACCTCCCAATTATCTAGAGTTTGGATAACCACGGTGGCTCATGTGGTTGGGATGCTGAACCAGAAGACCACCGTCAGGTCGGCAGCTCAAAACCCAAGGATCTGTGCTGCATGACGGCATGAGCTCTATCCATTTGTCCCAGCTCCTACCAACCTAGCAGTTCGAAAGCTTACAACTGCAAATGGATAAATGGGTACCACTTCAGTGAAACAATAACTGCCACATGAAAGGAGCCACTTCGGCCTTCTGCTGGGCAACGGCGATGCCACCGGCTAATCCTTTCAACCCAGAAGCACCTGGGTCGGTGCTTCCAACATGAATGTAATAGTAACTACAGTTCGCTTTTCTATTGTCCACTGGCAAACAAATTGTTCTTTGTGAACAAAGGTTTCAAAATACTTCTGCAATGAAAATCATGTAGAATAATTCTACTTTGAAAATACACACTACAAATTCATGGAGAAGAATGAACACAAATTTCCCAGAAGAAGAATAAACAATGTTCTACCTTCCCCTCAAGGAAAAGCACTCCCTGGAAAGGGAAATAATTTGTCACACCAAAGTAATCTTGAAACTGATTTTACAGAGAAGATTGCATACATAGAATTTTAAGACTGAATTTGTTCCATTCTGTTTCAAGCACCTTCCACATCTTTCCTTGTGTCTTCTCTCAATTTATCCTGTCTTCTAATACAGTGGTTGCCAACTGGTGGGCTATGGTCCACTGGTGGGCCTCAAGAAAATTTTAGTAGGCCGCAGAGAAATGTCACCCCCAGAGCACCCCCCCCAGAGCAATTAATCCAGGCTGTGCAGGAACACAAGGTTGCGCTGCCCACATGACCCGCGAGAACTCTCCCCACCCACTCACTCCTTACCAGGCAAACTTGCCGGCTAAGTTGTTATTTTTCCTTTTTCCGACCATCAGCTGTTCTGCTGTGCCAGGAGATTTAGATTAACTAGAAAGCAGGAAATCATTGGATTTCTTGCTTTCTAGCTAATCTTTAAATCTTCGGCTCTGCTTTTAAGCACAGCCGAACCTCCCTTAGGACTGAAAGTTCTATTATTCAGTGCAGACTCATGGCAAGCAAATTTTATGTGACAGATTGAGTTAGCCAATGGCAGATAGATAGATCACTGAATGATTCTGTGAGCAACTCAATCTGCCTGCTGCTTTGCCTGATTTTGGGTAAAAGTTGTTCTTTTTTATAAAAAATTCAATATTTACATACAAGATATGTTGTGAGTTAATTTTATGAGCTTGCTTGCAAGCAAATTTTATGTGACAGACTTAGCTAGCCGATTTCTTGCTTTCTAGCTAATCTTTAGATCTCAGCTCTGCTTTTAAGCAGAGCCAAACCTTCCTTAGGACTGAAGCTTCTATTTATCAATGCAGACTCAGGTAGCCAATGGCAGATAGTTAGATCTCTGAATGAATTTGATATTCTGTGAGCAACTCAATCTGCCTGTCTGCTTTGCCTGACTTTGGGTAAAAGTTGCTCTTTTTTATAAAAAAAATCAATATTTATATCAATATTTATAATATTTACATACAAGCCATGCCCAGCCAGTTACATGACCACCAAGTGACACCCATAAATTAGGCCATGCCCACAGAAACAATTAGTGGTCCCTGGGATTTAAAATTATGAGTCTGATGAGGTCCAAAAGGTTGGTGAAACCTGTTCTAATACTTCTTCATACAGGACTTTTCTTTTCATGCAATGACACTCACTCTCGTTTCTTTCACTTCTTTCCTTTTTTTATCAATGTATCCCTCCCCCACAAAGATTCACTCTCTATCAAAATTATCTCCCACGTTCCGTGTAGCTCTTTCATTATAAATATCCCACTCAACAACTCTTTTAATTTTATATTCATTACCTCACCATTTGAATATTTATGCTTAAACCTCATTATTTGAAACAAACATCTTTTTAAAGGGATACTCAAACATCAATCACTATTCTCCTCCACTCTTGGCCAAGCTGTATTTTCTTGTTTCATTGCCACTCATACAGCATATTCATGTAATTCAGAAAAATATCCACCCCACTGCTCTAGATCATATTATTTTGAAATGTTACACTATTCTCCCAAAAGCATGGGTTTTTTTCCCTTTCGATATCATTATTTTTTTAAATGCAAGATGCAACTATCATCAACTTATGAACTTCTACATTCTTAGCACTCTAGATGACACCAATTCAGTTTCTCAATATGTTTTAGCTCTTTTATTCAGAATTAAAATTCCCTCTTCAGGGATTCACCAACTCTGCTACCTTAGAACAAACCCCTTTTCAATCAAATCTATTACTTCCTTCTTTTCTCTTTTAGCTTTAAAGACCCTCAACATCACTGCTTTTATTTCATTTCATTCTTTATTCATGCTTCTTACAATCCATCTTATTATATTCCAGGTTGCAACTGTCCATGTACCAAGCTCATCATCAGATTATATATTGGCCTCCATAACCCCATGTCTTTATGAACAATTAAGGCTCTTCAAATAATGTTTTGATAATGCTACTTTATGATCCTTGGTGTTACTGTCCACACATAGGGCCCCGTGGTACACTGGAGCTTTTACAAGACCTTACTGCCCTTCCAAATTACGGTAAAAGTCATTAAAAGTTGATGAATGGTAAGAGAACTAGGCGAACAGCAAGAGGTGACAAAATAACAAAAGTTGGGCAGACTGAGAAATTGGGACATAAGCAGATGCAGATAATTGTTTCTATGCTTGCTTCCAGCTTTCCACAAAACTGAAGCAAAAGAATTTGTGATAAACAGGAAGCTATTTTGAGAACTTATATTTGAAACTAGACAAATGATCACAATGAAACGTTGGTGAATGCTTTTAGAAAGAGAAAAGACCAATCACGCAATCATCTTCAATTAAGCAAACAGTGAAGTTGGAAGGGCAAAGAGTTGTGCCAGGATTCTCATCTTACATGTGGCTTCCCCTTTCTTCCCCAATTTCTCTGTCTCTCTGCCAACTATGATTCAGATGAAAATACAGGTGTGGCATCAGCAGGTGCATGGATGGAGGCCAGATTTTACATCCTCATTCCATTCCTTCTCCCTTGGCCATAAGAGCACGCCTTCTGCACTCCATAGGATCTTGACTTCCAACTGTTAAGGACATATTGTTCCAAAGCCAGGCAATCATTTGTAGATATTTAATCCATAACTGAAGAGTTCCTTGTTGTTAAAGGTCAAACTTTGCACTGCCTTGATGTCTACAATGCTGCCAAAGTGTTTGCTAAGCCATCAGAAAGGCTATGAGAACTTGAACACCCAAAAATATTTTAAGTGGGCCTGATCCTGCTTGACATTTCTATAACATCACTGGATGCTTTTTATAATGTGCCACATTTTAGCCCAACTTCCAAAAAGTGGTGCACTGGGCATACAGGCGTTCTTCCCCGTGTAAAGTCCAATCCTAATGTATGAAAAAAAAAATTGTTCACAAGAAAGCCGGCACTGGATTTGCCACCTGAAACAAAAGACTTGATAAAAGAAATACTTTTTCTGGAAATCCCAAACAGAAACCCAGGGACCAAACACTTCAACCGAGCAAGGTCTTGCCCCACTGTGACCCCAAATCTTCCAAAAAAGAGGAGTAGAGCATTGCCATTTAAAATTTAGACTGTTCTTTTCTTCTGTTCTTCAGCATTTTAGGTCCGACTCCTCTTAGCAGCCACATCCCACAAGCATTCCAAGAATGAACTGGCGTCATTCTCCTTTCTTCCAGCGGGTTGGCCATTCCTTTGCTAATTTAGACCAGACCTGTGTGCTGGGCTGACCATTAATGAAAACCAGATGAGATCATTCTCCAACCTTCAAGCGCTCCAAGCTCTCCTCCAAATTCATCAAGAAAAACAGAAATGCTTTCAACAAAAACTCTGATCTTTCTCATTGGCGTAAAAAGTATTTAAAAAGTGTTAAGCTGCATGGGGCGGATCAAATAACATACATTCTAGCCAGGCATTTATTTACTGTGGGTTTTCCCTTCCCCAGATGAACTTCAGCTGTTGACATGGCTCCTAAAATTATTACCATGAAAAGGCTGCTTTACAGATGTCAGAATCTCTGGCCTAAAATATTTTAAACAAGAATTTAGGAGTCTGTTGCAACGGAGCCTGTACACAAATACCACAATAAATAAATACAATTTAATGAAACAATCTGTGAGGGAACAGACAGGTAGCCCTAAACTGACCACCACAACTGAGGCCAAAATCTCCACTGCTCAGGAAGACGTTGTTAAGTGAAGTTTGCCCCGTTTTACGTCCTTCTTTGTTTTGCTAACTTCCCCATTGATGTTGCTTGTCAGGAGGTCACAAAAGGTGCTTACAGGACTCTGAGACTCCATATCTGTCATAAATAGGAACCAGGTGTCAAGCAGGCCCCTGGGGAGGCTGCAACAATCATAGGTGTGAAAACCGGTCCTCAGCAGAGGTGGGATTCAGCCGGTTCTGACCACTCCTGGAGAACCGGTAGCAGAAATTTTGAATAGTTGGGAGAACCAGCCAATCCCGCCTCTGATTGGCCCCGCCCCATCTATTCTCCGCCTCCCGAGTCCCAGCTGATTGGCTGGGTCTCCTTTGGTTGCCCTGCACAGGAGAACAGAGCTGGAAATCAGGTTAGTGGGGTGGGGAGGGAATGGGTATTTTGCAGCAACCTTCCCCTGCCACGCCCACCAAGCCACACCCACCAAGCCACACCCACCAAGCCACACCCACAGACCTGGTAGTAAAAAAAATTTGAATCCCACCACTAGTCCGAAGTCATTTTTCTCAGTGCCACTCTAATGTCAAATAGCCACTAAACGAATTGTTGTAAGTCGAGGACTACCTATATTTGTAGTTGCTCCAGTGCAGGGGCTCCCGTCCTCACTGGATCCACACAAAGGCTGTCATGGAAATTCTTGGGCAAGAGGACCCAGGTGCTATCATTTACAAGTCACTTATTGTTAACACGTTATGTGAGTCCAACCAATTGCATCTCATTCAATACACCTCGATCAAACAAATCCCGGCCTGGATGACTTTGAAGCACAAATCCAGATTTCTGCCTCCATGGGTGAAATCGGTAGGACTTTTAATCATGAATTCAATCAATAAAGTTACATCCCACCCTTCATCCAGGAGCTCAAGGCAGCTTCTAGTTCAGGGTTGTGGGTTTTGTTTTGTTTTTTTCAACTTCAGCAACTCTGATAAGGCACAAGATTTCTGGGAGTTGAAGTCCATTCATCTTAAAGTTGCTGAGGTTGAAAAATGCTCTTTTAGATGGAGCTCTAATTGTGTTTTTTTTATCCTGTAAGAAATCCGGGAATTGAATTATGCTGGAACAAGGTCTGGCCTGGGATCACTCAGGGGTGAGTGTGAACAGATCACTGAACAGCAACTATGCCTATCCCAGAGGTCTCCAACCTTGGGCACTTTAAGACTTGTGGCACTTTAAGACTTCAACTCCCAGAGTTCTCCAGCCAGCAGTCCAGCCAGGAGTCCACAAATTTGAAGTGGCCAAGTTTGGGGACCCCTGATCTAAACAGAACCATTGGCTAGGACCGAAGAAGCCATGTTTCCCTTGAAGCATTAAAGATAAGGTGATAAACACGACTCACTTTTGGAAAGCTTTAAAAGAGAACTAGATCAATTCAAGGGAGATGATTATATCAAGAACTTTTAGTCTCAAACACACAGTGTGAACTTATTTAATGCTTGTGCTCCATTCACTCTCATCATAACCACTCTGAGCAGCTTAAAAATACCCCAACGTAGTATTTTGGGTGAAAACACAACCAAATAGCTTTTTAAAAGCCAGGGACACGTCCTCTCTATGTAGCCTACTTCATCTGAAAGGTCTTCAAGAGGGAGCCTTCTGCTTCTGCCGGACATGCATTTGGGAAAAAAACACAGGAGGGCTTTTCTGGTCTCGGTGGTTGATCTGGAATCTATGATAGGCCAGGCCAGGATGACTTCATCATGTAGCCTGACCATCGGTGGTCAGGGAAATACCCTGGCTTTATGCTCCACCCTAAGCTATCAATTTGAACTGTAACTTAGCTTTCCTTGACCATGAAGTTCAGACTGAAATGTAACAGCAATCTATAAAGTTGGGTCCGTATAGCTAAAGTTGGCTAAAGAAATAAACCATGTTATGTCTTAAACTTAACTTCTATGATTCACTCAGTCCTGTCCGATGAAAGCAGAATCTTATTTCTGAATTAGGCTTAGTATGGCAAGTGTTCTTGTTCTTCAAATGGATTAAAAAAAAAAAACCTATGAGCATTCATTTAGCCAACTTTAATGTTTTAAAGTAATCTTGCTGCCTTATTTGAATGTTACTTGTATTGTTAACTGCCTTGAGCAGAAGTTGGATGGACCCAAGCATACCAGCCGCAATGACCAGAAGTCCAACTTGTGGGCCAACAAAAGTCAGAAAGGAAAAGGCAGCTTGGCGGGGAGAGAAGTACAATGGCTACCTCCGTCCTGTGCTAAGCCTGCAAGCAGCTTTCTGTTCTGCTGCTTCATAATGTACAATGGATAATGATAGCAGGCTTTTATTAAGAGCTCAATTTTCCCTTAAGGAAAATCTGTGCAGTATGACAACTTGGAAAACTGGCTTTTTAAATGTCGGTTATTAAGTGCAAAAACAGCCCGGAACCAAACTTGGCTTTTGCAGATTATGAAGACACATCTGTGGTATTTTTGTTGGTGAGAAAACTGAAATGGTTGGCTTCTCCCTTCTCCGGGGATATTTTTTGGCTTTTCAGTTTAGCCCAGGGGTCTCTAACCTTGGCAACTTTAAGACCTGTGGACTCCAACTCCCAGAATTCCTCAGCCATATTTGCTAGTTGTGCCCTGGGAGTTGAAGTCCACAAGTCTTAAAGTTGCCAAGGTTGAAGACATTTGGTTTGGCCCATAGCCCTGGAGCTCTTCCGCTGCCTCTTTCTCCACTACTCATCAAGTTCAACCTGCTTAGAGTGTGCACTGATTATCCCCTTTCTGATAAGCCTCTTTCTCACCTGGGAAGGTGGGAATCTGGAGATAATCAGAGATTAAGGCATGCAGGCACTCACAGCAGAAGCTGCCCGGAGCTAATTCCACTCCCTCCCCTTGTGGTCCAAGATAGCTGGGAGGATCTTTGTTGTGCCCTGAACAGTAGAAGCTGGGGAATCCCTGCGGCATCTTTGGGCAGGAAGCAAAGCTTCCACCTTCCAGTGACTGGGCCACCAAAGGCCTCCCTGTGTTTTAACAAACCATCTTTGTTAATGTGACACAAGGGGGAAATCTATCATGGGAATGTAACCCCCTTTGCCAAGTTTAATTCAATAAAGAATAAATGTAAAAAGAAATTATGATAATTCTGTCCTGGCTTATCCTTTGGTATGTTTTTTTTTTGTTTTTTGTTTTTTTGAAGGGTGGCTCCTGCCAGGGTACTCAAAAACCTAGCCTGGCTCTAAAGCCAGCAGCTGTATCCTAGCTAAATGGCACCTCTTAGTACCGAGGAAGATCACTTTTATGAAAATTGACATTTAAAATGAACATTGTTTTTAACAGGCAAAGAGGAACATGCGATGTCACAGGAATGCCTTTTAGAAAGGAATTGTTTTTGCGTTAGTTTTTGATGGTACTAAATCAGGCTAATATTTATTTACTGTGGAGGGACAACAGATGTGATCAGCTCTTGTGCAATGCCATCTGACATCAGTGGCCTAATTTCTGGGAAAGGATGGCCAAAAAGAATTTAGAAAGCATTTGTGCGACCACAGGATGCCCAACTTTCTGCAGGGGAAGTGAAGAGGTCTGGAAAAAATTCAACAGGTACAACATCCAAGTCTTCCATTATTGATGACATGCATTTAACTCATACCAGGATCTCCAGAAGAAACACAGAACTGTACTAGAGCCAGGTAATTTTCTGTTTTAGCAACAACAGCACCCAAAAAAGAGAGAGAGAGACTCCTTTGGCTTTCTCCAATGCAATCCTTGAACATAATTCAGGTAAAACTAAATTCACAACACATACTGCCTGTCACTGATCAGCAGCTGCTTTCAGCCTGGTCTCCATCAAGCACCTGGAGCTGGAAACAGTAGTTCAAGGTGGGAGAAAGCCATCCAATCTAGACCACTTGGGTGGCTCTGGAAGGGTCCCCAGGGCAGCTTCTCCACTGCTTTGAGGGTACAAAGGAAGTAATGCTTACTAAAGCCCAGCTTCAGTCAAGAATGAGATTGGAGTGAATAGCAGTGTCACTTGCCAAATAGAAAAAAATAATAAGATAGCTGTTCTGTAGCTTAAACAGAATATTTTGCATCCTGGGAATGAGTAGTTCTTCATTTGCTAATGAGGAACAAGAAAAAATGAAACTAACTGATCACACAGAATAAGCAACAGATCGCAGATATGCAGATTGCAACTTTTTAAAAAAATTCTGATTGCAAAACCTGAATAAAACATCTTCCCAATTTTAGACAGTATTATATACTACCGTCTTCTTCACTTATGAAGGTGCAAATGTACAGGTAGTCCTCAGCTTACGACCACAAAGGAGCCCAAAATGTATGTTGCTATGTGAGAAATGTGTTAAGTGAGTTTTGCCCCCATTTTATGACTTTTCCTGCCACCGTTGCTAAATGGATCGCTGCAGTTGTGAAATTAGTAATCCGGTTGTTAAGTGAACCTGGCTTCCCCATTGACTTGGCTTGTCCGAAGGTCGCAAAAGGGGATCACGTAACCCTGGGGGACGCTGTGGCAGTCATAAATGTGAGTCAATTGTCAAGCATCTGAATGTAAGTCATGTGACCACGGGGAGGGGGATGCTACCATGGTCGTAAGTATGAAAAAGGGTCATGTCAGTTTTTTCAGTGCCATTGTATCTTCGGTCACTAAGTGAACTGCTGTTAGACGAGGACTATCTGGGCTTGAACCTTCAGATATTCGAATCCATTTTAAACAGAACTGTGTCCATCCCACGGAAAAACTCTTCACACCCATCATCTTGTTACGACCGTGGCCACTTTCAGACTGGTGGACTTCAACTCCCAGAATTTCCTAGTCAGCTTGGCGAGTTGTGCCCTGGGAGTTGGTCCACCAGTCTTGAAGTGGCCACGGCAGGAGACCCCTGTGTTAGACGACTAGCATCAGAGGTGTGACTTCATAACATAGGAAACACACTGTACATAGAGCACAGTCCAAACTTTCTACAGCACCGGATTTCTTTTCTATGCCGACTCAAGGAGCACCCCCAAGGTGAGAGGGGAGGCGTGCCACATGAGCTAAGGGGGGTTATGGGAATTGAAGTCCAATGGTACAAAGGTCCAGGACACCATCCAAAGGGAAGCCAGTTAAAATGGTACAGCCTTTCTTAAGAAGCACTTTGGTTAAAAGCTAATTCTTGCTGCATTATTATTGTTGCTGCTCCATGAACTGGGAGGCTCGTTTTTAAAATGATTTATTTTAACAAACCCTTGGCATAGATTCCTTGTTGCAAGCTAGCATTCCGCCAATAAACTTCTCCAAACAACGGCTTTCCCACTGCACACGAAGTGGCAACAAAGGTGGAAGTTTGTGTCCATGTAGCAAAAGCCCAAGGGCTGAGAGATTCCCTCACTGGAGCTGAGCCCAGCAAGGGCCTTGGCCACCAGACCACCCTTTCCAGGCCTGTCCTACCCAAAATTCAAGGAGGGCCCCGCTGCAAAGAACCCCGCCGGGGTCACACCCTACTGTGGGAACTCAGACGCCTCTCGTGGGGTGGAGCACCTGCCCCACAACATTCCTCTTCTCCCTGCCCTGCCTCCCAGTCTGGGAATAACCCAAGATGGAGCTTCCCGATGTCTACGGGAGGAAGACTGGGACAGGGGTCTCCAACCTGGGCCACTTCCAAGCCTGGCGGACTTCAACTCCCAGAATTCCCCAGCCAGTGCACCGTTAAAGTTGAAGCTTTGCTGGCTGGAGAATTCTGAGAGTTGAAGTCCACCCGGTTCAAGTGGCCCAGGTTGGAGACTCTTGCTCTAGGAGATGCTTTGCGTCCAAGAGCCGTCCATCGGTGGCATCCGACGGCCGCTTGGGTGGTGCCCCTGACCCAGATTCCCCATCACATCACTTCCCAAGAGGGCTCAAGGTCCTCAGTTTACCTCAAGCCGGCAATTCCGTTCTTTCCTCCATGCGCTTGGGTCCAAGACACCCAAGGGGACCCGCTATGGCCAGAGGCCAGAGTCACAACCGCCCTGGGCTCAAAGCCACCCACTTCTACCTGCCTCCTCACAAGGCCCCAAGAGGCCCTTCAGCCCTTCCCATCTCTGGGCAACTGAGCAGAAAGCACCCTACACTTGATTGCCCAGGATCTCCTGGTGCAGCCACGCGGAGCCCAGCCTGGATGGAGCCTCCTCACTTGGGCTGCAGCCGGCCAGCCAGAGCCCCCTGAGACCGAAGGGGGTCCCGGCTGGAAACCGTGCAGAGAAAGCAGAGCTGATGAACAGGCTTGGAAGGGACCCTGGAGGTCATCTAGTCCCCTTGAAGCCTTTGCCGGCTGGGGGATTCTGGGAGTTGAAGTCCCCCCCAGGCTTCAAGTGGCCCCCGGTTGGAGGGCCCTGAGCTAGACGAAGCTTTGCCCGCCGGGAGAAAGGTCGCCCTCGGTCAGGCCGATAACCAACCGCCCGCCCGCCCGCCCGCCCCGCTTTCCCAGCCGATGGCGGCGCCGCCAAAGGGGCCCCGAGGCCGCAGCCGAGGCCGGTGCGACCGAGTCCCCTCCCCCCCTCCTCCTCTCTGGCCGGCCTCGGCGCCCCGTTGCAAGCCGCTGGTCCCGCGCGGGGGCTCCGCTTCCGAAGTGCCCCTTTCCCGCCAGACGGGGAGCCGAAACCCGCGGGCTCCGGAGGGCGCCTCCCACCCAGCGAGCCTTACCGGGGCGGCGGAGGGGAGGCTCGGCTCGGCGCTCCTGCGGACGGCCCAAAAGCGGACGGCCCAGCGTCCCCGGGAGGCCGAGAGCCCATCGCCGCCGCGTCCGCACGAAGCTCGGCCAGCCCGGAGCCAGCAGGAGGAGGAGAAGGAGGAGGCAGGCGGGAGCCCGACGTCTTCAGCGCCGCGCCCGGGGCTCCATGGCTGGGCGAGGCGGGCGGGCGGGCGGCGGCGGCGCAAGGAGGTTGACGAGCCCGTCGCCCCGGCCGCCCCGCGGTGCAGCTTCTTCCCCCGCTCGCGGCGCCAGTGGGGCGGGCAGGAAAGGATGCCCGGAGCCTCCCGCCGCCCGTTCACTGGTCCGCGCCCGCCCCGAGGCCGACGCCGGTTGGCCGGCCAACCTGCCACTCCCGCCCGCGGAGAAAGCGGGGAGGGGGGGGCAGCCAGACAAGGGACCATTGTCCCCGCCGGGCCGAGCCCCGGGCGCCCCCCGCAGGCCATGGGCCGGGGGAAAAGGCGCAGGCGCGGCCCGCCGGGGTCCCTGCCGGCCTGGGCTCAGGCTCCGGCCGGCTCTCCACCCCTCACCCGGGGCCCAAAGGCAGCCGAGATGCCCGAAGGACGTGCGGAGGGGCGCTGGGCAGAGCTCCCGCCCCGCCCCGGGCAGCCTAGAGCTTTGGGAACGTTCCTGGCGGCGGCCGAGAGAGCTCGCCTGCTCCGTGGCCCTGCCGGGAGATGGGGGGGGGCTCTCGGTGGGACCCCCGCCGCACCCTTGCGGGGCCCCCACCCCGGAAGCCAGGGAGGGGCGAAGGAGGCAGGGGAGAAGCCCCCGACCCAAGGACCCGCCGGAGTCCGCAGCCCCTTACCTCCGCATTTCCCCTCCCCAAAGAGCCGAAGGGCCCCGGGTGCTTGGCCGCGAGTGACGGGGGTAAAGCTCTTCCCAGCCCCTCCTCGCCAAGTGCGGGAGGCGGAGTGGAGGGGCTTCTCGGAGGCCGGACCCTCCCAGCCCCAATGAGACCATTCGCCGCCCCCCCCCCGCCCCCAGAAAGAGGCTCCTTTTCCTTCTGGCCAAGCTCAAATCTCTTCCGGACGTTTTGATCCCAGGACACGCGGGGCCCTCGGTTCAAACGACCCAAATGGCTGAGCCGTTGGTGGAGCTCTGCTGGAGGGGCGCTTTAACCAACACCCCACCCCCAATAACTGCGGGGGATGACGTGCAGTGGCCGCCAGAAGGCCGGGATACAGACTCAGGGGAGCCTGGTAGCTTTGATCATCGATCCCTTTGTCCAAAAGGCTTGCAACCCTCTCTGCCTCAGGGCGGAGAGGGAGGAAGCCCAGGCCATGCTCTTCCAGCTGTGCCTTGACCAGGGACCCCCACTTCCATTCTTGGACAGAGAGACAGCCAGGAGGTGTGTGAAATGGCCCCTTGAAGGGCTGTCAAGGGGCAGGGGGAGAATTGCGTAGGTCAGGGCTCCCCAAACTTGGCCACTTGAAGACTGGTGGACTTCAACTCCCCTCCAGAATTCTCCAACCAGCTATGTTGTTGGCACCACTGCTAACTTGCTGTCATGCCATTATGGGGGGATTCATTCATCTGATATAAGCATTTGTACTCTGCTTTGCAGATTTGCTAAAAGTCTCCAATCATCTGCATTCAAAGTATATTTTAAAGTACTAGTGGAGCATTGAAACATAGAATAGAGCCAGCTTGGTCTAGTGCAGAGGTCTCATTCTCACGGCCCACAGGCCAATTGTGGCCCGCAGGCCAATATCCGGTGGCCCCGACCGTGATATGAAAGTATAATATTTGTGAGTTCTCCATGCGTCACTCGCTGGCTAAACACTTCTATGTGCGGCCCAGTCTCATCCAGACTCTGCCTCCAGCAGCCCCCAGGTAAATTGTGTTCGAGACCCCTGGTCTAGTGGCTAAGGCAGGGGTCCCCAAACTTGGCAACTTGAAGACTTGTGGACATAGCTGGCTGGAGAATTCTGGGAGTTGAAATCCACAAGTCTTCAAGTTTGGGGACCTGCCATAGGTAGAAAAGGAGCAGCGAGGTCTACAGTCCAGTTAGGAGGACTTTTCGGGTTATGCCTGAGCCTCCTGGAGTGGTGGATCATGGGAGGCTTTCAAAGAAGCATCATGGGAGGCTTTCAAAGAAGCCTGGGAGGTTAATGGTCTGGAATGATTCAGGGATTTATGACATTCCAGCTTCCAAAACCAGAAACATTTCCCATCCTATCACAACGCAGAGTTCCCTTTAGCCAGTTAAAATCAAAAAGCTTGCAAGTATTTTTTTTATTTCTATGAATCTTGGTTGCATGCTTGCTTTCGCCCTGCACAAAATGGTGCTTTTTGATGCTTTTTATATGCTTTCTTATGTGACCGGCTGATCCTGAGAAGGGAATCAGAAATGTTCCTCCAGGCCGTTTCATAAAGCACAAATAAAGTGCCGGCCTCAGCCATTGTGGAGGGTGGGAGAGAAGCAGCTTTGGCAACCACCTTCCTTTCAATGGAAGGAAATAAGAGCGTGATGAAGGTTTTGCTGAAGAAAGCCTGGCCAGAAGACTCGAGCCAAGCAGGAAAAGAGCAAAGAAAGAAAGCAGGACATCGCAGGCCTCTTTTGCCAAGTCCGCCCCCTGTCCCTTCCAGCCTTCCCAAGCCACGGTACATACTAGAGGAAGGAAGTTTGCAATTTTTCCATGAATAGATCATGCTACAATGTCAGAAGGCAGGAAAGGCCACAGGAAGAACGCTGAAAAGCCACTCCGCTTCAGCCAGGTTTTCAAGTTACACAATGAAGCAAAGGGTTACTTCGGATCCAGAGAAAGGGACCCACAACAGAAGGATGGCTTTGAAAGAGTCAAGAAGGCCCCACAGGGGTTTTGCAGCTGATGCCCCTATCCTCCAGAGGAATGCTGCTGGGAGACAAACACCTCTGGCCAAGAGGGATGGGGCTGAACAAAGGCACCCCAAAGGGGACATGGCCCCACAGATTCAACTTCTGCCTTTTCCAGAGGGCCAAATGTTTTTTGCAACCACATCGGCGGACTCTTGCAGCACCTTAAAGATAAATGGATGAACTGTTGCATAAATTTGTGGGGGGCGGGTGTTTCTGAGTCCCACAAGTAGAGTCCAGCTGAGCAGTGGGAAAAGTGGAAAGGATGGGAGGCAACGAAAGTCCTCTATAAGGTCTGGCATAAAGCAACAGAGCACGTATTTGCACACTGGGAGAAACAGGGAGGACTAAGAAACTTCACCCCGTTTCACCCAAGAGAATCTACAAAATCCTCCAATACAGGTAGCCCTCAAATTATGACTTCGCGACTGTGAAACGTTACCACAGACTTCTCCAGGGCTACTAATGACCTGGATTCAATGTTCAGGTGACCACCTTTTCCCATGCAATGATCACACTGCGGGCACTTGGAAACCAGACAGCTGTTTATCATACTCAGTGGTCACTCAACCCCATTTCTTTGTTCCTAATGGACCACATCTGTCTGTACGTAATAGATATTTACTTGTCTCCATTGCACAGCCTTTAAATACAGAGCTGAAAAATCTCCCAACCCATTGGGTACAGTCAGGCAAATGGCGCTTGGCCATCCGCATGTATTTACCACAGGTGCACACACCTGGAATCATGTGATCACAACAGGTGACCTTCCCGATTGTCTTCCAACAAATAAAGCCAATGGAGGCCTAAAAACTGATTTGTGTAACAACAGCAGTGATTCATCTAACCACCATGGCAAAAATATTATAAAATCAGGTGTGACTGAACAACCATCTTGTCCCAAGTGCAGTTGTAAGTCAAGGCCTAAAGTGGCCCTTCAGTCCGTGTCTTACGCTGTAGCCAACAGCAAGAAAACAATTGGCTTCCAGGGTTTGCGTAGGATGGCTTTTCTGTTAAAAACCTCCAGATTCACAACCCAAAGTCCAAGAATCCCTTCAAACTAAAGGAATGGTAGTAGACATTCAGAGAAATGAGGACTAGAATGCCTTCGAGTTCCAAATTGGCCAAATCATGGTTTTGGATAAAAACTGCATAAAAATAAATCAGTAGCTGAATAAAACCACCATTCACTTTTTTGTTAATTTCAGTGGTCTAATAAGATAGCAGTGAATTGCTAATATTATTAAAACCGGGAGAAACTCCTGCTAATCCACCACAAACCAGCCCAAGATTTATCCCTGCATTGGTCTTCTGCTCCACTATCTAGGCATCAGCAACCACAAATAGGGTATTGCCACAAATGTTAGACCACCCGAATTGCTCAAGTGGCTGTTAGGGAAATGCATGGAAGGCAGGATCAAAGAACCGCTTTTAGCCACAAAGGCAAAAGGCAACCCATTTAGGACAGAAAGCAGGGAGCAAGGGGAGAATAATTCTTTTTGTGTGCCAATCTCAGGAGGAGGAGGAGGATTGTCCGGTTCTTGGTGATTTATGGGCCTGGTCTCTCCCCACTTTCCAATCTTGCACTATTCCAAGCTCAGCAACTTCCTCCAGTCACAGCATTGGAAGAGACCTAAACGACCATCAAGTCTATCCTCCTCCACACTCACGTTCCCACCCGCAGCGCTGGCCCAGCGGAGGGACGAACCGAGCCGGGCGGAAGGGCCCCTTGGCTCCCCTTCGCTCCCGGACAGGCTCTCCCCCCCAACGCCCAGCCGTGGCCCAGAAGGCAGGGGCGTCCCGGTCCAGGCGAGGCGATGCATCCTAGGGGAAGGCGGCGCTGCCCCTCCCCGCCCCCGCCTCACCTGGGGTGGGCCCTTCCCGCCCCTAGATGCGCCTTCCCTCAGGAGGCTCCCCGGCGGCCCCTCCTCCCGCCGCGCCCGCCCTCCCGTGGAGCCAGCCAGCGGCCTCCCGCAGACGCAAAGCCCAGCCCCGCAAGCCACGCTTCCTCCCGGGCCTTCTTACCGCGGGGCCTCCCTCTCGGCTCCTCCCGGGCTCCGGCGCCGCTGCTCCCCCGGAAGAGACGCGAGGGGCGCCTTCTCCGGTTTCCGCCGCCCCGGTTTCAATGAGGCTTCCCGACGTACCTTGCGAGGCCAGGTGTGCCGCAAAGGCCTTCGGGACATGAAGTTTCCCGCTATTCCGCCAGGGCCTCTCCAAGGCGGCCTTTGCCGGGCCAGAGTTGGGGGGGGGGTCTTCTCGGTCCGCGACGCCTTTCTTTTGCTCACCCCTCACGCTACAAGTCCGGGCGGGGAGCCGGAAGGCCGCGCAAGGTGCCCCCCGGTTCAGCCAGACGCTTTGGCAAACTTGAGCCCGCGACGGCTCTGCGGGCCTTCCTGCCTCCTTCGGATCGCTTGCAGGCGGTTTCCTTCCGTGGCCTTTTCTGAGATGGAAGTCTCGTCTGTGTCTTTGAAAAGAGCGTCCCCTCAGTGCTTTTAGTCTGGGTTTTTTTTTTTTTTTTGAAAGATTCCACGGTGTTCTAAGTTACTTTTCATTCACTTGAGGACTTGTTTGAACCACAGTGCAAACCAGTTTACAGAGACACCTTTAACTACCATCCTTTTACAAAGGGTGTCAAATGAAGGCATTTTGCCAGCTGTAAAATGTGACAGTAAAAATGTTTAATATAAGCAGAGCCACTTTTTCCAGCAACCACCGAAATCTTTCTCTTCTACTGCACTGAAAATTCTGGTTGCTTTTAGTCCAAGCACATCCAATCACTGCAAGAAGACTTGGCCACACATGAAAACAGATGGAAAGGCCTGGTGGCATGAAGTGGCTGCCACTGGGCGTATTTGGCCCCTTTTAACTAACAGCGTTCTTATACAAGTCTTTTCCTAGTCCCACAAAGCTTTCATATGCCAACACCCCAAACCGTCTCAGCAGCCCAGCTATTTCCTCCAAAATCATTTTCTTTTGGCTAATGTACTGTATCTTAATGGGAAACCTATTTTCAGTCACTGAAGCTCAATATTCTAATTTAAACAATTGTCAAAGGGAAATTCTACTCCCCCTATCTTTGAAAATGATAGTTGAAGTTTTATTCACCCTCCAAATAAGGCATGAAATTGAACGAAGATGATTACAACACTGCAATTTTGAGAAGAAGTAACTTTTGTGGGAACACTGAACTATTGAAGCAAATGATCAATTGCATAAGAAATAAAAGCAGATGTTGCTAGAAAGATTTCACAATAATTTATCTGCTATGAAGAAAATAAATCAACTGTAGTTCATATATAAAATAACAGTGGCAGCTATCAGTAGACTTGGAAAACAACTTGTATAGGTTGCACACACTTCCTATAAAGATTGTCCCACCATCCAAAAAAGAGAAGTTAAAAATTCTGTGCAGACATATGTACTTTATATCAAATATATATATCAAACTGTTGTGTCAATACTTAAAACTGCAATCATTAGAGAAAAGCAAAAAGAATAATCTGAATATTGCTACAGTCCCTCAGTAATTGGACATGATTTTTCCTAGACATGTTAAGGGTCGACTATCTTGGTCAGTCCTTAAAACAATTCCTGGAAGACCCCTTCAGGGTCCCTTCCAGCTCTATTCTATTCTAAATATGTTCTAGTGGTATAACCTTTGTACTATGTGGTGAAATTTAGAAAAAATACACCCAAAAAGGAAATATTTCTACTCACACATAAACATTTATTTGAAAGCTTACATTCATATCTTGAAATGTATGTTCTTTGCTTGCTTGTGGATTATGTGAAGCTACCACGGAAGCAAACTGGGTGGCTTTGAAAACCTGACATCAGGGAACTTCTGCCTATGTTAAAAGGCCAAAATATGAATATGTACACTGTGAAAATAACAAAAACTGTTTTAGCAATACAGTAGTTCAGATGAGAGAGCAACAAACAAATCAGCGCTAGGTGAACGGTCATCTCTACAGTACAGAGCCTAATTCCGCTTGCTTCCAATGTTCTCCCTGTGCTTTGCTGCTTGCACAGTTACGAAGGTGGTAGTGCAGGATCTACGTTAAATGCAGGCGCAGAGGAACAGTCGGAGAAGTGGTGCTTTTTATCCCCCGTTCTATGCATTACACGCTGCTCAGAGCATCGACACCTGGAAGAAGTTTACCTGCACATGATTGAAAAGACACAAACATGAGTAACTGACTTCAGCACATCTCATTGCATCAGAGTCAAAGGTCCCCCCTCAACCCCTCACCTCCCAGAGGCCTTTGCTTTCTCTTGCTGAAGAGTTTAGAACGCTGAAGAAATGGGGGCCATTACAGAAAATTTTAACGATTTCTGCACAACGAAAACAAAGTGAATTTCAATTATATGTGTTATATTTCCCAGGATTAGAAGATACATTGACTCAATAATTTGAATTAGCCGCTCCAACTGATAACGTCTGCATGGAGAAGTATGATCTCTTCGTGCTTGTGGAGCAGAAGGAGCAACACAGAGGCAACCCAGGTATTCATTTCAATGGTCCTCTGGTTTTGGTTTGACTTACCCACTGTCTAGTATGTACTGTACACACAGGGAAGGGGGGGCTTTCCACAGGGAAAAGACCACCTATCACTGAAGTGGAAGTTCATCAAGGGCACCAGGTGAGATATTAATCACAAATTTTTAACCCAAATTAGATGCTGCACCAAATGTTCTTTAAAAGAACACAAATGGAGAGAAATCTGTTATCTGTTCTAAAAAAAATCACGCCCTAATTCTCATATTCTTTAATAATGTATTTTAGGGAATTTAGCTAATGTACACCTTTACTAAGCATGAGTTACATCCTGAGGAAATTTCACCACCAATGTTTAGAACCACTGAGGAAAACCTACATTTTGAATGCTAACAGTGTAAACTAAAGAGGACATTTCACTTTCATGGGCTCTCTCTACAAGTGCACATTCTTTCCCCTTCATTGTTAATTCCTAGGCAACAGAGACAAAGAACCTGTCCAGCATGGCATTTCTGGTAGTAACAGTTGCAGAAGACTTTAGTTTGGCTTATTTTTCAGACAGTAAGTAAAGGCAACAGAAAGACAAAACGTGTATGTATTGGGAAACAGCTTAATTACTAGAGGAAATGAAATCATTCACAGAACAATGCAGTCCACAAAGACACAACAATAAATTTTTCCCCCAAGACGTGACAGCATTAGACTTTGCCAACAAACTAGGAATCCAGTAGCACCTTAAAAGTCATATCTTTAACTGTCATAAATTTTCATGGATACAATTTATCAGATGCAAATGTACTACACCAATGAAAACTCGCTACATAATAAATCTGTTCACTTTTAAGGTTCTAAAAGGATACTTTTTGTTATAAATTCTTTTCACTTTAAAATTTAAGTTTTGGATGATACACAAGAATTTCACAGGTAATCTAGGCTCACATGTTTTTGTTCTGACCCGATACTTGGCAAGGAGTCTCCGAGAGTCACAAATAAATCTTCACACTAACTAAATGAACTAATTGTCTCCTGCAAACACCACTCCCCTTTTGTTCCTCTTTATTCCCTATGGGAGGGGCCATTCACTGTCCACCTGTGCCTTTACTTCTGAGTTGACCCTTGTTCCGTAACTGTTTTCTTCTCCTGGCAGCTCTGTGCATGCGCACACTGGGAACAGGTTCCAGCTGTTCTTCTGCCCCACTGATCTCCGACTCCGAAAGCAGCTGATAACTGTTAGACATCCCTGGCCCCATCTCTGCCTCCGATGCACAGCACTCATCAGAGCCTTCCCCAGACTCCAGGACTGGCCATATTCCTCCCCAACCTCACTGTCCAAGTCTTCCACCAGCTCTGCTGGTAGGCCACAACAGTTTTAGACTGGGATGTATTAATGGACCCAGTGAAAAAAGTTCTGCATACTTTTAAGAAGCCAGTTTTATCATCTTGCTTAGGCAAAGTACACATGCCTAAATTAAGGAGTTTAGAAAATCAATAGCTTAATATTTTCTGCACAAAGTTGTTGTGGCTATATGTTCTTCCTATTAACTGTCTAGACCACAAGAGCACTAGCAACCTTCAGCCCCTTCATGGATCACTGCCTTGTCATGGTGAAGGAGCTTGCACAGCTCAAAGCTATGAGCTAAGCCATGCAGGGTCACCCAAGACGGACAGATGACAGTAGAGTTCTGACAAAATGTGGCCCCCACTGAAGGAGGAAAGGGTAGCCCACTCCAGTATCCAAGAAAATCCCACTGACAGTACCAAAAGCTAAAAGATATGATGCCAAAAGATGAGCCCTCAGGTCGGAAGGTGCCCCAAATGCTACTGGGGACGAGTGGAGGGCAATTACAAGTAGATCCAGAAAGAGTGAAGCGCTGGACCAAAACCAAAAAGATGCTCAGTTGTGGGTATGATTGGTGGGGACAGGAAAGTCTGATGCCATAAAGAACAATATTGCATAGGAACCTGGAATCCCTTATGAATATACAAGATCTACGAATCAAGGTAAGCTGGATGTGGTCAAACATAAGATGGCAAGTTGAACATCAACATCTTGGGAATCAGTGAATTAAGGTGGATGGGAATGGGTGAATTTAATTCAGGTGGCCATTATATCTACTACTGAGGGCAAGAACCCCTCAGAAGAAATGGAATAGCCCTCATTGTCAATAAAAGAGCGGGGAAAGCAGTACTGGGGTAAAATCACAAAAACGACAGAATGATCTCACTTTCAAGTCCAGGGCAACCACCGATGCTGAAGAGGCTGATTCTGACTGATACTATGAAGACCTACAACATCTTGTAGAACTAATCCCAAAAAAAGATGTCCTTTGGAATGCTGAAGTAGGAAATCAAGAGGCAACTAGGAATTACAGGCATGTTTGGAGTACAAAATGAAGCAGGGCAAAGGCTAACAGAATTTGACCAAGAGAATATGCCAATCATGGCAAACATTCTTTTCCAACCACCCAAAAGGCAACTCTACCCATGGACATCACCAGATGATCAGTACCAAAATCAGATTACATACTTTGCAGCCAAAGATGGAGAAGCTCTGTACAGTCAATAAAAAGACCTGGAGGTAACTGCGGCTCAGATCATGAGCTTCTTACTGCAAAATCCAGGCTTAAATTGAAGCAAGTAGGGAAAACAACTAGGCTGTTTGGGCTCAGGTGTGGCCTAAATCATATCCCTTATGAATATACAAAGGAGATTTAAAGGATTCGATCTGGTAAACAGAGTGCCTGAAGAAGTATGGATGAAGGTTCAAAACACTGTATAGGAGGCAGCAACTAAAACCATCCCAAAGAAAAAGAAATGCAAAATAGCGAAGTGGCTGATGAGGCCTTATAAGTGGCTGAGGAAAGAAGGAAAGCGAAAGGCAAGAGAAAAGGAAAGATATACACAACTGAATGAACATTTCAGAGAAAGCCAGGAAAAATAAGAAGGCCTTCTTAAATGCAAAGAAATAAGAGGGAAACACTAGAATGGGAAAGACTAGAGCAAGAAAATTGGAGCTATCAAGGGAACGTTTCATGCCCATCTTTAGAGACCTAACAGAAACAGAAGAGATCAGGCATAGATATTCCCCTCTGAAAAAAAAAAAATCTGAAAAGTAGCCAGGGATGCAGGGGTTTCCTAAGCACCTGCCGCGGTCCGCGCAGCGCCCCGGTGGGAATTAAATTGCCAACGCCCCCTTTAAGCTTTAGCAGAGTAAAGTAATCAGAAGTGATTTTTCAAGGTGAGTCTGCATGATAGTTTTATTATTTGACAAAAAATAATAATAAAAAGCACCATGAGAATGTTCTTGGGCAAAGGATTTCACATTTAAAAAATAAAACAAACGAACAAAAACAACAAACAAACCCTGCTTAACAGACAGAAAAACAGCCACAATGCTTCACCTCTAATTGGACTTTTTCTTTGTTCCCTTTCCTTTGATCAGCATTGCTTCTCTATGCTTCTTTCTAGCTAGTTGAGCTGATAGCATAACTTTGAGTCTGGCCTGTCTTTTGGTTACAGTTGTCTTCCTCTTCAGTTCCAGATTGGCCCTCCTTGCTGCAAGCTTCTGTTTGACTGTCTTCAGTTCTTCCATGTACAATGTATGTGCCCTTCTCATATTTCTTACAAGACTTGGATTCACTGGGTCATGTTCAAGGTCCTTCCTTTGATACTGCTGTACAGCAGACTTCCCTGAAGCCTTCAATGAGTATTTAACACTTTGAAGAGCATCAAATGTCCTTATGCCAAGGCAAGATGTCTTGGAAGTTATAATGTTACCCATTAGGCTGAAAGAACTCTCAACTTGGGGTCCATGGAAGCAGCTCATGATTGCTTTCATCATCTTGAAGAGGCAAGGATACTTTCCTGCTGAAGCAATCCCAGTCCAGTCGTGGCTCCAAGCTCTTTTTTCTTTCCCTCTGCGTGACTTCCCGCAGGGGAATTTTTTATTAAATGAACATTGCTTTCGCTCTCCGGAGGGAGCTACAGCCGTCTGGCTCTTTCCACACCTCCGCATCCCTGGGAAACCTCTCCCCCCCTCCCCCGCCTCTCAGGAAGTGAGGCTGCTCTACCTGGGCGATTGGACCTCCAGAGGTTTTTCTTTAAAGCCCCTTCTCGATTCATGGAGGACCGTGGGGTTGCTCCGATGCACGTCGGTTTCCCCTACCGGCAGGTCCTCCTTTCGTGCGGAGGGCTGCGGGCAAAGGCGCTCGCCCGAGAGGATCTCTCCCTTTCTCTCCCTGCAAGGTCAACGTCTGCGCTGCGGAGGAGAGGGCAGGAGGTTCCTCCTGCTTGCTGAGAGGTGAGGAAGCCGCGGCTCGCCCGGCGAACGAGGGGCAGGAGGAGGCACGCACACACCCGCGGCTCACTTTCCCAGCTCTGCCCAGCCCTTACGCCTCCCCGCCGGACCCTCCGCTCATCCTGCCAGGGCCGCGCCTGAGTCATAAGGGCTGGGCAGAGCTGGGAAAGTGACCGCAGGTGTGTGCGTGCCTCCTCCTGCCCCTCGTTCCCAAATCTCGCCGGGCGAGCCACGGCTTCCTCGCCTCTCAGCAAGCAGGAGGAACCTCCTGCCGTCTCCTCTGCAGCGCAGACCTTGCGGGGAGAGATCCTCTCGGGCGAGCGCCTTCCCCCACAGTCCTCCGCACGAAAGGAGGACCCGCCAGTAGGGGAAACCGAGCCGCAGAGGCGGGAAGGACGAGCTGGCAGGCGCTAACCTCGCTCGTTCTCCCCGCGTCGGGCTAAGGGTGGTTTCCGCTGCGAGCGGCTCAGACCTCAGGGCACCTTCCGCCTTCTCCTCCTGGAGCAGCCCAGCCTCGCCTTTCTCCGTTCTCCTGCTCCCCAAACCCGGACTAATTCCAAGCCTCTGGAGTGCAACGAGGTTCGCTTCCTTCTCGCATTCGCTTCCGCATCTCCACCGCCCGCCCAGCGCGCGCTCTTTCGGGGCCGGCCAAAAGAGACCCAGTGCCACGCGCCAAGAAATTGCACACACACACCAACACCCTTCCTTTCCAGCCGGTGGTGTGGATCAGCTCTGGAGCTGGGCAGCTGCTTCCCTGTTCCTGACTCAGGGGGCCTCTGAGGGGAGAGGAAGGAGGAGAAGGGGGGGTGGCGCAATGAAAAATCAGAATTCCGATTTTAATCGGAAAAATATCATGTATGAGAGATTAAGAGGAGGTGGCACGAATCCACAGAACTATACGGTCTCTGATAACCATGATGATGGAATCGCTGACCTTGAGCCAAGCATTCTGGAGTGGGAAATCAAACTGGCCTTAAGAAGTATTACCAACAACAAATCTAGCAGAGATGACAGTATTCCAGCTAAGCTATTTAAAATCCTAAAAGATGGTGCTGCTAAAGTGCTGGATTCAGCATGCCAGCAAATTTGGAAAAGTCAACAAACCACAGGACTGGAAAAAGGTCAGTTTACGTTCCAATCCCAAGGAAGGGCAATGCCAAAGAATGTTCCAACTACCAAACAATTGTGCTCATTTCACACACCAGCAAGGTCACGCTCAAAATCCTACCAGCTAGGCTTCAGCAGCAACAGATTTTGTTTCCTTGGCCTCCAAGATCACTGCAGACGATGACTGCATCCATTAAAAGATGCTTGCTCCTTGGGAAGAGAGCTATGGCAAACCTAATGGCCTATTAAAAGGCAGGGACATCACCTTGGTGACAAAGGTCCGTACAGTCAAAGCTAGGGTTTTCCCAGTAGTAATGTCTGGCTGTGAGAACTGGACCATAAAAAAGGCTGAGCACCCAAAAACTGATGCTTCTGAAGTGTGGTAATTGTGGTGGTGGAGAAGGTTCTGGAGAGTCCCTTGGACTGCAAACAGATCAGATCAGTCATTCCTAAAGGATGTTAACCCTGACTGTCCTTTGGAGGACAGATACTGAAGCTGAAGCTCATATACTTTGGCCACCAAATGAGAAGGGAGGACTCGTTGGGAAAGACCCTGATGTTAGAAAAGACAGAAGGCGAAAGGAGAAGGGGATGGCAGAGGGTGAGATGGTTATAAAGTGTTATTGAGCATGAATCTGAGCAAACTCCCAGAGACAGTGGAGGACAGCTGGTATGCTATGGTCCAAGAGGTTGC
Source organism: Hydrophis major (assembly GCA_033807585.1). NCBI lineage: Eukaryota > Metazoa > Chordata > Lepidosauria > Squamata > Elapidae > Hydrophis > Hydrophis major. Next base: position 6,133,210 of record CM066335.1, on the reverse strand, counting down.
AAAGAGTCAGACACAGCTTAGCAACTGAACAACAAAAAAGCCTTTGGTAGGGGCAGTGCTGAAAGAAGCTAACCAAAAAAACCACACTATTAACTCATCAGGGGTAATTTAAAAAGAAAAAAAGAAACCCATTACCTTCTAGAAGTTCCAGACTGGCTCCACCTCCTGTACTAACGTGGCTAACTTTATCTTCCGTATTCCATTTAGCACAGCAGGTAGCAGTGTCTCCTCCACCTGTAAAATAGTTTGGACTGTTTAAGGACACACAACTGGGCTAACACCCAAACGGGCTGTTTGTTGCAAAAACCATTTAAAATAAGGGTCAGAGCAACCCACTTCTGGCCAGAGGTTCTCTCCATGTACCATTCCAATCATTTTTTGCCAGTTGGATATGTTGCACAATCCAAATAAAGGGCAAAAAAGACAGACGGCACTGATATTACTGCATTGGCCAATGAAAGGCAACACCTTCTGTTCCTTCCGTGAAAGACATCGTTCAAATTGATCCAAAAGGTAATAAACAAAATCTGACACCTGGAAGAACAATAGAAAGATTTGTACCGATAATGGTGATGCAGCCTTTGCTGGTAACTTCCACTACTTTATCCATCACGGCTTTGGTTCCTTTGGCAAACTTCTCCCACTCAAAGACACCAACTGGACCATTCCACACAATTTGCTTGGCTCTGCCCACAGCTTCAACAAAGAGCTTAGTGCTTTCAGGGCCACAATCCAATCCCTAAGAGCAAGGGAACAAATTAGACCATTCAGCTCTCCCGCTGGAAAGTGCAGAGAAGAAAGCAGCCTGGCCATGATTTCTTCCACTCACCATCCAGCCTGCAGGGATGCCAGAGGCCAGTGTAGCTTCCCCAGTGTTAGCGTTCTCATCAAATTTATCTGCAGTGATGAAGTCAACGGGCAAAGTGATCCGGACACCATTCTTCTCAGCTTTGGCCATCAGGTCTTTGACTATTTTTGATCCTTCTTCATCAAACAGAGAGTTGCCAATCTGGAAGAAAAAAAGATGGCATGTTCAGTATCAGATAAATGGTGGTGCAAGCTGCAATGAAATCAATGAATGCCACAAAAAAACCCTGGCAAAAAAGGTATTCTTAAAGAATGAAGGGAAGGACAAGGGGGGAATATGATCAAAGCCTTTTAATATATTAAGGTTCTAGAAGGGAGTATTTTCAATATTAAGCAAAGATCAAGAACATTGGAGCCTAACCTCAAACTGACAGGAGGGAAGTACAAAAGTAATGCTAGAAAGTAATATGTCACAGAAAGAGTAGTGGAAGATTGGAATAAACTTCTAATGGAGCTGATGAGACAATCATCAGTAATTGAATTTAAACATGCTTGGGATAAATACATATCCATCACCCAACAAAATAAATAAATAAATAAAACAAAACTCAAAAGGCAGATTTGATGGACCACTAGGTCCTTTTCTGCCATTAAATGTCTATGAAGATTCTATTATCCAGGTCATAGTTGTGTCAAAAGTGTTTTTTTTTTTTTTTATTTTGAATAGGCAACTGGACCGGTTTTTGAGGAAAAACAAGATTTTTCTCTTCCTATCCTGGAAGTTTCAACAGTTACACTAGATCAGGGGTCTCCAACCTTGGCCCCTGGAAGCCTGGTGGACTTCAACTCCCAGAATTCCACAGCCAGCAAAGCTGGCTGTGGAACTCTGGGAGTTGAAGTCCGCCAGGCTTCCAGGAGCCAAGGTTGGAGACCCCTGCACTAGATGCTGTGGGAGATGGAAGGACGGTTCCTGACAGTTGAGATGAGTAGTTTCTGACAGGATGCTGGGGTGGAGGGTGAAATGGAAAAGGAAAATTGTCCCTCTTTGTAGATTTTGGGGAGTCCATATATTATTTGATAAGAAAACAGTCATCAACTTCCTGCCAAAACTACTTCAGGACAATGCAACGGACAAGCCACAATACTTTCACTTTTACCCTGGGGAAGCCACTCATGCATATATATGGATTCCCCCAAATCCACAAAGAGGGAAGTTAGACCAATTGTCAACAGCATCAACTCTTGTCACCTACAACAATGCAAAACATCTAACCATCTTATTAGCTCCTTTTGGTTGGGAACACCATCCATCACATCAACAATTCACAGGACTTTGCTAGCAAGGTTTGGAAACTAAACTGGATCCAGATGAAACTATGGTTCCTTATGGTGTGACCTCTTCTGAACAACTGAAGCTGTCACGGCAATGAAGAAATGTCTGCTACAAGAGAGCACATTAGGTAACAGAACTAACCTCAGTCCTAACCACAGACATGTGCCATGTTGGGCCTCTGACTGACCACTACCTATTTTAAATACAATGAAGGTTTCTACAAACAAAAACACCAGTTGTGCCATGGGTTCACCTGTGTCCCCCATTGTGACAAATCTTTGCAAGTAGAAACCTAAACCCCCTCCCAGGAATTTCACCAACTCACTGGTACAGATATGTGGATGATACTTGGGTCAAGATTAAAACACAGGAAGTTTTAATCATCAAGTCTGTGGAAAGACACCATCCAGAAGATATTAAGGAAAACTGCTGGCTTTCCTGGACTGTGCTGTGCACATTAAGGAAGACTATTAATGTCAAAGTTTACAAAAAATAACCTACACTGGATCAATATTTGCACTTTAATTCTCACTACCCACTAGAACACAAATTGGGAGTGATCAGAACCTCATGCCACTGGGCTCAAAGCTTGCCTACCAGTAAAGAGGGAAAAGAAAAAGAATTAAAACACAACAAGGAATTCCTCAGAACCTGTTGCTATCCTCACCAGGCCTTCATCAAATCCAAAATAAGGCCCAGCATGAGCTCCTCTACTACAGACAAGGAAAATAGCAACAAATGAAGCAACACTGTTATTCCATATGTTGCTGGAATATCTGAAAAACTCAGAAAGATTTTCAACCAACATCACAAACGTCTACATTTAAAGCCCACGAATGCATTAAGGCAGAAACTTGTCCACCCGAAGGATAAAAATTGTTTGTGATGCGTGTACAATGCAGTGAGAGGTGTGCAGATCTGTATATTGGTGGAGCAAAGAAATCACTTCAGAAGCACATGGCACAGCATAGGACAGGGGTCTCCAACCTTGGCTCCTGGAAGCCTGGCGGACTTCAACTCCCAGAATTCCACAGCCAGCTTTGCTGGCTGTGGAACTCTGGGAGTTGAAGTCCGCCAGGCTTCCAGGAGCCAAGGTTGGAGACCCCTGGCATAGGAGATTTAACCCATCAGAACAAGATTCAGTGGTCCATCTGCATTTGGAAGACAAGAGTCACTCTTCTGAAGAGAGCAAAGTCCAAATTTTGAATGCAGAGGCCAATGATTTGAAAGAGGGGCAAAAGGGGCCATTTAGCCCTCTCTCAACAGAAGAGGATGGATAAGGCACCACCTACCCTATTTACAATGCAGTCCTTTCGGTTGTTCCAAGATTCCACACCTCTGATTCAGGTCACCCTGAATCACAGATAAAACCCCAAGTAACCACAATGGATTTCAGACAGTGTTAAGACCAGTTAACTGCAAACATCCCCCCCCCCAAAAAAAAACCCTTTTCTTTTCCACACACCTCCCCAAATTCAATCCCAGTAACTTATCTCAACTGTCAATAACTGCCCTTCCATCTCCTACAGCATCCAATACAACTGATGAAGCTTCCAGAATAGGAAATGAAACGTTTTGTTTTTCCTCAAAAATCAGTCAAGCTGCCGTTTCAAAATAAAAACCATTTCTGATACATTTTCTGCCATCAGTTTTCTATGTTTCTATGAAGTGACTGATGGCAAATGGAAAGTAAGAGGCTGAAGAAAATCATTTTCAGCGTGACTTCTGAAAGTTCACATCTAAATTAGGAGTGTTACAGTAGTTTGGTCAAAGAAGCAATATTAGACAAATATGAACTTCTATGAAAATTGTCTTGTTTAAGTATTTGGTCAACAACTTACTAAATATGTAACACTGATTAATACAAAGAATTGTTCCTACATATTTACTTTTCTCAACTAAAGACAACATTATAGCATACAGAGCCACTTGTCTGAGATGGACACCTGCAGAAATTAAACAAATAAATACCTCCATATTGTTGAGTACTTTGAGGAAGGTGAAGGCCATTCCACCACCAATAATCATCTCATTGACTTTATCCAGCATGTTATTGATTAGCTGAATCTTATCCTGAACCTTAGCTCTAACAAGCAGGGAGAAAAAGAGATCCAAGTTGTTAAATGTTTCTATGGAATGTTTGAAATAAAAATGCTTCACAAGAAAACAGCCAATCAGACTGTAGAAACAGTATGAAAATCACAATTTCAGGTTTTATTGTTAAATGGGAGAAACATGTAAACTCATTTACTTTTATTTATACAAAGCTTAAAATGGAGAGAAAGGCATTACACAGACACACATCACATCCATATCTCTCTTCAAGTCAAAAGAGTTGAAGCTCTAAATTGATTTGAAACATTCGTTCTCCACTCTGGTTAGAAAAATCAAAACACTATTATCAATATAAATAATTTATAATTATCCAAAATGTATTGAGGTAGGTAGACCCTAACTCTGTTGTTCCAAACCCTTTTACAGAATGGGCTATTACTGTGTTCTTTGGATGAAGAAATGTATTAAAAGTTGGACTTTTAAAAAAGAAAAAAATCCAAAAGAGGAAGACGCCAACATCTCCTCTCCAAAAGCTGTTAGCTGTGCTGGGCTACCCTCTCATGCCCAAATGTCTCACTCTGGTAATCAGCAGCTGAAGCTGCTCGTGGTCCTTCAGCTGTAAGGGCCAAATCTGGACGAAGCAGATCTCCAACCCCTCCCTCTCTCACACACACAAGTAAGCTGCCTACAATAAAATGATTCTGGAAATCTACTCCAGATCGCCAGAATTATGGATTTGTATTTCTCCAAAGTAAAATATAACCAGGAAATCATGTTGTTTCCTAATAGCAATTCTTAATAGCTCTGTGGGCAAAAAGCAATAAATACAATGGTTTAAGCACAATCACAATCACTCTATACTGTAGTACCTTTGATTTCTAACTACTGCGAGTTCTTTTATTTCCTCTTGATTATATTTTATTGTCTCCATGTAGGCTTGTATTTTCTTTAAAGTTATGATGATCACCAATTAATAACTATTTAATTATTACTGGTGTAATACTCTATTTTAGTTTGAGTTCCAGAGCTGCTGTTTTGTACACCATGGGATGCCAAAGGAGATGATCGTGGCAATGGACTCTGCAGATGGACGGGATGTGCAGACCACCGGACCCAAGTGGCCCAATATGCAAAACGGGGGCTCGCTCCAAAACCAGCAGATTCTTTAGAATGCCTTTTATCTAGCAAATGCCAGCACAAGATCTTTCCTGGAGGAATGGGACAACTTGCCCCAGGCAACTCTCTCTGGCAAACTCGCCACGGCCAACTTACCTTAAGACAATTTGTTGTGGAACAACTTAACAATTCTATGTAATCATTTAAAATAAATAATTATTTTAATTTTTGTTGTTCACATTTCATTCCGTCGCTCCTTTTGCATCCTTTCTTTAATGATTCTATCCCACCATTTCTTTGATACCAGTGTAACTCTTGTCCCACAGTGAGTTGTCCTGTGGCAAGTTGTCATAGGCCCTTTCCAGATGGTACTAAGATTGCCACCAATGCTGTCAGACAAGGATAGACAAGAACATCGGTTATTTCTGCTAGAGGAGCCTGGGGCATGTTGACCTCCATCCCCATGTGCCCATCCAGTCCCTGCATCTGCTACTCAACTGATGCCTGAGACAGAAAAGACACTTGTGGATCTTCTCAGCCCTGGGAATAGAGACCCAAATGGTTCTGCTCTTCAGCTGTTCCTTGAGCCAAACCCTTAAGTGAAGCGAGAACCAAGCTGAGCCAGATTCTGCTCTTGATTGTTGTTGTTTTTAAACCTTCTAGAGCAGGGGAGTCCAACCTTGGCAACTTTAAGACCAGCTGGCTTCGGAATTCTGGGAGGTGAAGTCCACAAGTCTTAAAGTTGCCAAGGTTGGACACCCTGGGTTTACAGCATCTTGACTGTGCTGTCCAGTTAAGAAGGATTCAGAAGGTTTGAAGCATTTTGGAGAAGATCCTTGAGAATGACAGGGGCTAGAAATTAAGTCCTACGAAGTAAGATGGGAAGTTTAGGGCACATTCAGTCCTGAGAATAATAGAGGAACAGAGTTGAAAAGGATCTTGGGGGTCTTCTAATCTAGTCCATCCTCCTGGCCAAGCTGGAGAAAAGAAGGGATGTGCTGGCTGGGAGGGGATGGGTGTAATGGCCCCTGTGTAACTGCAACCCTCCTGGATTCCTGTTAATTTCTGAAGACTTCAGGCAGGCTGGGAAGGAGAAAGGTTTCCCTCAAAATTGGAAGGGGCTGGTGGACATTCTTGTTTAGTATGTGGAACCCCGTATGACAAAACCTTGGCAGGAAAACTCTACAAACACATCACTTTAGTGAATAGTCCAGCTTTGCTGGCTGAGGAATTCTGGGAGTTGAAGTCCACACGTCTTAAAGTTGCCAAGGTTGGACACCCCTGTTCTAGAGTGAAGTGCAGGAGAAGCTGGGCTCTGAGGATAGCAGGGCTTTATAGCTCAACTTCATGCTGAAGTTTTACATTGGAAACCTTTTGATTTCAAGAGAGCATTTTTGAAGTGGAAAACTGTATTGGTCACCTCCCCTAAGAGAGCTCCTTGCTGTGGAAGCGAGCTAGGTAGAAAACAAAACACTGGGCCAGGTGCAGGAGGAGGGGCTGGACCGTCTGTCATTCACTCCCCCTGTGTAGCTATACTGAGGGCTGTTCTGGTCCTGAATTCCATTCACGTCAGTTTTGTGCAACTAATTTCAAAATCTGGCCCTACTTAACAATATTGGTCCAATATTCGGTCATCCCCTGAAAAATCAAATAAAACTGAATTTATACTGCAATTCAGCATATTTCCATTCAATACTTGTCTTGGAATTAAAAATATTAATCTGCTATTTGATACGTTCCCTTGTAAAAAAAAAAAAACCCAACGTGTTTCTCTTGAATGTTGTAGGAGTTGTGTGTCCAGTTATAGTACCATCCTGGCATAATGGCAAAAGTTTCAATTTACACACAGAACTGCTGAACAGGCGGTATATGTGCTAACCCTGCTTGAAAGGCCAAACACATACAGAACTATTTTAATTGATCCAACTCATAATAGTGTATACCAAGCCTGAGGCAGGTTTTTTTTTAAAGTCACCAAAAGATAACATGGCCATAAATGTTAATTTAAAATATCTGCCCATATAATAAACCCCAACAAACTAGTAATTAGAGGGTCGTCCCCTTCCAAGTTTAATGAAAACAAAGAGCTGAAACAATTTTGTTCTTACCCTCCAAGAATTGCCAAAAAGGGGTGTTCTGGGTTCTCTAGAGCTTTAGCAAAATAATCCAGCTCTTTCTTCATGAGAAAGCCGGCAGCTTTTTGAGGCAGATTGACCCCAACCATGGAACTGTTGCAGAAGGGAGGAAAACATCAGTAACTTGCAATAGATAAGCACCTGTGCCCATTCGTTTGATCCTACAAAGGTAATTCAATTAAAACAAATCTATTCAAGTATTCAGTTAAAATATCAGCAAACCCACCCAAAATCATATACTGATATTTTTGATTTGCAGATTTTGCATGGATTAAAATCTTTTAATAACCTTTTTTGTTATTTTTTTTAAATGTTGCTCACAATTTCTTCCACAAATCTAAAATTCATATTAAAAATATTGTTTGAGAAAGAGAACATTTACAGTATGTATGGTAGACAGTTAGGCACTCCTAGTGCCTTACTAAGATTCTTCTAATGGCTTTTTTAATATCAAGACCAACGTACCCAACACTTACAGCAGTCAATATTTTCTGAGCTGAACTTCATCACTAACACAAAAGATAGGTTAAGAAAAAACTCAACCTAACAGAAGCAAAGTTTTGAAAAGATTAAATTATATTTCCGTGGCTGCAATTCGGCTGGCTTCGCAATCCCCTCTCACAGCCCAACAACAGCAATGGAGAGAGGGAATGGGTCAGAAGGCAGGGAGGTCATGGTGGGCAAAGGAAGGCAAAGAGCTTCAGCTCGTCGCCTGAGACAACGCCAGCCTCCCGAGGTCACGTGCGGGGAATGTCTATGAAACCAAGGGTCCGTTTTCCAAACAAAATGAATGCAGCTGATTGGATAGTAATTAATAGCGGTGGGAAGACCAAGGGAAAAGGGAAAGTTAACCACGCTACTTGCGTGAGAAAATATTAGAATTGGTTTCGTGACTTTTGTAACCATGCTGGTCTAGTAAGTTATAGTCATTGAGAAAAGTCATGTCCTTAGTTTATTTACTGTATGAATCAAGAGAGACGGTTGACATACATTTTCTCAAATGTAAAGCATTCAAAATAAAAAAGTTTATTACAGTAACTATTATAGAAAGTCTTCCCAGTATACTGAGGTTTGTCCTAGAACACGGGTGTCAAACTCGGTGCATCATGTTGCTGTCCTGTGACAGTTTTCCCATTTGGGGAGCTGGAATGCATGTAGCCTGCGCATGACGCACCCGGCCCACAGGCCGCCAGTTGGACACCCGTGTCCGAGAAGAACCGTTAATGCCACAAGAAGACTTTAACTCAGGGCCCAATGTGATAACAAAGGCTCACCTGTGAGCTCTATGTGCAGTTCCAAAAGCATCATTAATGTAAACATCTCCTAATTTAGAAAGTGATGCTCTGAAAGCATCCACTTTTGCAGAATCAGCCTTGATCTGGAAGAAAATAAAAAAAGAGTAAGTCAACTGACATTCATGCTTCAAACACGCCCCTCCCCCCAGCTACCACAGCATTAAGGTTTACAAGCTCCCTAAATATAAAAATACTGCTATGCAAAGGATGGCAAAAGGGAAACTTTCACCAGGAAGAGGATGATGAAGTAAAAAGTAACTAGCAAGTATGTTACCTAGTCACTTTGAGCTTTTTGACCTAGCCACCCAACATGCCCCGATTAAAAAAAAAAAAAAAAACATGAAAGAAACTTTTAAGGTGCTCCCTCTACTAAAGACAAAGAATTTTGAGATAAACTGCCTCCTCCACTGAGAATTGCCCCGAAAGCGATGTGGGCTCTTCCCACCTTTGTGATAAGCAGTAGAACACCACCACTCTCCGGATAGGACCTGCCCTCAAATCATGAGAGGGTTTTGAGGGGAAAGAATTCTTTCAAGGTTGCTCGAGCCGTCCCTGCTTTATTTATTTATTATTTATGTATGTATAGATTTGCATTTTATGTGGCAGGATGTTTCACAATTCCATGGGGATCAACTAATTCAAACATGTTTTAAGATGATTACTCGGGCTCATCGATGTGCATGGTGCTTTATAGACAGCATCACCTCTGAAGCTGATGCCTAACAGAGCTTTCAAACCAAAACTGAAGGAGAGAAGGATGGCAGCAAAGGATCAAATGCCAGGGGAAAGAAACTCCTTCATATGAAAGAAGAAGCAACGGGATATATAGGAAGAAGTTCAAGTGGGAATTAAGGTGGCCTTCAGGAGTTCATTTGCACATGTTTTTACAGCATTATATGGGTAGTCTCCACCCACCTGCAAAAGGGCATCCTATAGCAGTATTTTAAACTCAAAATAGTTCAAGCTGGGGGCAAACTTGAGGTCAGAGATGCTAAGAAAAGAAACTGACTGGGAATAAGTTTTCTCTCAATGACCTTCAAGAAAATGTCAGCAGTGCAAGATAGCATGGGCACCAGATGGCTGTCTGAAAAATATGTGGATCCTAGTCAAGGGTTTCTCTTAGCACAGGATATATGAAAACTTCATCAGATAATAAATAGGGTTTTTTGTCAATTTTTTCTTGCAGTTACTTTTAATTTAGACTCTTCCTTTTTTTGCTTTAATCCAAATCCCATCTTCTTTAAAGCCTGAATACTATAATTTCATCCAAATTATTTATTTATTTAATTTGTAAAATTTATTGGCCACCCATCTTTACCATAGGGTAACTCCGGGCGGCTTACAGTTAAGTATACAGTTAGAACATAAAATGTTAAAATCAAACCTTAAAACCAAGGACACAGGGGGAGAGTGGGGGAGTTGGGATCTGTTATTACTCAATACCCAACACCTCCATTGTGCTGTTCCCCAATGGGGCCCCAGACCAACTGGCAGAGCCCTTACAAAAAGATAGGAAGGTGTGGTCAACCTGACATTGGGAGGGCAGGGGGTCAAGATGTTCCAGAGGGCAGGAGACCCTCCTCTGCATCCTGTAAGCCAAATAGTATTAGCTCTATGCATGCCTTTCAGTGTCCATTAAGAAATAAGAGGTCTTAGATCTGACAATGCAATCTTAAAATTATTTTTTTTCCAGCCCATCAGTCTTCAAGTGGGATAGAAAATGGGGCCAGCTTGGTTTTTTTTTTCCATGGTAAAAGAACAAGGAAAGAGCCAGCTGTAAATGAATGGACCACTTCATACTGGCCCTGATGTTTCCAACTTAAAACTCTGGTGGATGTGGGGACGCATTGCTTGAAGAGCCCTATGTATCCTTAAGTTGTAATGCCAAAGAAGCAGCCATAGATGGCTTCCTTTCTGGAAAAGATAAACAGTGATAGGACCCTCTCTTTAAAGTGTACTGATGCTTTCAAACTGGGTTGCCCAACAGTGCATGGTCTTTACCCAGGAATATGAATATTTTGTCACTGCCATATGGAAACAGGGCCTTACAATTCTGCACAAAACAGGGCTACAAAAGGAATTGTAACAGTGCACCTCTCCTCTCCTCATTCCCGAAGTCTAAGGAGGACACAATTGAATGAGAAAGCACTCTTAGAACTGTGCTACAGAGAAATTAAGTTATTCTTCCTGTCACATTAACATCAGAAAGCATGAAGTATTATTAACAGATTATCAAACATGGCTTCATTACTTTTGTAACTTCTTTTGAGAGGCACACAATATGACGCTGGTGGCTGTCAATCTCACCTTATTGCCTGAAGGATCCTTCCCTTTTCCTTCTTCTTCTACATGGAATCGGAGGTTTTCCAAAAGAATAACGGAGCCATCTGCAGGATTGGCGCAAGCTGCCTCTACCTCTGAACCCACGCAGTCTTTCAGGAATTTGACGTCTCTAGAGATGATCCAAGATTTAGACTCAGTTTTTTGAAGCGGAAAATATTTTATAGCATTTCTATCGCATGATATCTTGATATCTTTTACCTGTCAAGCAGTGATTTGAGTTCAGCTGCTACCGGTTCCAAAGAGAATTTATCAGGCATTGCAACTCCGTCAGGCCGGCCCAGATGACTCATCAATACTACAGATTTGGCGCCTTTGTCCAGACAGTGCTTGATGCTCGGGACTGCTGCCTTGATTCTATGAAATCGGAAGAAAAATGGGAAAGTTTAATTTATGATCTTCATTATAAGCACCTATGAAGGGAAACCCTCCTGCTGGATAGGCAAATATTTAATACAGAATGATCCATGGGCTCTGCCTGCAATATAAGAGTCTGTGGATCATGAATAAACAATGAAGCTCACAAACACTCAGGACTCTAGTTCCATAAGTAACAGCCAACAGGCCCATCTGTTAGTAACCAAATTACAGGCAATCCTCAACTTACAACCACAATTGAGCCCAAAATTTCCACTGCTAAGCAAGACAGTTAAGTGAGTTTTGCCCCAACTTTCTTACCACTGTTACTGTGAATCACTTCAGTTGCTAAGTTAGTAACACGGTTGTTAAGTGAAGCCGGCTTCCACAGTGACTTTGCTCATCAGGTCAGAAAAGATGATCATGTGACCCCAGGACACAGCAAGCGTCACCAATACGAGCCAGTTGCCCAGCATCAGATTTTTGATCACGTGACCATGAGAATAATGCAGTGGTAATTAAGTGTGACTTTTTTTTAGTGCCATTGTAACTTGAATGGTCACTAAATGAATGGTTGTAAGTCAGGGACTAACTTTATAAACTAAAACATCTAAGGGCCACCAATTTGGGCTATACATTTATACCATCACATGATCTCTTGCCATCAAAATCCTACCTATAGACTCTTCTTCTGCTCACTAATTTGTATATCTTGAACTACTTGAATGATTTGATCAATATTATGTAATTCAGAAGATTCAGTAATCCTGCCACACATAAACCATTTTGATCCTATAAACATTATCAAAACCATTTGGTGCGCAAAAGAGGAGCTCTTGTGCAAGAGCAATTATGTGTGTGTGTGTGTGTGTGTGTGTGTGTATATATGTATATGGTATTCAGCTTTGTTCGGGTATTTTCCCACATCACAGACAAACACAATACAGCAGCCTGATGATGGCAGATGAGATTCTGCAGAAACATTGCTACAACTTTAAAAACACAACTGCAATGACGTAGGAAAATACCCGAACAAAGCTGAATACCATATGTATGTATATATATATATATATATATATATGTATGTATATGTGTGTGTGTGTGTGTGTGTATATATATATATATATATATATATATATATATATATATATATACACACACATATACATATACATACATACTATATATTTATTCTTGTAATTATAACTCTACAAAGACATTCTCAAACAATTGCTTAAAAAGATAAAGATTTACTTATCACTTAAAAGCAAAACTTTGTTTTGCACCCAACCACCCTAAAATTCGATCCTGCAGCAAAGCCAGGGTTCAACTCATTAAGCCAAAAGGAAGATGCTCTCTTGGGAGAATTTATGTGGGCATATTTGGAGCCACCTTGCCTCATCTTCTTTTGTCAGCCTAACAGAAAGATGCACAACACAGCATACATAATATGAAAAGGAAAGGAAGAAGTCACTTTTTAAATTGGTAGATTAGAATGCATCTTTATGCTTAAAAGTTAGACAGAAACCAGGAGCAGTCTCATATGAAGCCAGATCAATTGTTGTCAAGTCGACAAACTTAACAGAACAAACGAACTTGCAAAATATTTAAAAGCCTGATTTGGAGGCAATACTGATTGATCTCTTTATTAACAGATAAATAGAGTTGGAAGGGACCTTGTAGGTCATCTAGTCCAGCTCCCCACCCAAGCAGGAGACCCTAAACCAGGGGTCTCCAACCTTGGCTCCTGGAAGCCTGGCGGACTTCAACTCCCAGAGTTCCACAGCCAGCAAAGCTGGCTGTGGAATTCTGGGAGTTGAAGTCCACCAGGCTTCCAGGGGCCAAGGTTGGAGACCCCTGCCCTAAACCATTGCTAACAGATGGCAGTCCAGTCTCTTCTTATAACTCATCTTAAAACTAAAATTAAAACCCCCTATGGTCTCACTTACAATCCATTGGAATACACAGAACTACCCAGAACTCTTAGGAATTAAAAAAAAAATAACCACTTACCTTTGATTGTTGGTTATTTGATTATTCTTCATTGGTACATTGAAATCAACCCTTAAAAAGAATAAGATAAAATTTTACTGTTATTAGTAGATTAAAGCATTGCATTGGCAATAATAAAATCCTACAAGATTTTTTAAAAAGAGCCTAACATCCGATTATATTTGGGTACAAAATGCTCAAATATTGCATTCTTCTAACAGGGCCATTCCTAGGTACCTAATAAACAAATTAAGAAAACTATCTCAGTCATCCAGGTCTGGTTGTCCTAAGGGTGCTTTTTCAAGAAGCAACTGGACTTTCTGGTTTTTCTTTGAAGATGTTTCTCTTCTCGTCCAAGAATTTTCTTCAGAGAAGAGAAACCAGAAAGTCCAGTTGCCTCTTGAAAAAGCACCTTTGGGACCAACAGTAGTGTAAAAATGTTTTAAAATAATGGACAGGTTTTGAATTCAGGTAAATTGTTATGATCAAAGTTTAATGTACCTTTATATCTGCATTTCTGTTGCAAACTCTAGTTTTCTTGGCTAACTGCTTAAACCTCTTTCTATTTGCTGTACCCACCCCCCAAATGTCCACACCACCAGTCTTAGGATACATAAAGCAGGGAGTAAATATGTGGATCAACTCCTGGCCAGCTTTTAAAGGCTGTTAATTACTTTAGTCTCAGCTAGAACTGAGGACTGTTCCTGCTCTATACAGTTTGAAGGTTAGAGGAACTTCAGAGTCCATTTTTACTTTCTGCCTCAAAGGGGAAGCAATCGGAAATTATGTTGAACAGTGTAAGCAGGAAAGACACTAGTTGTAAAGTTGAATTTCTGTCTTGGGCAATTGAAAAACCAATTTCAGGAGATATCTTGGCTCAGAATATATGATCTCAAAATAACAATCTCCATATTTCCAAAGAATCAAGTGAAGCAACAGATCACACCTTTTTTCACTTAATTAGCATGTAACTTCTTATTTAATATAGTAGTTAAATACTAATTAGAAATAGTAACTGAAACAAAAATAATTATTTGAAGGGGGCAACTTAAACATGTAGAAAAAGCCAATAATTCAAATAATTGGATAGCAATTTAGGATATAAATATGGGTGCAAGTGAAATGGAAACAAAGAGGTGTTGACCTCTGCCATCTGAATCAAGACTCTCTTACTCCACAGGATCAGAAATGGGAAACCCACAGCTTTGCGAATCAGATTCTCAAACTCTGTCAGAACAGAAGGGGAAGTACACCCCCCCCTTTTTTTAAAAAAAAAGTGGAAGGACTTTGATCCAGATTGTAAATCGGCAAACACTGGGTATTAGCACAAATCATTTTGTGAAAGAAAAAAAATGAAATAATGAATTATGTCAATGCACATTGTCTCTGGGACAAAATATTTTTAAAGACAAGAAAGGAATCACTAGAGATTAATTTATGATCTGTACTGAGGGTAATTAAAGCAGGTTCCAGAATGAAGCTTGCAGATTTTATGACAAAACTCCCGCCATCCAACCCACTTTCAGCAATGCATTAGAAGGGGTTGTTGCTCGGATGTGGTTAAACTGCAACTCCTAGCAGGCAGCGCTCGCATGTTCAATACTGACGGATGTTGGCAGTGATACTGCAAAATCTGACAGCACATCCATTTTATATGCAGCAAGCAACAGGAAAAGCAGCCAGCCCTCAAGGCAAGGAAAAACACTGATGTGGCTGTAAATTCAGAGAGCCTTTTTCTCTCTCTACATAAAAAGACAAAACATCTTGGGTAGGGAAATGGCTTCAAGAAAATAATGGTAGAATGCAAAATCCTAGCTAGTCCTCAATGACCTTGAGCAAATGTTTCATTTATTTTACGGTCTTAGCCTTAAAATTATTTAAAACGCCATCTCCGTTCCACACAAAACTGCAGTTATCCTAGCAGTTGTTTGTTTCCTTTTCAAGCACAGATTTTAAAAGTCAGTTTTTTTGTGTCTGTCTTATTTTGCTAATGAGACCCTTGTTTTTCAATGGCAGATGGACCCTTATCTATCTATTCTATCTTCTTGTGCCCTATCCCTTATCAGACGTTGGCAATCCTATTTTTATCTACAGCCGCAGGAAAAAGTACTGCTGAGTTTTGTCCAAACCAGTTCCTTAGAGCAGGGGTCTCTCAACCTGGGCCCCTTTAAGCCTGGCAGACTTTCAACTCCCAGAATTCCCCGGCCAGCAAAGCTTCAACTTTAAGCCGGGTGGACTTCAACTCCCAGAATTCCCCAGCCAGCTTTGCAGGCAGGTCCCCTGGGAATTGGGAATTGAAGTCTGCCAGGCTTTAAAGGGGCCCAGGTTGGGAGATCCCTGCCTTAGATTACCTATAGACCGTTATCCATGTACCAAATGGAAGAGATTATTACCTTTTCCCATTTCCACAGACCCCCCCCCTCGCCTCCCCACTTCTGGCCCCGAGACCCTCGCACCTCCATCAAGCCCCGAAGGGAGGGCGCCTTCCGAAGGGGTGGGGGGTCTTCCGCGGGGGTGGGGGTGGAAGCGGTTCAGGTTCGGAGACTTGGAAGGCGCTGGGCGCCCCTTCCCGGAGCAGCGCAGCCCCCGCGGGCCCGTCCCCCCCCCACCGCGGAAGACCCCCCCACCCCTTCGGAAGGGCAGCCGCTTCCCCCTCCCCCCCACACACGGGGGGGGGGGCTCCCCGCTGGAGCGTCACCTCATGACGACGCGCTTGCCCTTCACGTCGACTTTGTCGAGGGTGAGCTTGTGGGAGAGCGACATCTCGGCGGCTCCGGCAAAGCAAGCGACCTCCGGCTGAGCAGCGAGCGAGCAAGGCAGGGAAAGAGCGCGGGAGGCCGGCGGGGCTCTTGGGTAAGGTCGGGGGGGGGAGGGGGGAGGCCACGCCTCGCCTCCGCTTCCTATGGATAGGCTGAGCCGCCTCCCCGGGTTTCGCGCGATTCGCCGAGTCGACCCGTCAATCCCAGGCAGAGGGGGCTGCTTGGCCGATTCGGAAAATCGCGTTTGGCTTGGACAGAAAGCTCCCTTTCCCCACCCACCCCTCCTTTTTGCCGAGTTCGGATTGGTCGCCGTCGGCATCGCTCACGGTGATGTGTGTTCAGGTTGGACGATTTTCTGGTCCAATTGGGTTGCTTTCGGAGGTCAGCACTGGGATACTTCTGCGCTTATTATAGGAGTCCCTTTGATGAGCATGCGCAGTTTTGCCTTGCATAAGCCCCACGAAGGGCATTCCGGAGATGGGCTGCCTTTTGCGCCCCCCTTCCCCCACCTTTTCGCCTCTTTGAGCCACCTGAGGCGGCTTCTTTGACTTGGTGCACGGACGTTTCCCTCCTTTTCCCTTGTAAATCCCCACTTTCTCTATGGGATCTCTGCAGGCGCTCCCCCTCAATGTTTCTAGGTCGCGCTTCCCGTCATCTCACTCAACTTGCGTAGAGCAAGAGGCAAAAAAGTAAAACCTGGGTACCTTCCTCGTACCTCTGCTCCGCCATTGCACTTAAACATTGCCTGATATACTTTAAAACGTCTTTTTTTCTCTTTCTTTTTCTCTTTCTCTCTCATTCTCCTTTTTCTGTCTCTTTACTTCTTTCTTTCTCTTTCTTTCCTTCTTTCTTTCTCCCTTTCCTTCTTCCTTCCTTCCTTCCTTCATTCTCAGTCGCACCCTGCTGTTGGTACTTTGCTTTGATGGCACAAGATAAAATAAATAAAACGGTTCGTAAAAGTGTTTTAGCGTGCCTATTAGTTTCATTGTGCCGTTGGCTACTTTATTGATCCTGGAAAAGGAAAAAAAGAAGTCTCTGCAATTTGTATTACGAAAGGAATTCATAATTACCATGGTTAAAACTGCTGAATCAAAGTCAAAAATATGGCATTCTTTGATATTCTTCTCGAAAGAAATTTATTGCTCCCAAGTCTGCATTTCACCTTTCTTGCCCTTGGTGCCAACTGGACTCAACTGCTCCAAGTCTGAAGAACAGCAACAATGGAGGGGAGGAAAGACCCGCCACGTCACATGACGTGATGTTTTGTGGCATTCTTCCCATTCGTGGAGCTGGGGTGGGCGTGGCCAGCATGTGATGCATCCGGCCCGCGGGCCGCCAGTATGGCACCCCTGCGCTAGAACAACCTGCAGAAAGAGAAGTTACGCCAGATTTCCATCCCTATTAGCAAATGGGCAGTATGCCAGAAACATTTCTGACTGAATTGATGGGTTTTGAAAAAAGAATGGAAAGACTCATAAATGTGAAAAAGGAGATGAAAGACCATGATAAGCTGTGTAAAATAAGTGTTTGGGGTGATAAAACTAATAATAAAACGGACATTTTAGAGAATAATACAGACGGAGTTGGAAAGAACTAGAAAATCTGACTCTTTGGAATTGAGAGAAAAAGTATTTTATTTGAGGCTTAAAGCAATCCCAGAGGTTTCTGGTGAAGATATTGGAGAAAAAGTTATTAAAATCTTGGCAATTTTTTTGGATTGGAAAAAACAGTTAAAAACTGATAGAATGTGTGTGTGTGTGTGTGTGTGATGTGTGAGAACAAGAAATGTTCCAATATATGTTTTACATTACTTTGTTAGGAAGAAGAGAAAGAATCAGGTTTTGCAGCAACATTTTAATATAAGACCTAATATTGTATAGGTAATCCTTGAGTTGCATGATAATTGGGATTGGAATTTCCATAACTAAATTATGTCATAAAGCGAGACATCATGTGTATTACTTAGAGAGCAATCCCACTGGCGTTAACCAAATTCCACTTGAATTTAGCTAATCCCAGTCATTTTGGTACTTCCAAGGTAAGAATCTGCTTCCCCTTCAATTCCTCCCAGTTGCTTGAATACAGGTAAGTTAAGGAGAAGAAGGAGGCTTGCAAACATTGAAGATAGAGGGGAACATCAATTTGGTAACAGAAGATTTGTTGGCAGGCAGGAGATGGGCTGCATTGGGGAACGTGGACCTGTTGTTCAGTAGTGGTCAACTGGATCTCCAGCATGGGTTTCTGCAGCATAATTGCTATCGGCTGCCATAAAAACAGGGAGGACACTGACATGTGGGATGGGGAAACAAGCTGTGTAGTAGTCTTGTGTTGTAGTCCCATGAGAACTGGAAGGGAGGCTTGCACTCATGAATTATGGCACTGCTGAGTGGAGTTGTTTATACTCCATCAAGGCCAACCATCCTGAGACTCCAGATGTGAGAAATACCTGAAGAGGAACTTTCCGATAACATCATACTGGACGTTGATTGGATTCTCAGTGCTGGACCCTGGGGGCAGGGATTTGGGGTGACTTTCAATGTATCCACGTGTTTGGGACCAGAACTTGCCTTGCTTACGCTGCTATCATTTCAAACTTAGTAAAAGTACCTCTTCCCTAATTCAATGGAGTTGGGCGTTTTCTTTCTTGACTTTTGAACAGAGGCAGGCCTGGCATATGGGGTTTTGGTATTCTTCACTTGTCACTGAACATCAGAGACATGGGCTTTTGGTTTGTGGTGAAATGTAATCTGGATTTCCAGGAGGGAGGGGCTGCTTTCTAGAAGGCAAAAAAGCAACAGAGCTTGGAAAGTTTGGTCATCAAGAAGAGGGGAGAAGATTTGGAAATGTTTTTGGAGTGACAAAAAGAATAATAAAGTTTTAAAAATGGGCTAAAAATATTATTGGGCACAACTTTCCAGATGAAATTTGTCCCTGCAATCTAGAAGTCAAATATAACATTCTCTCAAGACCTTTTTCTTGTAATCAATGTTAGCAGCATGAACTACTAATGAAGAGAATTGTGAAGTTCTAAAATCCCATCTGTCTTTTTCAAAGTTGAATTTCTCTCTGTGGGGAATACAGGCTGTGACCATGCTTATATCCACCATTCATTCTGGG
The DNA here is from genome assembly GCA_033807585.1 of Hydrophis major. Taxonomy (NCBI): domain Eukaryota; kingdom Metazoa; phylum Chordata; class Lepidosauria; order Squamata; family Elapidae; genus Hydrophis; species Hydrophis major. Next base: position 6,113,904 of record CM066335.1, on the reverse strand, counting down.
GTGGCGGTGTTTGTACTCATTTTGTGATATGTGCATATTCAGCATGTATTAGAAGAAGATTAAGAGTTTTCAATTGTCTGGCATGTATTCTTCATTGTTTGAAGTGTTCGTGTTTCCTATTTAACCTTGCCAAAATTTAGGCAGAATACTCCCCCCTTTCAGGCTCTGTAAAATTTGCTTTCTATTGGTTGAAAATCAAAAGGAAAGGAAAGACAACAACAATAGTGGGTACAATATCATGTTTCCATAGAAAGCCGTTTTGCCTCCCCCCTCTCTTCATGATTTTTCCAATGCTTTCATACACATCAAATTCAGTTCTTTCAGTTTGCATCAAGATTTCACTGAGTGGCTACATCTACAGAGTGCAAACCATGTAGGTTTGAAAGTACCATACTCTTGCATATTTAGGTCTGTAAAATTAATTTCTGTTGAATTACAACTGTCAACTCCCCCACTGGGTTAGACGGCAAAATAAATTCCCGGGACATTTTTTTTACCAAGAGAATTACTTTAGTGAAGATTCCATATGGGTTCAGAAGTGGAAAAGCCAGTTCTAATGATTTCACATGAAAACAGCAAAGGAAAACTTTCACTTTCTCCCTACATCTATGAGATTTTCAATCATTCCATTCTGTAGAAATTATTGTCTAGTAATCTTATGAGGCAATATTTTAGATACTCTCTTCTTTGACTTCTACGTAATAATTTAACTGACCAGTTGGATAATCCTGATTATCCTCCTAATTTGGGAGGGGTCTTTGTACTTTCTTTAGATTGATGATATGAGATCTTCTTGTCCAAAACTGCAGATACCCATTTGTAAAAAAAAATTGATACAAATACAATAGTAGAATTTCTAGAGCTCTTTCTCCAATTATTTCTATCATATCAACAAGGTTCCCATTGCACAAGTAGCATGTTTAAAATAACTGGGTGTGGTGTTTAAGGTCTCAGGAAGGTTAAGGGCACAAGACAGATATTCTACTTATTATTATTCAAAAGAACTCAATGATCAATTTGCATTTCCATTGGACAGGGACAGGGGATACTATCTTCCAGCTGTCCTGTAATTATTTCAAGAAAAATTGTTGGCCCGCTCATGTATGGAAAATGGCTTGGACCATTTTCGAACTTTGATATATTGAGAGTTGAAAATTCTCCGTCTCACATTTCCACATTTCTTCTGGTCATAAGCTGCTCTTTTGTGTTCAGGTCTGGTCTCAGAAGGATAATGCAGCACTTGGCAATGAAGATGCAGCCCTGCAGCCCAGCAGCCCAGCATTGGAGCACAAGATGGAAAAGATCTGCACAGCCCCCATGTATTTCCCTTTGGTGCTGAGATAGGTGGGCTCCAGAGGCTCTCCGGAAGCCAGAAATGGCCCCATTTGCAGCCTTCCCAAACTTCCGGGAGGCCCATTTTTCACCCTCCCCAAGCCTCCACACACCTCCTGTACTTACCTGCATCCAAAACAAGCTGTGTACGACTTCGGGGAGGGGTGGAGTGGGTGGGGCCAGCCAGGAGTGGGATTTGGAGTTCTCCTAACTGTACAGAATCTTAGCTAGGGGCTCTCCTGAACCCCTGTGAACCCCCAGCAGCCCACCCATTCTGACCAATGGCAGTCCAATTTCTTCTTTTTTTAATAAAGTTTTATTTGGGTTTTCACACACACAAAATAAAACATCTTTTTTGAAAATAGCATGGTTATGGGTTGAACTTCTTCATACAGACACAAATCAATTTCATTTTTGTGTTCTACTCCATATCTTATTACTATTCTACATTTTCTATATAGTTTTTCCCCTCTTTTAATTTTCTCAATTTTATTTTGATTATCTCATCTCAATTCAAATCATTATATTTATACTTTTGTCTGTTCTTTTCAATTTCATATTATCTTTTCTCATTAAACAAATTTTCTCCTGTAGTTACTAATTGGAGTATGACACCTTTATATCTTTTAATTATATCCATTCAACTCTTATTTAAACTTCAATATATACCTTAAGGTTATGACCTTCAATATAATACATAATACATAACTTCCAATCAAATTCTGCTTGGTACATTCTTATAATACACACTATATTCTTTTTTTAAAAAAAGGATTATAAATATATGTAATTATAAACCCTCATTCCATTCCAATTCAGTTCTATCATTAATAATCATTAAAGTCTTAACATCTTTAACATTTCTTTTCAATTAAATATTATACTTCCTTAAAGACACATATAATCTCCATAATTAATTTTTCCCTTATTTCTCTTAACATATGTTTTGTAAATCATTAAATATTTGTTTTGTTACATTTATTTATTGACAAGCATTCCACTAAATTACAACTGTTTTATCAAATGTTTTAATCATACATTGTTTCATATTTTCTAAAATTATTTTTGCTTCTAATATAACCATACTATCTTATGTACCTTTACAGAATCCCTTTTTCCATTAGATTTTCCCCCATTATCTCTAAATAGGCCCTGTTTCTCTATATTTTGTTTCTGTCCTTTATAACTTCTTTTCCTTTCTTTCTTCCCTCTCATCTTCTCCCTCCCCTTTTTACCCCCTTGTCTCTCTACTTCTAATTCTCTCTTCTGCATTTCCCTCTTCTGTTGCTTTCTGATTTTATACTTATTTTTCACTCTATTCTTTTTTGGGGTTGTTTTTCCCAGTCTTAAACTTTCCATTCTCTTTCCCCCCTTTCCTTTTTTTCCCCACCTAAGATTACTTGTTCATTAAAGATGGCTTCTTCTTTGTCCCAATCTTCTTGTTCTGCAGGCATTTCTTGTTGTTTCTCATAGTTCCAAATCTCCATTTCTGAAAACTGAAATACGAAGCCAAAAGAACCTCTCCCTTCTTGTGCATCTTCTTTGTACTTTTTAAGTTCCATTTTCAGTTCTTCTAAAAGTGAAGCCATTTTAAACAGTTTTAAACAGCCACCCGATTGATTTTAGTTATTCAAATGCAATAACCAAGAATCCAGAGATCACCAAGTAATCCAAATAGTCCCGAGCTGTTTCTTCTTATTTCTTTTTTCACTTTCTCTTCTTCTTGGGTTTTACTATTTTGTTGTGATGTTTCAGTTAAGATGTCTTGTTGAGATTTTGCTGTAAGTCCTTTTTAATTTCAGGCAGTCTCCTTCCTTCCAGATCCTGCCCTTTTATTCTCTTTCTCTCCTTTCCTGTTTTCAAAAGCTTTTAATTATCCAGAAATCTTTATTATCCCTTTGACTTTTATTTTCAGCATTAAATTCCTATTAATGTCAAAGTGGATTTTTTTCCAACTTCTTGCTTAGGTCCCTTGACCTCCCTTGATCTTGATTGTATCCCCCTGTTAATGCACTTTAGGATTGGCTTTTTTGGCTGCTGCTGCGCATTGCTGGCTCCTATTTAGCTGGTTGTCCACTAAGACTCCAAGATCCCTCTCACAGTTACTGCGGTTGAGCCTGGTTTCACCCAGTTTATATGTGAACTTTTCAGTTTAAAAAAAACTTCCTAAAAGCAGTTGGAGCCAGGGGGAAGGCGGGCTCCTCATCACTGGAGGCATTGAAGGAGAGGCTTGGAAGACCCCAGTTCTTTTGAGATCCCTGCCCTGAGCAGGGGGTGGACTGGATGATCTCAAGAGTTCCTTCCAACTCTAGGATTTCTACCTCTTGCTATGGCGTAATGCAGTTTGGGTAGTTTTGAAGGCTAATTCCCCCACCGTGAAATCACGTAAATGTATGAAATAAAAGAAATAGGCGTGTTCCCGTCTCCCACAATCCCCTGCTTGAAAAGGTTCAAAAGCCTCTCTTTTCAAGGGGGAATTCCTCCACCATATTTCTCCCTTCAGCATTTTGCCTCTGCTGGCTAGAATTTGACCCCGAAAAGGACTTTGGAGTTGGGCTTTTTAATGATCCTGGGTGATTTGGACAACGGGTGTGTGAATCTTTTGGGTTTTCATTGTTCCCTTTACCTGATTAAGCTTAGAATTGACTGATAAAATACCTGCAGCTAACTGAAAAGCTTTTATGAACAGGATAAATCAGGGTTTTCTGCTTAAAAGAAGAGCATGGAATTCAACCGAGGGAATGGAATTCCAGAAGTTACCATGTTGGAAAAACCCTGGGGTGGATGGTTCCCTTAATTTTATTTTATTTTCTTGGTAAGCTTAGTTACATTTCCATGAATTATCTCTTACTACAGGTAAGCCTCATCTTACGACCACAATTTTGCCCAAAATTTTCGTTGCCAAGTGAAACATTTGTTAAGTGAGTTTTGTCTCATTTGATGACTTTCCTTGCCACAATTGTTAACGATCGGCTAATAACCCAGTCGTTAAATGAATCTCGTTTCCCCATTGATTTTGCTTGTCAGAAGGTTGCAAAAGGGGATCACGTGATTCCTTGGGACACTGCGACCGTCATAAATGTGAATCAAGCATCTGTTGTCAATGTAAGTCACCTGACCCTGGGGATGCTGCAGTGGCCGTCAGTGTGAAAAATGGTCATGAATCAACTTTTTTTTGGTCCTGTTGTCGAACAGTTACTAAACAAATTATTGTAAATCATGGACGACCTGACTCTGATTAAAAAAAGATTTTTTTTGCTCACTATTGTTCAATTTTTTGGCACACTTTATCTTAAGCAGCGGGGTCAAATTCAAGGCCCGTTGGTTTTGCCCAATGCGAAGTGGAAAACAGGCCAGCAGTTTGAGGAATGCTGTCAAGATGGCCATGCCCATCCAGTCGGCCACACGCCCTGCAATCGTTCCCTCCCCCACAAGCCAACTGCAGCCCTGATGTGACCCTCATATTCTAATCCAAAATTGCCAAGGTTGGAGAGCCGTGGCTCTAGTCAGCGTTGTACGGGAATGGATTACAATGGATTAGCACAGGGATAGTAGTCAACCTTTTTATACCTACCACCCACTTTTGTATCTCTGTTAGTAGTAAAATTTTCACTAACTGCCCACCGATTCTACAGTAATGATGATTTATAAAGAAGGGGACAAAACCCCTACCGCCCACCATGAAAGCTGGAATGCCCACTAGGGGGCCGTAGGAACCAGGTTGACTGCCACTGGATTAGCACACGGCTTCTGCAGTGCTCAGTGTCAACCACAAGGTGGCGCCATTGCTCCACAAAAGTGAAGAATGAACCAAGCAAAGTGATGGAGAAATGGCCGGTTTAGAGGAATAAGGCAGAGAACACAATGCTCCTATTAATAGACAAGAGTATGTGCAGCTCAGAGTTGATCTTTGTACTCTCTGACCTGAGTTGCTTGTTTGCAGAGATTTCATTACCCAGCTAGCCAATGACAGTAGTCCTCAACTTACAACAGTTCGTTTAGTGGCCATTTAATGTGACACTGAAAAAAGTGACTCATGACCGTTTTTTCACACTTAATGGCCATTGTGGCATCCCGATGACTGCATGATCAAGATTTGGATGCTTGGCAACTGACTCATATTGATGACAGTTGCAATGTCCCAGGGTTATGCAATCCCCTTTTGCAAATTTCTGACAAGCAAACTCAATGGGGAAGCCAGATAGACTCAACAGCCAGGTTACTAACTTCACAATTGCAGTGATCCACTTAAAAACTGTGGGAAGAAAGGTCGCAAAACGAGGCAAAATTCACTTAACAACTGTCTCGCTTAGCAACAGAAATTTTGGGCTCCATTGTAGCTCTAAGTCGAGGCTTAGTTGTACCCAAAGTTGGGTCGTGAAACCAACCAGCCAATCTCTGCAACCAACCAGCCAATCTCAGGAAGTACCAAGGACCCCGCCATGCCCATATTTGGTTTCTTCTGCAAAAATCTTCCTCAAAAGTAAAATATTTCAAAGGTTTAACATGTCTGTTGCTTGCAGAAGATTGCTCAGCAATGGAGATGGTCATGCCTCGTGTTGAACTCTCATTTGTTCTACCTTTGTTTGTTGTAATCCATTCCTGTACAACACTGACTAGAGCCACGGCTCTCCAACTTTAACACTTGTGGACTTCAACTCCCAGACATGAAAGACCTATAACCAGGGTCCCACAACACCTACAGGGAGTCCTCGACTTACAACCACAATTGAGCCCAAAATTTATGTTGCTAAGCAAGACATTTGCTAAATGGGTTTTGCCCTATTTTATGAGCTTTTTGCCACAGCTGTTAAGTGAATCATTGCCGTTATTAAGTTGGTAACCAAGAAAGTCCAGTCGCCTTTTGGAAAAGCCCCTTTGGGATTTCCAAACAGAAGAAACATTTTTGTATCCTAAACTCAGCATCTTGGGATAACTGTATTGCTCTCCTTGCATAATATTTACGAGATCAAACAACTGCAGAGGTTAGAGCAGCTGTGGATTGACTGCTGCTTTTGTTGGTTTAGCCCCAGCTGTGAAGACTGGAACAGCTCTACCCTGTGACCCACTTCTCTTTCCCACTTTCCTTTATGCAGACTAAATTAGGGGTGAAGCTTCTAACAGGATGTTTTTGTTCCATACACGAAACCAAATCTCTGCAAATCCCTTAAACATCTAACTCCAAAGATTTCCTTTGAATGCAGTTTGATTTCAGTGCCTGGAATCGCATCAGATGGAGCCATGAGGTCATTTCTTAGGAATGAGTTTAATGCAATCAGAGAAAAGTGATATATGTAAGCCATGTTGTATCTGTCATATGTGCATATCCTGTTCCCTTGTGTGTCATTTTGGCTGAATTCAGGTATTTCCTTAAGCCGTAATATGGTGTCTTATTTTTATCTTCGCAAGGCGGGCTGGGGAATTCTGGGAGTTGAAGTCCACAGGCCTTAAAGTCGCAAGAGTTGGACACTCTGGGTCTAGCAGCTAAAGCAGGGGTAAGGAACATTGGCTCTTTTATCACTTATGGACTTCAACTCCCAGAATTCCTGAGGGAGCCATAAAAGGTTCCCCATCCCTGGCCTACTGGTTTTTTCAGTTGTGAGGGAAATCAATTTTTGACATGAATGGGACTGTTTAATATACAAATGTAGGACATACAAAGAATATATATAAAAATATGTCCTACATTTGTATATTAAACAGTCCCATTCAAGTCAAAAATTGATTTCCCTCACAACTGAAAAAACCAGTAGGCCAGGGATGGAGAACCTTTTATGGCTCCCTCAGGAATTCTGGGAGTTGAAGTCCGTAAGTGATAAAAGAGCCAACGTTCCTTACCCCTGAGCTAAAGCAAGAGGCACCAAGAGGCTCAGGGTTCTAATCCTGTCATGGGCACACTAGCTTGAATGTACACACAAACAAGCAAAACCCTCCATGAACCAAATTGCGATATTTTTCCCCCCAGAAGTCATGAATTTAGTTAGAAGTATCAGCACAGCAACAAAAACTCTCTAGCTTAATTGTAAAAACTAGTTTAATTCAAATATGGCTTAATCTAGAGTTCCTCAAGCATTTTGATCCATTAGAAACATAGGAAGCGTATTTTGGAAAGTCTCAGGAAATGACTGCCATATTGAATATGGCCCATTGCAAAATATTTATTTCTCAAAAGGGAACTAATCCCCTTGTTAATTGCTCTACTATCTTCTTCCTCTCCTGATTTCTTTCTGGGCAGTCAGCACCTTTCCAAGCAGAGCATTTTCCTTCAGTGTCTTATATTCTGGAGTCAAAGTTATGGTTGCAATTCCAGATTAGGTTGAAACTAATGCTTTATTTGGTAGCCTGCTATTTTCCCATCCACATTTTCATTAGAAGAATCTAAATTTTTTAAAAAATAGGTGGACCTGGACCTGGTTGTGATCAACCAACCTTGGGGAACTTCTCACTCACCTGTGCTACATTGGGGATCCAGCAATAAACCAGTGGATGAATTTACTGTCTCATGAAGTTGTTTAAGTTCTCAGTAATTTGATTTGAACAAAGCTGTTCTACACAAATTGTGTATGATGGTTGCACAAGGAAATGACCACACAGAGTGGCTCTCATCATCAAGCCCTAAAGGTCACACAGATTGTGCCACAGCTGAAACAAAATGCTGTTGACATTCATTTCACATCAAGCACGTTCTCATCTCCCCACCCCAAGAAGAGGAATAAGCAAGCCATAATGCTAGATAATTTTAGTCTCAAAAACGAGGAGACAGGAAAAGGTTCGAGAAAGAATCCCAAGCTGAGCAATTATTGTAGAAACTAGCGGTTGCTGCAAGGCTAGATCTGATGCCATAGTAAAATCTGCTTTCTTCCTTTGCTGATTTATGGGCACATCTGCCTGGGGGAAAGGACAGAGGTCATTGGGTTGTTCTCCAGAGTTTTTTTTCCCAAGGCAAATTAGTTACCAAAGAAGCAGTGAAAGAAAAGGAAACCAGGTGGATTTATGACAGCAAACAAGGAAGTACTGGGCTATTCACTAAAGTGATGTGTTTGTAGAGTTTTCCTGCCAAGGTTTTGTCATACGGGGTTCCACATACTAAACAAGAATGTCCACCAGTCCCTTCAAATTTTGAGGGAAACCTTTCTCCTTCCCAGCCTGCCTGAAGTCTTCAGAAATTAACAGGAATCCAGGAGGGTTGCAGTTACACAGGGGCCATTACACCCATCCCCTCCCAGCCAGCACATCCCCTCTTTTTTCCAGCTTGGCCAGGAGGATGGACTAGATTAGAAGACCCCCAAGATCCTTTTCAACTCTGTTCCTCTATTATTCTCAGGGCTGAATGTGCCCTAAATTTCCCATCTTACTTCGTAGGACTTAATTTCTAGCCCCTGTCATTCTCAAGGATCTTCTCCAAAATGGTTCAAACTCTCTGAATCCTTCTTAACTGGACAGCACAGTCAAGATGCTGTAAACCAGGGGTGTCCAACCTTGGCAACTTTAAGACTTGTGGAATTCAACTCCCAGAATTCCGAAGCCAGAAAAACTTAAAGTTGCCAAGGTTGGACACCCCTGCTGTAAACCAAGACAGAATAACACGGAATAAGGATTTCCTGTCATTTGGAAATGACACTTCTATTGATGTGACCTGAAATGGCATTTAGCTCTTTTTTTGCAGCCACATCATTACTGTTTGCAACCTTCCACATTTCTACTCTCTTTTTCAAAAGTACCATTACCAAACCAACCCTATTCGGTTCTTGTCCATCTGAATTTCAGTGCATCGCTCCAGCTCCCCAATATGGCTCACCTTGCCTCCGTATTGCCATTTGCTGTTAAACAGTTCATAGAACAAATTAAACTACGGCAGGGTTCCCACAACTTATGGAGGCACAAATGATGACATCTCATTTAGAGATTCATCTTGTTGTGTAAGTCAGCAATGCAGTGGTGAACCATCCTAACTGAAGGAGCACATTCAACGAAGCAGACCCAGCTCTCAGTCAGTTTCTACTTCCAGTCCCAAGTTGGTAGTCCCACCATGTAGTAATTTGTATCCTGACATTGGTACATACACACAGCATCTTTGTAGTAAGGTGAATATGGTTTCTTTAGCTTTAACTTAGAATATTGTGCAAACTATTGTGACTGCTAGACCAGAATTTGTGGCTCACCATTATGAACCTTGCCTATTTGAAGCTTATTAAATAAACCCTAACTAATAAAAGAGAATATTTGCACTTCAGGATTGACATGAGGACTCCTTGGTGCTCTCTGAGTTTCCTTGCTTCCTTGCAGGCATTTCATTACCCAAACTAGTTAAAATGCTAGCACTGGTGAGGTAAAATATCTGCAAGAAAACAAGCATGCTCAGAAAGCATCAAGGACACCACAAATTGTAACTAAATACCTGTGAATGTGTGAATCCAGCAATTATTTTTCCTATCCTTCATCAAAACTGATGGCAACTTCTGGTAAATTTCTGGGAAACACTCTGTCTAAATCAGGGGTGTCCAACCTTGGCAACTGGAAGACCTGTGGGCTTCAATACCCAGAATCCCCAGCCAGTTGAAGACCAAAGGTCTTAAAGTTGCCAAGGTTGGAACACCCCTGATCTAAATGGTCAGGACATCATACAAAGGAGAGCAGCTTATATGGCAGAATAGGAAATTCCATTCAGAAACGCCTTCATTTATTCTGTATATAGAAACCTTTGAGGGAATTGGAGGGGATGGTACTAAATCCCACAAAAAATTATAAGTATAATTTAATATTTGATCAGATCCAGCGATGTCTTGCATTCAACTAAAGCAAAACCATAGTTTAGGTTTCACAATTACTGGACCACTGACTTCAATGGACTGAAAACGACACAGGTGGAAAAACACACTAATAAATATTTCATTTCTGGTCTCTCAGAGACTTTAAATGGACCTGCCTGTACAGAATATAATTTAATTCTTCACCGAAGATTATTCCAGAAACTACATCTTCAAAATCATACCAAAGCTTTCCCCAGCTAATGTGGAAATCTTTTTTTAAAAGAAGTAGGGAACAACAAATCTATTCCCTCCACAGAGTTGAAAAGATTCCTCTAAATTCAGAAGACAAACATCCCAAGCTCTTTGACTGAATGCTACTCAAAGAAAAGTAATCTTCAAACACTTTTCACCTCTTTAAGAGAGAGTTCTCTCAGAAGTGTCAGGTCATTCACAAAAGTCAACTCAGTAGCACATCCTTAAGGGATTTTATTTATTTTTTTCCATCCCTTCTTATGATGTTTTGGTTGCAGTCAAGAAACAGTGTCAAAACAGTTTACACCCCAATATTTTTCTCCAACTACTCAGAAAATACAAATCAGCTACTATAACCGTGAAGAATGAAGAAAATGAAATGGTTTGTGTTAAAACTTTGTTTTGTTTTTTTAATCACATGCTTTGTATGCCACGTCCTTTAAATTCTTATTTCTTTCATTAAACATAAATTTATGAGTTCTTTTCATGAAATTGGAGATAAATGTCTTCAATACACAAATTCATTCAACTGTTGAATGTTCCATTAATTGCAATTGAACATAGGATCATCTATCTAAAATTAAATGCCCTTGCTCTTTGTGAGATAAACATCTATCACATCTGGAATGAATGCCTCTTTTCACTCATGAGATGAATATTGGATAAGTTTAAAAGCTCACCTACAATGTTGACCAATGAGTTACAAACCACATTGGCTGGATTCATACACAATGCTAGTCTTTGTGCTACCTTCTCCTCCCATCTTTTAATGATAAATTATCATTATTGTTGTTTATTGATTTATCCTTTTAATGGTTACTGGTTTTAATGTTTGTTAGCCACCCAGAATCACCTCTGGATGAGATGCATGGCACATAAATCTAATAAATAATCCCAAATCAAAGAAATGACGTTATGACTTAGTGTGGAGTTGGTTGCACTTTGTTTTTCCAAGATTCTCAGAACAAGCACACTGAATCCATGCCTGGCCCAGGACGGGAAGGGTCTGGGAGAAATCGGCAAGCCAACAGTAAGGTGGGGTTGCAAGATGACCAACCCTTCATTTGAATGCAAATGTTTGGGAGTAGCCAGTTATCTTTGACATTAGGCAGATCCTCAGTCCACTGCTAGCCCAGCACCAGGGATCCTATTGTCAAGGATGGGTAGTAAAGAGACTTCCTGAGTCATCTCCAAAACCAGTCTAGGTTTAGGATTGAAAAAGAGAGAGAGAGAGAGAGAGAGAAGGAGAGCAAGAAGAGGACATGTGAAATCCCCCCCCCTCCCAAGGAGCAGGATGCCTGGCCAAGAAGAAGCTAGGGGATGAACTTCATCTTTGTGAGTTATATTTTGGAAAAAGAAGCCAGGATGTATCCAGGTTCTGTACGATGCAATGGCAGCAGCAACCTACCAGCACAAAACTTCCCTTCTGCTACACCTTATGCAGATTACATAGGATACCACCATCCCCAAAGTATGGAGAATCGTGGACAACCATCAGGGACTTGGGGAGCACCTTATGGGCTGCCTCGGGAGGATTGGAGTGCTTATGGGCCAGGAACCTCCAACACCATAACTTCCACCCAGATCAACAGGTCTTCTCCCGGACAGGTCTCCTTCTCTTCTGCTGATTATAGTTCCCTGAATCCTGCTGGTTCTCTGACTTTACCTTCTCTGGACACCATGAATTCGGAGGCAAATTCTCCTCCCCTCAGCCAGCGGCACAGCTCCTACGAATGGATGAGGAAAACAGTCCAATCTACTTCAACAGGTATGTTGGTGACCTAAATTCTCCCCTCCAAGCTCTCTAACTTTCCTGTTGCTGGCCGCTTTCTGAAGCCAAGAGACAGATTATTCTGAAAAGAAAAAGGGCTTTTCTCATCTTCTGATCAGGCTCTTAAGTCACAACTTCGATTTAAGGTCTCAGTAATCTGGTTCTCCAAGAAAATGATGACATGATATATTCATAAAAAGGGGCTTCTTTAAGGGGGAAGGGTGCATAAGGAAAAACGGGCTGGAAGAGGAAGAAATCAGGGTTGTTGTTGTTGTTGTTGTTGTTTTAAAAAAACAAAACCCTTCAGCTCCTGGTACAAGATGAAGGATAGGATTGCTGTGGCACTGAGTTGGATCTGGTCCTGAAAAGTTTAGGATTTGCCTTTGCTGCTTATTAACATTGGGTTGGCTTGAGGCTTGAACACAAACCAGCTAAGTAATCCTTCCAGCAGCATCCAATGAAGTGAGCTGCAGCTCAGAACTAAATCAGAAAAAAAGTGCTAGCAGACCAATTTTGGATCTACTGTACCCCCAACACTCTTTTCCTGCTCTACACAATCCACCTTACAATCGTCATGGAAGTCCTACTGATTTCAAAGCTGGGGGGAGGTCCTTGGTGCTCTCTGTTGTTTTCCTGCAGAAAGGTGAACTTTGCACCTTTTTAAAATGTATTTGCATAACAGCAGAACCAAACTGGCATTTAAGGCACAATGCTTTCATGCACAATAGAAAGGTTTCTATCTTGAGAGGGGCTTCTGCAGCAAGGATTCTGTGCTCACCTGGGTTCACTTTGAGGGTAGCCCCATTAACATTTCAAATGGATGCTCCTGATAAAAGGGGCTCTTTAGCAGGCTAGACGCCTCTCAGAATGCAGGAATCTAAGAGGCAGAAAATGCCTTTGATCTCTTGACAGAGTACCTTCCAGAATGTTAATAACGATGGATTTAACAAGTGAGCAGGATAAACATTGCACGTGATTTTACAAAAGGCACCTCAGATATTCTGGAAAATTGTCTTGCTTGATGCTAAAGTAGAATAGATATGAGAAAATTAGTTACAGCTACATTAACATGCATATTAGTATATTGAACATTAATAGGTTAGATGTAGCTCAAGGTTGAGCTGTGAAGTTCCTGGTGCTGAGCTTGGTTGCTGGCAGATGTTTCATTAGCCAACTAGTCAGATGTCAAATAATGCTACACTAGTATGCTTTAATGTTAGTAATTAACACTCTACACATCTAGCAGCAGTCTTCATATTACATGATAAGCTAGATAAGATTTAGTTACAGTTGTAAAAAAATAACCAGTTGAATTTGTTGTATGCCCTAGGCAGTTTGGTGACTTTATGGTTCAGAGTAGCGTGAGAACCACAGTGCTCTGTTGTTGTTAAATAAGATCCAGTACAATGCGAGTTTTGTAAATTCACTCAATATGACACTTTCTAAGATGCCTTGAACCACAATATCCAGAATTCACAACCTCCCTCATTTGGAAACTGACTGTTGTATTCTAGAGACATTTGAGGGCATTTGGAAGGAAAAGATGGTGCTATTACCTGTGTCTTACCTGGTCTTGTCTCTCATCTCTAGTTTTCAATTTGTGTGAAAAAGGATCCGCAAAAGTTCCAATCTAGTCATCTTGCTGTAACTCAGAAGTTTGGCAGCTTTTAAGATATGTGGATTTGTGGAGTGGACAGTTCTGGGACTTGAGCTCCAACATCTTAAAGTTGCCAAGTATGAAAAACAGTGTTGTAAATTATGTCACTGTTATGAACAAAAACTGGCAATTTTCAAGGCAAATTAGTTTCTATAAATATTCTATAAGTGAATATTTAAACCTATTTCTTGAGAGTTCCTGAATATATAAAAAAGTATTACTTCAGGGAGCTCCCTGTTTTTAACAGTGGCTCTCCAGTTTCTCATATAAATCGGACTGGTTAAGCTGGCAAGATCTGCAGATAAGGAATAAAATCCTGGTTTGAATTAAATGATCAAAAGATGGCTTATAGAAATATGTTTAGCCTATTGATAATGCCATCAATGAATGGGTGAATAGACAGACAGCAACATCTAGTTCACAACTTGCCTATATAACTTTTTTGACTTTATTTATTTATTTATTTTTGTCAATTGCTTACAAGATAATAGGTATAAGTAAAAACATAGTTATGAATTCATGGATACATATAAGTAGAATAAAAAAACCTTGGCCTTCTCTGGGCCCTTTCAGATTGCAAATCCCAGAATTCCCAGCAAATATGGGTTTTATGATTCTGAAAATTGCATCCAGAGAAGGCTACGGCAGAACATCTGGACTCACACAATCCTCAGCTAATTAAAATAGCTTGTGGTTCACTACATTTGGTGTGGGGGACTCAATCTTTCTGTTAGCATCTTGTTTGAGTACTTTCCTTGAAGAATGAAGGTGATTTGTTTGGCTTGAGCCACTGTTATATGATGTGAAGAGTGCACTTGTGGCTCCTTAACCTGGGTTTAGCATGGTGTAGGGCTATAAGTTCCATTGGTGGCTGGTGAAGCTGGTGGGTCACATCCTTGAAAGGCACTTGATGGGAGGTCTAACCAAATAAGAATTAATTTCCTTGTGTATCTGGAGGCCCAAATTTTAAGTGGCAGCAGACAGAGAACTGCTTTGAATAAGAATGTTAGAAAGCCAGAGAGACAGTTGCTTCTCCAGTCATTTCTGGAATACTGGAAAATGTCCTCCATACGGAGCCAAATAAATGTTTGGTGTGGTCCTGTTTCATCATATGAAATCCAAGACCTAATTCTAGTGAAGCTCTTAGTGGTCTAACCTACCTGGACCCAAAGCCTTCCCTTCAGGCTCAGCCTTCAGCCACACAAAGTGGGTTGCCAACTAGAAAATGTCCTTTCCTTTCTCCTAGCAGTCTAAGCTCCACCATCTTCATCTGTGGATGTTATGCTTGTTGCAGTAGCACACTTACCTGTCCATTCTTCATGAATAGGTTAGAGTGTTCTTTCCAAAGCTTCCTTGGAATAAGGTCCATGGACCATGGGCTTTCTTACATAAGTCCTCAACCCAGTTGCCAATAAATTGCTTTAACAATTCATACCAGTCTTAATATGCAGAAGAGCAAGGCAAACACCTTAACACCATTTTATGGACCTCTGTCATAGCCTGGACTGGGTTTGTTTTTCTAAACACACAAAAAAGTGCTTTTCAGAGAAGAAGGGCTGGTTTAATTTTTGGGATCCTTCCACTGCTCTTCTCTAAGTGTGCCTCCTTCTCTTCTTTTTGGGAGAGGAAGAATGCACATTTTGACATAACGGTTGGTTGGATTCATGCATTCTTCTAAGCAGGAATATGGTTTTCTTGGTTAGGCCTTAGTGTGTTGCTAAAAAGCTGTGGTTTATCCAACAAACCATCATAAAAATACAAAATTGTTTATGACAATTCCATGGGGACCTACAAGGACATTCATAAGATATTGTTTGGATGGTAACACAGACTTTTCAAGGATGGCAAAACACCTTGGAAATAACTTGTTTTTTAGAGATGGACCATTAAGTTCCTTCTATAGTTGCTGTTGCTTACATGGCAGATGGCTAAACTGTGGAATCATTCAATTGTTTCCAAAGGCTTATTTAGCACCCGCAAAGCCAGCTGCTCCACTGTGAGGACAGATGTTAGATTCAAAAGGTTCAGGCTGACTTCCACTGAGATAGACTCCCCATTACCAAACACTGTTGACCTGTCCACATACAGACTTTTCTTGGAGCAAAAAATGTTTCAACAGAGAAACAGTTAAGAAACAGACTGAAGTGCCATCACAAATATTAGCTTAGTAGTATCTTTTCTCTTCTCCTTCTTATCATCATATTTTGTTATTGGTACGTTCAGGGCCACTTGGATGGGAACAGTGAGAACCAATTGTCCAAGTTCCCCAAAAAGGAAAGCCCCACCTAAGATACCCTTCCATATTTGAAATGATTAGATGGACAATTAGATGGACAAGTAGTCAAATACCGAAAACCAGTTATACATGAGTTCAAGAATTTTTCTGTGCCATTGACTATAAAGGAGCAGGACAAAGGGGGCGGGTAGAAGCACCTGAGGGCAAAACAAGAAGGAATGGATGGGAGCTTTGTTGAAGAAAAATTGTGGTTGCTGCATCATTGGAGGTTTTTTAGGAAGAGTTTGGACAGCCATTTGTCCAGAATGGTCTAGACATTTGCTTGGCCAGGGGGCTGGACTAGAGGACCACCAAGATCCCTTCCAACTCTTCTGTTCTCAAGGAGAACAGGCAGCAAGAATGGCAAGCCAGTGAGATAAGTTGAGAAGGTCTGCTCACTGTTAACATGGGCTAAGTGTAGGGTTAGAGTTTGGGTAAGTATAGGGTCCATTTAGGAAGGCAAAGGACTTGAGCAATAAAACCAAGCTTTTCCTCAAACCCAGGGGTCTCCAACCTTGGCCCCTGGAAGCCTGGTGGACTTCAACTCCCAGAATTCCACAGCCAGCTTTGCTGGCTGTGGAACTCTGGGAGTTGAAGTCCGCCAGGCTTCCAGGAGCCAAGGTTGGAGACCCCTGCTCAAACCCTTTGTTTGCTCTCTCCCCCCCCCTCAGATTCATCAGGGAGGGCCTACAAATTTAAACAAAAACAACCACAACTTCATAATGCCACCCAACCTTATTGTTCTGACTTGTCTTTGGGTTGTTTTCAGAAACACCTGTTTTCCCCTTGGTTGTTTTTTCTCAATAGATCCAGGAGGATCCAAAGTTGTGGAAAGGAGGTAAAAAGTTTGCTCTGGAATAAATTAAACCTGGATTGGTAAAACCAATAAGTTATCCGAACTGTAAGTTTTGGTGCAGAATCATCTCATATCCGCTTTGGACCAGGCATAGAATTGGACAACACGTAGCTCATTTGGTTATTTACAGGAACAGGAGATGACATTGCTTGACAAATTTGTTAAATGAATCATTGCAATTGTTAAATTAGTAACATGGTTGTTAAGTGAATCTGGCTTCCCCGTGACTTTGCTTATGAGAAGGTCGTAAAAGGAGACAGGGCACCCTGCAACTGTCAGAAATGTAAGTCAGTTGTCAAACATCCAAATGTAAGTCAAGTGACCATGGGGATGCTATGTCATAAGTGTGAAAAAAGGTCATAAGTCACTTTTTCCAGTGCCCCTGTAACTTCAAACGGTCATTAAGTGAATTGTTGTAAGTCAAAGACTACCTGTGCTTATAGGTAAATCACCCACTGGTATCACTATTCATGGAACATCTGTTTATAATTATGAATAGAGTAACTGAGGAAACAGAGATTCATTCAAATCAAATCTCTCTTAATAATCCTAGACCAGCCAAAAGATAGTCATTCTTTCTTTTAGAACAGGCTGGCTGGAGAATTCTGGGAGTTGAAGTCCACAAATCTTAAAGTTGCCAAGTTTGGAGAATGCTGTTTTAGAAGATGATGACAGATGGTGGCCAAGATTTCTTCTCTAACTGGAGAAAGGTGAATTAGAGGTTGGATTATCCTGGGAGGGCAAAACTAATAGGCTACTTACAGCTCAGAGGTGGTTCTATCATCCATTTCTATATGTTCATTTCAATGGGAAATCCTGTTTTATCCCTATAAGAGTAGGCCTATGAGGTAGGCTCAGCTCAGAAAGTTAGGGTTAGGGTGGACTTGAACCCTGGCCCAACACTTGAAGAACCATTCTCCCACATTGGAGTATGAAACAAGGCTTCTCTGAACTCTGCGTCTTCCAGAGGTGTTGGACCACAATCCCAGGAATCGCAGTCCGCATTGCAGCTCTGGGAATTCTGAGCACTGCAGTCTGGCTCTTAGCTGGGGAATCCTCTGTGAGGACACTGAAATCTTTCCTACACTTTCACTATATGCAAAGTTGTGCATTCAGAGTTTTGGAAGTTTCTCCCAGTGTAGGTTAACTCTTCCCAAAGCAGGCTATAATGCATAAAGAACATTAAAAGGCCTTAGGTGAAAAAGGGGGGAACCCAGTTTTTAGCAACAACACTTTCACAACTTAAATCCATGTTCTTTGGTCTGCTAACCTTTATTTCAGTCCTCCAACACAGATGGTGATTTGATTTCTGTTTATCATAATTCACGCAAAATCTCTGGAACTGGCAGGTGAACAATATCAAACAGTAAATCCTTTCAGTAGGAACATTTTCTAGTGTGTGTAACCACAGATCAAACCACATACCTGCCTGATTCTACTTCAACAGGAATCTTCTCCTGCCTGTGGGTTCAGGCAAAGCCTTTAAAAAGAGCTTCTAGATTTAGTGTGTTTCATAGAATTCATAGATTAGACAGATGTGATTTGTCTCTTCATTGTCTTAGCTGTTGGTTTGAGAACCTTCAAGCCAACAAATCTGGATTCACACAACACTAAGCCAAACCCAAGCCAAACCCACGATGTACCACCACGGTCATTTAAAATGGGATAAAATTAGAATAGAATAGAAAATAGAGAATAAAATAGAACAGAATATAGAATATAGAATATAGAATATAGAATATAGAATATAGAATATAGAATATAGAATATAGAATATAGAATATAGAAAAGAATGGAATGGAATGGAATAGAACAGAATAGAATAGAATAAAATAGAATACAATAGAATACAATAGAATAGAACTTTATTGCAATCCATGATCAGATTTTGTGTTAAAAAATAAATGCCAGATTTGTTATTTGTACCTTGGAGCTCCTAATCTTAGCCAATAGTATTTTAACAGACATAACTCTGGGATATATTGCATACAAATTAAAGCATAGATTCTACCATTACTGTACTACAGTCCTTCTATATCTGAACATTTTAATGCTCTTTAATTTTGGGGTTAATACTCTTTAATTTTGGGGTTAATCAACTTATTATATCTAGATGGTAAAAAGTGGAATAACAAAGAAAAATGAACAGTACAACATTGCTGTAAGAAAATCCACATTCAGATCTCATTCTAATAATTTTAGAATTCTCTACATGGATCAATTCCGTGCAAAACGCGGTTTAAAATTTAGTAGTGTCCTACCTGTTGTCGGATTTTGACAGACAATTAAAAAAATTCAGGGATAAAATTTTACAGAATAATAGGATTGCACAAATATATTAGCAATCATTTAAGATTGAAAGTAAAAACTAGAGTGAGAGGGAAATACTCAGCTAATGTAATTTTGATTTGGCTTATTTTAAATCCTTTAAAACATTCTTCATTTTAAGTGAACATTTCCAAGAGATCATACTGTTCATAGATACACAGCAAAAAATGATCAAAGTTACAAAGTATGGTAATTAGTGAGGAAATCAGAGCAAACTAAGAATCATCATTTGTAGCCAGGTGTTCAAAAACATTAAAAGGAATCTAAAGGGCAGCAATTAAAGGCTGCATTAAAATGTCTTTCATAACTACAAGATATGATTCAACTAGTTATATGTCTCTAAGCCAATTCCAGAGCAAAAAAAGCCATAACTGAAAAACAAGGATATCTGAAGGAGTAATCTTAGGCTTAGGTTTAACAAGTCAAAATGGTGATGATTTGATGATTGAAGTCCTGCCTCATAAATGAGGAGTTTGGGCAGTGATCATGCAATTGCAGTCACCATCTTGACTGTTTTGAGCCTTCAGGTTGTTCCCACTGAAAGGGCCCTTAGTCCAGTCTCTCTCTCCCTACAGTACCTCACTTCTGAAGACCCCTTGAAGAAATGTCCAGTTTCAGACAGGGAGAAATAGGCCACTCTTGAGGGACCTGGAAGACCATTCCACACAAGTCTTTGCTAATTTATTCATTCGTGTCTCACATTCTGCTTTCTTCCAGCAGTTCAGAAATCTTAGAAGACTTCATTTCTTTCCCAATAGCAACAATTCTGAGAGGTGTTTTGGGTTGACTTGCTTGAAAGTCACCCAGTATGTTTTCATGGATGAGGGTAGAAGTCTCCACCAAGACCTGGCCCAGAGTCTTCCCTACTATACCACACTGTCTTTCTGGTTTCTCTTAGCAGCAGATAGATAACCAGTGGCAAGGTCAAGATGTCCTCCCTTGGTAGCTGTTAGATAAGACAATAGCAACTTCCATGGAGCTTTAACACAAAGGCACCAAACAGGGATTTCATTCTGTAATTGCTTCTTTGGATTGGAATGGAGTTGGTGTACCTTGTTGATGTTACAATCAAGAATAAGAGATAAAGCAACCATTTTACCATTAAACACAATGCTGGAAGGAGTAATATAAATATAACAATGTTGCACTAGCAGGAACGAGATTCATCAAAATGTTGAGAATCATGAACTGAGAGAAGGATTATGAAGGTCTAGTCATGAAACAAAATGCTGAGCCCATGTATGCCTTCTTTCAGGAAAAATAAAAATTAAAGATGCAAAGCCTAAACGACATTTGGAGGAGGAGGTTAAAAGAAAGTTGAGCTAGATTTAGATATTACCGTTGGAATCATTTTATCAACATTGACTAGGGCAGGGGTCTCCAACCTTGGCTCCTGGAAGCCTGGCGGACTTCAACTCCCAGAGTTCCACAGCCAGCAAGCTGGCTGTGGAACTCTGGGAGTTGAAGTCCGCCAGGCTTCCAGGAGCCAAGGTTGGAGACCCCTGGACTAGGGGAAAGTCTTGGTGCTCTCTGAGTTTGGTTGTTTTCCTGCAGATGATTCATTACCTCAAACTAACTTGATCAATACACAAATGATGTTACCTCATTTGAGTAATGAAATGTCTGCAAGAAAACCAAACTCAGAGGACCCTCTCAGGAAAAGTATTCTTGGCTCCTTTCAAAATCTTCTCTAAGCTAAGCTTCCCCAACCTGGCATCCTTCCTTTGGCTTCCTCTTTCCACTTGGGGGTCTCCAGAGAAGCTGAGATAGCCATCTTCTCCCTTGTACTGGTGGAGCCCACCTAGAAGACACCAGGCTGGGGAAGGCTGTTGGTGAACCTCTCCTCTGACCCTTTGAAGCTCCTTTGCCTGGATGGAACTGGAAACGGGATGGAATTTCCAAAGGGGAGGCAGGGCTCAGCTGCCTTTATGGTCCTGCTGAATTCGCAGACATGGGCAAATTCACAAATTCTTGTGACCAGGAAGATGCTGGTTGATGCAAAACAAGAGCTAGGCTCAAGCAGAGAAGGCAGGGAAAACCAGGGGCAATTTGAATGCTAATTTATTTTCTTGGTTCAGGAGCCGCATCCTGCTCCTCTTTGTCCCTTGATTCCATTGTCTTGAGTCCAGGGGCTGGTTTGCCATATCAAGCAGCAGACCTTATTTTGACACTCTTGGGGGGAGGGGGCAGGGAGGGAGGGGGCTTTGATATGCATCCTGGCTTCTGCTCCTTTTCTTTAGCAGTTATATTGCCGGAAAGACGGATGGTTTTCACAGCAAATAAAGAGGCCCTCCCTTGGCTTTTATTGTGTTCCGAAAAAATGCCCTGTGAATTTTATGGCCAAGGGGAAAACTGCCTGTCGTGTTCCCCCCGCCCCCCCCCCCCCCCGTACCCTCCTGCCCCAAGAGCAAGGCAGGGCCTCAGACTGCTAGAATAACTTGAGTATCCTTAAAGCAGGTCCTGGTTTTACAACACCTGGCAAGTTGTTTTGTTAGATCAACAACCTGATTCTCCCTGATTACAAAAGGCCCCTTTAAATGGGTCTTCCATCCGCCATTCCTTGAGCACATCCCCATTACACATTCCAGTCCAGGGCAGTCCCTCTCCTTTCCTACTTCTAACATCTCATTTTAAAAGAAAAAGTCTTTTAGTCTTCATACTGCCCCCATATTCCATTACCCACCCTCTTTTTCTATGGCTGACTGGTTCGGCTTTTAAAATGAGAAACTTTAAAGAGAGAAAAGGAGGTTGGTCCAATTCATGGTGCAAGCTGTAGCTTGAAACTCCATATAAAGAAAATTTGTATAAAATGTTTTTTAATAGATGACATTTTGCACCAACAAACTGGCTAAAATGTATAAGGATGGATCCGCTAAATGTTGGATGTGCAATCAAATACCTGGTTCATATTATCATATGTGATGGACATGCCCCAAGGCTAAAAAATATTGGACGAAAATATATACTTGGTTGGAAAAAATGATAAAACAGCATATAGATATGAAACCAGAAATATTTTTACTGGGCATTCTGCTGGAAACATGACAAAGGGACTATATATATTTGATTTTACCTGTACTAACTGCAGCCAGAATTGTATTTGCACAACAATGGAAGTAAGATGAGATCCCGACAGATGAGTGTAATTAAGAAAATATTAGAATGTGCAGAAATGGATAGACTAATGTTTACTATTAAGGACAAAAAAGAAACTGAATATTTTTTGATATGGGACCTATTTTATCAATGGTTAGATAATAGAAACAGAAGTTAGAAATATGGGGACATAAAAAGGACAAATGTTAAAATGGAGATTTGTTAAAGTTATTGTAGTATGAATGTAATTGTATTTTATATAAATAAAACATGGAAAAAAGAAAAGAAAACTTAATTCTTTAAATTATATTTTTGAGGGGAAATTCCAGCTAACTTCTGAAATGTGCCAAACATACATAAGATTCAAAATTAGAATATTTCCCATTTTGGCAATTTCTGCAAATTTCCAGTTAGATGGGACCTTAAAAGTTGAACTTCTACTGCATCTGGAGGTCTCAATGTCCCTGATTCATGGCAAGAAAGTCACATTGTCACACAAATTTCATTTGTGCAATGTTTTCATGATATTCACGATACTAATGACCATGTCTGTAGACCATCAAACAGAAGAAGGCTAGTTCAGGGGCAGATCCTTTGTGGTGCTTTGTGAAGATTACTGAAACCTAAATTAAGTCCTTAAGATGTTTTCTTGCCACATTTGTTAAGTGAATCTTACTTCCCCATTGACTTTGCTTCTCAGGAAGTTGCAAAAGGGGATCATGTGACCCCGAGATACTGTAACCGTCATAAATGTGAGTCAATTGTCAAGCATCTGAATGTAAATCACGTGGCCATGGGGATGCTGCAATGGTTATAAGTGGGGAAAATGGTCATAAGTCACATTTTTTTCAGTGCCGTTGTAACTTTGAATGATCACTAAATGAGCTGTTGTAAGTCGAGGACTCCCTGTATGGCTTGCCACTTCTGAAGCTGATCTGAGCTGGAGAAAGGCTGCCATTAAGTCAAGAGACAAAGGTGCCCTTCATGTTTATGGAAAATGACATATATTTTCACAGTTTTTACAACACAAAATGTCTTGTCTTCCCACCTACATCCTGATGCCCTTGTAATCATTGCCATTCACCACAATATACTTCTTTCTTGTTTGCAGAAGCCCACCACAGTTGGTGCAGGTGAACTAGGTAATGTTTGCTAGCTTTTAGCTGTTTTGGAAGTTACGGGTAAAGATGCTTGTGGATCAAAACCAAAATATGCTTGAGTATAAATGCCTTCTTATGCCCGAGCCAGCCAACGTGACGATTTGCACCCTTTGAAAACAGTTGAATGGAATTTTGAGTCTTGTGCATCTTTCTGCTGTTTCTTAAGGCCACCTGACTTTTCCAAGAATTCTTCATGGGCCTGAAAAATAATGGCCACTGTTTTAAGGAACCAACCCATTCCACAAATGTCACTTTTAAAGCAGAGTGTGGTTTTGTAAGCTTGCACAGAAGCCTAAAACAGAAGAATGGCTTTAAGGAATAGCAGTGAGAGATGCTGGGTTCAAAGTCTAAAGTATTCCTTCCAAATCATTTTTGAAGCATAAGAATTAGACCAGATGTGCTTTGTAAATAGTATTATTGATATTGGAATTGGAATATTCTTTACTGGCCAAGTGTGATTGAACACACAAGGAATTTGTCTCCAATACATAAACTCTCAGTGTACATACACTTATTTACATGTACTGTATATAAGTATGCATACAGTACACTTATATACAGTACGTTTAATAGTAAGTTTTTTGTAAATGGTATTATTTTTAGATGTGCTTGGAAGACAGGCTTACCAAAAGTAGTGCTGGTCTTATTTTCCAGCACAGGTGCATCTTCTTTATTTGGTTCAGCCAACGCCTGGATTAGGCAGGTCCAACATTCAGGAGCAAATGCAAACTTTTCTTATTTCTTTTTCAACAGGTAAAACAAGAACAAGAGAGAAGTACCGTGTGGTGTACACAGATCACCAGAGGTTAGAGCTAGAGAAGGAGTTTCATTACAACAGATATATCACCATCCGAAGGAAGTCTGAACTTGCTGCAAACCTGAGGCTTTCCGAGAGACAGGTACAGCCTCAATTACCTGCCTATGGCAGGGTTTATGTCCAATTCAGAGCAGAAGACCTGCTGGCTGGGTGGGAAAATATGGGAGAGAATATCCCCCGAAGTCCTTGGAGCTCTCTGAGCTTGGTGATATTCTTACAGGTTTGTCTGCTAGCACTGATGATGTTACCTAGTTGGCTAATAAAATGTCAGCAAACCAACAAGCTCAAAAGCACAGGCGGATTTCCTCTCGCTTTCATACCCTTCACTGTTTTAGTGCTACACTCAACATTTGTTAATTTTTTGGGTAATTGTTCTTATCTGCTGCAGTAGACTTTAATCTGCATTATTATTTTTTCTCAAAAAACCCAACTTTTTTGGGGCCCAGAGCAGAGGTAAAGTTTATAAGCTTGGCTTGCAGGTGGCATCAGATGTCCCATTCGTTTCTCATCTTGTGCCCTGGAGGTTTTGCTTCCTTTTGAGCATCATTGGTGGGCTCTGCTTAGGGCCCCAGTTGGCCTTAATGCAGCCCTGATAGAAAGTGCAAGTAGTGACTGGATTAGAAGGGCTTCGAGCAACATATTCCCCCCCCACACACACACACACTCTCAAGGGTGGGGCTCAGGTTTTGAAAGCTTCCTTTCAACCAGCAAAGTCAATGGAGAGGCCAGGTTCATTTAACAACTGTGCAACTAACTTCACATCTGCAGTGATTTATTTAACAACTGTGGCAAGAAAGGTCATACAATGGGGCAAAAGTCACTTGACAAACATCTCGTTTAGCAGCATAAAGTTTGGGCTCATCTGTGGTCCAAACCTGGATGCAGTATTCCCAGTGTGGTTTTACTAAGGCTTTATAAAGTGCCACAAACACTTCACGGGATCTTGATTCTATGCAGAGGGCTAATGCAGCTTAGGATGGCTTTAGACTTTGCTCATCTTTAAGGCTCCCAATCAGGGGTGGGATTCAAATTTTTAACCACCAGTTCTGTGGGTGTGGCTGATTTGATGGGCGTGGTTTGGTGGTCATGTGACTGGGTGGACATGGCTTGGTGGTCATGTTATTGCCTGGGCATGGCCAACTCAATATCACTCACATCGAGGCACGCATCTCCTCGCCTGGCCTCTCATGACTGTGGGGATGCTGCAACAGGCGTAAGTGTGAAAAATGGTCATAAGTCACTTTTTTCAATGGTCACTCCACACAAGCAAAGTACCAGCAAAGGAGGGGGAAAAAAAACTCCAGAGAAGTTCCTGAGACAGAAAGTCTAGTCCTGCCAAGAATGTAATAAGGGTTAATGGAGAGGCAGTTTCTGTAAGCAACACCAGACTGTTTCCTTCCTGCCTTCCTTACAGGATTAGCCCAGTAATTTCTTCTAACAACCGGTTCTCCGAACTGCTTAGAATGTTAACAGCCGGTTCTAGCGAAAAGGTGTGAACCAATAGAATCCCACCCCTGCTCCCAATGCCAAGTGATGGAAACTCTTTTTAACTCTCTTCTTCCTCTGTTTTGCTCTTGCAGGTGAAAATCTGGTTCCAAAATCGCAGAGCCAAAGAAAGGAAACTAATGAAGAAGAAAATGACCAGTTTTGATGGCGGCAGCCTGGGTTCCATCCAGAGTGACTCTGGTTCCATGAGCCCTATTCCAATTCATGACCCACAAACTCACTCAGAAATGGCTGGCACTTTGTTTCCACCTCCACCCCCGCCCCCTCCTCCTCCTCCTCTTTCCATGAATGGTCTCCAGCGCAATGGAACAATCACACGAGTTGTGGTCTCTCAGTGAGGACTTTCTGCCAAGTCAGAACACAGCAACCCAGGGGTCTTTGCAGTGGGGCCCACAGAGAGGTTGGTAGGACAACTCCCACACCTGGCTTCCCCACGGCCATTTGCAAAAGACAGAGGGCTTCCCGCCAAAGCTTGGTGGCCACACAAGCATTTTGGACAAGGGGTCCTGTGATACTGAGGGAGTGGGGCAAACCAGGAGCTCTCGGTTACAAAGTTGTGCTGGTTGGAGGCAGCGAGAATGGCTGGAGCAGAACGCCTCTCCTGCTTCTGTACTGGTGGTCCTGCACTTTGTTTGACTGGAGACCGGAAGATTTCACACATGGCAGCTTCAACCCCTTGTTTTATATTTTTCCTGGGTCACAGGGTGAAGACACGGTGTCAGAAGAAATACCACACTAGCATAACTTATTATCAGGGTTGGGCCTAGGACAACTGCTTTGCAGAAGGAGAGTGCTGGATGTGGAAGGAAGTACAAAGCACAGCCTCCTGTGACAACTTCATAGCTTTCCTGTTTTTTATACACACACACATACACACATATATGTTTTCTTAAGTTTTCGCGGGTACTTACATGTATGGCATTCAGCTTTGTTCGGATATTTTCCCACGTCATTATAGTTGTGCTTTTAAAGTTGTAGCAACGTTTTGCCAGAATCTCATCTGCCATCATCAGGCTGCTGTATTGTTAGATACAGAATATTGTTAGATACACAATACAGAAGCCTGATGATGGCAGAGGAGATTCTGCCGAAACGTTACTACAACTTTAAAAGCAGAACTATAATGACATGGGAAAATACCCGAACAAAGCTGAATACCATACATACATATATACATACATACATACATACATACATGTATATATGTCTTCTCCTAAGATTCTAGTCTTTATCACAAAGAAAATATGTTGGGAGGGAGTAATGTCTGTTTTAAAATCCAGGTTTCTATGGATTCAGAAGATGGAGATGATGTTCTGGAATCCTTTAGAACTCTCTGCTTCCTCCACTACTATAATATAAACTATACATGATGCAAATGTGCCCAATTTGCACTATTTTTTCTCAATCGTAATATTCACTTTGTTTTGGTGTGGGACCGGCTCATTTGAATGCTGAATTTTAATGCACAGATATCTGACACTATTAAACAAATTTGCAGATCAACCAGAGTTATTCTTCTATGGATTATTGAAAATCACATTGTTAATCTGAAATTCCTAACCCAAAATGCTTCCCCCAAAGCAGGGGTCTACAACCTTGGCCACTCTAAGACCTGTGAACTTCAACTCCCAGAATTCCCCAGCCAGCATTCGCTGATCAAGAGTAGGAGACCCTATACCATTTCAGATAAGTGGCTGTCCAGTCTCTTCTTCCATAAGTCTTAAAGTTGCCAAGGGTGGAGACCCTTGCCCCAGAGGTTTTCAGAGACTGGTCCCTGCCTAAATTTTCAAAGATTGCCCAGTTGTAACAACAAGTGGGCCACCATCTTTCAAGGCCATCCCAAGTGTTAAACAACACTCTGTGGGAGATCACAAAAATTTCATGGGTTGGTAAGCAATTTTTGCTCTATGTCTGGAACTAATGAACCATCACAGAAAGTAGAGATATTTAAATTATATGAGAAAACTCTCCCAAAGACTCTATTCAAAAGAGACACCATCGCCTCCAAGTACCTTCTAGCTTCTTTCCACATTAGGAAGGTGAGGACTTATTTTCTTATTTTGTCTGAAGTCAGGGGCAGTTTCCTGATTGGTAATTATTGGCCAATGCAATGAAAGATTGTGCCTCATTGGTAGGACACAAACAAGGCTTCCATTTTTTATAGTTGGACTTCAGAACTAGTTCAAAGTTGCATTTGGAAGTTTAGAAGTGTGAATTTTGTACTACTGCTAGACAATTCTGTGGCCCATTGAGTCATTCTTTGAGAGAAAGGCCATATGGTCTGATGTGATTGGAACAAAAATTAAATTTTAGGTTGTTCATATTTTTACCCCAATACTGATTATAAGAGCAAACCTCATAAGCAGAAAAATAATTGTAGTGGTACTGAACTTCAATAATAAGTCAATATTTACTTACCTAAGCAAATAAACAGAAAGGCATGGCTGGGCAAAAAAGGCAGTAGGAGTTGGAGTAACTTCTGGCTTCCTCCTGGCTTCCGCAGTGACTTGTGGGAAGCTGGCAGGAAGCATCGGAAATCATACACATGACTTCAGGGATGCTGCAAAGGCCATACCTTTGCAAATAAAACATTTTAATTCCCCAGGAGTAATGAAGTCAGATTTTTAAATTATTCCTTAAGGTTTTACGTACCTTGATTCAAAAATTGTTGCCGGGGTAATGCACCATTTAGAGCTAATGAAATCAGTACAAACTGATAAACACAGTGAGACTTTTAGTAGTATATAAATGAAAATACCTATTTTGTGATTCCAAGCTGATAATGTCTAATTGGCTCTAAACAAACACACAGGCCAAACATAAAATTGCTGATACTTGGTTACCCAAATCCAATTTAGCAGGATTTACAAAACTATTTCAAATTAGTATCCTAAGAGAGTTCTTACAAGATTCCAATGTTGTGTTCCAATGCTGTGTTTCTCAAACTTCCCCATTCTAAGATATGTGGATTCAACTACCAGAATTCCTCAGTTGGCATGGTAGCTGGGGAATTGAAGCATACATCATAAAAATTGTAGAGGTTAAAAACATTGATCTAGAGTTAGGAGCTCACCAAAATACCATGTCAAATTTTCAGGGGAGCGAAAATGGTGAAGACTTAGCTACAAAAAGCTAATGGCCACATTCCAATGCTTTCTTCTGTCATATATAATGTGATAATCAGGATTAGGTCCAAATTATGTAAATTGAAGACATTAATTCTCCCTACATAATCCAAGTATGCTTTGACAATCATTTTTTTAGAGTGCCATGATCTCCTTTGAGAGCCATCCAGAAGATGTTGGAAACACAAAGTGCAGAAGAAATGGGTTAAGCCCATGGAGGGAGAGAAGGAGAAAGACAGGAAGGCTGGCAAGTTTTTTTTTAACTACAGCTTTTCTTGATGATGATCTTATCCATTCAGTCTAGTCCAGCTCTTAGTGATTCTAAGGTTTCTCCACATCTTGATTTTGCACAACTTGTTTGAGTTGTTTTATGCTCTGGCTGATGTCAGCTTTGATGGTGTCCATCCACCAAGTTCTTTGGAGGCCTGGTTTCCTTTGATCACTAATTTCCAAACATCACTGCTTTCTCCTCTGAATTCCCCTGCATGACATAACCAAAGTAAGTGAGACACAGCTCTTAGTACTGTTCTAGCCTTCTTGTGGACTCATCTGATCAGGTTTTAAGTTGACATCTTTTTCTACCATGTCCCTCCAGCGTTGCCTTCAGTTTGTTCACTTAAATAAAGCACACTTAATAAAGTAGCATTTTTCCAGGCACAATAGAGTTAGGCTAGGAATTGGTAAAATTTCACATCAGAATGATTTTCTATTAAAAGGGTGAAAACACCACAACGAAGGAATAAAGAAATATCTGTTAACAGACTCCAGATGATTGCTGCCCAGTTGGTCCTTCTTGGAAGCCATATCAGGTTTTTGTTTGAGATGACACAACCACGGGAAAGGTTTGGGGATAATTTGTAGAACATGTTCTCAGAGTCTTTTCCTGTACATCTCATGCTTAGAAAACTAGCTTTAGAAAGCCTTCAAATATGCTGCTTGTGTTGCTTTAAAACTTGCTGCTAAGTGGGATAAAATAAAACCAAAGAAATGAGACCTTACAAAGCATTGGCACAAAGGCTTGGTTAGTTTGTTATTAAGGTTCAAGCCACTCAAGACTACCTTTGAATAATGCATGTATTTCTCATGGTCACAGATGGATGTAAGGTTCTCTCCTGGACACATTGCTGTCAAGCACAAACTCAAGACATTTGGCTGGGCCATGATTTCTGAACAGGGTGGAAGAATCTTTCATCGCAACAGCATATACAAGAATTAAGTCTTATGAAAGATCTAAATGCATTTATTATGTTTTACATATATCTTCTTCACCAATCTCCTAAGAAAACTCCCTAAAGATGTGGCCATTCCATCCTAGAGCAACTCATTCCATAATGTACATTCTAGCTGATGTCCTCTCAACCAATAGAACATTCAAAGAGATCAATAATTTAATTCCCCCAGGCTCCTGTCCTCTTTGAAAGCTCTAGGAGTACCCAAAAATGTACAAAAATGAGAAGAAATGCCTACATTGTCCTGTCTGTATAGTTTCTGCACCCGTTGAATTTAGAAGGAGAAAGATCAAAAAGTTCATTATACTCTTGTTTATTTTCACACCTTTAGGAAGAACAGTTGAAAGAACTGAGTATGTCAAGTCTAATGAACAGAATGAGACAAGAGCAGTTTTCCAGTATTTGAGGGGCTGCCACAAAGAAGAGAAGTCAACATATTCTTCAAAGCACCTGAGTGTAGAACAAGAAGCAATGAACTCTCCCACCTAGACAAATGCAACCCTGTGAAGGAATAGAACCCCAAATTGTTTGGTTTCGATTGGTTTGTCCATAACACCTAAAAGAAAAGTTCAGCTTTTATTAATTGTACCTTAAATATTTTCTGCATTATCATTGTTATGTATATCCAGTACATTTTCACATATTTGCAAGACCACCACACATGATAAAATGAACCTGGATTTTTGATTACATTTCCAGCACTTATTAGAAGCCCTTTTACACATTTTCGCTAGTCTATCAGGGCCAAATACCAACGACACATCATTTTATAGAAATTTTTCTTTAAAGTTATAATTTAATGTAAATTAAAGGAGAAATTTCTTAACAGTGAGAACAACTAACCAGTGGAACAGCTTGCCTTCAAAAATTGTGGGTGCTCCATCACTGGAGGTCTTTAAGAAGAGACTGGACAGCCACTTGTCTGAAATGTTATAGGATCTCATGCTTGAGCAGGGGGTTGGACTAGATGACCTCCAAGGTCCCTTCCCACTTTGTTATTCTTTTAAGACTTAACACTTGGAGAACATGATAAAAAGCAAGCGCTCTGATAGGTGGCTCTTCTGATTTTCCATTATCTTCATCTCATCCCAACCTTACAAATGTGAGCTTGGAACTCTTATGCAGTGCAGAGTATGGTACCATAAACAAAATGCCTTATCTAAGGTTCTTTCTGTGAGTCCCCCAGAAATCTGCAGTTCCAGCTGCTGGCCAGAGAATGCAATCTCTTCAAAATAAATACAAACTCTGGGATCACTGCTAAAATAGATCTGAAGGAAATGGAGATAAAGGTCCAGGCGGCTCAGTAAAAGAGTTTTATCTCTTATTTCATAGATAAAACAAAAAAGCAGAAGAGGTAAACATATGCTAACTGACAGTGGGCTCTAACAGAGGTTGCGAAGAAAGCCAGCAAAAGACCATCAAAATTGAATCACAGATAGGCTGGCCTATTTATGCACAGGTTCTCATCTGGACTTCCACCAGCGTTTAGTTAGCTAGCTAGCTAGTTAGTTGGCTAGCTAGCTAGTTGGATAGTTGAATAGTTGGTTACACATAATCTTGAAACAGCAGCTGCTTTGTAAAAGGACAAATCCCTTAACTGAAAATCTCTTTCTTTCTTTCTTTCTTTCTTTCTTTCTTTCTTTCTTTCTTTCTTTCTTTCTTTCTTCTTCTTTAACATCTGTCTGAATTGAACAAAATTTTATTTTGTTCTAATTTATTCATGTCATGTTTTTCTCTTTCTCTTTCTCTTTCCATATTCTTTCTTTCTTTCTTTCTTTCTTTCTTTCTTTCTTTCTTTCTTTCTTTCTTTCTTTCTTTCTTTCTTTCTTTCTTTCCCTCCTATTTTTCCTTCCTTCCTTCCTTCCTTCCTTCCTTCCTTCCTTCCTTCCTTCCTTCCTTCCTTCCTTCCTTCCTTCCTTTCTCCCAGGATCCAGCAATTTAGCAAATGAAAGCAGTGGGTCTGCATAGAAAAAGCTCTCCAAAGCTTTCCATGCAGCAGGTATTGTTTTTTAAAAGGGTGGTAAGGAGTCAAGAGCCATTTTCCTTTCCCCAAACCCCAAGCCCTAAGTGGGCCATTCTTGGGGGTCGTGTTGAACCTGTTGTCTTTCCATGAGGCAGAATAAGCACCTGCCTCTTGGGGAAGGGCAGAAGTCAGCCTACCTGCTGGCTTTCTGTAAATGGACCTTAATGGGGGCATTTTGCAGCTGCACTTTCTCAGAGAGCTGACAGAAGTTTCATCAGCAGGGATCCTCTCCTCGCTAATCCTTGACTTTCTCTTACAATCTCCCAGCAAGGCCAAGGGGAAGAGAAAAGCAAGTCAGCTGTTCTCCTTTCCACACTTTGCTGAAAGTGGGGGAAATGCAAGAGTCACACCCTTGGAGCAGGCACAAGCGGTGCAAAGAAGGAGGAAGGGGTTTCTTCCTTCAGCTAGCAAAATAAACTGTATTCAGACAAAAATACAAGGCCAAGGCTTTAATCCTCTCTTCTAGTCTCTCAGCCCTTAACTGGTGGGAACAAAGTTATCTATTCCATCATGGTTTGACCTAAGGCAAAATACTTTAGGAAATCTGGCATCAACATTTTAGAGTTGTCCACCTCCTTAATGTTAATGAATAACCCTTCCCACTTATTCAGGGGTCTCCAAGCTTGGCAACTTTAATGTTGGGGAATTCTGGGAGTTGAAGTCCACAAGTCTTAAAGTTGTCAAGTTTGGAGACTTCTGCACTAGCTAGTGTGGTCCAGTCCACCAGGAGACTGACTCTCAAAGAAAGAAAGAAAGAAAAAAAAAGAGAGAGAGAGGGAGAGGGAGAGGGAGAGGGAGAGGGAGAGGGAGAGGGAGAGGGAGAGAAAGAAAGAAAGAAAGAAAGAAAGAAAGAAAGAAAGAAAGAAAGAAAGAAAGAAAGAAAGAAAGAAAGAAAGAAAGAAAATAATAATGCCGAAATGGTTTTTGCATTTGCCCCTTCTGGGACGGGTGGTTGATATTGTTGTTGTTTGATTCCCCAGACTAGATTACAGGCTTAGGATTCCCTAGGGATTTCCCATCCTTAGGATTCCCTAGGGAGTTCCCATCCAAGCACAAGCTGGGCCAGACCTGACTGAGATTTCCAGATCAGCCCTTGAGCCACACATCTTTCTTTCTTTCTTTCTTTCTTTCTTTCTTTCTTTCTTTCTTTCTTTCTTTCTTTCTTTCTTTCTTTCTTTCTTTCTTTCCTTCTCTTTGTCATTCTTTTATTCTTTCTGGGCCCCTGCATCTGCCCACAGATTTGGTCTCAGTTTTGCCTCACCTTCCAAAGAATTTGAGTATCATTTTTGGGTAGCGATGAAGTTAGGAGACCATGAAGTCTAGTTTTCTCTTAGGCTTGAAAGCTGGTTGGTGGCTTTGGGCCAGTCCCTCGGTCTCAGCCCAAGTCTGTTGAAGTAAAGTAGCATAATATGTACTCTGCTACCTTCAGTGGCATTAATTAAACTTGGAATAGAAATTTAGTATTATTTATTGAAGATATGAAAACCTGCCTAAAATATCACGAAATGAAAAAAATGGAATGTTCCCATTAAAGTCAGCAGAAATGGGCAACAGCACCTTCCCTTTAGGACATCTCATCTTCCTTCAGTAACCCTAGTTTGAGTAATGAAACATCTGCAAAATGGGGGCTGGACTAAAAGACCTCCAAAGTCCCTTCCAATTCTGTTATTCTATTGTTCTATCTTTGAAGCACTCTTGCCAGGAAATGCAAGCCGTCATCAAGCTGTTTTCAAAGGTGACCTTTGAATGATAAATAAAAATAATGAACTGCTTTTCCGTGCCCAGGAGAGACCTGGTTTTTTCCACTGAAGTTCAGGATCCAGTAAACAACCAAACTGTCTTGTGGTTATTTACAATTTCAATGTAGAAAGCTGTCCCAACTTAAAGCCAACACCTACACTTGCTTAAAACAGAGATGTCCAACCTCAGCCAGCATGGGAGGGGAAGTCCAGAAATCTTAAAGTTGCCAAGGTTTGACAACCCTAGTTTAAAGTGTACTTTCCTTTAAAGCATGTCATCTTGTTTCTTCTTAGATATTTTAGGGATCGTAAATTCCTCGATAGCCATAGGATAGTGAGAGGTGAAAATTATCTCAAATAATAAATTACCTAGGAATGCTTGGTTTTCCACACATCACTGCAACCTTCTCCAACTTGGTGCCCTCAAGCTATGTTGAGATGTTGCAGGATCCAATCTGGGTTGGTCACTGAACTAGAAGTTTTGTCTTTTGAGCTTTTGGACTAGACATGGAGCCTAGGCTGGAGAAATGTTCCCCGAGACTGGGCTCCAGCAAGAGTCCAGAAGCTCAGAAGACAAAACCTCTGGTGACCAACTCAGATTGGATCTTGCAACGTTATCCTGGGATACATAAATTTGTTTTCATTATGTTGAGATGCACCTTATCATCCATTCTAGGCTCCTGTTTCCATCACACTCAGTCGAGGAAGCCTTGGTTAGCTGGGAATGATGGGACTGGTTAGGTGGGAATGATGGAGGTTGTGGGCCCTAGATGGAAAGGCTGTCCTCAAGAAACTTCCTTCCCACCCACCCACTGCCTTATCCTCTGATCCCTGGTCTCTTCCTTTCCTGGAATTAATATGGATGTGTTAGTTGGGATGGTGTTAATGTAAAAAGCATCTCCCCAGTCCTCCATCCCTGAAAGGGGGATGGGGGGGGGGGGCTTGTGGTACTTCACACCTCTTTTGCAAGTCCATTCTTTAACAAAACAACTCAGGGTGCCTGTCTTGCATCTTGGAGTTGAAAAAATGCAAGTGACCAGATAGAGAGGCTCAGTTGTGGAGCCCTTCCTCTGAATGCAAATTCCGTCCAAAAGCTGGCAAGAGAGGCAAAGGGCAGGCCTGGCTTGGAAAAAAACATGATGGTTTGATAGCACAGGGGCTGATAAGCTGAAAATGAGGTGGGAGACTTGCAAAAGTCTGCAAGACTTGCCCTAAATGGCCAAACCCTTTAATAAAGCAGTGGGTAAAACAAAAGGAAGATGTTTTGCCTGTCCAACTGAAGCTGCATGTGAGCCACATTTTGTAGAAGAAGCCAGTCTGTATCCAAGACTGAAAAGGTGAGAAAGGAACCCAGAAAAGGGCTAGACAGCAGTATGCTAAGAGCTGCCAAAAAAAGCCAATGCAGTCATAGGCTGCTGCATTAACAGAGCAATAGAATCAAGATCATGCGAATTGTTACACTTTATAATGGTATTAAACCTCAGGGATTAAGGTGTAAACCTGCTTTTAGTGAAGGTAGAAAGCTTCCACTCCATCACAGAGTCCCACTACTTCCTCTCTAGCTATCTGCCAGAAATGCTCAAATATGTCCTGCCCCCAGCAAGCAAGGGATTGGAACAGATGTCTGGTAGTGTGCACGTTTAATAAATAAATAATATAGACTACAATTCTTAAAACTTCAAAGTCTTCTTCTGGTTGAAGCTTGCCTTCTGATTAAAGTTATCCATGGCTCAGGTGGGGAGATTCTTCCTAACTCACACTTATTGGTAAACTATAATTTAGAATTATGCATTGCCTTGGGCTTTGGGTGCTCTGTCAAATTCCTCCAAAAGCAGTCAGGCTCTGAAGACTGCAGGAAACAGGACAAGTTCCAATTGATCTTAATTACACTTCATTAAAACAGCCTATCTGCAGGTATTAGCTTTCTGCAAATGACCATTAACATTAAGTAGCGTTGAAGAATTGAACAAAATCTTAAATTGAGATTAATCTAAAACAGAAGGAAAATCTTACAATCAATCTCCTTGTGGTCTTATTGAGTTTACAACTTGCCTTTCCAATATTTAAAACCATGTAAATGGGTTTTAGAAGTCAGAGAGTAAAAAACACAACACAAGGAATGCAGTCAAAATAAATCCCTAAATGAAACCCTTCACTGACATAATGGACAATTAGAAAGACAATGAAGTGTGTTTTGTTATTTTCCTGTATACTGGAAAAGTGGACATTCCAAATGCATCTTTGTGGGGGGGTGGAATTTCATAACCTTGGCTAGATGGTGTACTTTCCACCTCTTTTTAAATAGTGACCATAACATTATTTTGTTGCTTTGAAAATGTATAGCCCAGAGCTGTGTATTTATTTATTTATTATTTTTATTGGTAAATTTTTGATTTTTTTTAATTCCAAAAGTTAAAATACAAGCTCCCCAAAAAGAAAAGAAAAAAGATATTTTACAAACACAAAACGAAGTTTGACAAAACACTAAAAATGTGCCTTAGAAAAGACAAAAGACAAAAACATATACACATATTGTCTTTTGTCTTTTCTATTTATTTAATAAATTTAGCAAATTTATTAAATAGAGCAAAGAATAGCACGCCCAATAATAAATCAATAAAACACAGGTTAAACATCCAATAATAAACAAAAATAAAATAAATATTTCAAGAAAGCAGCAATTGAAATCGAATTAATAAACGAATTTGGTCATTATATTGAATTATCCTACTTATGGGTTAAGTTTAACACACAATCTAAAGCAAGACTTGGGTTTCCCATAAGATCACATTACACTAAAGCCAAGCACTCTATATTATGGCTTTAGGCTGTTCTTAATTCAGATTTCTGGCCCCTGAAACAAGACCCTGGCAATGGTAAGTTTCTCTTGGCCAACAGTGGTGCCATCTCTATAGGTTCCCTTGGATTTTGAGATATCTGCCACCACGCCCACCACAATCTCTTTTGACACTTCTTCAGCTTTGATATGCAAAACTGTATCTTTCTTTTCTTTTCTTTTCTTTGGCAAGTTATATGGCCGGAAAAGGTGATGATTTTCACAGCAAACAATTCTGAAAAAAGAAGCTTTCCTTGGTTTTATTGTCTCCAGAAGAAACATTCAGTGAATTTTATAGCCCAGGGGAATCCTACAGAAGGTTCACATAGAAACAAATACACACACACAACCTGCCCCCCCT
This sequence comes from Hydrophis major, assembly GCA_033807585.1. NCBI lineage: Eukaryota > Metazoa > Chordata > Lepidosauria > Squamata > Elapidae > Hydrophis > Hydrophis major. The sequence continues at coordinate 6,076,791 of CM066335.1, read as the reverse complement.
CTCTCACACACAAATCCAATTGCATGTCTTATTTGCTGAACTAAAATATGTCACAGAGACTCTAGAATGTGAAATACAACAAGCATTCACCAAAAGGCATAATTCAGAAAAATATAGATTTATGTCATGCATGTCAAGTCTTGTAATGCACATGAATTGTATATAACATTTTAACTAAATAACTAAAAAAACCCTAAATAATTAAAAATAATAATAATAACAACTCTCTGTCAATTTTGCATTAACAGTAGGATAAAGTCAGGATCATGTGAAGTGTTATTACTGCTTTATAAGGTCTTGCTAAGACCACCCTTAGAATGCTGCATCCAGTTTTGGTCACTATGATATAAAAAAAGATGTTGAGACTTTGGAAAGAGTTCAGAGAAGAGCAACAAAGATGAACAGGGGACTGAACATATGAACATATGAAACATATGAAGAATGGTTGCCAGAATTGGGTATGTCTAGTCTAACGAAGAGAAGGACTAGGGGTGGCATGACAACAGTATTCCAATATTTGAGGGGCTGCCACAAAGAAGAGACGGTCAACCTATTCTCCAAAGCACCAGAAGGCATCACAAGAAGCAATAGATGGAAACTAATCAAGGGGAGAACCAACCCAGAACCAAGCAGAAATTTCTTGACAGTGAGAACAATCAACCAGTGGAACAGAAGTTGTAGGTGCTCCATTGCTGGAAGCTTACAAGAAGAGACTGGGCAGCCATTTGTCTGGAATAGTATAGGGTCGCCTGCTTGAGCAGGGGTTGAAGTAGAACTCTCCAACTCTGTTATTCTGTTCCTCTGGGTCTAAAGATTTACAAAGCTTCCTTCCTTGCAAATCTCTTATGGCAATACTAGAGTTACTCCTTGAGTTCATCACCATGTTATCTTTCCTCAAGGCACTTTTAAGATTTTGAGACAGGAGGGAAACAAAGGTTCCTTTGAAACCCTCTTTCTTTTTTTCTTCTCTGCAACCTACATGGTGGTGGTTGTTCTTTTTCCAAAGTGGTGAAGTGGATTGCTGGGGTAAAGGGGAACATGGCCCACAGGGTTAATCTCTTGGATATTTAGATGGTTCTTTTTTTGCTGCCTTGAAAAATATTTAAATCTGTGGACCTCCTGAGTGAAGGAGAGAAGGGGGAACATGATGCTGCGCACATCACAATGTCATACAGATGTCTCCAAGAATGAGATACCCCCCCTTTTTTTTTTTATTTCAAGACATTTGTGCAGTGACTTCATGATGGATTTGACATCATTGTGCCTTGTAGAGGATGCCATGAATGCTAACCCACCCCACGTATTGGCCATGAGATTGTTATTGTTACTTCTGGCATGTTCTTTTCACTATGGTACTTTCAGGACAGGTGTCTCAGATCCCAGATCAGGCTAAGCCCTACACAATAGTTGGCTTCTTGACAATGTAATGTCACGGAGTTTTCTTTGTTTATTTATATCCCATCTTTATTAGTTTTTATAAATAATTGAAGGCAGTGAACACATCTAATCCTCCATCCTCCTCCTACTTTCCCCACAACAACCCTGTGAGGTGGTCTGGGCTGAGAGAGAGGGACTGGCCCAAGATCACCCAGCTGGCTTTTGTGGCTAATGTGTGATTTGAACTCACAGCCTTTCACTCTCTAGCTGTGCTTCAATCCATTGCCCCTTGTCATCTGTATGTTGAGAAGAGAAGATTCTTTATTGGCCAAATGTGATTGAGCACACCAGGAATGTGTCTCCAGTGCATAAGCTCTCAGTGTACTACACCTACAGCGATATAATCACAAGATACCAATAGGCACCCAAAGCAGAGGCTAGAAACCATGGTTTACAGTCTAGGGTAACGAAACACAGCAAAAACAAGTCATGTAGTATGGAAATATCTAAGTTCCCACTGATGGTTGGAAAGGAAACCTCCCTCAATCATAGGAGGAGAGTTGGGTGAGTGTATGTCGTATCTGAAGATGTGACTAGGAACTCGGGAAAACTTCTGCCTTTTAATAAAATGCGTGAGTCGGAGAAAGCACCCAGAACCCTGCAAGCAGGAGGAACAAATAGCAAGAAGAGAAGCATAAACTTCCTTGAGGGGCTAACGCTGAAGTGTGGTGGCACGGAGAAGATTCCTCTGTTGGAACAGAGCTTTGTCCTCCAGAAAAGGAAACAGGAGGGGCGTTCCCAAGACTGGTGCCCCCTTGTTCTGGAGGAGATGAAAGCCAGGCCAACATTTGTTTAGGGCTTGTAAATTCCAAACCAATTGGCTCAGGTATCTGAATGTGAAAGGAAGCTTTGATAAGATCAGCTTGTTGCCCCTTTGTGAGACCAGTGCTTCATTCTTAACACCTCCCTGGAGTTTAGGGAGCCACTTTAAAAGGGCCTTTGTCTTGCAGTTTGTCCAAAGCCCTCACATCAAAAACAGCCTGGGAAGATCAGAAGGCTTATTTGAAACCCCGAAGGAAGGCTGGGAAGTGATAAAGCAACAATGACGTTAGACAAGGAGCGCCCCTTCTCCTGATGTCTGAAGAAGGGTTAATCATTGATTGCTGGCCATGCCGTGCATCTCTCTTCTGAGGAAGAGTTTTCCATCACCACCATCAAAGTGATGCCCAGAGAAGTGACTTTCTCTGAAGTTATCCTGTTTAGAGAAGCCGAAAGGAGGCAGGGTGGAGAAAGTTACTCATTCGCCCCAGGAAAAGGTTCGTGGGGATCAAGCAATCTACACAGGCCAGGTGAAACCTGGTTACTCTAGGGACCATCCTCGGATAACAAGAGTTGAAAGGGACCTTGGAGGTCTTCTAGTGCAACCCCCAGTACAGGCATTCCAGACAAGTGTCTGTCCAGTCTCTTAAAAACCTCCAGTTGTAGAGTATCCACAGCTTCTGGAAGCAAGCCATTCCACTGATCAATTGTTCTCACTGTCAGCAAATTTCTCCTTTAGTTCTAGGTTGCATCTCTCTCTTTAACAAGCTTCCACCCATTGATTCTTCTCCTGCCTTCAGGTGGTTTGGAAAATAGGTGGACCCCCTCTTCTCTGTTATAGCCCCTTAAGTGCTGGAAGATGCTATCATGTCATCCCTAGTCCTTCTCTTCATTAGACTAGACATACCCAGTTCCTTTCTTCATATTTTTTTGCTTCCAGCTTCTTAATCATCTTTGTTGCTCACTTCCACCAATTTTTTTAATATCATGGTGACCAAAACCGGATATAGATCAAATATTACAATATGATATGATAATTATATTATATCATGGATCAAAACTATTATGTGGTTGATACTTCAATTCCCAGAATTCATTGGGAATTCATGGCTGGCTGGGAATTGAAATTGACAAGTCCTAAAGTTGTCAAGTTTGGAGACCCCTGCGCTAGCCTAGCAATCCAAGAGTGGTAATCAACTTGTTTAGCAACTGAACAGAAGTTATTTTAAACTATGATTTCAATTTTGCAAGCATTCTTAGAAAACATTACTTTATTTCTTTATTTATCATTCTGTTTGTACCTCTTGCAACAAGGTCACTGGCACTCTGTGTAAATGTTTCAGCAATAGCAAATACAATCCCCTCCCCCCTCTTTGGATCAAGTCTAGCTTAGACTTCACAAGAGAAAAGGACTAAGAGCCAAATGTGGTGAAATTGTCATCCAAAAATCTGAGTGTAAAAAAACTGGTACTAGATAAGGGCTTGAGTCATGAGTCATATTTTGTCTCCAATGCATGTTTTGTCTCCTGGAAAAACAAGGACAAAAGAAAAGTACCGGATGGTCTTATACTGATAAGCAGAGGCTAAAAGTGGAAAAAGAATTTAACAGAATATCAGAGTTGGAAGGGATCTTGAAGATCTTTTAGCCTAACCTCCTGCTCAAGGAGGAACCCGAAAACCATTTCAGATAAAAGGCTGTCCAATATCTTCTTTAAAATCTCCAGTGATGGAGCACCAACCTCATGGTGCACATGCTGTCGTGCCATTTCCTTGCTGCATGGAAATAGGCACCAGGAGTGGCCAAATTCTCATGTTAGGGAGGGTCATTCCCTGATACAGAGATCTCATAGGAAATATTTTCAACCTAATATGGGAAAATTTTAAGGTTTAAAATGGAAACAGGTCACTGAGACACAAACATCTACTATCCTCATTTGTAAATTCACGGTTTATCATCGGTGTAATGGTGCAAATGTGCTGAGCATTATGTGGGACTTTGGCATGACTACAAACCATGATTGTCTTCCATATACTCACAATGGCACCCAAAAATGTTATGATTTCTAAAATATAGAACCTTCACAATTTAGAATGACGTATATTCCATAAATAGGACTGCACTGAAATAATAGCACGTATCGAGATTCATAATACAGGTAGTCCTTGACTTACCACCACAGTTGAGCCCAGAATTTATGCTGCTAAGTGACAAATTTATTAAGTGAGCTATTTTGTGACTTTTCTTGCCACTTTTGTTTAGTGGATCCCTGCAGTTGTTAAATTAGGAACACGGTTGTTAAGTGAATCAGGCTTCTCCATTGAGTTTGCTTGTCAGGTCACATAAGGGGATCACGTGACCCCCGAGACACTGGAACGTCTTAAGTGTGAGTCAGTTGCCAAGCACCAGAACGTAAATCACGTGACCAGGGGGGCTGCAACGGTTTTAAGTGTGAAAAGGGGTCATTAAGTCCCTTTTCTTCAGTGCGGTCGTAATTTTGGATAGTCAATAAATGACCTGTAGTAAATTGACAACCACCTGAATTACACTACCCTAATATTAGGCAATACCCCAGGTGGGCATCGGCGTTTCATTCTCCAAAGAATGCCAGTGGGGTTCACAGAAAATAGGGGCCACAAAGGCTCCCTTATCTTATGAGGGGGGGGAGGGATTGTGCTTTCTAAATCATAGAACCGTCGCAGTTTAGAATCACGTACATTCCACTAAGTAGCACTGCATTGAAATAACAGCATGGATTGAGATTCATAATATCATTGTAATCCTATTACAATAAAGGGGGGAGAGAGAGAGAGAGAGAGAGAGAGAGAGAGAGAAAAGCCATGGCGCCTACGGACCACGGGAGCGCGCGTTCTCCCGGCCTCTGCCTCACAAGGCGCGCGCTCGTCTCTCCGTTGGGCTCGCGCACCAGCGCCCTGTGCCGCGCTTGCGCAATACCGCGCGGTCGGCGCGAGGTGCGGGGAGGTGGGGGGGGCGATGAGCGTCCTGCTCCCCAACATGGCGGACTTTGACACCATCTACGAACTGGAGGAGGAAGAGGAGGAGGAGGCGGCGGCGGACCAAGAGGAGCTGACGGAGGCCTCCCGGACTGTGGTGAGGAGTCAGGAGCTGTCGCGGCCCCGGGACGCGCCCGAACCCGTGGCTGTGAGGGGCGCCGGGCAGATCACCGTGTAAGGACCCGCGGAGGGGGCGAAGGCGGCGGTCGGGCGGGGCGGGGAGGTGTGCCTCTGAGCGCGTGCAGAGGGCGCGGGGCGGCCGTGGGGGGGAAGGGGGAAGGTCCCTCGGGCACGTGCAGAGCGCCGGGACCCTCAGAGGCGTCTCCCGAGAGCGCCCAGGGTTCCTGAGCTTGTGCAGAGCGCCTCTCTTTCCCTGAGGGGCTGTTCGTTGGGTCTTGCAGGGACCCCCCGGGGAGGGAGCAGCCTGGCAGGCAATGAGCAGCTTTTTACTGATTTTAATTTTATTCTTCAAATGGATACAGCCGCCAATCTCATACAGATCCCAGAATATGGAAATATAAAGGAGAGCAAGAGAAGCATTTGGGGGAAAAAAAACCCCAGCCAACATAAAAGCATGTAGAAAGCCATTCCAATTAATAGATAATAATAATAATAATAAAATTCAGAGTCACCTCTAGCCATAAAGTGCAATGCAACTACAGGCAGCCCTGGACTCACAACAGTCCATTTAGTGACCGGAGTGACATCATCACTAAAAAAAGGGAGTTATGGCCTTTTCCCCCACCACTCTGCCAGCAATGCATCCTCATAATCACCTGGTCGAAATTCAGACGCTTGGCAACTGACTCATATTTATGACGGCTGCAGTGCCCCGGGTCATGTGGTCCTTTTTTTGTGACCTGACAAGCAGCGGGGAAGCCAGATTCACTTAACATCCGTGTGACTAACTTAACAAGTGCAGTGATTCACTTAGTGACTGTAACGTGAAAGGTGAAAATGGGGCCCAATTCCCTTGTCCAATGTCTCAATTAGCAACAGAAATGTTGGCCTCAGTGTGGTCATAAGTGGAGGATTATCTGTGCTTGCTTTCTGGAGCACCTATGGGAAGAGACCCTGTGCTAAAAGGACCCTAGAGCCTTCCTCAGGGCAGCCCCTCCTCTCACTTAGGGTGCTTTCACCCTTTGCAGTGCCTGTGATAGGATGGGGAGAGATCCAGCCATTGTCTCCCTCTGGAGGAGAAGGCAGAAAATCCCTGGGGGGGGGGGTCCATAGGACCAACAGACAGGCAGCCTCAAACTCTTATCCAGGATTTGCAAGGCTGCCCCCCCCCCCCCCCCCAATTTCCCTTGCCTGGCATAACATCTGGGCTTGAGGTTGATGCTGCACTGCAGACAAGTAGGGCACATTTTAACATTATCTGTATTGGAAAAAAAAATAATAAAACCAGAACCAGGTGAGGCTATCTATAAAAGGGGCTGCAGCAACATAGGAGTAGGAAGATAGGTTGGATGTGTTTGCTGCCTTCAATTATGTGTAAAAAAAATAAGAAATAAAATAAAGGCACAATACAGAGGTGTGACATTGCAAAGGCTTAGGTGATACTTAGCAGAGTAACAATTCAAAAGTTGTGAATGCTGTTCAAACGGAAAATGTGAATCTATCAAGTTATTAGATTCTAAGTGGCCATTTAAAAAAAAACATTGGCAGTTGTTGGTACCATTGGTACCATTGTTTATCTTCATTTTTAATTATGAGAGGAAACCCATTTGGTTTTTCAAGTGTAATCACAGAACGTGTGTTAAATGGAATTGTTCGCTTCAATGTCTATTTTTACATTGCCCTGCTTTTTATAAAGCAAATGCCTTAATAATGTAAGAGAACTGTCTTTCTGTTATATGCATTTACATTTTTCTCATTATTTAAAAACAGCATTTTAATTCTTTATTAAATGTTAACACTTTGTTTAAATTTTAAACTTCCTAGGCATCATTATTTATCATTTTATATTTATTTCATTATCCATTTGCTTATTATATGTGTCAAATGGGATCGTCTGAATTGTGCTCAGTTGATATTTCTTTTTTTATAGTATTCTGTTACTGAACCCATTCTTTTTAAGAGAACATTTGCTTTCACTTGTTAAGATCTGTTTGCTTTGTATATCTTCAAAAATTAAGTGTTTTAATTTTTGTTCTTAAATTGCATTTACATTAAGAGATGAAAGGAATTAGTATCTTGCTCTGATAGTTCTCTACCGGTTATTGACACACAGAACCCTTTAAAAAAAACCTATGTATATAGAGTGAACTTTCTGTGTGCTTTAAAAAAAAAAATTTAACCTGAAGTCCTTGCCTCTGAATGTATGATTTCCATTTCTTACTTCCCTTCCTGTGGGGTACAATATATTCTACATTTTATCTGTAACTTTCTCATTTTTGTCACTGTTCTCCCCATATTATACTATCATTTTAGTTCTTGAGCCCTCTGAATATCTTAGGTCACCACTTGATTGAAAACACTATATTTATACTGCTGTGAAATCTTTGCCAGTGTTTCTAGGTGTCACAAATCTTTGGTATTTGACCCATAATGTTTGGAGCCTGTAGACTCATGTCCCCACAATGAAAAACCTAATTACAAAGCATGTAACTTTATTTATCTCTTCATATTGCATACAACAACTTTGTGATAAGCTAATAATAAAAAGGACAATGTGATACACAGTAGATGTGAGCAGAATATTTGAACCATATTTAAATTGTTTATGTATTATTAATAAAACTACTCAACTAAAAAATCTGTATGCCACAATATATTGAGGAAAGTTTTCTCTTTCACGACCCTCCTTCTGGAAGGGCATAAATTAAAGCAGAGTGTATACTTTCATTGTTTTGGGGTTCATCTATATTTCTAATAGCTTTATCAGTCTCTTTTTTCAAATAATTCACTGTGAATTTGGTTAGAGTTAATGTAATCCTTAGCATCATATGAGCAGATTCTAGTAATGTAATAGACTCGTCTAGCATACAATTCACAATATAATTCCATCTTTACCAGGAAACAATGTAGATAAACAATGAATTGTGCAGCTAGATAGGAAAGACCAGTTTTCTAAAGGAAAAGTTTTGTTAAAAATAATGTTTTGTACAACTTTCCTTCAGTTCTGTTGTTAAGCAAAATAGAACGGGGAGAAAGACAACCCTACATTGTTTCAATCTGTGTACAGTAAGTCTCATTGGAATTTTACATATTGTCAACCCTGGCATGAGTTAACAAAGCAACAAAGCAAAGTGTCTTTTAATTCTTAGATGATTTTGAAGTTTATGCTTATCTTATGGTAAGAATCTCATATAATTTTTGAGAGCACTCTCTCCTCTCTCTTAAATTCCTGTTATGGCCTCCAGATGTTTTATAAACATGATGGCTGAATGTGATGGGGATTTTAGTCCATTGCATCAGGATTGCAAGCTGGGTAAAGTCAGTAAAGTAAGGCATTTGGATTAAAATGCAGGATTTGTTTCGTTTTTTTAGAAGCAAATTGAGAGGGTTTTTTGATGGGATATAAAAAGTTGGTATCAAGGTGGCTGCATAACTATACAAATGCTTCATTTATATCCTGTCCTTGTTATTATTATAAACAACTCAAATCATACTCCTTCCTCTTCTTAATTTCTAGTTGTAAAAGATCCAGATGGAGAATGATAGTCATTTCCAATCAGCACCGATATCAATTAACCCTGGTTTTCAAATTCTGGCTCTTATTTTTTGGCATTGGCTATTTCTTCAGCTATAAAGAACGTGATTGTTTTTTCTTTCAAAGCTCCAGCTTCAGCTCAATCCTTAAGAGATTCTAACATGGTTAGCCATCAACTCTTATTGTTTGTTTATTTATTACTTGCTTCAGTTAAGGTAACACAAGCCGGGTACAAAAACAACAATCCAGCTGGTGCAATGAACCACAATAATACCTAATAGCAGAGAGTATATAGATACTTACTTCCAAAATTACAACTGATACTGTATAATATTTCTGGCCCTGGAAGTCAACAGCACTCAAATCCCAGTGGTCAGGAGGTGCGAACTGCCTCTGCTCACAGGAACTTTTCTAGATGTGGGTAATGCCTATTTTGGGACGGGGTCTATCATACTGCCCAACAGGCATGGCCTCTCTCTGGCCTTGGATTGCATGTGTTTCATGTGGACTCTTCGGCAGGGAGACCCCCAGATGTAATGAGATCTTTTTTTGAAAATTGAGTCAAGGATGATTTCCTTTTATTATATTTATTTGGGGAATTTATATATCATATAATATGTACTTTAAAATTTTAGGAGAATGCATATTGCAAGCTAACTCTGCCCACTGCCAGGAGTTCAATCCTGACCGGCAGAAGGTTGATTCAGTCTTGGTTGGTAAAATGAAATTGGTAAAATGAGGACCCAGATTGTTGGGGGCAATAGGCTGACTCTGTAAAACTGCGTAGAGGCCAGGGCTGTGAAGCGGTATAAACGTCTAGGTGCTATTGCTATAAAAGTTAGTTTTTGTCATCAGAAAACTTAGGGTGGTAAACTGAGTGAAAACAGGCCTCAAGTCATTTAAGATTTTACAATCAACTACTAGTTGTTGTTTTTTTAAATGTGGGTTTTGGAATGAGAAAACAGTTGCAATTTCATTGCCAAATAAATTACTATTGTATAGACAATAAATTATAGTAAGTTATTAATTGCTGAAGCAGCACTTCAATTTTGTTTATAGAACACACATTACACACGATAAGCTACGAGACTATTGGACAGTAAGTGTTGTATCTAAATGCCTTGTTTAATGGAGATCCTAAATAGACATTATAGGGTGGTCAAACATTTTCACAGGCTTATTTATAGGATACGTTTCCAAGACTACATTTGCATCCTTTTAAGTATATTTGGATGGTGTGGTAGCCACACTCATTGGGAATTCATGGTTTTTACTTGTCAAAGAAAGTTGACTTTGAAACTGGATTTCAAGGCTGTCTCTGGGGATTATGGTACAAAAATAGACCATTTCCCTACTGAATTGATTATGTAAAAATTTCCATTCCTTTAACTTGCATTTGTTGAATAAAATGCAAAGAAAGCTACTTAAATAGAATTTTCTACAGTATTGTGATGCTTCAGTGCTAGAACATTCACTTTCCAGCCATTCACTTTTAGTGATATTTTCTTGAATTCTCACTAAATATTAATATACTTTAAAGAAGCAACAATTAATTTATATAGTATGTGCCAAATTTGTTTAAAAATACTACAAAAAGGATGTGAGTTTAATGTGTGCGCTCTCAATAATATAATAAAATGTAAGGTAATGCAATGTTTGTCATAATCTTGGCAAGTTTGACAAAAGTTAAGCATTCCTGTAGGAGGCTCTGATATGGCAAAGCAGCATAGCAAAGCTGAAATGGTACCAATCTAATCATTTAAAAATATTCCCTCTCCTTTTCCAATTTCTGCACCATTGAATTGAAAGAAAGAATGGTGCAGGAAGTTGGAAACGTTTTAAATTTGCTTCTTTGTTACTGTTGAAGCTCCAAATAAAACTTTGAGAATTTAATGCTATGCACCAAACAAGGCCAAGGCTAATATAATAATTTATTGTGGAGAAAATTAAAGTATATTTAACTTGAAAGATGTATTCAGTTAGGGGCTTGTTTTCAATGTTGTTCCTGTGAAGTTGAATTTTACCCTGTTTAGACCAGGCTGCCATTATACTGAAAAATTCCTATCGGTCATTTGAGAGATATCTTTTGGAAGCTAGGCACTGAAAGAAGGATTTCTCTGTTCGGATAGTCCTCAACATACAGACATTCATTTAGTGACTGTCCAAAATTACAATAGCCCTAAAAAAAGTGACTTATGATCGTTTTTCACACTTAGGACAGTCACAGCATATCCACAGTCACATGACCAAAATTCAGGCACTTGGCACCCCCAGCATGCGTTTGTGATAGTTGCCTTGTCCTAAGGGTCATGTGATCCCAACAAACGTCTGACAAGCAAAGTCAATGGGGGCAGCCAGATTCACTTTATGACCACATGATCCACTTAACAAATGCAGTGATTCACTAAACTATGGCAAAAAGATTTAAAATAGGACAAAACAACTGTCTTATTTAGATTGTGGTCATGAGTCGAGGACTGCCAGTTCAAGCTAGTTTTAGAGGTGCACAGTGCCAAAGTCCATAATAAGGAATAAAAGGCATGGACTACTGATTAAATATGTCATTGGTTCCAGGTTTCCCTAATATTAGTAGTACACTATTTTCTGATGCTAACAGATAACTGTTTATCAGTTTCCAATTACAGAAGGTCCTTTACGTTGGCAAGGGGCAGGCAATACTTTGACCTCTTTGCTTCTGATTGGGAACTTGAGAAAAAAAAATCCGTATTGTATATGACTTTGTACCAATAAAAGAGAACATTTGTAGCTCATATTTGTATATGACTTTGTCTTTGCAGCTTCAGGAGGTTGAATCAGTAAAGCATGTCCTCCTACGTTTTGTATTTTGTAATGCTATACGACACTCATCATCCTGCTTCTGACATCCTCCCAGGGTTAATAGACAGTGCTGCAAATTACTGTATTGCTTAATCTCTTTTCATTGTGAAGCCAAGATACATTTGTATTGTGACTTTATGTTTGTATATTATTTTATATTCCTTGCAAAGTATTGAGCTGTGGAGATTACATTTTGTGTAATGCGTATACCTCAAAATATATTCAGTCTTTTCTCTAAGTGAAAAATGAATCTGTTGGGTATATAATGCGTGTCATCTATATGAGGGGTCTGCAACCTTGGCAAGGTTTAAGACTTGAGGTCTTCAACTCCCAGAATTCCTCAGCCAGCTTTGCTGGGATTTGCAGTCCACAAAGTCTCAAAGTGGCCAAGGTTGGAGACTCCTAATTAATATGGTTTTTTAATGTTAGCACAGAGCTTGCAAAGTCAAGATGCTGCTGCTTTGGGATCCGATCCTGGAAGGATTCTTGTTTCCCCTGTTAAAACACTATAATCTTCATCATTCTTACTAACTTGTGGAAGAAAAGTCAGAAGGTGAAATGTGTGTTAAAATGTTCTTGATGAATAGTTTATGTCATAATTTACAAACTTTATTTGAATTACTACAAAGATCTGTCAAGACCTGACTTAATTTGACGGAATTTATTTAGAGGGACATTAGGAAAGAGAAATATCCATTTCTGGGTAATTTTTAAAACAACTTGCTAATATCAAGAGACATACATGTTTCTTGTTTTGATTACTCCTTGCTATATATAAAATTATTTGAATGAGGTATAAAGCCAAATTGTAACCTCGGATGCAGAATAGGTATAACAAAAGTTGTAAACATTTTATAGGTTCGGTGGAAATACTTTTTGTTCTTTTGTTTTTTTCAAGGTTTGGCTTGAGCAACAGGTTTGACACAGAATTTCCCTCTGTTCTGACAGGGAAGGTAAGTTGGAATTGCCTTGATCCTTTCTTGTCACCTTGCTGCATTTATCAAGGAGTGTTCTTGAGATGATCCATAGTGACCACAAACAGATGTAATCTAGGATATGGCCACTGATTTCTGTAGAACTGTGGATTCAAAAAATATATTCAAGAGCAGCTTTTGTGTAGATCTGCCATTCATTCTGTGAGACTCAGGATCTGTTTCTCTTCTCTCCCCACCCTGCAAACATACGTTTTCCTTTCTTCAATTGGAGAGTTTTCTCATGAGTAGAACATATGCAAGAATGGAAACTGTCTACTCTCATCAAGGTTTAGAATGCTTTATATAGTTCAAGTCTTCTTACAAATATTAAATAGTTGAGCAGTCTAGGATGTGCATTCTCTTTGCTTACTTCAGAAACACACACTCTCTCTCTCTCTCTCTGTGTATGTGTCTCTCTCTCTCTCTCACACACACACACACAGTGACTCACTCTTTAGGCTCCATTTGGCTATCAGATCACTCCCTTGTCAGTGTAGACTCGAAGCTATTGTCTTGACACCATCTCTAATAGAGGTGGCTAAGTTGTGTTCATTTGATGTGGCAACCAGGGTGGGAGGTTCTTTGCCAGATTGACTGAATTTACCTTGAAAGAGTATTGAGGGAAATGTTGGCTGGAGTGTATTTGACGGGCGTGTCTACCTTATGCAGAGTGCCCCATTGGTTGAACTGCTCTGTGTTCTTGGTGGGCAGTTGCATCATCCCCAAAGACTGTACGAAGATTCCCCCATATTATACAGGCAGGCCTCGACTTACGACCACAATTAAGCCCAGAATTTCTGTTGCTATGTGAGTCGTTGGTTAAGTGAGTGAGCCCCATTTTACAATCTTTCTTACCAACAGTTGTTAAGTGAATCACTGCAATTGTTAAATTGGTAACAAGGTTGTTAAATGAATCTGGCTTCCCCAATTGAGTTCGCTTGAGGTGACTGCATGATCCTGGGACCCTGCAACCGTCATAAGTACGAGCCAGTTGCCAAGGGCCTGAATTCGGACCAAATGGCCATGGGGAAGCTGCAGGGATCATAAGTATGGAAAACAGTCGTAAGTCACTTTTTTTCATGCTGTTGTAGCTTTGAACGGTCACTAAACAAACTGCTGTAAGTCAAGAACTACCAGTACATTCTAATGCATCTCCATTACCCAGAAAACAACACTTCCTGTCCAAACTCTGGAAGCTACTCAGAATTTGGAACGTGGCATAAACTGACTGAGGGCAGCGACTGAGGTTTCTTGAGATTTTTAATCTTGTAAACCTAGGTCAGAGATAACAAAGTTTGTGCCTTTGTGTATATTCTCTTAGTAGCATCTGTTCTGCTTGGCAACAGCTCTTCCCAGCCAGGTATTTTGATGCAACATTAAACATAGTTCAATGGTAGCAGCCAGGCTGAGCATATTGTATAGCATTGTTTAAAGAACCTGTTTCAGGGAAGAACTTAACTGATTGTCAGACTCTGGCTCTGGGTCCAATTCAGAGTCAGTTCTGGGACCAGTAGCTTAAGATCTTCATGCCTGAAAGCATTTCCTTCTCTCAAATGAGAATTCAACTGAATTAAGTCAATTGCTCTCAAGTGGAAGCCCAAAATACAGTATAACCTTGCTTTGGTCCCTGTATTTCAGAATGCTGGTTGTTATCTTTCTATTACTGAAGATGGTGGTAATCAGAAATTTAAGACATAGTCTTTCTTGGAAAATAATACGTGGCTTTTTTCAACTGAAGCATATCACAGACTTTGAAAAAGTCCAAATGTCCCTAATCCTTTTCTGTCCATTTAATTCTTTTAATAGTCTGTAAGCTTTCAGCGCTGACTGACTGACTGCCTAGTTTAGAGTTGCCTGTTCGCAGGAGGTTTTCTTATTGATAAAATGTTGAGCTTTCAATATGGTGTTAAATGGGACCGCCATAGTTTTGCCACCTGGTGCTGTTTGGTCCTCCTTAAGGGGAAAAGTCCAGCTTCCTGCTCTGATCTTGGAACAATGCAGGCTTTAGTGAGCAATGCAGGGAAGTGCAGGTCATAAAACCTCCCTTTGCTATTAGGATTCAGCAGAAGGTGTGATGGATAGGGCTGTGATCACCCTGGTCAAAGAAAGCAGAGCAGGCCTGCTGGCTTTCGGGGGATCACTTCCTCCCTTGCCTGCTGTTGTAAAACATTATGACCCTTCCATCCGCCGCCCTCCGTCCCTTTTATGGCTGGTTGGCAAAAAGGAGTTCCTCTTTGGAATGCAGCTGTTCTCTTGGAGCTCTCCTCATACTCAGGGGCCTTACCTGGTTTGCTCGTTGTTGTGTTTTTTTTTAAGAACAATAGCATTTTATTTACAGCATCACAGGATGCTTAAAAAGCCTCACGAACAAAAAACAAAAACAAAACAAAAAAGCATGGCATTTTTCTTGCATGTTGAAATAGCTGTAGTTCCCTTTGCTAATTTGGAAGGCAGTCTTTGTCATTGCTGAAATTCTTTTAGCATAAAATGTTTGTGCAGAGGATACAGAAAATGGCTGTTAATATGGATAGATTGTTGTGTGGGCCCCTCCATGGCTGCATTGTGAGACGCTGTAGAAGAAGCAGAATTTTTTTTTAAAAAAAATGGTCCAGTGGGTCTGGATAATTCTAGGTTTCAGGTGAAAGAAAAGCTTTCCTGAAATAAAAGCATGTTAGGACTTTTCTTCCTGATTTGCTGCTTTTTCTTTGTTCTTTTCACTTTGAAAACAGTTTAAATAGAGAGGAATTTTTAGGTTATTCCGGCCATTCCACTTTTGGCAGGGGGCTGTTCTCCTCGTTTGCTGCTTGGCTCCCAGACGTTTTGTTAGCAAACTTGGTAAGGTTGTCAGCAGGGACTTTGGGGTGAAATTTCCTGTTTGTTTATATAGGTCCTGGGTGGTCAGTAGGTCTTGTGACTGTTTGAAGACCAAGCGGCCATCCAGGACCTATTTAAATGAACAAGACACTTCACCCCTGAACCTGTTACCTAGTTTGGTAGCAAAATGTCCGGGAACTAAACAGCAAGCTTGGAGAACAGCCTCCTGCCAAAGCCTGCAACCTGAACTACAAATATTCTCAACTTTCTACTTTTTTTTACTCCATTTGGAGGTGGATGGAAGAAGTTGTGTCTTTCCCCCTATCCTGAAGGGGATTCGTGAAAAATGTCCATTGTCAAGAATGGCTGAATGTGTGCAGTCTGTGTATCATTTGCCATCTAATGTGGAGGGGCAGCGTAGAAAAACTGAAACCCATCAAATAAATGGAAGAGTTAAACTTTCCCATCAGAATCACTGTAAAAATGCCTCAAAGCTCAACCAATTTATTATGACATAAACTCCAACAGTCTGCTAAAAGTTATGGCATGTTCATGTGGTTTGCAAAAAAAGTGAGGAGTTGACTGCAATATAATTTTAATAGTTATATCCTTAAGATCCTTGATTTCTGTTGAAGGGATCTGTAATAGAATACAGAGCAGAATAGTGAGAAGAAAAAGAATTAACATCGTGTCACCAAAAGGATATCAAAAGGATCCTCTTGCTTTCTTTTCATTACCCTATTCTTCCCATTCAAGTAAGAATTCATGGAGATTCTATTTCAGTTACAGGCTGTCAACTTACGTTAATGCATCCCCAATATGGTTCACCCAAGGTTACATTCCAAACGTTTAGGGCATTTGTGGGCAGGTGACAGACAAAAAATAACTAAGCATAAAAAAAATTAGATTGATAAAAATTAACACAAATAAATAGTAGTCTTAAATTTAAAAAAAATCATGGGATAGGTGCTTTTATAAGAAACTGGACTTTCTGTTTTTTTCTTTGAAGACGTTTCTCTTCTCACCCGAAGAAGCTTCTTGGATGAGAAGCGAAACATCTTCAAAGAAAAACAAGAAAGTCCAGTGGCCTCGGGGTGGGTGGGAGGGAAGCCCCTTTGGGACAAACGGGGCCAAGGTTGTAATCTGGAATCACGTTGCTCACATGAAGAGATGTGTACAAAACAAATAAAAAAACTTTTTATTAAAAAAAAGGGGGGGGGGTCCTGGAGGACGGAGAATCTCCATAGAAATCAAATCGTGAGATAGGTGTGCATATTTAGATACAGGTTTTCGTTCCCAATGTGGAGTCACCACTTGTCCTCTCTCTTTTTTTTTTGCAGGTTGCCCCTGAAGAATTCAAGACCAGCATCGCTCATGTGAATGCATGTTTAAGGAAGAATCTGCCCATCACTGTGAAATGGCTCCTCTGTGGCTGTTTATGCTGCTGCTGCACACTGGGATGCAGCCTTTGGCCCGCCGTCTGCCTTAATAAAAGAGTACGTGTGCCAACCGTCCGTGCAGCTCTTCACCCTCTTCTGAGTGGCTTATGAGTTGCCCAGACCAAGGGTTTTTTTTCTGGGTTGTGTGTGTCCGTGTGTCCATCTATGAAAGAGGGTCATAGAGGTCAAGATGAATTCCTTGCCAGAAGGTCGCAATAGGTGATCGCACAACTTTGGGACCCTGCAACCATTAGGAGCCACTTGCCAAGCTCTTACAAGAGTTCATTTAGTGACCATTCAAAGTTTCAGCGGCACTGAAAAAAAAATGACCTATGGCCATTTTTTCACACTTATAACCATCGCAGCATCCCTGTGCTCCTGGGATCAAACTTGGGAAACTTGCCGTGTTCTGGGGTCCTATCGTCACGTTTGAGACCTTCTGACAAGTACTGTCAATGGGGAAACCAGACAGTTGTATTAACTTAACTAACTTAACAACTGCCTTGATTGATTTAACAACTGTGGCAAGAAAGGTCATAAAATGGGGCAAAATTCACTTAGTGAACGTCTTGCTTAGCAACACAGATTTTGGGCTCAGTTGAAGTCAAAATTCAAGGACTACCTGCATAGCTGCTCATTTCACTGAATGGACAGCAAACAACAATCAGGTAAAAACCAACAAATCTTTTAAAAAAAATCCGTTTTAATAAATATCATAAAAGCAAATCATGTAGACCAGGGGTCCCCAATCCACAGGCTGCAGCCCACTAGCAAGCCTTGGCGAGGGAGCAGGTCCCTTCCAACTCTGCTAATCTAATCCCTTGCGCGAGCGGTGCTCTATTTTCAGGAGCAGTGGGCACACATGCTTTCCTGCCACTTGTGGGGAGCCATCCATTCCCCCCCCTCCCCGAATCCATCAAGCCAGAAAGGTTAGGGAACCCTGATATAGACCCACAACACAGGGAAGATAAAAATGGCCATCTCAACAATGTATTCAGCTTTACAACCTTGGGACTGAATTTTAAGTGTTTAATATTCCGTAGTTAGATATTTGTATTTATAATACACAGGTTTGCTCCATTTTATCCCCCTCTGCTTACACTTAATGCTTGAAGTATTTTTACCTTACTTCTCCAAACCCTTTTATAAAATTATGTATAAATCTGGTCAGTGACGGTACTAAAAAACTAATGTGATCTTCTTTTTTTCTTAGACAAGAAGATCTATTCAGAAGTTGTTAGAATGGGAAAATAACAGATTATATCACAAGGTAATATCTAGGAAATAATATATATTCACTTAACAAATCAAACAATATTCTGTATGGACTGCAAAATCGCAGCTGTTTTGATTAGTAATTCATAATCCCGGGACTCCGATCTGTGGGTGGTCATCTGGTTAACTAAAAGAAGTAGAAAAAGCTTACGTTGTTTCGATTCATTTATTTGCCAGATGTCTTAATTTGAAGGGATGGAAACCAGCTGCTTGCTCATATCTGGCTATGTTAGGGAGGTGAGCTGTCCTAGCTGACTGACTGCCGTTTCTAATGTGGCTCTTGTTGAGAAAAATCCACACATAGATAGTAGGGCTTTCCTCCCTCTCTCCCCAATTAATGTCTTTCAGATATGCAGCCTTAGAATTCCATCCTGTTTTGCACTCACACTCCAGATCTCAAGGCAGGCTGATTCAGAGGGTGAAGTGTTACATTTACAGCCAAGCCGGAAATAACCTTGTGCCGGGCAGCACATGCAGGAGAATTTTAATGAATAAGTCAGAGGGACGCAGGAACTTGTTTGTCAGACTAAAGCGTGTTTTTTGTGAAGATAATGTGGTATCTTTTTCTTCTTTAAGCTTGGCTTGCATTGGAAGTTGAGCAAACGGAAATGCGAAACTAGCAATATGATGGAATATGTAAGTATTGTCGAAGTTATCAGTACAGGTAGTCCTCAACTTATAATAGTTACAAGAATTCATTTAGTGACCATTTGAAGTTACAACAGCACTGGAAAAAAATGACTGTTGACTGTTGTTCACACTTATGGCCATTGTGTTGTCCCCCCTGGTCACGTGATCAAGATTAAGACGCTTGGAAACTGACTTGCATTTATGGCCATTGCAGTGTTCTGGGGTGATATGATCCCCTTCTGACAAGCAAAGTCAATGGGGAAGTCAGATTCACTTAACAGCCATTTAATAGCTGCAGTGATTCACTTAACAAATGTGGCAAGAAAGGTCGTTAAATGGGGCAAAATTCACTTAACAAATTTCTCACTTAGCAACAAAAATGTGGGGCTCAATTGTGGTCATAAATCGAGGACTACCTGTATCAGTTTCAATATATCGTTTTCCCCTTCTGATTTCTTGTCTTTAGTGACTGGAGATATAATTCTACTTTCTGGGAATGTGTAAGTGATTATACCTAGCATAGCGCAGTCATTCATCTGAAAATGGAATCAGCAGATACACCAACTTATAAAATCAAAGCCAAGTTAGTTTTTATCTTTCCAGGTTTTAGTTGAGTTGTGTTCATTAGCAGTATAAGTACAGTAAGAAACAGATGTCTTCTCCTCCTCCCCTTCCCCTTTTTTAAATATATAATTTTTATTAAATATTTTAAGGAGGGAAGATAAAAACTAATTTAACTAATTTAAGAAAAAGAAATCAAAAAGAGAAAGCTAAAAGTAGAAGTAAGGGGACAAAAGTAATACAAAAGTAGAAAAAAGATATCAAGAAATAACTTTCTTCTTTGTAGCAGTTATAGCTAAAATTTTAAATTTACTTCTTGCTTATGGTCATATCTCTCTTCTTTTTATAATATAGAAACCATAATAAGTTCATTTTTTCTGTTCTACACAGAAAGTCCATAAGAGTTTTCCAATCAGCAATAAACATAGATATTGTCTTTTTTAAACAATCAAAATAAGTCAAGTTAGCCACCACAGTAAGTTTTCTCGTCTTCACCAATCATTCCTCCATTGTGGATAGTGCTAAAAGTTTCCATCTTTGAGCATACAATAATCTCATGGCAGTTGTCATTACAAAAACATAGTTCCATGACTTTCCCCCCCACTTCTGTCCATCAGTCCTAAAACAAAGAGCTCTGGTCTCAGTTATGTTAATCTTTAAAGTCCTTTGAATAAGCAGCTTTTTTACATGTCCACCAATATGATAAAGTTCATGTTTCTGACATAAATGTTAAGTGTCTTTATACACGAGACCTTCTGTCTGCCGCACAGTTCTTTGTTTGCATGGCAGCTTTGGTTGACACATAGGCACAAGGAAACCTGAATAATGTCAAAAGTGCCAGCTGATTTTCTTTTGAATTTGTCTGCACTGTGTTGGTCATTGTCCGTTGTTATCTTAGTTTATTAAAATACAAAATGTTTTTTCAGAATAAATACCGCTAAACTAGCTAGTATTATTTACCGGTTAAAATAAGTGCTTGTCCATAGCTTTGATTTGAACCTTTATAGGCCAGATCCCAGCCTCGTCTCAGATGGCATCTTGTGCAGGGTTCAAGCTTATAAATACAACAACAGCCTGTTTTCTATTTTTAAAGCATAAACGCCTTTTGGTTGAACTTACTTAGTCTTCTCTTGCTTGTTTGCTGTTCCCTAAGTATTCTGGAATATAGACCCATCATTTGTCTTTAGATTTGTGGGTTTCAGTTAATGACTTGTAATCAAAACATGCTGAAAAAGTATTGTAGCACTCTTGAGATTCTGAATGGAGGAGTCAAGATTTTCCCCACTCTGCTTTTATGAAAATGTGCTCAGATATCTTCTGTGTCAAATTACTTGCTGCTTTTTATGTAAAAAGAAAACGTTAAGAAACTTTGAATTGAACTAGAACATTGAATCCTAGGGCCGAAAGGGACCTCAGAGGTCTTCTTGTCCAACCCTTGTCCAATCTTTTCTTGAAAACCTCCACTGATGGAGCATCCACAGCTCCAGGAGGCAAGCGATTCCATTGATTAATGAACCTGAGCCACATATTACACACTGGGTTCCCATCAATAGCAAGTCCAAAATTCCAGCAGATTGTTAAACAGATTTAATCTTGCTTTTTGGGGGAGGCTTGCTATTTTGATGATCAGTAGGCCCTGTTCTTCCTTGTTAGATCATATTTAGGAGCTGAGCTATTAACTTGAGCAAGGAAGTATCTATCCCAAGATTTAAACCTGAGTTGTGGGTGCCACCTAGGGGAAAGTAAACACATGGAAAACAAACAACTATCTGGAAGCCAACCTCTTCTTGCAACTGAAAACTATCTCATCAAACTCTGATCGGAGAAGCCACGCCCCTTTTTTCTAACCTAGTATATATTGAATGATAATCTTGAATTTTCAATGTTTGGGGAGACCATTTTCTTGTGGTTAGAAGTTCCAAGTTTACCAAGATCCCAGGTGTAATTGGAGAGAACAAGATCCTTTTCTGAAATAGACTGAGAGAGGTGAGCCCCAACGTGGCAGAAAGCAACTCCCTACCCTCGGGCCACACACCCCAACTTCTAAAATGTTCTGACATTCACAGAAGAGCTGAATTGGTTAATGTGTCGTTTGTGTTTCTCCCTTTTTATAGGTAATACTCATAGAATTCTTACCAAAATACCCTATATTCCGACCCGATTGAGGAGCAGTATTACCTTTCAATGGTACCTGTCACGTCCTACCTGTAGTGCCTTGTAAGGGATATGGAAGAGAAGATTTACCTTTGCTCTGATATTGTGTTTGAAAAAGTGTTCATCGGTAGAATATCTTCATTGCTGCGTTACTTTTTTTTTTTTTTAAGAAGAAAACTGCACTTTCTAGAAAGGTTGTGATGCTAAGGCATAATATACTTGATGAACATGGTCACTATGGAGATAATCTTATATCAGTGCTGCTTGTAGTCTCGTTCTGACATGCTGCCTTATTCATTTCCAAAACTCAGTCTTGCAAACACGCTCCCTGAAACTGTGTAACCAGGATTCTCCAGGTGTGCTGACTGGGATTTGTGGAGGTTGTAGTCCTGACACATCTGAAGGGCACCAAGAAGGGAGGAAAAATGGCATCTTCGGGCACTCTGAATTCTTGACAGGAATGATCAAGGTTAGCATACAGTAATTCATATCCTACGTATCTGTATTGATGATCTGCTTTGCCCGAGATTAACAACGAACAGCAGCCAAGTTGCTCATTTTCATTTGCCAAGTTGCTCATTTTCCTTTCTCTTTGCTGGGGGGAGGAGGAGGGTTGGGTATGTAAATATTACCTCATTGTATAATATAAAGTGTGGTATTATGCCAAGGTTTACGAATTGCGATACAACGCCAATGGCTTTGCATAGATTTGTTACGATTGATGTTGTGCGTCTGTTCCTGGCTTATGTGCCACGTGGTGAAGCCACACGGGCTTTGTAGATGCTACTGAAGGTTGGATTCAGGTGCAGTTTGTTAAGCCAACGTAAAGAGGCATTGTCATTCTTGCTCCATGAAATCACTTGTCAAAAAAATTAAAGACCCCGAAGCCCATCAGAGCCCCCGGCTTAAGCACAGCAGGCCTCTATAAACAATACTGCCAGAAAACTGGCAGAAATTCAAAGGAAGTTGGGAATCTGGCATTGGGACCTCTGTAATTGATGGAAGGCGACATTTTTTTTAAAAAAAACGTCTTGGCGCCCTGCATTTTCATGTTAGGCTATCAAGTGTTTCTCACTATGGCAACTTGAAAATGTGTGGACTTCAACTCCCAGGATTCCCTGGAATTCAGGGAGTTGGAGTCCACCCGTCTTCCAATTGCCATGGTTGAGAAATGCTGGTCTCTCTGGTGTTTAGATCATTTCCATGTCTCTGCTTGTAATATCACATTTCTTTCAAATATGTCGGGTTGCAGATCCTTTTAACATTAGTAAGATTGGATCCAGCCCTGCAGTTCCACAGACAGGAAGTATTATACCAAAACCTGCATGGATGTTGTTTCTGAAATAGCAGGAAACTAAAACCTGCTCCCAAGATCAGTAGTCCGAAATCCTCCCGTTCTAAGGAGGTGGGCCAATAGTTTCTCATCTGGCTGCCTTTCCTGTTGCTTGGTTCTAATTAGGAGATTATAGAAGTAAATTAGTTAGGATAGAGTTCCAGAAATCAAGAGCCACAAAATTCGCTTGATATACAGTACATCTGCTTGACTCACGTTCTCAGTTTAAATAATGTAGTTCTTTCAGTCCATGCTTTTTAGCCATTATGGAGCTAAGAGAATTGAGGATATTTGTGATTTCAGTTGTTTGTGTTTGCAAATCCCGTAACGAGCAGGCTTAGTCTAATGGGTAGCAAGGACTGTGCAACAGAGCTCCAGAGCAAATAGGCACCTTCTCATTAATTCAATTGTTGTGGACATCACAGTACACGCATCTTTCCTGTAACTTCGTACATCATGCATGCACAGAGTTGCCCATCATGATGAGGTAAATGGGAAAGCTTCTGGTGCTGGGTGCATGCATCTCAAAATACCCATGGAAATATCGCCTCAAAAGCTTCATTAGCAGGTTATAAATTCAACAGTTTGCAAACTGGAGCCTTGAATTGCTATTTTCTTCTCCAAGCTCCAGAGGAAATGTCTCATGTGAGAACTATAGTATATAATTAAAAGAAAAAAACAAACATCCAAAGAACTTTTTGCCTGCATACCTTGGACTGTAAGGCCTTGTAGACTCGTAAGAGAGTCGAAGAGCAACACAAACCTTCTTAAGACAATATGATGCACAGTGAAGTTGAGCCTGTTCTTTTACAAATGGTGTTAAAAATCCTGCATTGCTGAAAAAGTTATTCCAGCATGTGTGGTACTTTTGTTGTTGTTACTGAGTTACATTGTGTAGCATACACACTCCAGTTCCGTTGTTACTGAGGCAAGAGCAGCTTCATTTGAGTGTTACCCCACAGATCCTCCTCCTTCCCCTCATCCTAGCAGTCTACTTCGATAGGTCTTCAGCACTTTCTGAGAAGCCCCTTGCACCTTCCAAGCCAAGCTTGCTTGGAGATTTTATGTCAATATTCTTTTAAACATTGTGCCAAGAAACATTATGGCTTTTCTGATCCTATCAGTATCTAAATGCAACACTTAATACCTCCTAATCCAGATGTAGGAATTCTCTGCCCTTCTTACCGTACTAGGTGGAAGCAGCTTCCGCAGGTATGAATGGGACTGACTTCCAGCTCAGCTTTTCTTTTCTTTGTAGAATTAATTATGTAGTAAAAAATACTCCCCATTTTTACACTCTGTAGAAATCTCCAGTCTGTCTTTGTTAAGAGGGCCATACTTGCATCTTTTCTCAGGTATGCAAGTGCCAAATAAGATGTGTCTAATGCAGCAAATGTGGTGCAATGTTGATTGGTAACGTGTTGTGACACTTTTACTGTTTCCCAAACTCTGTGCTTTGGGCAAATCTAGTTTCAAAGGTCTTCACTGTACTAACTGGGAGCCTTTTAAAGAATCCCCGTTCCTGCCCCAGGATTCATCAGCAGTGGAATGTGGGAAACGGGTCCTTTCTCTTTACCCTAAGCTGCAAGAAGTGATGAAAAGCTGCTGTTTGTTCCTGTAGCTCTTGAGGTGTCATATCAAATGGTCTGGCTTGTGAAGTTCTGACCGTGTTCTGTGTTGATCATGAGTGTAGATTATATAAATATGTAAAAGCCTGTAAAATAGAGCAGCGGTTGCCTTAAAAACAAATAACACCTGAGCCCAATTCTTGAAGAGGCAAAGTCACTTTAAGAGTGGCTTTTTGTCATCCTGTCCTGAAAAATGCATTCAGAATTTGGGGAGCTTGTAGAAAATTTGGAGATACGGCTCCTTATTTCCTCCCATGGCTTTAACCAATTCCTCTTTTCCAAAGTTCAGCTGTCCAGCTTTAAGTTGCTTCTTCTATGATGCCCCTTCAAGATGGCCAATGCGATATTTGAAATCACTTTTCTTTTTCTTTTGTAGGCTTCTAGTGGGGGTAGGGTGGAGAAAAGTATCTGGAATTGTTCAAACGAAGCAAAGAACAGAGAGAATGGGATTCATTTTTACATTGTATTTCTTTGACAGAATAGAAAACCCCAAGCAGTGAATCCTGACTTTATACCATTGATTCCTAAGAAATTTTGGAGTTTATTATAAAATGTCACAGAGTTTATCATATGCATAAATGCTCTCCTCCTTCCCCCCCCCCAAAAAAAAACTAGTTTGCCGAGAAGTTTACATTAATGCTTTCTCCTAATTTATTCCATCCTATTTACAAAGAATGCTAATGTAGGAAAATGTTTATGGGTATAACATTCCACATGTTTTTGTTCAATGAGTAGATTGGTAATTAATTTTACCTATTGGTGCAAAATTGGGAAACAAAAATAAATATGAGAGCAGTGTAATTCTTGCACAATTCTGCAAAAATCCAAATGAATTGGACATCCCTCATGCCAATGTATTATGTCTAAGCATTCTTTATTCTGTCTCATTCCAAAATTCAGAAGTTTTCAATAAATTTATTGCTCTAATAAATTTAGCCATTCATTTTGTCTTGATTAAACACAAAATTTGTATTCTTAACTGTGAATATTGTATTTTAGTATCATGCTAAATAATTGCATTAGCCTGAAAATATTAGCATTGAGCAATAAGAACTTAAGCGTTGATATTCAGTGTAAATATTTAACAGTTTAGGGAACAATGTTGTATAATACATTCACTTTGCAAGTTTTGTGAATTTTTGTTTATGGCTATAACCCTAATTTGTAATTCCATGAAGCTTCTTTGTTAATCTGTGTATGTTTTAATTATGTTTCCTTACACTTTCTGAAGTAATAGCCACTTTTTTTAATAGGACCTCATGCCTTGAAGATTTTGTAAAAAATAAATACTTAAATAACTGTTATGCGTGTAATTTCATAATTTGGCTTTTCACCTATACAGCTGTACATATATAGCTTTCCACATGGGAAATAGCTCATTTGCATTTCACTTTTAAACAAAAGCACACTTCTTTAAGCTTGCTTTATCAGCACCCTCAATTCAAGTTGTATTTTGGGAACAACTGCACTGATATTTTAGCCACACATACTTCCCTTTCAAGTTGTGGTGTGGTCCCCCAAGAATGTGCCTTATGGTGGCTTTGGTTCAGTTTTGAATCCTGCTCATTGACTGCAAACTATTCCTTTCCTCGCTTCTACAGAAAAGCAGGATCAAGCCTTCCTAAGTATTTTGTGTGTTCTTGAAGAAAAACGTTAAGGCAGCACAGTGGCCTCCTTCCCATAGTCAACATTCAAGAATCCGTGGCATCCTTATTACTCCATGGGATGTGCAAGACTAATCAACCATGAGATAAACCTGGCTGGTAGTCCTTCGGCTCTGGAACCAGCATGAGGAAAGACTGGAGTTGCAATCACAACATCTGGAAGCTGCCTGAGGTGTCTTGTTTCACTTGCAGAAGATCAACACCTTTTTTCATGCTTGGTGGAGAGCTGAACCTGATTCTCCCGCATTGAGCTTGATACGCTCACAATTTCTTCCCACGACTACTGGCCTTCCGGTGAAACTCCCATGTTGACCAGCTAGAGATCCAAGGAAAGCTAGTGAATTGGGAGCTGGAACCTGGTGGAAGAACATCTAGGTTCAGTCCCAGCTAGAGACCTAAACCTGGTCTCGACCATTAAATTGTATTAGTCCCTAGATATGGCATGGAGGTGCTTTAAGGGGCGGTTGGAGAATCTACACTCAGGTGAGATGACACCTCCTGAGAGTTCATCACAGCAAGCAACTATGCTCAAGTGGAGATTTCCAACAAAATGGTGGGGGTGGGGTGGGGGTGGGGTTATAAGGAAGGATTGGGAGAGCAAAGTTGGCTGGGGAATTCTGGGAGTTGAAGTCCGCCAGCCTTCAAGTGCCCAAGGTTGGAGACCCCTGTATCTAGCCAACCCCCTTCCCAAGCAGGAGACCCAGGGATCTTCTGACTTGGCAGCTTTAAGCCTTGCAGACTTCAACTCCCAGAATTCCTCCTCCAAGTCATGTTCCTCAGGAATTCTGGGAGTTGAAGTCCACAAGCCTCCAACTTACCAAGTTGGAAGACCCTGGCCCAGCCCAGCCGATGCTGGACAAATGACCCTCCGGTGTCTTCTGAAGAGCGGCCGCCACTTCGGGAGGCAAACTCTCCCGGTGCTGGGTTGGTCTCACGGTCGGGACTTTTCTCCTTCCTTCTAAGTTGCAGCCCCCCTACCCCGCCCTGGACCCCGTTGCCGCCCCGGAGCCCATCGCTGCAGCTCGGCGGCGCGCTCGGGCTGGCCTGGGTCCGCGGGGCGCTAGGACCTGGCCGTTCTGGCGCTGCGGGGGCCGCCGCTGCCGCCGCCGCCGCCTCCCTCTCGGCCTGGGCGCCGCCGGCTGCGGCTCCCTCGCCGGAGCTGGGCTCTTTTTGTGGCGAGCCAGCGAGCGCGCGCCCGGCGGCTGCGGCGCCTCCGGGGAGCTGGCGAGGATGGCGGCGGCGGCGGCGGCGCTTTAGCCCGGCGGCGGGGCTGCCGCAGCGAGCGCTCGGTGCAGGATGCCGCAGCCGGGACGGCGCTGAGCCCGGCCGGCTTTCCCTCGCGCGGCCCCGCCATGGCCACCGACCTGGAGCCCGCGGCCGTGCAGCTGGAGGCGGAGGAGGACGAGGAGCAGTGGCTCTACGGAGGTGGGGGCGGCGGCGGCGGCGGCGAGGAGGCTGGGGGAGCGGGCGAGTGCCGGGGCTGCCTCCCCCCCCCAGCCCCCCGCCGGAGGCCCAGGATTGGGAGGCGGCGGCCCGGCGGAGCATCCCTCTCGGCGCTTCCCCTCGCCGGGCTCGGAAGCCCCTGGTCCTCCTCCTCCTCCTCCTCGGGCTGGCTGGGGAGGATGGGATTGGCCGCCGCCCCCTCAGCGGGAGTCCGGAGGAAGAGCGGCCGGGGGCTCCTCTGAAGGGCAGGGAAGCGCCGCTGAGGGGATGCTCGGCGCGAGGGGGAAGCCCACCGTGGGGCCTAGCTTCACGAAGGCGCCCCGGGTCTGGAGTGGCCCCAAAGGCAGGGAAGGATCAGGAACCCAACAAGGCCAGGGCAAGGTCAGATTTATAAGGCTCTCCAACCTTGGGCCCTTGAAGCCTGGCGGACTTCGACTCCCAGAATTCCCCAGCCAGCTGGCTGGGGAATTCTGGGAGTCGAAGTCCGCCAGGCTTCAAGGACCCAAGGTTGGAGACCCCTGCGCAGAAGATGGGACCTGCCGACTTGAAAATATTTCACTCTTGCCTTTAACAGAATAAGAGAGCTGGAAGGGACCTTGGAGGTCTTCTAGTCCAACCCCCTGCTCAAGCAGGAGACCCCTGTGCCAGGGCTGGCAAAGCTTTTCGTCACTGAGTGCCCAAAGCGTGCGCATCCCCCAAATGCAACATGTGTGCGTCCCCTACAAATGCACCCATGTTCCCTGTGCATGCACCTGTGTCCCCCGCTCCTGCCACATGCACAGCGGAGACACAAAGACCAGCTGGTTGGCGGGAGGCACACACACACATGCACGGGGAAGCTGAGCTGGGGCGATTGCTGATATGGCCACAGAGAGGGTTCTGCATGCCACCGAACGTAGGTTTGCCATTGTGGCCCTATACCATACCAGACAAGTGGCTGCCCAGTCTTTTCTTAGAGTCCGGCAGCCACTTTCAGAAGAAACAACTGGTCATTCACAGGGATTCAAACCTTGGCTGGGTTGACATAACAACAACTTGAGCCTCAAAGTAGCCCACTGCATTTTCATCCGGGCTGTCGTGTGATCCTGGCCTCTTCTCTCATGTGAACCAAGACATGGGATTGATAAAACCAGGTTCCACCTTTGCACGAGACAGTGCTTTCAAGGAGAGCTCTCCAAACTTGACAGCTTTAAAGACTTGTGGACTTCAACTCCCAGAATTCCCCAGCAAGCCAGGGAATTCTGGGAGTCGAAGCCCAAAAGTCTCAAAATGGCCAAGTTTAGAGAGTCCTGCTTTGAAGTACGGAAGTTAAAAATCTCACCTGGGCGTCCAGGAAGGTTTACTCCATCCTCTGGAAGGTCCAATAGTCCAACCCAGATGGATCATATCATCTATCAGTTGTAGATGGATGATAATTTGATAGGAAAGTGAGCAGCAAGGAGAAGTCCATGAATGGAAGGGGAGCTTAAATTTTAAGGCAGAGGTCTCCAACCTTGGCCACTTTAAGCCTTTGCTGGCTGGGGAATTCTGGGAGTTGAAGTCCTTCAGGCTTTAAGGGATGATTGGGGAATCTACATTCAGGTGGGTTGACACCTCCCTAGAGTTAATTACAGCAAGCAACGATGCTTAAGTGGAGACTTCAAAAACAGTTGGGGAGGTAATAAGGAGGGATTGGGAGCCATGGCTTGCCATGGGGGACAGTTCTAGAATAAGGGGAAGCACGTGGATGGCCCTTCAAAGAGAACACAACTTCCCTAGTTGCGACATTCAGAATTGAAATGCCTGGTGGGAAAAAAAGGAAAAGCCCTCTTCCAAGTAAGTAGTTCAGAAAAAAAAACTTGTGGTATTATTAGGGGGATTCAAAAGATTGAATTTGTGCTTGCCCAGGATGGGGTGGTAGAAAGGACTTGCCATGGGAACTGTCTGGACAGGACTTCCAGGTGAAACCAAATTGTAGACTTTCATAACTATGTTAAAAGAATGTTTGTTTCCATTGTGATTTCTGAAATTCAGGGAGAGCTGGCCTGGCAAGAATGGGCATTCCTCCATGTTCTCATTTTATTAACAGCTGGGAGCCAATAGGTGGCTTTTCCATGCAGTAGTTTAACCTTAAACCAGGGTTTCCCAACCTTGGCAACTTTAAGACCTGTGGAATTCAACCCCCAGAATTCCTCAGTCAACCGTTGTGGACTTTTGCTGTTGCTGGCTGAGGAATTCTGGGAGTTTAAGTCCACAGGTCTTAAAGTTGTCAAAGTTGGGAAAGCCAGCATTAAACCATGATTTAAAGTTAGGTGCATAAGCATAAGAGAAGAAAAAAAAGCCCAACCCCACACTGAGCTTAGTTTTAGTTCTCTTCTTATAAGGACCAAAGAAATGGTTCCATTTTATTTCTCCTGGTTGTTTGCTTCTGGTTCAGTACAAACCAAGTTTTGTATCTTAAAATGTAACACTTGCCAATTGTTAATCCAGCCGTTTGGAAACCTTGTAGCTGGTCACATGATCAAAATTTGGACATTTGGCAACTGGTTCCTATTTATGACAGTTGCAGAGTCCTTGGGTCGTGTGTGATCATCTTTTGTGACCTTCTGACAAGCAAAGTTGGTGGGGAAGCCAGATTCATTTAACAGCTGTGTTGCTAACTTAACTGCAGTCAAAGGTCATAAAATGGGGCAAAATTCACTTGAAAACTGTTTTGCTTAGGAACGGAAATTTTGGGCTCAATTGTGGTCATAAGTTGAGCTCTACCTGTAATTTGGTAATTGGAATATTAAATGAATGTGAAATGAAAAGGTGATCCTTGTTCGACTGCAAAGTGATTTTTATTTTTAGACTATTCTGTTTATTTGGTTTCATCAGTCCCACCAGATTATTTATTATAAGGACATGTAGCTGTACATTCTTGGTGGAAACATACAGGGGTTCAAACATTTCTGGGGCATTGTAGGCTTTGTGAAATTAGTGCAGCAAATTCCAGTAGTAGAATGCTGGTGTTTAGGTGTGCGAATGCATAGTTCAGAAGTAGCAATGTGGATCCGTCTCTGCAGATCTGAGTTAGAATTGCAGAGCCAAACAAACATGGATAAAATTGGGCCATGGGATCAAGTTATGCAGTATTGTAGGCTAAGGAACATGCTGCAGATGCTTCTCAATTTTTCTGCCTTTCTTGTTCGTTTCTGAAAAAATGGCAGTGGCCATGTTTAATCAATAGGCAGATTATCTAAGAACATAGAGAACAATTTAATGTGGGAGGTCAGATTTGAATGTCTTAAGGTTGGGAATTAACAAGTATGCTTGTCTAATGTTTAAGTTGCTTCAGTTTCCAGATGTTACTGTGATAAAGAATTACAGAATAAAATAACAATAACAGAGTTGGAAGGGACCTTGGAGGTCTTACAGTCCAACCCCTTGCACAAGCAGGAAGCCCTATACCAGGGGTCTCCAACCTTGGCTCCTGGAAGCCTGGCGGACTTCAACTCCCAGAATTCCACAGCCAGCTTTGCTGGCTGTGGAACTCTGGGAGTTGAAGTCCGCCAGGCTTCCAGGAGCCAAGGTTGGAGACCCCTGCCCTATACTATTCCCTACAAAGGTGTTGGAGCACTTACAACTTCTGAAGGCAATTTGTTCCACTGATTAATTGTTCTAACTGTCAGGAAATTTCTCCTTGGTTCTAAGTTGCTTCTCCCCTTGATTAGTTTTCATCCGTTGCTTCTTGTCCTGCCTTCAGGGGCTTTGGAGGATAATCTGACCCTTTTTCTTTGTGGCAGCCCCTGAGATATTGGTACACTGTGATCATGTCATCCCTAGTCCTTCTTTCCCTTAAACTAGACATACCCAATTCCAGCAACTCATTCCTTGTATGTTTTAGCTACCAGCCCCCTAATCCTCTGGAGTCTCAACATTTTTTTTTTTTTTTTTTTGGTTGTGGCAATCAAAACAATATTCCTAGTGTGATCACACGAAGGCATAAAGCGGTATTAATACTTCATGTGAACTTGATTTTGTCCCTCTGTTAATGCAGCTTAGGACTGCATTGGCTTTTTGGGCTGCTGCAGCACACTGCTGGCTCCAATTTAAGTGCTTGTCCAAGATCACTTGGGGAACTCAAGATCTCTCTCACAGTTACTGGTATTGAGCCAGGGCAGGAGTGTCAAATTCGTGGCCCATGGGCCACATGTGTCATGTGCTGGTCATGCCCATGCCTGGTTTAGTGAAGAGGGAAAACGTTGCTGAATGTCACAGGACGACAATGTGAGGCTGTGAGTTTGACACCCCTGAGCCAGGGGAACAATGAAAGATGGCTGCTCTGTCCTTTTCAGAAAAAATGTCTTCGTTACATTTTAAACTGCTAACTCTGATCTATTGATCAGGAGTCTCAGTGAGACAAAAAGTCTTCATCAGTATATATTTTGGGTTTTCTGGCAGTCATCAAGAGTGACTTTTATGCTCTATTTCTTAGCAATGTTATTTCAGACTTTAAAACTGTTGGTGTGATGATACTCCCCAGGAACCTGGGTGTTTCTAGACATATACCAACAAAAAGCTATCCAGTTTTGTTTCCTTAGGTAATGTAAACCATAACAGATCTTTTGGATGGTAACAAAAATAACATTCTGGGGACCTTTAAAACTTTACTTGGATAAATAAGGGGTTTTTTTTTCCTTTTCTAATGTGTTTAGGTTATTATAGTGACACAGTGTTGAAGCCTATTGGTTCCAGGCGTCTATTAAAAGTATGTTAAGAACTGAGTCCTCAGGCCATGTGTTACTCTTTAAGAAGATGCAACTGAGTCTTTGGTTTTGTAAATATGCCATCAGTGCAGAGTTTCCGACCTTTTATATTTGAAGCAGAAGTGCTTTAAATAAACAAAGATAGGTAATTGCACCCATAATGAACTAATGGCACAATAACAACAAATCTCTCTGGTGAACTACTGTATTTAAACAGGCACAGCACTTAAGAACGGAGAAACATGTTGTATAGAGGAAATGAACTGTCATGCATGCCATCACAATCAAGAGGTGATCTTTTTTTTGATTTTGTAGGCTGTTTGTCAGATCAGTTCTAAGGAAAATGGTGCTCTGCTTGAGTGGAACTGTTGCTGTTATCCTGGTGCAGTAAATGTTCATTTTATGCTGCTTTCTGAGCTTGATGGTTTGCCTGCAGACATCTCGTTACCCAGTGAGGTAACATGATCAGTGCAAGGGTTTACCCCTGTTTATATATAGTGGCTTGCCTTGCCAGTGTTGGTGGAGGTGTGGCTTTGCTCCTTCCAAGTTCCATGGTTAGAGTATTGTTTTCTGCTTGATAGTTCAGTGTTGGTCCCTGCTTAACTGTCTATTGTGTCAGGCATCCATAGAAACACAGACAATTTGTTGCGGCTAACTTGCTCCAGCCACCTTGCTGTGGGACAATTCAACACTGTATGAATAATTTCATTGAGATACTTTTATTATTGGTGACCACGTTTTTGTCAAAATTATTGTAACTCTTGTATTTCTGGATCGACTTATTATTGGCTGTCAAAATTAATTTAACTTTTGTTGAATTGTTCCCAAGCAAGTTGTCCATGGCAAGTGATCCCATTCTGTAGACAGAGATAAGCCACATTTACACAGCATTTAAAAGAGACAATAAAAAGTAAGAAGGTAACAAAAAGAAGAACTCAAAAAGAACAAAATTCATCCTCTCCTGCAGCCAACACTCAGATAAGCAGGAATTAACACAAACAATCAACCAAGCAGATAACAATATCTTAATTAAGGAACTATCCCAGGGACACATACACCCCTTCACCAACACTGACAGGATAAACTATATATTAAACAGGGAGCAAACCCCACCTTCTTTCTCACTGATGATGTTACCTAGTTGGGTCATGAAACGTCTGTAAGAAAACCTCCAAGCTCAGAGAGCACCAAGGACTCCACAGTTCAAACCTGAGCTACAAATACTCTCTTCTAATGGAACCATGAGTTCTACTTCTCAAAAGTTTTAAAGAGTTTCTATTGCACAGAGAGGGGGATTGCTGGTCCTACATAAGTGAGGCATGCAGATCCATTTGTATAAACATAAATTATATAGACAGCCTGCTAATATCGGAATAGGCCACAGATCAAAATTCATGTGCATCCTCTTTGCCCAGGAAATGTGATGTAGGGAACACTTCCAGCGTGGCTTCCTCCCTGTTTTCTAAGCACAAGTAATTATTTATGAATGAGCTGTCTGAGGTGTGACTTCTTACCAACCCTCGGAGTCAGTGGTGTCCAGGCACAGGTTCAGAAGGATGATGGGTTCTGTTGCACTGGCTGCAGAAAACTTCCCTGACTGTCCATTTGGAAATCCTGCAGTTGGAAGATCCTCAGTTCAGATTTCTGCTAGACGCAGGAATCCAAATTAAACTTACAGAAAGATGTCCAGTCTCTGCCCAAACACACCCAGCAAAAGGGAGCCGATTGCTTTGTTTGGCCGCTGCTTCTACTCACCAATCGTTCTCCACTTATCCTTAGAATGTTTTCCAATATTCAACTGTCATTTGCTTTCTTGCAAATTGAGAGCGTTGTTCTGTCTCCTGATCTAGGATGATCTGGATGTTAGGAAATCCTGGAAGTTGTAAATACAACAAAATATCTTGGGGAAAGCAGCAGCAAAACACTCCCATGTGGCTGCCAAGAAAACTCCATGGGAAACTTCCTGAGGCCATCAGGACTGAGTCAACTCAAAGGGGACTTCAACAAGGATTGGGGTTTGGGTGTCACTATGGGTAGAAAAAGAGAGACATAAGCTAGGAAGAGACGGGGTACAGGGACAGTCTAGGAAAGCAATTGCTCCTCGCTCGCTTCTTTTGTCCACATCCTTTCATATTCCATCGTAATTGGTCAACGGGAACACCTCATAAGGCTACACTGAGTTCTTTTTTTTTTTACAAATGTTGAAGGATTTATAATTGCCTTTAATTAGTATTTGTCTTTCTCCCTATTTTCAGATGACAATGGTAAGCCAGAAGATGGACCAATATCTGGGTAAATCTTCAATTTTTTCATTTAGAACCAAACATATTTAGGTCAGGTGGCAACTTCTGTAACATGATGCTCTTCAGCTCTGTTGGACTTCAATCTCCATAACACCTGGCAAGCTTTTGCCATGCTAATTGAACATTATAGCATACAACATTTACATATAAATGCTATATTTCTTATAACAGTATATAACATTTCTGGAGCACATCAAGTTATGGAGGTACTTGATGTTACATTGTTACTTTTATTACATTAAATTTACCTTAAATTAATGTTAAGTTACATTAATTGTAAAAGCTTAAGTGTAACTTTGTCACTTCTGTTGATTGCAAGCTTATTACTTACTTTGTCACTTCTGCTTATTCTCGTTACTTTAAAAAAAACAACCCAAAATGCTTTTTTTTAATCTGTTTTATTTGCATTTTATTTTCTCATTTAGAGTTCTAAACTCTGTTTTAGTCACGTATGTATGTGTGTATGTACCAGGAGTAGGCTTGCTTTCCAACTGCCTGGTTAGCTGACAATTGGGCTTTACTTAAAAAGAAGATAGGATGGGAATTCTCGAAGCCAATGCAAAAGTCGGCCAGGTAGTTGGAAAGCCAGCGTGTTCCTGGTCAAGCCATGGCCATTAACAGTTCCCTGGCTACCTTGAGCTTTAAGTCCTGGGACCTGCAGAAGCTTCGTTCTGGCTGCAGTTGTGCAAGCCAAGGATAACCCTATATGTTGACATCCGCATAGAAAGGAACACTTTGTATGCTGGAGAGTCAGTGGTCCTATGGATTGGCCAGTATAATCGGTATCCTATCGGGTGGAGAAACTGTTGCAAACGGGAAACTTTGGAACACAGCCCAAAGAAATATGAGTTGCCCTTATTGTTGTGTTTACATTTATCAGACACACCGAATCTCATCCGTTGCAAAACATTCCTAAGGAGAGCAGGATTGTTATCAGTGAAGACCAAGAACTGTTGCAGCAAGTAAGTGAGGATTCTCAGTAGGAGGAAGTCCTTTCCCAATCGTGTGTCTGGCAAATGGGTTGGACTTCATCCCCAGTCCTGTCCAGCGTAGAGAATCAGTGGGTATTTTTCTGTCAAGGGCTGCCTGTGCTCACAGGAGAAATCCACAGAGAGTTATGTCAGTGGTGGGCAGAGCTCCCATGAACAATAGTTGGGACCACTTACCTCTTCGTGTCCTGCTTTGCTGCCTCATTCTGACAAGAGTGGGGGGGTCCCTGGGGGAGATGACCAGGAGTGGGAGTGAAAGCAGAGAAAGAAAACCATCCAGTTTTCATTATATACTTTGTGCCTTGAGCACATAGCCATCATTTTCAAACAGAACATGAAAAGTTGTTTTGAAGCCGTGAACATCATTGATAGATACCATGCAATCTATCACTATAATAAATACGTGATTGATTGATGATTGATAGAAAAGCAGAAGAACCGTGGATTGGATTTAAAGTAATTAAGGATAAATGGGAAAAGATAATGCTGAAGAGGAAAAAGAGAAGAAAGCAAACTAGATGTTAAAACAAACCATGGATTCTGACAGTAATGGAAGGGGAGGGGGAGGGGAGGGAAGAGAAAAAAAAAAGGTTTCTGAAAAGCAATTAACTAAGAGTTCCTGAGACAAGAAGCAGTATTACAACAACTGCTGTAAAGACACTGAAGACAGAAAAACATTGAAAACAAGAAACATCTTCCAAAAGATTTCTGAACACAGAAGTTCCAACTTCCTATCAGTATGCTAAGAGACCCCAATGGACAAATAGTAAGCAGTTCAGTGAAGATCAAACAGTAAGTCAGAGGCCTCCAAACTTTGCAAGACTTGTGGACTTCAACGCCCAGAATTCCTCAGCCAGCATAGCTCGAACACCAAAGATGGAAAGTATCAATGCTCAAAACGAATTCTGCTCCTTTAAAGTCCAACTTTTGCATCCACAGAATTTCAACAGGACAAAAAATGTTCTGTGCAATTCTGATTTTTCTGCTTAGAGGCACTACTAGGCATCTGAATGACTTTTCAACGAAAGCCTTAAAAAAGGCATTCAGATGCCCAGTAGTGTCTCTAAGCAGAAAAATCAGAATTACAAAAAACATTTTTTTGTCCTGATGACATTCTGTGGATGCAAAAGTTAGACTTTAAAGGAGCAGGATTTGTTTAGAGCATGGATACTTTCCATCTTTGGTGTTTGAGAATTCTCCCAAGAACTCTGTGGATACCCAAGAAAATAAACAAATCCAGAGTTCTCAATGACCAAGTTAAAATTACACAACTTGGGAGGGGTTTTGAGACCTACCTCTCTGGAAAAGGCCCTGATGCTCAGGAGCAGGGGTCTCCAACCTTGGCCACTTTAAGACTTGTGGACTTCAACTCCCAGAATGCCTCAGCCAGCTTTGCTGGTTGCCAAATCTTAAAGTGGCCAAGGTTGGAGCCCCTGCTCAGGAGACTGGAAGGAGGGTCAACAGCAGAGAGCTTCCTACGCCCCAGTGCAGTGGTGTGGAGAGTGCAGTGTGGGAAGATTTGAAAGAGTAGCTGAGGGACAGATTGTCATGAGGAAAAAGTTCTCTCTCTCTCTCTGCTTGGCAACAGTCAACACTAATCTGATAATACATCATCAGGTGGGATCCAAATCCAAATGAGGTGTAGTCTCTTTTCCCCCCTCACATTCTCTTCTGTTCCTTGTGCAACTCACCCAGCTGGATTTAGTTTCTCATGCTGGACATGCGATCTCTTTGCTATAGAAGACCATCCCAAGTGGCGAAGAGGAGGATGAGGAGAGCGACAGTGATGATGATGACATTCGAGTTACAATTGGCAATATCAAGACTGGAGCCCCATCTTATATGTATGTGTGACTCCCTCTCCCACATCCTATTCTTTACAGTGTGCCATAGTCATGCAAGCTTTTTGAGATCTATGATGCATTGCTTGTTTATTTTATTTGTCTCCTGCCTCTGTTATTGTTATAAATGACTCAAGGAAGTGAACATATCTAATATTCCTTCCTCCTCCTATTTTCCACACAACAATAAATCTGTGAGGTGGGTTGGGCTAAGAGACACTTGACTGGCCCCAAATCACCCAGATACAGAGATGGTATTCAGCCGGTTTGGACTTGTTCTGGTGTACCAGTAGCAGAAATTTTGACCAGTTTGGAGAACCGCAAATACCACCTCTGACTGGCTCCACCCACCTGCCCCACCCTTTTCCGTCCCATATTCCATTGATTTTTAGCTCAGCTGATTTGCAGGCAGAGCATTTTGCTGCGCCTCAGCTGAGCTAAGAAACAGCTCACCTCACTGAGGGCAATTTTTCTGTGAAGTGCGCAGAACCGGTAGCATGCAATTTGGAATCCCACCACTGCTCATCTCATGCCTGAGGCAGGACTAGAACTCACCATCTCCTGGTGATTGATCCAAAGTCACCCAGCTGGCTTTCATGCCTAAGGCGGGGCCAGAACTCATTGTCTCTTGGTGATTGGCCCAAGTCACCCAGGTGGCTTTCATGCCTAAGGCGGGGCCAGAACTCATTGTCTCTTGGTGATTGGCCCAAGTCACCCAGTTGGCTTTCATGCTTGAAACAGGACTAGAACTCACCATCTCCCGGCGATTGGCCCAAAGTCACCTGGTCAGCTTTTCATGTCTAAGGCAAGAGTGGAACTTGCCATCTTCTGTTTTCCAACTGGTGCCTTGACCACTAGATCAAATGTCTGCTGGA
Source organism: Hydrophis major (assembly GCA_033807585.1). Taxonomy (NCBI): domain Eukaryota; kingdom Metazoa; phylum Chordata; class Lepidosauria; order Squamata; family Elapidae; genus Hydrophis; species Hydrophis major. The sequence goes on along the minus strand of CM066335.1, from coordinate 6,038,440 downwards.
TGTACAGTCATTGAAGTGGCTTTCGGTTAAACCAAAGTAATTCAACCTGACCCCATCTGGATGAGGAAAACTTCCACTCCCATCACTCCCCCAAAGCCCTTTAGAATGGGGGGAGGAGGGCGCTACCAGCCCGGCAGTGTCATCTCTGCAGAGGAGATTCCCCTGGCCCCTTCTCTGGGGTCAGCCTGTCCATTCAACAGACGATGGGATGTTTTTCATGCTGTTATGGTTTGACTTAAGGCCCAAATAAAGATGATTGGAGCCAAACCCCACAGAGGTAGCCCAGAAACTGCAGTTCTGCTTTCATTCTCTTTTAGGGGGACTCTGATGAATCTGAATCTAAAAACAGGCCGAGGCTATGGAGCACCTGCCTCAGGTATGAATGGAGCATTATTTTCCGTTATCTTTTTTTCTTTGGGCAAATGTTTTATTCTGAATTAATTTTCAATACAATCAAAATGGCTTGTAAGTCTATCTCAGACCATGCCAGGCTTCGTAACATATGATATTTATAATGAGGCTTATTTAATTAGCACATTGACTTTGTTCTTTCCTTCCCTCCTTCCTTCATGTCCCTTCCCTTTCCTATTTCCTTCCTCTCTCTCTCTCTGTTTCTCTCTTCCTTTCTTTCCTTCTCTTTCTTTTCCTTCCTTCCTTCCTTCCTTCCTTCCTTCCTTCCTTCCTTCCTTCCTTCCTTCCCCCTACTTGCCATTGTTTTCTCCATGGAGCAAAACACTGCATTGTGTAGAGAAGCGCGCGCGCGCACACACACACGCACACACACACACGCAAAGCTATTCTATTTGCACATGGGCAGAACTCGGGAGTTGAAGCTAAATTTACCCAGGAAGAGGTTTCTCTTTGTTTGAGCTGCAGTTTTTTCAGCCTGGGAACAGCTCCCCAGCCAGCCTTAAGCATCCACCATCTGTTTTCTTTTCTCCAAAGCCAAGTCGCAGCCTAAAGGTATTGATTTAGAGGCTTCGGGGAATATTAACGGCTTGCCAGTAATCGAGGTGGATTTAGAATCGTTTGAAGACAAACCGTGGAGGAAACCAGGTGGGGCCTCAAAGTTTCTTGTGGTAAATATGATCGACGGCTTTCTTTTTTTCCCCCCCGTAATTCGGTTTGGTTTGGCCTGGCATCACCGTCCTTGGTGAGGAGAGGTGAGGCAGGTGGACACAACCTCCAATTTATGGGTATGGTCTCCATCCTGTGATGTGAGGAAATCGGTTTACTTGGGGTTGGATAAATGGAATCACAGCGGATTTTAATCCGCTAGCAATTGCCAACTCTAGGGGGCGCTGCTCATCTCCATTTCAAGGCCATTGGGCCAAGCGCTGTCTCAAGGCATTTCCGTGGTCATGTGGCCAGCATGACCTCACAGAGCACTGTGACCTTCTCACCGAAGTGGTACCTATTTATCTCCTTGCATTTATATGCTAGGTTGGCCAGTGTCTTAACCGCTGAGGCACCACGCCGGGATTGGAGAGCTCAGACCAATTAGGGATGGGCATTTTAATCGTTGTAGCTCAGCCTCTGGGCTTTGCCTGCCTCTTTTCATACAGAGAATTTCTCTTGGCTTTTTCTCTTGTTGCTCCTCACTTGGAAACTGAAATGAAGAGAAAGAGGAGGGAGAGCCTCAGAGAAGAGAAATCTAAGTCAAAACCAAAAATGGAATTGGAGAGTCTTAAGATGGGACCCTCCTTAGTTCTCTCGAACATGGATGCATGGGAGAGGGGATAGGTACATTTAAAGATGCAAGATTGATGTACTTTTGAGGTAGACCTGTCAGGTTTCAAAACAAGAATGACACACAGTAATTTTTCCAAGCTGCGTTCTTTATTATTATTATTATTATTGTAACATTTTTTGAAACACAATCAGAACATATGTGGACTTCAGCTCCTAGAATTCCACCATCAGCATGTGTCAGGCTCAAAACCATCTTCCCAAGCTAAGATATTTATTATTTTCACACCTATAAACCAAAATTCTTGGCAGACTGAGGACTCTACTTTCTGCATCTACAGTGTGTTCTTGGAACTGTTAAGCAGGGGCTGTCTTCACCCTCTTTCTCTCACACATGGTCTCTGAGCTGAGTTGCCTCTTACTCCTCTGGAATCAATTGCCTCCCTCCTGGGAATTCCCCTCCTCACCACATTCCATCACAAGTTCAGACTTGAACATCGAGGGGGATGAATACTAAATCTGCTGTAACAGACTCTGGCCACTCTCAGTGTACCTCCTTCTCCCTGCCTGTCTCCATAAACAGAACCAGGGAGGGCCCAGCATGAGACGCTTTCTCAAGTTACATTGCAGCTTGGACTCAGATTTCTCTTATCTAATTTGCATCGCTTCCTCCTCGGAAGGTTATTCTCACAACCCTTACAGAAACAGATCTTGTTGGTAGATTTTTATTTTCCAAAGGGGAAGAAGGAAATTCTAGAGAAAACATCTAATTTGGAGTGTGGGGTTTTTGCGCCTATATAATCCAAGGAACCACAAACATAGGTGTGAATGGCGTGATTCCTGTTGCACAATCTGGGCTTCAACTCCCAGAATTCCCCCAGCCAGTTAGTTTTTTCAGTTCTGCTGTCCCATTTCAAACAGCCATTGAACAAATGGCTCTAAGTGGATGGCTAATTTGTAACCATGATTTGTGCACCTCCTTTGAATCCTAGCTTCAGCAATCATGATTACAAACTGCCTTGTTGCCTTGAAGATGGATGCCATTCAGATACTCACCGGTTTTCTTCAGGATTATTGCCATTTGCATATGTGTCTGTGTGTCTTCATTAAATATGTTTCACCATAAATGTTCCCAGATTTCAGGACTTTGAGAATGTTTAAAAGATGAAGCACTTGCTTTCACCCCCTACGAGCGGAAAGGACACTTTTCATCTCACAATCACCAACCTAGTGCCAAAATAATGGTCCCGCCCACTCTGGATGTCCTCCGCTTTGTGGGCCATAAAAATGGGTTGGGCTTGCACGTGGCCTATAGACCACGACTCATGAAGGCTGCCAGGTGATCTTCAGCCTCCACAGGACCTGATGACTAAGGTGTCTGGTGGTAACAGATGATGGAAATTATCCTTCAGCAAGAATGTTAAAAATTTCCACTCCTGGGAAAAAGAAAACCTTGCAATTGTGCTTAACTATAGCCACATCTGGCCCCAGTATTGGTGAAATATGACAGCAGAGATAATTTGCAATAATGAAAAAGGGTATTAAAATTCCCCATGAGTCATCAAAAGACAGAGAGAATGTACCTACGTGGGAGAATGAGGTGGAGACTTGAAGGATACAGTTGTTGATTATTCTCCAGATCATCTTTTATGATTCACTTTAACTAAGGTGGGAGTCAGCAACCTGTGGCTCCAGAGCCGTATGCAGCTCTTTGGGCCCTCTCCTGCAGCTCCATATAGGCCACCACTGGCTGGCCCCGCCCCTCACTCTCCCCTCGCAGTCACTCCTCGCCTGAGAAGGTAAGGGCGACAGCGGTGGATGATGAGTTGCTCCGTATTCCAGGGTGGCTGTGATGCGCTCCTCTACCTGCCTCTACTTCTGGCCCTGCTTGGTGCTGCGTGCACCTCGGCTGCTCAGGGAGATGCGTCACTTTCTCCGCCCTCAGACACTGGCCCAGCTGATGCTCCGTGTCGTAATGGGCTCCAGGAGGAGGAGAGGACACCGTCTCCCCCATTGTGAAGTGCGCTAAATTTAAGTGTGGTGTGCAAGGCGCTGCAAGAGCAGCGAGCAGGCCATGGAGGCAGTGAGAGAAGCGACGTCCGTGTCTTGGGGCAGAGAGAAAGATGTGCATCTCCCCATATTCCTCTCACCTCCTCCATGGCCTGCTCGCTGTCACACACAAACACATGCAAGAGAGATGAGAGATGAGAGAGAGGGAGAGAAAGAGACTTTGTCTCTGAAAGAGAGATGAGAAAGGGAGAAATAGAGACAGAGAAAGAGACAGAGAGAGAAAGAGGGAGAAAGGGAGAGAAGGAGAGGGGGAGAGAGAGAGAAGAGATACCTGTTTCCCACAGAAAAGAAAACACCAGGAGCCACAAAACCTGGGTAGGTGTGGCTTGGGGGGTCACGTGACTAGGTGGGAGTGAGTGATGTAGAGTTGGCCCCGCCCACCCAGGTTTTGTGGCCCTGTGTTTTCTCTGGGAAAGTCTAAATGGCTCTTTCTGTGTTTTAAGGCTGCAGACCCCTGAACTAGGGAAGCGGTCTCCAAACTTGGCAACTTTATGGACTTCAACTCCCAGAATTCCCTAGCCAGCCATGCTGGGGTATTCTGGGAGTTGAAGTCCACAAGTCTTAAAGTGGCCAAATTTGGAGAGCCCTGAACTAAGAGGTGTAATACGTCAGCACCTCCTTGCTGTCTTCCTTCTTCCCGGTAACGTTTTTTTTTCAGTGGAAGAATCCCGAAAGAAGATTCCTCTGCTGCAAAAAAGAAGTTGCTCCGAGCCATTTTTCCACTTCAGCCCCCCCCCCCCCCCCGTCCCCAATTTCTTTCTGCTGGAAGAGTTGGCTTTCCCCAAAGAGCCCTTTCCGCCAATGCGTTTCCATTTCTTCCCAGGTGCCGACCTTTCCGATTATTTCAACTATGGATTCAACGAGGAAACCTGGAAAGCCTATTGTGAGAAGCAGCGCCGGCTTCAGCTGGGCCTGGAGACTTCAGTCTCCACCTCCGCTGAAAACAAGATCACGGTAAAACGTGGAGCTTGGAAGTGGGCTTGGTTCCTTTGGTTCCACCGCTTCACAAGGGGTTTGTCAACCTGCCTGGGCTTGGAATGGTTGAGGGACGTAATCCAAAAGTGGTATTAATGCAATAGGTAGTCCTCAATTTATGGCCATTCCAAGTTGCAACGTCACTGGAAAAAAGGGACTTAGGACCATTTTTCACATTTAACGACCCTTTCAGCATCCCCATGGCCAAAATTTGAATGCTTGGAGACTGACTTGTATTTATGACGGTTCCTGTGTCCTGAGGTCATGCGATGAACTTCTGCAACCTTCTTATAAGCAGAGTCAATGAGGAAGCCCAGTCTGCTTAACAACCGTGTTACTAACTTAACAACTGCAGTGATTAATTTAACAACTGAGGCAAGAAAGATCGTAAAACAGGACAAAATTCAATTAACAAATGTTTCATCTAGCAACAGAAATGGGCTCAATTATGGTTGTAAGTCAAGGATTACCTGTACAAGAACGTCGATTTTAAAGGCAATGAAGATGAAAAGCAAGTCAGTTTCTGAACTCAACGTTTTGATCCTTTGGAGGGAGACAAAAGGCAACCAGTTGCTTCTAGACCGTGGACCAAACCACAACCAGATTTAAGATGCCTGGACTTCAAATTCCCAGAATTCCCCTGTCAGCTTCTGGGAGTAGAAATCCACCCATCTCAAAGCATGCTGGCTGGGGAACTCTGGGAGTTGAAGTCCACCCCTATTAAAGCTGCTAAGATGAGAAAGCACTAAACTTTTGCTTCCTGTATTAAGATGTACAATTAGGGTTAGGGCCTCTCTTCTCTTCCCACAATAGAAGAATGGACAGAAAAATGGAGAGAGCAAAATTAATCGTTTCAGTCAGAGAAAAGAACAGATCCAGTTTTGTTTCTGCTTGAATATCTACCTGAGTTTTGTGTTTGAGATAGAAAAGCGTGAAATCTTAACTATGGAATTTGCCAATTAGATTAGTCGTCCTTATAGAAATGGCTGGTATCTACTAAGGGTGTGAAAATAAAAAATATCGTATTCTACTGTGCTGAAAAAAGTTGGAAGTTCGTGCTTTTCTTTTCCATTTTCCCCTTATCCTACTGCAGTTTCTCTTCCCCTTCCTTTCCCTTTCCCATTTCCCTACCATCTTCATTTTCATTTGTATCTTGTACTATGTTAATTTCAATTAAAAAGAATGAAAAAAAAAGAACGTACAATTTTGAAAACTCAGCAGCCCATCTCCTGTGCTTTTTGAAGAACTCGTGACAAATGGAGGTATAAAAATAGTCGAAGGCTTTTCAGTCCAATAAAAATAGCTGCTGTGAACACAGAAAGCTCAGGAGTTCCAGATTAAAAATTCGTTCCATCTGCATCCCTTCTGCAATGGAACCTAACCCCTCTCCACTTGAAGGTGCTTTACCAAGATAGTCCTCCACTTATGACCACAATTGAGAGGAGCTTTTCCATTGTTAAGTGAGTCACACCCAACTTTATGACCTTTTACCATGGTTGTTAAGCAGATGATATTGTTGTCAATAACACTGTTGTTAAGTGAATCTGGCTCCCCCCCCCCCGCCTTGGCTTGTAGGAAACTACCTGGGAAAGTCACAGATGGCAGTCAGACGACCTTGGGAAGCCACAACCATCATATACACACAGATGTCCTCCTACAACAGTTCACTAAGCAACTCTTCAAAGTTACAACAGCAGTGAAAAAAGTGACTTAGGACTGTTTTTCACACTTACTGTTAGGATTCCGGCTTAACCCCAATTTAAATCATGAGTCTTGAGCCAAACTTCCAAAATTTCAAAAGGATTTATTGGGAGTCAAACATGTCTGGCACTGCCTGGGTGTAGCTGACTCTGAGACACATCATTCCTTGTCACCCTTGACCCTGGTTTTTTCCCCCACCCCCGGGGGTATCCTAATTCGTATTCTCCAATGGGACACCTCCATAGCCCAGAGTCATCAATCAGGATCTCCAGTTAGAATTTTGCACAGCCGAAACTTCAGTCTCCTAGTTACTATCTTTGAAAACATTTATGGAATGGAAGCTGCCCACTGCTCCTCCCCCCCATTTCCTCTTGGCAACTGTAAAAAGACCATAGAAATATTTTATGAGTTGACATTTCTGACCATTATAGCCTCTTGATGGTCGCCTGATTAAAATTCAACCGCTTGGGAACCTGATTCATATTTATGACGGTTCCAGTGTCCCGGGATCACATGATCCCCTTTTGCGACTTTCTGACAAGAGAATTCAATGGGGAAGCCAGATTTGCATAACAACTGTGTTATTCACTTAACAACTGCAGTGATTCTCTTGACAACTGTGGCTAGTAAAATCGTAAAATGGGGCGAACTCACTTAGCAACTCTCTCACTTAGCAACAGAAATTGTGGGCTCCGTTGTGGTCATAAACCAAGGACTACCTGTATACGCCAAATTTTTGTTCTCCTGACTGTTGGGGAAGCTGCAACGGTTGTAAGTGCGAGCATGCTGCTTCTCCCAAGTAGCTTTTTCAGCCCAGCTGAATCGGAAGAATCCCCTTGGATGAAGCAGCGAAATGTTTCAGACCAAAGAAAGACAAGAAGCCCAGTTACCACGACTCAACTTCCAGATGGTTGTAGGTCCCTTTTTCCAGTTCCTTTGGAATTTCAAATGGTCACTAAACGAATGGTTGCAAGTCAAGGACCACCGGTGGCTACAGAAAAGAATTTCATCTCCTGGAAAAGCAGCAGGAGCGAAACGGTCTCTCTGTCCGTTTAAAGTTGACTTTCTTTAGTTAATGAGAAAAATGATGGTTTCAATTGGAGGATGAGGAAAAATATCTTGGATTGAAAAGGTCATGGTGGCCCTGCAATGTGGTTGTTGTTTTTTTATAAAGGTTCAACAAGGAAGAACTGGCAACGCCGAGAAGGAACCTGAGAACAACATCATCAAGATGGATTTTAAAACTGATTTTGTTGCCCTCGTTGGCGGAAGGATAAAAGCGGGGCCTCCTCCAAACAGGTACCAAAGGGACCTCTCTTGGGTGGCTGTTTTTGAGAGAGGTTTGCTTTCTCCAGGGTTTGGAGCCTTTATCTCCAAACTGACCAAGGCTTCCTAGACTGTAATTAAGCACACGCTTAGTCCAAGCAACTCTCGTTTTATTTCAGCGCTGGGAATGATGTTTATTCCCAGCCCATAATGAGTCCCAAACTGTCCCTCGAGATAAGCACCCACCTTTATCTCCTTTGAATTGCTGCCAACAACAAAAGTGCCAAACAAACTGTAAAAAGCCAACCAAAGTACAAAGTCCACACAGAGCTTCAAGGATTAATCGAAACAAAGCGAACGACTTTGCTTCCTGCAAAGGTTTCTCTACCTTTGCACTTCCTTTATACCTTATGGGAGGGGCAATCACCTCCAAGCCTTACTCCTGAGTTACCCCTTTTGCCCCAGCTGCTCTTGCCTTCTGGCAGCTCTGTGCACACACACACACTGGGAACAGGCTCCCCTGGGTCCTCTGCCTCACTGCTGCCAGATTCTGGAGGCTCCGGAGTCAGCACCCCACTCCCAGACGGTCCTGGTCTCATCTCTGCATTGGATGCAGGACCCTCGTCCAAGTCCTCCCCAGACGCCTGGACTGGTCCCCATTCTTCCCCACTGTCCGATTCCGCTGCCGTCTGCACCAGCTGCTGGTGAACCACAACACTTACTCGCAAGCAGCTTAAAGTACCTCATGAATCATCTCAGAGCCCCAAATTTCTCCAGATGAAGGAATCTTACACTTCCAGGCAAGCTAGAATTCAGGGAAGCCCAGACCCATCCCCTCCAGGGAAGATCTAGATGGTCACCCAAAGCAAGCTTGGTCAACGCTGTGGGTGGAAAGATGGCTGTGTCCTGAGCTTAAGGCAGATCCATCAGATTTTCCCCAATCTCAAGGCTTGCCCCATTTTGGTTAGGTGATATAAATAGCAAATGCCTCAAAGCAAAGGGCTCAGCCATCTGGCCCTTCAAATATTGTTATTTGAACAAATATTCAAACAAATATTGTTCATTCCCTAGAGCAGGGGTCCTCAAACTTGGCAACTTTAAGACTTGTGGACTTCAACTCCCAGAGTTCCTCAGCCAGTTCCCTGCTAGATGAAGTATTGTAACACTCCGGTCTCTAGCATAGCATATAATAACGTCCCAAAAAGCAAGAGGCAGGTCAGTTTTTGATGGTTTTCTGACAGTAAATTCTGCTTTATGGAGCTTTATCCAGGCAGTTGGGAAGCAAATGCTCCAGTGGGTGGGATTCAAACTTTTTTACTACCAGTTCTGTGGCCGTGGCTTGGTGGGTGTAGCAGGGGACGGATACTGTAAAATCTCCAGTCAGAAGTAGGATTGGCCGGTTCTCCAAACTATTCAAAATTTCTGCTACCAGTTCTCCAGGACTGGTCAGAACTGGCTGAATGCCACCTCTGATTAATGCCCACAACATTGCACAAAAGAAAATTGTTAACGCATTGGAACTAAAATCACCATCAAATTGTGATGGTGTATTGGTGGATGGTGTGCAGTATGCAGTTGTCACAAGATGGGAGTTGAGTGTGTGTTTACGGCATCCTTTACTCTAATGATGAGCTGTGTTACAGGAAGAACAATGTGATCAAAATCAGCTGCTGATGCTGAATGGGCCTTCTTTTGGAAACAGGAAACTGGGTGGGACAATCGACGTGATTGGTGGACAGGCTGGCACCATCCGGAGGGTAGAAGGAAGGCGGCGTGACAAACACGCTTCTGAAGAAAATCCCATTCAGGTAAGAACTGAAAGGTGGACCTCAAGCCTTGCACACTTTTCACTTTCAATCCAGATTAGACATTCCTGATTGGGGTAAGACCACACTTGGGACAGTGTATCCATTTCTGGTCACCACAATATAAAAAAAGATGTTTAGACCCTAGAAAGTGTGCGGAAAAGAGCAGCAAGAAAAATGATAAGGCACCTGGAGTTTAGCCTGTATGAGGAATGGTTGAGGAAGCTACTGTGAGTATGTCTAGAAGAGGATCAAAACGGCCTCTTGATTCATGGCGTATATTCATATTTATGCAGATAGTTGCTTTAGTCTGGCAAGATTCTGTTTGTAGGCAAATAACAAAGTAAAGTCTTAACAAAGAAAAGGACCAGAGGTGACACAATAGCAGGCTTCCAATATTTGAGGGGCTGCCACAGAGAGGAGGGGGGGTCAGCCAATTCTCCAGAGCATCTGAAGCAGGACTGTTTATCTGAAAAGGAATAAGGTTTCCTGCTTGAACAGGGGTTGGACTAGAGAACCTCCAAGGTCCCTTCCAACTATGTAACTTGGTATGCAAGGTTGGATGTTCCTCCTCTCTACTCCATTTTAAAATGTTCCTCTTTCTTCAAACAACAGTATGTTGAACGCCATCTGAAGATCTGTCTCAATATAGTACATCCCAAAAATAACCTTTAAATCTACCGGCATCTTCCTTTTTGGTTTCCTCAAACTATAAATGATCGTGCTGGAGCCCATCATGATTGTTAAATGACTTAATAATCAGCCATCAACACCCTAATTAACAACTAAAAGCTACCCACAACCAGGAAACTATGTACGGTAAATAGAAGATAGAATTACAGAAGGGACCTCGGAGGTCTTGCAGTCCAACTCCCTGCACAAGCGGTGTATCATTCCAGACAAGTGGCTGTGCAGTCTCTTCTGAGAAACTTCTGTGGTCAGAGCACCTACAAGGCAAGCTGTTCCACTGATGGTTGCTTCTCTCCCTGAATAGTTTCCACCCGTTGCTTCTGGTCCTGCCTCCTGGTGCTTTGATGAATAGCTTGACGCTCTCTGGGGCAGCCCCTCAAATACTGGAACACTGCTATCATGTTTCCCTGGCCCTTCTTTTCACTAGAGTAGACATACAAAATGTGTATGTATAGTGCACGTGTTGTCGGGTGGGATTCAAGATTTTTAACAACCGGTTCTGTGGGCGTGTCCACGCATCCCCCGCACTCCATTTTTTTGGCCTGGGCCTCAGGGAAGCCTCCTGGGGGGTCATTTTGGCTCCCAGGAAGCTTCCCTGAGACCCAGGAAGGCAAAAAATGGAGCGTGGAGGGGGGGAGGATAGTACACACACACACACACACACACCCTTTTTGCTTCCTAGGCCTCAGGGAAACCTCCTGGGAGAAGCAGCGAGAGGGATCCCGGCACAGCTGATCATTGAAACAGCTGATCGTTGGCAGGGAAAAAGGAGGAGTGACTGGGCAGGGGAGAATACAGTGATGTTGGGCGTGGGTGCAATGTTGCACATGTGCAATAAGGACTGACTGGGAAGGGAGGGGTGGGCAGGGCCCCAACTGGGACACGATTTGCCGGTACTCTGAACTGCGTAGAATCATAACAACCAGTTCCATAGAACCAGTCTGAACTGGTAGAATCCCACTCCTGGGAGTTGTACTAGAACTACAACCCAGGGAACAGCCCAGTCACACAGAGAGATGTTCCCTGAGGGCAGGGCTCCAGCACAAGCCTGAAAGCTTGGAGGAAGAAACCTTTAGTCCCTACGACCAACTCAGATTGGATCTTGCGCCCCTGAGGTCTTCGGGAAAGCTTCCATCCTTATTTCAGTCCTGAAATGTTTCTGCTTCTTGAGGTAAAAAGAGGCAAATATTTGTAGCTCAGGGTTGAAATGAGGGGCCCTTCCTGCTCTCTGGGCTTGGTGGTTTCCTTGCAGAGACAGCCTTCATCTGAGGGCTGAATATGCAGGTAGTCCTCGACTTACAACAGTTTGTTTAGTGACTGTTCGAAGTTACAGCAACACTGGAAAAAGTGATTTATGACCATTTTTCACACTTTTGACCTTTGCAGCATCCCCGTGGTCACATGATCCCCTTTTGCGACCTTCCAACAAGCAAAATCAATGGGGAAGCCAGATTCACTTAGCAACCGGGTTACTCGCTTAACAACTGCAGCAATTTACTTAACCATGGTGGCAAGAAAGGTTGCAAAATGGGGCAAAACTCACTTAACAAATATCTCATTTAACAATAGAAACATTGGGCTGAATTGTGGTCGTAGGTCGAGGACTACCTGGCTTCAAAAACTTCCATTCGGCAGCCATAAACTCTGAACTAAACTAGGCAAGCGAATAAGTACCTACACAGGAGACCTGAAACTCTGGAAAGTCGCCTTCTTGTGTCACCACCAGCATTTCAAGTGTCCTTCAGGGTTGCTTTGATTTGGTTGGGTTTCTGTTGAGGACCTTGTCCTTCCATTCTCCTGCATCCCCCTGGCCTTGCAGTCGGAAGCATTTCCTGTTTTGGGGCTTTCTCTTGTTCTCCTGAAAACCTCACCTGTTTAATCTTCTGTGCTCTCCCTTGAAAGGTACTTGGAGACCATGGAAGCAAAACCCAGCCTGCTCAGCCCCCTCAGCAGCAGCCCTTTGTGCCCCCGGCAGGCCCACTTCCGGCATTAAGTGGGCCCCCTCCCCACTTTCTCCATCCTCCGCCGCCACCAGTGGCCTCTGTCCCACCTCCCCTCCATCCTCCAGGTAGGTGTCCCTGCTAGTACAGATACTAAAACCAGAACTAGGACACAAAACCATCTTGGTCATTAAGTATGAGGCGTTGAGCCAGAAGTCTGCTCTGGCATACACTTGCAGGAGAATTTTGCCTTGGGCTTCAAACTGGAGAGGCTCTTGCTTTTAAATTGCATGGGGAGAATGATTTACTCCTCGGGAGAACTCTGTTTCTGCGGAGAAGATTGGAAAGAGGCCAGTCCAGAAGAGGGAGCAGTGCAAGAGGCAGCCTTGACAAAGGATTGCTTAGGTTGGGGTGAAAAGAGAAAATCTCCTTCAACTCCAGCTCAACTCCTGGGCCATCCACCACCAAGTGTTTGGATGTGTTCTCCTCCCATTTCTTACTGCTTGCATTTCCCTGGCTAGCTCACATCCCTAATATTACCTGGTGGTCTCCCACCCAAGGACTAAAATCAGGTGGTCCTTAGTCTTTCTGAGATTATCTAAAGAAATAAGGAACATTTCTCTTAACCTCGTAATGCCCATCCACACCTAAGCATCAGAGTGGCTTTTTCAAAACGTTCCCATTTTGATTTACATTCAACCATACATACATATCTTTGTGATCTTTATCCTGGTTAATTGTAAACCGGGTTGTCAATGTGATGTGTAGTTCCTCTGTACATATATACATGTATGGTGTACATACCACCTTTAGTTTCCTGGAAGTAAAGACTCTTTCCTAGAAAAGCAGGGGAGAACCAGGATTTGTCCCAGTCTGAGCTACTCGGGATCTGGAGGTTGCTGAATCAGCAATGCGGTGATTGGGTGGGTTGGAGCCAATGACAGATAAGCCCTTCTTGCCTTTTTAAGGCATGATCTCCTGCCATGTGTTCCTCACTTGAGACCTTCTAGTCTCCAACCTTGGCCACTTTGAGCCTGGTGGACTTCAACTCCCAGAATCCCCCAGCCAGCTTTGCCTTCCATCCTTCCGAGGTGGGTAAAATGAGGACCGATTGCTGGGGGCAAGAGGCTGACTCTGTAAACCATTTAGAGAGGGCGGTAAAGGACTGTGAAGCGGTATATAAGTGCTCTTGCCCTCCCTTCCTTCCGTCCTTTCTTCCACCCACCCATCCATGGTGCAGTGATCAGAATGCATTATTGCAGACAAATTCTGCCCACTGTCAGCAGTTCAATTCTGACCGGCTCAAGGTTGACTCAGCCTTTCCTCCTTCCAAGGTGGGTAAAATGAAGACCCAGATTGTTGTGGGCAAGAGGCTGATCCTGTAAACCCACTTAGAGGAGGCTGGAAAGCACTACAAAGCGGTATATAAGTCTAAGGGCTATTGCTATTTAGCATTATCAGTTGACAGAACTGGAGGACGGTGCAGTGGGATGACTTGTGGCCTCTAGACAGGCAGGTGTTAAGGGATTCCACCACTGGCATAAGATAGGAGGGGAAAGGTGGGGTTTTTTTTCAGCCCCCCCCCCCAAGAGAAGGAAGGGCTGGCCCTAGAGTGGCCCTCGCGTCTTCCAACGATGATGGCTGATTGTTCTTCTTACTATTAACAGGGCTGTTTCCTCCTCCTCTGGCTCCTCTTCCAGCTCTCTTGATCCCCACGCTGGATGGGTAAGTGAGGCTTCGATGGGCACCGTGGCTGCTGGTTCAGGCCATTTGCTCAGAATCTGGGGGTGGGAAGGGGAACTGGACTTCCAGTTGGCTCCAGCATTGGACAGGGGGCTTCCTTTGTGGCTTAATCACTAAGAACCTTTGGGGCTGTCTAAGTGTTTAAGGTTGCCAATGCCTGGCCTAAGGAAAGTACATAGCATATTAAAATAACACACTTCACTTGAAAACGTCACGCTGGCTGGGAATTCTGGGAGTTGAAGTCCACATCTCATCAAGTTGCCACGGTTGAGAAATACTGGTCTGGATGTAGATTTTGTGCAATCATTGCGCGGATTCTTGGCGTCCCTCCCTGTTAAGTGCAGGATGAAGACCCAGGGCTTTCTGAACCAGGGGGATAAACAAACCGTGCTAAAACATCGCAATCCCTGGCTTGGATGGCCTAAGGGGATCCCGCGGATTTGGGAGGAAACGCCTTATTTTCAGCAAACTCTCATAGAAGTGGGGTGGCACTTCCGCCTTCAGAGAAAATGTCCAGCAGGTTTAGGGTTAGGGTCCAGCTGAGAAGCCCTGGGAAGAGCCACATGCAACTTGGTTGGGAAGACCAGGATTCTGCTTGCGAGCTTTCTCCTCTGGCTCGATCCGTTTGTTCTTCAGTACGCTAGTCCTCAACTTACAGTTCACTTAGTGATCAAGGGCACTGAAGAAAAGTGACTTAGGACCCCTTTTCACTTATGAAGTTGCAGCCCCCCCCCCCCCCCGTCACATTCGGATGCTTGACAGGTGATTCACACTTAATGCCAGTTGCCATGTCTTGGGGGTCACATGATCCCCTTTTGGGACCCTCTGACAAACTAAATGGGGAAGCCAGATTCACTTAGCAACCAGGTTACTCAACTTATCAACTGCAGAAATTTACTTAACAACAGTGGCAAGAAAGGTCGTAAAATGAAGCAAAACTTCCTTAACAACCAACTTGTTTAGCAATGGAACTGTTAAGCTCAGTTATGGTTGCAAGTCGAGGACTAGCTGTATTGGAATTGCTCAGTGCTTTGTGCTGGGCCCAGTGGATAAATCAACCAAGGTATGTTTGCTCAGGCAATGGATTACAGGCAGCTGTAAGAGCAACAGCCCTTAGACTTCTATACCTCACCATCATGTTTTATGGCATTCTCTGAACGGTGCACAGGACCAGCAGATCACCAGCAATCTGGGTCCTCATTTTACTGACCTCGGATGGAAGGCTGAGACAATCGAGCCAGCCGGTGGGAATCAAACTGCCCAAATGCTAGCAGCTGGCAGTAAGCGGAAGTAGCCTGCAGTACTGCACTCTAACCACTGCGCCACCGCAGCTGCTCTAAGGAATGGAGGGTGTGGTTTCCAGAGAGAATCCAATGAGGATTATCATTTCCCTTCCCAATTTGATTTTTTAGCCTGACTTAATGATGGGGATTAGATGTCGCTAACCCTTCTTGTGTGTTCTCTCCCTCTCTCCAAAAAGCCAGCCTGCCAGCTACAGCAACCGGCAGCCACCTCCCTTCGGCTACAACTCCACAGGTGAGCCCCTCCAAGCCCTTGCAGCATATAGGCGGAGTGGATTGTTGTTTTGCACAACCCACAACGAGTCACAAGGATTGGCCAGTTCAGCTCTTGTGGGTCAGCTCTGGACTCTCCTGTGATTGTCCTGCCTTGGCTGATCGTGGAGGTCATCTCCACCAAAGTAGACTTAGTAGAACGTCCTGCAATGCTACAGGATTCTGGCCTTTTCCTCCTCTTTCTTCCCTCAGGGCATCACTTGGATACAATTGTTAAACTGGAGTTTTGTGATGATGTTTTTTATGTGTGCAATTATTATCTCTTCCTTTCACATGTCAATGAATATGAACTTGCAAAGGTTTTCGCCTTTCCGCATATGCCTTATTCTTGGGACCCGAAAAAGACCCCACCCCAAATTATGTTCCAGTGGACCACCACAGACTTTTCACTGTTCCTGTGTGTGTGTTATTGTTAGGCAGCTGTTACCACTGACCTTGTGTGAAAATACATCACCCTTCTTCATTCAGGCTAAAGCTGTTGCTTCTTTTCCAGCAGCAAAAAAGGAACTTCTGTGCAAAACAATTGCAAGTTACACATAGTTCTGTGCATTTTGTATAGGATTAATTTTCTGAATTGAGGACTGAACCTGTATGGGAAAGGTTACTACAAGGATTCCATACCATGTCCAATAATACCTTCTATGACACTTTAATGATACTAACTGATGTATACATATAGATTACCCTACCTTCTCCTGTAAGTCTAATTTCCCAAAGGGGTATCTTGAAATCATGCTGATATCTTCTGGGTCTTCATCCTGAAGGACTTACTGGGGATCAGTGATAATGACCACCTTGACATTAAGAAGTATTTATTACAGCAGGGGTCTCCAACCTTGGCCACTTTAAGAGTTGCGGACTTCAACTCCCAGAATGCCTCAGCCAGCAAAGCTAGCTGAAGCATTCTAGGAGTTGAAGTCCGCAAGTCTTAAAGTGGCCAAGGTTGGAGACCCCTGTATTACAATGTTCAGTGAGCTCCGTATAGTATAGCTGAATTCTTGTCAAGGACAGAATGCCAAAAGCTTCAGGAATAGCAATAGCACTTAAGACTTATATACTGCTTTACACTGCTTTCCTGCCCTCTCTAAGCGGTTTGCAGAGTCAGCCTGTTGCCCCACAACAATCCGGGTCCTCATTTTACCCACCTCGGAAAGATGGAAGGCTGAGTCAACCTGGAGCCTGGTGAGATTCGAACTGCCAAATTGCAGGCAGCTGGCAGTCAGTAGAAGTAGCCTGCAGTACTGCACCACTGTGCCACCACAGAAAGCTGCTTAACATTTGCCATAGCATGATCCATCATTAAACAGGATTTGTGGCAAAAGGAGACGCTGAGACATATTTTACCCTCAAGGGATACTTGGAGTTGACAAAGCATCTCTTTAAATATCAGGTGGAAGTAAGTGCTTTGTCCATCACTGCAATAGTAAAATGTTCTGCAGGACGAGAATTTTTTACATCAAGATAGTGGAGCTTCTATAGTTTAGGGGTGTGATATTTCTCCCCCTTTGGCATAAGGAAGCTATTATGATAACAGTCTGGGACAGGGTTTGGAATTATTTATCTTAGCAGCTTTTCAACTTTGCGGATGCCAACTATCTTAATGCTTGGGGTTATAAACATCCCCTTCATTTAAAACTTAAGCGTAGGCCTGTGGGATGGAGTAGAACAGAGATCTCCAAACTTGGCAACTTTAAGACTTGTGGACTTCAACTTCCAGAAGTTGGAGAGTTGGAAGTCCACAAGTCTTTTTTTTTTTTTTTGAAAGTTTTATTTGGGTTTTCACAAAAACAAAATACAAATAAAATGTTTTTTTGAAAATAGCATGGTCCCAGGTTATCACTTCTTAATACAGACACCAAACTCAATTTCATGCTCATTTTTATATTCTATTCCATATCTTATTACCGTTTTATATTTTCTACATAGTTTTTCCCCTCTTAATTTTCTCAACTTTATTTTAATTATCTCATCTCAATCAAATCATTATATTTATACTTTGTCCTGTTTCAATTTCATATCTTTTCTTATTAAACAGATTTTTCCCTGTAGTTACCAATTGGAGCATGACACCTTTATATCTTTTAATTTTATCCATTCAAACTCTTATTTAAGCTTCAGTGTATACCTTTAAGATTATAGCATTCAATATAATAACTTCCAATTGAATTTTACTTGGTACATTCTTAAAATACACACTATATTCTTAAAAAGAAAAAATTATATACATATACATTATATATGTGTGTGTGTGTGTGTTTTCTTAAGTTTTCGCGGGTACTTACATGTATGGCATTCGGCTTTGTTCGGGTATTTTCCCACGTCATAGTAGTGGTGCTTTTAAAGTTGCAGCAACGTTTCAGCATCAGAAGCCTGATAATGGCAGATGAGACTCTGCTGAAACATTGCTACAACTTTAAAAGCACCACTACTATGACGTGGGAAAATACCTGAACAAAGCCGAATGCCATATATATATATATATATATATTTTCTGAGGTTCTTGCGGGTATTTGTATGTGGATCTTTGGTTATTCGGGTTTTCTCCCGCGTAAGATTGGAAGTACCTAGGCAACGTTTCGATGAAGTCTCATTCATCATCTTCAGGCTTGGTCTTCAGCTCTGTGCTTCCCAGAGTGATCTGATCACTCTGAGAAGTACAGAGCTGAAGACCAAGCCTGAAGATGATGAATGAGACTTCATCAAAACATTGCCTAGATACTTCCAATCTTACGTGGGAGAAAACCCAAATAACTAAAGATATATATATATATATATATATATAATTTTTTTTAAAGAATATAGTGTGTATTTTAAGAATGTACCAAGTAGAATTCAATTGGAAGTTATGTATTATAGCACACATTCCATTCCAATTCAATTCTATCATTAATATTCATTAAAATCTTAACATCTTTAACATTTCTTTTCAATTAAATATCATACTTCCTTGGAAACACTTATAAACTTTCCATATTTCTCACTTATATTTTTATAAATCATTACTAATAATTAAAAATGTTCCCATTTAATTCTCTCAATCATTTTAATTCATTTATTACCAAACATTCAACAACATTACAGTAAATATTTTATCCATTTTAATCATATTTTCTAAAATTATTTCTCTTTGTAATATAACAATGTTATCTTAATGTACCTTTGCAGAATCCCTTTTGCAATTAAATTTTCACCCATTATCTCTAAACAAGCTTATGGTTACAATCCTTATATCTTTTCCTGTTTCTCCATTTCTTGTTTCTGTCTTTTACAACTTCTTTTCCTTGCCTTCTTCCCCCTCTTCTTCCCCCTCCCCTTTTTACCCCCTTGTCTCTGTACTTCTAACTCTCTGATCTGTAATCCCCTCTTCTGTTGCTTTCTAATATTATACTTATCTTTCAAATTATTATTCTTCTTTTTGGTTGTTTTTTCTAGTCTGAAACCTCTCTTTCACCCTTTTCTTCCCCCCCCCACTTAAAATTATTTGATCATTAAAGATGGCTGCTTCTTTGTCTCAATCTTGTTCTGCAAGCGTTTCTTGTTGTTTCTCATAATTCCAGATCTCCATTTCTAAGAATTGAAATACGAAGCAAAAAAAAAAAACTCTCTCCCTTCTTGTGCATCTTCTTTCCATTTTTAAAGTTCCATTTTCAGTTCTTCTAAGAGTGATATCATTTTAAAGACTTTTAAACAACCACCCGGTTAATTTTAGTCATCCAGATGCAAAAACCAAAAATCACCAAGTAATCCAAATAATCCAAGGCTGTTTCTTTCTGCTTCTTTTTTCCACTTTCTCTTCCTGGGTTTCTATTATTTTGTTACCAAGTTTCAATTAAGATGTATCTTTGAGGAATCTTGTTGAAATTTCACTGTAAGTTCCTTTTAGTTACAGTTCCATTCCTTAGTTCCAGGCAGTCTCCTCCATTTTTCCAGATCCTGCCCTTTTATTCTTTTTTTTTTTTTCTCCTTTCCTGCTTTTAAAAACTTTTAAATATCCAGAAATCTTTATTATCCCCTTGACTTTTATTTTCAGCTTAAATGCCTATTAATATCAAAGTGGATTTTTTTCAATTTCTTGCTTAAGTCTCTTAGTTGTCAGTATAAGGAAGGGAAGAAAAAAAAAACCTAATCCTTTCCCTTCTCTCTCTCCTTCACAGCTTCAAAGTCTTCTTTGGGAACAATATTATTAAATTTAAATTCCAGGGTACCTTATTTGTTGCTTTTGCTGTTTGATCTGGTCAACCAAAACTTTCTCTTCTTATTTTCCTCCTGCACATTCTTTTCCGGTCGAGTTCTTCTTTGTGGTGGCTATTTCTGACCACCGCTACAACCGCTTTCGGGAAAGGGAGTAATGGCCAGCTGAGGAGGAGAGATATGGCTCTCCTCAGCCCTGCAGGCAGTCTCCCCCCTTCTTCACTACCTCTACGGAGTGGCTTAGTCCTAAAACCAGCCAACTCGGGGCGCTCCAGCGGCGAGCACGGATCGAAGCCTCGCAGAGACGAGGTTTCGGTCTGTCCCCGAAGAAGCTCAAACCGGAAGCCCACAAGTCTTAAAGTTGCCAAGTTTGGGGACCCCTGGAGTAGAAGATACACATTCTTCCATTCCTTTTTTGTTCTAGCCAATTCTGAAGGAATTTGATTAATGGACAGCTGATTTGCTTGAAAACAACTTCCAAACCACCTTTTAACTGCAACTGACCCCACTCAATCACTGTGCCTGATTCTCAGTGCCATCATTTAAGAAGGATTTGGTTGAAGTGAAACAGCTGCAGAGAAGGAATGGAAGACATCAAGAGGTTGAAGTCTCCTGAGAAGAGATTGAAGGACCTGGCCCTGTTAATAGGGAAAATATAGAGGGTATATAATAGTCTTCTCCCTTATGCTATAGCTCAGGTCCCAGAATAATGGCCTAAAGCTAGAGGAACACAAATTTTTAAAAATTCTAAGAAGGTTCCATCTCGCTTGAGTCGATGCTTGAATTTAACCTTCTGCCTGACTAGGAAAAGCCTGCTTCCCACTCCCGATTTGCTTAATGAGGAACGATACACAACCAAGAGATGTCTTCGGATAAGCAAGTTTCTTCATTTGTTTCAGTGATTAAGGTTTAAAGAGAGCTCAGTCTCAATGATGCCTCTAGTGCAGAGGTCTCCAAACTTAGCAACTTTAAGACTTGTGGACTTCAACTCCCAGAATTCCTCAGCCAGCCATGGTAGTATCTTCCCTCTTGATGCTTTACAGAAGGCATTCCAAAATAAAAGAGTTGGAAGGGTCTTTGGAAGTTTTCTACTCCAACCTCCTCCTCCTTCAGTGGTGTTGGATGCTGCCCTTCTGCTACGCTTGGTGCGAATAAGGTAGCAACGGAGTGAGATTAGCTTCAGAGCATCCTGGGCTTAAGAGAGCAAGTTGATTGAAAGAGGTTTAGTGATTAGAAAGCATTTATAGCCACCTATCCCGTACTTGACAATCCAAGGCAGCTCACAACATTCCATAAAATCAGAACAAATATAACTTGCAAAATCACCCAATACCATTTGGTATCCTATCAGTGTCAGAATTCCAGCAATTGCTCTAATTAAATCATGATTCTTGAGCCAAACTTCAAAAAATTTCAAAGGATTCATTAGAGGTGACATGCTGACCCTGCCCTGTATGAAGCCAACTCTGGCCTGCATCATTTACAGTCCCCTGTGACCCTGTTTTCCCCCCCTCCCCCCTGGGTGTGTCATAAATCAGACTCTCCAATTGAGCATCTTCACAGGCTGAGTGTCATCATTCATGTTCTCCAATTAAATATGTTCCTGGGCAAAAGCTCTGGTAGTTTAGTTGCAATCTTTTAAAGAGAAGAGTTGGAATGTACTTTCGCTCCTAAACTGCTGCTCTTCCAGATTTCCCCCCCCCCACTTTTAATGGCAACTACTAAAACAGGCATAGGAATGTTTGATGAGTTGACCATCACAGCACTACAGCTGCCCCTCAACTTTGCCAAATTAATTCCCACCCTAGCCCAATGCCTGTGCGAGGAGCCAGGTTTTCACGTCCCTCCTGAAGGGTAATAAGAGTTTGTTGCGTTAAGGGGCTCAGCCATAATTGCTTGACTTTATAATTAGTGTCTATAAGCAAACCACATGAAGAGGTTCAGAACTACCTATCATCCACCCAGCACCAATGCTCCTCTTTACACCCTGAAGCTGATCCAAATCACCAGAGGCTGCCTCTCAGCAGATGCCTTGAGTAGGACTAGTGGTAATCCTTGACTTACAACCAATTGGTTCAGGGACCAAAGTTACAACGGCACTGAAAAAAGAGAATTAGGGCCATTTTTCACACCTATGACCATTTTACCATTCCCCCATGGTCACGTGATCAAAATTTGACCACTTGGCAACTGCCTCGTATTTGTCCTGGAATCAAGTGATCCCCTTTTGTGACCTTCTGACATGGGAAGCCAGATTCACTGAACTGTTAACTGCAGAGATTCACTGAACAACGGTGGCAAGAAAGGTCATAAAACGGGGCAAAGCTCACTTAACTGTCTTGCTTTGCAGCAGAAATCTGGGGCTCAGTTGTGGTTGTATATGGTGACTCCTAGCGGTGTGGATATGGAGATCTTATCCGTATGAATGGCCGTCTCCCAACCTGCCTGAGTGGGTCGGGCACATTCAATAAAGGAGTAACCCCCATGAAACCCCACTGGGTTATTTTTAACCTCCTTCCTTGAGAAAACAGAACTGGGTACCTATCATGTTTTCCACCTGGGAAACCCCACCTGGTCACCTTAGATATGCTCCCTTCTCCAGAAAAGATATTTCCCCCCCCCCTGCTGGGATTATCCTAGGAGACTGCCTGATGCTACAGCTGTGCCAGGCTCTTGCTGCTGATCGAACACCTGATCGATGACCACCTTGTCCTGCCCTCAGGTGCTGTGAAGAACAGGTGGACCCCTCCCCCTCTTCTTTGTGGCTGCCCCTCAAACACCGCGAGACTGCTCTCGTGTCACCCCTGGTCCTTCTCTTTGTTAGATTTGACTTGGTTGTTCGCCTGCAGTCAGAATCTTGCCAGACTAAAGCAACTGTTTGCATAAATGTGAATACAGGTAGTCCTCGGCTTACGACCACAATTGAGCCCAAAATTTACCAAGTGAAACATTTGTTAAGTGAATTTTGCCCCATTTTATGACTGTTCTTGCCACAGTTGTTAAGTGAATCCCTGCAGTTATTAACTTAGTAACACAATTGTTAAGTGAATCTTTACTTGTCAGAGAGTTGCAAAAAGTGATCCTATGAACCTGGGACACTGCAACCTTCATAGATATGAGTCAGTTGCCCAACATCCCAATTTTGATCATGTGACCATGGGGATGCGGCAATGGTTATATGTGTGAAAAGCGGTCACAAGTCACATTTTTCAGTGCTGTTATAACTTTGAACAGTCACTAAATGAACTGTTGTAAGTCAAGGATTGCCTGTCTAGTCTGTGAATCAAAGTCTTGCCAGACTAAAGCAACTATCTGCATAAATACGCATATTCTCCATGAACCAAGAGGCCATCTTTGTCCTCTTCCTGCCTACCAGACATTCCAAGCTCAGCTTCCCCTTTGCCCTCTGGGGTGATGCAGGGAACAGCCCCTCCTTCCTGGGACTCCAGGCTACATTTCACCACATCAGAACAGGAGAGGGGAGGTTATTCAGTGTTCAAGCTGATTTCTGATTAAGGCTGGCCATGTGTGGGGTCCACATCTTAATTTTCTGGAGTAGCACAGCAATCTCTGACATGCCTATATAATATGTCAACTCATAAAATATTTCTCTGGCCTTTCAGAGTTGCCAACAAAAGGGAGGGAGGAGTCGTGTTAGCAACTTGCAAGACTGAAACTGCACTCCATAAATGTTTTTCATAGTTTCCAGGCAGCTGTGCAAAATTCTAACTGGAAAGCCTGATTGATGACTCTGGGCTATGGATGTGTCCCATTGGAGAATATGAATAATGATACACCCAGGGGGTGGGGGAAAAAACCAGGGTCAAGGGTGACAATGAATTATGTGCCTCAGAGTTGGCTACACCCAGGCAGCACCGGCATGTCTACTCCTAATCTTTAAGCTTTGAAAATCTGGCTAGAGACTCATGATTTAAATGGGGGTAACTGCCGGAATCCTGACACAGTGCAGGATAAAAAAGGAAGGAATATACATTCAAGATATTTGCCAGGAATCTGGTCACCACTGCTCATATTCATATTCATTAGCTCGCCATGGGTCAAATTCACCTTCCTGTCCTCGTATTTTGTGGAAAGGTGCTTTCAAAAATAAGGAACAGGATTAGCCCTTCCTTGTATCGAGGGGTGTATGTCTCCAAACCTGGCAACTTTGAAGACTTGTAGACTTAAAACTCCCAGAATTCCCCAGCCAGTCAATCCTACTTCCTCCACAAGTCGTAAAGTTGCCACGTTTGGGGACACACACACACACACACGCTTTATACCAAGGGTCTCCAACCTTGGCACATTTAAGACTTGTGGACTTCAACTCCCAGAATTCCTGAGCTAACATGATTGGAGGAGGAATTCTGGGAGTTGAAGTCCACAAGTCTTAAAATTGCCAAGGTTTTAGTGTACTGATAAAATTTCTCTTTTCTAACAAACCTGATCTGGTTTCTACTTTCCTGGCTCCCTTGTGCAAACGATGGCATCGCTCATGTCCTCTATGAGTGTCCGAACGGCTGATGCCAAGCTCTCGTGTTTCTCTCTAGATTCAGGTTTCATCACCTACCCGCCCATTTCCACATCCCACACTCCCTGGGTGACCACAGTGGGCAAGGCCTCCAGCGCTTCAGACAGCGGCCCCTGGGAATACGTGGGCTCAAGGCGAGAGAGGGAGCGAGACCGGACACCCACCACAAGTGAATACAGCAAGTGAGTGCAGCTTCTACTGCAATATTAGTACAGCTACATAATTCAAGTTTGAAACCAAGTGTCATGCCCGTGTCGGAGTCTGAATCCGAGGAGGAAGCCAAATAGCCAACAAGGAGTGGGAGTGGGGCTCTGTTGGCTGTGGATGAAACTGGGGAAGGGCAAAGTCCAGCTGGGCAGAGCAGGAAAAAGGGAGAACAAGGGAGAGGGAGGTCAGAGGAAGCCCACCCCCTCTTCATCCTAGGGCACACAGGGAGGAACAGAGAAGGGAGCAACATGGGTTGTGTGGCTTATGGGGGAGGAAAGGGCCCTGATTCCCTTCATTAGCTGCAGCTGGGAACAGTTTATAAGAAAGGCAAGCTGCAAACAGCAGGCTGTTGGGAACAAACATGACTTTATCCTGTGTTGTCGTGGCTTATCTGTGTTCCTGGCATCTTCCCAACCGTGTGAGTTTTTCCATGCCTTCAAGTCTAAAATTCAATTCTAATCAGTTCAGTTTGGCTTGTTTGGACTTTAAGGTACAGTTTGTGTTGCTCATATTTTAGACTTGATTTTCTGCAGCCAAAGGCTGTTCCTGGGAGTTTTTCTCCAGCCAGAAGGTAACCAGGACATTGGGGGCGAAGCTGGAGCTAATAAATGGACTCCTACTGATTCTCTGACTGGGTTGCCTTTGTGCCACGCCCCTTTGGGTCACCACACCGATGCTGGAGTCACAGCGTAATCATTATAAGTAGTCCTCGACTTAACAAAACAAAGCAGCCCAAAATCTATGTTGTTAAGCAAGGCAGTTGGTAAGTGAACCTTGCTTCATTTTATGACCTTTCTTGCCACAGTTGTTAAGTGAATCAGTCCAGTCGTTACCACAGTTGTTAAGTGGCTTCCCCCTTGACTTTGCTTGTTGGAAGGTTGCAAAAGGGGATCACGTGACCCCCCTGGGAGATTGCGATCGTCATAAATATGAGTCCGTTGCCAGGCATCCAAATTTTGATCATGTGACCAGGGGGGTGGTGCAATGGTTGTAAGTATGAAATGGCCGTAAGTCATTTTTTTCCAATGCTGTCGTAACTTTGAATGGTCACTCAATGAATGTTTGTTAGTCAAGGATTACCTGTAGTCATTGTTTTCTCTCTTTCCGGTCAACAATCGGCATGCACAAGATCTTGGCTTGCATTTCAGATAAAAACATTGCCCTTTCAAGTCAGAAGAGAAAGGGTGAACGGATGTAGGAAGAGCCGGGAAGTTCAGCTTCATAGCTGCTAAGAGACAAGCTTAGTATAATTGCACGGCTCAGCTTTTCTTGGCAGCAAAGTCACTATTTTCATACTGTAGTGTTAAATCCACAAAATATCACAAATGGAGGATTCTAAGAAGCCACAGCGACAGGAAACGAATAACCAGGTTGAGACTACCTGAGGCCCTAATGATAGCCTTTCAGTTTGTTTTCAGCTTTTATTTGGGCTTAAAAGTAGAAATGGGAGAGGAAGCTTTTGGGAGACAAATTGCTCACACATCCCCTTCCTTGGACCTCCCAGGTGGTTTGCTGGGATTGGCATTTCAATTTCGGAGTGTGGAGATCCTGTCTGCCCCAGCCAGTTCCTGCATCGTATAGGCATGTTTGTTATGCTCCTCCAGAAAATCAAGATGTCGACCCCACGCATGGCCAACCTTAATCAGAAATCAGCTTGAACACTGAACAACCTCCACATTCCTGTGCTGATGTGGTGGAATGTAGTTTGGAGTCCCAGGAGGGAGGGGCTGCTCCCCCCACCCCTCCAGAGGGCAAAGGGGAAGCAGAGCTTGGAATGTCTGGTAGGCAGGAAGAGGACAAGATGGCTTCTTGATTCATGGAGAATTTGCGTATTTATGCAGATCGTTGCTTTAGTCTGGCAAGACTTTGCCTGTAGACGAAAAGCCAAGTCAAGTCTAACAAAGAGAAGGACCCAAAGGTGACATGATAGCAGTCTTCCAAAATTTGAGGGGCTGCCACAAAGAAGAGGGGGTCAACCTCTTCTCCAAAGCATCTGAGGGCAGGACAGGAAACAATGGATGGAAACTAACCAAGGAGAGAAGCAACCTGGAACTCAGGAGGAACTTTCTAACTGAGAACAATTAACCAGTGGAACAGCCTCCAAAAATCATGGGTGCTCCATCACTGGAGGTTTTTAAGAAGAGACTGGACAGCCACTTGTCTGAAATAGTACAGGGTCTCCTGCTTGAGCAAGGGCTGGACTAGAAGACCTCCAAGGTCCCTTCCAACTTCTGTTACCCAGTGGTAGTCCACGTGTTGCTCTTGGATTTTGAGCCTGACACCCATACTTCGCTCTTCTCTCCTAGTGACGATGAGAGGTACCGTTATTACAGCCGTGAACGCAGTTATGATTTTGAGCATGGTGACTACCGCCGGAGTAGAGATCACAGTCGGGAGCGAGAAGATCGTCACCGGGAAAGGAGGCACAGGGACAAAGAAGAGAGCAGCAAACACAAATCGTCTCGGCGGTAAGCTGTTCTAGGCCGGCTCCTCTTTTTGGTTCGGGCCAAATGCTTTTGAATTTAATGACAATGCAGGTACTCCTTGACTTACGACCACAATTGAGCCCCCAAATTCTGTTGTTCGGTGAGCTTTTGCCCCATTTTACAACTTTTCTTGCCACAGTTTGTTGGGCGAATCACTGCAGTTGATAAGTTGGCTTGTCTGTTCCTTATCTGAAGGTCGCAAAAGGGGGCGCACTGTGACCGTCATAAATATGAACCAGTTACCAAGCATCTGGATTCTGAGCACGGGGATGCTGCAAAGGTTGTAACTGTGAAGAACGGTCATAAGTCACTTTTTTCAGTGCTGTGGTAACTTTGAATAGACACTCAATGAACTGTTTTAAGTTGAGGACTTACCTGTAGTAGTGCTGAACTGTATTCCAAACGAAGTCTGAGTTCGTGAGAACAAACCTCTACTTTGCCAGCTCTCGTGAAAATCTCCTGGTCGGTTAAAGGTTGCTTTCCCATTGTGGCTCTCTTTCAGCTAGACTTAGAATAAGTTCCTCAAAGACCTGGAGCCTCCACCAGAGGGAACCTCTTGGCCAGCATGGATTGCCGTGAGGTGCAGCTGACGAGGGAGGACTGGGGGAAGCGCCAAGACAACCCTCAGAGAAGGGAGTCTTGAGCCCTGGTCAAGAAAGCTACTTGAGAGACTGTCTCCATCCAGCCCTGCCTGGTTCACCTGAAGATAAAGGGAGGAGGAGGGAGTTACTAAAACTTTACAGTGAAGGTAGCCCTGATCTACAGGTAGTCCTTGACCAGTCCTTTAGAGACCAGGTGGATCTACCTGGGGGTTGCCTATGACCCAGGTTCAAAATTCCGATGGTTGGGCCCTCTCTATGCTCACCTGTGGCACTCAGCCACCAGGTCACACTTACGCCCGTTTGCAGCATCTCAAGACCATATGACTGCCATTGGTTCACTTAATGACCACCAATTAAGATTTGCTTCATGACCCAAGTGATTTCCTTACATTTTATGCAAAAAAGGTAAAATCACATGACCATGGTAACTTGCAACCATGGTAGCCAGGGTCCATAATGGTCCTCCCTGAAGGACTGCCTCCCTATCCCTTTTAGTTTCTCAGGCTGGTCTGCCTTATAGGGCTGAGAGAGGCTGGAAGATCTGCGCTAAAGCAGGTAATGAGGGTGATCCTCCCAGTGAAAGCATAGAATCACAGGGCTGGAAGGGGCCTCAGAGGTCTTCTAGTCCAAGCCCTTGCCCAAGGCAGGAAATCTTATACCGCCCCAGTAAAGTGGTTACCCAGCCTGTTTTGGACAACCCCGGTGTCCAATGATGGACGCCCAAGAGCCCAGGAGGCCCTATTGAAAACCTGTAGTTTTTCAACCTCCTTTGAAACGGAATTGATCCTACTCAAGGACTCTCTTTCACCTTGTGGGAATCCTGGGAGCAGGCAGGCAGGATGGGGGAGGTTTATCGACTTGGAGACACAAAAGTGTTTTTAAGTAACGGCATCTATTTCACAGGCCTGTTGACTAGCACGCTGCCTTCTGTTCTTTTCAGAGACTGTAGTATTTTTCTCGCCTCCCACAATGTGGAGCAGCTACTGATTTCTAAGATGGTACGGAATCCCTTTAAGAAGGGGTAATTTACCTTTCTAGGTTAGGGCTTAAAAAAGCCCAACGTCCGCAACCTCGTGGATGAAGGCAAATATTTATACACACATCCCAGGAGGACGTTGCAGGATCCAGTCTGGGTGGGTCACCGGGACCAGAGGGTTAAGTCTTCCAGGCTTTCAGACTGGGGCTAGGAGGAGCCCATCTTCAGGGAACATCCTCTCCCTCTCTCCCTCTTTTGGTGAGAACCTTCAGGCGAGAGAGAGAGAGAGAGAGATTCCGGGATGACCCACCCAGACCCGATCCTGTCTCAACAGAGCTCTGTTGCCTGACTGTCACTGGAGCTCACGCTGTGCTTCTTTCCCATCAGCAAGCAGCATGAGGGCGAAGGAGGAGAAGGCCACCGTCGACACAAGCACAAAAAAACCAAGCACAACGAAGAGGAGAAGGAGGCAAGCGAAGATGGACTTGCAGGAGGAAACGAGCAGGATGCCAAGGAGTAGCGCTCCTGGACTCCCTCTGCCAACCAGGCGCGGGGCCTCTCCGGCCGACGTTTCCCTTTTGGGTGGCACCCAAACCTGGACACAGGTTGAGTTGCCAACATGGGAAGCCAAACGGCAGGACTTTGAGGAGAGGGCCCCAACCCAGCCCCCCTGGCCTGGAGGGCTTTCTCCAGGCAGGCCAACTCCATCGTTTCAGATCCTATGGCTTCAGCAGGAATCCCTGCATTTAGAGACTAGGACAATATTGGACAATTATTCCGGTTTCCCCCTTTTTTTAAAAAAAAAAAAGAAAGAAAGAAACAGGGCAGCAACCACATGGAGCTGTTTTGGTACAAGAAGAAACCAGTGTTAAGTCATCCTATAAGCTAGTCCCATTTCTCCTTTGCCCCTTAACTGTAGCTTTGAACTTTGGACTTCGTTCAAGGAAAAGCTTGGTTGGGAAACCACAAGTCAGTCCCTGGAGCAGTTCTGCCCTTTGAAACGCCCAGCTTCTCCGAGAAGGCCCTTTCTTGCGAGGCACCTGGAGTCTTCCAGATCAGAGTGTTTTACTATGACCAGGTTGAATGGGCTTCGTGGTGGATTTCAAAGTAGGCCTTAAGTAGCTTGACAGAAGCTACTTACTTATCAAGACCCTCTTTTTTTTTTTTTTAACCTAAATTTATCCCTAAGTCTCAGAGTCACTTTTCACAACTCTTGAAACACTAAATGTAGACCTAGGATTTGTGGTTTTCCTTTGGAAAAGAATACGTGGGAGTCTCTCTTCAGGTCATCGCTCTTTTGCGCACATCCATCCTTGCATTATCTTCCACCCATGGGAAATGTTTAAAAGCACTTCCTAAAAATAATTTCAACTTTATACTTTTTTTGTATTGTAGTTATGCGAGTTTGAGTGTTTATATGAAACTAACAATCCTGGACACATGAGCCAGTATACCCAATGTATTTTGATTTGTATGCTATGATGATGCAGTGAATGGATCAATAACAGGAAATATGTAGGAAAAAAAAAAACTTTTTGTGGGGTGGGTAGGAAATGGGATTAGTTTCTGTGTGGTCATGGCATCTAGGACTCGGTGAAAGCAGCACTTAATACTAAATTTTACACTGCAAACTTAATTCATAGAAGCTTGCTGGCTGTTTTGTTTGTCATATAGAAGTAGTGTGTTCTTAAACCTCTTGGATGATGTAGACCCAGTGTGCTCAGGAGGACAAAATATGGCCCACAAGTTCCTATTTCATTTTCTGGACCAGTGTTTCTCACAACTTGAAGACAAATCAGAATAGAATAGAGCTGAAAGGGACCTTGAAGGTCGTCTACTCCAACCCCTGCTCAAGAGGAGACCCTATACATTTTTAGACAAGTGGCTGTCCAGTCTCTTCTTAAAAGCCTCCAATGATGGAGCACCCATCACTTCTGGAACCAAACCATTCCAACGATTAATTATCCTCACTGTTAGGCAGTTTCTCCTTCATTCCTTGATTAGGTTCTATCCGTTGCTTCCTGTCCTGCCTTCGGGTGCTTTGGAGAATAATTTCACCCCCTCTTCTTTGTGGCAGCCTCTCAAATCCTGGAATACTGCTATAACAGGGGTCTCCAACCTTGGCTCCTGGAAGCCTGGCGGACTTCAACTCCCAGAGTTCCACAGCCAGCAAAGCTGGCTGTGGAATTCTGGGAGTTGAAGTCCACCAGGCTTCCAGGGGCCAAGGTTGGAGACCCCTGTGCTATAATGTGAGGGCCAATTCTGAAAGTTGGTCCTCATATCTTCCAGTTATCAAGATTGAGAACCACTGCTCTGGAGCCGAGGCAGCACACAAAACCAGCCCACCCACTCCCACTCCCGGTCTGCGGACAAACCTCTCTCCATGGAACCAGTCCCTGGTGGCCAAAAGGTTGAGGGCTGCTGGTTTAGAGCAGGGGTCTCCAACTTTAAGACTTGTGGACTTCAACTCCCAGAATTCCTCCTCCAGTCATGTTAGCTCAGCAAAGCTGGCTGAGGAATTCTGGGAGTTGAAGCCCACAAGTCTTAAAGTTGCCAAGGTTGGATACCCCTGCTCTAGAGTACTGTTTATGTGTGGACTTCAAATCCCATAATTCTTTGCCATGGCCCTGCTGGTTGGGGAATTCTGGGAGTTGAAATCAGCACATTTTTTAAGGCACTGAGATCAAGAAACAGTGGCCTAGACATGCTGTGTAATCATGGAAATGATACTTAGAATACCCAAAACAAATTCTAGGCTCTCCAGACAAGGTTAGTTGTTTTTTTAAAGAGCTTTTTGTTTTTAAAAAAAACCTTCAGCAACTTGGTTGTCTCAACGACTGCAGCCTTCAAAGATGACTATAAAGGGTCTGTTTCTTACTGTTTTACTTTTAAGGCTGATAAAAGTTGCCATAACATTTTGATAGGAATGTTGTTAAGATCCTAATCTACCCTTGTCCATTCAAATGTTTTTTAAGATTAAAACTCTACATCTCATCACTTTGAAACAAAAGGGTTGGCCTAACCCTG
Source organism: Hydrophis major (assembly GCA_033807585.1). Taxonomy (NCBI): domain Eukaryota; kingdom Metazoa; phylum Chordata; class Lepidosauria; order Squamata; family Elapidae; genus Hydrophis; species Hydrophis major. The sequence continues at coordinate 6,006,967 of CM066335.1, read as the reverse complement.
CCTTCTCCTTCCAAACTAAATAGCAACCTATATTTTTAAACAGTAAATAAATGTAAATCCAATAAACAAACAAACAAGCATTTAGGAGGACAAACTATGATGCTTTACATTCATGGGATATTTCAGATGCTGAGCGCTGGGATGAGACATATGATCTTCCAAACACCACAACCAAGGTAAGAATATGCCTCAAGCAGAAGAGCTTGCGTACCAGCGATCACAAAGAAAAATGAAAGATGACTGTGGAAGTTGATCTGGTCAGAACAGAAAACCGAAACGTCTTCCGTAACTTCAGAATAATAATTTATAAATGTATCAGAGCAGTGACAAACGTCTCTACAAGTTTCAACAAATTTTTTGGTGCAAAATAATACAATAGCTACCAGATTTCCTGCTGATTGTTGAAGGCACATTGAAATCAGACAATACAATGAAATGAAAACGCACGTCCCCTTCATTTGAGAGAAAAGGTTTGATACCCTTTTTATAGCTGTTGCAAGAGTCACACATTACAGTGGTCACATGGGACTCCAACTCCAAGACAAAGAATCAATATTCTTATTTCCCATCAATTTGGCAGACCAATATCCTTTCAAAGCACATCTGAAGGCAGATGCTGACTTTCAGAAATATACTTTGACAAATACATTTTTAAGTGAATCAACATCCTTAAATGGAGCACTAGTACCTACTTGCCAGATTCAAAGGAGGCAACAGAGTCCAAGCATGAATCAGATTTAAACAAATCATAAGTCCTTTTTTTGTTGATTTGCTATTTCGCACAGCCTCTGTGAATACCAAGTCCTGTGTTTGCATCAGCCTGACTTGCTGTTCAGTTGAAATAAGGCTCCAACTGAAAGGCACCCTGAATCTCCAGGAAGCCAAGGTCCTGGGAGAAGCAGAACCCCCTTGCAAGTTGTTTCCTGAGATGTATGTACCACCCACCCATCTTGTAAGCAAGTGGGAGAAGCACATTGGTACAGGGTCTCCAACCTGGGCAACCTGAAGGCTTGTGGAGTTCAATGCCCAGAATTCCTCAGCTAGCCATGCTGGCTGGGGAAGGAGTTGAACTCCACTAGCCTTAAGGTGGTCGAGGTTGGAGAGCCCAGTAGTGGAGGGTTGCTGTGTTTCAGCAACCTAAAACTTCTGTGCAAATCAAGGGCTGAGAAATCCATTTTAATTGGAGGTAGCAGGCCCTATTCATTTCCTAATTACGACAAACTAATGAATTCTCTAACCACACAATATTTGCAAACAGTAGGTAGTAGGATCCCTTTGTAAATCATGAAACTTCGTAGAGCATGGACAACAGAAAGCAGGTTTTCAACCCAGTGAAATAAATGTTGTGTATCCTATGCTTAGAAAAATAATTATTCAGGCTATTTTCTTTAAGGAAAAAAAAAAAAGACGACTTTTACAAAAAGAAAATTTCTCATCTTCAAGTGTCAGCATAAGTATGTGAACACGCATGTGGAAGAAAACATAGCAAGCACCTTCCATAGGCACAGTTTTTGCTACCTTTCCATAATGGGGGGATGCTTATTCCTCTCTTTAATTTGCTGTGCAACTGTTCACAGGACAAAGTCTCCGCCACAGCCACGGACAAAAGGACGTACTTGTTAAGCAATCACAAGGATGCTCAATTAGCTCAGGGATAGGACTGATCAAAAACAAACGAACGAACACTGTGGGGATCGGATCAAAGGAAAACAACCCACGGGAGGTGGCTTTTGATGGCTTTTTTCCCAGCGGGTAAGGTTGGTACGCTGAGCCATCTCCTAACCACAGATGGAAAAGGCAGCTGAAGCCCTCCTGCAAATGTATCTGGGCAGAGGGAGGATGCCCTCAAAAGGACAGGGGGGGGAGGGGGGGGCAGATGGCTTTATTTCCTCCTAAGCATTTCCTTTGGCCGTCTGAGCTGCTGTGATGAGAAGTGAACTCAACCAGGACTGTGGTCCTAATGAGCTTGTTGGGATGGGAATGAGCTGGAACAGAATCCTTCTTCAAGACATTTATGGGAAAGTCTGGGCAGCTGGCTTGGTCTGAAACCCCCCAATTGTCTGCAGAGACACAGTAATCCTCTATTCAGTGTCTATCCAATGGCCAAAAAGTCTGCCACGAGTAGCTCTTCCGGAGCTCATTCATATTCCCTCTACCGTGGGAAAGAAGTGACAGGAGAGAAACCCTGAAAGGGGGCTCAGTTGAGGAGGAACGTCCTTCCCTTGGGCTTCGGGACCTCCTTGAAAGCAACTCCTGAAGTCAAACAAGGCTGTGAAGCGTTACATAACCCTTGAGACTGGCTCCAGGCTGAACCATCAGGTTGAGCAAGAGGCATAACTACACACCTCAACAACGGCTAAGCATTCCCAGGCCTCCTACTGTGCAAGGCACCAGTAACTATTACAGGGAGACCAATCAAAAGGATTCACCCGTTGCAATGACTGGAAGGTTGCTGTACTTTAGTTTGCTAAGAGCCGAGATTATCTTATGAAAGGCCATCAATCACTTGAGTTTCAGCCTGCTGTCCTTTAGTTTGGCGGCTTCCGGAGAAGCAAACTGGGGCTCAGAGTTTCCCTCTTCAACAACAACAACAAAAATAACAATGCCACGAGTTACCTCCAACTGCTCACCAGCTGCTTTTAGCTTACCAAGCAGATGGATCTCAAATCAAACTCAACAACAAGCTACATTTGGCCTTTTCCGTAGAAAAACCTGCCCGTTGGGAGGAAACCGGTCTGAGGCCTGCTCAGCCGCTGGTGGGTTGGCTCCCTCCAACGAAGGCATCTTGAATCAAGCATCCTATTCCAGTTGGCACCTTAGACGTGGCTGCCGGGCCAGGAGACCACCGTGAGAGTCACTTTATTCCGCTGCTCCTTCAACATCGGGATCAGCTGGCTGTTGCTCATCCCCACCGCAGACACACCGTTGACGGCCACAATTTCATCCCCGCACCTGGGAGGGAAAAGGAAACAGGCCTGTTACAGCCACGCCCTCCTCAAGGCCTCCTTCTCTGCGACACAAAACAGGCACCACGTTAAATCCCCAGCAACATTTTACACACACACACACACACACACTAGTCCCTTTCCTTGTACGTTCTTATTTCTTCCTACCGTTTTTACTTTGTTTGCACTTCGCTTCTCGTCTTGTTACATAAAAGTTTTTAAATACCATCTGACCAAGGAAAAAAAACAATAACAAGCATCCAGCCAACCCAAAGATTTTCAAGCCACTTCACGCACTAACTCCCCACTGCAAATGAGTTTACAGTGGTACCTTAGTACTCAACTCCTTCAAAACTCATCGGATTTTGACGTGTAAATTTTGTCCCAGTACTCATCGTTTGTTTCATAGTCAAGGCACAAGCTAGAATGTTTGCCTGCCTTGTGACTCACTCCATTATTCCTTATGGGAAACATCTGGTTTTGGTATTCATCGTGCCTCCTGGAACCAATTAACGATGGGCACCGGGGTACCACTGCACTATAGGTGTGTAACACAGCTTATAAAGATGGCGCTTTCTGACTCCCTTAATTACAGCCTTGCTTCTGAACACCAAGTCATTCCTTCTGTTTTTCAGGAAAGAAAAGGGGGGAAACTAACACTTCCTTCCCAGACATTGAGCCCTGGTGTGCAGGGGTTAGAATATAGCATTGCAGGCTAATTCTGCCAACTGCCAGGAGTTCGATTCTGACCAGCTCAAGGTTGACTCAGCCTCCCATCCTTCCGAGGTTGGTAAAATGAGGACCCAGGTTGTTGAAGGCAACAGGCTGACACTGTAAATGGGCGTTGGTACCTACCTGACACGCCCTTTCTCGTTGAGCTGCGTAGAGCATCCAGAGAGTGGGAGGTGCTCCAGTCTTCACTCACAGGCTGAGCTATAATTGAGGAATGCTCCACCTCCTCCACGTGACTCCTTCCTCGTGTTCCCCAGTTTTACGAAGACGAGAAGGCAACAGCAACAATCCTCTCACCCTAACTATTATACAATTGTCAACTATAAACTGATTAATTCATTGGCCGAAACAGGAAACCGATAGAGCTGCCTGTTGGGAGGTGCTCCAGTCTTCTCTGCGAGGCTGAGCTAAAACTGGGGAATGCGAGGAAGGAGTCACGTGGAGGAGGAGGAACGTTCCTCAATTATAGCTCAGCCTGTAAGAGTGAAGACTGGAGCACCTCCCACTCTCTGGATGCTCGCAGCAGCTCTACGGAGAACTGCTTAGCAAGGGCTGTGAAGCTCTATCAAGCGGTATACACATCTAAGGGCTATGGCTATTTGCTGTGAGGCCATGAAAAGCCAGCTGAGTTGCACAGTCAACCCCTCACCTTCAAGCCCTGCTCTTAGGGGCAGGGGCAGTTTTTGCCTCCTCTGGGGAAAATCTCAAAGCAATGTTGACCTTTTCCCCCCTAAGTCAATCTTGACTTCTGGCGCCTGCAGATTTTGAGGTAACATTTTTCAGCATGCCGTGGTCCCCCTTTTCCTAGGGGTGAGAGAGTGAGGGATGGCCCAGGGTCATCCAGCAGGCTTCATGCCTAAGGCAGGGCTAGAATTCACCGTCTTTTGGTTTCCAGCCTGGGACCCTTAACCGTTATACCAGGTTGCCTCTCTAGCGGAAACCCCAAACCGTAGGAGCAAGAATGCACGCACTTCAGCCGCCGGTCCCAGAAGGCAGGAGTCTCAGGCACGATGGTTTTAATGAAGAAGGGCTGGTTTCCTTTGCTTTCCTCGAAACCGCCCACTATGCTGAATCCCCAGCTCTCCGCATTGCTTTTGTGCAAGACGATATCTTGGCAGCAGTGAAGCTGGCTGAAAGGGAAAAAAACAAGGACAGCCCATTGGAGTTATTGCTTTTGCCTTTGTGCAGGGAGAAGGAAGATGGATCACAGCAGGAGCAATGAACTAGGACAACTTTTACAACCTGTGGACTTGAACACCCTGCAACGCAGAGGTAGAACTTTGAAGCAGTCCTGCAGGCGTCTCAGGTAACATTCACTGCCGTGTCCAGGAAATAATCAGGGATGACTTCTGTGGTTTGTATCCCTCCCGAGCTCCGTTTTCACTGGCAGAGGCTTGCAGTAGGCCCCGCAGCCGAAAAGGGAGCCCGTTTTTGCTGGCAGAATGCTCGAGCCACCACAGGTGCCCCCGACAGTAGTGACATTGAGCTGGCCCCGGCCCCGGCCACTCCCCTCCAAAGTCAAACACACCCTGATGTGGCCCTCAATGAAATTGTTCTGACCCAAACCTTGTTCCAAGGAAACGAACACCAAACAGAGGTAACAGCAAAACCTTTTCATGATTCTTTACGAATTCCGTTCCTTCACGGTTAAAAGGCTGTTCCAAACTAATTGTCTCCGATAAGAATGAGCCTTGCAAAGGTGGTGCAAGGCTGCCAAGAACGCTAGATAAAGTTGCCAAGAAATATTTCAAACACCAAGAGTCTCCAAACACCAACCAAGATAAAGGCTTGAGTGCAAAAACTTTGCTTCCTGCAAAGAACTCCGGTTTCTCAGCTGGCTTTTATCCCTTAAGGGAGGGGCCATTACCTTGCAGCCTTACTCCCGAATCTCCTGTGCTGCTGCAGCTGCTCTTTCCTTTGAACAACGCTGGGCACAGGCTCCTCGGGGACCTCTTCATCTCTACTGCCAGCCTCCACAATCTCCAAAGGCATCATCCCCCTCTCTGATGGTCCTGGCCCCATCCCTGCATCACACACAGGCCCCTCATCTGAGTCCTCACTTTCTGAGACCTCATCACTGCTGCCGGCGAACCACAACAGATGCCCTAAACCATGACACAGTTTTGTTGATCCGGCTGAGATAAGCAAGAACTCCTTCTCAGGAAGATTCCCAACCTTACCTTGGCAATCCCAGCCAGGTGATCCAGAGAGGAGACCAACTGGCCCAGCTGTGCCCATTTTCCTTTCTGTCCAGGCTCTCAGTCCCTTCCGAGGCCTTCTCGGGGATGACCACCTCCAGCGCTTTCAGTACCACCATCTGCAGCGCCGCATTGGACTTGAGTGCAGAGACGGCTTCATTGTAATTCAAGTGAGTCAAATCGACGTTGTTGATACTCAAAAGAATATCTCCTGTTTACAGAAATCGGAAGGAGACAGATTAGAACCAACCAATGCACCTTCCTAGTTTCGTTCACTAAGATCTTTGCAAGTTCACGAAATTCCTATGTCAGTGATAGTTTAATCCAGGGGCCTCCAACCTTGGTAACTTTAAGCCTGGAGGACTTCAACTCCCAGAACTCCCCAGCCAGCTTTGCCTGGCTTAAAAGTTGCCAAGGTTGGAGATCCCTGGATTAATCAACATTTTTTTCAAAGGGGGGTTGGTATCCTACCTTTCTTAATTCTCCCATCCCTCAAGAGACATCCAACTGGCTGGACACTGGTTACATAAATAGGGAGTTTTGCTTTGCCGTCTCTTCCTCCTCCTATTGTTATACCAAAGGACTCTTTGGGGTCCTTTTTTATGGTAACCACCTTTTCCTGGCTGAAGTATCCGTGGGGGAGTATCTAAAAGTTCAGAGGAGGACAGGGAAGAAAGTCAACAACCTATCTATTACATGCACAACAGTTCATGTTAATTTACTAAGTTGATGAGATGCCAGCAGAATCCCCATTACATCAGACTGAAACAGCTCGTTTTCATATTTTTATTTCCAAGGGAGGTTTTGCAAAGAATGGATGACACCATGGCAATATCCAGAAGAGTTACACAGTGATTAAAAACACTAGACATTTCTCATGAGAATCCCATAGATGCTTTTTCAAAGGGCAACTGGACTTTATTTTTCCTTGAAGATCTCTCACTTCTCATCCAAGAAGCTTCTTCTGTTCTGACTGAAGGGTGGAGAATAGAAAGATTTACATTCTTTGCAGTCATCTGGTCCTTAGCACTCTCTCTGAGGTCACTTGGAGGTTTATCTGTGCCCACAGGGTCATCTGAATAATGCAAGGAATATAAATCCTTCCATTCTCTACCATTCAGTCAGAACTGAGGAAACCTCTTGGATGAGAAGAGAAGGGGGGGGGCGGAGAAATCTAGTTGCTTTTTGAAAAATCCCCTTTGGGGAAGCCACCTGGATGACTGAGAATCTCCACAAACATTTCTCATGAGAAATTCTTCAACGTTTGATTTGGAGAAAGGAAAAAAATAGCTATGTTTAAATGAAAGACAAAAGTATTTTGTCTGGGACAACTTTCAGAGCTGAAAACCTATTTTTTTTAGGTTTGAATTCCTAAGTAATAGGCTAAGAAAAAGGCAAAACGATGTATTCAAAACATGTTTGTCAGCTGCAACACCCTACACACTTGTTCCCTATTCTCTCTCATGTCTTAACTATATGCTTAATTCTCATGAAAGGGCTACAGTTTCATTCCCTGAAGTTAAAGGTGAACAGGAAGTGAGTCAGACAGGTATCCTGGCTAGAAAAAATGTCAGCCCATCTTTTGCAGAAAACAAGCTGGCTTGCAAAATGCTCCTGAATATAATTAAGGGCAGCTGTTGAAAATGATTTCAAAAAGTATATTTAGGCTTTTGTGTGGATCACCAGATGCCTGAACTATTTCTGTACCATACAGAATGTTTGTACTGGTGCATTTTTTGTTCACACTTCAATAAGGACAGATAAATAACTACTTCAATGCAGAATTAAGATGAACTCCCAATAATGGTAAAATGAGAAATACCCCCTACAGGGACCACCTGTATGGGTATAGCAGGGTATGGAAAATTCATTTTTTCCCCAGGAGACAGAAGCCCTATCTGTAGCAAATAGATTTTGGACCATAAACTCCTGAGAATGTGCAGATCCCCACCAATCATGGAAAATCAACATCCTCATAGCAAGAGCACTTATGTATCGCTTTACAGCCCCCTCTAAATGGTTTACAGAGTCAGCCTGTTGCCCCCAACAATCTGGGTCCTCATTTGACCCACCTCGGAAGGAGGGAAGTCAACCGTGAGCTGGTCAGGATGGAACTGCTGGCGGTGGGCAGAGTCTGCCTGCTTTACTGCATTCTAACCACTACTTCACCACAGCTCCTTTAATTATGCTTTAATTAACCAGGATAAAGGGGGGGCTGGGTACTCAAATATACAGCATGATGGACAATTGGGGGAACTAAGTATGTCTAGTTTATTGTAAAGAAGGATTAGTGGGGGACATGACAGCAGTCATCCGATGCTTGAGGTGCTGTCACAGAGAAGAGGGGGTTGACTTATTCTCCAAAGCATCTGAGATCAGAACCATTGGGTAGAAGAAGATCATTCAAGAGAAATCCAATTCAGAACTGAGAAGGAATTTCCTGGGAATGAGAACAATTAATCAACGGAAGAGTTTGCCTCCAGAGGGTGCTCCCTCCCTAGAAGCTTTCAAGAAGACCTTAGACAACCATAAGTCCGAAGGTCCCCCCTTCCAGCCTTCTGTTCTCTATGATCAGGCCTTTACCCGATCCCACCCAATGAAACCAGCGTTTCTCTACCAGAAGTCGACCTTGACGAGGACACTGGAACAGGCCTTCTCACAAACAGCACTTCCACTGGTGGATTTCTCTCCCCAGACCAACACAGATTGAGTTACACACACAAACCTCCTCCCACCCTCCATTCTATTCTACCTGGCCTTATTTTTGAGCTTCTCTGCTACTGTAATGACCGGGCGCTTTGTACCATTTCCATGACATTCTTGTGGTGTTTGTACCCAGAAGATTCCCCAGGAGCCCTTATTAGAGGGCTGCCTGTGTGTCGTACCGTTTCTTCACACGCGGGCATTTGCACCACAATCTTGGCTCCAGCAGAGAGAGACCAAGTGGGTGTCCCAACCAAACCTGCCGGAGCGGCCAATACCTTCTGATAGTTGGATCTTCGCCGGAAGTGACTCTGCTCCGGCTTCCGGCAACTGCGCTGCGGCACAGGGCTGCCCCCATTGCTGCTGGTATTGGAAGTGCTGCTGCTGCTGCTGTCCTCGGTGGCTTCCGGAGGCTGCCCGCCGGACGGACGGAGGACCACGAAGCTCACCCGGGCTTCACTGCTCTGTCAGGGGATGCCCCAGAAAAGGAGAAGCTTAGGAGAGAAGCAGTCCCGCCTCTTTCACACCCGATGAGGTCAGGGGGTCAGGGGCTTTTAAGGATCCCCAGTGGTCTCTGGGAAAGCTATAGAACAGGCTGCCATCAAGGGTCTGTTCTATTTCTTAAAGTCGAAGTGGTTTCATGACAACCTTAAAAAATAGAAAATTCAATATATGCCAAATGGGGCACCCAATATATGACATATATTGGATTTTCTATTTTTTAAGGTTGTCATAAAGCCACTATCTATACACACACACACCCCTAAAATAAGTGCAATAAAAGTAGTAACCTAGTGAACAAATAGCCATTTGCACAATCAATACACAACTCACTAATAGTAATGAAATATGCCATTATTTATTTCCTAACATTATTTGTATAAATAACTCAAGGTGACAAACACATCTATCCCTCCTTCTATTTTCCCCACAACAACCTCTCTGTGAGGTGGGTTAGGCTAAGAAAGGGAGGGATCGGTTTTTGTGCTCAAGGCAGGACTAGAAAACTCAGGAGTCTCCTGGTGATTGGCCCAAAGTCACCCAGTCACCATTTGTGCCTAAGGCAGCAAGGCCCCCTGATTTCTAACCTGTGACCTTCACCGTTAAACCAAACTGGCTCGACATAACCATGAAGCATGACACAAGCAATAGCACTTAAGACTTATAAAGCGCTTTACAGTGTTTTTACCGCCCTCTCTAAGCGGTTTAGAGAGTCAGCCTCTTGCCCCCAACAATCTGGGACCTCATTTTACCCACCTCGGAAGGATGGAAGGCAGAGCCAACCTGGAGCCTTGAAATATCAATGCAGGTTAGTGTTGGTTTATTCTGTTGAAGTCTTGGATTGACTCTTAAGCCAGCTCAAGTGAACACTTAAACCAGTGGTTCCCAAAGTAATTGCTCATTTACTAATACAATTATTCTAAAATCTGTTGATATATCACACTACAGCAGAGTGTTGTTGTTTACTCAATGCAACCCCATAATTATGATTTGCAAACCACAGTATAAAGCTTAAAGTTTGTACATCACACCAATTAAAGGTTTACACAATAAAATATGAATCAGCATACCAGCTTGCCAACAGAGTCTGTTTCTGTTGGTTTTGTTGGAAAGAAAGACGGGATCAGTTTCCCATTATCTTAATCACCAAATGGAATTCCTTCGAAACAATGCATCTTTTCTTCCCGTGCTATTTATGTGTGATGTATCATCAGCATCCAAATAAAGGCACAAACTGGGGTCTTTGGTGCTCTATGAATAAGGTAGGGTGGTGTTTTTTTTTTGCAGACGTTTCATTACCAAACTAGGTAACAGAAGCAACAGCACTGACAAGGTTACCTAGTTTGGTAATGAAAAGTTTGCAAGAAAACCACCAAACTCAGAGATCAGCAAAGAGCCAAGAGTTCAACTCTCAGCTACAAATACTACTATAAATACATGTGGTCCTTGACTTACAACCACAACTGAGACAAGACTTTCCACTACTCAGCAAAGTCAGTTGTTAAGTGAATCTCACCCAATTTTACAATCTTTTTACCATAGTTGTTGAGTGAATTAAACTCATTAAACAAAGCCAACTTAATTTCCCCCATTGACTTGCCGGTTGCAAAGTGCCCAAATTTTATTTAATGCCTTAACAGTCATAAGTGTAAAAGTGGGGTCAGTCCCTTTGTTTGGTGCCGCTGTAATTTCAAACGGTTATTAAATGAATGGTTGCAAGTCAAGGAGAATCTGCAAGCAACTGGCTTCAGGGACCCAATCCGCAGCCGGTTGCATTTGAGGTCTGTGGGTCTGTCTCATTACATACATCTATACTTTTTCAATCAAAACTGGAATTTTTGCCCTCAAATTGGGGACTATCTCTCTGTTCTAATAATCACACATTCATCATAAAACTTCAGTTCCTTGGAATTTTAAAAGATAAATAGGATACACCTATGGGGTGTTTTTCTATGTTTAATTTAAGAGGCCCCTGAAGCCATGAGAGCAACTTCTAATAAAATGCACAAAGCTCCTCCAGTAGGACTCAGTGCATGCCAGACAAGAATTTTCGGTCTAAAACTTCAGGTGCAAAGCTATTTCATTCCCTTCTTCTCTCATGAAATCTTGCAGTAGGAATTTTGCTGCACAGCATTCCTGCACATATACAGTACATACATACCTACATACCTATAAAATTAGGGCACTGAACTGCTGTACAAAGTTCATTGTTACGCTTTCTGATCAGTCTTAAAGTCAGAAAAGTATTAATAGTGTATTTATTATATTTTCATCTCATTTTAAATATGACGCAATCCTGGAGATGGCTTAGGGCTTCCTCTACCTTGTTTAGCATTTTGAACTCTTCTGAATTTGTTAACATTTTCATCTTGTTGTTAATTCTGTTTTTAACTGTGCTTTTAGTCAGGTGTTCATATTGTTTTATTAGTGGTTATAAAACCTCCCAGAGTCACTTAGGTATGATGGATGGTATAGAAATTTAATAAAGAAAGAAATAAGAAATAAAATATTGAAATGGCTGATGCTTTTGGTCACTCATGCCCAGGTGACCTCCCCAATGGACTATTGTTTTGTCCTCCACATTGGGCTGCTCTTGAAAACTATCTCAAGGCTTCAGCTGGTGCAAAAGGCAGTAGTGCAGGCAGCTATGCTATTAAACTCCTTGGGGCTCTCTGAGCGTGCTTGTCTTCTTGCAGACGTTTCATTACCCAACTAGGTAACATCATCAGGGCACTGGTGATATTACCTAGTTTCAATAAAGGATAATATTTGGAGCTCAGGGTTGAAATGAGGGCTCCTTGGTGCTCTCTGAGCTTGGTTATTCTCTCGCAGACGTTTCATTAGCCAAACTAGGTAACATCATTAATTTCCCCAAACTAGGTAATACGCTCAGCAAGATGATGTTACTTAGTTTGGCTAATGAAACGTCTGCAAGGAAACCACCAAGTTCAGAGGACACTAAGGACCCCCCCCCCCTCACTGCCTAGGTTGTCCATAAGAAAACCACCAAGAGCCGTGGTGGTGCAGTGATTAGCATGCAGTATTGCAGGCTAATTCTGCCAACTGCCAGCAGTTCGATGAAGGCTGAAGGTTGACTCAGCCTTCCATTTTTCTGAGCTCAATAAAAGGAGGAGCCAGATTATTGGGGGCAAGATGCTGATACTGTAAAGCACTTAAGAGAGGGCTGTAAAGAACTGTGAAGTGGGTATATATGTCTAAGTGCTACTGCTAAGCTCAGAGCGCATCAAGGGCCACAAATATTCTTCCTTTCCATCAGTAAGGTATGCTTCCAGAACTGCACAGGTTATATCTCTGCTCTGTGAGCTGCACTGGTTTCCAGTTTCCTTCTGGGTTCAACTCAAGGTGCTGGGGATGACTTATGAAGCTATACCTGGCATGAGGCCAGGTTACCTGAGGGAGGGGCTCTCCCTAGTTATTAAACATCCCATCAAATCTGACAGGAGGGCCATTGTTGTGGGCCAACGTCAGCAAGGAGCTTTTCTTAGCAGAAACTAGGGAGAAAAGCCGCCTCCGCTGTGGTTCCCTCCCTTGAACACACTGTGTGAAATTGGCCCAACCCTTTTGGCGTGTCCAGAAGACCCTTCAAACTCTTGGGGCTTGGGGATCCCATGGAAGTGTAGGGCCCACTAAACGGTTATGTGGTGTCTCTCATATATTTTGTTATTATAGTTTTAACTGTTTTTATTTATTAAATGAATATGCCACCCATCTGACTATAATAGCAACTTTGGGCAGATAATTTAAGTTGTTTTTAATTATTGTAATTGTTTTTTTCTTCTTTTAGTTGTGTACACTGCCAACAGTCACAAGCATGAGATGGGTGGCTGTATCAGTCTAGTAAATAAATACGCTGCTCAGTACATAAATATTTGCTTTAACTCCTTGCATTTGTGTTTCTATTGTATGTGTGTTTCTTCACACGTGCTTGCATTCCTTACTCCATAAAATGTGGCATGGCACAATTCGTTCCAATTTTACCAATAATTGTTTTATTTTATTGTTTAACTCTTCACCATCCCCATAAATTCACAAACTGATACACTTGGCTTATTTTCCCCAACCTTCCTTGCAGATTCGTTTATCCCCTTTCTTCTTCTCCTTATTTCTTACTCAATATCTTTCCAATTTCGCAGCTGAAAATTTAAATCATGTCAGTGCTCTAGTATTTAGGAAGTATTTGAAAAAACGCTTAACAGCACTTAGGAAAAAAAAATACATGTCGGGAAAGCTAGGAGAGACTTTGGTGCACAAACAGAACAGATTCCAGGAATCCCATGCCAAAATAAAATTTAAAAAATAAAAAATAAAAAAAAACTCATCCCCAGACTACGATTTGTTTTGATGTCTCACTTTCTGAGCTGGCAGGAAAACGAAGACCTGCAAGGCAATTACCTGACTTGATTACCGTCTGTGGTTCCTCCTTGTCTTTGAGGAGAGGCCGTATCTCTTGGCTGGCAAACCTGCTCTGAGGAGCCAACTTTAGTCATGGCAGGTAGTCCTTGACTTGTAGCTATTTGTTTAGTGACCAAAGTTGCCATGGTACTGAAAAAAGTGACTTTTGACCAGTTGTCACTTCTACAACCATCACAGTATCTCAAGTCATGGGATCAAATTTTGGGCCCTGGGCCACTGGCGTGCCTTTACGACAGGGCTTGAAGTCCGCCAAGGCTTAAAGTGGCCAAGGTTGGAGAGACCTCCTTTAGGAGTCCTGCAGCATCCTGTGGTCATGGAATCGCTATGTGTGATCTTCCCAGCCAGCTTCTGATAAGCAAATTCCATAAAGATTTGTTTAACCGTGGCATAAAATCAGGTGCAACAACAATTGTCCAGCTTAGCAATGGAAATTCCAGTTCCAAATGTCGTCCAAAGTCAAGGACTGCTGTAGTACTTTCCACAGAAAGACCTCAGATTACAAGGGTGAAGAAACATCTCACCTTGATAGCTGCAGCAGCCATCCAAAACAGCCAACTCTACAGGATACGATCAAGAAATCTGTTTCTCAACTTGCAGTGAGAACCAATAGCAATAGCACTTAAGACTTATATGCCGCTTTGCTGGCTGGGGAATTCTGGGAGTTGAAGTCCACCAAGTTTGGAGACCCCTGCTTTTACAGCCCTCTCTAAGCAGTTTACAGAGTCAGCATATGTGCCCTCAAACAAATTTGATCAACCTTGGAAGGGGGGAAGGCAGAGTCAACCATGAGCCTGATGGGATTCAACTGCCAAACTGCAGGCAAAGCTTTTCTAGATTGAACTACCGTACTCCAGATTACAAATATTAAACCACCATTTAGCCCAACATTTCTGTTGCTAAGTGAGACAGTTGTGGGGTGAATTTTTGCCCCATTTTATGACTCTTCCTGCCACCATTGTTAAGTGAACCACTACATTTGTTAAGTTGGTAACACAAGTTGTTAAATCTGCCATGCCCATTGACTTTCTTTGTTGGAAGGTCGTAAAAAGAGGATCACACGATCCTAGGACACTGCAACTGTCCTAAACACGAGTCAGTTGCCAAGTGTCTGAATTTTGATCACGGGACCATGAGGCTGCTGCAGTGGTTGTTAAGTGTGAAAAATGATTCAGAAGTCACTTTTTTCAGTAACGTTGTTAACTTCTAACGGCATGAACTGTTCTAAGTTGAGTATCAACTCATAAAACATTCCTATGCCTGTTTTAGTAGTTGCCATTTAAAAAAAAAAAGGGGGGGGGGAGGAAGGAAATCTGGAAGAGTAGTTGAAAGAGAAAGTACATTCCAACTCTTATCTGTAAAAGATTGTAAGTAAACTACCAGAGTTTTTGCCCGGAATATATTTAATTGGAGGACATGATTGATGACACCCAGCCTGTGAAGGTGCTTAGTTGGAGAACCTGGTTTATGACACACCCAGGGGGGAGGGGGGGGAAACAGGGTCCCAGGAGACTGTAAATTACATAGGCCAGAGTTGGCTTCATCCAGGGTGGTACCAGAATGTCGCCTCTAATGAATCCTTTTTTCAAGTTTTTTGAAGGTTAGCTCAAGAATTATGATTTAATTAGAGCGATTGCTGGAATCCTGACTGCGTGGACAGTCTTTCAAACTGACCTGGATTATCTGCGCAGCTGCTTCCGGGGTTCCTTGGCGTAGATCCTGACCGTTTATAGACAGGACTTTGTCGTTCTGACGCAGCTTCCCATTCTTGGCTGCCAACCCTCCGTCCAACAGGTCCAGAATAAAGATCCCAGGCACGTCCGTTTTTCTGATCAGTTTAATGCCGAGGGGTTCGGATCGGTCTCTTTTGACGAGGATAACGTGGACCACTTCCTGGTTCACAACCGGCGGAGCTGTCCGGTTGGTAAAGCCCTTCTCTTGGAGCACTAGGAAATGGAGTGCATCACAGGGCTGGCGCAAGAGTGCGATGGCTTGGCAGTGGGTCACGCTGCTGATGTTCACCCCATTCACCTGGCAGAAGGACAGAAACACGAGCTGGTCAGAAGATGGCCTCCTCTCCGGATGCCCTTCCCTCCTCTCCGTACCAGGGCAAAAGAAAACGAACGAATGTAAGCGCCGTAGGGACTGCCATCCTGCTACCCCCCATGCATTGCTTGCTGGCAGCCTGCCATGCTTGAAGGGGAGGGAGAGCTGTGGGGCAGGATAAAGGAAGGAGGAGCTCCAAGGTCACACTGTGGAATGCAGAGTCAATCACCCCGCAAAGGCAGAGACCGTTACCCAAACCATTTGTGGGTGTCTGATTGAACACTCAGTGATAACCAGGGCGAAAGGTGGGAGCAAGCCTATGCCTTGGGCATGAAAGCCTCAGATCCAGCCTTGGTTCTTCTCTAGCCCACTTGGGTTTTAGTTAAAGGGCACTTTTGGCAAACCGTGGTCTCGAAAGTCTTCCTTTTTGAACTTACAAAGTTGGGACAGCTGACAGAAACATTTTTTTTCTCCAGAAATTTGCCCTGGGTTGCTTAAATAAAGCTAAATAAAATAAGATTATTCTGAAATATTAAATATACTGGTTGTACTGGGCTCAATTGCAGCTGTAAGTTGAGGACCACCTGTACAACCTTCAAAAATCCAAGCCTGATGATCTCACTACTTTTTAAATCTGCTTTTAAAATCAGCTGCTACCGCCGATTACCAACCGGTCTTTTTGCCACGGGGGTTTAACAATAGCAAACCCACCTCTAGGATGTGGTCTCCAGGTGCGAGTTTTCCATCGGCAGCCACCACGGAATCCTGAAATATCTCCTGCACAACGATGTTCCCGAGAGGAGTGTCTTTGCCACCCACTATCCGCATGCCAAGCTCTTCCTCGGGGTCCTCTCGGTGGATTTCGACGGTGTTTGTCTCCGCCAGAAGACTCGCTCTCTGAGGTAAATCTGACAGAGAAGTCAGAACGGGCACGAGTAAAGAGGAAGTCCTGGATTTTTAACAATGTACAGCAAATGTGAGCAACCTGCATCCATCCCATCCTTTTCTCACCAGTGGTCCTGCTATCTCCAGCTTGGTGAAAGGTGGAATTTTGGCTACTTGAGGAAACGTCTCACAGTTGACCCGCCCTGTCCCACCTTCACCGGCAGAGCAGACCTGCTGCGGATCTCGTCAGTCAAGAAAGGCCAGCTGGTGGGATCTTCTCTGCCATGGCTCCTGCCTTTGGAACCTTTTAACCCCCGAGATGTGATGGGCTCCCACCCTCCTGATTTTCCCCAAGAGCCCGAAGACCTGGCTCTGCCTGATGGTTTGGAGACCCCCATTGGGGGAGCCTCACACTAGAGGTGGTTGACTAATTAAAAGCTAATCCCATCTGCCCCCGTGGAGATGAAAGAAGGAACAAGAAGGAAGAGAAGGAATTTCTTCACAGCACTGTGACAGCTGAGAAAACATGGGATCATTTGTTATTTGTATTTATTTATTTCTATCCCGTCTTTATTTTTATACATGACTCAAGGCAACAGACATACCTAATGCTCCTTCCTCCTGCTATTTTCCCCACAACAACAACCCTGTGAGGTGAGATGGTTTGAGAGATTTGGATTGGCCTTAAGTCACCCCACTCACTTTTATACCTAAGGCAGGACTAGAATTCACACTTTCCCAGTTTCTAGCCTAGTGCCTTAACTACTAGACCAGGGGTTGCCGACCTTTTGGATCTCAGGGACAACCAAACTCATAATTTTAAATCCCGCAGACCAGAGACCCTGGGAAAATCCCCCCAAAAAGTCTGCAGGAAAATTTCCGTTTTACTACTGATTAATCATTCTTTATTTGGGATCGCAGGATACCGTCTCCAGCTCCGTTCTCAAGTGGGGGGGGGGAGAGACTTTTGGCTACATGCAAGGAAAGCAGCAGAAGTCTTTCTTTCTCTCCCTCAAACTCTGTCAGAAATGAGCCTTTGCCGGCGCAGCCTCTTGGAGCAGGAGGCCTTGCAGGGTCCCAAAGACTCATTTCTGGCAAAGTTTGGGGGAGAGAAAGAAAGACTTTGGCTGTTTTCCTTACGTGCAGCCAAAGCAGAAGAAGAAAGAAGCGGAAAGAAGCAGCCCGGTAGCCAGGCCAGGCGCGTGGGGCGAGTGAGGCAAGTTCCCCCCTCCCCTCACTACCTCGTGTTGTTCACAATGCAAGGGACGCAAGCCTTGTGTTCCCGCACAGCCTGGATTAATTGCTTTGGAGGGTTGACATTTCTCTGCAGATCACCAAAATTTTCTCGCGGACCATCAGTGGTCCCCGGTCCACTGGTTGGCAACCACTGGCATAGACTCACATGTGCCAAACTCACTTGCATCAGGTGACGTATTGTGACTTTTTTGCCTTTGTGGAGCCGGGGTGGGCGTGGCCTGCACATGACACCCTTGCACTAGACTAGACCAACCTGGGAAATGAATGTCAGTTCACAGAATATAATTGCAAAGGTTCTATTTTAGGGGAGAAGAGGAGGGAGAGAATAAACCCAGGCTTTGCGAGGAAAATTCATGGCAACAATTTTCTGGGATGGAGAGCAGGGTGCCGCCATAACTTGACATTTTGAAACAATGATTAAGTTCAGAATCACAAGAAGGAAACTGAGCTGCAACATGGCCGGGCTAGTCACACACTTCATGAACCACCCAAGAGGAGAATTTGAACATTTGAATTTCATTATTTTATTCCCTACAGCAGGGATCCCCAAACTTGGCAACTTTAAGACTTGTGGACTCCCAGAATTCCACAAGTCCTACCAAAGCTGCCAAAAGAAAAGGAGAAAAACCCAAAACAATCCATCCCTCTTGGTTGCATCACATTCTGAGAGCCCACCGAACTAGAGGATAAACACAGTTTTGTGCATTAAAATTACAGATTTGTTATCTATCAGGTCAGTGGGTATTTATTAAGGTAGTCCTTGATTTACAACCCAATTGAACCTGAAATTTCAGTCATAAGTCATGAGGCACATCAAGCAGATGACTGTGTGACCACATCTGATTTCATGATCTTTTTTTTGTGGCAGTTGTTAAACAGGGACATTATTCACTAAGGGGGCTGGAAGTAAAGGCTGGGTTCTGGCAGAAACTTCATCAATCGTGATAGAGGATTGTGGGCAGCTGCCAAGCACCCAGAAGGCAGTCACTTGACCAGGGAGTTCTGAACTTCGGATCTGGGTCATAAGTTCCTTTTTCAGGTTCTGTTGTGACTTTGTACAGTTGTTAAGTGACTGCTTGGACCGCCTATACAAGTGGTCCTTAACTTCCACCCATTTGTTTAGTGACCATTTGAACTTACAACGGCACTTTGACCATTTTTCACACTTACAACTGTTACAGCATTCCCCGTGATCCCGTGATCAAAATCCGAATGCTTGGCAACTGACTTGTCTTTACGACAGTTGCAAGTGTCCCAGGGTCACGTGATCTCCGTTGGCAATCTTCTGACAAGCAAAGTCTGTGGGGAAGCCAGATTCACTTAACAACCGTGTTATTAACTTAACCACTGCGGTGATTCACTTAACACCAGATACCGGAGAAATGCAGGCCAAGGCCACCCACCAATTCAAAATAGCCACCAACCATGTTGGCCTCCTTCTTCACCGCAGAGGCCCCAAAACGGCCCCACATCCTTTGCTGACCGCTCTGGGCTGCCGGAGCAGCAATCAGCTCTGCCAAACAGCTGAGGATCAGAGCCACGATGTTTAAAGGTTTTTGTTTGTTTTTCTGCTATTTTTTTTTTTGAGGTTGCTTTTGCAATGCAAAAGAGGAGAGGCAATCAACTGCATCCGCCCTGACTGTGGACTGAGTCGAAAGCTGGGAGTGGCCAGTCACAGAGGGCGGAGCTAAGCTAATCAGCTTTGACAGACTCAGTCCAATCAGCTAGGACAGGGGTCTCCAACCTTGGGAACTTTAAGACTTGTGGACTTCAACTCCCAGAGTTCCTCAGCCAGCAACGCCTCAACATTGCTGGCTGAGGAACTCTGGGAGTTGAAGTCCACAAGTCTTAAAGTTCCCAAGGTTGGAGACCCCTGAGCTAGGACACTGAGCAACCTATTCCTGGCCTATTGTAACCTTAACCAAGGGAAAACTTGGGGCTTTCAGTTGTGATCGCATGTGGAGGACTTGCCTACACACAGAAGACATGACAGAAGACCTCAATAGAATTTCTCTGCAAGCATTGGGTAGGTCAAGTGAAGTGAAAAGGAAGACTCCAGACAACATGATAGTGATGTGCCAACATTGGAAGGGCTGCCACAGAGGAGGGGGAATCAATCCATTCTCCAAACCATCAGAAGGCAAGACAAGAAGCAATGGATGGAAACTAGTCAAGGAGAGAACTAAGCACTTTGTTGTAACCTAGAACTAAGGAGAGATTTCCTGATGGCAGAACGGTTTACCTCCAGAAGAAGAAGAAGGAGGAGGAAGAAGAAGAAGGAAGAAGAAGAAGGAAGAAGGAGGAGGACTGGTAAAGGGAGTTGAACTACAAGACCCCCCAAGATCCCTTCCAACTCTCTTTTTCGGTTCTGTTATTCTGGAAACTTGCTCACATGTGCTCCTACATCAGCCTTCATTTCTCTAGCACAGGGGGTCCCCAAATGTCAACTCATAAAATATTTCTATGGTCTTTTTAGAGTTGCCAACAGAAAGGGAGGAGGGAGCTTGCAAACAGAAACTGCATTCCATAAAATGTTTTCAAAGATAGCAACTAAGTGATCGAAGTTTCTGCCACGCAAAATTCTAACTGGAGAGCCTGATTGATGACTTTGGGCTATGGATGTATCCCATTGGAGGATATGAATTATGATACACCCAGGGGGTGGGGAAAAAAACCAGGGTCAAGGGTGACAATGAATGATGTGCCTCAGAGTTGGCTACACCCAGGCAGTGCCAGACAGGTTCACTCCCAATAAATCCTTTTGAAGTTTTGGAAGTGTGGCTCGAGACTCCATGATTTCATTGGGGGTAACTGCAGGAATCCTGACACCAAACGTGGCAACTTTAAGACGTGTGGACTTCAACTCCCAGTTTTCTCCAGCCAGCTTTGCTGGGAGTTGAAGTCCACAAGTCTTAAAGCTGCCAAGTTTGGAGACCTCTGCTCTAGCAGCTTAAGACAGGCCTACCTTCTTCACTCCCATCAAAGGCTGGGTTAACCACCCCAGGATCTGCGATCTCTGGTGACAGAACGGCAGTTACTGGGCCTCCAGGCACTGAAGTGGACACTCCGTTTGATACTTCGGGATCTTTTACAGCCTTTGTTTCCAGCCTGGAAAGAGAATCTCCCTTCATCTTGGACCGAGGATTCCTCTTCCTTTCCAGACGTTCCGTGTATTTCTTGAAGCCAGGACACCTACATTAAGACAGCAAACACCAATTCCCAAAGAAGCTCCATGTCTGTCCTCTCACAAAATTCACTGCTGTCTCGCTTAACAATGGGATTTTGTGCTAAATTAGCCACCTGAAATATTTCTCTAAGTTGTGTTTGAATTTTGGGTGGGCAGAGATGCTTTTTAAGAAGAGCAATCAGAGTAGTAAGTCCAGTAGTAATAAGGGCAACCTTGGGAACTTTAAGACTTCTGGACTTCAACTCCCAGAATTCCCAAGCCAACATGGACAGCTAGGGAATTCTGGGAGTTGAAGTCCACACATTAAAGTTGCCAAGGTTGGACAACACGTGCTCTAGAGGGAAAGGAATTAAAACAGTTGTTAAGGAAACGCTGGTCTTTCAAAAATATACAGTGGTATCTCGCTCAGTTACTTGTCATTAATTGGTTCCAGGAGGCAGGGCAAGTACCAAAAATGAAGAGTACCAAACCAATTTTTCCCATAAGGAATAATGCAAATAAATGCAATGCATTCCCAAACCAAAGACAATGCACATTTTTAAGGCAATGTAATTTTTTTTAAAAAATGGGACTGTATATCATTATTTGCATGAGAAATAAACTTAAAATTGAATAAATACTTAAGATTAAATAAAATAAAAATGTCACTTTTCCTGTGAAAAAGAAAAAAAAAGAGCACAAACATACTCAAAATGACCACAGAAGCCAAGATGAGACTTCAAGGGGATGTGCACGGGGCAAGAGGTACCACTGACCTGCTCATGTCATAAGCGTGTAAAACATGTGACGCTTTGTTTTGGCTGGGAAAGATAGCAAGTCACAAGGCAACGGACACTGATGAGTTCTAGCTTCTGCAGTGAATACCAATCAAATGATGAGTCCAGCTGGTTCGACTTACAACAGTTCCTTTAGCGACTGAAAAAAGTGACTAGGAACCACTTCTCACACTTACGACCATTGCAGCATCCCCATGGCCACGTGAACAAAATTTGTACCCTTGGCAACTGATTCAGATCTATGACAGTGGCAGAGTCCTAGGATCATCTGGTCAGCTTTTGCGACCTTCCAGCAAGTGATCTGCAGGGAGTCGCTTAACAAGAAAGGCTGCAAAATGGGGCAAAATTCACTTAATGGCTGTCTTGCTTAACAATGGAATTTCGTGGCTTAATTGTGATCATAAATCAAAGACTACCTATCCTGGGACAACATTTTCACATCAAAATGCATCTAGTATGACATTCGATGCCTTTGAAAGTGGTCAAATGCCAAGGTATGACCGTATACTATTTTTGAGACATAAATAAATAAGTGAGCCTGAGAAGAAGCAAGCATATTGGCAGGTTATAATTTAAAAGATGCTTCCTATATGCACCATTTCCTCAAGTGAACTTGAGGATATAAATAGTGGGAGCTATTTTTACCTTGAGCCAAGTGTGTGTTTTCCCCCCCCAATCTATCACATTCCTTCTAAAACTTTCACGAACCAACCAAAGTGCAGATAAATACTCCCAGAAACACCAATAGTGTCCATCACTGGGGTTTTTTAAGGAGAGACCGGATAGATTATCTGAAATAGCGTAGGGTCTCCTGCTTAGACAGGAGGTTGCCCTAGAATTACCCTTCCAACTCTGTTATTCTGTTCTCAAAAACATCCTTTTTTTAGTAACTCCCTACCCAAATTTCTCAATTCAATTTCTTCCATCCCAGTTTCTCTCTCCACCCAGCCTGCCATGATTAGTTTCAGTTTCTTCCCAAAACTAAGCAGAAAGTCATCCTGGCGTCACTCAGACACTTATGGCTTTTCGTTGAGTAACGTGGACAGAATATGAGTCAGTCAAGGACATTCCTCTCCGAATTGTTATTATTACGTGCAACATTCAGCACAAGGCTGACATGAAATGGTAAGTTACTAACCGTGCCAAGAATAAAAGCATAACATGCAAGCATCGCTGAGGCTACAAGGGAAAATTAGGCACACCTGTTCTGCAAGTGAGCTTCGAGTTCACACCGCTGCATCGTCTGTGCACAGTCTTCTTGAAAGGGACAAAGGACAATGAGCTTATCCAGCAGATTCCGCACCAGCAAGCTGGACTTCCGGCAGTTCTGGAAGGAAAGTTTCTTCCGATCCATGGGGCAGAAGCTGTGCTCCTGCATGAAGTTTTCAAGACACTTGAAGCAGTACGTGTGTCCACATGGCGTGTCCATGGGCTGGAGCAAAGGCTGGAGGCAAATGTGGCAAGTCAAGTCATCATCTACTTCATCTTGGAAGTTATAAAGGTGGTTGTCGGGCAACAAGTGAATTTGTCCACATTCGTGGCAAAGTTCTACAGGTTTGGAGACAGGTTCTTCTCCTGCAGGATTGGCCATGGCTTCGAACTTCTAGTGAGTTTACGTCAGCCGATCCTCCTTTCTGCTGGCAACGATAAACAGCAAGTTCCTTAAAGGAAAAGGAAAAATGAATACGGTATCGCTTTAGATCAGATTAAATCAGTCAAATCACCAGTAGGATGATCAAATCCCAAGCTTTTGGGGAAAACAGACTTCA
Source organism: Hydrophis major (assembly GCA_033807585.1). Lineage (NCBI taxonomy): Eukaryota > Metazoa > Chordata > Lepidosauria > Squamata > Elapidae > Hydrophis > Hydrophis major. The sequence continues at coordinate 5,983,537 of CM066335.1, read as the reverse complement.
TATTGGACTTTGTTCTCTGAAGAACAAGAATAAGCCAGAGAGAAGGGGAAATTTCCGAAGGCTTTGCAGAAACCCGAAGGGCAGAAGCATTCCTTAAGCCCCAGGAAAGGGGATAGTAGTAGGAAGAGGCTCAGGGTGGCTTTTCCCTGACTCTGTGTGGGGAAAGAAGGAAAACACAAGCAGACTTGAAAGGTTCGGTTATTCTAGTCTAACTCAATAAAGCGTAAGTCTAGTTTCTTTGTGCAGTCAGCTGGTCTGTTCTACCTCGGATGGCTGGCAAATATATCATGTCTACTCTAAACATTAAATTGAAAAGGATTTCGTTTATTCTATTTGTAAAATAAATCTGTTACTTTCTAAAGCCCACTTATCTAACATGTAATGGCATGAATCTAATTCAATGATCCATTGCTTTCACATTTTGTTCATTGATAACAAGATTTCTTCGAAGCCGGTCAGAGAACACATCCGTGAAAAGGGGAAGAAAGACAAACACAGTCCATGTTCAATCTTGCACCTTGGACTGAAAGACATTTTCTGGTCTATTAAAACTAAGAACTGCAATTGAAGTGAAGTAAACACATGACTAGACACACATCCAATCTGATCTTTAAGTAGTCTAGACAACAAGTTTGATGTCAACAGTGCAAATCAAAATGAACTATATGTGGGAGAAACTGAAATGTTTATAGGAGAAGGGAGGGAGGGAGGGAGGGAGGGAGGGAGGGAGGGAGGAAGGAAGGAAGGAAGGAAGGAAGGAAGGAAGGAAGGAAGGAAGGAAGGAAGGAAGGAATTCTAAGATTTAAAAATAAACATTTATTATTTGGTCAATTTCTGTCTGAACATCACCATTCTTTTTTATCTATTTATCTATTTGGAGTTTCATCACTGAGTTGTCAGTTTTCTACCATTCAAGCAACTGCTGGATGTAACTTCAATGGTTTCTCTGAAGCTGCTTTAAATTCCTGGAAACTAGACTTAAACTTAAGAGATAAAAGGTAATCCACACCTGTCTGCAAAACAGGAAGGTGAGCAGCCCTCTTGGAGACAACAAGCTGCAACTGGTCAATTGTGTCTGCCGCAAAAGAATCTGACACCCAGAGCTCCATTCAATCCACATCACCAAACATGTATTTAATGAGGGTTTCAATTAATTTCATTGTAGTAGATATCATTTCACTCTTGTGGATTTAACTTATTCAGTTTTTCTGCTCAGATACTGAGGGAGGAAAGGGGTCCCCTACATTTTCTTTGCAACACAAAGCTGCAGCAAACAGCTTACATCTATACGAAGCACATTTTCAGTTTCTACAAGACCCTGACGTTTTGTTTCACTCTACCTGCATATCTGAATCTATTCCAAAATTTTCTGCAACTCACAGCAGACATTCAAGGACCCAAAAAATCAATTTTGGATAAATTCCAGAGAATAAAAGTTGAATCCTTCTAGAAGTGCAGATGTTCTATAAATATTGATATCATGAGGCCGGGGGATGGAGTATTTTTTTCATCATTTTACAGAAAAATGAAAGTTGGAGAAAACTTACAGTTATGCAAAATTCATTTTGATACTTTACTGAACTCAGTTTATTTTGTTTTTTAATAACAAATTTGATCCAACATGCTTTGCTTTGCTCATCTACATTAAATGAAAAGCTCTAATACTAGTTATTATATATTATATCTAATAGGGTAGTTATATTGATTTAACACTTTCTAATTAAATGTATTTTAAATAGAAGAGTGGAACTCTTAAGAGACGAGGATGCTTTTTTAAATTTTGCCAACTTAAGGTGGCAAAATGTAAATCTGAAAACAAGATTCATGCCTTTTAGAATAAATAAGATAAAATAATTAATGTGTAAGTTTTATTTTACATGGCTATTTAGTCCCATTCTGAGTTATCACTTCTAGATTTTACTGCTGCTAGGAATGCTCCTTTCTTTCTTCCCCCCTCTCTCTTTCTCTCTCTTTTTTTTTACCTCAGCACTGATCAGATTTAATTTGCAAGGTTATTTTTTTAGAGAGGGGGAAGGAGAGGAGAGGCGTGTAGTAACTTCCTGCCTTGTCAGCAGGTCCTGATTAGTTAAATCTAATTCTCATAAAACTCTGCCTTATCCTGATCCTGAAAGCTTTTTTAAAAAAGGAATTAATGTGAGTCCAATGGCTTAGCCTTCTTCGACTTCCAGAAATGCTTTGGAAGGAGGAGAGAGGGCAAATGCTTTTAAAAAGAGCAATCAGATGAAATAAGTGCAGCAGAAAATCTAGAGCAGGAGTGAGCAACCTTGTCATCTTTAAGACCTGTGGATTTAATCCAGCCAGCATGGATGACTGGGGAATTTGGGGAGTTGAAGTTCTCACATTAATGTTGCCCCATGTTGTACACATGCGCTCCAGAGAAAGGAATTAAAACCGTTGCTAATGAAACACACTAGTCAAAGTGAAGAGAAGAGCAACAAAGTTGATTAGGGGACTGAAGGCTAAAACACACGAAGAAGAACGGTTGCAGGAACTGGGCTTGGCTAGTCTAGTTTAGTGAAAAGAAAATAAGAACTAGGGGTGACGTGATAGCAGTGTTCCAATGTTTAAGGGGTTTCCACAAAGAGGGGTCGACCTATTTGCCAAAGGCAAGACAACAATCAAGGGGAGAAGCAACCTGGAACTCAGGAGAAATTTCTTAATAATTAACCAGTGGAACGACTTGTCTTTAGAACTTGTGGAGGGGTTTTTAAGAAACGTCTGGACATCCATTTGTGTGAAATGGTATGGGGCCTCCTGCTTGAGCAGGGGGTTGGACTGGAAGACTTCCAAGGTCCCTTCCAATGCTGTTATTCTGTTATTGGTGTTTCTCCACAAAATTCTAATGAAACATTTATATGAAGGCATATAAAGGTAGCCCTAGACTTATGACCACAATTGAGCACAAAATTTCTGTTGTTAAATGAGACATTTGCCAAGTGAGTTTTGCCCCATTTTACGACCTTTCTTGCCACAGTTATTAAATGAATCATTGCAAGTTGACAAATTAGCAACCTGGTTGTTAAAGTGAATCTGGCTTCCCCATTGATTTAGCTTGTCAAAAGTTGTAAAGATGACCACATGACCTTGGGAAATAGGAATGGTCGTAAGTATGAACCAGTTGCCAAGCATCTGAATTTTGATCACATGATCATGGGGATGCTACAAAAGTTGTAACTGTGAAAAACGGTCATAAGTCGCTTTTTCCAGTGCCATCGTAACTTTGAACGGTCACTAAATGAAACTATTGTAAGTCAAACTGTGGCCCTTTTACAACCTGTGGACTTCAACTCCCAGAATTCCTGAGTCAACCATGCTGGCTCTGGAATTCTGGGAATTGAAGTGCACAGGTTGTAAAGGAGGCACAGCTGCCTACTCTGCTGTATAAGGAACAGGAGGACAAAACTTGATTGGAGTCCAGGTGGCCACACCCATCACACCTGCCAGGAGGATCTTCAAACAGCAGCTGGGCTTTGCACAGCTCCTCCTGCAATTGTCATGTGACCTCCGAGAAAGAGGTGTCTGGTTGAAGATAGTCCGGACAGGTGCTCTGTGCACACCTCCATACACTCCACGTGACACCTTGGCCCTTCAAACACAGTACAATTCCCTTGTTAATTTAAAATTATTCACTACAACATTAGCAAGGTGCTCAAGTTTGTTTTTTTACCATGCCTTCTCTTCTTATTTACTTAACCAGGAACTTCAGGAAACATTTTAAAGGAACAAAGTAGCTGGTCTTTTAATTGGGTTTTATTTTGGCTGAATTTTCAACCTACAAATAAACTAGGGAGCACAACGGTCTAAAAAAAGTTTGCATTTTATTTTATTTTTGTTTAATTAAGACTACTTTGAGAATTCACTTCGACAGATGTTTACCTGAAGTACTAATACCCAGTTCTAATTTAGAATTCAGATCTAATTTAATTTTTTAGTTCTAATGCTAATACCTCTGCAGATTTACGCAGACTTAAATCCTCAATTATTTCTTTTTTTTTTAAACAAATTTTATTAATTTTACAGAGAACACAATAAAACATAAACAAAACTAAAAGATCTTTTCTGAAGGTTGTCTGATCCCGGGTTGAAACTCTTCACACAGACACAAATTCAAACATCATATTCACTTTATATATCCTTCCATATCTTATTATCATTTTCTTTTTTATATATATATATAAACCATTTTTATCAATTTTATATAAACAATGCACAAGGCATAACAGCTTATAAGTTCTTTTCTAAGAAAAAATAATAAAAGAAGAAAACCAATAGAACATAACAATTCCAAATTATAGTATCAATACTTTGTCTATTTAACTTCATATCTTATCCCAACTTCTCCTTTTCATCCAAATTATTTCTTATTAATTAAATTTTTTTTGCCTTTTTTCAATATACATCAAAAAAAAAAAACATAACAAAACCTTTATATATCGTTTCATATCTTATTACCATTTTCAATAATATTCTTTGTCTGTTCTATTTCCAACTATCCATTCATCTTTTTTTCTTTTATTATACTTCTCCTATACACCAATTGGAGTAACGTCTATAACTCATTACCCTAACTTAAAAGTACTTCATATAACAATTTTTCTTGGGATTCTGTTTAATAGGTTCTAAAATTACACAATGAATTTTATACTCTAAATACACATATAAAAAACACATGTACCCTCCAGAATCCCTCTTTTATCCTAAATTAAATTCACCCATTGTCTCTGAATAAACTTTTTTTCTTTAGATCTTGCTTCCCCCCATTGAGGCTTTCCCCCCCCCTTTCTCTCTTGCTTATTCTTCTCCTTGCCCTTTTTACCCCTTTGTCTTTCCTCCTCCCTTTTCTTACTCCCTTTCCTTTGCTTTCTAACCTTGCCTCCACCTTTCCGCTCATTTTTCTCTTCTTTGGTTGTTTTTATAATTCTTAAAATCCCCTTTTTCTTATCCTTTTTCTCCTCCTCCCTGGAAAGAACCCATTGTTCATCAAAGATGGCTTCTTCTTCCTCTTCTTCTTTGTCCCAGTCCTTCTGCTGCGTAGTCAACTTTTCATAAGTACATAACGCCATTTCTAAGAATTGAAACAAAGTGCCCAAAGTATCTTCTTTTTTATATTTTTGATATTCAGTCTTTAGTTCATCCACAAGCGATGCCATTATGAAAAAAGAAACTTTTCCCAAAACAACCACAAATATTTTTAATCAAAAATAATTCAAAAAAAAAATTCCAAAGAGTAATACTTTTCTTCCTTCTTCTCTTTCTCTTTCTGGGGTTAATGTTTAATCAAAGAGGTCCAATTACCATATACCTTTCTTTGGGATTCTAGGCAATCTCCTCCTTTTTCAGCTTCTGCTCCAATTTTTTTTTCCTCTCCCTTCCCACTTGCAATATCAATTTTAAATAATCAGAAATCCATACCTCCAACAAGGGTTTTCCAATTTCTTAAGTTTTTCAATGTCCAAAAACCCTTTTGTCCCTTAGCTTCAACTCTCAAAACAATTCACTTTCAATGTCCAATATGTCCAAACATATCTGCTGTTTCCATGGGGTGGGAGAGTGAAAAAAAAAAAGTTCCCTTTAACAGCTTCTCCGCCGCTTTCGCTCTTCTTAGGGATACAATGTATCCTCCAGCAATTCAAACAGCTCAGTTCCAGCCAATTTGAAAGATGTTACTTGACCCGGCTCAGACAGCACTTTCACTCTTCTTACTTCCTCCAGCGCAATCTTACCCGGTTGCTGGCTTCTTCGTGGCGGCCATTGCTGACCACCGCTCCACCGCCTTGAGAAAAAGGGGTTTTTCCGGAGGAGGAGGGGGTCTGCGACACCCCCAACCCCCTGTGCGACTCCCCTCTCTCTTCAGCTGTCCCTACAGGGCAGCCATATCCCCCTGACCCATCTGGATCGGGGGTACCTCGGCGGCTAGCACAGCAGGAATCGCGAGCTGTCGCGAATTCGTGCTGCCCCGAAGCCACGCGAAACCGGAACTCCCTCAATTATTTCAATGATATAGTAGAAAAGCAGATTGCCAAATAGAAATATGAGGCAGGATGTGCAACATTCCAGGACAAAAAAACAACGGTAGCATCCTCAATACAGTTTTGGTGCGTAGTAGATAAAAGGATACACCTAATTAAGCCTGCTGTATGCTCTAGTTAGTAGAGTGATATTACCAGAGAAAAAGCTATGCAGGATTAGGTTAACAACTCTTAATGCCTTTTTGGTTATGTAGTTACAGTGGGCTCTAGCACTTAGATCGTTAGAGAGGAATACTCCAGGCACGCTTGGCTTGGGAATTCTGGGAGTTGAAGTCCACAGGTTAGGGTTAGGATTGCCATAGTTGCCCATCCAGCTTATAAAATGATTATATTATGTTCTTGAACATTCCTATTACTACTTCTTCCTTTCTCCTTTTCTTCCTATTGCTAGACCAATATTTAAATACAGCCCATCAGTCTGGAACCCGCAATACATATCTGATATTAACACAGTTGAGGAAGTCCAGAAATATTTCACAAGAAGAGTTCTCCACTCCTCTACTCGTTGCAGAATACCTTATGCCCCCAGACTTGAAATTCTAGACCTAGACAACCTAGAACTATGCTGCCTTCAGTCCAATCTAAGTATAGTATATAAAATTATACATTGCAATGTCCTACCTGCCAATGAATACTTCAGCTTCAACCATAACAATACAAGAGCAAACAATAGATACAAACTCAAGGTTAATAATACCAAACTTGATTGCAGAAAATACGACTTCAGCAACAGAGTGTCAATGTTTGGAATACTCTACCTGACTCTGCGGTTTCTTCCCCAAACCCCAAAAATTTAACCTTAGACTGTCTACTATTGACCTCACCCCTTTCCTAAGAGGCCTGTAGGGGGCGGGCATAAGCGCACCAATCGTGCCTACCGTCTTTGTCCTATTGGTTTTTTTTCCCTTATTCGTATCCATTTCATGTATTGATAACTACGTTTATACTTATACCTGTTATCTAATAATCGCTTGACAAAATAAAATAAATAAAATAAACGAACAAAATAAAAAAAACAGAATTGAAGTCCACAGATCAAAAAGTTGTCGTAGTTGCTCATTCCTGCTAAAAAAGAGCTAGTGACCCAAAGAGGAGAGACTTCATCTGGAGTCATCCTCTCTGAGCCTTGTGGTTAACTGGGAATCCAAGCATGGTCCAAATTCAATGAAGTATATGTCAGCTTCCACCTTATGCTTGCTTGTGCTTCACTGCTATGTGACTGCCATGAACCGTGGGAAGGGGGAATGAAGGAGGGAAGGCTTGGGGAAACGAAAGTAAATGATGTGCCTTCTCCAGACACTAAGACCACCTAGCTAAAAGGAAGGAGCCACATATCAAAATGGACTGACTGTTATGAAAACATCTTGCCTGAACCTGATTGGTTACACTGGGGTGGGCAATGAGAGATAGTTAAGGGATAGAAAAGTAGCACTTAAGGATTTTGGTAACACAATTCTCAGTTCTGGCTTTGCAATACTGCAATATACTTGATCACTAATACAACTATAACTTTCTCAACAAATGGAGCCAAGGATCATTTCTATTTAGAGACTTAAGTTGTGCAGTTCCTTTGCTGTAGGAAAGACAGAAGATAGTTTTTCTAGCTAGTAATACTTTGGATAGCCGAGTTAAATTTGTCCTTAACTCAGGAAGAAATGGGCATTATTATTCTAGATCAGGATTTTCCTGACACAGAACCATGTTTTTTCTTTTCAAAACCCGATTGTTGCATTATGAACCAACAGACAAAAGCACTGTAAAACTACACTCCCTTCCTGGTAATTCCCCAAAGGAGAGGGAATTTACAAAAGCATCCAGACAAAAGAAACATGTGTGACTTCTATAAAACATGAGGCTGGTGGTGAATCCAAAACAGGACAAATGAGGAAAATAAAGGGATTCAAACCCTCCTGACACACAACACAAGTAACAACCAGAGTAAAAAGCTGAGAATTACTTTTATTAAATTTGCCTCTTGTGGTTTTTGGTATGCTTGCCTCTTATTCATTACCTCACTGCATAGTGAAGTTGCACTTATTTACTTCTTAAACATTTCTAACTTTAGTGAATTCTGGGCAGGGTTCCAAGTCTTAAATTAGATCCAGCATATTCCCAACAAATACTCAAAGAGTCTACAATGAGCTCAGGCCAAAGGAGGAACTGTACGTAGACAGACCATCGAATCAACACCACCGGATGGCTATAACCACCCTTTTTGAGAATGGCTATTAAGAACAGAAACATTCAAGTCTGATCGTGTTGCACCTCCTCCTTCCTCTGACAGAGGCAGGTGTCGGTCTGAGAGCTTCTGAACATGATCTGGGCACGTCTTGCACTCGTCCTATTTTGCCCCAGCAACATCACTTTTGAATATCTCCAGGAAGGTCATCTCCCTTGCCCTCCACAGTACAACAAGGCTCTCCGAACTCGGTGACTTTTAAGAATTGGGGACTACTTCCACTGGGCTCCATCACGGGAGGTTTTTTTTTACAAAGGGGTTGGACAGCCATTTGTCCAGGATGGTGTAGGGCAGGGGTCCCTAAGCCCTAGTCCAGGGGTCTCCAACCTTGGCTCCTGGAAGCCTGGCGGACTTCAACTCCCAGAATTCCACAGCCAGCTTTGCTGGCTGTGGAACTCTGGGAGTTGAAGTCCGCCAGGCTTCCAGGAGCCAAGGTTGGAGACCCCTGCCCTAGTCCATATTGCGGCCTGCCAAAAACTGGTCTGCACAAACAAGCAAAGCCCCATCCATGGGATGCAGCAGCATGTGAAGCCACGCCCACTCCAGTCCAAAGGAAATACTCTCTCCACGGAACCGGTCCCTGGTGTCCAAAAGCTTGGGGAGGGGGTTAGACTAGATGGCCTCTGAGGTCCCTTCCAACTCCGCTATTCTGTATTCTCTGAATTCTCACACACAATTACAGACTGGAATCATCGACTCAGGCAACAGGGTTGGCCGCTGCCAACCACCCTCACTAACATTCATGGCTTTAACTAGATACTGTTGATGGCACTGATTTACGCCGGGAGATTCCAAAGGATTGCTACCTGATTAGGGCAGGTAGCATTGCTTCCTCCCACAAGGAAGTGTTAATTATCTCACACCCTGCCTGACCACCAGAAAGAACCAGAAAAATGCACAGCTCAAGCCTACTGACTCAAACCACAAAGAACCCTCTCCACTTCCTCGTCTTCCACGTGCTTGAAGGAATCCAGATCACCTCCAGCTTTATCTTGTTCACCTCCACAGCTCGGCCCCAATTATTCCAGCCCAGAATAAATACACCACTTCTGACAGACCCACAGGAAATGTGTCCCTGTCGTCTTTCCAGAGCAGGGTCCAGATTGTTTTCAATGGGGTTAGGGAGGCCTCCCTGAGGGATGCGGTGGCTCAGTGGCTAAGACGCTGAGCTTGTTGATCAGGAAGGTTGGCAGTTCAACGGTTCAAATCCCTAGTGCCGCGTAACGGAGTGAGCTCCCGTTCCTTGTCCCCTGCTAGGTCAACCTAGCAGTTCGAAAGCATGTAAAAAATGCAAGTAGAAAAATAGGGATCCCTTTGGTAGGAAAGTAACAGTGTTCCAGGCACCTTCAGCATGTAGTCCTGCCGGCCACACGACCACAGAGACGTCTTTGGACAGCGCTGGCTTTTCTTTGGCTTTGAAACGGAGATGAGCACCGTCCCCTAGAGCCAGAAACGACTAGCATGTATGTGTGAGAGGAACCTTTGCCTTTTACCTCAGGGAGGAATCTACAAATGCAGAAAGTGCAGACATGAACCGATGTTTTTCCCCACCATTATCACCTGTGCACAGGTTCAGATGGCGCTGTTACCAGATCTCCATCACCGCCACTTCAATTTTTCACCCTTGAGCTACCCAGCTTTCCAGTCACTTCAGGTCCCCCCTCAGTTCCTCAGCAAACAAGGGGCCTCATTGGAGCTCTGACTGCCTCTATCCCACGGACCAGCCGTCCCCCAAATCGCCAGCTGGGTGGACCAAGGGAGGGGGCAGCGGGGGGGGGAGGGGATGGTTGCACACATGCACCACTTTGAAAACTGCAGCTTCACGCACCCGCCCACCACTTCCACGGCCCAGTTCCAAAGGGGCTGCAGCACAGCACAGGGCCACGGACCAGAGTTTGGAGACCCCTGCCACAGACTGAGCAAGCAGAAGATGAGGTTGCTGAGAGCACGGGCTGAGAAAGGTCTGCTGGAGTGTAGGTTTATCACAGGGACTTTAAAACATCGCGTGGTGACCTTATCACAAAATTTATGTAAATATTTGAGCCACTGCATGTAAACATTTTCACTGTTGTTGTTTGAGCTTAGTGGAAAAATGCTTCTACAAGGGCAAAGAGTTCTTTGGTTTTTAGTTGCTAAAATGTTGATTTACTATAAATCTCTCCTTTTAGACCTTAAGATGCCTATTCTATTCTTGGGAGAAGTGGAAATAAATAAAAGTTGGAGTAAGAGCTCGAAGAACCAAGCAAAGAGCCTGAAGTTTTATTTTGCAAGAGCAGTGCAGATGTGAAGCCCCCTCCCCTGCTTTTATTCCAATAAAAAAGCTAAGATTCATTAATAAGAACAGATGTAAGATTTGAATCCCAGAACCGTTAATATATATAAAAGCTGAGGTTTACTGTTGGGAGTAGCTAGAGGCAACTTTTCTAGTGTCTGTAATAAAACTAGCTTATAACAAGCCGTGACCTTGAAATTCTGGCTCTTAGCCTTTTAATCAGGGGTCTCCAACCTTGGCTCCTGGAAGCCTGGCGGACTTCAACTCCCAGAGTTCCACAGCCTGGCTGTGGAATTCTGGGAGTTGAAGTCCGCCAGGCTTCCAGGAGCCAAGGTTGGAGACCCCTGCTTTTAATTCATATATTGGCCTAAGGGAATATCTATTTCTTATTGTGATTGGTGGATATATGGGTTGGTCTCATTGCTGATGTCCAAATTGAGCACACTGGCCTTTTTAATGTCACAACTGGGAGAAACCATCAATCAGCTTAACCTTTATTACTGACAGAGTTCTATAAAGCATCAGTTGAAAACCCATAATACAGCATAATGCAAATACAAATGCGTTTAATAGGTTAGCAGCCTGCTCAAATTGCAAATATTAATTATAGAAAGATACTCAAATTGCCTCATTTTCCCAAACAATTTTAATAAATCAAAGATGATGTGCCAAGAATAGTATATTTTGACCCCATTTAATATTTGCATTAAATAGGGATACATATAGTAATAAAACTACAAAACCTCTGTAAAAGATGCCATTAGAAAGATACTGCAGCACTGGGCTACACAGTGAGAAGGAGCTGGAATTATGGCAAAGATCAGAAACAAGAAATGACAGATAAACAGGAAGTATTAGTTGATGACAAAAGAACATTTTTTGCAATATAGATTGTACACAAACACATACAATTACTACCTGGTGACGAATGATATCTGATCTTCAAAAGTCTAATGCTTTATGTTGCCTGAGTGAAGTGCAAACACCTCTATAAATTCAAGTCTCACAAACATATTCTTGCCTATGTCTCAAAAGACACGTTAAACCAGAAGGGTCCAAACTTGGCAACTTTAAGACTTGTGGACTTCAACTCCCAGAATTCTCTAGCCAGCATAGCTGGGAGTTGAAGTTCACAAGTCTTAAAGTTGCCAAGTTTGGACACCTCTGTGTTAAACAGTTGGAAGCCCCAGGCAATCTAAAGAGGTGAACAGGGAGTCCTCCACTTATGACCACAATTGGGAGCAGAATTTCCATTGCTAAGCAAATGGTTAAATGCCTATGGAGATTCTCAGTCATCCAAATCATGACTGTCTCAAAAGTGCTTTTTCAAAAGGCAACTGGAATTTTTCCCCCCTTGAGGAAGACATTTCGCTTCTCGTCCAAGAAGCTTCTTCAATTCTGACTGAATCAGTCAGACTGAATCAATCATTCAGCCAGAACTGAAGCTTCTTAGATGAGAAGCAAAATGTCTTCAATGAAAAAGAAAACAAATTCTAGTTGCCTTTTGAAAAAGCGAATCCCTGCATAGTTACGATCTCATTCCTGAAACGGTTCCCTTGTCTATGGTTGTAAGTCGAGGACTACCTGCATTGCTTCTTGTCTATAACTCTGAACCAAGCTTTCTGCATCCATACCAGCATGGATTCACTGCCATTTTTCTGCCCCTGAGCTCAAAGCTCACAGTGCCATCATCTCTGGTCAAAATGACAACCAAGAGGCATCCAAGCAAGTGAATCTAAGCTCCCCAACCCTGTCTACCAGCCATCCATATTCTGAAGACCCTAAGTAGCCTTTCCCAGGTTTGTTGTAAAGAGAGCAACAACAAAAATCATGTGTGACTTCATTATAAGTGTGTGTGTGTGTGTGTGTGTTATAAAGCACTTGCAATATAACTGTATGTCTTGTATCCTAACACACCTATGGAAGATCTTTTGAAACAATGAGTTTCATCATCATTTCAATTTTCACAAAACAGCATCACAGAGATAACCAACAGTACAATGCAACAATATTTAAAAAAAAGTATAATAATGCAACAATACAACACAGATATGGTTATGTAAATATATCAGAATTATCAAATATTATACAGGTGTAGGAAGTGTGAGTGCTGATCTTTATTATTTTTCATTCATGGCCTCCTTAGCTGGAAAATAACTTCCCTACTCTCAAATCTGTAAAGAATGTACTTTTCTGAATAATTAAAACCTAAGCATCAAGTTGTAGATAACTCCCTTTCCAGTGCTTAAAACCTATATATTTCTGTTCAGCCACCTAAATTTATCTGCTGTAAGGATCTTGATAGGTATTTCGTGTGTCAGGTTACACAGGAAAGCAGCTGAAGAAGTTTAGAAAAAGTTCAAGAGGAAGAATTCAAACAAAACATCTTGTATTTATTGGCAGAGTGTGGGAGGAATATAAAAATAATAGAATGTAGGGCAAGAGAATAGTTAACGATATAGACACAGAGAAAGATTCTCCACACCAAATCAAAGGATTGGTCCTATGGATGGTTCTTGAGTTAGGACCGCAACTGAGCCCTGCAATTACGGTCATAAGTTGTGATGGTTGTAAAGCAGAGCGCCACATGACCGAACACAATTTTGGGACCCGTTTTGTGGCAGCCATTAAGCAAATATGGCAGTTGTGAAGAGATCGCCATAAACCAGAAGTAAATGCTGGTTTCCAGCAAATCGTGGTCACAGAGGGCCACAACTGGCTGTCAATGGGGGCTGGTTGCCAAGCACCCAAATTGCAGGCAGGGTGTGTGTGACATCAGAACTTCGAAACTGGGTCGTAAGTTACTTTTGGGGGCTTGTTATAATTTCAAAAGGTTGCTAAGCGACCAGTCATAAGTTGAGGACTATCTGTAATTCAATGCTCTGCACTTGGACATTTCGTACAGCAGCATTTATCAGCTCTATCTCAAGATGGCAAAAATCAAAACTGGACAAGAATCTGCCCACAGCCACCAATTTTTGGCAAAATACCAAGTGAATTGCTGTTTGCCTGAGTTCACAGAAAGCAAAGGAGACATCAAAGAAGCTTTAATATATATTTTGTATAAGCCGTCAATGCACACTAAATCACCCAAAATGCTCCAAAATGCCAAAAGATCTATGTACAAAAGTATAAAGGAGAGAATTTCTTGAAAGGAGAAAAGCCATTATCTTACTTTCAAAATATGACTTAGTAGATGGTTTATTTCTAGCCTGCTTGTTGAATTTAAATTTTTCTTATTTACAAAGTTTAGTTTTTATCTATAAGAACACACTAAACAAACGGACTAAAAACCTGAACTGAAGGGTCATCAATACACAAATATTCCAATAAAGGAGAATATTTGTAGCTCGCGGCTGAAATGAGGGGTCCTTGGTGCTCTCTGAGCTTGCTTGTTTTCTTGCAGACGTTTCATGACCCAACTAGGTAACAGCATCAGTGCTAGTAAGGAGTGCTGTTTGCTCTCAGTTTATATTGTGGGATCTTGCCCGTCTGTGCAGGTGAGGGGCAGTCTTAGGGATTCTTTGGTTGGGCTGTTTACTGATGGCTCTTTGGCAGATGTTTGTGTTGCTAACTTGATAGTTGGTCTGAAGTTGACCTTGGAGTTAATCGATGCTGATCTGGGTGCTGATTCCTGGTGAAGAGATGCTGGAGTCTTTTTTGTTCTCTTTTGGGCTGGTTGATTGTCTCTTTTGCACAGTCTATAGAGGTTGTTAATGTCTCTTGTGTCTACTGGCGGCTGATTTGTCAGAGTATCAGGCTTCTAGAAATTCCCTGGCATTTTTTGAACTTGGCCTGGTCTAGGAGGGTCCCATTTTCCCAATTGAAACTAGGGTTGAATCTGTGAAATGAAAGAACTTTCATCATGTCTTCTGAATGCCGGTTTCCTGTTCTTTCTGCCTGTTTGTGCCACATAGCAGTTGTTGCATTTTACATCGTATGCTGTAGTAGATAATTCCCGTTTTTTTTTTTTTCTGGGGTTGCTGGGTGTTTTGGGTTGTTTCGAAGGGCTTGAGTTGGCTTGTGTACCATGCTGATTCCATGTGGTTGTGGTAGCCTATTTGTGGTTTCTGAGATATTCTTGATGTAAACAGCCCAATCAAAAAATCCCTGAGGCTGCCCCCACCCACACAGATGGACAGCCCTCCTTACTAGCACTGAGGATGTTACCTAGTTAGGATAATGAAATGTCTGCAAGAAAAATGAGCTCAAAGAGCACCAAATATTCAATTGCCTTTTCATGTTGATAACATTTAACTGAAGTGGTGCCAGGGCTGAACAAGAAACAGGAAGAAATGATGGACTGAGTTTACATTGCGATGTTCAATCAAAAGAAAAGGAGGTGTGGGTTTCCCTCATTTTACAGAAATATCTTTTATGCAAATATGCTATTATGCAATTGATCACTTTCATCCAAGAGTTCAAACGGAAAACACTGCTGGGTGCAATTTGCACCAGCACACGGAATTTGTGCCGAAGGTCTGCAAATGTCCAAGAGATCTTACTGCCAAAACCACTTTCTGAATTCAGCTTTAGGAGGTGCAATGTTTTCCTACTTTGTGTCCTCTCTCCCACTTATGTCCACATCTGTTATACCGATGGTCCTCAACTTACATTTGTTTAGCGACAGTTCGAAATTACAATGGCACTGAAGTGACTTATGACCATTTTTCACACTTACAATCATTACAGCATCCAGGTGTTTGGGACTGCCATCTGTGACCCTTCTAGTTGGGTTCCAACAAACAAAGTGAACAAGGGAAACTGGATTCACTTATTGAGCATATGAGTCACTTTACTACTTAACCAAAGGGGGAAAAGTTGTAACGTAACTCAATAACTGTTTAGCTTGGCCACAGAAATTCTGCACTATGCCGACTTATGGCAGTTCTGGTAGTTCCAGTTGTCATAATTAGGAAAATCCAGCAGCGCTTCAGCATCCTGCGATCACATGAACGTGATCCATAACTTTCTGCTGGCTTCCCCATTGCCTTTGCTTGTTGGAAGTCGGCAGTGGAGGTTGCAAATGGTGATCATGTGACCACTGGGTGCTGCAACCATCACAATTGTTAGCCAGCTACCAAGCATCCACATCATGATCACGTTACTGCAGGGATGCTACAATGGCCACAACCACAAGGAAGAGTCATAAACTCCCGCATTCAGCACTGTCGCAACTTTGAATGGTCACTGAACAAAGACTGTATTGTTACTAGGAGGTCAAATTGGTCAAATTGTCCAACACTCTGAGCAAAATATAAAGGGAAAAGATCTCACTAACACTAGAAAGTAGGTTCTACACTGTGTTCCAACTCTGGAAAAGGAGCTTCAGCCCCAAAATGAGCTTTGGATCTATTGGGAATCAACACAAGAAGAATGCTAATAAAATCTGTAGGGCTGTGATAAACTACACGCATTAGAAATCCAGCTGTATGTAGAAAAGATGGGATAAAATGCTTTCCCTTTCAATAGTATATGAGACAAGGAAGAAAGTCCATCTGAGGAATGTAGGGCTTTAAGAATTGTTGTTGTTATCTGCAAAGTCGTGTCAGACCATCACGTTCCCGTGGACAATGTTCCTCCAGGCCTTCCTGTCCTCTGCCATCCCTGGAGTTCATTTAAGCTCACACTGACTGCTTCAGTGACTCTGTCTAGCCCTCTCCTTCTCTGCCATCCCCTTCTTCTTCTACAGCCTTCAATCTTCAATCTTTCCCAGCATTAGGCTCTTCTCCAGTGAGTCCTTCCTTCTCATCAGGAGGCCAAAGTCTTTTGAGTTTCCTCTTCAGAATCTGGCCTTCTAAAGAGCAGCCAGGGTCGATCTCCTCTAGGACTGACCAGTTGGATTGCCTTGTCGTCCAAGGGACTCGCAGGAATCTCCTCCAGCCCCAGAGTTCAAAGGCCTCCATTCTTTGGCGCTCAGCCTTCCTTATGGTCCAACTTTCACAGCCCTACGTTGCAACTGGGAAAACCATAGCCTTGACTATACACACTTTGGCATTAAGAATACAGCTCTAAAAATTTATGAGTATATCTCCCAATAAATTTGCATTACAAAACTAGACACCATACTCCAACTCCCTTTTCCCCCCTGGTTTGATTTCACATTACACATGGTTTGGGGGGGGAACATAAGCATAAAACGAAGGAATTCTGTTTTGTGAATAATATGTTAGTCTCAGAGAAGCTCAAGTACCTTTTAATTCTATCTTCTAAAGGTGACTCTAGTCATACAAGACAACTTGAAAGGATTAGCTGGCATGAAAACAGTTATAAATTTATGCTTGGACAAGATTTCAAAGAAATATCTAACCAGAGTTGAAAAACTTCATTTTTACTCACAATTCAAAATGGGCGTTGGTCCTTACCTGACACGCCATTTCTCTGGAGCCGTGAGGATCATCCAGAGAGTAGGAGGTGCTTCAGTCTGCGTTGTTGAAGGCTGAGCTTAATTACTGAGGAACGCTCTGCCCTCCATCACGTGACTCCCTTGCGTTCCCCAGTTTACGCGAAGTCGAGAGTGAAGAGAAGATCGTGATCTTACTATGCTAAGAGGTTCATTGGCCGAAACAAGACCCCACCAGAAATAAAAGGGTGGGGCTGGATGATCCTCCCGGCTCCAGACAAATGGCGTGTCAGGTAAGGACCAACGCCCATTCTCCTAAGAGCCGGTCGGATCATCCAGAGAGTGGGACATACCAAAGCTTGGCTGTCCTACGGGAGGGACTCCGTCTGGTTCTGCAGCACCTGCGGTTCCTTGAGGACTCGCTGGAGAACTCGACTACCAAATGAAGCCTCCGCCGAGGCAAATATGTCGATCTTATAGTGCCTAATGAAGGGAGATTGGGAGGCCCAGGTGGCCGCCCGACAAATATCAGCAATTGGACCCTGCGTGGCCCAAGCTGCCGAGGTGGCTGCCCTTCTGGTGGAGTGTGCTGTTATTCCGCTGGGCACCGGCAGAGCCTGGGACAAGTAAGCTTTAGAAATAGTAGCTCCAATCCAGCGGCCGATGGTTGACGGAGACACTTTGTGGCCTAAGAGTTTAGGTTGAAAGGAAAGGAATAGGGATTCGGACTTCCTGAAGGGCCGGGTACGTCTAATGTAAATGCGGAGGGCCCGTCTTACATCCAGGGTGTGCCAAAGCTTCTCCCTTTCCCGCGAGGGATTGGGGTAGAGGTTCGGAAATGTGAGTTCCTGTGCCCTGTGGAAGGCTGAATTGACCTTAGGCAAGAAGGTAGGGTCCAGCCGCAGAACCACCCAGTCGGCATGGAAGATGATGAGCCCTACATAAAGCAAGCTCGGACCTCTTGTCCTCCGGTTTCAGGGCCTCCAGGGGATCACTGGGCGAGGACGAGGATGCCAAACCAACGATGGGTTCATCTACCTCGGGAGTGTTAAGCAGGTTGCAGAAGCTCAACTCAAGGTTAAAAAAACCTCTTGTCCTGGCTGGATGGGGCAGGGGGGGCCCTTGTAGAGTCTAATTGGTTTGAGACTAGGTCATGAAATATGGGCGGGGCCGGGGTTACCTCCGCCTCCACCACGGGCTGCCTAAAAATGGCGTCCTCTTGTCCCTCTGCCAGGGAAGGGAGAGCCGAGGAGGACTGCACAGACAGGCCAGAAATGTTCCTGGCCTTAAATAGAAGCAATTTAAACATGTGTGGCTTGAACAGACCCACAAAGGTGGATTGATCCGGGGTGAGGCCCTCGTCCTTGGACATGTCCCCCTCCATTGGGTCTATCTCCGATAGGGGCCCCCTTTGATGTGTAGACCCCCATTCCAATTCCTCCTCCTCCCCGAACCGATCTAGGTCCTCCATGGCCTCCTCCAGATCCCTTTCTGGGAGAGGACTGCCCCCCTGTAAAGGTACCTGACCATGAGTGGGCTCCGATCTAGGCGAGGACCTGACTGATGGCGAGTCGTGTTCAGGCATCATCGAGGGAGGATCAGACCTGGACATCTGTTGCAGGCCCTCTGCTATCCCCTGGGGAATACCCCGTTCCATCCATGCCTGCATATGCGCAGGGATCTCGACTGTGGCAGCCTCCTCATGGCGCAGAGAACAAGAGAATGGCAAAGCCTCCCATATATAAAAGGCACTACAGACAAAATCAGCAAGATCCTCCAAAAACACATTAAGACAGCATTCTGCACAAACAGAAAGATATCCACCATCCTAAGAAACCCTAAGGACAAAATCGAGTTAGAAAATCAAGGAGTATACGAAATCCCTTGGACTGCCTGCCCCACCACATACATTGGACAAACTAACAGAAGAATAAGTGCACACATTGAAGAACATAAGAACTCAATCAAAAAGGAAGAACCGACCTCTTCCCTGGTCCAACACCTCAAAGCCACAGGACATGAGATTGACTTTAAAAATACCAGAACTATCGCCAAAACCGAACACTTCAGCAGCAGAATAATCAGAGAAGCCATAGAGATAGAAAAATGCCCACACAGCATGAATAAACGAGATGATACCTCCCGTCTACCAGCCATTTGGAAACCCACCCTCATGAACAGACGAGTACCTAACATGAAGAATGACACCAGACCCACACAAGATGCCACCATCACACTTCCACGTAGAAAGCAGACTCACACCCACACAGAAGATGAGACACGACCACAGACCAGAAGCCGCACTGCAGCTACATCACTACCCACTTCAAACCCCTCTGAGCCATACATGAAGCGAACTGACCCCCACCATGAAGATGCAGCACAACCACGAACTCGAAGCCAAACAGCAAGATCACAGCTCACCAGTTCAAATCCCCCAGCAACTAAGACTAACCTGAGCACAACCAAGCCCCCACCTGAACAGAACACACCTCCAGCCAATCAGAACACAGCCAAACCCCCAACCAATGAGAACACACCCCCACCCAATCAGAACACAGCCAAGCCCCCACCCAATCAAGTCACACCCCCACTAGCAGTTAAAAGGAAGAAGCAGCTGCAAGCTCACATCACTCTGAGAAGCAAAGAGCTGAAGACCAAGCCTGAAGATGATGAATGAGACTTCATCGAAACGTTGCCTAGATACTTCCAATCTTACGCGGGAGAAAACCCGAATAACCAAAGATCCACATACGAATACCCGCGAGAACCTCAGAAAACATAAATATATATATATGTTATATATATATATATGTTGTGACTGAAAGGATCGATCCTGCTGTGAGTTTTGACTCTGATGATGAAAGGCTGGAGCCTGCTATGAATGTGGAGTCTGAATTATTAGAAGACACAGATGTGAGCCAGGGGGATGAGAGGTTATCAGACAGACACTCTTCGCCAGAACCTGAAACCTCATTCATGCCAGCATCTGATCCACAAAATGAATCAGAGGCGTCGAGTGGGGAAGTTGACAGATCGTGGCTTGATGCTAGAACTAGGAGGAGACTGAGACGTCAAGTTGGGGGGAGGCAAGCCAGACGCTGATTAGGGAAAGTAGCACGTTGCCTCAATGTGTATAAAAGGACACAGCTGGGTTTGGGGAGTTTGTCAGGAACAAAGTGACTGAATGAGTGAGGATTTTACAGCAGAGGCTCTGAGGCTGAAGATTGTTTGCCGGGACTGGTATGCCGAATAGAGCGGGGTTTGCTGCTGTGGATTGTGATTTATGACAGCCATTATCTTGTGAGACTACTTTCTGTTTGGATTTACTGTTGAAACGGCTGCTTTCTGTTTTGTTCATTTGAATTGTGAAGGGGAGTCATAACATTATTGTTCCTGACCAACAAACAAACCATCTTTAAAGCACGATGGATTCAAACCAACTGCAGCGTTTGGTAGAACAGCAACAACAGATTTCCCAGTTACTTCAAAGTAATGTGTCTCTTCAGAATCAGGTGACACAACTGCTGAATTATGTTTCTAGCTTACCACGCCCTGCTGCTGCTGCTCCCCCTGCCCCTCCCTTGAGAAAAAGCCCGGTCTCCGTGCCAGAGAAATTTTCTGGGCTAATGGACACGTTCCCGGCATTTATGGGTCAGTGCCAATTGTTTATCTCTCTGAGGCCTGAAGACTTCCAAACAACCGGGCCAAGGTAGGATTTATGATCAGTTTATTAACTGGGCAGGCTGCCAAATGGGCTACTCCCTTGTTAGTTCAAGATAGCCCGTTGTTGGATAATTTCTAGGGTTTTCTCCAACAGATGAGGAATATGTTTGAGAACCCAATAAAGTTACAAACTGTGGACAGGCGGTTAAGGGACATTAACCAGGGGAAACGTCCCCTGCAGGAATATGTTGCAGACTTTCGTTTGCTGTGTATGGACTCTAACTGGAACGAACCAGCTCATATGGCTGCATTCCAGGAAGGCTTGTCTGATGCCATCAAGGATGAGCTAGTCCATACAGAACGGGCTTCAACTTTGGATACATTGATAATCCAGTGCTTATGTATTGAAGCTCGTTTACAGCAATGTGGAAGAACACGGCCCATTGTGGAACCACCTTTGTTTTCTCTCACACACACCACGCCGAGAGTTTTCCAACCCACAGTTAAGGATGAGGAGCCGATGGAGATAGGCGCACTCCGCCCTCGTTTAACGGCGCGAGAACGTTCGAGAAGGTTCCAAGAAGACTTGTGCCTTTATTGCGGGGGTCCGAGACATTTTGTAAATTCCTGCACTCTGAGGGGGACTCGCAGACCTGTGCCTGAAACCACTCCTGGCCCATCGGGAATATGGGGTAGACCCGACCTCGGGGAAACCCTAGGTCGGGCATGTCCTACACCCCCACCCCAAATTGCCAAAGTAAATCCTGGCCCTCCTTGGAATTTACTTTTGGACACTCGTATATTCCTGCAGTCCCAGAAAGAGGGAATTCCCACCGTTACACTAGTGGATTCAGGGGCTACAACCAACTTCATGGACTGTGCTTTTGTTAAATATTTTGGAATTCCGTTGATTCCTGTGAATCCCCCCATGAAGGTGGAAACCGTAGATGGGCGTGAACTCAAGTCTGGGCCCATTTGTTTCACCACTCAACCAGTGCGTATGTTGATTGGGGATCATGAGGAGGCAATAAGTTTTTATGTCACCTCGAACCTTCATCTCCCTTTGGTGCTCGGAGTATCCTGGCTACGGTTGCACAATCCGTTGGTGGCTTGGGCGCAGAACGCCCTTTCTTTTCCAAGCCTACAATGTGTGGACCACCTGAGGCATGTCTGCGCTGGCCAAGATATCGCCGCTCCTGCTGTCTCAATTCCTTCGGAGCTGTCGGACTTCTCCGATGTTTTCAGCGAACAGGAGGCAGACCGCTTACCACCCCATCGTGCCTATGATTGTCCCATAGACTTGATACCGGACGCTCCATTGCCAAAGGGGAGGTTATATTCCATGTCGGAGCCCGAGTTGGTTGCACTCCGAGAGTTTTTGGATAAAAACTTAGCTCGGGGATTTATTCGACCTTCGTCGTCCCCTCTTTCGGCTCCTGTTCTTTTTGTTAAAAAGAAGTTGGGAGAACTTCGTCTCTGCTGTGATTATCGACGGTTAAACTCTATCACCGTGAGGAATAGCTATCCTCTGCCGCTCATTCCAGAATTGATGGAGCGGTTGCAGGGGGCTACTATCTTCACTAAACTCGATCTGTGTGGGGCCTACAACCTGGTTCAGATACGCAAGGGGGACGAGTGGAAGATGGTGTTTGGCACTCATTATGGTCATTTCGAGTACACCGTCATGCCATTTGGTTTGACCAACGCGCCTGCCGTATTCCAGCATTTGATGAATGACATTTTCCGGGACATGCTGGATATGTTTGTCGTGGTGTATTTGGATGACATTTTAATTTACTCCCGGTCCAGAGATCACCACCAGGTTCGCCAAGTGCTTCAGCGTCTTCGGGAGCATAAACACTACGCGAAACTGGAGAAGTGTTTCTTTTTTCAGTCGTCGATAGAGTTTTTAGGGCACATCATTTCTCCCGAGGGCATTGCTATGGACCCTAAAAAGGTTGAGGCATTGTGTAGTTGGGAAGCTCCTCGTCGAGTCAAGGACGTACAATATCTTTTGGGATTCGCCAACTACTATCGGACTTTTATCCCGGACTTTGCTAAAATAATGGACCCCATAACTCAGCTCCTCTGTAAGAAGGTCCCATTTGTTTGGGGACCCCCGCAACAACAGGCTTTTGAAATTTTAAAGAAAGCATTTGTGGCCGAGCCGATATTTAGGCATCCTGATCCGAATCGTCCATTTGTGGTCGAGACAGATGCCTCTAATGTAGCTATCGGAGCAGTATTGTTACAAGCTTCGAAGGATGGCGCACCTTTTTTCCCCATGCGCATACTATTCTAGGAAGCTCACAGCTTCAGAGCGCAACTACACCATCTGGGAAAAGGAATTATTGGCTATTAAGGCTGCATTTGAAACCTGGAGACATCATTTGGAGGGGGCTCGGCACAAGGTAGAGGTTCGGATGGATCATCGAAACTTGGAACATTTATCCACAGCTAAGAAATTGAACCAACGACAGATTCGGTGATCATTGTTTTTCGCAAGGTTCAATTTCTCAGTTACTTATGTTCCAAGTGGACAGAACCGGAGGGCAGATGCGTTGTCTCGGAAGCCCGAGTATATCGGTCCTGAGGATCCTCTTCCTCCACGAACGGTGTTGCCACTGGAATCCTTGGCCGTACTGCAAGATCAGGTGAATTTACGAGCTCGAATACGAGAGGCACAGCGATTGGACGCGTGGACGCAGCAGAGAAGGGGGGAAGTTGGACCTGATTCCCCATGTTCCTTTGAAGAGGGCTTGTTAAGACATCGAGACTTATTGTACGTATCCACTAGGACGCTTAGAGCCCTCATCATGACACAATGTCATGACAATCCCGCTGCTGGTCATTTTGGTTTTCACAAAACACTGCACTTGGTCACCCGGACTTTTTGGTGGCCTTGGGTTCGACACGATGTGTCTTCCTATGTCGCTTCTTGCATACCATGTCAACAAGCAAAAGCGGCATCGGGTGCACCTCCTGGACTTCTTCAACCACTACCTGACTCCAAGCAGACCATGGGGAGGGATCTCCATGGACTTTCTAACGCACTTGCCCCTTTCGTCGGGTTATACGTGGTGGTTGACATGCTCACTAAGATGGCCCATTTCATCCCATGTAGGAGATTACCCTCGGCTCGTGTTACTGCCCGGCTTTTCATACAACACGTGTTCTGTTTACATGGCTTACCGGACAGAGTTGTTTCAGATCGCGGTATTCAGTTCACCACTCAATTCTGGAAAAATCTAATGAACGCTCTACGAGTACAAGTATGTTTAGCATCAGCACACCATCCGGAAACCAATGGCGGGACTGAGAAGGTAATTGGCATTCTCGCCCAATACCTCAGATGTTTTGTAAATCAACGACAAAACGACTGGGTGACCTATCTTCATTGGCAGAGTTTGCCTTTAATAATTCTCGGCACACCTCCACCCACATGATGCCTTTTTATGCCAATGTGGGTTATCATCCGAGGTTTTTTCCCCTGTCAATCGCGGATTCTCCAGTTCCGGAGGCACGAGAATTTTTGTTGGAGTTATATGCAGTGCATCAATTAATTTCCAGACAATTGGAATGAGCGAAAGCAGATTATAAGCGTTTTGCAAATCGTTCGCGTCGAGCGACGCCTCCATTAACTGTGGGAGACAAGGTGTGGTTGTCAACAAAACATCTTTGGGTCAATTGTCCGATTAGGAAGTTGGATCATCGCTTTATTGGTCCCTTCCCTATCGAGGCAGTTATTAATCCGGTGACTTATCGACTCACTTTACCACGCTCCATGCGCATCCACCCTGTTTTTCATTGTTCCCTGTTAGTACCTGACACTCCATTGTGTACTCTCCGTTCTCCATAAGATACAGGTTCTCCATCCAGGCTCAGCATTGAACCTGTTACGGATACTACAGTGGTCGGAATTTATGATTCACGATGGCTAAAAGGATGATTCCAGTATTTTGTGGGAAGACTGGAAAATGAAACGGAGATTCGCTCTTGGCAGGATATATCCAAGGTGCATGCCCCGGATCTTATTCGCATATATCATGCACAATTCCCTTCAAAACCACATCCTGATCGTCAGACTCAGGGGAAGGGCCCTGCGGTGAGGGATAGTGTTGTGACTGAAAGGATCGATCCTGCTATGAGTTTTGACTCTGATGATGAAAGGCTTATTTCTATCTGCCAAAACCTGCTTGAGTTTAAATTCTTTAAATTTTCTTCTATAGAAAATACGGTAGTTATTTTCTATAGTGTCATCTTCTGAAGTGAGAAGATTATGAGACCTTTGTTGTGAGTCTTATTTTGAAATACAACACAACACACAATATAAGGAGTGTTAGCTAGCAATGCTATGTGCAAAACTAGGTTAAAATCTTTATTTTCCCAAGACAGGTTTTGAATTTCTAGTTTTAGTATTCTGTGCTACTTTGTGCCCTTTAGCTATAGTATTATGGTTGATCACAAAGTCAGTCAGATGTTTAGACTGAATTTGATATTTTTTATCCAAACGTTGAGTTCTTCTCAAGGACCTGGGAAAGGCAGATGTTGTTAACATATGTTGTATGAGCCATGGGGGTTAGTGGTTAGAATGAAGTACTGCAGGCTAATTCTGCTGACTCCGTTGCCAGCAGTTTGTCAGTTCGATCCTGATCAGCTCAAAATTGACACAGCCTTCCATACTTCCGAGGTCGGTAAAATGGGGACCCAGATTGTTGGTGACAAGTGTGAAGCGATATATAAGTCTAAGTACTGTTGCTATTGTTTCATGGTATTAAAGGTAACCCCACAAGATGTAAGATGCTTGAAACTAAAACTGTCTTTGGCAATTGACTGATGTTGATTTTATCAATGCCAGTGTTTTGGGATAGTAATAGTACCTACTACTATTGGTACTACCTTTGTTCTCTTTTGCCACAGTCATTCTACTTTTATATGCAGCTCTCTGTATTGTGATATTCTCCAGTTCTTTCTCTTATTCTGCTGCCTCGCAGTACTGCAACATCCACTATCCAGATTTTTTTTCTCTTTCTTCTCCACAATTGTAATGTCTGGGGTGTTATGAGGCAGGTAAGTCTCAAAGCACATTAGTTTCTTCATTTTCTATTACCGGTACTTTTTTCTACTTTGGGGTTGCACCAGTTTTTGCTTGCAGATAGCATTTCTTGCAGCTCTTCCAATCCATCACTGTTACTACTTTGTTATGCCGTTGTTTGCAGTCGGTCTATGTGATCTTCTTGCAGCAGCCAACTAGGTGGCCCTTTGCTTCTTCAGGTTCTTTGCAGAGGTGGCATTTGCTGTCCGTTGCCATCTTAATTCTGGCTTTGTGTGCATTTAATCTTGGCTTCTGCAGCCAGAATTAGCCCCTCTGCCTCTTTATTCAACTTTACTGCTCTCGGCCATTGCCAGATCTTCTTGTTATCTGCTGTGCCTGCTAGGTTTTTTGTATATTTTATAATACAGGTAGGCCTCGACTTACAACAGTTCGTTTAGTGATCATGTGATCACACAAGGGCACTGAAAAAAGTCACTTATGACCATTTTTCAAACTTATGATGGTTGTTGCATCCCCATAGTCATGATTTACATTCAGCTGCTTGACAACTGGCTCATATTTATGACGGTTGTAAGTGTGCCAGGGTCATGTGATCATGTTTTGCGACCTGACAAGAAAAGTCAATGGAGAAGCCAGATTCACTTAACACATTACTAATTTAACAGCTGCAGTGATTTACTTAACAAATGTGGCAAGAAAAGTTGTGAAATGGGGCAAAACTCACTTAACAAATTTCTCACTCAGCAACCTAAATTCTGGGCTCAATTGTGATCGTAAGTCGAAGATTACTTGTACTTGACACTCTCTTTTCTATTTTTCATTCGGTCTTCCTCGTAGGCCATTGTGACCCCTCTGTGAGCCTTCATGGTCTGTTAGCTTGAGCAAATCATCTTCACAGCCTTCCGATATTCTCCCAAAGCCCTTTGTTCTTCTTTAACTGTCTGATGTACTTGCAACATCCCAGGCCCACCTATTTTCCCAGGTAAGCAGAGCCTGTCAATATCGCCTGAAGGATGAAGGGCATGATTCATTGTCATTATTTTTTCTGGTTTTCCTATCCAGGGCTTTTAGTTCTGCTTGACTTCAAGTCCATGACTTCAGTTATGAATCTGTATTTATTGTCTTAATGATATTTCCTCCACTGAGTTTAGACTTTAACACCTCTCTCATCACTCTTGTGATATCTTGACTTCAGTGTACAATTACAGGATAAGTGGTCTGTAAGTTGCCTGGTGCCCCCTCCCCTTTTAAATCTTTCATAATCAGGTAGGTTTTGCCAGGTGTTAACCAATCTTCAATTGCATCTGCTTGCAGTATGTTGTTAAACTGCTTGGCAATGAGTAGGTGTAGACCAGTGAGATGTTTCCAACCATGCAGTTCATCTTCACCTGGCGCTGACTAATTCTTGATCTTTCTTACCTTTTTTCCACCATTTCTGCTTTTATTTTATCATTATCTACCTCCTTTATCCGAGCTACATTTTTTCTGTGTTTCTTTGCATTGCTTCTTCTTGTCAGGTGTTGACTGGTTCACTATAGTCTCTCCATAGTTGGTAAAGCGGTGGAAAGCAGGGGTGGGCTGCTATGGGTTCGCCCAGGCCCATTGATAACATTATGGCTGGTTCTGCCAAATCCCACCCCTGACTGGCCACGCCCACCCTGCCCCTCCCAGGAATCTCTATATGGCCAGTTTTGGATGCGAGGTGAGTGCAGGGCCTGCGTGGAGGCTCAGGGAGTAGGAAAAACGGACCTCCTAGAACTCCAGAAGCCCAGAAACAGGCCTGTTTCTGGCCTATGGAGCCTGGGTAAGGCCATTTTCACCCTCACCCGGGCTCCATTGAAACGTGGTGGAAATGTTTCTGATGTGACTGAAATTGGAGATTCTGCCTATAATGGGCAATTTGAGCTTTGTACTTGCTCATCTTCTTGGCTATAGCTTTTTTTTTTTTTTTTGCTACTTTATTATTTCCAGAGCTTCCTTAAGTATTGATCAGGTATTCTTTGGTCTTCCTGTTCTTCAGCTTCTTTTATTCGTCTGTGGTGGCTTGCTTGCATTTGATCTTAGCATGCTGATCTTATTTCCCAGTCAAATCTTCCATTTTGGTGATACTCTGTGTGACTTTTCTTCTTCTTTGTTGATGTTGCATCCAAGATATTCAGATATAACTGCAGCCATACTGTAAATTAGTTGGTTTGTTTTTTGAAGTGAGCTAGTGTTTATCTTCGATATTACGGTATTGGCACCTTTCAATGCTTGTGCTAGATGTTTCTCCAAGGCAAGCAACCTTATTCGGTTCTTTTTGTGCTGTCCTAGGTGCTCAGTCATTCTTTCTTTCAATTCTTCTACTTCTTTAGAGGTCTTTGTTCTTTCTGGGAAGGAGAGGATGCTTGGTTTAGGAATGAAAATTCAGTAAGTATGCTGGCTTTCTCCACTGCTGACTCTCCCTGGTTTGCCCCTACAATCTGAGTTTCTTCTGGCAAGGCTTTGATTTCTTTGCAGTATTTTTGTATCTCTGCAGTTCTACCAAGTCAATACTTTATTCCAGGGGTCTCTAACCTTGGCAACTTTAAGCCCGGAAACTTTAATTCCCCAGCCTGCAAAGCTCACTAAGAAAGGATTTTTCAAAATGACCATCAGAACATTAGTATTTTGTATTTTATTATTAACATGCTCTGATGCTAAGGAGTTCTACTCCCCTCCCCACCTGAAAAGAAACCTGTTCCCAATGCAAAACACAAGCAGAGGAGTTTCAGTTTCACTTTTAATTTCACAGCACCAAGCAGCTTTAGTACAGAACAGTTGAGCTAAGCCACGCCCAGCCTCCTTGATGTCTCCTTCCTGCTCACACAGCAAATACTGCTTCACTTTCCAAACAGCCCTCAACTGTTTTATACACTGACAGGATGCTAGCCAGATGAAGACCAATGGATATTGGTAGGCAGAGGCAATTTTTCCCCCCTTATTTTCCTCCCCGAAAACTAAGCCTGACCACAGTTTCGTGGCGAAGCGCGGGTATCGAGCTAGTTTGCTAGTACACATCAACATTGATCTGCTAGCCTCTGTTCTGTTCTTTCTTATTCTGGATGTTGTTCTTTCCAGAACTGTTACATTCTTTTTCTTCTCGTTGGACTTGCTTTGTAATTATGGTTTGTCACACAGATGCTTAGACTGGATTTGGCATTTTCATCCATCTAGTAAGTCCTTCCCAAGAACCTGGGGTGGCAGATGTTTTTCATGTTGTTGATGTTAAAGGTGTTAAAGATGTAAGCTGTTCCAAATAAAGCTGCCTTTTGCAATTGACTGATGGTGAATTTGTCAATGCCAACAGTGTTCAAGTGATGCTCCAATTGTTTGGAGATTGTGGTTATTATTAGGTTTTAGTATGAATATTGTTTTTAAGAATCTTTTGCAAATGTTATCAAACAGGATCAAAAAAAAAGTGTATCAAATAAATAAATATTTATATAAAAATAATATACACACATATTTTTAATTCCTCTTAATTGATTTAGCAGTTTTCTTTACTCTGGAAATGAAATTTTTGGAAAATGACTATTAATTTCAATGGCTATAGATAATGTTTTCTACTCTCGTTCTGAATAAGTTCTCTTTATGAAAATATTTTCCTTCACCCTTAAATACTGAAATCTAGACAATTTGTCACACTTTGCTCTCTATTATGTTTTTCATTTCAAAGAAGACAAAAAAGAACTTGGCTTGCAGTTTTAAGGACCAAGACTGAACAAATCATGTCTGCTGCAATTAAAACATAAAATCCCTAAAGAAAAGAAAATGACAGAGGATTTAGCACATTCACTGAAAAGATTCAGCAACAAAATGTTTACCTTCTAAACAGCAAATACAGGGTTGAGACTGAGTGTCTATACCAACAATTTTCTTAAAAAGCCCATTTCAATACACACATCATTCAATCTTTACCAGAAAATTACAGTTTAGTTGCTTTTACAAGAGTTAATCCTAAATAATTATTCTATCTTAAGAAGTATTAGCAAAGTACAATGCCTACAGCCACATTTCTAGTTTGGCCCTTTTTTTTCATTCCAGCCCAATCATGCCACGTATGTTTTTAACAGCCTCAGACATGAAAGAGATCATTGGAAATGGCAAACTGTCCATACAATACTAATCACAGATACACTCTTTGCCCTACCTCATGGTTAATACTCCCTGAAATTTACTTGGCAAGAAAAATTCCTTATCCATCAGAATTTGGAAATGTTAATCCAGAGTGTCTAGCCAAACAGTGATGCACTTTCCCATACACAATCATTCCTCAAAGATGGCACAGCAGCAAGTCCTCTTATCTAATATATAATTTGGAAATGTTATTCAGAAGAGATAGTCAGACGCTTATTAGCCTATCATACCACGAACAATTCATTTCAGAGACAGAATGACAAGAAACAAAACAGCTTCTGTTTTCAGTAATTTTAGATGCAGTTCAGTGGTGAGAAAAGTAAGAAACTAAGAAAAACCAAATGCACAGGTATAGAATGGGGGCACCTGGCTCAACAATAGTAACTGAGAGGGATCTTGAAGTCCTAATGGACAATCACTTAATCCAGGAGTCCCCCAACTTGGCAACTTTAATATCTGTGGACTTCAACTCCCAGAATTCTCCAGCCAGCTATGCTGGGAGTTGAAGCCCACAAGTCTTAAAGTTGCCAAGTTTGGAGACCTCTGACTTAATCACTTAAATAGGAGACAGCGGTGTGCTGCAGCTGCCAAAAAGAGCCAATGAAGGCTGGGGCTACATCAACAGAAGGATGATGATGATGATGATTTAGATAATGTATATTGCTGTCTACTTGCACATGGCGACTCAAGGCAGCTATCAAGGATACAGTTAGTCCTCGACTTACAACCACAATTGAGCCCCAAAATTTCTATTGCTAAATGAGACATTTGTTAAGTGAGTTTTACCCTGTTTCACAACTTTTCTTGCCACAGTTGTTAAGTGAATCATTGCAATTGTTAAGTTAGTAACACAGTTGTTAAGTGAACCTGGCTTCCCCATTGACTTCGCATGTGGGGTTGCAAAAGGGGTTCAAACCGGCCTGGGACAGTGCAACCTTCATAAATATATGAGCCTCCAAATTTTGATCCCATGCCCCTAGGGATGCTCCAAGGTTGTAAGAGTTTGAAAAATGGCCATATGTCACTTTTTTCAAGGCAGTTGTAACTTTGAATAGTCACTAAATGAACTGTTGTAAGTTGAGGACTACCTGTAGTACCAAGACCACGTAGACCCGTGATGGCAAACCTATGGCACGCATAGCAAAAGTGACATGCAGAGCCATTTATGCTGACCCGCAAACTGTTGTCCGGAACAGATCCACCGCGTGTTGCATTATGGAAGCAGACACGTGGCGACGAAAAGGTTAGCCATCACTGACATAAACTGTTAACACCACTTTATGGCACCCTGGTAACACTTGGAATACCGCCCCTAGATTTGATGACACAGAAAAGATGTTGAGACTCTAGAAAATAGGCAAGAGCGGCGAAGATGATGAAGGCTCCGGGAGCTAAAAGTATGACGAACAGTTGAGGGAACTGGGTACGTCGAGTGTCAGCCCTGCAGCCATTTTCCTTGGTGTCTTCAAAGGGCGGGTGGGGGTTGCAACCAAAATAAAATATTTCCCTCTGAGAACCAAGGACAGTCCCACCAGGTGCAAAGAGGTGGGACGGGAGTCCGGGATGGACTTTGGACTGTGACCTGATTGGGCCATGGGATGGTCTGGAGGGGCGGGAGGAGGAAAGAAGTAACTTTTCACTGGGGGGGGGGACCTGGGGGGGGTGTTAGAGTCTTTGGTTTCCCTAGATGTGCCAATATGACATGCCTAATAAATCCATACTTTGAGGAATATACCAGCCTCGGAGTTTTGATTCTGTTGGGGGTGTTATTTGGACCCCTGACCTCTAGCCCAATGAAGAGAAGGATCAGGGGGGACATGACAGCCGTCTTCTGGCACTTGAGGGGCTGTCACAGAGATGAGGGGGTTGACCTATCCTCCAAAGCAGGAGTCTCCAACCTGGCAACTTTAAGGCTTGTGGACTTCAATTCCCAGAGTTCCTCAGCCAGCGGAAGTCCACAAGTCTTAAAGTGGCCAAGGGTGGAGACCGCTGCTCCAAAACATCTAAGGCAGAGGTGGGATTCAGCCGGTTCTGGCCAATCCTGGAGAACCGGTAGCGGAAATTTGGAGTAGTTCGGAGAACTGGTCAATCCCATCTCTGACTGGCCCCGCCAACCCCATCTCTGCTCTGCCTCCCATTGAGTCCCAGCTGATCGGCTGGGTCTTTTTTGGTTGCCCGGCACAGGAGAATGGAGCTGGAAAGCAGGCTAGTGGGGTGGGGAGGGAATGGGGATTTTGCAGTATCCTTTCCCTGCCACGCCCACCAAGACACATCACACCCACCAAGGCAAGCCACGCCCACCAAGCCACACCCACAGCTGATAGGCTGGGTCTCCTTTGGTTGCCCGGCACAGGAGAATGGAGCTGGAAAGCAGGTTAGTGGGGTGGGGAGGGAATGGGGATTTTGCAGTATCCTTTCCCTGCCACGCCCACCAAGACACATCACACCCACCAAGGCAAGCCACGCCCACCAAGACACACCCACAGCTGATAGGCTGGGTCTCCTTTGGTTGCCCGGCACAGGAGAACAGAGCTGGAAAGCAGGTTAGTGGGGTGGGGAGGGAATGGGGATTTTGCAGTATCCTTCCCCCAGGAGTGGGGAGGGAATGGAGAATTTACAGCAGGGGTCTCCAAACTTGGCAACTTTTAAGACTTGTGGATTTCAGCTGGCTGAGGAATTCTGGGAGTTAAAGCCCACAAGTCTTAAAGTTGCCAAGTTTGGAGACCCCTGTTTTACAGTCTCCTTCCCCTGCCATGCCCAAGCCACGCCCACCAAGCCACGCCCACCGAACCGGCAGTAAAAAAATTTGAATCCCACCATGATCTGAGGGCAGGGCAAGAAGTAGAATGGAAGGTTGTAAAAAAGAGATCCAACCTGGAACGGAGGAATTTCCTGACAGTGGGAGCAATTAACCGGTGGAACAACTTGCCTTCAGAAGTTGTGGGTGCTTCACCACGGGAGGCTTTCAAGAAGAGACTGGACTATCATTTGTCTGGAATGGTGTAGGTCTCTTATGCCATTCCAGACTTCTGGGGTGGGCTGGGGGGTGGTGGAATAGATGACTTCTGAGGCCCCTTCCATCCCTATGATCCTATTGTGAAACCAGGTTTTTCATTCATAAAATTACAGTGACAAGGCAGGACACCTCAAAAATTATTTTATTTTTGTCAGCGTCCCAAGATATCTCACTGTTTTTAAGATCATCTTCTTACCTCCACGAAATATACTAAGAATGGCCTAATTTCAAAGTTTTTTTAGAAACAAGGAATTTTGAACAGTTGAAATATAAATTTATTTATACCACTCGATTTCTCTTTGCTCCACGTAACCATGCACTACTTCAACACCTGGCCAAAGCCAAATACACTTTTCTATTACGCCTCTGCCTTCCAAGGACTCGGTCCAAAACTCATCTACTCCTGAACACTATATGTCAAATACACAGATTATTTAGCATAATTACTATGAGAGCCAGTTTGGTGTATGCTGAAGGCATCAGGCCAGAAACTGTGAAACCATGACTTCGTGTCCTGCCTTGGGCAAGATGTTAGCTTAAACTTGGCACGTTTAAGCCTTGTGGACTTCAACTCCCATAATTCCTGAGCTTATATGAGTGGAGGAGGAACTCTGGGAGTTGAAGTCCACAAGTCTTTAACTTGCCAAGGTTGGAGACCCCTGCTTATCCCCATTTTTCACATTTATGACTGTTGCAGCATCCCCATGGTCATTGATCAAAATTCAGATCCTTGGCAACTGACTCATATTTATGATGGTTCCAGTATCCCAGGGTTCCAGTGTCTAGGTCACCCTTTGTGACCTTCTGACGAGCAAACTCAATGGGGAAGCCAGATTCACTTAACAGCCGTGTTACTAATTTAACAACTGCAATGATTCACTTAACAAATGTGGCAAGAAAAGTTGTAAAATGGAGCAAACCCACTTAAGAAATTTCTCACTTAACAACATAAATTTTGGGCTCAACTGTCATAAGTTGAGGACTTATTTCCTGAAAACTAACAACAGGCCAAATAGACATATATTTAGCATATTTTGGGCTTATTGTGAATGCCAATTTGGTGCAGTGCTTTAAGTCATCAATTGTGAGGCCATGCCTTCTAGTCCTGCCATGGGCACAAAACTGGCTGGGTGACCTTGGGTCAGTCATTCTCTCTCAGCTCCAAGAAGGAAGCAATGGCAAATCATTTCGGAAAAACCTTGCCAAGAAAATTGCAGAAAACTGCCCAGGTGCTCTCCGAGAATCAAGCGCAATTGAAAAAGAAAATTCTGGGCATACACTTGTCTGATCACCATCATATAGATTTCCATCTTATAACCTAATAGACCTCAACATTGCTGCATTAAGTTTTAGCAAATAATATTAATGAGTGAATTTATAAAAATTAGCAGACAGCTCTGCATTTCAAGGCAGTTAAGATCAGCTATTGGTTAGTTGTATTGCAGGAAATTAAATGTTTCTCACTTCAGTTGGCTTTCCACACCTCCTGCCATGTTTAGTAGGAGAGTATCATGATCCAACATAAATATACAGTACTGAGACCATTAATATATAGCAGAAAAGCATTCTGGCACATCTAATGACAACTAAATCAACATCATTTGATAAAAAATGATTTCTGAACTGTTAAACCACAGGGCTCCATTTTCATTTTGAGGAAATGTACTTTTCACAACTACACCCAAATCAAATGTCACATTAGGATCTTAATCAGTTCTTAATAGATGATACTACTTGTGATATGCAAAGATTGTTTGAATGCTTAGAGCAGGGGTGTCCAACCTTGGACTTCAACTCCCAGAATTCCTCAGCCAGGAATTCTGGGAGTTGAAGTCCACAAGTCTTAAAATTGCCAAGGTTGGACACCCCTGGCTTAGAGCATGAAAAGAACATAAATGGGAGTGAGGGAGCCAACAGCATCATTTCCCTTAAAATGATCCAATGGTCTTTGGTTGATTAATAAATTATAACATTATCAATGGTATAATGCTGTCTTTGTTACCAAAGATACCCCTCCAAAATTATTATATAAAAATTACGTAGTTATTTGTATTTCCCAGTTTCTACTTTATGTTTTTATATAATATATATCAGCACACCCTCTAAGGCTCCACCTAGATTCTCTTCAGTAAAGAACTTTAACTATTAGGTTGCCTAGGCAAACTTTACCGAGGAATTTCCTGTGTAACACCTGGGATTTTAGAAGGTGAGCTCTTTCAAGAAGCAAAAACATCTTTTTATCTGAATTTTAAAAATAATATTTTATGGGAAAATCACAGTTGGGTTTTTTTAAACATCAGTTGTTGAAATTGCACCATTGTTCTATCCATGTTTCTAAACTCTGAATTATAAATTACAAATGCAGATTTTTTTCCCCCATTACATACTCCTAATGCCCTCTTTTATCCCACTGGAAAAAAAGACCAGATGGAAGTTTATATTAAAATTGCTACATACTTTGCCATGTATGAAATGTTTATTTGGATGCATTTCATTAGCCTCACCCAAGTAAAACATTATCAGAAATACTTCTTCCTCACCTGTACATTTTTTCATGCCTGTTTCATTCCTGTCTCATTATGCTCCTTTCTTACTGGAGTGTTTGCAAAATGAAAGATGCTATTTTTGAATGTTTTACGCAGAGGGCTGGCAAAATATTTAACATTCAAAAGCTAGCTATACTCGCAAAGCAGCAAATTACCCTTTTATCTCAAAGCTCTCCTTAAAGCTAAGCAAATTCAGTTCAAACCAAAGACAAACAAGTGGTTACCTAATCAAAAAGGGCAGAGTCCACATTTAAACCAACGAAAAGGGCAATCTTGAATCACAGTTGTTATTCCAAACACTGGCTTTCCATGGGAACCAAGGTGTTACAGTCATAAAACAAAAAGGAGGGAAAGAGGAAAGCAAGGTGGGCAATTATATCAGGTAAAGCCTCTTAATATGTTTGGCTCAGGAATAAATTACTGCATTTCCTCAGCCAGCTATTATTTCTTAAAAGCATCCCTATTTGGTGAAATAGGAGCATGTGGCATTCCAATTAAAAGCAATCCTGAATTACGCTCCGAAATACATTCACCACAACTTCAATTACATAGCACCCAGGAGTAGCAATGTATTCACAGCTACTGCCCTTGGGGTAGCCACAGGTCAAGAATGCACAAACAGAAATGGTGAAAGGTGCACCACATCTCAAAAACCATGTGGCTTCTCCCATTTGGGAGAGAAATAATTAATACTGGGTTCTGAATGAGTGATATATGTAGCTTTAAGAATGCAATTTGCTATTACTCCCTGCAGGGAAGCACCAAGTGGCAATGGCTCTTACTATTGAAATAGATGGGGAAAAAATCCTACAGGCAAAAAAGCATTTGAATTTAAAAGTTTAAATCTCTAATCCCCACTCTTACTGTGGTTTATGCTTAGCTCAAAACACTGCTTGGAGAAATTAAAGGCTGCTTAATGTCTGCACTGTGCAGAGGTGTAATAAATTTAGCTCCCATTTGTGGTTTTGTCCAACACACTGATACAGAATATATATGAGTGTGTAGCTACTTGTTTCACCCACAAGGCAGAGAAAATCTTCCCCTCCCAGCAACCCTGTAAGTACCAAGGCACTACAGGTTCTCCTTGCTTATCTTGTATAAGGGACAGTTTGCAGTTAGAACAGTGGTGAAAAAGGAACTTTGTGACCAAGCCTCACACTAACAATCTTTGCAATCTTGCAAAGCAAAGTTGAAGGAAGCTCAAAAACACAGTTAATAATTTCACTCAGCAACCACTTCACTTAATAGTGGAGTTGCCGGTCCCAATTCTGGCTACCTGCAGTAATTGGCCCCCAATTATCAGCAGTTGGTCCAAATTTCTTGATGAACAAGATTCCTGATATAAGGTGAACAAAGCACCCGCATCAAGCCAGCCTATGGGTTGTTCTCTTTTCCTAAGTATATTGTTACAGTGGAGCGGGACAAAGATCAGATTCCAGCCATTTTCAACCACAGAAACTCACTAGGAGAACTAATAAACAAACCAGCTTTCTCTCCATCATGGTTTAACTGGTAAGGGTACCCCTTAAACTCTCAACTGGCTTAACCAGAAGCTTTATCAGGGCTGAGAACTTGGCAACTTTAAGACTTGTGGACTTTGACTCCCAACAGTGTAAGTTGAAGTCCGCAAGTCTTAAAAGTTGCCAAGTTTGGAGGCTTAAAGGGGGGGGGGGAATGCTGGGAAAAAAAGCACCCGGCAACCATTTGCTGAGGAAAAAAATGGGGGGGGGGTTGCTGAAGCCCCCAAAGGAGTTGAAAGTCAAATATGCCGACTGCAGTTCTGCTTAATTACACCCAGTCCAACCTGACACTCGCAGAAGATGCCAACCTGGCCAACAGGGGAGGATGGGAGCTGGAATCCAAGCTTTGGGGGGGGGGGGAGTTGGGAAAAGCAATGTGTTTCTTGGGGAGGGGGGTTCTGATCATTCCTTTATTTGAAACAATTAAATGAAAAGAAAATTAAGATAGTTAAGTTTGCGGAGAAATAAATCCAGCCAAGAACAAGGGGGGGTTGGACTAGATGACTTACAAGGTCCCTTCCAACTGATCTGAATCTGAAAGACTAAGAAGTCGCGAGGGGAGGAGGGGGGAAGCGGGGAGGGGGGCGCCACCTGCTGGGAAGGGGCGTGGTCGGCGGCCGGTCTCCCTGCCCCGCGCATGCGCCGCTCCCTCTCCCCCCCCGCGCGCGCGTCCAGCTACCTGAAGGGAAGCCTCCTCACCTGAGGGGGGAGGGGCGCCGCCTCAGGGCGCGCGGCGGGGCTGCTGCTGTCCTTCCTTCTCCTCGTCGCCCCGCCGCCCGCCTCTTCGCTCGCCCAGCCAGCCGGCCCAAGCAAGCCCCGCTCGCTCCGGCGCGGGCAACGTGGCCACTGCCGCCGCCGGTGCTAGCGAGTTTCCGGGCAGCGGGAAAAGGATCCGAGCGCGTCGAAAGGAGCCGAGGGGCGGAGAAAAGGGGGAGGGGCCGCTGCGCCGCGCCTAAAGTGGCCCTGGTGGGCGGGGCGGGGGAGTGGGTGGGGCCCTCCTGACCCCGCCCCCTCACCTTCGCCCCCCCTCCTCTTGTATTCTGCCTTTTTCTTTTTCTTTCTCCTTCCTTCTATTATTTCTTTCCTTCCTTTCCTTTTCCTTTCTTCTATTTCTTCCTTCTCTCTCTCTTTCCTTTTTTTTTTTTAAACAAGTTTTATTAATTTTTCACAACAAACACAAACAAATAAAACATAGGACATAACATAAAAACATCATCATTCTTCATAAATTTACAAGCAGTGTATCCGTTGGTTTACCACTCCTTTTTGTGCATCCATTTCATAGTCATCATAATAATTATGTTGCATAATAACTCATATCATCAATCAACAACCATACATCCCAATATCATTATTGAACAATCATTTGACTGTAATTTAACTAATTCATACTTAAGTGAGATAACTATAGTTTAATTTATTTTATAACATCATAAAATCATACCAAATCTATCTTAATAAAATATTATCAAAACCAAAAAGAAAAAAAATGCATATTCATTATATCCTAGATTTCTAAATATTCTATTATTATATTGTGTTATCTAACCACTGATAAAAAATATCCCAAACTTCATAAAATTGTTTATCTTCTTGTTCTCTAATTTCAAATGTCAATCTACTCGTTTCAGCACATTCCAATATTTTCTTAATGATTTCTTCCTCTAATGGTATTCTCTCACTTTCCCAATTTTTAGCAAATACAATCCTAGCCGCTGTTAATACATTTACAATCAAATATTTTAAATTTTTATTATATATATCAGGTAAGATTCCCAATAAAATAATCTCTGGTTTTAAGTCTATATGTTTCTTTGTCATTTTTTCCAGCCATATGCGAATTCTAGTCCTGTATTTCCAAGTCCACCACATATGGTAATATGAATCAGGAATCTGATGACATTTCCAGCATTTTTCAGATTTGTTCTTAAACATTCTTGCAATTCTTGTCAGGGGGAAAGTGCCACCTATACATCTTATACAAATTTTCTTTATATGCTGTTGACATTGTCATTTTATAATTTTGAGACCACAACTT
Organism: Hydrophis major; assembly: GCA_033807585.1. Lineage (NCBI taxonomy): Eukaryota > Metazoa > Chordata > Lepidosauria > Squamata > Elapidae > Hydrophis > Hydrophis major. The sequence continues at coordinate 5,944,633 of CM066335.1, read as the reverse complement.
TTGCCATTTCTCTAAATCAATCCCATATCCAAAATTCTTCCCCCTTTTTATTCTTTCTATTTTTTTCTTCCCTCTTTCTTTCCTTTTTCTTCCTTCTTTCTATTTCTTCCTTCCCTCTTTCTGTCCTTTTTCTTCCTTCTTTCTATTTCTTCCTTCTTTCTATTTCTTCCTTCCCTCTTCCTTCCCTTTTCTTCCTTCTTTCTATTTCTTCCTTCCCTTCCTTTCCTTTTTCTTCCTTCTTTCTATTTCTTTTTTCCCTTTCTTTCCTTTTTCTTCCTTCTTTCTATTTCTTCCTTCCCTTTTTCTGTCCTTTTTTCCTTCTTTCTATTTCTTCCTTCCCTTTTTCTTCCTTCTTTCTACTTCTTCCTTCCCTCTTCCTTCCCTCTTTCTTCTTTCTATTTCTTCCTTCCCTCTTTCTGTCCTTTTTTCCTTCTTTCTATTTCTGCCTTCCCTCTTTCTGTCCTTTTTCTTCCTTCTTTCTTTTTCTTCCTGCCTTTCTTTCCTTTTTCTTCTTTCTTTCTATTTCTTCCTTACCTTTTTCTTTCCTTGTTCTTCCTTCTCTCTACTTCTTCCTCCCCTCTTTCTGTCCTTTTTCTTCCTTCTTTCTATTTCTTCCTTCTCTCTTTGTCCTTTTTCTTCCTTCCCTTCCTTTCCTTTTTCTTCCTTCACTCTTCCTTTTCCTGAAACATTTTTCTAAAACACTTGTTGTATGACAGCTCCACATTCTTCAGCATCTCACAGATCCCATTTCCTGGCTGACATCCTGTTGTATTTATTTATAACATTGATAGGCCGTCCATCTCACTGGCGAGCCACTCTCCTACAAACCACCATTAGGACTCCCTGTGACTTTCCATATGGATTCACTTTTGGCCCATTGGGTTAGGATATGATTCAATGTACTGTGGAAATTCAGAAAAGGAGTCCATTTAATAATCAGAATGCCATACGTGGATGCCTATAAGTCTATAAAGTAAATTTGCCTAGGTCACTAAATGAACTGTTGGTCCCAGTTGTGGTGGTAAGTCAACCTGTCATTATCTTTAGAGGAAATGGTCATTCTACCCAAATGCAGACATGAGAGGCTAGAAGGAAGGACGGAGGCACCAGTAATAAGGAATGCAAGTAATAAAACTAGCTACACCAGGAGGACATCGGAGTATCTCCCCTAGAAAAAGGCATGGGCTTGATCGATGGATCCCACATATTTTTCCAGATTCCTCTGCTTCAGGGCTCCCCACTGGATCTACTTGCCCCGAAGGGCCTCTGGTTGAGCATGACATGGTCTGATGCTCATCCCTGGTCCTTGGTAAAGGCAGCCCTCCCTATGTGCTTCCCACCTGTTGGCATAAGCCACGACAAGTGGGTGGGCATCTGTCCTGCTCCTTTGTCTCCTGGTATTACTGCAGGCACTTTCCCAGCCCCCTGTCCCAATCCACAGCCATGGATTGGGAGGTCTCCCACTTTCTGGCTGCAGTAGTTGGGGCTCACCACTGTGCTGTCCAGACAATTTATAGTTAATTGGGATAGTTAATTAGGAATTGGGAGCTGTCCCCTTAAGGGAATGCATCATAGTAAATGTAGTTAAGGTACCATGGGAAATGTAGTCCATATCGTGGCCACATCTGTAATCCTGATTGGTTACTGAATTGACCCTTGGTGGGTTGGGGGAGGTCCCTTCAGTCTTGCCTGAACCCAGCATCCGGCTGCTGCTTCACCCTCTTACTCCACCATTATCGGAATGAAAGGAGAACTATCCTTTTACACCATAAAGTGCAGCAATGCAGAGAATTGGACATGGAGATTAATCTCGATGTAACTGAGTTATCTTGAGGATGCCTGATGAACCAATAGAAAGACTTTGTATGGATGCCTTTGTGGAGTTTAATCTGTCTGCTTTATAATCAGATACTGGTTGTAAGGTCCAGAACACCCACTGTGCTCAAAACCCACCTCTACTTTTATTGCCAATCCATGTTGGACAGGGAGATCTTCTGCGGTAGGCTCTCCAATAGAACTCCAAGGAAAAGCGACAAAGGGACTGCTTCCCTGGGAGTAAAAGAGTGGTAGGTGGAGAAGAACAGATGAACTGGTCGTCTCTCCTTCTGGGCCTTCCCTTGAGACAAATTACAATTGTGGGAACTGACAACCGAACCTTTGGAGAGGACGACTGAAATCCTTTCTTCATTTTTGTTCCATTTCAGGGTTGATTTCGGTGCCATTCGAACAACAGAATGACCGAGATGGAAGGGACCTCGGAGGTCCTCTGGTCCAGGGGTCTCCAACCTCGGCCACTTTATTAAGACTTGTGGGCTTCAATTCCCAGAATTCCTCATCGTCCTCTTGGCCACTTGGGATGGTCTTCTATAGCAAAGAGATTGCATGTCCAGCATGAGAAACTAAATCCAGCTGGGTGAGTTGCCATAAGGAACAGAAGAGAACATGAGGGGGAAAAAGACACTACAGGTAGCTCCATCTTACTTGGATCCTACCTGATGATGTATTATCAAATTTTTATTTTATTGATTTAATTTGATTTGTCAATTGTTTACAAGATACAGATATAAGAATAAACATAGTTTAGAATACATGAGACATATACTTATAAGAAAAATAAAAAGAAACAATAGGACAGGGACAGTAGACACATTGGTGCGCTTATGCACGCCCCCTACAGGCCTCTTAGGAAAGGGGTGAGGACAGTCTAAGATTAAAGTTTTTGGGGTTTGAGGAAAAAACCACAGAGTCAGGCAGAGTATTCCAGACATTGACCACTCAGTTGCTGAAGTCGTATTTCCTGCAATCAAGTTTGGTGCAGTTAACCTTGAGTTTGTATCTATCGTGTGCTCTTGTATTGTTATGGTTGAAGCTGAAGTATTCATTGGCAGGTAGGACATTGCAATGTATGATTTTATATACTATACTTAGATCGGACTGAAGGTGGCGTAGTGCTAGGTTTTCTAGGTCTAGAATTTCAAGTCTGGTGGCATAAGACATTCTGCAACGAGTAGAGAAGTGGAGAACTCTTCTTGTGAAATATTTCTGGACTTTCTCAGCTGTGTTAATATCAGATACGTAATGTGGGTTCCAGACTGATGAGCTTCTATTCGAGTATTGATCTAGCAAATGTTTTGTATGCTCTAGTTAGTAGTGTAATATTACCAGAGAAAAAGCTATGTAAGATTAGATTAACAACTCTTAATGCCTTTTTGACTATGTAGTTACAGTGGGCTCTAGCACTTAGATCGTTAGAGATAAGTACTCCAAGGTCCTTGACAGAGCTTGGATCATCAACAAGGTCTTGACTATTCAGCCTGTATTTTATTTTCTGATTTTTTTTGCCAATATGTAAGACAAAGCATTTATTTGTTGAGATTTGAAGTTGCCATTTGTTTGTCCATTCTGATACATAGTCAAAGTCTTTTTGAAGGGTAGCAGTATTGTCTGTGGTGTTGAATATCTTTACATCGTCAATGAAGAGAACGCAGTTGCTCTTAATATGATCACAGAGGTCATTTATGTAGAGTATGAAGAGAGTTATTATTAAATTAAATTAAATTATTATTAAATTTAATTATTATTAGATTAGTGTTGACTGTTGCCAAGCAGAGAGAGAGAGAGAACTTTTTCCTCATGACAATCTGTCCCTCAGCTGCTCTTTCAAATCTTCCCACATTGCCCACTCGCCACACCACTGCACTGGGGCGTAGGAAACTCTCTGCTGTTGACCCTCCTCTTCGGCTTCCTTCCAGTCTCCTGAGCAGGGGCTCCAACCTTGGCCACTTTAAGACTTGGCAACCAGCAAAGCTGGCTGAGGCATTCTGGGATTTGAAGTCCACAAGTCTTAAAGTGGCCAGGGTTGGAGACCCCTGCTTTAGGCCAACTCCCTCTTCCCCCAAGCATTTCTTGTGGACAAAACTTCTATTTTGCATCATAGCCAATGCCAAAGGGGACTTCAAAGTCCAAGCTTTGCTCCTTACAAATGGCTTACCTTTGCATCTGCTTTCCCCTGGTTTAACGGCACTTCAGCGCTCACCATAGCAGAGTCATCCCCTGCCAGTGACCGATGGAATGCAATGACAAATGGAGCGTGGAACATAGATATGAGCACGTGTGCCAGTCTGTCCCATCCATGCCATTATTGGATATCCTGCATTGATTTAACTAGAGCTGGAAGGGAAAATGGAAAGTTATGTGTTTATATGTTTTCTGTCTAGTCCAGGGATGTCCAACCTTGGCAACTTTAAGACGTGTGGACTTCAACTCCCAGAATTCCTCAGCCAGCTGGCTGAGGAATTCTGGGAATTGAAGTCCACACGTCTTAAAGTTGCCAAGGTTGGACACCCCTGGTCTAATCCCATCAGTATTAGGCCATGCTTAGGTAATCCTTCAAATGAATTATCTGGGCAATACAGATTTCTAACAGATGCCCTTAAGAAATGAGGTACAGATGGCCTTTGACTTACAGCAGTTCACTTAGTGACTGTTCCAAGTTATAACACTGAAAAAAGTGACTTATGACCATTTTTCACAACATCGCAGCATCCACATGGTATGTAATCAAAGTTCAGACCCTTGGCAACTGACTCATATTTATGACGGTTGCTTTGTCCCAGCATCATATGGTCACCTTTTGTGACCTTCTGGCAAGAAAAGTCCATGGGGAAGACGGATTCACTTAACAACCATCTTACTAACTTAATAACTGCAGTAATTCGCTTAACATTTGTAGCAAGGAAGGTTGTAAAATGGAGCAAAATTCACTTTCAGATGTCTCGCTTAACAACAGAAATGTTGGGCTCCGTTGTGGTTGAAAGTCGACGATTATCTGTAGTACTATTGATAACTTGAAAACTGGGAGATAGCATGAATGGATTTTTACTTAGGTGTTCGTGGCCAACAGAGATCTAAAGAGAGAAGGATCGCATGGACTGGGTAAATATTTGTATGAAATAACTGTGTGTGAGAGCTATAACAGAGTGGAATTTTGAAAAGCACTGAATCCAGATGGATTTTATGAGCATTTCCTAATGAAATGTTAATCTATTTCTCAGACTATTTGCTCAAACGTTATAAAGTTCCTGCTTTTTGCCACACCTTGTTCTGAGTCATTCAGGTGTGTCAGTAAACTATTTTGGGACACTTTCAGTTTGCATGTACTATATCAGGTATTCAAATAAAGAATTGTGCTTTGTAGCCTGTTGCATTTTATCTCACCAGTTGGAAAGGAGCAGATATTTTCGTGGGATGAACAGGAGTGCAAATCATTCTAGCTGATCATTTTCTTCTTACAAGCAATTTTGTCTCGAAGAAAATTATGTTTATTCATTTAAATTAAAAATAGTCCAATGTTCTTCTTGATGGCCGCACACTGTTATTTTCTACCACAGTCACAGAGATAACAATTACAATTGCAACCTTATCTTGGGAAGGGCTAAACTGAATCTGCCCTCCCAAGCTACTCCCCAAATGTATTGATTATCATCAACCCAACTAGTCTAATTAATTAATAACCTTTTGATCTAATAATAACTTGAAAATTAATTGGGCTTTCTTTTGATAGGTAACTAGGATCCCATACTATAAGATACTATACATTATCCTCATGCTGGTATTTATATTTTCCTAAATGGGAAAATATCTCATCTAAGAATAATATCTCCATGAGACCCAAGAAACCACCGTTCCTTGCCCAGTGCTGCAGGATCAACTTCAGGAAGCAAAGTAGAACATAGAACATGGACTAACAGGGCTGGAAGGGACCTTGGAGATCTTCTAGTCCAACCCTCCCAGCTCAAGCAAGAGACCTCTGCCATTCCAGACAAGAGGCCGTCTAATCTCATCTTAAAAACCTCCAAGGATGGAGAACTACATATTCTAGAGGCAAACTATTCCTATTAACCAATTAACAATTTGCTAATTGTTCTCGCAGTCAGGAAATTTCTCCTTAGTTCCACGTTGGATCTCCCTCTGATAAGCTTCCATCCCTTACTTCCTGTCCTGCCCTCAGGGGCTCTGGAGAATAGTTCCATCCCTTCTTACCTGGGACAAGTAAGTTCCACCCTACAGTAAAAGAGGAGGGCTGAGGCTTGGTCTTAGCAGAGGAAGGGGAGTATAGTGGACATGGAGGTCAAAACTCCTTTCCAGCTGTCATTGAAACGGGTTCAGGGTTATCTAAGAAATTGTGGCAAGGCTAGCCTGAGTTGGTGCTATGTGGTGTCAACGGGAAAACATCTCCTAAAACGGAATAGAAATTATGACTGTATTACATTCATGTAGTGCTATTTGGGCCTCTGCGGTTACTGCTTAAAAGTACAGTATTTTAAAGCAATAATGTACTACAGGTAGTCCTCAAATGCACAACAGTTGGGTTTTTTTTTTTACAAAACTTTTTGGAACAAAAAGAAAAAACATTTAAAAACATTGAATGTGGTGTCATCATCCTGACATATCTAGTTGTCTTACATAGGTATTTCGGATAATAAGTAATACATATTTACATCTTATATACATCAATATCAACAATTCTATATATTCCTAGTCTATCATCTTTATATCCTTATCTTATTTTAATTTTATGTCCTTCCTTTTTCCCAACCAGAGGTAAAACTTTTCCCATACTTGGTAATATTCAGATTCATCTTTATTTTTTAGTTCCAATGTTAATTTGTCCATTTCTGCCCATGTCCATATCTTTTTAATTATCTCTATTTCATCTGGAATTTCATGAGGAAATGTACAACGGTTTTGTTTAATGACTGTTCAAAGTTACAATGGCATTGAGAAGAGTCACATGACCATTTTTCACACTTGCGATCTTTGTGGCATCCTGTGGTCACGGGATCAAAATTAAGATGGCCGTAAGTCGAGGACCACCTGTATTGGTTTAAAACGAAGGAGACAAGAAGTGAACAAAGGACAACCAACTAAATAATAATTCAACACAATATGCTTCGTTTATGTGATAATTATTTCCTTCTGTCTCACATCCAATTACAATTTAAAAGCATAATTTTCTGGGAATTGCAATCAATGCTCTCAGAGGCCACATCCCATTCTGGAGCCTCAGGTTGTGCAATTTTGATCTATGGTAAGTTTAAATAATCATCCTTCTCCATGCCAATCTAAGAAGGAGAAGCTTCTTGCGTAATAAAAGCTAAGTAGCAACGATGTACACATTTCATGACTTTCTAAAAGTATTTGGCAAGCATTATTGAACCTCCTCCCTGCATTTTACGAGCATAATTGTGCCCCAAATTCCTGCAATTAAGGAAGACATTTGTAAGGTGAGTTTTGTCCCATTTTATGACTTTTCTTGCCAGAGTTGGTAAGTTCATCACTGCAGTTAATAAGTTAGTAACCCTGTTGTTAAGTGGATCGGTTCCCCACTGACTTTGCTTCGCAAAAGGAGATCATGTGACCTTGGGACACAGCAACGGTCATAAACGTGAGTCGGTTGCCAAGCATCTGAATTTTGGTCACGTAACTGTGGGGGATGGTGCGAATGTCATAAGTGTGAAACCTGGTCATGTCATTTTTTTCAGTGCCATTGTAACTTTATGATAGTCACTAAATGAAGAAGTCACTAAATGAAGAAGACTACCTGTATCTGATTCTGAGATATAAGTTGGACAGCATCCTCAGGGACGCTATTCTGAATTTCAGAGTTTGAGGAATCTGTCAGAAGGGAAGATAGGAAATGTTTTATTTACTGTGGGTTTTGCCAATCACAGGAACAACCGCATTTTTAAAAAAATCTACAGCGCCTTCATTTTTATTTTGAAATGAATTTAACCAAGTACTTACTCACATTTGTTTGTTTTTTTAACTGAATAAATAATTTCCTCTCCAGGAGGGAGGATAAATCTGTCAACTAGAACAACAATACAATATCTAATCCAAGGTTTATTCAACACAAAGATATTGCAGTTTATAGTTACTCTTTTATGGCTGGAGACCTGCTATTTCCTGTGTATAATTGAGGGAAGAAATAATCTTTGCTGCTAAACATCTGGTAGAAACCCTATCATTAAGGCCTTCAAAGGGTCTATGCTAGATGCCTCGACTCTTAACTTCCATAAAATCTGGAGGGCAGAGACAAACATAATTGCTTTGCGGTTTTGAAAAGCACTGCTAGGAGGAGGAAGAAAATGGATTTATGAGGTGTTCCTTACGAAGGGCTTGTCATGAAAAAAACGCAAAAAGTTTTAGGCTTGGGAAAGGCATCTTCAGGATGTGAATTCACAAGCAGTTCAAAGTTACCTCTCGTCTTATGCCACAAGCTGAAAAGGTTGCTTCGTGAAATGGAGGAAGTCTACCAGAGGGGCAGATCCAGTCCTTGGAGGAGGAAGACGGTCAAAGAGAAGCAGGCTTTTCATTACTGTTACCTGTAGCGATTTTCTTCCACCTGTGGTTCTCCAGGTATGTTGGCACTGCAGCTTGCGGTATTTCAACCCAGGTGATCATAGGGCAGGACTGACCAGGAATTCTAGAAGTTGGATTCCTGGCACAAAGTCTTGAAGAAAATGCAGGCAGTCCTCAACTCACAACAGTTCACTTAGTGACCATTCAAAGTTAAAACGGCATCGAAAAAGATGACTTACGGCCATTCCTCACAGTTACAACTTTGTAGCCTCCCCATGGTCATGTGATTTACATTTGGATGCTTGAGAACTGACTCATACCTATGACTGCTTATCAACTGCAGTGATTCACTGAGCAATTGTGGCAAGAAAGGTCGTACAATGGGGCAAAACTCACTTGACAAATGTCTCACTTAGCATCCTAAATTCTGGGCTCAGTTGTGGTCGTAAGTTAAGGACTGTCTGTACTTTAAAGCAGGGGTCTCCAACCTTGGCCACTTTAAGACTTGTGGACTTCAACTCCCAGAGTTCCTCAGCCAGCTTTGACTCACTTGGCTGAATTCCTGGCAGAGAAGAGCAACTAAGATGATCAAAGGCCTGGAGACTAAAACATAGGAAGAACGGTTGCAGGATTGGGGTTTGGCCAGCCTGGAGAAAATAAGAATTAGGGGTGATAACTGCATTCCAGTATTTGAGGGACTGCCGCAAAGAAGAGAGGGTTCAACCTATTTTCCAAAGCCCCGGTTAAGTATAGTATATTAAATCATACATTGTATGATTTTATATATTAGACTATTATCTAAGTATAGTATATAAAATCATACATTGCAATGTCCTACCTGTCAATGAATACTTCAGCTTCAACCATAACAACACAAGAGCAAACAATACCGTGTTTCTCACAAAATAAGGCCGGGCCTTATTTTTTTTTGACCCCCGAAAAAAACGCCTAGGCTGTCTTTTTGGGGGTGACTTAATTCCCCCCTTCCATCCTCGGGCAGGGGGGCAGCGACGGCTTGGATGTTGACCTCAGCGTTGGTGGGGCACTTCGTATTGGGAGACCTTTCACCACCATTGATATCCCTTCTCCCCGTACTGACGCAGTGTTTAGAGCAACTCCGCGGCATTTGCCGCAGCCATGTGTGGCCAGCCAGGACTCCTCCTTGCAACCAGAACCTGGCGGAGACACTCGACTTCAGGCGCTCCTGTTGCCATCTTCCTTTCACCTTTGAAGGTAAAGCCAATTCTTTTAAAAACGACGCCCTACTACCGGTACGACAAAGCCTCCCCTGCCCGAGAGGGCAGCCCAACCCCACGTGGAGAGGCGAATTTCCTGGGGCTGCAGCACAGGATCGGCCCAGCCCGGGAGAAGCGCCCAGCCACCATCCCTGCCTGGCGCCGGGCAGAGTGCGAAGAGCTTTGCCTGGGGCACCAGCACAGCTGACAGGTGGGCCCTCCTGCCCAGAGGTGGAGCGCTCCCAAGGCAGCGATCACCTCCCCACCGAGCCCTCCACTCATCCCTCCAGGCAGGAATGGCAGCTGGGCACTTCTCCCGGGCTGGGCTGATCCTCCCGATACGAAGTGCCCCACCAACGCCGAAGTCAACGCAGGCAGCCTCATATCCGGGTATGCAACAAAAGTACTTCCCACCCGCCATTCCCCCCCCATTTTGCATGTTTAATAAAGGGGGAAGGGCTTAATATAGGCCTTAATTTGGGGGGAAGGGCTAATTTGATTTTATGCCTATAAAACATGCTGGAACTTCCCATTGAGGGAGGCCGTATTGTTGGAGAAACACGGTAGATACAAACTCAAGGTTAACTGCACCAAACTTGATTGCAGGAAATACGACTTCAGCAACAGAGGGGTCAATGTCTGGAATACTCTTCCTGACTCTGGTTTCTTCCCCAAACCCCAAAAACTTTAACCTTAGACTGTCCACTAATGACCTCACCCCTTTCCTAAGAGGTCTGTAGGAGGCGTGCATAAGCGCCCCAACATGCCTACCGTCCCTGTCCTATTGTTTCTTTTATTTTTCTCATATGTATCCATTTCATGTATTCATAACTATGTATATACTTATACCTATTATCTTGTAAGCGATTGACAAATCAACTAAATAAATAATACTGTCTACTATTGACCTCACCCCTTTCCTGAGAGGTCTGTAGGAGGCGTGCATAAGTGCACCAACGTGCCTACCGTCCCTGTCCTATTGTTTCTTTTTATTTTTCTCATATGTATCCATTTCATGTATTCATAACTATGTATATACTTATACCTATTATCTTGTAAGCGATTGACAAATCAACTAAATAAATAATACTGTCCACTAATGACCTCACCCCTTTCCTAAGAGGTCTGTAGGAGGCGTGCATAAGCGCCCCAACATGCCTACCGTCCCTGTCCTATTGTTTCTTTTATTTTTCTCATATGTATCCATTTCATGTATTCATAACTATGTATATACTTATACCTATTATCTTGTAAGCGATTGACAAATCAACTAAATAAATAATACTGTCCACTAATGACCTCACCCCTTTCCTAAGAGGTCTGTAGGAGGCGTGCATAAGTGCACCAACGTGCCTACCGTCCCTGTCCTATTGTTTCTTTTTATTTTTCTCATATGTATCCATTTCATGTATTCAAAACTGTATATACTTATACCTATTATCTTGTAAGCGATTGACAAATCAAATAAAAATAAAGAAGGCAGGACAAGAAAACAATGGATGACAACTGATCAAGGAGAGAAGTAACCTGGAATTCAGGAGAAATTTCCTGACAGCGAGGACAATTAACCAGTGGAACTACTTGCCACGAGAAGTTGAGGGGGCTCCATCACTGGAGGTTTTGAAGAAGAGACTGGACAGCCGCTTATCTGAAATGGCATAGGGCCTCCTGCTAGATCAGGGGGTTGGACTAGAAGACCTTCAGGGTCCCTTCCAGCTCTATTCTGATAGATTGGTTGATTGAATTTCACCCTCCCGGCCTCTCTGCCACTTTCACCTCCTCTCACAAGTGTTCTCGTTCTTTTAAGGATGATGTTGCTGTTTTTCATTGAGACAGATTCCGTTCCTACTATCCTCTGCCTTTCCGGGCCTTGAGGAAGGCCTCCCTCCTATTGCTTTCATATAAAATGATTTACTATTCTGAATATCTGCTTCAGTGGAAGTCCACTTCAAATTCTCAGTCGGAGGGGATATTTCTGCTAATTGTGCCAGACTTCCAGAGTGAAGTTCCTAATTTACAAGAAAAGCAGCGGAGAACTTGGGCGCCCTCTGATGGAGCATCATGGCCTCTGCAGGTTCATAGAATTAATAGAAGGAATGGAATGGAATAGAATAGAAGGGAATGGAATAGAATAGAATAGAATAGAATAGAATAGAATAGAATAGAATAGAATAGAATAGAATAGGAGGGAATGGAATGGAATGGAATGGAATGGAATAGAATAGAATAGAATAGAATAGAATGGAATAGAATAGAATAGAATAGGAGGGAATGGAATGGAATGGAATGGAATAGGAGGGAATAGAATAGAATAGAATAGAATAGAATAGAATGGAATGGAATGGAATGGAATGGAATGGAATGGAATAGAATAGAATTCTGTATTGGCCAAATGTGATTGGACGCACAAGGAATTTGTCTTGGTGCAAATGCTCTCAGCATACATAAAAGAAAAGATACATTCATTAGAGTCAAGAGTCATCAAGTACAACACTTAATAATATTCATAAGGTAAAATAAGCAATCAAATCGTATGAGGAAACAGTCCATAAAAATCGTAAGGATACAAGTGACAAAGTTACAGACCTACAGTCACAAGTGGGAGGGGATGGGCGATAAGGAGTGATGAGAAGGTGAATAGTAATAGTAATGCAGACTTTGTAAATAGTTGGACAGTGTTGTGGGAATTGTTTAGCAGAGTGATGGCATTTGGGGAAAAACTGTCCTTGTGTGGAGTTGTTCTGGTGTGCAGGGCTCTATAGTGTCATTTTGAGGGAAGGAGTTGAAACAATTTATGTCTGTAAATGATCTGTAAATATCAATTTATGATCTGTAAATATTTTCCCAGCCCTCTTTTTGACTCATGCAGGATTCAGGTCCTTGATGGAAGGCAGGTGGGTAGCCATTGTTTTTTCTGCAGTCCTAATTACTCTCTGAAGTCTGTGCCTGTCCTGTTGGGTTGCAGAACCAAACCAGACCGTTGTAGAGGTATATAATGTTCATAGGCTGCCAGCGAAATCAATTCAACACCCAACAGCCTTGTGTTGGGCCTTCTGGATGTATGCATTATTGACCCTGTGTTACAGGGCTCCCCAAACTTGGCAACTTTAAGACTTGTGGACTTCAAATCCCAGAATTCTCCAGCCAGCAGAGCTGGCTGAGAAATTCTGAAAGTTGAAGTCCACAAGTCTTAAAGTTGCCAAGTTTTGAGACCTCTGCTATATTAGCAGCAGTGTAGAGAACGTCCTCAACTTACAGCCACAACGGAGCCCAAAATTTCTGTTACTAAATGAGACATTTGTTAATTTGAAGTTTGCCCCATTTTACAAGTTTTCTTTTCTTTACAAGTTTTAAGTGAATCAATGCAGTGGTTAATTTAGTAACACCGTTGTTAAGTGAATGCGGCTTCCCCACTAACTTTGCTTGTCAGAAGGTCGCAAAAGTGGATTACATGATCCCCTGGGACACTGCGACCATAATAAATATGAACCTGTTGCCAAGCGTCCGAATTTTGATCATGTAAGCATGGAGATGCTGCAATAGTTGTAAGTGTGAAAAATGGTCATAAGTCCCTTTTTTCAGGCAATCACTCAACAAATGGTTGAAGTCAAGAACTACCGATATTAAGATGTCATCTAAAGAATATCTTTTAGTCATAATTAGAGATTTTTCAAGAATAAAATGCTTCTAAATATTCGGGGAGACAATGACAAATAAAAACACTTCCCTTCTTTCAACGCTTCGTTAGAATAAAGCAGTAATTATTGCAAATGCAAACAATCAAAGTGCATATTCTGGCTTTTAGATTACTTGCAGTATCAATTTGTCTTCTATATTTTTGTCCTTTTTAGATCAGGAAATTCTGCTTAGTGAAATCTTAAGCCTAACCTACAGCAGGCTGGACAAAATTTGCCAATAAGGATTTGGAACATCATAGAGTTCCATAGGTGTGCATGCCTATACACCCAAATACACACACACACAAACCCACTTTTCCACAGTGTGCCAGTCGGTTTCCCAATGTTTACCTGGATAGATTTATTTAGTGTGATTGGACACACAAGGAATTTCTCTTAAGTGCAAATGCTCTCAGTGTACATAAAAGAAAAGATACATTCATCAAGAGTCAAGAAGCATAAGGTACAATACTTAATAATAGTCATAGGGTACATTATCAATCAAATCATACTAGGAAACAGTCAATATAAATCGTAAGGATACAAGCAACACAGTTACAGTCCTACAGTCACAAATGGGAGGGGATGGGTGATAAGGAGCGATGAGAAGATTAATAGTAACAGTAGTGCAGACTTTGTAAATAGTTGGACAGTGTTGAGGGAATGATTTGTTTAGCAGAGTGGTGGCTTTCGGGAAAATCTGTCCTTGTGTCTAGTTGTTCTGATGTGCAGTGCTCTATAACATCGTTTTGAGGGGAGGAATTGAAATAGTTTATGTCTGGGATGTGAGGAGTCTGTAAATATTTTCACCACCCTCTTTTTGACTCATGCATATCTAGGTCCTCCATGGAAGGCAGGTTGGTAGTAATTGTTTTTTCTGCAGTCCTAATTACTCTCTGAAGTCTGTGTCTGTCCTGTTGGGTTGCAGAGCCAAACCAGACGGTTATAGAGGTGCAGATGACAGACTCAATCATTCCTCTATGATGATTTCCCAATGTCTGCCCCTGTTTGATCTTCTGTGGTGAAGACGGACCTCCCACTTTGAGGGCAGCTGGGGCCAGTTGGAGACCCTTTTCTCCCACCCGTCCTTTCCCGTGGCTGCCCTCTGTTTACATCTTCCCAATTCTGGGAGAGATGTGAATATCAAACAGGTCTGAAGTCTTTTGATGTGGCAAAAGGGAGGCTATCAGTGTGGTGTTTCCTGGCTCTGGGCTGGCTTACCAGCCCTTCAGATCTTCAAACAAGAGGTGTTGAAGCCAGTGTTCTTTGCACGCCTGTGCAGGGGCGTGTGAGCATGGTTGTGCCTTAGAAACAGGCGCGCGAGAGAAGAAGGGTCTGCTTCCCGGTATCTCTGCAACTCCAGCCTGTTTTGGAATGAGGCCTCCGGGAACTTCCTGTTTGGAAGCCACAAGGGCCATTGGGTCAAAGCCTCCAGGAGACTTGAGGGAAGAAAGGGACAGAGATACGTACGTGGAGAAGTGGGATCAAAACAACTTCTTGCTCATGAATTCCTCGGGATTAAGGGAAGGTGTAAAAAGGAACCAGGGAACATTTTCTCCCCAAAACATTCAGTTTAGAGAAAAAGTCGTAGCCAAAGAACGTTCTTTTGCACAGGAGAAAGGAGCTGAAAAGCAGGTTAGTTGAGTGGGGAGGGAATGGGATGTTGCAGTAATTCTTCCCCTGCCACACCCACCACACCCAACAGAACTGGTAGTAAAAACAAAATTGAATCCCACCACTGATTTGCAGACATTAGCAACAAGCTGTAGAAATTAAAAGGTACACATCTATTTCAGGGACAATTATAAGTTCATTTTTACAAGAGACACAGCAGCTGAATTCATGATTCGAAGATCAATAACATAACCACTGAGCAAGCGAAGTCTTACAAATATTTTTATTGGGTTTTTAATCTTCCTTAGCAAGAGCTATTTAGTTCTAATGCAAGGCTCTCCAAACTGGGCAACTTGACACCCGAGGACTTCAAATCCCCAGCCAGCTGGGAGTTGAAGTCCCCAAGACTTCAAGTTGTCAAGTTTGGAGACCTAATGGTTAGGCTAGAAAGAGGATGACCATGAATTCTAGTCCTGCTTTAGGCACCAAGTTAGCTGTGGGGGACCTTGGGCCAGTCACTGTCTCTCAGCCCGCCGAAAGGAAGCAATGGAAAGTCACTTCTGAATAACCCTGCCAAGGAAGCTGCAGGGACCTGCCTGGAGAGTCTCTGAGAATCAGACTGGATTGAACAAAAGGGGGGAAAAAAAATCTTCCTCAACAAATATATTAGTGTGTCTGCCCAAATGACATCCAGCTCCATTTGCCAGCTTGTAGAGGCAATAATTTTGTCTCAGTTGTGGTAAAAACTCTCCAAGGCAAATATAGTAAGCTTTATAGGGCATCGGGGCCTGAGGAGGCTAACTCTAGTCCAGACCAGATTTATAAGAAGGAGGGCACAACAGTTAACCACGATCCTCCAACTCTGACTGAAGCTACAGGTGATCTATTCCAGGGGTCTCCAACCTTGGCAACTTTAAGACTTGTGGACTTCAGCTCCCAGAATTCCTCAGGCTGAGGAATTCTGGGAGCTGAAGTCCACAAGTCTTAAAGTTGCCAAGGTTGGAGACCCCTGATCTATTCAGTAGGTGCAGCACAGAGACCCAGAGGGAAGATGAATGAGATCGTCAGAGCAGAGGTAACTGGAGCAGGACTGACTGTGTAGGGTCCATTCTAGAAAAAGGATGTTTTTAATTGAAAGGGTCCCCCAGCCTAGAGGGTTTTTTTTTTCTCCTTTAGTTTTTTTTTAAAGAGTAGCATCCTCTGGTATCTTCTGCCCTCTATTGGTAGTAAATTACTTTCTAAACTTATTTCCAAACCATTGGAGTTAATGATCCCAGCAAGAAGGGGGCTGTATTCATTCGTTCGTTCATTTTAATTCTGCTTTTATTGTTTGCATAAAATAACTCAAGGCAGCAAACAAACACAATACTCCTTCCTCCCCATACCAACCCTGTGAGGTGGGCTTGGTTAAGAAAGAATATCTGACCCAAAATCATCCAGTCGGATTTCTGCCTAAAGCGGGAATAGAACTTGCCCTCTCCTAGTGATTGACCCCCAAGTCATCTAGTCCAGGGGTCTCCAACCTTGGCCACTGTAAGACTTGTGGACTTCAACTCCCAGAATTCCTCAGACAGCAAAGCTTTCATGCCTAAGGTGGGACTAGAACTCACCATCTCTTGATTTCTAGCCTATTGCCTTAACCACTAAACCAAATTGTCTCTTTAGATCAAACCATCAAACTAGCACTAGATCAAACTGGGAGGGTAATATCTCTGCTACAAAACAAAGAGATATTTACCAATAAAACATATATTTAAAAAAACAAAAAAACAAACGAGATCTTGCTTGAAAACACTCTTCATCTTGTTCCTAACAAGTTTGATGCCTGAAGCAGTAACTTCTTCCCATTTTCACTCCTTAGCCCATCAAAGAGAGAGAACTTCATTGCTGGTGTCCACAGACCCTTCAGATCTTCCATTCCAAAGAGGATCCTGCTAAGAGCAGGTTCTGAAAGAGGAATAGCTAGTAATCAGGTTGGGGTATGTTCAAAAGTGATCCAGAACTTGGAAGCTCATCTAATATTGTATTTTAAGGAGAAACAGAAATCTGAAATAAATGAGGCCTAGATACTCCATGACTGATGACTACAATTGGGACCAGAATTTCTACAGTCAATCATCCAAATTTTATTCGTGTGACCACGGAGGCGCTGCAACGGTTGTAAGTGTGAAAAATGGTCATAAGCCACTTTTTTTCAGTGCTATTGTAACTTCAAACTGTCACTGTGATGACCCAAAGGGGCGTGGCACAAAGGCAGCCCAGTCAGATAATCCATAGAAGTGCCTTTATTAGCTCCAACTTTGCCCCCAATGTCATGGTTACCTTCTGGCTGGAGAAAAACTCTCCCAGGAACAGCCTTTGGCTGCAGAGAATCAAGTCCAAAACAAGGTCAACAAAAACTGTAACTAAAAGTCTAGTCAAGGCAAGAGGAGGTCATTAGTCCCGCAGGGCTGGAGCAAGAATTCCAGACATGAAGGCACGGCAATAACTCAACACAGTTAGGAAGACACCAGGAACACAGATAACTAAAGTCATGTTTGTTCCCAGCAGACGCCGCACTCAGCTTGCATCTCTTTTAAGCTCTCTTCCCAGGTGTGGCTAATGAAGGGAATCAGGGCTCTTTCCTCCCTCATAAGCCACGCAACTCTCATTGCTCCCTTCTCCATTCCTTCCTACATGCCCTAGGATGAAGAGGGGGTAGGTCTGGGTCTTCCTCCGAATTCCCTCTCCTTGTTCTACCTCTTCCCTGCTCTGCCCAGCCAGACTTTGCCCTTCCCCAGTTTCCTCCAGAGCCAACAGAGCCACACTCCCACTTCCTGTCAGCTGTTCCTCTTCCTCCTCGGATTCAGACTTCGACAGGGGCATGACAGGTCACTAAATGAATGGTTGTAAGCCTAGAACTATCTGTAGAGTATCAGGGAAATGTTGGGTTGAAGAAAAGGAGGTCAAGAGCTGTAAACAATGGAGACAATGGAGAAGCACGCTAACCTGTGGTTCAATAATGATGCCTCCAGCAAACCAGTGAGTTGCTAGGTGGTGGTTTAGATGCTGCTTCAAGGTTGCCCTCCTGTTTGTTGCCGTTTTCTACCAAAGACAAATAAATTGGATCCAACTGATTTATCTGTCTTGGACCCATGACCTTGGACCATCTTAGACCAATTATGGTGCAAGATGCCCATGGGCTTGTTCCAATTGCTCCCAAGAACTCATGTTGAAAGAGGGATTGGTTCTGAGTTGCCAAGAACACATTTGGAGATGTTTACTCGTCCTGAGGCAGGGAGGAGCCCGCCTGCTTTACCCAACACAGAAACTCCAAGGTGATCTTCACAAAAACACATGGAATAATTTCTTAGGGTCTCATTACCCTTGAATAAAGGATGAAGAACCCTGAGTGAACCCTGCCTAACTCAGAGCAACAAAGAGACCATGAAAGGTTCCATCTGATAGCCCCTGAGACTTCACAAAGGGAAGATACAAGAAGATCTCTCTTTAAGCAGCACCCAGTGCACTTAACTAAATGCAGACTGGAGATGTGACACTTGGAAAATCGTGACTTCATGGCACGTATCGTGTTTTGCAAGTTTTGAGACAGCTAAAGGAAGAAGAGGAAGAAGTGCTGTCACTAATGGCAACCACACATCCCTAGAAATGTCAAGAATAGGTCACAGTTGGCCATGAAGACCAGCAAGGGGGGAAAGTGGGTGTTGTGCTGCAGTGAGGTTTTGCCTCTCTTTCCAACAATTTGGTAGTTTTATTTACTATCTTTGCCAAAGAACAGAACGGCATTTGCAAACTCGCTCTTCACAGCAGTGTTTCTCAACATTGGCCATTGGATGATGTCTGGACTTCAACTCCTTTCAGTCTGTCCATTTGAGACTTTCTGATCAATGAATTCTCCAGCCATGGAAAGAGCCATCTACCCAGTGTAGATGTGGGGAAGGAGACGCAGGATTTTCCCTTTCTGGGAAATTACAGCCCAAATCATGGGGGGGAGGGGAGGGGAGAGGAATTATTGCTCAAAAGTCTCTCTCTTGGCAAATATATTTTGCTGGAATTGAAAAAAAAGCCTTAAAGAAGAGAGAAGAGAAACCAACCAGTTCTGATAGTTTAAGCCACTGCCTTTCAGATGCAATGAGAACAGAGGTCATCTCTCTCTCTGGCTAAAGCATTTATTTAGCTTTTACCATTAAACCACCAATTCTTTAACCCTTCTGAAAGTACCTCTGCTCAGGAATTTCAGGTTGTTCCTACTTCCCGGGTCCTTACAGTGCATATTGCAGTAATAAACTTTGCATGGATGTGAAAATGCATGGAGTGCTGCCTTTTAGGGATTCATACCCCCAATTCTTGCTTCAGTTTCCAACCTTGATTTAATTAATTGCACTGAATATTCAGGAAAAAAAGGACTCAGAATGAAAGAGAAAGGAGTCTTCAGCTTATGACCACAATTAAGCCCAAAATTTCTGTTGTTAAGTGAGGCAGTTGTTAAGTGAATTTTGCCTCATTTTATGACCTTTCTTGCCACAATTGTTAAGTGAAGCATTGTAGTTGTTAAGTTAGTCATATAGTTCAGAGGTCTCCAACCTTGGCCACTTTAAGACTTGTGGACTTCAACTCCCAGAATTCCTTTGCTGGCTAAGGAACTCTGGGAGTTGAAGTCCACAAGTCTTAAAGTGGCCAAGGCTGGAGACCCCTGATATAGTTGATAAGTGAATCTGGCTTCCCCATTGACTTTGCTTGTCAAAAGGTCGCAAAAAGTAATTTGCATTTGCACCCGTGGGACATGGCAACCGTCACAAATATGAAGCAGTGGCCAAGCACCTGAATTGTCATCAGGTGATCACGGGGAGGCTGCAATTGTCGTAAGTGTAAGAAACGGTCATAAGTCACTTTTTCAGTGCCATTGCCACTTCAAATGATGACTAAGCCAACGGTTGTAAGTTGAGGACCACCTGCCGCTAAGAAGCATAAGTGATAACTCTTATGGCACTTCTTGTTACAGGCTTTCTTTCTGTCTAGAACAGAAAATTCCAGCCTCCTGCAATTTTCCTCCTGGGGGAAGAAATTCTCCAATTAGTCGTGAAAAGCTTGGCTCTTTTGGAAATGCTTCTCTCTAAGTTTGGGGTTTGTGAGTCCTTTGGCCAAAGCTCCCTCCGCTTCCTCTTTCCATCAGTGGCCTCCGGACAGAGCCGTTATTCTTTTATTCTGTTAAGTATGAGTTTCTGTGACTTCAGGATCGCATGCCAATCACAGCCACGACTGTGTGGTAGCTTAGAGATCTGAAAGAGCAACAACAATTGAGCCATTATTCTAAACAGGTTTCCCCAATCTGATGTCCTCAGACTAGAAGAGGTCGCCAAACTTGGCAACTTTAAGGCTTGTGGACTTCAACTCCCAGTATAGCTGGCTGGAGAATTCTGGGAGTTGAAGTCCACAAGTCTTAAAGTTGCCAAGGTTGGAGACCCCCCTACTTGGATCATGAATACTCGTCCCGGACGTTTTTCTTCTTAGTTCTACTTGGAACTCACCAACTGAAAAAAATGATGAGTTTTCATGTGCTTCACAACTCCTACCCAAAGGCCTTGGGCTGGGGCGTGTAGCTGTCCTTTTCTTTTGGGGAATATTTTCTGTTGAGGTTGAGTACTTTATTGCTCTTTCCAGGCATTTCTCATTCTCATTCGTTGTTATGAACCTATTTTTTTTTAACATCGTACTTGCCAAATAAATGACAAATTACATAAAATGGAGTTATCAAGTCAGAAGCTGATGCCCTGGGACAAGATCAGGCAATGGAAGCTCTTAAACGTGGAATTATTGTCATAGAATGGCTAATAGAATATGCCAAGATGTGGCTTAGAGCTCAACTGGAGAGCATTAGGATTTTTATAAACCAACATTATTATCTGGCTCAAATTACAAGCAACAAACTTTGGAAGCTTTTATACTATTACACTGCAGTGTGATATCTTGCCATCAGTGATACTGGAGAATAAATACTACAAAATCTCTACACTGAAAGGCTTTTTCCCTGTAAAGCAGGGCAAATTGGATCATGAGGTCATACCCTTCTGTACTGCAATTTTTACTGACCCTGAATTTTTACAAAGGCCCCCTGTTACTGTCCCCTCTTCTTGGCTGATGTCCAGATGGGTTAGTAGAATTCATTTGGTAGAAAAGGACTCCAAGTGAATGCGGCTGTTGCAAAGTTCACATTTGTAGCCAATAGACTTTGTGCATTGTTGACCACAAACACAGCTATATATCTTTTGATTAAGCCTTTTTAACGTGTACGTCACATTGTACTTTGCATCTCAAACAGTCCTTCATTTTTATTTTTTATTTATTTATTTGATTTGTCAATCGCTTACAAGATAATAGGTATAAGTATAAACATGCGTAAAAATACAGGAAATAGGTGTGAATAAATGGGGACAGTAGGACAAGGATGGGAGGCATGATGGTGCACTTATGCACGCCTCTTACAGACCTCTTAGGAATGGGTATTCTCTCCCTTTCTTTCCTTCCTTCCTCCCACTCCCTCCCTTCTTTTCTCTCCTCCCTCTATTCTTTTATCTCCTTCCTTCACCTTCCCCTGTTCTTCTTCTTTTCCCCTTCCTTCTTTCCTTCCTTTTTCTCTCCCCCTCCCTCCCTCCTTCCCTTTTCTCTCCTTCCTTCCTTCTTTCCTTCCTTCCTTTATTTTATTTTATTTTTTATTTTATTTATTGATTTGATTTGTCAATCGCTCATAAGATAATAGATAAAAGAATAAACATGAGTAGGAAAACAGGAAATAGGTACAAATACATGGGGGCAATAGGACAGGGATGGGAGGCACGATGGTGCACTTATGCACGCCCCTTACAGACCTCTTAGGAATGGGGTGAGGTCAACAGTGGATAGTTTGAGATTAAAGGAGTGGAGATTAGAGAATGTGATAACAGAGTCAGGTTTTAATGATATCTGAGTCAAAGACCTGTAATGAAGTTTGACTTGACTTGACTTGACATTATACGCTGTCCACATTTAATGTGGAGTTGTGTGTACCTATGAGTCCATGCGGACTCCTAGTAACTGCCTGGGTTGGTTCCTGAAGTTTTCTGAAGTGGTTTGCCCTTGCCTGATTTTGAGGGCTGAGAGAGAGTGACTGGCCCAGGTCACCCACATGGCTTTGTGCCAAAGGAAGGGCTGGACCTCAACAACCTCTAGCCTGATGCTTTAACCATTGGACCAAACTGACTCGCTAATGAAGTTGGGCAACCTTGAAAATTTGGTAAATAAATGAATGCCTAAAACCCAATAGTTTTAACCAATAAACCTGATGGATGAGAGTTTGAAAGGAAAAAGGAAAAAGGGGTGCTACAACATGACACACCAAATTTTAAAAGGAAAGGAGGTCATTCCATAGTGAAGAAGTCATAAATCAAGGGTCTCCAAACTTGGCAACTTTAAGACCTGTGGACTTCAACTCCCAGAATTCTCCTGCCAGCTGGCTAGAGAATTCTGGAAATTGAAATCCACAAGTCTTAAAGTTGCCAAGTTTGGAGACCTCTGTTGTAAACCCTAAACTTCTAGAATAAGGTCTTCAACTTGGCAACTTTAAGACTTGTGGACTTCCAACTCCCAGAATTCCTGAGCTAACATGACTGGAAGAGGAATTCTGGGAGTTGAAGTCCACAAGTCTTAAAGCTGTCAAGTTTGAAGACCCATGGAATAGATAGAGAAAGAGAGGATAGATAGATAGATAGATAGATAGATAGATAGATAGATAGATAGATAGATAGATAGATAAGAATAGATAGAATAGATAGTTCAATAGAATAGATCAAGGGTCTTCAAACTTGGCAAGTTTAAGACTTGTGGACTTCCAACTCCCAGAATATCTGAGTTAACATGACTGGAGGAGGAATTCTGGGAGTTGAAGAGGTGGGATAGGCCGGTTCTACGAACTACTCAGAATTTCCGCTACCGGTCAGAACCGGCTCTGTGTATAACCATTACTTATAGCAAGAGTCTCCAAACTTAGCCACTTTAAGACTTGTGGACTTCAACTCCCAGAATTCCCCAGCCAGCTGGCTGGGGGATTCTGGGAGTTGAAGTCCACAAGTCTTAAAGCTGTCAAGTTTGAAGACCCCTGTCATAAATGGTTGCTTCTGATTTTAGAGACTAGAAGTATCAGATAGCTACAGGTAGTCCTCAACTTATAATTATTTGTTTAATGACTGAAGCAACAACAGGATTGAAAAAAAGTGACACGGCCATTTTTCACACTTACGATCATTGCAACATCCCCCATGGTCATGGAATGAAAATCTAGATGCTTGGCAACTGGTTCACATTTATGACGGTCGCAGGGTCCTTGGGTCACGTGATCAGCTTTTGCGACCTTCCAACAAGCAAAGTCAATACGGAAGCCCGATTCATTTAGCAACCGTATTCCTAACTTTCAGACGAGGGTGCCAGTCTCCAGGTCACAAAGTCAGGTCCTGCAAAAGTGTCCCATTGGGTGGCTGTTTGACTTGGCACATCTCCTCAAGTGTTCTTCTGCTAGGCCTAAAGGGCCAAGAGAGAGGTCCCATCAAGCTGGGCCATCGATATTGGTTCTTTTCCATCCAGGACCAGTTGGAGGGAAAAAACAACATTGACTTTTCTCACCACCTTCTCAGAGCCAGAACATATACAACATTGATTGGTTCCACATGAAGTCATGGTGCAGAAACTCAGCAGGGGAAAACACCAGCTAATTGATGATCTTCAGGTCATTGGTCTCCTGCTAATCTGTGGAAGGCAGCCATTTTGACTTTTCAATAAATTGAGGGTAGGAAAAACAAACAGACCCAAGGAGGAGCAGGACATCTGAACTCATGGTGGGTGAGGATTCATTTTCCCACTCAAATGGGTTTGGAAAGGTCCTACCATTGTCATGGGAAGGGCCTTCTTGCCATTGAGGACTCCCACCATCCCTATTGCCCCCCCCCCAAATAACCCCACTACTACGACCACAATCGAGCCCACAATTTCTGTTGTTAACGGAGACATTGCTTAAGTGAGTTTTGCCCCATTGTACGACCTTCTTCACACAGCTGTTAAGCGAATCACTGCAGTTGTTAAGTTAGTCATAGGGTTGTTAAGTGAATCTGGCTTCCTCACTGACTCCGTTTGTCAGAAGGTCGCAAAAGTGGATCACATGACCCTGGGGGGTACTGCAACCGTCATAAATGTGAGACAGTTGTCAAGGGTCTGAATTGGGATCACATGACCACGTGGATACTGCCACAGTCGTGAAGTGTGAAAAATGAAAAACAGTCATGGGTCCCTTTTCCCAGTGCCGTTGTAACTTTGAATGGCCACTGAATGAACTGCGGTAAGTCAAGGGACTACCTGTAGTAGTGAGAAGCCAGGAAGCCGCACTCTGTGTAAATGTGACCCTGCACAAGAGACTCCTTTCCTGAGCCCAGGCAGGGGGCTTCAAGAGGAGGACCCTGCCTGGGGTTGGGTTCCCTCCCTCCCTCCCGAGCCCTATCAGGCTTAAAGCCTGGAGCCACCGAGGCACCAGGTTCTCCGTGGTGATGCGTATCCTTTATTTTCCAAGAAAAGGCAGAACGTGCTTTCCATGCCTTCGAAGGATCAGCTTGTGTCGAAACAGAAATAACTCTCAAGGGGGGTTGGGGGGAGCAAAGGAGAGATGGGCAAAATGCGTGTTTGCTACACCCAAGGAGCAAAAGCCACACTCACTGAGCAGGAAGTCCTTAAACTTAAACTTACTCTTACAACTATTTTATGGGAAGCTGCCATACTCATTTTGTACACGTTTCCTTCTTGTTTGGATTTCCTTCTGGCTGCTTCCCCAATTGGCACTCATATGATCTACCCAAATCTTTCCTTAGAGCTTTTATTCCATGCTTTGCTGGTCCAGGTGAAGGAACCCAAAGGACGCTTCTAAAATTCCTCTTTACACCTCCCTCTCCCTCCTCCTCCATTAAGGTAATGAAGATTTAATAACTGACCAGCTGCTGTAAGAAAATTTGTCAGACAATTTCTCTTTATTTCCAGGTTGAATCTCTCCTTGATCAGTTTCTATCCATTATTCCTTGTCTGGCTTTTGGGTGCCTTGGAAAACAGATTGACCCCTTCCTCCTCTCTGTGGCAGCCCCTCAAATATTGGAAGGCTGCTCTCCTGTCTCCTCTGGTCCTTTTCTTCCCTAGACTAGCCAGGCCCAGTTCCTGCAACTGTTCAACGTGTGTTTTAGTCTCCGGTCCCCTCATCATCCTGGTTGCTCTTTGCACTTTTTCTAGAGTCTCAACATCTTTTTTATAGTGTGGTGACCAAAACTGGATGCAGGACTCTAGGCGTGGTCTTACTAGGGCTTTATAGAGTAGTAGAAGTACCTCCCTTGATCTTGATTGTATTGCTCTGTTAATGCAGCTTAGCATTGCGTTGGCTTTTTTGGCTGCTGCCGCACACTGCTGGCTCAATGAAGGGGGAAAAAATTTGCAAAGGAAAAACATCCAGTTGGGTCCCTGGGATACATTCTCAGTGCTTCCCAAGGGTGGGTTTGAAGATTTGCTCTGTTCATGCAGGCTTGAGAACAGCTCAAAATGAAACGGTGACCTGCAATGCGTCGAATGCTCTCCTGCCAGAAAGGGAGGCTTTTCATGAAGGTTATGGCAAATTATTAGCAATATGTTTGAAAAAGGAAATTTAAAACACAGGAACACCCATGTTAGTTAGCCAATGCAACAGTGCTATCAAAACCAGATTTCAAGTATTGCAAAGTCTATCCTGTACAGCCCTCAGAATGCTGCAATAGTAATAAATGCAATGGCCAGTCACAAGTCCCATTTTTTAGTGCTGCTGCAACTTCAAACAAGCACTAAACAAATGGTTGTAAGATGAGGACTATTTGTATGGGGGAAAATGTGTTAAAGATGGTAGCCCTGGTGTCTTTGAAGCCCTGATGGTTTTTGATTTGATTTGATTCCCTTTAATGTACCCTGTGGTCCCCAGGCTGTTACATGTTACACTAATTCAACAATAAGGAGAAGAATTCAAGCTCCCAATTCCCTTCTGGAAGTTTCTTTTTTCCTCTTCCAGCAGTGGCCAGGACTTAGGGTGCCAACAACCCAGCTCAGAATACAGAACTAACCACCTTCTATAAAAATAATTCCACAGCTGAATGAAGCGTCAAAATCCGAGGGCTTTGGGCCATTATTGCTTAAGACTTTCTTTTTTAGAACGCAAAACTCTGCAGAAGAAAGTGAGTTAAGTGATGAAGTCAGAATAACAGCTCTGGAAGGGATCTTGGGGATCTTTCAGTCCAATCCGCTGCCCTAGCAGGAGACCCCAGACCATTCCAGAAAAGTGGCTGCACAGGCTGGAATTTCCATCTCAAGGTTTTGCATCCAGTTACTCTCTCTTTCTCTCCCTCCCTCCCTCTCTCTTTCTCTCTTCCCCCTTTCTCCTTCCCTCCCTCCCTCTTTCTTTATCTCTCAAAACTGGAAAGCAACCAGAATGGCAGAATTAATGCAACACCCCAGAAACGATAAGTGGAGTGATTTATTTATGGAAACTTAGTTCCCCTTCCTATCTAGTAATGTGTGATCTGTGGCTCAAAGGCCGCGCAGTTCCCACTCCAGCTTTTGGACGGAGATCCGTCCTTACAACGCACAAAGATGGGAAGATTTGGCACTCCCCACAAGGGAGGAATGGTTGACAAAGAAGACAGGACATGCTGAGATGGGCCAATGAATTTGTTTGATCCAAGGAAAAAGGCAATATCTGTGTTCATGGCTGACTGGAAACCCCTTGTGGGCTTTTTGCATGAAACAGGAAAGAAAATAAACCAATGATTTATCGTTCTGATGATGAGACAAAATAGATTCTAAAAATAAGAAAGCTATGTTGTAAACATCAAGAAATGAACGGCATTCAACTGTCCCTGGGAACAGGATCTTAGGAATTGTCAAGCAATGTGACCTCAGCACAAGGACTGGAGGCAGCTTGTGGTGAACAAGGAGAGATCTTTGGATGGTGCTCAGGACAAAGGAACTGAACTGCATTTCTCATCCTTTGACAGCTCTGGAGCTTTCAATTGTACCCTCTCAGAAGCCATTTCGGCCAGTTAGACTGGTTGTCCTCAGCTTATGACCACAACTGAGCCCAAAATGGATGTTGCTAAGGAAGATGTTTATTAAATGAATTTTGCTCCATTTACCCCTTTCTTGCCCCAGTGGTGGGAGTCAAACATGTTTACTACCGGTTCTGTGTGCGTGGCTTGGTGGGCGTGGCAGGAGAAGGAGACTGCAAAATCCCATTCTCTCCCCACCCCACGAACCTGCTTTCCAGCTCCGTTCTCCTGTGCAGCGCAACCAAAGAAGATCAGCTGGGACTCGATGGGAGGCAGAGACCTCAGAGATCTGAGGCAGAGATCTCGATGGGATCAGCTGGGACTCGATGGGTGGGGCCAGTCAGAAGTGGGATTGGCCGGTTCTCCCGAACTACTCAAAATTTCTACTACCAGTTCTCCGGAATTCAGGCTGAATCCCACCTCTGCACAGATGTTAAGGGAAACACTGCAGTTGTGAAGTGAATGTGGCTTCCCCATTGACTTTGCTTGTTGGAAAGTCCCAAGTGACCCTGGGACCCTGCAACCGTCATACAGGTGAGTCAGTTGTCAAGCATCTGAATTTTGGTCACATTGCAGGGGATGCTGCCATGGCCATAAGTGTGAAAAATGGTCATGTCACTTTTTTCAGTGTTGCCATAACTTTGAAAGGTCACTAAATGAACTGTAGTAAGTCACTGTATGTCATCTGCTTCCCAGTGGGGTCCATAAGCCACATGCCCGGTCAAAGATTCCTACGGTAAGCTTTGAAAAGAAATTGGTTCATTGATTCCGCATGATCACTGGCATACCGGAAGTTATTGAAACTAAGGATCTGTTGGAAAAATATTGCAATTGGAAAGCCAGTCTTACTGGGGCTGGAACAAGTAATTTAGATACATTTAGGCCTAAGTACCTGTGAGGAGGGCAGTTTTCACTGTAATTTTTGTTACCAATGCAAAAGAAGAAGTTAAATTAATCTTCTCACCACTCCTTATCACCCATCCCCTCTCACTTGTGACTGTATGACTGAAACTTTGCCACTTGTATCTTTACCATTTATATTGCCTGTTTCCTAATATGATTGATTGCTTATTGTACCCTATGAGTATCATCAAGTGTTGCACCTTATGACTCTTGACTCTTGATGAATGTATCTTTTCTTTTATGGGCACCGAGAACATTTGCACCAAGACAAATTCCTTGTGTGTCCAATCACACGTGGCCAATAAAATAATTCTAATCTAATCTAAATAGTGTGCCTTGCCCCTCCTTTTATACTTCTTTCCAATTATCCATGTCATCATTGGCCTGTATCCAGTACATCATTGATGTTCCTTCATTGATGTTCCTTCAAACTACTTCAGACTTTTCTAGATGTCTGTCTGAATCTGTAACTGGCAGGCTACCAAGCAGAAAAGACACTGTAGGACAGAGGTCTCCAAACTTGGCAACTTTAAGACTTGTGGACTTCAACTCCCAGAACTCTCCAGCCAGCAAAGCTGAAGTCCACAAGTCTTAAAGTTGCCAAGTTTTAGGGGGCCCTGCTGTAGGAGATGGCCAGGCTGAGCCCGAGGGAAGGGCCCTATGCATCATGAGTCCCTTGGTACCCACAAGAGGTACAAGTTCAGCACACCTTGAATTCCTTATCTACCACCAAATTGCCTTGACTGTTAGTAGCCCAGATTCTTGCAGAGAGCTTAAGCTAGCAATACATCTTGATACTCTGTTGAACTGCCTGGATCTCCCTGGTACTTGACAGATATTTTAGAAGAGAGAATAATAGGGTTGGAAGGGATCTGAGAGGTCTTCTAGTCCAACCCCCGCTCAAGCAGGAGACTCTAAACCAGGGGTCTCCAACCTTGGCCCCTGGAAGCCTGGCGGACTTCAACTCCCAGAATTCCACAGCCAGCTTTGCTGGCTGTGGAACTCTGGGAGTTGAAGTCCGCCAGGCTTCCAGGAGCCAAGGTTGGAGACCCCTGCAAACCATTCTAGACAAAGAGCTGTCTAGTCCGGGGGTCTCCAACCTTGGCAACTTTAAACCTGATGGACTTCAACTCCCAGAATTCCCCAGCCAGCTTTGCTATGGTCACATGATCCCCTTTTGAGACCTTCTGACAATCAAAATCAATGGGAGAGGCCCGACTCACTTAACAATCGTGTTACTAACTTAACCACTGCAGTGATTCTCTTAACAACTGTGGCAAGAGGGTTTGTGCTGGCTGGGGAATTCTGAGAGTTGAAGTCTGTCAGGCTTAAAGTTGCCACGGTTGGAGATTCCTGGTCTAGCCTCTTCTGGAAAACCTTCCGTGATGAGCACCCACAACTTCTGAAGGAAAGCTATCCCACTAATTAATCGTTGTCACTGGTAGGAAAGTTCTCCATAATTCTAGGTTGGATCTTTCTTCAATGCTCTCCCACCAGTTGCTTCTTGCCCTGCCCTCAAGTGCTGTGGAGAATCGGCTGATCCCTTCTGTGTAACTCAGGTGCTGGAAGACTGCTAGTGCTTGTGGAACTGTTACAGGTACAGAGAAGGGAGGGTTGGGTCTGTTTTCCAGAGCACTTGAGGGCAGGACAAGAAGCAACAAGTAGAAGAGCACTGAAGAAAGATCTAACTCAAAGCAAAGCTGGCTGAGGAATTCTGGGAGTTGAAGTCCACAAGTCTTAAAGTTGCCAAGGTTGGACACCCCTGATCTAATTTATTTTTGTTATCCTACACTTGGCAGATTACCAAGAAGAAAAGACACTTTTAAGAGGGAGGTTTTGTCATGGCAGCCTGCCCTGCTATGAAAGACTATAAATGTCATTCCCATCCAGTTTTCATAACCTCTTAACAATATCTGTTGTGCCTTTTAAAGAGAGATACGGGTGAAAAAAGCTTGGAAAACGTGGGTCATCCAAACCCAGCACATCTCTTGCTCACAGCCTCACTGAATCTAAACTAGATTCAGTCTCCCTTTGAAGGGCCTTCCTTCCTTCAAACTTCTGTTTCCTATAAATACAGTAGAACCTCCAGAAGTTTAATCCTTCATGAATAATACTGTTTTTTCAAAAGGGAATAATGTTTAGAGCAATGCCCTTGGGCTTGACCGTGGTGACTCTAATATGAGGTTTTTAGGGACTTGAGAAGGGAATATGAAAGATGAAGGGCTTCATTCCCAATCACCTGGTCATGGTTGTCCCAAAGGTGCTTTATTTTTCAGAACTGAAGAAGCTTCTTGGATGAGAAGCGAAACGTTTTCAAGGGAAAAAAACCAGTTGCCTTTTGGAAAAGCACCTTTGGGACAACCATGACCTGCATGGCTGAGAAACTCCACAGACAGGTTGTTAAACGAAGTCATTCAATCAGGTTCTCTGGAGATTCTCAACTCTCCAGGCCAGGGTTGTCCCAAAGGCAACTGGACTTCCTTGGTTTTTTTCCAGGAAAACTATTTCACTCCTCATCCAAGAAGTGAAGAAGCTTCTTGGGTGAGAAGCAAAATGTTTTCAAAGGAAAAAAAAACCACACTAAGAATATCTGATTGCCTTTTGGAAAAAAAATCCCCTTTGGGGAAGACTAAGGGAGGAAAACAAACAACCATGGACACTCCTGGCAATTTTTCTAAGGCGGATCAGAAACGGTGGGGCTTATGGGGTGATGTTTCGGAGCTAACAACAGGTTTGCTCAACAACAGCTTTTCTCAATCTTGGCAACTTCATGATGCATGGACTTCAACTCCCCAAATTCCCCAACAAGCTGGGGGATCAAAGTCTACACGTCTCAAAGTTGCCAAGGGTGAGAAAGGCTGCTCTTGATGACTCTCCGTGGATCTGAGAGGCAAACAGAGCTTCTGACTTAGATTCCGTGGCCTGAACTTAACGGACGCGTCCCGGTTGCTTTCCTAGCAACCAGAGTGATTGTTTATGGAATTGTTTGTTGACATGGAAATGCTCCAGCATTATGTCTTCCTGACAAATTTTATGACATCACAGTCTTCTCTATACCCCCTCAGCCAGGACTTTGAGATCAGCCAAAGTCCATAGAGCTGGAAGGGACCTTGGAGGTCTTCTAGTCCAACCCATTGCTCAAGCAGGAGACCGTAGACCATCTCAGACAAGTGGCTGTCCACTCTCTTTTTAGAAACTTCCAGTGATGGGGCACCCACAACTTCTGAAGACAGCTTCTGTTTCACTGGTTGATTGTTCTCACTGTCAGGACATTTCTCCTTAATTCCAGGTTGAATCTCTCTCCTTGATTAGTTTCCATCCATTGCTAATTGTCTTGCCTTCACGGGCTTTGTAGAATAGAATGACCCCTTCTCTTCTTTGGGGCAGCCCCTCAAATAATGGAGCAGTGCTTCATGTCAACCCTCGTCCTTCTTTTCTCTAGACTAGCCAAACCCAAATCCTGCATATAAATTCTTCCTATAGTTTAGCCTCCAGG
The DNA here is from genome assembly GCA_033807585.1 of Hydrophis major. Classification (NCBI taxonomy): domain Eukaryota; kingdom Metazoa; phylum Chordata; class Lepidosauria; order Squamata; family Elapidae; genus Hydrophis; species Hydrophis major. The sequence continues at coordinate 5,913,219 of CM066335.1, read as the reverse complement.
CCTTAAATCATCTTAGTTGCTCTTCTCTAAACTTCTTCCAAAGTCTCAACATCTTTTTGTCATGTGGTGATCAAAACTGGATGCAGTATTCCTGGTGAAGTCTAACTCAGGTTTTATAAAGGAGTATGAGTACTTCTAATGCCAATAACATGGTGCTAATAACACCATGAAGTGCTACCATTTAACTGAGCAATAGTTAAATAAATGTTTGTTTGTTTGTTTTTAAAGCCCTTTTGTAAGGTCCCCAAAAGATTGAGTTCATTCGTGGTCCATAACATTTTCCCACTGGCCTTGCACCCTCACTCAACTCCCCTAGGCCCCAGTTTTAAGTGGTGGGCAGGCCCCTTTCAATTGTTTACCCCTGCTGGAATCTAGGTTGACCCTGTGAGAGGCCAGATTCACAGTAAATGACCCAGCATTGCAGAGAGATTTCCGCTCTAGCCTGATGTCTTTGGAATGCCAGCTTCAGAACAAAAATGATTCCAATAGATCTTTCTCTCTCTCTGCCAGTTGCACTTTGGCAAACATCTGTCAAGTAAGCACACTACTATATTGGGACCCTAATAATCCAAATAATGCTTAGAGACAGGAGGTCTCCAAATGTAGCCGCTTTAAGCCTTGTGGATTTCAACTCCCAGAATCCCCCAGCTGTCTGGGGAATTCTGGGAGTTGAAGTCCACATTTCTTAAAGTGGCCAGGTTTGAAGACCCCTGCCTAGATACAGGAAGTCCTCAACTTATAAGAGTTTGCTTAGTGACCGTTTGAAGTTACAATGGCATGGAAAGCAGAGACTTCTGATGGTTTTTCCCACTTAATGACCGTTGCCGCCTCCCCATGGTCACATGATCAGAATTCAGGAAATTGGCAATCAGCTCATATTTATGACGGTTGCAGTGTCCAGGGATCATTTGATCCCCTTTTGCGACCTTCTGACAAACAAAGTCAATGAGGGGAAGCCAGATTCACTTAACAACCACATTACCAACTTAACTGTAGCAATTCACTTAACAACTATAAGCAAGGAAGGTCGCAAAATGAGGCAAAAATCATTTAACAACTGACTGGCTTAGCAACAGAAATTTTGGGCTGAATTGTGGTTGTAAGTCGAGTGCTATCTGCTATACAGCAAAATCTAAAACCTTTGGTGTCCATAGGAAAATGCTATGTTAATAGCCAGCTACAACTTACTCAAAACAGGCAAGGATGCCTTCAAGAATACAAATTCCTTTCTTTGTTAGGCATAAGACCCCATTGCTGAGTCTTCCCATTGGCCTCTGTATGCAGAATACAGATGATCAGGATTAGAATCTCTTGGGTGGGGTGAGGGGACGGGGTTTAAAGCAAGCCACGATCTCTGTTCACTTCAGAGGGACTGGCATGGGTGAGATTTCCAGGGGATTGTGCCTCAGTAATTGCTGCTACCACCGTCCTCTTGAGCTATTGCTCATCTTTGGTTGTAGATCTGGTAAGTCAAAAGTGGTCGAAGTGTTCGGTGTTCCCCATTCCTAAAACTCCCCCTAAAAACAAAGCTGGCTTTGTACACCCTCTGTCATCTAATGCTCTACTTTATTAAAAAAAAAAATGATACAGAGAATGTTGAACCCTTTACTGCCATGTAGTCCTTTCCACAATTTCTTTAGCTAGGTCTTTCATAAAGTACATCGAGAGTACCCACCAACTTCTGACAGAAAATTTTAATCTCCATGCCCCCAAACTGGAGGCTGGGGCATGTATATGAATTGCAATCACATTTATTGTGATTAATGTTCACGTCTTTGCAGCAACTCTGATCAGATTAACTCTTAATTTCTCACAGTTTTGATGGATTTGAACAATACTGGATAGCCTGAAATACAGCAAGCCGTTTTAAGGCTAATTGTGCTGTGGAACCTGGCAAAGTAGTTAGTTTATGGTTCTCTGTGTTGCACCTTCTGAGTGTATTGTGAATCATGGAGTTTGAATTCAATGAGTTAATTCAGTGGGACAGAGAATGTGAGCGTTTTTCAGCCTCTGGAAATAAAATTTCTCCAAACAATTGGTAAAGGAGGCAATTCATACCATCAAGCCCTTGTCTTCACATGATGTGCGTGAACCTGAATGACTTATAAGACACCATAGAACATAGAACCATGGGGCTGGGAGGGACCTCAGAGATCTTCTAGTCTAATCCTACTCAAGGAAGGAGACTTACTGCCACCCTGGTCAAATGACTGCCCAGTCTATTTTTGAAAATCACAGGAAAGTAACACCCACAAGTCCAGGAATTAAGCTGTTCCACTGATGGATTGTTCTCACTGCTCTTTGTGTGGGGAACATAACAGATCGGTTGTGAAAACACAGACAATGAAATATAAGAAGGAGCCTCTAAACCAGGCATGTCACAATCATGCCAGCTTAACGATTGCGTGATTCACTTAACAACAATAGAGATTCACTCAACAGCCTGGCAAAACAGATCATAAGACTGTGTGCCACTCTCTGAATAACCACCTTGTTTAGCAATGGGAATTCTGGTGCCAAATTCTGGTGCCAACAGCCGTGGTGGCTCAGTGGTTAGAATGCAGAATTGCAGGCTAATTTTGCCAAGTGCCAGCAGTTCGACTCTTATTCAGCCTTCCATCTTTTTCAAGGTCACTAAAATGAGGGCCCAGATTGTTGGGGGCAAGATACTGACTCTGTGGAACACTTAGAGTGGGCTGCAAATCAGTATATAAGTCTATTGCTAAATGCTAAGTGTGGTTGTAAGTCAAGGACTACCCAGCTTGTTGGACCTGGGAGAATTGGATGGGGGATTTGTGGGAGTTGCCTTTCCTCCCATGGTTCACTTCTTTGGACGGCCACTCTTTGGATATTCTTTGGATATTCCTCCTCTGTGCTTGAATGCATCCTGCAAGTAAGAATTCCCACTCAAATTATTTTCTCCTGGTTTACTTCCAAAGGCCTGTCTCTGCCTTATTGTGGATTGTTTAGTTGGTCACTAAACAAGAGAGACTTGACAACTCAATTAAAAGGTTTAATATGTATCATGTCTGGAAGGGCATGTAATTGTTCCCTTATTTTCATCTCTTTGTTTTGTTCTCTTGGGTCTAATTATCTTTTTTCTTCTCTGCATCTGCATCTGCTGTGCCCGTTCAATTACACGTAAGGAAGTTGATACTGTTAAATGGGGGGAAATGCTCACTTTGACAAATAATTCCCAAATTGTGCAGCTACTAGGACAGAATACTGTAATGAATGTTCTTCAAGAAACAGTTGAAGTAGGATTACCAAATTGGACGAAAAAAATAAGGGACCACTAGGGGGCAGAAGAAAAATATTTTTAACAAAGTCTTGCTGCCCCCTAGTGGTCATCCAGGAATGTGACTGCTGACCTTTGTGCTAGGCTACATGTAGAAGAAGAGGCATTTTGGCAGTAATTGGGATAGTAAATTGTTTAAAAACTTATAGGCTAGTTCTGGAACCATAACTCTGGTCTGCGACCCAGCTGTTGTTTCCTCATATGCCATCTGCCCACAGAACTTGTGGATCTTGCCTTATTTTGCTTTGAACTTTTTTTTCTTGAGCTACATTCGGACAATGCATTAAGGCAGAAACTAGCCAATCCCATGTACAGATTTAACAGATTAACAGAGTTGGAAGGGACTTTGTAGGTCATCTAGTCCAACCCCCCTCACCTAAGCAGGAGACCTTACACCATTTCTGACAAGTGGCAGTCCAGTCTCTTCTTGAAAACTTCCAGTGATGAATCTCCCACAACTTCTGAAAGCAACTTCTGTTCCATGGGTCGATTCATCTTACTGTCAGAAAATTACCCCTTAATTCCAGGTTGAATCTCCCCTTGATCAGTTTCCATCCATTATTCCTTGTCTGGCCTTCAGGAGCTTTGGAAATCAGCCTGACCCCTTCCTCCTCTCTGTGGCAGCCCCTCAAATATTGGAAGATGTTATCCTTTCTCCTCTGGTCCTTCTCTTCACTAGACTAGCCAGGCCCAGTTCCCGCAACTGTTCTTCGTATGAGCTATCTGTGATTTAAGAAACTGTGGTTAAGCAAATGATGGATTAGCACATTAGGTGAATTAGGCCATAGTCTACCAAGAGCTGCTTGATGGGGAACCAGAGGACAAGAAGTCATGGCCAGATGTTCTAGGCAGGAGAAAGTCCACTGTGCAGAAGATGGACTATTGAACATCTGGCAGAAAAGGAAGAAGATAAATTCCTTTGGCTGGGCTTAATGGAGAAACTTTTCCAGTTTTTCTTTGCATTTGAAGAAATGGCCCTTTCTCTGCTTCAATGCAGCTTTGTGATTTTGTGCAATCCGCTGTTTTGTTTCATTGATTCCTGAAACTTGCCATAGCCTATCTAGCTTCTCCTTAAAACCGAATCTCTAAAAAAATAATTACACCTCATCCCATGGGCACTTCAACCTGGCTGTTTCTCCTTCTGCGCGTGGAACATAATGCCAGTGTTTGTCTTATCTCTATAACCCAAACATTGGCTAGGCAGCTGAAGGAAAAGCTCTGCAAAGATTCTGAACATTAAAAAATAAATAAAGTAACTTGTAGGAAGGCTTGATTTTAAATCCACGTCTTAAATCTTAGCCAAGGAGCTTCCGCTGGACCTCCAGCAATGCGGATACACTGCAGGCAACAGTTTGCAGAGTGAAGTCATTTCTTGCTACAGTGGAGTAAAGTTTCCAAGGCTTTTATGGTTTCATTAGGCTCCTTAACAAAACAGTAAAAAAGCAAAGCAAGCACCTTTCCGCTTAACTGAGTGACCCTTAAAATCAGGAGGTTAGCAGAGCTTGATTGCCGATGAGTCATTCCTGTGCTTGCATAAACTCATGGCAATTTTCTTCCAATGATTAACCCCTGCTGCAGGCCTGGGCCCGAACAGCCTTGGGGTGGCCATTGCTCCTAGCAAAACGCCCTGCATCCTTCTTCAAATACAGGCGTGCGGGGCCGCCAAGCTGATTGAAAGAGTTGGGAACAACTGTGATCTGCTAGTGCAGGGGTGGTTGTGTTCATTTTACAATATGAAATATAAAATAATAGAAGTTCATACTTTTAGGCAAGAAAAACCAAAAGGACACATATAGACTGGGTGAAACCAGGCTCAATAGCAGGAACTGTGAGAGGGATCTTGGAGTCTTAGTGGACAACCAGCTAAATAGGAGCCAGCAATGCGCAGCAGCAGCCAAAAAAGCCAATGCAATCCTAAATTGTATTAACAGAGGGATACAATCAAGATCAAGGGAGGTACTAATACCATTAAATAAAGCCTTAGAAAGACCACATGTAGAGTACTGCATCCAGTTTTGGTCCCCACATTATAAAAAAGATGTTGAGAATTTAGAAAAGGTGCAGAGAAGAGCAACCAGGATGATTAGGGGACTGGAGGCTGAGACATATGAACATTGCAGGAACTGGGCCTGGCTAGTCTAGTGAAGAGAAGGACCAGGGGAGACAGGAGAGCATCTTCCAATATTTGAGGGGCTGCCCCAGAGAGGAGGAAGGGCTCAAGCTATTTTCCAAGGCCAGACAAGGAATAATGGATGGAAACTGAACAAGAAGAAGAGATTTAACCTGGAAATAAGGAGAAACTTTCTGACAGTGAGAACAATCAACCAATGGAATAGAAGTTGCCCTCGGAAGTTGTGGGAGCTTCATCACTGGAGGCTTTCAAGAAGAGACTGGATTGCCCTCTGTCAGAAGTGGTGTAGAGTCTCCTGCTTAGGCAGGGGGTTGGACTAGATGACCTACAAGATCCCTTCCAACTCTAATTATCTGTAAATTTTACTTGAATTCATGGCATAACAAGGCACTGAAATAATTTTAAAAGCATTGTTTTGAGTACAAATAGTCTTTGACCAACAACAGTTCATTTACTGACCATTCAAAGTTACAATGGCATTGAAAAAAGTGATTTATATTCCTTGTGGTCATTAGCACACTTTCTGAGAGTCGTGGAGGTTTATCCATGCCCTCAAAGTCACCTGAATAGTGCAAATGGGTGTGGAAGTGGCCTCCACAACTCTCAGAAAGAGTGCTAACAATCAGGTGACTACAAGGAATATAAATCCTTCCATTTTCCATCATTCAGTCCAAACTGAAGAAGCTTCTTGGATGAGAAGCGAAATGTCTTCAAGGAAAAACAAAGAAAGTCGAGTTGCCTTTTGAAAATGCACCTGTGGGACAACCTGCAATCTTGTTTCTTTAACCAAGGTTCTGGCACGACTCTCAAAATATGACTGTATGTGTGCCATGTGTCAGAAACTGGCTCCTCCATATTTGTAAGATTGTCCTGTATCAGGGGTTGCTAACCTTCTGGACCTCAGGGACCACCAAACTCATAATTTTAAATCCTGCGGACAGGAGACCCTGGGAAAATCCCCCCAAAAAGTTTGCAGGAAAATTTCCCTACTGATCGATCGTTCTTTATTTGGGATCACAGGATACCGTCTCCAGCTCTGTTCTCGGGGGAAGAGAGACAGAGAGAGAGAGACTTTTGGCTTCATGCAAGGAAAGCAGCAGAAGCCGCAGAAGTCTTTCTTTCTCTCCCCCAAACTCTGCCAGAAATAAGTCTTTGCCGGCGCAGCCTCTTGCAGCAGGAGGCCTTGCAGGGTCCCATTTCTGGCAGAGTTTGGCGGGGGGAGGGGGGAGAAAGAAATACTTTTGCTGCTTTCATTGCATGCAGCCAAAAGAAGCGGAAAGAAGCAGCCCTTTGGCTGGACGAGGTGTGTGGGGTGAGTGGGGCAAGTTCCCGCCCTTTCCCTCCTGCCCTCACTACCTCGTGTTGTTCGCAATGCAAGAGACACAAGCCTTGTGTTCCTGCAGGCCATGTGGGCAGCGCAGCCTTGTGTTCCCGCACAGCCTTGATTAATTGCTTGGGGGAGGGGACATTTCTCTGTGGACCACCCAGATTTTCCTTGTGGACCACCAGTGGTCTCCAGCCCACTGGTTGGCAACCCCTACCCTATACAGTAGCTCTGGATTGGGCTGAGCAGTTGGTTACTCTACAGTACAAAAGTGTGAATACAGAAATGTGCATGGAGCTGATTTGGCAGTCAGACTTGGCAGTTGCCCACAAGGCTGGTTCCATGTCTCCATTTGTGAAGAACTCTGAACCAGCCACGATGGGTTTCATGTCGCGTGAAATGAAAAACATTACGTCAAACATGGAGAACTTCTCATACGGGTAGTCCTTAACCTACAACCACAAAGGAACCCGACATTTCTGTTGATAAGCAAGACAGTTGTGAAGTGAGGTTTGCCCCATTTGATGACTTCTCTTGCCCCCTTCATTAAATGAATGATGGCAGTTATTAAGTTAGTGATGCAGCTGCTAAGTGAACCATTGAACTTTGCTCGTCAGAAGATTGCAAAAGGGTCCCCAAACTTGGCAACTTGAAGACTTGTGGACTTCAACACCCAGAATTCCTCAGCCAGCAAGTTTGGGGACACCTGCAAAAGGGGATTCCAGGACACCGCAACAGTCACAAATCAGTGGCCAAGCGTCTGAATTTTGATCACATGACCTTGGGGATGCTGCAACGGTCGTAAGTGTGAAAAATGGTCATAAGTCATTTTTTTTCAGCGCCATTGTAACTTCAGACAGTTGCTAAATTAACTGTTTTGAGTCAAGGATTTCCTGGTATCTGTGTCCAAGAAAGCAAACTCCACCCTGCAACCCCCAGAGATTTTTATCATCCCACCTCTCTGCTCCTGCTCCTTTTGAATCTTAGACCCTCCGTTTCTACAATGGGAAAGAAAGAAGCAACGGTCTGTTTCTACTTGATGGTAGGGATGACTCCGCCCGTGGAAATGCCATCTCGGATCTGTCGACACTTCTAATCCTGTTGTTTTTGTAAGAGGACCGATGCAAAAAAGAGCAGCTCGGTTGCTCGATGGGCTCAGCCTGGCAGCTGATCTGGTGCAGTTCTCTGTCGCCAGCAGTGGCAGGAACAATGATCTCTCTGAAGTGTACAACTCAGGCACGTTTCCAAAGGATGCCTCTTGCTAGTCCGTATCCAGTCACTGAAGTTCAGGGTGAACATCCGAGTCGTCTGTCAAGCTCTCTCCAGCCCTTCCACTTGGTTTCTCCTGTTTGTACAAGACGCCATTGCTGATCCTGAGTGGTATGCCTCACTTTCCCAACCTCCTTTTTTAAAACAAGACCGTTCCCTGGTAACTGGAATCCATTTCCCCATTACTCTTAGTTCATTCCGTTTCAGACATATCATCTTATTTAATTATTCCTATAGAAAGAATGTATTTCTATTCTCTAGTCCAGGGGTCCCCAAACTTGGAAACTTTGAAGACTTGTGGACTTCAACTCCCAGAATTCTGAGAGTTGAAGTCCACAAGTCTTAAAGTTTGGTGACCTCTGCTCTAGTCTGAGGACATCAGGTTGGGGAAACCTGTTTAGAATAATGGCTCAATTGTTGTTGCTCTTTCAGATCTCCAAGATCTACCACACAATAGTGGCTATGATTGGCCCATGATCCTGAAGTTACAGATACTCATATTTAACAGAGTTGGAAGAGATCCTTGGAGATCTTCTAGCCCAGGGGTGTCAAACTTGATTTCATTGAGGGCCACATCAGGGTTGAGTTTGACCTGGGGAGGGCAGGGGGGGCGTGGCCAGCTTGACATCACTTGTGTCAGGGGCGCCTGTCGTGGTCCAAGCGTTCTGCCTGTGAAAACGGGCTCCCAAGCTCCGTTTTCGGCTGCGATGGCCTCCTGCAATCCTCGGCCAGTGAAAACGGAGCTTGGGAAGGTCTCGCACAAGCTCCATTTTGACTGGCAGAGACACCACTGGCCGGTCCTTCGCTGTTTCCGGGTTGTCCCTGCAGGCCAGATCTGAGCACCCTGTGGGGCAGATCCGTCCCCTGGGACTTGAGTTGGCACCCCTGTTCTAGTCCAACTCTTTGTCACTTCAGACAAGTGGTTCTTAAAATTTCTTCTTAAAAACCTCCAGCGATGAAGCCCACTCACAATTTCTGAAGGCAAACTGTTTCCCTGATGAATTGTTCTCACTGTCAGGAAATGTCTCCTTAGTTCTAGGTTGCTTCTTCTCCTGCCTTCTGGCGCTTTGGAGACTGGGTTGACTACTCCCTTTTCTTTGGGGCAGGCCCTCAGATGTTGGCTGTAAGGAAACAGAAGGTTGTTCTGTCTTTTCTTCGCCACAATGGGCTTCTATCATCGAAGTTGAAGCAAAGCTATGGGAGTGTTGGGGATCAAAAGTGAGGAAGGGCTGATCATTACTCACTTAGGACTACTAAGGGCATAGTTCATGCCCACAATCCAACACAGAGAAGCATACATTAGTTCTGGTACAGGTAATAGCAATAGCCCTTAGACTCCAGGGGTCTCCAACCGTGGCAACTTTAAGACTTATGGACTTCAACTCCCAGAATTCTCCAGCCAGCTATACTGGGAGTTGAAGTCCACAAGCCTTAAAGTTGCCAAGTTTGGAGACCTCTTCTAGCCTGTGGACATCAGGTTGGGGAAACCTGTTTAGAATAATGGCTCAATTGTTGTTGCTCTTTCAGATCTCTAAGCTACCACACAGTCGTGGCTATGATTGGCATGCGATCCTGAAGTCACAGAAACTCATACTTAACAGAATAAAAGAATAACGGCTCTGTCCGGAGGCCACTGATGGAAAAAGGAAGCGGAGGGAGCTTTGGCCAAAGGACTCACAAACCCCAAACTTAGAGAGAAGCATTTCCAAAAGAGCCAAGCTTTTCACGACTAATTGGAGAATTTCTTCCCCCAGGAGGAAAATTGCAGGAGGCTGGAATTTTCTGTTCTAGACAGAAAGAAAGCCTGTAACAAGAGGTGCCGTAAGAGTTATCACTTATGCTTCTTAGCAGCAGGTGGTCCTCAACTTACAACCGTTGGCTTAGTCATCATTTGAAGTGGCAATGGCACTGAAAAAGTGACTTATGACCGTTTCTTACACTTACGACAATTGCAGCCTCCCCAAGGTCATGTGATCAAAATTCAGATGCTTGGCCACTGACTTGTGACTGTTGCAGTGTCCTGGAATCCCCTTTTGCAGGGGTCCCCAAACTTGCTGGCTGAGGAACTCTGGGAGTTGAAGTCCATAAGTCTTAAAGTTGCCAAGGTTGGAGACCCCTGTTCTATCCCTCTTTCAAAGGGCTTTACAGCCTTCTCTAAGCAGTTTATAGAGTCAACCCAACAATTGGAGTCCTCATTTTACCAGCCTCGAAAAGGACAGCACTTATGAACACAATGGGGCTGGAAAATTCATTGTTAAATGGCATGGCTGTTAAGTGAGACATCACATGACTGCACCGAGTTTTATGATCTTTTGGATCACAGTTGTTAAATGAATCGCCACAGTCATTAAGTGAGACATTATGGGATTGTGATTTGCAACCTTCCCTGCTGGCTTCTCCAATGGCTTTGCTTACGGGAAGCCGGCTGGGAAGGTTGCAAATGGGTGACCCAGACGCTGCCACCGTCATGAACGGGTGGGTGCCAAGCACCAGAATCACCGTGCTGTGGCTGCGGGGATGGTCCTTAGGGCAAGACTGATCTTAAGCCACTTCAAACGGTCACTAAATGAACCGTCGTACATTGAGGACCACCTGTTCTTCTCACGGGCTCAAACCAGATTAACTCCCAGGTGAATTTCATTCATTCCATGGATGAATAACAAAACTCCAGATGGTTTGTAACATTTATGAGGTCAACTGTGATGATAAACAAGTCATTGATTTCAAGTGTTTGGATGGCCACAGATAAGCTATGGATTAGTCCTCTGAAATATCCATCGTGAAATTCGGAAAAGGAAGGAATCCGCTTGTTTTCTCTTCTACTCTTAAAAAGCTGTGCTGATTCTTGGTATGGGGGAAAAGGAAGATGATAGAGAGGAGAAGGGAAGGAAGGAAGATGTCAGAGAAAAGGAAGGGAAGGACGGAAGGAAGGTGATAGAGAGGAGGAGGGAAGGAAGGAAGATGTCAGAGAGAAGGAAGGAAAGAAAGAAGGGAAGGAAGGAAGGTGATAGAGAGGAGGAGGGAAGGAAGGAAGATGTCAGAGGGAAGGAAGGAAAGAAGGGAAGGAAGGAAGGTGATAGAGGAGAAGGAAGGAAAGAAGGGAAGGAAGGTGATAGAGGAGAAGGGAAGGAAGGAAGATGTCAGAGAGAAGGAAGGAAAGAAGGGAAGGAAGGAAGGTGATAGAGAGGAGGAGGGAAGGAAGGAAGATGTCAGAGAGAAGGAAGGAAAGAAGGGAAGGAAGGAAGGAAGGTGATAGAGAGGAGGAAGGAAGGAAGATGTCAGAGAGAAGGAAGGAAAGAAGGGAAGGAAGGAAGGAAGGTGATAGAGAGGAAAAGGGAAGGAAGGAAGATGTCAGAGAAAAGGAAGGGAAGAAGGGAAGGAAGGTGATATAGAGGAGGGAAGGAAGGAAGATGTCAGAGAGAAGGAAGGAAAGAAGGGAAGGAAGGAAGGAAGGTGATATAGAGGAGGGAAGGAAGGAAGATGTCAGAGAGAATGAAAGAAAGAAAGGAAGGAAGGAAGGAAGGAAGGAAGGAAGGAAAGGAGCTAGGGCTAGGGTTCTCTTCTACCCTTAAAAAGTTGTGCTGGTTCTTGATATGGTGGAAGAAGAAGGCAGAAAGATCCTCTATAGCAGGAGCTGATTGTCCAATGGAGAGACCATCAACCATTTCTTCTCTTGTGCTACCAGTTTCATAACACATTTATACTGTATGTGTGGTTATATTTTCCCTTTAACTGTCATACACAAACATATATTTGGCGCCTAAACCTTAGAGAAGATGGTTGTCTGACATATGGAGAAAGAACCAAGATGATGACTGAAGCCACACTGGAGTGGGCAGGTAGAGGTATTCACCTGTTTGTCTCGTGTAGGTGAAGAAGCTGAAACCAATCCTGAGAATGAAGGTGCCCCTTTCCTTAGGGCCCCCTTGGGGATCATCTAATGCAGGGGTCCCCAAACTTGGCAACTTTAAGACTCGTGAACTACAAATCCCAGAATTCCCCAGCCAGCATGTTGCCAGGTTTGGAGACTCCGGTCTAGTGAAAGGGCTTAACTCCCCAGATTCCCGGCCATCCTAGTCTCATTTCTGGAAAGGGGTTCTTTCACAGGCACTCCAAAACAGCTGGCAAGCTGACCCTCCCCAGGCCCCCATGGCTATTCCTGGCCCGCTATGGCCCAAAGGGACCCTTTAAAATTCATCAGAGCATCGTGGCAGTTTTGCCTTTGGAAGACAAGGCTTGCTTGAGCCTCCTTTTCAGTTCCTGCATGTTGGGCGATTTGGGGCGGATGAGGTGGAGGCCCCTCCGCTTCTCCCCGTTGCAGTTCCCAATGATCCGACTCAGCTCCTGGCACAGCTGCTGGAAGGCCTCGTGGACACCTTCGCAGTTCTCCCGCGCAGAGACTTCCGAGTACGGGCAGCCCAGCTCGTTGGCTAGTTGATGACCTTCCTTGGTGGACACCTGCCTGGCCCGGAGCAGGTCCCCTTTGTTGGCCATCAGCAGCAAGGGGATGTTGGCATTGGGGTGGATCTTGCGGATGTGCTGGTACAGCGGGCGAATGACACGGTAGCTCTCGTAGTCCGTGATGGAGTAGACGAAAACGAAGCCGTCGGCCCAGTAAATGGACCGGTTGATCTGCTCCTGGCAACAGATGGTGTCATTCTCGTCCTGCCACCAAAAACCAGGAGGAAAGAGCTAAGTGCCAGTCGACAAAAGGTCAAAAACAGAGCTAGGCCAGAGGGTATTGAAGGAGCCAGTGTCTGAATTACTAGAGGTAGTCCCTGACTTACAACATTTCTTCAAAGTTACAATGGCACTGAAAACTGTGACTGAAGACCGTTTTTCACACTTGGGAACCAGTATCCCTGTGATCACCTGATTAAAATTCGGACATCTGGCAACTCACCTTTATAACAGTTGTAGCTGAATCACGTGATCCCCTTTTGCAACCTTCTGACAAGCAAAGTCAATAGGGAAACCAGATTCACTTAACAACCAGGTTACTAACTTATCAATTGCAGTGATTCATTTAACAACTGTGGCAAGCAAGGTGTTCTGTCCCACTAGGCTTCCCCAAAAAGCACTAAGCTAACTCTGAGTCCTGGCAAAACCTCTTTTATTCAATGAATGTGAATTTAGTGCATTCACATTCAGCCAACGGCCTGGCAAACACTCTTGCAAAGGTATTGTAATTAGCTCAGACCTTACCTAGCTTGGAGAGCTGCCAAGTAAATATTTCCACATGTAGTGCTAACAAGGAAGGGCTCAGCACAGAGTCTCTGATATGCAGAGGCAGATCTTCACAATGATGGAATGAACAAACGAATTATTTCCTGCAAAAGCCCCCCTCCCCTTTTGTTCCTCTTTTAATCCTGATGGGAGGGGCCATTCATCGTCCACCTGTGACCTTACTCCCACATCGACCCTGAGTTCTTAATTGTTCCTTCCTTTCGGCAGCTCTGTGCATGCAAAGGCTGGGAACCAGTTCCAGAACCTCCCCCACCTCATTGCTGTCTGAGTCCGAAGGCAGCTGATGACTGCCAGCCTGCCCTGGCCCCATCTCTGCCTCTGATGCAGAGCCCTCTTCTGAGCCTTCCTCAGCCTCCAGGCCTGGCCCAGGTTCCTCCCCAGGTTCCTCACTACTGCCCAACTCTGCTGCCAGCTCTGTCAGTCGCTGGTGGGCCCACAACAAAAGGTTGCAAAATGAAGCAAAACTCACTTAATAAATGTCTCACTTAACAACAGAAATTTGGGGCTCAACTGTGGTTGAGGGCTACCAGTGTAAGACAGCAATCCACAAACTATGGTGGACAACCACAACTGACTGAACAAACCTTGCCCAGAGGAAACAAATCACAGTATAGAGTAAGATAAAGCATGGACCTAACTCAAGTATGTTTCCTCTGACAGATGCGAGAATGTACGTGCTGGGGGTTTATCGTATTCCCATGAAATTCAGACTAGCTTTTGGGCCACATTTGACTTGATTTTTTTTGTTTCATTCTTCAACTTTATCTCTGTAACACTATAGTCGATGGCAGCCCCTTAGGCCATGTTTCTCAACCTTGTCAAGTTCAAAGTGTGTAGTTATTGCAGCCAGGCCCGTTAGGAGTCCTCTGTGGAGCCCAGCTGCTGAGTCAGCATCTATGACAGAGGTCTCCAAACTTGGCCAGTTAAGACTGGTGGACTTCAACTCCCAACAAGCCTGTTGGGAGGCCTCTGGAACCTGCCTGTTGAGTCACTATCTATGACAGAGGTCTCCAAACTTGGCCACTTTAAGACTGGTGGACTTCAACTCCCAGAATCCTCCAGCCAGCTGGCTGGTGGATTCTGGGAGTTGAAGTCCACCAGTCTTAAAGTGGCCAAGTTTGGAGACCTCTGATCTATGGTGAGGAGGTTAAATCAATGGTGACAGGAAGCACCTACCTGGGCTTGATAAACTATTCCAAATGTCAGCAGGGCAAGGGCTCCCTCCAATCTGCCATCGGTCCCAATCCAAACACTTTCTGTCATTTTGCTGACTCATAGGCTGGAAAGGGACCTCAGAGGCCTTCTAGGGACCTCAGAGGCCAACCCTTTGCCCAAGGCAAGAAACCTTATTTTGTCCCAGGCAAATGGCTGTCCGGTCTTTTTCTTGAACAACCTCCAGGGATGGAGCAGCCACAACTCTGAGAAAGAGGCTGCTCCGTCCATGAATGGGTCTCACTATCAGGGAATTTCTCCTTACTCCTAGGTGGGATCGCTCTTGAACGACCTTCTTACTTCTCGTCCTGCCCTCTGGGGCTCTGGAGACTGAACCAGCCCTCCTCTTCATTGGGACAACCTCTCACATACTGAAAGATAGTTACTGCATCCCACCTCATGGGTCTCTTCCGTTGGCTAGACATACCTAGTTCCACGGGTAGGATTCCAAAATGCCCAGTTGCTGGACGGGCGTGACCATGGTGGATGTGGACATGGCCTACTAGGAACTTCTGGGAGGGCCGTTTTTCGCCTTACCCATGGTCTGGAGGCTTGCCTTGGACCTCTGGGAGGGCAAGAATGGCCTCCCCTGGACTCTGGAATGCCTCCAGAAGCCAGAAACAGGTCCGTTTCTGGACTTCTGGTACTTCCAGTTTGGTCCGTTTTTCTCCCTCCCAGAGCCTTCGTGCAGCCCCTGCCCTTACCTACGACTTCCGGTACTTCCAGTTTGGTCCGTTTTTCTCCCTCCCAGAGCTTTCGCGCAGCCCCTGCCCTTGCCTACGACTTCCGGTACTTCCAGTTTGGTCCGTTTTTCTCCCTCCCAGAGCCTTCGCGCAGCCCCTGCCCTTACCTACGATTTCCGGTACTTCCAGTTTGGTCCGTTTTTCTCCCTCCCAGAGCTTTCGCGCAGCCCCTGCCCTTGCCTACAACTTCCGGTACTTCCAGTTTGGTCCGTTTTTCTCCCTCCCAGAGCTTTTGCGCAGCCCCTGCCCTTGCCTACGACTTCCGGTACTTCCAGTTTGGTCCGTTTTTCTCCTCCCAGAGCTTTCCCGCAGCCCCTGCCTTTACCTACGACTTCCGGTACTTCCAGTTTGGTCCGTTTTTCTCCCTCCCAGAGCTTTCGCGCAGCCCCTGCCCTTACCTACGACTTCCGGTACTTCCAGTTTGGTCCGTTTTTCTCCCTCCCAGAGCTTTCGTGCAGCCCCTGCCCTTGCCTACAACTTCCGGTACTTCCAGTTTGGTCCGTTTTTCTCCCTCCCAGAGCTTTTGCGCAGCCCCTGCCCTTGCCTACGACTTCCGGTACTTCCAGTTTGGTCCGTTTTTCTCCCTCCCAGAGCTTTCGCGCAGCCCCTGCCCTTACCTACGACTTTCGGTACTTCCAGTTTGGTCCGTTTTTCTCCCTCCCAGAGCTTTCGCGCAGCCCCTGCCCTGACCTACGACTTTCGGTACTTCCAGTTTGGTCCGTTTTTCTCCCTCCCAGAGCTTTCGCGCAGCCCCTGCCCTGACCTACGACTTCTGGTACTTCCAGTTTGGTCCATTTTTCTCCCTCCCAGAGCCTTCGCGCAGCCCCTGCCCTTACCTACGACTTTCGGTACTTCCAGTTTGGTCCGTTTTTCTCCTTCCCAGGGCCTTCGTGCAGCCCCTGCACTTACCTACATCCAAAACGGGCTGCATGGAGATTCCTGGGATGGGCAGGGCTAGCGGGTCAATTCAAATACCGGTTCGATGAACCAGATGCAAATTTATCATCTGGTTCACCTGGACTGGTCCAAACTGGTAGAATCCCACCGCTGCCTAGTTCCCTTAACTGGTCGTTATACGGTTTAACAGCCCAACCCCCACATCATCTGTGTTGCTTTCCAGGTAATCCTCAACTTACAACCACAATGGAGCCCCAAATTTCTGTGGCTTAAATAAGCCATTTGGTCATTCTTTTTCTTTGATAATGTAGATATTTTTATCTTGATTTCTTTTGTGTTCTGTTCTTTTTCTTTTATTATTATTATTTTTTTAAAAAAAAATTTTTAAGGGGTGGGATAGAACAGCTGCTAAGCATGTCTTGATTTGTCTACTTGTTCCCAGCAAACCAGGGCTGAAACTGGCTCACAAAACCCTTGCCTGGAAACGATTGTTTTGAACAGAGCTGGAAACAGCCCAACAGGTGAGACTTCCCAACTGAGGTCTCTTTTACAAAAGGAGAAGATGCCCGTTGGCTTACTCTACAAATCATGGCTCCAAATTTTCAAGACCGAGAAAGATGCACAAGGTAGAGGCTCACAAGCACATCCCACCAAGGTCTACCTCACACACACACACACACACCGAAATCAGCAATTAGGTCCATATCTCTACTACTGAAAATTAGCCTTGGGATTGAGCTGATCATGACGTTGGAATTGGGTGGCCTAGAAATCTGGCATGTAAATCAAGAAACAAATAAATCCTTGATTGCGTGGGCACAAGCCAAGTTCACCTACAGGGTCAAGCCCTAAGAGGGATCCTTCCTCCCCGCCCCGCCCTTCTTCCCCTCTTTCCTTCCTTCCTTCTTTCCTCCTTGTTTCCCAAACTGGGACGCCCTGCCCGGATTTCAGGGATGTCCGCAGGATGCGCTCAGAGAAGCCCAGGTGAGGCTCCCATCGCTGCCCTCCCAGCTCTGCGCATCCTCAGGGGCTTCCCAGAGAACTTTTAATGGCACCTCTGGGGCTATTACAGCTGGTCCTCCACTTATGATCACACTTGGGCCCCCGAATTGATGTGGCTAAGTGAGACATTCGTTAAGCGAGTCTTGTCCCATTTTACAACCTTTCTTGCCCCAGGTTGTTAAGTGAATCGCTGCAGTTGTTAAATTAGTAGCACGGTTGTTAAGTGAATCTGGCTCTCCCCCCCCCCATGACTTTGATTATCAGAAGGTCATAAAAGAGGATCGTGCAATCTTGGGACACTGCAACCGTCATAAACATGAGTCGGTTGCCAAGCGCCTGAACGACCGTGGAGACGCTGCAATAGTCGTAAGTGTGAATAGCGGTCCTAAGTCAATTTTTCAGTGCCATGATTTTGGTCACTAAATGAACTGTTGTAAGTCGAGGACTACCTGTAGGTTGGCCCCATCCTGTGGACACCTTGGCTGCCTTGGGTAAGAGATCAAGGGCTATTTGGAATTATGCTTTATACCTCCAGGGAAACGAAGGGCGTGTCCTGGACTTGTAAGGAAATCTGCTCTCCATCGATGGTGAATTTTCTGGAGTATAAAGCACCTACAGAGGAAGAAGGAAAAGTGGGAAGATAATGAATAGATCAGGTAGAGCAGTGATGGCGAACCTTTTCGTTGGGGTGTGCCAAAAGCGCAAAATGCAATGTGCTCCGCCCAGCCGGCGCATGCAGGCACAACACCCCCTGCCCTGCCTCTTACCTGCACTGGGCATGCGTGCGCCTCCCAGCTGATTTTTTTCGGCCCTTCGGAGGCTCGAGGGAAGCCTCTGCAGCCTTTGGAGGACAAAAAACTGGCCTGTTTCATCACTTTGGGTATTTCCGGAACTGCAGAAGCTTCTCTTGAGCTTCCAGGAGGGCGAAAACGGCCTCAAATGAGCCGAAAATCAGCAGAGAGATGCACGCATATGCACAACGCAGGTACATTTGGCTGGAGCTCGCGTGCCCACACAAATGGCTCCACGTGCCACCATCCCAGAGATACATCATGTGTTTATTTGACTTTCCTCCAATTTTGCCCCAAACGGTCTGCTCACTTTACTTGCTTCTAAGGCAAGAATGTTGAGAGCCAGGAAGCACATAAGTTTAATGTAAGTCTAGTAAAGGCCTCAACTTACGACTGGAACCAAGCCCAAATGTTCCATTGCTAAGCAAGACAGTTGCGTCTTGCCCCCGTTTGACGACCTGCCTTGCCACAGTTGTTAAGTGAATCAGTGCAATTGTTAAAGTGACCCTGGTCTCCCCATTGACTTGTCTTGCCAGAAAGTTGCAAAAGGGGATGACGTGACCCCAGGACTGTCATAAATACAAGTCTGATGCCAAGCGCCTGAATTTTGATCACCTGATCATGGGGATGCTGCAATGGTCATAAGTGTGAAACGTGGTCATAAATCACTTTTTTCTGTGCCATTGTAACTTTGGTCACTAATTGAATGGAAGTAGGTCAGCAAAGCTGGCTGGGGAATTCTGGGAGTTGAAGTCCACAAGTCTTAAAGTGGCTAAGTTTGGAGACCCTGGCTATAAGTAACGGTTATACACGGAGCCGGTTCTAACCGGTTCTGGAGAACCGGTAGCAGAAATTCTGAGTGGTTTGGAGAACCGGCCAATCCCACCTCTGATGGGCCCCACCAACCCCATCTCTGCTCTGCCTCCCATCGAGTCCCAGCTGATCAGCTGGGTCTCCTTTGGTTGCCCGGCACAGGAGAACGGAGCTGGAAAGCAGGTCAGTGGGGTAGGGAGGGAGTGGGGATTTTGCAGTAACCTTCCCCTGCCACATCCACCAAGCCACGCCAACCAAGCCACACCACACCATGCCCACCAAGCCAAGCCACACCCACAGCTGATTGGCTGGGTCTTCTTTTGTTGCCCTGCACAGGAGAACAGAGCTGGAAAGCAGGCTAGTGGGGTAGGGAGGGAATGGGGATTTTGCAGTATCCTTCCCCTGCCATGCCCACCAAGCCACACCCACAGAACCGGTAGTAAAAAAAAAATTGAATCCCACCACTCATTATAGTACCAGTGATAGTAATTTTCCCTTCCCTCCTCGATATTTTCCTCCTAAACCCAATCTGAATCCACTTCCAGGGAATTTCAATCCATAATTCAAGTTCTGCCCTGGGGGCGAAGACCCCAACCTAACTCCAGCCACTGCACAGGAATACCTTTTTAACTTCTTTTTCATTTTTTTCCCCTTTTCACACTGGACCAATTCTTATTTTTAGCTGAAACCTGTTCCTGCCACACCAACCACAGCCTGATGGGCAGCCCGAGAGAGCTAAAAGTTGCTTTTTTCTTCGCAAAAAAAGCCCAGGACTCAGATAGCTTGGCTCATTTCTCTGACCCTGCAAAGGTTTTTCCTTTCTACTGTTGCTAACAATAAAATACACAAAAGCAGAGGCTGGTGGGAAGGATAGTTGAATGATTACACTTCGGAAAGGGAAACTAGGCGAAAGGGTTTTAGAGACTGTGATGGGCTGTTACGAAATAGGAAATAAGCCAGAGTGTAGAGAGACTTTTACCCAACGGCATTAAAAGTCCATTTCCAGTCTGATTTAAGGATCTGCCTGCAGGAATATGACATCCATTTAGCCTGCTATATATAGCCATCCGTTTATCCCACACATTTGGTCTTTGCCCTTGGCTCCTTCGTCTAAGAATCACTCAGAATAGAATAGAGCTGAAAGGGACCTTGGAGATCTTCTAGCTCAACCCTCTCAATGGTATCACCCCCTTATACCATTCAAGACAGAATGAAGCATGCAGAGGTGGGATTCAGACGGTTCTGGCTAGTCCTGGAGAACCGGTAGCGGAACTTTTGACTAGTTCGGAGAACCAGCCAATCCCACCTCTGACTGGCCCCGCCAACCCCATCTCTGCTCTGCCTCCCATCGAATCCCAACTGAGATCACATCTGTCCGCTCCTCTCAAAACCTGGGAGGTAATCCGCCTCGTCCTGGTGATTTGAACTTATTTAGAATGGATGTAGGAAGTCGCTCGCTTACAACCATTCATTTAGTGACTGGTCAAACTTTACGACGGCACTGCAAAAAGTGACTTATGGCCGTTGAAGCATGCCCTATGGCAGAGGTCTCCAAACATGGCAACTTTAAGACTTGTGGACTTCAACTCCCAGAACTCTCCAGCCAGCAAAGCTGAAGTCCACAAGTCTTAAAGTTGCCAAGTTTTAGGGGGCCCTGCTGTAGGAGACGGCCAGGCTGAGCCCGAGGGAAGGGCCCTATGCATCATGAGTCCCTTGGTACCCACAAGAGGTACAAGTTCAGCACACCTTGAATTCCTTATCTACCACCAAATTGCCTTGACTGTTAGTAGCCCAGATTCTTGCAGAGAGCTTAAGCTAGCAATACATCTTGATACTCTTTTGAACTGCCTGGATCTCCCTGGTACTTGACAGACATGTTAGAAGAGAGAATAATAGGGTTGGAAGGGATCTGAGAGGTCTTCTAGTCCAACCCTCGCTCAAGCAGGAGACTCTAAACTATTCTAGACAAAGAGCTGTCTAGTCCGGGGGTCTCCAACCTTGGCAACTTTAAACCTGACGGACTTCAACTCCCAGAATTCCCCAGCCAGCTTTGCTATGGTCACATGATCCCCTTTTGAGACCTTCTGACAATCAAAATCAATGGGAGAGGCCCGACTCACTTAACAATTGTGTTACTAACTTAACCACTGCAGTGATTCTCTTAACAACTGTGGCAAGAGGGTTTGTGCTGGCTGGAGACCTCTGGGAGTTGAAGTCCCCAAGTCTCAAAGGGGCCAAGATTGGAGACTTCTGTCGTAAGGGAATTCCTTGTTTTGCATCCATCCAGCCCCTCTTTCTACTAAGGTAAACAGCTCTCAGCCCCAGGAGACGGATGAGACGCAGACCAGGGCTTCTGCGAAGAGTGGCAACCTCCACAGGCACCAACAGGTCAGGCAGTCCCGAAATAAAAATAGGTTCTGTGGCAGCCGGCTTAGAAAGGCCTTCAGTGTGGTACTCCTCTGCATCAAACTAACCTCAAGGTAGTCCTCGACTTACAACCAGAAGGACCTGTCGCTAAGCAAGGCTGATCTTCAGTGAGCCATGCCTGGTTTTACACTCTTCTTTTTTTTTTTTTTTTTGCCGCAGATGTTACACACAAGTCACTGCAGTTCCCTTGCGGGAAGCCAGCCGAGAAGGTGACAAACTGGGATTTGGTGGCCCCAAGGAGGCGTCCATGAGCGCAAGCTCCGCCAGGCTTAAAGGGGCCCAGGTTGGAGACTGCTGGTCTAAACAAATGGTTATAAGAAGAGGACTATCTATACAGGTAGTCCTCCACTTACGACCACAAGTTTTTATTGCGAAGTGAAACATTTGTTAAATGAACTTGGCTCCATTTTACGACCTTTTATGCAACGGTCGTTAACGGAATCCCTGCAGTTCTGAAGTCAGTAAACCAGTAAATAAAAGCAGTCAGTAAATTCAGTGAAGTGAATCTGGCTTCTCCATTGACTTTGCTTGTCAGAAGGTCGCGAAAAGGGATCATGGGACCCCGGGATACGGCAACCGTCGTAAATACGACTCAGTGGCCCAGTATCAGATCCCGTGACCCCTGGGGATACTGCAATGGCATAAGGGTGAAAAAAATGGTCATAAGTCATTTTTTTTCCCAACGCCGATGTAAACTTTGCAGAGTCACTAAATGAATGTCAAGGCTGGCTGGAGAATTCTGGGAGTTGAAGTCCACAAGTCTTAAAAGTGGCTGAGTTTGGGGACCCCTAGTATAGGGTTCTCCTGGCTTGAACAGGGGTTGGACTAGAGGACCCCCAAGGTCCCTTCCAACCCTAGGATCATATACTCTATCAGCTATGCTGGCTGGAGAATTCTGGGAGTTGAAGTCCACAAGTCTTCAAGTGGCCACGTTCCCCTGCCTTAGAGTAAGCGTGAAATCAGAGTCACCTTTTTAAAGGTTTACACGGAAGCCTGAACCAGAAGAAGGCCTCTCCCAGCCACAGCAGAGACACCCCTGTGTCTGTGTGAGCTGCAAAGTGCTTCTTCCTCCCAATCATCTCTGAGTGGTGCATCCCTGAAGTATTTTCCAAATCAGTCTTACGGATCTTCCCTTCTTGCGTTGGATTGGCAAGCATCCCCCGAGCAATTCCTTTGCTCTTAGTAAAGCTTCCTAGTCCACTGTAAGAGGACCCAGCCGTTGCTTGCTGCCCAGGAACACACACAGACTGGATTCGGGGGGGGGGGGGTGTGTGATTCAGATGACAAAAGCCCCCCTCCCTTTCAACTCAGAGGACCCCCATCCGCCTCCCTTTCTGATAGCACTAGAAGCAGACAGAAGCCTCTCTTTGAAGCTGCTCTTTTGATAAAAGCCCTCAGCCCCGTTCTTTGGCAGAAGACAAAAGCAGAAGAGAGATGGCCTCTGTTTGCTCAGGGGATGCATGGGAGGATCCCTTTGATCCTTTCTTTTTAATTAAAACTGTGTCTCTGTCTCTGGGCTTCCTCTCCATGGAGGCGATGCTGGCTTTAAAAAAGTACAACCTCCTTCCCTTTTTTTGGGGGGGGGGGGCATAGGCTGCAAATCACAGAGCTTTGATTTAGGACCATCCTTGCTCGGAGCGAGATTTGAAAGTGGGAGGACCTGAAAACGAGACATTTCCGAATCCCTAAAAACAGACACTCTCACACCCCTCCCATCCTCCTCTGGGTTGACTCAGTTCTCTTCCTTGCATGCCGGAAGCTGCCCACCTGTGGGAATAAACTTTGGCCTGAGCTTGAGCAAGGATTAATATAATGCCTTATACATTCATGCCTGTCTAAAGGTCACTAAGATAGTACAAAGAAAAGAGAACAATAAGAACAAATACAAACAAAGAGGCAGCTTAGACAACTGCAAACAAGCCTGTACTATATCTAATTATTAATCCACAATGTAATTGCTTACTATGCACAAAAATCTCCATAAAAGGAAGCACTGGGATTTTATTCTGGGCTCCCATCCCAAGTACACCAGCCTGTGTCTCATTCTTTCCATGGGAGACTACCACACCCACCCACTCACCCAATCTCTCGCCCTTCCAGGCTCTGGAGCCACAGACACACAGCCCCCCACCCCATTTGCTTTCATCAAAACCCACAAGGCAGCAGCCAGACATACCCGTATTGGCTTCGTAGTCTCCGATGAACCTCTTGGTGAGAAACCTCACGATGAGGGCTGCAAAACAAGAGAAAAGGTGGGGGTTGTTTAATGCAGAGGTCTCCAACCTTGGCCACTTTAAGACTAGTGGACTTCAACTCCCAGAATTCTCCAGCCAGCTGGCTGGAGAATTCTGGGAGTTGAAGTCCACAAGTCTTAAAGTGGCCAAGGTTGGAGACCTCTGGTTTAATGGACCCAGGAATTGCCACGGCGGGGAAAGAGGGACAATTAAACGCACCCATTCACTGCCTCGCCACCCCATGAGTTTCATGATTAATGCAGGGTGGGGCAGGGGGGATTGGAAACCCCTCTTGCTGGCTGGCTCAGTAGATCAGGGGTCCCCAAACCTGGCCACTTGAAGACTTGTAGACTTCAACTCCCAGAATTCTCCATCCAACTTTGCTTTTTTACTTGGTAATTCTCCAGGCTAAATAATGTCTGTGCTCTTCATTGCACCCTTGAAAGACAGTTTGCCAGGCCTTTGGCTGAAGGTGAATGCAAGAAATTCACCTTTGTTTAACAAAAAGGGTTTTGCTGGGACAAAGAGTCGGCTTAGTGCTTTTGGGGGAAGCCAAGGTCAGAACAGGGTCCCCAAACTTCACTAGTTTAAGACTTGTGGACTTTCACCTCCCAGAATTCTCCAGCCAGCTTTAGTCCAAGTTTGAACTGTGGAGTGCTTGCTGCTCTTGGAGCTTGGGGGCATTTTTTTGGCATATGTTTCATGACCCAACTAGGTAACACCATCAGTACTTGAAGGGAGTGGGGTTTGTGGAGTGGAGGAGGAGATGAGGAAGAGAAGGAGCAAGGACTGGAGGTCCTTGGTGCTCTCTGAAGTGGGTTGCTTTCTTGCAGATGTTTCATTACCTAAGTAGTAACTTCATCAGAGCACAGGACTCTGCACGCTGTATTTTCAAAGGGATCTCCAATTAAAAGAAAATATGTATAAAATGGTCCTCAAAAACCTTTAGAGTCATTTAAAAGCAGCATTTCCCACCTAGGGGTACATCAGGGAGTCATACAATATAGAGAGGATATATCACCACTCCAAAATCAGAAAACACCCCACAAAAGGGAAAAAATGGAGGAGGAGGAGGAGGAGGAGGAGGAGGAGGAGGAGAGAGCTGCCGTCTTCTAGCCAGTGTGCACAGTTTTAGGATAGAATAGGATAGAATAGAATAGAAAACAGTAGAGCAGAGCAGAGCAGAATAGAACAGAAATAGAAATAGAATTCTTTCTTGGCCAAGTGTGATTGGACACACAAGGAATTTGTCTTGGTGCAAATGCTCTCAGTGTACATAAAAGAAAAGATACATTCGTCAAGAGTCAAGAATCATCAGGTGCAACACTTAATGATAATCATAGAGTGCAATAAGCAATCAAATCATACTAGGAGACTGTCAATTTTGAAAGTAAGGATACAAGCGACAAAGTTACATTGATACAGTCACAGGTGGGAGGGGATGGTTGATAAGGAGTGATGAGAAGATTAATAGTGATAGTAGTGCAAACTAAGTAAATAGTTGGACAGTGTTGAGGGAATTGTTTAGCAGAGTGATGGCCTTCAGGGGAAAAAAAACGTTCTTGTATCTAGTTGTTCTGGTGTGCAGGGCTCTATAGCATCGTTTTGAGGGATGGAGTTCAAACACATCCGGGATGTGAGGGGTCTGTAAATATTTTCACAGTTTTGTATCTTGACAAAGATTGTTAGGAATCCCAGAGGGGGAGGCCTTTGATTTGGGGACCCAAGTAAGCTGTGCTCAGGTTGGGGACAGATGGAGAATATCTATGGATGTGGTCACTAGAAATCCACACCGACTTCCTCCCCTTCTCCATCCCCGTCCTCTCTTTCTCCTCCTCCTCCTTCCCCATCTCCTTCTCCTCTTTTCATCAAACTGAAGATCTCCCCAACATTTCGCCTCTGCCTGAAGTTTCCTTCCCATGAAGGGACGCCATGGGCCCCTTGAGCCCCTTCTTGCCAAAGACCCTCGGGGAGGAAGATGCCTTCCAGATTTCAGCTGCGCCTCTCGCACTGGCAGCCCCAGGAAGCCATCAGTTCCACATGACGGAGTGTCCCGGGGGAGGGGGGGGAAGGGGGCGCACGGGATGTTATTGGAGGCTGGGCCAGGAGGCCTCCAGTCTTTGCTATAAATTTCCTATTGTGTTTTCACACTTTCAAAAGGCTCCCACTTTATTTATTTTTGCCTGGCTTTCTCGCATTCTTTCGCCAGGGAGGCTGGGAAAGGGTGACCCTTCGCCACCGGTGTCAGCCTTGTCACAACTCATTGTACTTCCTTGACTCAATGGAGTTTCTTCCCTCCTCCTGCCCAGCTTATTCCTTGGAGGAAAGGAGCCACGTGAGAACAAGGCGCTTTCTCCCAAGCGAAAGGCAAGCCCGAAAGGGATCAGCTCTGAGCTCCGGTTTCAGACCGCTCTTGGGTGGGTGGGTAGATGAAATCATCTGGTGGAGGCTGAGGCTACATGGGAAGATCCAGGCATGCATGCAAAGCTTCAGAGACATGATGTTCCCTTGACTTTCCTCGTGTGAAAGATTACGATGTTCCCTGGGAAGGAGAAGGAAGGAAGTAGGGGGCGGTTAACCCTTGTGCTCCCCACCAGTTTTCCCATGCAAACTGCTCCCAAGCAGAGATCTAGCTTGTCTGGATAAACATTCCTCAACCCTTGGCGCCTTTAAGATGAGTGGACTTCAAGTCCCAGAATTCCCCGGCCAGCCTGCTAGCCAAGGAATTCTGGGAATTAAAGTTCACCCATCTTAAAGTTGCTGCACACTGCACACACATTGCTTCAGGTCTCCTGCCAGACTCTGAGATCAGAACCAAATTCCAAAAATAAACTGGCTGGGAAAATGGACTATTAAAAGGGACAATAGCAGTTAAAAATCAGAGTGCATGGAAGGACCCGTGACTTTGACGTTGTCACTTCTCTTTGTCACATTCCCACATACACACATTAACCCTCATCCTTGGCAAATGGGAATGCATGAGCTACATCTAGTAAGATTTATCACCGTGATCTTGGTTCCTGAATTTTGTTTCACCCAGATGACATTCCCAAAGTGTCCCAGAGGTCTATGGAGATTCTCAGCCATCCAGGTCACGGTTGTCCCAAAGCTACTTTTCCAAAAGGCAACTGGACTACCTTCGTTTTTATTTGAAAATGTTTTGCTTCTCATCCAAGAAGCTTCTCCAGTTTTAACTCCGTTAGAATTTCAGTTAGATAGAACTGACTCCGCTTCCTGAATGAAAAGCAAAAACATTTTCAAAGGAAAAAAGAAAAGGAAGTCCACTTGCCTCTTGGAAAAGCAATTTTGAGGAAAATTCTGGTGGTTGCTAAGAGAGCCTGGTGTCCTGTTTTAAGGAGGACTTTGAAAGCCTGTCCAACCCAGATCCAGGCTCCAAAAGAAGACCAAGAAGAAAGAGAAGAACAAGGCCAAGGCATTGCCTCCTCTGCAGGTAGCAGCATCTGGAGATCTCGTAATCCACTTGCTCACTCACTGATACGAAATCCAGCATGTCTCTTAAAATGACGTTAATGTCCATATTTGTGCTTTTTCTTCTGAAAGAGTCTATCATCCCTGTCCTCTTGGTCAAAGATATACAAAGGCCATTCCTCCAGGACACAATTTCAGAATTCTTCACAGCAAGCTACCACGCAGGTGAAATCTCTCCACTTCATGAAACAATCTGTGGATGCCCAGACAGCTTTTTCCCAAATGCTACTTGTACCCACCACCTGTCCAAAGAAGTGGTTTGAGGAACCTTGTCCAAGTAGTTCTTTCCTTTGGTGCCTGCTGGATTTTGCTGCCTTTCCCCAATCCCTTGTCTTCCTTCAGCAGCAGATGTGTCCATCTGATCCTGCCCTAGGAGCCAACCCACAGCATGGAAGCTAGAAGCACATCCGGTGTCTCCTGATCGACTTCCAACAAAGGGTTTTGCAAACATTCACCAGTTCAGGTGCAAGGTTTCTGCATGCAGGGATCTCTTTCCTACTTCCAGAGACCCCTTCCTTCACTTCTAGAGAACTCCCAAGAAGTCTGCGCTGATGGATGTCAGGCATATTGGGTAGACCAGACAGTAAACACAGCCAGGTAACCTAATCCTGTTTTATTGTCAGGTTAAAGATTCTAGCAAGTCTGAAAGTTCAACTCTCCCACTGTCTCCTTTACAGCTTGAGAAACCAGGGCAGGTCTCTTCTGAATCTCTTTTTCCACGCATTATCCTGCTGTGGGCTCTGCTGCCTCTTACCTGGTTGTTCCCTAGGCACCATCTCTTCACCTTGTCCCCCAAGGTCTTTCCCGCATACAACAACACTGGCTTAATGGTTGCTCCCAAATACTTAGATCAGTAACTTTCCCTCTCCTGGCCCAGCTTACCTTCCGGGGCTCCTTTGGGGGAAATGGGAGGAAGGTGCCCTATTTATACCACCTTCAAGTTCCAGAACAAAGGAAGGAGAGAAACCTAATACAGCTAATCCATCCTCAGGCCCAACATTTATGTTACTAAGCAAGACAGCCGTTAAATGAGTTTCTGCCATAGGCAGCCTGGCCAGGAGCTAAGCAGCTCAGCCATCCCATGGTAGAAGACAGAATAACAGAGTTTGAAGGGACCTTGGAGGTCTTCTAGTCCAACCCACTGCTCAGACAGGACGCCCTTTACCACTTCAGACAAACGGCAGTCTCGTCTCTTCTTGAAAACCTCCAATGATGGAGCAGCCACAACTTCTGCAAGCCAGCCATTCCCGCTGGTTGATTGTTCCCACAGTTAGGAAAGTTCTCTTAGTTCCAGGTTGCTTCTCTCCCTGATTAGTTTCCATCCATTGTTTCTTGTCTTCCCTTCAGGTGCTTTGGAGAACAGGTTGAACTGCCCTTCTCTGTGGCAGCCCTTCAAATACCAGAAGGCTGCTCTCTTGTACTCCAGTCTTTCTCTTCCTTAGACTAAACATACGCAGTTCCCACAACTGTTCATTGTTATGTTTTAGCCTCCAGTCTCCTGGTCCTCTTCTCTGGACTCTATTTCTAGAGTCTCCCCTCTTTTTCCAAAGAGTAGTTGGAAGGCCAGAGGATACACTGCCCACCTAAGAGTGAGGCCAAGGAACCCTAGAAGACTTCCACGTGCCTGCCAGTCAAAACAGATTGACTCGCCAATTTGGACCGATTCTCCTCCACTCAAAAGTCTGCCTCCTTCCAATTGCTTTTAGTTTGGAACGATGTACAAATATGTTGAGGGAGAGAGGGGGGTTTCTTTGGTGGTGGTGGGAAACATGCTGGGTGCTTGTTTTTCCCCAAGCAAGAATGACTGTTTCTTTCACACAGAACCAGGGCAGACGGTTTCCTCCAAAAATGAAAGCATTTGAAGCATTCTCTTCAGGAACGGAAGAGTTTTTGTACAGTATATTTTTCTCTCTGTTGTTTAGGAGCTTGCAACCATTTGGAAACATTTATTTTTTAAAAAAAAAATATATATATATGCAGGTAATCCTCAACTTACAACCATAAGTTTAGCAACTGAAAGAGCACTGAAAAAGTGACTTATGACCAGATCCTCCCATTTATGACCACCGCAGCATCCCTATGGTCACATGATCAAAATTCAAGTGCTTGGCGACCTGCATATATTTATGAGGTTTGCAGTGTTCTGGGGTTACGCGAGGACACCTGCAACCTTCCCACAAAAAAGTCAATGCTTAACGATTGTGAGATTTGCTCAACAGCTGCAGGGCAAAAGTTGAACCAAAGTTCCTAATATTGGGCATGATTCACTTAATGGAAATTCTGGCCCCGATTCTGGTCACAGACTTGTAACCCAAGTTTTAATGCCGATAATTCTCAGCTTATAAGAGTTCCTTCAAGGGCCGTTCGAAGTTCCAATGGCCCTGAAAAAGGGAACCAGGGCCAGTTTTCACACTTACGACCGTTGCCACATCCCTAGTGTTACGTAACCAAAATTCAGACGCTTGGCAACTGAATCGTATTTGTGACGGTTGCAGAGTGATCCCCTTTTGGGACCTTCGGACAAGTAAAGTCAATGGGGAAGCCAGATTCACAACCGTGTTACTAATTTAACACCTGCAGTTGATTCACTTAACAACAAGAAAGGTTGTAAAATGGGGGAAATATTAACAACTCTCTTACTTAGCAACAAAAATTTTGAGCTCAGTTGTGCTCATAAGTTGAGGTTTACCTGTATGGGTCCGGGGTGAAAGAGGCAAAGTGAGCAGGCTCTGAATTTGGGAGGGTTTTTTCCTATGAATTGTTTTTGCTGCTTTTCACCTCAATATGTGCTGCTTTGAGCTGGGTTACTCTGATGACCCACAAACTGACCGATAAAACAAATAAGATGCAACATTACAATGCTTGCCCACCAACCAATGACAGGTATCGGATAGGTCTAGTCTAGTGGAAAGACGGACTGGGCAAGATGTGATGCTAGTGTTCCAATATTTGAGGGACTCCTACAAGGGGCACCAACCTATTTTCCAAAGCACCAGAAAGCACAACGAGAAACAGTGGATGGAAACTAACCGAGGAGAGAAGCAACCTGGAACAAAGAAGAAATTCCCCAGCTTGCCTCAAGAAGTTGTGGGTGCTTTTTAAAGAAGAGACTGAACAACCATTTATCTGACATGGTCTATAGCAGAGGTCTCCAACCTTGGCACCTTTAGGCCTGGGGGATTTCAATTCCCAGAATTCTGGGAGTTGAAGTCCCCCAGGCTTAAAGGTGCCAAGATTGGAGACCCCTGGTATATAGAGTCTCTGGCTCAAGCAGGGGGTTGGACTAGAAGACCTCCAAGGTCCCTTCTAACTCTCTTATTCTATGAGAAGAATCCCTTAGGTCTCACCACCGTCTGACCAGCTATCGAGGCTCCCTTGCAGCTTCAGCCTGGGGTCAATCCGGTGGTACCGACAGAAGTTTTGGGCTCAGTTGTGGTTGGGAGTCAAGGACCACCTGTAACTGTTACAGTTTTTGCATTCATGCTTTATTCTGCTTCTGCTACTGAGGGATAAAATCAAGATCAAGAGAGGCACTACTACCACCCTATAAAG
Organism: Hydrophis major; assembly: GCA_033807585.1. NCBI lineage: Eukaryota > Metazoa > Chordata > Lepidosauria > Squamata > Elapidae > Hydrophis > Hydrophis major. The sequence goes on along the minus strand of CM066335.1, from coordinate 5,882,790 downwards.
CCTTAGTAAGACCACACCTAGAATAACTGCATCCAGTTTTGCTCACCAGGCCATAAAAAAAGAGGCTGAGACTCTAGAAAAAGTACAGAGAAGAGCAACCAGGATGATGAGGGGACTGGAGGCTAAAACATACAAGGAACGGTTGCAGGAACAGGGCTTGGCTAGTCTAGGGAAGAGAAGGACCAGGGGAGACAGGATACTGGTCTTCCAATATTTGAGGGGGAAGGGGGTTGGACTAGATGATCTACAAGGTCCCTTCCAACTCTGTTAATCTGACTTTAATCTGATTTTGATGAACAAAAGGACTGATTTTGATGAACAAAAGGAGATATGATAGCGGTCTTCCAATATCTGAGGGGCTGCCTCAGAGAGGAGGAAGGGGGTCAAGCTATTCTCCAAGGCACCCGAAGGCCAGACAAGGAATAATGGGTGGAAACTGAACAAGAAGAAAACGGGGAGAAACTTTCTGACAGTGAGAACAATCCACCCATGGGACAGAAGTTGTGGGAGCTGCATCCCTGGAAGCTTTCAAGAAGAGAGTGGACTGCCATCGCTCAGGAATGGGGCAGGGTTTCCTGCTTGGGACAGGAGTATGTGTGTTGGACTTGATGACCTACAAGGTCCCTTCCGACTCTGTTAATCTGTTGGCATCTCAGTCCTGGCTGATTGTCCACCCCTGGCGATTTGTCAATGGCCAAGGGTGGACAATGGAGCTTCTGGGAGACCCCAGCGGTGCCTTTTCTCCCGCTACCCCTCCGCCCCAAGATCTGCCTTCTTTCCCTGGAAAGGGGGAGAAAACATCTCGTGAACTTCGGTGTCCCTCAAAACAAACCGAGCTCAGCGCCGGAACCGCCCCGTTCAGTCAAAGATTAACCCGAGAACCGGCTGGAGGCGCAGCCGGTCAGAAGGAGGAGAAGGAGGAGGGCGGGGGGGGGGAGGGAAGGGGACGCACCCCCTCCCCCGTTCTTGGGGTGCCCCCCCCCCTCCTGGGCACTTACCGGTCTTCCCCACGCCGCTGCCTCCCAGCACCACCAGCTTGATGACTTTGTTGGGCGCGCAGTCCAGGAGCGGGTATTCCGGGATGGGGACCAGGAGGAAATTCATGGAGGGCTGCTGGGACATCGTCGCCCGGTCGGGCATGCCAGAGGGAGGAGAGCCCCGAGGAAGGCCCACCGGGGGCTCGGAGGGATCCCGGGAAAGGGCGCAGCAGCAGCAGCCTCAAGGGGTGGGGTGGGGTGGGGGGGCAGCTCAGGCCTTCCCTGCATGCTCAGCCCCGCGGCATGGCCGGAGGAGCCCCTTCCCCGAAAAGCCCCGCGCCAGCCAGGGAAACTTTGCAGCGCTGCAAGCCTCTCGGGGGGGGGGGGGGAGCGGACTCCGGCGCTCGGCAGCCAATCAAAAGGGCCCGGCCGGCATTCCAGCGGGTGGGCAGACGGAGCGGGGCTCCGGCTCTCTGCTCGCCCCCCGCCCGTCCCGGCTCGGCTCCGCAGCTCCTGGCTTTGCGCCGCCACCGCCGCCGCCTTGGATTTCGAACGTTTGCAATTAAAAGCGTTGGAAGGGGACTTAGGGGGTCATCTAGTCCAACCCTCCGCCCAAGCAGGAGAGCCAAACTTTGACAACTTTAAGGCTGGGGGACTTCAACTCCCAGAAGTGTTAAAGTTGCCAAGTTTGGGGGTCCCTGCTATAGAAGCCTTAGTAAGACCACACCGAGAATAACTGCATACACTCACCAGGCCATAAAAAAGAGGCTGAGACTCTAGAAAAAGTACAGAGAAGAGCAACCAGGATGATGAGGGGACTGGAAGCTAAAACATACAAGGAACGGTTGCAGGAACTGAGCTTGGCTAGTCTAGGGAAGAGAAGGACCAGGGGAGACAGGATACTGGTCTTCCAATATTTGAGGGTGGGGGGGGTTGTTGGACTAGATGATCTACAAGGTCATCCTATAGAAGGAGATGCTAGCTCTCTCTCTCTCTCTCTCTCTCTCACACACACACACACACACACACACACTTTCTCTCTCTCACACACACTCACTATCTAACTATATCTCTATCTCTATATCTATCAAAAAACAGTCCATCTGGAGGCTCTTTTTCCAACAAGTGCAGCCAAGAGCTTCATAGAAAAGATGGACCCTGGGACAGGCGAAGTGGGAATTCCCTTGCAGGTGTCTGGAGAGGAACCTTCTCCAAGTGTCAGGGATAGCAAAGAAACAAAAACCAGCTTCAAAGGGAACAGGTGGTCCAAGCAGATAAGACAGAATACACACCCATCTTTCCCCCTTCACAAGAGATTGTTGACATGATCTGAAGAAAGAGTTGGAAGAAGATCAGGGAGATAAGACTGGCTAGACATTTCCTTGCAAGAGATGGTTTCTTCAGAGGCAGGAGAGAGTTCAGGGATCCTTATCTTGCTTGCTTACCTGTTGCAAGACCATCTGGAGGATGGATCTTCTGGATTTATCTCACCTTTCCCTTTGACAGCCAGGGGCTAATCTCTCACAAACATTCCCAGAGAGAAATAGCCACCCCTAGAGAAATCCAGGAACTTCTTAATTTAAGTCAGTGTTTCTCAACTGGGGGAACTTTTAAGATGTGTGGACTTCAAGTCCCCAAATTCTCAGCAATGGCTTTGCTGGCTGTGGATTTCGGGGACTTGAAGTCTATATACCTGGAAAGCCCAGATCTAGATGGATACACATCAGTTTGTTCAACCAACCAGTATGACCTGGCTCATACCTAATTCTAAACAATAAACGATGACACAAACTTCCACCCTCTTCTGATTAGAATTAGAATTATTTTTATTGGCCAAGTGTGATTGGACACACAAGGAATTTGTCTTGGTGCAAATGCTCTCAGTGTACATAAAAAGAAAAGAGACACTCGTCAAGAATCGAGAATCATAAGGTGCAACACTTAATGATAATCATAGAGTGCAATAAGCAATCAAATCATACCAGGAAACAGTCAATATAAATCGTAAGGATAGCAACTTTTCCAACTCACAGGTTTGATTAAATAGCTTTGAGGGAGTTGGGTGGTTTAGAAAGATGAAATATAAACAAACAAATTAATTAATATGCAGCTCACTTCAAGATGGAGGATTTAATTGAGAGAAGACAGAAAGAGGATGGGAAGCTGGGTTGTGTGTAAGGCTGATACATGGCTTTTTTTTTGACTCTGGCAACTTTTAACAGGGGTGGGATTCTCCCAGTTCGCATCTATTGGCTAGAACTAGTTGTTAACATTCTAAGCAGTTCAGAGAACAGGTTGTTAGAAGAAATTACTGGCCTAATCCTGTAAGGGAGGCAGGAAGGAAACATTCTGGTGTTGCTTACAGAAACTGCCTCTCGGTTAACCCTTATTACATTCTTGGCAGGACTAGACTTCCTGTCTCTGGAACTTCTCTGGAGGTTTTCTTCCCTCCTTTGCTGGTATCCAGCTTGTGTGGAGTGACCATTCAAAGTTACAATGGCACTGAAAAAAGTGACTTATGACCATTTTTCACACTTACAACTGTTGTAGCATCTTCAGAGTCATGAGAGGCCAGGTGAGGAGATGCATGCTTCAATGTGAGTGATATTGAGTTGGCCACACCCAGCCAATAACATGACCCCCAAGCCATGTCCACCCAGTCACATGACCCCCAAGCCATGCCCACCACCTAAGCCATGCCCACAGAACCGGTTGTTAAAAAATTTGAATCCCACCCCTGACTTTTAAGATGGGTGAATTTCAATTCCCAGAATTCTCTAGCCAGCATGCTTGAGAAACCCAAGCAAGGAAACATAAGCTGGGTCCTGAAATGGAGAGAGGGATTATGAAATGGACCAGAATGAATTCTCCTGAGATTTGAGCGGTGAAATTCATGAGAAAATGGATAATGGTGAGGAAGAGAGGAAAGGAAATAGCAATTACACTTAGACTTATATACTGCTTCACAGTAGTTTACTGTACTACTGTCTGAGCAGTTTACTGAGTCAACATATGTGCCCTCAAACAATCTGGGTCCTCATTTTACCAACCTCGGAAGGAGGGAAGGCTGGGTCAACCCTGAACCAGTGAGAATCGAACTGCCAAACTGCAGTCAGCAGAAGTAGCCTGCAGTACTGCATTCTAACCACTGCGCCACCACTATCACCCTGAATTTTACTGATCCCAAAGGACATAACATAATAGAATAACACAATAACTGAGTTGGAAGAGACCTTGGAGATGTTCTAGTCCAACCCCCTTTTCAGGGATTATAGTACTCAGTGCTAACGATACTGCAAACTCTGTTTCAATATAGGAAGGAGGAAGTTCATTCAAGTCTATCATATTCATAGTCAAAAGAGTAGACTAAGCAACTAGAACAAGGATGTTCAACCTTGGCAATTTGGCTGCTTGAGGAATTCTGGGAAATGAAGTACACAAGTCTTAGAAGTTACCAAAGTTGCATCCCCTGAACTAGAATCTTCAGCTCCAGGACTGAATATTACTTTGAAGTACTCAGCACCTCCTGAGCATCAGTTGTAGCTGGAACACTTCCCCAGAGGGGCTCACTGGCCCAGATAAAAGCTGCTCCAAGGTTCATCCTTCCAGGTGTCTGGAGCACTGTGGCTCAACCCTGGCAATTTTGATGTTATTGAAATATATGCCCCAGTATACTGGCCAGGGAATTCTGGGCGTTGCAGTCCACCCATCTTAAAGCATCCTGGCCAGAGAATTATAGAAACCAAAGTTTACACATCTGAAAGTTGCCATGGTTGAAAACATTCCATTGCTCATTGCAGAATGTTAAGGACACATCGGGTTTGCTGGAACAGAATACAGGTAATCCCCAATTTATAACATGACTTCAAATTTTCAATGGCACTGAAAAAAATGGTTTATGTTTTCACACTTATGACCGTTGCATCATCCCCATGGTCACGGGATCAAAATTCAGCCATCTGGCAACTGATTCATATTTATGATGGTTGCAGTGTTCCAACAGTCATGTGATCCCGTTTTGCGACCTTCCAATAAGCCAGAGGTCTCCAAACTTGGCAACTTTAAGACTTGTGGACTTCAACTCCCAGAATTCTCCAGCCAGCTGGCTGGAGAATTCTGGGAGTTGAAGTTCACAAGTTTAAAGTAGCCAAGTTTGGAGACCTCTGCAATAAGCAGTCAATGGGGAGGCCAGAATAACTTTACAATCCTGTTACTAACTTAACAACTGCAGTGATTCATTTAACAACTGTGACAAGAAAAGTTGTAAAATGGAGGAGGGGGAATTTACATAACAATTTACTTGTCTCATTTACTAATGGAAATTTTGGACTCGATTGTGGTCGTAACTGGAGGATTAACTGTGGCCCCTGTACATATGAGACAGAGGGACTTTCCAAAAAACGGGGGGTAGGAAAGACGTTCCCAGCCCCCTCTCTGAGGATTCCCCTACCCAGATCTTTTGCAATGCCCCCTCACCAAGAATTGCAGCCCCTTCCCTGCTTTTCCTCCCAGTTTTGCAGAAGTGACCCCTATCTAACAAAATGAAATTCAATGCAGAGAAAAGGAAAGTCCTACACTTAGGCAAGAAAAACCAAAAGGACACATATAGACTGGGTGAAACCAGACTCAAGAGCAGTAACTGTGAGAGGGATCTTGGAGTCTTAGTGGACAACCAGCTAAATAGGAACCAGCAGTGTGCTGCAGCAGCCAAAAAAGCCAACACAATCCTAAATTGCATTAACAGAGGGATACAATCGAGATCAAGGGAGGTCCTAATACCACTCTATAATGCCCTAGTAAGACCACACCTAGAGTCCCGCATACAATTTTGTTCACCGCATTATAAAAAAGATGTCGAGACTCCAGAAAAAAGGCAGAGAAGAGCAACCAGGATGATCTTAGGGGATTGGAGATTGAAACATATGAAGAACGTTTGCAGGAACTGGGCCTGGCTAGTCTAGTGAAGAGAAGGACCAGGGGAGACAGGAGAGCAGTCTTTCAATATTTGAGGGGCTGCCCTAGAGGGCAGGTGGTGGTGGTGTCAAACTATGCTCTAGAGCACTTGAAGGCAAGGCAAGAAGCAATGGATGGAAACTGAAGAAGGAGAAATTCAACCTGGAAAATAAGGAGAAATTTTCTGACACTGAGAACCATCAACCAGTGGAAGAGAAGTTGCCTTCAGAAGTTGTGGGAGCTTTATCACTGGAGGCTTTCAAGAAGACACTGGACTGCCACATGTCAGAAATGGTGTAGGGTCTCCCGCTTGGGCAGGGGGCTGGACTAGATGACCTACCAGGTCCCTTCCAACTCTTATTATTCTGCTCGATCTGTAAAAGTAGCTCCTCAAGACGGGTGGGCCCAGACAGGGGCGGGGCCGGCGGCGGAACGGAGGAAAGGGTGGAACTTTCCTTCCGAGGCTGCGCGGGCAGGTCGGAGCCGAGTGCGAGGGACGCGCCTCCACCCCAGCCGCCGCCTCCGCCTCCTCCTCCACCACCACCACGACCCGGAGCGCTTTCTCGGTGGCGCCACCTGCGGCGGCCGCGGCTCCGGCGGCGGCGCTTCCTCGGGTGGCGGGGCGGGCGGCCAACATGGCGGCGGCGGGTTACGGCGGGTCGCCCCGCGGATGGCAACGCTGATGACCGTCCGGAGACTCGCCTCCATCTGTACCATGGTGAGGGCGGGGGGCGAGGGAGACGCCCCGCAGCATTAACACCCCTCCCTCCGCAGGGGCCCTCCCTTTTGGGGGGAGGGGAGGGACAGCACTGAGGAGGGGTCTGCTTCCGGGACGAGGCGGCAGGCGCGGTGCCCGGCAGGAAACCTCTGGGGCAGCTCTCTGAGCATGTGCAGAGTGCTTTCTCCCGCGGGAGTGGGGGGGGCGGTGAGAGGAAAAGCAGCCCCTTTAAGGGACCCCCCCCAAAGGAGCCTTTAAGGCAGGGGTTTCCAACCTGGCCCCCTTGCTGGCTGGGGGATTCTGGGAGTTGAAGTCCTCCAGGCTTAAAGGGGCCAGGTTGGAGACCCCTGCTTTAATGAGCTGGCTTTTGGGGTCTTTTTTCTCCTCTGGGCACCTCACCTATTTTTATTTATTTATTTATGGATTAAATGCATGTCGCTCCCCCCCCTCTGGGGGGGCTACTGGAGACCCTGCATGGTGCCTGGAATTCGAAAGACAAAGCCCATCATCCACCATTTCCTGTCCAGTTCAAGAGAACCCCAGGCTGCTCCCTCCAATCTGGACCTTCCTGGATCCCAGATTTCCAGGCAGGATTTCTCTTTCCTGCTCCCTTTCTTTCTTTCTTTCTTTCTTTCTTTCTTTCTTTCTTTCTTTCTTTCTTTCTTCCTTTTTTTTTTTCCAAATAAGGACTCCCAATAATAATAATAATAACAACATCTGTCCAGTTTGGAGCCCCCTGTCTGGTACCATGCATCTCGCCCTCTTAACTAAGTCCATTCATCGCTTTTTATAATAGTGTCTTTATTTATGGTGTATGTTCTTTAGCGGGCACACTCATTTGTTTTTCTGTGTTAGGCAGATGTAACAGTTTATTTTAATGCATCTTATCGGTGATTTGATTTGGACATCATTGACATGCAACTAAAACAGTAAAAAAAGCTGTCATAACAAAATATGCAGAGTGCATTCCAAGTTTGTGCACAATGGGTAAAGGGTTCTCTCTCCATTCCTTGATAGATTTTGTTTTTATTCTGCTTTTTAAGTTTGTGAGTAATGCAAGGCAGTGATCATACCTAATACACTTCCTCCTCCTCCTATTTTCCCCACAACAACCCTGGGTTGGGCAGAGAGAGGCTTGTTTTTTTCTTCTGCTTTCTTGTTCTTCTTTGGTTTCTTCCGCTTCGCTGCTTTAGTTATTTTTCTGTATGTTTGTCACAGAAAACATATCCTGGGTGGAAAAGAAAACATATCCTGGGTGGAAATATGTGTGAATGCATCGTGAGGTGCACAGATGAGTCATGTATGTGCTGTATGGACCTGAATTGCAACATGTAGCCTGTTGGGGAACGGGTGGCGCCACAGGGTAGCTTCCATGAATTTAGTTAATTAAAGTGAGTAGGATCATATTGTTCCCACATTTTTAATGTAATTTCATGTCATATTTTCTGCATAGAGGTGGAACAAATAGAGGAAATCAGAAGCAATACAGTAATCCTTGACTTACGACAACGATTGAATTCAAAGTGAGTTTTGCTCCATTTCCCAACTTTTCTTGCCAAAGTTGTTTAAGGGAATCACTGCAGTTGATAAGTTAGTATAACTTGGTTGTTAAGTGAATCAGGCTTCCCCATTGACTTCGTTTGTCAAAAGGTCGCAAAAGGGGATCATGTGACCCCTGGGACAGAGTAAGCATCATAAGTATGAACCAGTTGCCAAACATCTGAGTTTTGATCACATGATCACGGGAATGCTACAAAGGTCGTAAGTGTGAAAAATGGTCATAAGTCACTTGTTTCAGTGCTGTTATAACTGAACAAATGACCTGTTGTAAATTGAGGACTGTATTTAACAATATGGAGAGATTAAAATGTCTACAAATAGTAATCATAATATATTAAATGTATATGTCTCTTAACTCTCAGTAACTCTGGGCAGTTGGTTATAGGTTGAGAAGCCCTGAGAAGATATGTTGGTCCTCTTTGACTCCAATTCATTTTTTATTGAGTCAGGAACTTGCATTAGAGGCTCTTGTAAAATGATGTGTCCTGAAAGTAGCACAAAGGTGTATTGCAGTGCAGGTTCTTTCTAGCCAGCAAACATGAGATTTCTCTCTCTCTGTTTCTGAGAGAAAAAATAATCGATTGTCAAGACCAGAAAGGAAGGAAGGCTTCTGCAAATGAGGAAGTCCTTCCCCCTGCAGCTCTTACAAGCAATTCCTTCTCCCCTGTAGTAATTGGTGCTGCAGGATTGATGCTTGTACAGCATTTCATTCCAGCAAAGACCATCTGGAATTCTCATTGCTTTCTATTGGGGAAGATCTCTTGACATTTTCTATATTTCGTCTTTTAGCTTCCTTCCATCATGAAACTCAAGTGTCATGGGATAGTTTTGGCTTGAGTGAAGGAATGCAGTTGAAACTTCATCCAGATGAGAACTGTGCATTGTGGGTGAGAATAATCTGTTAATCTGATTGGAAATGCACAGCCTGAGTGATTTTCATTCTCCCTGAATGCCTCTGTTGATCTCCCAGCATTACAGCTGCTGGAAGTTGTGTTCAAAAATACCTGGAGGGAATGTGTTGCATAACCATCCCCTTAAGGCTGAGCAATGGTGTTGAGATGTTGTCATGGATGTGGCATTTGGTTAAACCGCAATTGTGTAGGTGGCTGGGTGTATCATTTAACCCTGTTGGCTTGTTTACCAACTGTGATTTAAAGGGAAACTGATTTTGCCTCCCTTAAACAGGATCTGATTACCATGCATGCTTTATTGGGGCTGATATTGTAGAAGGCTTAGAAACAACATCTGCAGCTCAAACACTTGTAGGAGCTAGATGTTTTGATCATGTAACATTTTCTCAGACCTGTTATGTTGGCTCCTTATTTATTTCCAGGTTGTGAAGTGCTGGTATATGTGAAGGCATTAAAGAGTGCCATGTGATAGCACATTTGCCTTTATAATCCAAGCCTGCTTATGGTTGAAGATTAGTTTCTGAGCATGGAGATTCTCAGCCATCCAGGTCATGGTTGTCCCAAAGGTACTTTTTCAAAAGGCAACTGGACTTTCTTTGTTTTTTCTTGAAGACGTTTCGCTTCTCATCCAAGAAGCTTCTTCAGTTTTGAACTGAAAAAGCTTCTTAGATGAGAAGTGAAACATCTTCAAGGAAAAACAAAGAAAGTCCAGTTGCCTTTTGAAAATTCACCTTTGGGATCCGTTTCTAAGGTTCTACTGTCTGGCCCATCACAGAGAGAGCCTTCTCACCAGTGTCCCCAAATCTTTTGAATTGTCTCCCCCATCACAAAGTTTCCAATTTTTCTTTCCCAACTCCTTTCTTTGAGCAAGCAAAATGTTGTGACTGAGGCATTGTGGGCATTCTGGGAATTGAACCCCATATATCTTTAAATAGCCACAGTTGAGAAACACTGCACTATATAAAATATTTAAATAAGATGTGTGTTGCAGTTGTCTTCCTTGTTCTGCTGATCCCTTAGGTGTTTAATTTTGTGGTTTGATTTTTATATTTAAAAGTGGTCTGCTTTTAAGGGGTTTTGCTCTGAAGGATGTTAAAAATGACAACATAAGAATAACAATAATAAATATGCTTAACATCAACGGGACATTTGACTCATATATTTGGAATCTAGGTCCTGTCTCAAGAGAAAAACTATATTTCTCTTTAAAACTCTTTCTGAGATAAATTAATCAAGTCCACTCTATCTTCTCAAAGGGTTTTACCTCCTCCCCTTGTCCAAGAAGGCCACCGGCATTAAGTTCAACCCCAGGGATAGTTCCAGTTTCTCAGGCCAAACCACACCTCGTTCTGCAGAGGCTCATGGTGTTTATGGGCGTTTAGCCATTAAAAGAGTCTTGGAAAGTGTTTTTCAGTCTTGGCAATTTTAACATCGGTGGACTTGGCTTTCTGGGACTTGAAATACACCTATCTTAAAGTTGCCGAGGTTGAGAATCACTTATTCTTGGATAAAAAACATTCTGAATGGAGAAAAGGCAAGGCCTTGACCTTTCCACAGCAGCCTCTTCCTCCATCAGTAGTTTTCGGCTTATGTTGCATTTATTTATCTCATTATGTTTGTTTCTAATGCATTCGTGTCAGTAAGGCGCTGACAGCCATTTTGGTCCATGGGGAAAAATAAATAGTCCATAAGTGGAGAAAATCTACACGAAGGCTACCAAAATGACTTTGAAGTATGTGCCTTTTTCTGCAAGTCCCCGGAACCTTCTGTCAGCCAAGAGGTGATTTAAAGCAGGGGTCTCCAACCTTGGCCACTTTAAGCCTGATGGACTTCAACTTCCAGAATTCCCTTGGAGACCCCTGATTTAAAGGGGGGGGGAAGGATGAGTCGGAAGAAAGAAAAAGATGGGTACAGGTAGACCTTAACTTACAACCAGTCATTTAGTTGCTATTTGAATTTAAAACTGACCTACCTGGGTAGTACAGGTAGCCCTTGACTTACAACAGTTCATTTAGTTATTGTTCAAAGTTACAACAGCACTGAAAAAACGTGACTTGCGACCGTTTTTACACATGGCCTTTTGTAGCATCCGCAGGATCACATGATCAAAATTCAGATACTTGGCAACTGGTTCCTACTTATGACCGCTGCTGTATCCCGAGATCCCGTGGTCCTCTTTTAATAACCTCCTGACAAGCAAAACCCACGGGGAAGCCAGGTTCACTTAACAATGGTGGTAAGGAAGATCATAAGTTGGGGGTCGAAGCTCCCTTAACGGATGTCTCGCAACAGCAGAAATCTTGGGCTCAATTTGTGGTCGTAAGTTGGGGATTACCTGTATTTGTGATCTGGGCTCAGAGTTCTGACGGTCAGGCCCACCCGCAGCCCTCATGGTCATGACTGCACTTCAGTAATCAGGCCACAGTTGTGTATCCCAAGGTCACGTGAGCTTAGTTGGTGACAGTTTTACTGAAAGCCAGTATTTGCTGTACTTCCGGTTATCGGCAAAACTAGCCCATCGCAAACCATGGTGTTGCTTGATTGTGGTGGTTGCTTAACGGCCACCATAAAGAAGATACTAAAACTGGGTCAGTCATCGGATGGGCAGGCTCTGTTACTGTCATAATTTGAGGACTACCTGAATATTAGATGAAAACTCTTTAAAAGTCAGAGCAGTTCAACAGCTGAACCTCAGACCAGGAGGGGGAGGTAGGTTCCCTTCACTGGAAGTGAATTCTGGGAGTTGAAGTCCACAGAGGCTTCCTGGACCCCCTAAAGCAGGGGTCTGCAACCTTGGCCACTTGAAGACTTGTGGACTTCAACTCCAGAGCAAAGCTGGCTGAGGAATTCTGGGAGTTGAAGTCCACAAGTGGCCTTCAAGTGGCCAAGGTTGGAGACTCCTGCCCTAAAGGTCTCCTTCCAATTTTCTGATTCTGTATTCTGAAATGAACAGCATCTAAACACCAGCTGCCTCTCAAGGTCCCCCTTCTCTGTCTTTGAACCAGTCACATCAAGGCTTGAATATCCTAATCTTAATTTTTGTATTTTCCCGCTTCTTCCCCTCTCCTCCTTTAAAAAAAAAAATCATTTGAGGCATTCTAGAGATCTTGGAAGGCTGCTGGGGAGAGCACTTTGGCCTTGGTAAAGATACAGGTAGTCCTTGACTTAGAAAAGTTCATTTAGTGACTCTTCAAAGTTACAACGGCACTGAGAAGAGTAACTAGTGACTGTTTTTTCACCCGACCATTGCAGCATCTCCTTGGTCACGTGATCAAAATTCCGAGGCCTGGCAACTGGCTCACACTTAGGACGTTTGCAGTGTCCCGACCCCTTTGGCGACATTCTGACAAGCAAAATCAATGGGGAAGCCAGATTCAATTAACAATCATGTGACTTAAGCTGAACAACTGCAGTGATTTACTTAAATGACGGTGGCAAGAAAGGTTGTAAAACTGGGCAAAACTCATTGAAGAAATGTTTCACTTAGCCACAGCAATTTTGGGCTGAATTGTGGTCGTAACTCGAGGACTGCCTATACTGTATCATCTGGCCGTAGATTTTACATGAGAGCAAAGCTCTTTTTGGAAAAGGGAATTCAGAGGTTGAGCTGGAAAAGCGTAGGAGGCGTCCCCTTTTGTGTCACTAAGGGCCTGTCCTTCAGACTTCTCTGCAATTGAGAAGGAGGCCACTTGCAAGCTATAATATATAATTTTGGTCTCGGCTCTTTACTGTTCCTGCATATCCACTGTAAGCATCCCTGTAATCATCTTACCCAAGCATCCATCGAGGCGTAAATAAAAATCTGTCCCATCTAAGCTAAGTGGAAATTTTAAGAATGGCCATCCCAGAACCACCATCCGAGGGGAGGTTGACAAAGGCTCACCTTAGAAAGCCTCTTCCCAGCTGCTTTATTCTTCCAGCTCTTTTTCCAGCTCCGGAAGGGGATCTTTTTAAAAGCTGGTATTTCTTTCTCTGCAGATCCAATTCATGATGATGATAAATCACCAAGCTGTGTATGTTTTCTTGTAATCCTTCTCTTGCGTCTACGGAATGTAGGTTTTTGTTGGAGCACATTGAGATCAAGTATCTATAGAATATAGAAGGAGATTCTAAGGCAGAGGTCTCCAAACTTGGCAGCTTTAAGACTTGTGGACTTCAACTCCCAGAATTCCTCAGCCAGCTTTGCTCTGGGAGTTGAAGTCCACAGGTCTTAAAATGGCCAAGTTTGGAGACCCCTGATCTATACCAAGAGGGATGACATGGGAAGGAAGGGATTGACTAGTTAGAGTTGGAATTCAGCCATGTTTCTGAACTGTTCACTGATCTTTGCTTTGCCAGTATGCCAGAGATGTCTTTCCAAGAAACAGCTGAAGAATAGCCTACCCTGGAAAGGAGCAAGTTTATATCTCGGATCTTAGATTAATTGAGTTGGAAGGGACCTTGTAGGCCATCAGAGACACACAACAGACCACCTCCACTCTGCATGGCTGCATTATTTTACAGGCATTTCTAGAAATATATTTGCCAGCCTTAGCCACTTTTAAGTTGTGTGGACTTCAATTCCCAGAATACTCCAGTCAGCATTGAAGTCCACAGCAAGCAAGAGAAGAAATCTGTGTATGTCCGCCATCTTGATTTATGTGCAAAAATAATAAAGGCAGGCTCAAATACATAAATAAAACACTGATCTAGAGTAAAAAATCATCCATAATTATTTTACAATTTATTATTGTATATTTCCATATGTTTTTCAGAAGCAATCTTTCCAGTGAAAGGTGTCAATCCACCTTGCTTCAGTTTGTGATTTCCTTGGTTTTGGCTCGTCAGAATGCCAGAGTGTTGTGGTTGGATTAAAACAGTCATTAATTAGTCACTCATTCTTCTTTTCTAGCCATTAGATGACTTATTCCAGAACTTTGACCCTTTTTCATATTCATTGCCAAAATAAACCCACATCCAGTTGCAGCTGAACATTTCTTAGAATTGTTATTTTTACTTGAAGGGAATAATTCTGTGTTTGAGATTTGGGTGCACAAAAAGGAGGACACAAATTCCATGGCTGACACTCCCACAGAACTCTATAAGCTACTTCAAAATTTACAGAAGGAAAAAAGTAGTAAATAAAATTCAAATCTTAACCCAAGCTGAAGTTTCTCGTTTTAATCCTGTCTCTGTTCCCCCTCATCTTATGTGCAAGGCCCCCAGAAATCACTGAGGCTCTGTCCAGATCTCTGCCCAAATAATTTGTACTTCTGATTTACAGGATTTTGTGGAAGTTCTGACTTGGTGGTGGAATGCAAAATCCTGCACTGCCACAACTTGTTTGCTTGTAAAATGCTCTATGCATTTTACACGTGTCATGCAGAACAAAAATTCTGTTCTTTCCAGCTTTGTGCTTGTTGTCTCAGAGAGCACACTTTGCATATTGTGGTGGTTCCACTAGTTTTGTAGTGTCTCAACCTTGGCAAGTTTAAGTGGTATAGATTTCGACTCTTAGAATTTTGGGAGTTGAAGTCCATGTGTCTTAAAAGTTGCCATGGGTGAGAAACATGGCAATGGAGTGTCTAGTGATATAGCAGTGGAGTAATTTCTGCAGTGGTGTTCAGGTAAGCATTTGAGATTTCAATACTCACTTCAGTGAAATTGGTGTTAAGCCATCATTTTTCAAGCTCAGTAGTGTGCATGTAAGAATATTGTTTGCATTTGTCCTAAAATAAGCAGTACACCGTCAACTGTCAAGTTCTGTCGGTAACCCTTTGATTATATCCTGGGTGTGTGCTAGACTGTTTAGTTTTTGTTTTCTAATCTTGCCTCCTATCTCATAACCTTCCTTACATGCTTCAGTGATTTTGTTACTCCCTTTGTGGTAATACTTAGTGCTTCTTAATTGGCAGGAATCTCCAGCAAGCAAATGAGTGGATTTGGGTGACAATCAGTTAACAGGGATGAATCAAGTGTAAGGTGTTTTCTTGACAAAGTGATGCTTCAGCATCCCTTCACGGGTACTATCTGTTATGTAATGTTTTTCATGATTTCATGTTTTTCTAAGTTTGACATGTTGCTTTAATACAGGTGGTCCTCGAATTACAACAGTTTATTTAGTGACTGTTCGACATTACAAACACCCTGAAAAAAGTGACTTCTTGTTATCCCTTTTCACATGCAACTGTTGCAGCATCCCCAGGATCACGTGATCAAAATCCAAACGCTTCACATTTATGACGGTTGCAGGATCCCAAGGCCATTCTATCCCTTTTTGTAACCTTCTGACAAGCAAAGTCCATGAGGAGGAAGCCAGATTCACTTAACATCTGTGTTACTAACGTAATCTTTGGAGTGATTCACTTAATAATTGAATCAAATTATTTGATAAAATGGAACAAAACTCCCTTAAGCTGTTTCACTTAGCAAAAGAAATATTGGGGTCAATTGGGGTCATAAGTCGAAAACTACCTGGATTAAGACAGTTATTTGTAATGCACGCATCCTGATCTCAAATTGTTAATTGAGCTGATTGGAAGCTAAGTTTGCAGACATTTTTTATTTTTCTGACTTTTGGTGAAACGGGCTGTTGCCCAGCAAGGGGACCGGCCCTTCCTGCCTGTGTGAGTCCATCTCTAGGGCAGAAATAGATGGAGGGTTTTGCATCTTCCCTGGGCAGCTTCTGCCGTAAGTCACTATGACCAGGCCAGGGTTGGAAGCAAAGCTTTTCAAAGTGAAGCTCTTTGCATTGTTGTTCAGGTCATCCTGCCTTCCCAAGCATGACAAACCACACTGCAGTGGGTGAGCTTGGCCAAGGCATTAGTCAGCGTCTCATCTCATTGCAAATACAGCTGGAAGTAGCATGCTAAGTAGCTGAGCCAAAGTTTATCCGCAGCAGATGCAGGCAAAGAGCTGCGAGTGATCATGCTTCATATACAATGGGGATCCCCAAACTTCTGGGAGTTGAAGTCCACAAGCTATCCCATATCAGTTTCCTGGAAGACAATTTTTACATGGACCTGGGTAGGTGGTAGTTTCGGTTTCACTTGCGTGCCTGCGGCTGACCTCCAGCTGCATGGCCCAGTTCCTAACAGGCCACAGACCGGTATCAGCCCATGGTCCCAGGGGTTGGGGGCCTCTGATATAAAACATGGGTGCCCAGCCTTTTGGCCTGCCTGGGCCTCTCACTTAGTGAAGGAGAATTGTCTCCAACTGCATATAAAATATATAGTTATTGTAGCAATAGCACTTAGCAATTGGACTTATATCCTGCTTCACAGGGCTTTCTGGCCCTCTCTAAGCAGTTTTACAGAGTCAGCCTCTTGCCCCCCAACAGTCTGGGTCCCCATTTTACCCACCTCAGAAAGATGGAAGCAAAGCTGGCTAAGGAATTCTGGGAGTTGAAGTCCACAAGTCTAAAAGTGGCCAAGGTTGGAGACCCCTGCCTTTGACTCAACATCCTTCACTGCCTGTTTTTAATCCCAGCTAAATTGAACGTATTCACCCAGACTCTTTTACTCCCCTTCCTTACTCTATTCCTCCTTGACTTTCCCAGACTTCCATTTCTGTCCTTTAAGTGCACTTAAAGAGATGAGAAGATCATTTCTGCTGTTTTCCTCCATTTTCGTCACACGCCACCTTGATCCTTGTTAACATGAATTTTCTGATTTCTCCCCGCTCTGGAAATTCTATCATATCATTAATGTAACACAACGCTTTTTATTTGGATCATAGACCAG
This sequence comes from Hydrophis major, assembly GCA_033807585.1. Taxonomy (NCBI): domain Eukaryota; kingdom Metazoa; phylum Chordata; class Lepidosauria; order Squamata; family Elapidae; genus Hydrophis; species Hydrophis major. Next base: position 5,865,950 of record CM066335.1, on the reverse strand, counting down.
CATAGGATGATAGAAAATGACAGAGATATAAAGATTATAGTCATTTCAGCAGTAAAAGTTAGTGTATTGCTGACATATTACAGCTCTATAAATACTACTACACAAGTTACCTGAAAGGTAAAATACAGACTGTAAATTCCAACATATTATTAACATTTCTTCTCCTCTAGCTGCTTTTATACTGTATTCTGATACAAAATACAGATCTAATCCATCTGCCCCAAAAGACTTTCCTAAGTTCATTAACTCCTTTACTTCTGGAGTATTTTTCCTTCCCAGCTATGCTGCTGGTTCCTTTCTGAAATAGTATGTATGTCAGGATTCCGTATTTCCATGGTCTTTTTAGAGTTGCCAATGTATTTTTGCTGCAGTGGCTCTTTCTTTTTTCAAATTCCTTGGCAACTTTATGGCTTTGATCAAAGTTAAAGGTCTCCATCACTTAGGCCCTAGCTCGTTTTCATCCTGGCCCCCCTCCCACTGTGTGTTCAAATGCTCTTGAACCCCACTTTTGTTGTTCCTCAGGTTTCTTTTCTGGTTTTCCTCCCTATTTTTGCTTCACTATGCATCACAGTTTATATATTTGGAATGTATCCTGATGGTCCTCGACTTACAGCAGTTCATTTAGCGACCATTCAAAGTTATAACAGCACTGAAAAAAGTGACTTATGGCCAATTTTTCACATTTAACGACCATTGCAGCATCCCCTGGTCATATGATTAAAATTCAGATACTTAACCACTGAATCATACTTACAATATGTTGCCATATCCTGGGGTCACGTGATCTTTTGCTTTATCCAAAAGTCTGACATTAAAATACTTCACCTTCCTGACGGTTGGCCTCTGACCTGATTTCCACAAATTGCTTAAAAAAGAACATTCTGGCTTTGAGGCCTTCCAAACGCTGAGTTCCTGGTTATTTCTGGTTGCCATTTATAGTCCTCCTTTAAACTCCACCCTCGGTCATCTAAAGCAGGGGTCTCTGTTGAGGTAATTCCCCGTTAGGAGAATGAGTGCATACAGGGAGACGTATTTGAGAGGAGTGTTTGAATAATACACACAGCACACAGATACACTGTACAGTAAATGTAGGTTTTTACTTCCATAAAGGTTTAAGCAAAGTCCAAAATAAGCAATCCAAAAGTCATTCACAGGTAAATCAGTCAGTTTTTCAATCCAGGGATAATCCAAATATCAAATTCCAGTGTCAAAAACCGTTCAGTATCAGACTTACATCAAATCCAGTAATATCAATCAATTAGGAAAAATGGAGCAAAGGCAATACTTTCCAACAGAAGGAAACAGATACTCACTCAGACACACTCTCTTCTGAGACTAAGACTAAAACAACCCAGGTTTCTGGCTCCATCTTATGGCCGTTTGAGAAACCACACCCAATTGCATGCTCTTGCATTCCCTTAAAGATATAGTACTAAAATGTTTATCCTGATTTATATATTTCTAACCCAAATACCTGTTAGGTGACATATTCCTAACAGTCTCCAACCTTGGCAACTTTAAGCCTGGGGGAGTTCAAGTCTTGGCTGGCTGGGGATTTCTGGGAGTTGAAGTCCGCCAGGCTTAAAGCAGCCAAGGTTGGAGACCCCTGCTCCAAAGGTCTTCTAATATTCTCCCTCCATTCCCCCTTGCTGTTCCCACCGTTCCTTTCCCTGTATCATCTTTTCCGTGTGTGCCTTGGGGTTTAATTCCTTAAACCTCACCCCCTGCCTTCAACCAAGATTACAGATATATAGCACAATTTGCTTAAAAGTATTTGTCCCTTCCTGATTCGGTGTCTCTCTTTCCAGTTTGTACTAATTAAAGAGCCTTCCAGATAGGGAGCCTCCAGCCTGCTGCTAATGTGGTCAGACTAATCATGGTTCTTGCAGCTGCTTGGTGCCAACATAATGGTTAGCTGTGGGACTGGAGGGTGTCAGGACTAGATCAGATAAAAGAGATTTCTTATATCTTCATTTGCAAAAGCTTTGTGGAAATGTGTCAGTTTATCAAACGTGTTAAGCATATTCTACTTCTCTTTTTTTTTTTTTTTTTGTTCAGGTGATTATCTGGCATAAATCCTGATGCAAAAGATTTTCAAAGAAAGAAGATTGAGCAATTTTGGAGTGGAGAGGGTGGGATTTGTAGCCCTTGATTTACAATTTTAATAATGCTTGCAGATAAATGGGCAATTGTGCCTTTAAAAATAATAATACACGTGTTTCATTTTGATATAATACCTGCCAGACCAGTTTTATAATGAAAACAATATGAAACAATTTACCGTGTAAGTCTTCAAACTGACCCCCAAAATAAACAGAATTAGCTGCAGCCCAGCTGCAGAATTTGCAAGAGCACCACAACAGCAATAATGTGCATAGCCATTTTAAGCTGCAGCTGCATATTGATCTGGGTTCAGGAAAAAAATGTGTACAGGTGTACTGAGAAGTGCACAAAATACTTTGCACCACTACATTCTGGACCAGCTACAACTTCTGAATGCCCTTCAAGGGCAACCCCATATAGAATACATTATAGTAATCCATGAGTAACTGTCACAATTGTCTGCCCAAGACAAATGGTGCAGAGGTCTTCCTACCCATGGCTGCCACTGTTCATGAGTCCAAGAGGACTCCCATGTTGCCCACCAACTCTGACTATGAAAGAACTAAAAATGGAACATCTCTGGATCTGTGAAGGCCTTAAGATCCACAGCTATCTTATCATGCCAGGGTTGAAGCAGAGCCTGTTCTCCTCCACCCAAACCCCACAGCCTCCAGGTGGTGGGAAGGAACCTTGATAACATTGCTTGGTTTTCCAGGAGAGAGAGAGATAACTGAGTATCATCAGCAGGTTGATGATACTTGATCTCAACCCAATAGAATACTTCACTTAGCTGCTTCATGTAGAGCGGAGATCATCAATGCAATCAAAACCATCTCCATATTACGCCTAAGCCTGACTGGAAGGGGTCCTAATAATCTGCTTCTTTCAGAACTTTCTGGAGCTCATAGGCCAGTTATCTGTGGCCTGACAAAAGCTGTCCAGATGGGTTGAATCAAGCAAGGGTCTCTTATGAAGGGGCTGGGAAGCCATTTCTCTCAAGGCAGGTGAAAACCACCTTTTTTTTTTTTTTTTTTTGCAGTGAAGCACCACCAAAAGGTAGTTTTTTTTTTTTCCAAAAGTCAACTGGACTTCCTTGGTTTTTCTCTTTGAAAATGCTTCGCTTCTCATCCAAGTAGCTTCTTCAGTTCTGGAACTTCTTGGATAAGGAGCAAAATGTTTTCAAAGAAAAAAACCCCAATAAGCCCAGTTGCCTTTCAGACAAAGCACCTTTGGGATAACCATGACCTGAACGATTGAGAATCTCCATGGACATTGAGCATTTGCATCTCGTGGACCCAGACACCCCTCATCCCTTGGGAAATTTTAATCGATCAGGAGGGAGAGGCATCTAACACCGAAGTGGCCAAACTTGGAGCGCTCAAAATTCTGCTCACTTCATTCATAGCTATCTCATGGGGGAGACCCTTCAATTCACTAGAGGTTTCTGTGAATGGAAGGAATAGATTTTGGTGCAGAGATTTGCTGATTTTGCTTGGCCTCTAGAGATTTTTTTTTTGCCAAAATTATCCAATGAGTTGGTGAGCCCTATTTAGGTTATAAATATTATGTTCGCCTAATGTATCTAACTCTTCCATTTATTCTCTTCTGCTCTTTTAATCAACATTTTTTTTTTAAATGTTCTCCAGGATTATTTTTACAAAAACGTTTCGGGCGTTAAAATGGAACTTTAGTGCATCAAAGTTATTACTATACATTAAGCTTTATGTGAAACACCTAGAATGGTATTTTGGGGAAATAAGATTAAAAATCAAGGCTTGTACAATCCCAAACTGGCATGCAAATAGATGATGTGTCTTAAGCATCTTTACTGGGAAACCCTGTAAGGCAATAAATCTGTTCTTATTTTGTCCATGAATGCATTTCATTGCCCAATAAAAGAACAGTTGCAATAAACAGGCTATACAAGGAATACAATGTTTTCCACAAATCAAATAATAAAAACAGGCTTTAAGTAGCGAGTTGTATTACAATATTGTAAGGAAGAAATGTATTACAATATTGTACAATATTGTAAGGAAGAAATATTGGAGGAAGAAATGAGAGAACATATCTGCCCAATTAAATTGAGTTGTTTACCCATAAAAAGATCCTACTGGCCTGTCAAATAAGGTTACAGTTTAGACTTTTCTGATGATCCATATGAAGTATCTGTCTTAAATCCACTCCTTTGGACCGTCAACATAAATATAGTCAAATAAACTGGTATCACACTTCCATGGCTGGAGGTTTAGCATTGCTGTTTGTTTTATTAACAGGCTTGTAGTCTTGGGCTGTTCTGAAGTTTTGTGTTCTCGTGGCCCTAAGGGACCGTAGTTGAGGTTCTTCCAAAAGGGATGAGGGATGGTCATCAGGAAGCAGGAGAAAGTAGTTGTTTGTCTCAAGGGTAAGGAAGGAAGGAGGCTCAGGAAATCAGCTCAACTGGAAGAAAGAATTGGGGTTACCAGGAGGACAAATGTTGACTAACTACCAAGGCTTCCCAGCGTTTGGAGACTGCTAATTCTGGCAGAGGAGACTGGACGCGTTGGCAGATCTAAGACAAAATAGGAGAGGTAAACTATTGTGGTAAAATAGCTAGTTTTCTTTCAGGTAAATATTTATTTGCATCCCGGTCATTATGTTTCTCATGTTACTATAAGCAATTCTTTGCCACTGTAGAATTTGCATCAAACGTTCAGGGGACACTTCTGCCAAATGGGACTTCATGCTAACATAGCATTGAGAGCCATGTGGCGCAGTGGTTAGAATGCAGCATTGCAGGCTGACTCTGCTCACTGTCAGGAGTTCAATCCTGATGGGCTTCAGGTTGACTCAGCTTTCCGAGGTCAATAAAACGAGGACCCAGATGGTTGGGGACAATGTGCTGACTCTGCAAACTGCCTAGAAAGGGCTGGAAAGCCCTATGAAGCTCTTTAGAAGTCAAAGGGCTATTGCTATTGCCAGGTGGCTCCTCGGCAGCCGTTCAATAGAATACTTTATAGGTGTCTCTTTTTCTTTTCAGCAGCCTTTTTCTTCTGAATTGGAAGGAAAGAAACTTGTTTTGTTGAAGGAAACATAAATAAAGGAGGTGACACAATTGAAGTTCACGCACCTCAGTTTTTGTATCTATTTATCTGCTTCCCTGTCTTAACAATTCTACTTCACTGTTGGCTACTCTATACCTTGGGGCCCAGTTGCTCTAAAGCAGAGGTCTCCAAACTTGGCAACTTTAAGACTTGTGGGCTTCAACTCCCAGAAGTCCACAAGTCTTAAAGTTGCCAAGTTTGTGGACCCCTGCTCTAAAATGACACCGCAGAGTGTACTATTGACCTGAAGTTAGAAAAAGGGGCTTGCACTCCTCCATACCCTAGGACAGGGGTCTCCAACCTTGGGCAAAGCTGGCTGGGGAATTCTGGGAGTTGAAGTCCGCCAGGCTTCAAGGGCCCAAGGTTGGAGACCCCTGCCCTAGGACACAACCTTTTCTGTATTTAAAAATGCTTCCACTCCCTGGTATGCCAACTTCTCAAGGTGTGGGAGGGCTCCCTTCTGAGGTTGAGAAACACCATCATGGAAAACTCCAGCTCTATTCTGAAGTGTCCCCAGTCAAGCACAGGGACACCACCTCCAGCCCAAGGGAATATTCCCAAAGCCCCAGAGATCCGTGCTAAGTTTCTGTTTTGTGTGTTGTGTTTTAACATCAGTTTTAATTCTTTGGGCACTTTCTGAATCAGGGAGCTCTCCTCTGCAGAGGTAGAGATGTTATTGATGGCATTTTGAAAGCAATTTATTTCTTTTTTTTAAGGCGATGATTGCACAAGTCTTCGGAGACCCCCGGTATAAGAGGTGAAATGGGTTTCTAAAGAGAGAAATGCATTGGCAGTCCTTGCAAAAACCCAGTTGCAAAATGTTCTCCAGGATGTTTCCATTTAGCAGGCTTTGTTTGTTGTCAAGCTGAAAGGGTTTCATGCTGCATCTTTTCAGTTCATTCATAGTTTTGAAAGGGGAGCTTCTGGATCTGCAAGTTTAATGGCAAGAAATGGATTCTGCTTTATTAAAGGCCTGTTTCAAAGTGTTTCCTATGAAATTAGGAATTGCAGATGCTCTATCGTTAACAGCGAAGAATATTCCCTCTATACTACTTTTATTTTACTCTTTAATTTTACTACCTCTCGTTCTCTCATCTCCCTTTGCAGTTTGGCTCTTGGTCAAATCAATTAAAAAAAAAATTGAAGCAATACTAGGAAATTTAAAGGGAGATGTGGCATAGCAGTAGGAAATCTGAGATATACGTCAATGGAGGACTGTTTTGTTGATTTTCTAAGGACCTTTCATTTTGTGTTTCAAGCTTTGTTTATGTACTAATATAAGCAGCATTTTTATTTTTTATTTTCCTTGTGTTAACTTATGGTCAAAACAATGTACCAAACAAAACATAACTGAGAATGGCAGGTAGAGCTGAGGGAGATTCTGCCCTTCCTTCCCCAAATGACTAAATCAATCAGGCCTTTTTAGTTCTTGTTGTGTGATGGAAAACATTTGCTGTGTTGACTTCACTTTTGCTGCTGCTGCTTAATAGACCAGTATAGTTAGTTTTAAAATACAGACTGCACCTGCTCTTTATAATAAATGCGCTTTAGGGAGTAGCGGGAGCCTTTCAACATTTTGATAAGTTGCAGACGAACCATTTACTACATGGAAGATTGCTGTAAGAATGCTGGATAATAGCAGATTATTAGAGTTTGATCTAGTGTCTTATCTGCTACTGGTAGAATTCTTATTTCACAGGTTGTAGTCTTTTCTTTCCCCCAAATTTACATTTGGAGACCCATCAGTGCAAATACGAGCAGTGCCCTGTGTTGTTAAGTGAATCCCTGCAGTTATTTAAGTTGGTAACATGGTTGTTAAGTGAAACTGGCCTCCTCCATTGACTTTGCTTGTCAGAAGGTCGCAATCACGTGACCCCAGGATACTGGAACTGTCATAAATAGGAACCAGTTGCCAAGCATCTGAATTTTGATCACGTGACCTTGGGGATGCTGCAACATGCTGCTGTAGCTTTGAACAGTCACTAAATGAACCATTATAAGTTGAGGACTACCTGTGCCCATTTCACGTGTCTTTGTCTTTCCTCTGTCTTGTCTTCCAGGGCGCCAATGCCTCTGCTTTGGAGAAAGAGATTGGTCCGGATCAATTTCCTATAAATGAGCATTACTTCGGCTTGGTGAATGTAAGTGGCTCTTTTGTGCTTCTTGGGGAGTTGTCTGATCGTTGTGTTGTCTTTTGTTATCCCTGGATTCGGAGCCAAACACCCCGGAGTACCCCCTTGCGTTGACTACTCCAGGAGCCAGTTTGTATCCTGAGCCTTGGAAAGTCTGCAAGTCGACCTTTACAAAGTAAAGTAAAAGCAAGAGTTAAAACATCGGCCATTTGTTTGCTTGAGGAAGTTTCTGAATTGGTCCGATTTGTTAGGAAGCAGCAGCAGAAGCGTGTTTCCAGTCAGCATGAGATTGCTGAGACCACAGAGAAGGGGGGGCTGGCCCAGAAAAAGCTACCTTCCTCCCCTGCAGCCCCCCTTTTAAAAACAAAAACTACAAACCTTTGGGCCCAAGAGTTTGCAAGTGTTTGCTCATTGTGAGAGCTTAAACCTGCCCTAGTCCTATCTGAAAGCTGAATCAAACTCCTGGATGTGTTGATGGGAGCATCCCAGGAGGGGAGAATTCCATGGGACACAGCCAAGAGGGAAGTTCAGAAACAGCATGGAGGGAATCGTAATAGGCATAGAAGTCCTGAGATGCCTAAACACATCGGTCAGGTCAAAAGTCTGTGGCACTTCTCCCTGCATGGAAGCAAAATTGCAGAAGGCTCTACAATGACCCCAGTAAAGCTACAATTGAAGGCCTTTCAACTTGACTCAGTTTGCTGCTTTGAGGCAAGAGATTCACACTTCTGCTTCAGGAGTGATTGGATGGAATATTACTTGATCCAAAGCACTGTCTCAAAGCTTTCCACAGCGTAGGGTTGAATAACACACAGCTCTCAATACATTGTTTTCAATAGGCAAATATTAATTTTATTTATCCTGAGAGTCTTGATGTGGATAGAGGAGGAGAGTGGAGGAGGAAGAGGAGGAGGAGGAGGAGGAGGATGTACTCTGAATGTCAAATGATTTCTCCCAGGCGTGATCATCCCTTCAGATTCTCTCTTCTTTCTCTGAAATGAAGCAACCTTCAAATGTGACAGATGCAAACATCTGCTTTCAGCTTTGTAAACAGGAAGTATGTAGACACTGTCTAACTCGTCCCGAGGGCATTTTTCTCCTAAAAGTGCTGGCCCCTTCTCTAAATATTCTTGATCTGAGCTGACTCCGGAAAGAACCTCCTCTAACTCTCCTTGGCATCCCATCAGAGTTCTGGCTGCTGACAGGCTCCGTGCGTAAACCTCGCTCTGGTCACAAACAGCGCCCTCGCCCGGAGCACCACCTACCCATCCCTGACAGTTGTCACAGCATAGCAACAGATTCCTCTGGAGCAGAGGGGTCCAACCTTGGCTACTTTAAGACTTGTGGACTTCAACTCCCAGAGTTCCTCAGCCAGCAAAGTCTTCAAGTGGCCAAGGTTGGAGACCCCTGCTCTGCATTGATGAGCAACAGGACACGGTTCCCCTCCATAATCAATTAACATTGCTAGTTTGTGAAACAAGTGGGAGGGTGGGCCAAGTGGCATTGCAGAGCTTTTTAAAAGTCGGGGTCAGCTGCCTTCACTGAGGGTCAACCAAGAAAATACTTCATGCCTATTGTGGTGACAGGCAGCTGTGCAACAGTTCATGGTTGAGGAAGTCCTGACAAAAGCCCCCCCCCCCCCCAGACCAGCCTACAAGACTTGCATCCCCAAGGCGGAAGTTGCAGGGGGAATGCCTTTGGAACTTGCAGCTCTTGAACCCTCAAAAAGATTGTCTTTCCCTCAAATGTCTTTTTTGGGAGAATATTGTGTGCAACACCTTCACTTTTTACGCTTATTTTGCCAGCCTCCCCTTATCGTCTTCCTTGCCAACTAAAGTTAGAAGGGATCTTGGAGGTTTTCTGGTCCAATTCCCTGCTTGAGCAGGAGATACTCTACTAGGCAGGTCCAACCTTGACAATTTTAAGACTTGTGGACGTCACCTCCCAGAATTTTGGGAATTAACATCCACAAGTCTTAAATTGTTTACAAATTGTCCATAACTAGAAACAAGGACAGTTTTCCTCCGAATGCCATCGCTCTGCTAAAGAATTAATTCCCATAACACTGTCAAACTATTTACTAAGACTGTATTACTATTCTTCTTCTCATCCTGCCTATTACCTATCTCCTCCCACTTATGACTATAACCTTGTTGCTGGTATCTCTACAATTTATATTGTTTTGTTTCCTAGTATGATTTGATTGCTTATTTAGTAACCTATGACTATCACTAAGTGTGGTGTCTTTTGATTCATGACGAATGTATTTTTTTTTCTTTTTATGTACACTGAAAGCTTCTGCACCAGACAACTTCCTTGTGTGTCCAATCATACTTGGCCAATAAAGAATTCAATTCGATTCTACTCTACTCTACTCTACTCTACTCTACTCTTATTCCATACTCCATACTCCATACTCCATATTCTATTCTGTTCTGTTCTGTTCTTTTCTGTTCTGTTCTGTTCTTGTTCTTGTTCCTGTTCCTGTTCCTGTTCCTGTTCCTGTTTCTGTTCCTATTCCTATTCCTATTCCTATTCCTATTTTCTATTCGATTCTAAGTCTTAAAGCTGCCAAGGTTGGAAACCCCTGCGCTATACTCTTGGTTTCCTTAGTTCTCTTTTACCTGCAGTTGCCGTTACACACAGACAGACACCCTTAGTGACTTTCCTTTTTCCCTCCTCCCAGTTTGGAAACACCTGCTACTGTAACTCCGTCCTCCAGGCCCTTTACTTCTGTCGTCCATTTCGGGAAAAAGTGTTGGCCTACAAAGTCCAGGCCCGCAAAAAAGAGACCCTCCTGACCTGCTTGTCGGACCTCTTCAACAGCATTGCCACCCAGAAGAAGAAAGTGGGGGTCATCCCCCCCAAGAAGTTCATTTCCCGGCTGAGGAAAGAAAACGGTAAGGGAGCCTCTCGCTTCCTGGAGACGGAGGAGCCCTGAGAGCTCATGAGGGGTCGGTTTGGGTGGACTGGGAGCCGTTGGGCTTGGAGGGCCCTCAGAAGCACCTGGCTCAGAACTGGGGGTTTTATGGGGACAGAGGAAGCCCCCTCCTGCAGGTAATCCTCGACTCAAAGCTGTTGGTTTAGCAACTGTTGTCACTAAACCTGTGTCTGACGATCCTTTTCCACGCTTACGACCATGGCAGCCCCCCCCCCCCCAAGTCACCTGATCAAACTCCAGGCCCTTCAGGGAACTGATACTTACGATGGCTGCAATGTCCCAGGGGGGTCACTTGATCCCCTTTTGCGACCTGCTGACAATCAAAAGTCAATGGGGAAGCCAGATCCACTTAACAACCGGGTTACTAACTTAACCAGTGATTCACTTAACAACTGGGGCAAGAAAGGTCACAAAATGGGGCAAAACTCACTGAACTGTCTCTCTCAGCAATAGAAATTTTGGGCTCAGTTATGGTCATAAGTGGAGGACCACCTGTACTGGGGTAATCAACATGATGCATGGATACACCTCTCCATTAAGCTTCCTGCCCCACTGAGCCTTTAAAAAAGAAATCCTGTTAATTTAAGAATCAAGCTACTTGCAAACAGAGAATCACCATATTGACCCATATCATAATCCCCCCCACTACAAACACAGGTGATAGAGGGCATCCAGGTTCAACGTCTGGTTAAATAATTGGTTTGTTTGTTTGTTTGTCAAACATGTACAAGATAACAAGTGTAGGTATGAATGTAAACAAGAACAAAGGGAGTAAATATAGATAAATGGGGACTGCAAGACAGGGACGGTAGGCATGCCGGTGCACTTATGCACGCCCCCTTTAAGGACCTCTTAGGAATGGGGTGAGGTCCACGGTAGACAGTTTGAGGTTGAAGCTGTGAGGGGTTGAGGCTGGAACAACAGAGCCTGGCAGGGCGTTCCAGGCGTTGACCCCTCTGTGGTTGAAGTCCTATTTTCTGCAATCGAGTTTGTAGTGGTTTACCTTGACTTTGTATCGGTTATTTGCCCGGGTGTTATTGTGATTGAGGCTGAAGAAGTGGTCGACAGGCAAGAAGTTTTAGCAGGCAATTGTGTGTACTATGCTTAGATCGGACTGCATAAGAATAAAAATAAAAAATTAAATAATAATAAAATAATAAAAAGAGGAATATCCTTTAACTGACTAGGCCAACATTGAGAACTAGTTAGCAAGTAAATCAGACTCTCATGGTAATCGTTTTGTAACTCTGCCCATCATTTGTTGTCCTTTGCCCTTAACTACAGGTAGTTCTCAACTGAACAGCCATTCATTTAGTGACCGTTCAAAGTTACAACGGCGCTGAAAAAACCCGACTTACGATCCTTACAACCGTTGGAGCATCCCCAGGGTCACATGATCAGAAATAGTGTGCTTGGCAACTGGCATGTGCTTCTAATTGTCCCAAAATGATGTGATCATTTGCCTCAGAGTGGTATTATATTCATGTTGCAAATATGTTCCCATCTCCTTTTTAAAAACCTATTTTTACTATGCACTTTTGCTCAGTTTTAATAAAAGCATACCCTGTTGCTTTCTGTCCTGGTATCTGAAATTCTGTAATGATTTCAACCATACTACGCTGGCAGTCTACTATCTTAATTCCTCTGCTCTTTTTGTTGTTGTTGTGTGCCTTCTTGTTACCAGAGCTGTTTGACAACTATATGCAGCAGGACGCACACGAATTCCTGAACTATCTATTGAACACAATTGCGGACTTGCTGCAAGAAGAAAAGAAGCAGGAAAAACAGAATGGAAAACTCCAGAATGGAAGCACTGAGAGTGATGAAGGAGAGAAGACCGAGCTTACGTGGGTCCATGAAATCTTCCAGGGAACACTAACAAACGAAACTCGCTGTTTAAACTGTGAAGCTGTAGGTGGCTCTTTACTTTCTCTGAAATCCCCACTTAACGGTGCTCTTTCCCAAGATGGTTGCCTGTGTTTTCCCCCCCCATCTTCTTACCGTCCTTATATAAACAGATGAACTGTCATCTCCTTCTAGTTGCTGAACCTGCATTTAGCTAGAAGAGGGGCCTCTAAATTTAGGAACTTTAAGACTTGTGGACTTCTACTCTCAGAATTTGAGGACTGGAAGTCCATAAGATGCCAAGTTTGGAGACCCTTGAGCTAGAAAAACGTTTCTCGGTTTTGGTAACAAAGATGTGTGGACTTCAGCACCCACAATGTTTCCTGCCACAACTGTCTTGGTCTGCTTTCAAGAAGCTTGTAAGAGAGTGTGAAGTTCATAACTCTGCCATACTCTTATCTCAGTTCTTGTTCTGGCCTCTTTGAGACTCTCTGAGCTTGGCTGTTTGCTTGCTGGTGTTTCTTTTTTTTTAAATTGTTTTTATTACAATTTTCAAAAATACAAATCTCATTTATATTCGTGACAACATTTTGGCAATCACAAATACATGTATACATATATACCTTAATATATACACATCTACGTTAATAATCTCTTAAGGACTGTTGCTTTATTTACAATAATCCATTCTTCCTAGGCCTTATATCTATTTTTTAGCCACTCATACCATTTATCCCATATTGCGTAATATTTGGAATCCTATTTGTCTTTCATTTCCAGTGTGAGCTTATCCATTTCTGCGCATGCTAATACTTTTTGTATGACTAAATCTTCCGAAGGGATATTAGCTCCTTTCCAAAATTAATAAACTTGCTAATGTTTCTTTGCCCAAGTAGGAGACGTCATCAGTGCCAGGCAGTTTGGGGTTTGCTCTCTCTTTCTATGCAATAGCTTGCCCTGCCAATGACGGGAGGTGGTGCAGTTTTCTCCTTGGTGGTTCCTTGATTAGGGTAGTTCTTGTCTCCTTGAAGTAGTTGCCCTGTTACGTTCTTCAGTCTAAAGGTCCCGATTTGAGTACATCAGTACTTTGGACCTGGGTCTGAAGCTTTGGGGTGGCCACAAGACTGGTTTGCATCTTCTGAAAGAAACCAAGTGTCCTGGTCTTGCATGGTCAGTTGAGTAAAGGAAGCGCTCACAGTGTGCCCATCTGTGATGACCCAAAGGGGCGTGGCACAAAGGCAACAACAGTCAGATAAGCAATAATAAAGGGACCTTTATTATCTCCAACTTTGCCCCCAATGTCCAGGTTACCTTCTGGTTGGAGAAAAATTCTCCCAGGAACAGCCTTTAACTGTAGAAAATTCAGTCCAAAACAAGGTACATACAAACTGTAACCAAAAATCCAAACCAAGCTGAAGTAATTAACTTGACAAGGCAGGAAAAGGAATTTCAGACTTGAAGGCACAGCAAAATTCACACAAAAGGAATGGGAAGATGCTAGGAACACAGATAAGCCATGACAACACAAGATAAAGTCACGTTTGCTCCCGGCAGCTGCCGCACGCAGCCTGCCTTTCTTATCAACTGTCTTCCCAGCTGTGGCTAATGAAGGGAATCAGGGCCCTTTCCTCCCCTGTAAGCCACACAACCCACGTTGCTCCCTTCCTCCCTGCATGCCCTAGGATGAGGAGGGGGGGGGTCTGGATCTTCTTCCGAATTCCCTCTCCCCTGCTCTGCCCAGTCAGACTTTACCCTTCCCCAGTTTCATCCACAGCCAACCGGGCCACACTCCCATTCCCTGTCAGCTGCTCGGCTTCCCCCTCCCAGTCAGATTCCGACAGGGGCATGACACCATTCCTCCTCCGAAGAACTTTTTCATCTGTGGATTTGAAGTGCAGGTAGTCCTCAACTTATGACCACAGTTGGGTCCAAAATTTACGTTGCGAAGGGAGAAATTTGTTAAGTGAGTTTTACCCCATTTGATGACTTTTCTTGCCACATTAAGTGAATCATTGCAGTTGTTATTAAATTAATAACCCGGTTTGTTAAGGGAATCTCGCTTCCCCCTTGGCTTGTCAGATGATGTGGCAAATGATGCTCGTATGATCCTGGGACATTGCAACCATCGTAAATGTGCGCCACCTGTCAAGCATCTGAATGTAAATCACGTGACCATGGGGAAGCTGCAACGGACATAAGTCTGAAAAATGGTCACAGGTCACTTTTTTCAGTGCCGTTGTAACTTTGAACTGTTGTAAGTTGAGGACTACCTGCTTTGCACATGTCTACACTGAGTCCATCCATTTGTTCTGCTAAACCAGAGGTCTCCAAACTTGGCAACCCCAAGACTTGTATAAATTGGGACAAAATTCACTTCATGACTATCTCGCTTAGCAACAGAAATTGTGGTCCAGGACTGCCTGTAAGGAAGGCACGCCTGAAACCCACATTCCTAGTGGTAAATGTTGGGAATGTGACTGGCTCAGGACCTTTCATTGAGATCGATTTAGCAGAGAACAATGCTAGGAATGAGATGCTGCACAGTTGTACATCCTTCATTCTATTTCTTAAAGTTGTAAAATCTGCCTTTTTTTTTTTTTAACCTCTTCAAGGTGAGCAGTAAAGATGAAGATTTTCTGGACCTGTCGGTTGACGTGGAACAAAATACATCAATCACACATTGTCTGAGGTACAACGTTTCAACAAAAACAGAAAAGGCAGCCAGATAAAACAGAAGGAAACTCTATTTTAGGGGTCTCCAACCTTGGCCACTTTAAGACTTGTGGACTTCAACTCCCAGAATTCTGGGAGTTGAAGTCCACAAGTCTTAAAGTGGCCATGGTTGGCTGAGGAATTCTGGGAGTTGAAGTCCACAAGTCTTAAAGTGACCAAGGTTGGCTGTGGAATTCTGGGAGTTGACGTCCACAAGTCTTAAAGTGGCCATGGTTGGCTGAGGAATTCTGGGAGTTGACGTCCACAAGTCTTAAAGTGGACAAGGTTGGCTGAGGAATTCTGGGAGTTGACGTCCACAAGTCTTAAAGTGGCCAAAGTTGGCTGAGGGATTCTGGGAATTGACGTCCAGAAGTCTTAAAGTGGCCAAAGTTGGCTGAGGGATTCTGGGAGTTGAAGTCCACAAGTCTTAAAGTGGCCAAAGTTGGCTGAGGGATTCTGGGAATTGACGTCCACAAGTCTTAAAGTGGCCAAGGTTGGCTGTGGAATTCTGGGAGTTGACGTCCACAAGTCTTAAAGTGGCCATGGTTGGCTGAGGAATTCTGGGAGTTGACGTCCACAAGTCTTAAAGTGGCCAAAGTTGGCTGAGGGATTCTGGGAATTGACGTCTACAAGTCTTAAAGTGGCCAAAGTTGGCTGAGGGATTCTGGGAGTTGAAGTCCACAAGTCTTAAAGTGGCCAAAGTTGGCTGAGGGATTCTGGGAATTGACGTCCACAAGTCTTAAAGTGGCCAAGGTTGGCTGTGGAATTCTGGGAGTTGACGTCCACAAGTCTTAAAGTGGCCATGGTTGGCTGAGGAATTCTGGGAGTTGACGTCCACAAGTCTTAAAGTGGCCAAAGTTGGCTGAGGGATTCTGGGAATTGACGTCTACAAGTCTTAAAGTGGCCAAAGTTGGCTGAGGGATTCTGGGAGTTGAAGTCCACAAGTCTTAAAGTGGACAAGGTTGGCTGAGGAATTCTGGGAGTTGAAGTCCACAAGTCTTAAAGTGACCAAGGTTGGATGAGGAATTCTGGGAGTTGATGTCCACAAGTCTTAAAGTGGCCATGGTTGGCTGCGGAATTCTGGGAATTGAAGTCCACAAGTCTTAAAGTGACCAAGGTTGGCTGAGGAATTGGGAATTGACGTCCACAAGTCTTAAAGTGGCCATGGTTGGCTGAGGAATTCTGGGAGTTGACGTCCACAAGTCTTAAAGTGGCCAAGGTTGGCTGAGGAATTCTGGGAGTTGAAGTCCACAAGTCTTAAAGTTGCTAAGGTTGGAGACCCATGCTCTATTCAACCTCAGGACACCGAAGCCAACGCTTATACATGAAATAGCTTCTCGAGGGTCATTTATTTTTAGTAAACTGTGCGCATTCTGCCTTTTTATAAGGCTTCTAACAGAGTTTCAGGGAGAATTATTTGCTTGCTTTGGCCGCCCTACGAATGCAAATATCTGCATTACTGTGCCATTGTAGATCCAGTTGGCTGATGTGATATACACAATTAATTAGCAGCAGCAATTACTTGATCGGAACTGATTTCAGCCACAAAAAGAGCCCCCGTCCAATAAAGCCCTCAGAAGTGGCTTCTCTGAGTCATTTGGGGATGGGGCCTAAAGGAGACAGAGGAAAAAAATAGAATAAGGATGAGCTTCAACCATTACTGTCCGTTTTGTGGTGCTGGGTGACATTTGCATTTCCTACTGCAAACACAGGCATTTTTGTCCTGTGGGGCAGCTCTGTACAGATGACCCAGAGAAAATCTGTTCAGTGCTGGGAAACCTGATAATTTTTACTTCTGTTCCAATCTGTTCCCCTTTGCAGAGGGTTCAGTAACACCGAGACGCTGTGCAGCGAGTACAAGTACTACTGTGAGCAGTGCCGCAGTAAACAGGAAGCGCAGAAGAGGTGAGTGAGGCTCAGATGCAATTTTTATTCCGTACCTGGGGGCCACCAAGCACTTCGCTTCTTGATACGTTTACAGCAGACCCACCTGGCAGGTAGACTGTGTTGAGAAAGAAATAGTGGGCTCTAATCAACTCCCCCACTTTATAGTTGGAAAGGATCTTTCCGTCGTTTATGAAAGACACATTTCTAATGAACTTGTGGTTTGTGGTTTCAATGACAAGACAGATTACAGAAACAGGAGTAATATGATGGAACTTTGGAGAAAGGGTGAAATATATTGTATTTTATTTATAACTGTTGTGAAGAATTTTAGAAGCCACTACTTTGTATTTTTTTACTTTTCTTCAGCTTTTTTCTTACCTTGCAGCTTATGTTCTTTCCTCCTCCCTCCCTCCCTCCCTCCCTCCCTCCCTTCCTTCCTTCCTTCCTTCCTTCCTTCCTTCCTTCTAACCACCCAACTCATACATGGGTGGCTTCTTCCTCACTATATTTGTTGGTTTTTACCTTCTTGTTGTATCTTTTGTAATAAAAATATATAGAGAGAAAATGAGACATTTGTTATAGTTTATTGAAGTGTGTTCAAAAGCATCTGGCCTAATCTCAAAATGTGAAGAATGGCCAAATGAGTTTCTACAGGAGAAGGAAAGCGTAGCTAAATAACTTTCCCTCCTCCTGCTCCTCATAATTCTGTTCATTTTTTTATTTTTTATTTTGCACGATTAACTCTGCAGACGTAAAGATAACATTAGTATCACTCATGACCATAATTCTAATTTTTTTCCTTGCTCTTTCCCTGAACCAACTCATCTGCAATCCCTGCTGTAGTTCAAAGGTTGATTTCTCCTTCCGGGGTGGGGGGGCTTCAGTAATTCTGGGGCTGTAGCGGGTCGAGGAGCTTTTCAGAGCAGTGACATCCGCCTGTTCTTGGAGCCTGAATAAATGTGCGAATTTCAGGGGTCAAACCGTGAAATTAATCCCACCAAATAAAGAGACAAACAGAGGAGGGTCATAAATTCTGTACAGGACCAGGTGGGATTTCTGGTAGAATTTGACTCTTGTTGGCTCCAAACTTGATGAAGAAGGGGGGAGGGGGAACAAGAGGCCCCTAGTTTGATCTAGTAATTAGACACCAAACTAGAAATCAGGAGACTGTGAGTTCTAGTTCCACCTTAGCACATAAAACTTGGCTGGGTTAGTTTGGCCCAATCCTTCTCGTCCCGCCTTAAGCGCATAAAAGCCGGCTGGGTGATTGTAGCTAGCCCCCCTCAATCATACCCAACCCACCTCACAGGGTTGTTGTTGTAGGGAAAATAGGAGGAGGAAGGAGCATTACTTGGTACCTTGAGTTGTTTAATAAAGGCAGGATTGTAAAAATCTAGTTAATAAATAAACACATTTTTTTTTCCTGATTTCTTTGTCGATTTGAGTCAGAATTAATAGCTGCCTTGCATTCAGCTCTTGCTTAGTGCTCAGCTCATCCCTTTGCCACGTGATCCAGGAAATCTGCTTCAAATCTTGCCTGTCTTGTGTGTGTGTGTGTGTGTGAAAAATAGGTAGTCCTCGATTTACAACAGTTCATTTAGTGACAGTTCAAAGTTACAACGGCACTGAAAAAAAGTGACTTATGATCATTTTTCACGCTTAACAACCTTTGTGACTTTTGATCATGTGATCAAAATTCAGATACTTAGCAATTGGTTCATACTTAAGATGGTCGCAGTGTCCCAAAGGTCATGTGATCCCATTTTGCGACCTTCTGATAAGCGAAGTCAATGGGGAAGCCAGATTTGCTCATCAACCGGGTTGCTGACTTGTGAACTGTAGTGATTCACTTAACAACAGAGGCAAGAAAGGTCGCAAAATGGGGCAAAATTCACTTTTAACACATGTCTCACTTAACAGAATTTTTGGGCTCAGTTCTGTTTGTAAGTGGAGGACTACCGGTATTTCATTCACGGGGGGTATTTTTTTCCAACCTTCATCAACTCTCTCGGTGGAATTGAGCATGATTTTGTAAGAACTGCTTTTGTTTTCTCCTTTTCTCCTTCGATCCTGCGTTGCTGATCCAGGATGCGAGTGAAAAAGCTGCCCATGATTCTCGCTCTGCACTTGAAAAGGTTCAAATACATGGACCAGCTACACCGATACACCAAGCTTTCCTACCGCGTGGTCTTTCCTCTAGAGCTTCGGCTCTTCAACACATCAGGAGATGCTACAAACCCAGACCGAATGTATGATCTCGTGGCTGTGGTGGTGCACTGCGGCAGGTAAATACCCCCCCTCCCCTCCAAAAAATCATGGATGTTACTAATCAAAGGGAAGATTTGCTCTGGGGTCTTCAGTGCTGCCTGAGCTTGATGGTTTTATTGCAGATGTTTCCTGACCCAACTGGAGCCATCAGTAAACAGCCCAGTCATATAACTGGACAGCGAATCTAGCACTGAGGATGTTACCTAGTTAGGGTCATGAAACAAGTAGGCTCAGAGAGCACCAAGGACGCGTCCTGTCAAACCCAAGCTACAAATATTAAGAGATGCAAAGAGGAGAGGAGGAGAAAACGAGAAGGAGAACAGCTACAGGGTCCTTGGTCTTCTCTGAACTTGGTGGTTTTCTTGCAGACTTTTCATGACCCAGCTAGGTAACGTCCTCAGTGCTAGTAGGAAGTGGGGTTTGCAGTGTGGAGGAAGATGTGTGGAGGTCCATGTCGCTCTCGGAGCTTGGTTTTCTTGCAAATGTTTCATTGTCCAATTAATGTGAGGATTAACACCGATAATATTAACCTCGTCGGCAGCGGAAACACCTGCAAGAAAACCTCCAACTCAGAGAGCACTAAGTCACAGGTAAGTTACAGACCCCTGGTGTTTCCTGAGTTGCAGGTGAACTTCAGGGAGATACACCCCCCCCCCTCCCCAGCTTGAACCTAAGGACAGGTTTGGCTTAGCACTCCCCATTTGGGGAATCCGGATGCAACGGTAATTGCATGCAATTCCCGACAGGGCTATGATTTGTCTCTTGTCTCTTTCCCCCACCTCCCCAACTTTCCCCTTCTGCCTGAGAACATTCTAAGCCAGGGGTCTCCAACCTTGACAACTTTAAGCCTGGCGGACTTCAACTCCCAGAATTCCCCAGCCAGCAAAGCTGGCTGGGGAATTCTGGGAGTTCAAGTCCGCCAGGCTTAAAGCTGCCACAGTTGGAGACCCCTGTTCTAAGCTAAAGTTGTTCTCAATCAGCTGTTGATTATTCTTATCAGATCCCCTCTGACCCTGAATCTCACGGCCTCTTACCTGATTCCCTCATTGCACTGAAAAGAAAAATAAATCATTCCATTCTGCAGCGTTTTTCGTCCATTTCGTTTACTGTCCGGCCTTTGCATAGGTAAGCCTCGACTTACAACCACATTTGAGCCCCAGGTTTCTATTGTTAAACAAGACAACTGTTAAGGGAATCTTGACTCATTTTATGACCTTTCTTGCCACAAGTTGTGAAGAGAATCGCTGCAGTTACTACGTCGGTAACACCGTTGCTAAGTGAACCTGGCTTTCCCATTGACTTTTGCTTGTCAGAAAGTCTCCAAATAGGATCACATGACCTTTGGGATGCTGCACATGTCATAAACATGAGTCAGTTGCTGAGTGTCTGGATTTTTTTTTGTCACATGAGGATGTGTTCTGACCCAGTTCTCCAAATACGGCAAACCCTCTTGACATGAACTCAAAATATTCCTTTATTAGGAATGCCGGCAGCCCCGGCAAAGCATTTATCTTGCAGGCTAACAAGTCCATCCGGCAGGAGAGGTGAATAGTTGTCTACCACACCTATTCATCTCTGCCCTTGCCTTTTATCCCCAGAGCTTGGGTTGGGCCTCCCTAGCAGCGGTGGCTCTTCCGTCCTGAGGGCCGGCCCATAGATTTCCACTGCTCTTCTCTCCTCTGCCTCCTGTGAATCCATGCGTCAGGCACTGGACTCAGCTGTGCCTCCTCTTCCTCATCAGCCACCTCCCGACCTGGGGGCTGTTGACTCTCCATCTGAGGGCTGATGGATGGCCCAGGCTCCGTCTCTGTCTCTCTACCAGCTCGATTCCCTCTTCCTGCTTGGAGCTTCCAGGTTGCCTCACATCACCTCTTCCTCCTCCGATTCGGCTGCTGATGCTATGACAGACTTATGTATGAAAACAATCAAAAGTCACTTAGTTTAGTGCTATTTGTAACTTTAAATGGTCAGAGAATGAACTGTTGTAAGTCAAAGATTACCTTGCTCTGCCAGGTTTCCCTATGTGGTCTTTATCTGCATCCGTGGGATACCTTTAGTAGAGAAGAATGATAGGATTGGGCTTGAGGATGTTGAGGCCAAAGGTCCCTTCTCTCCACAGGAGCCTTCTGCATTTTTTTTCCACCTTGGGTGTATAATTGAAGTGCGCATTTTTAAACGTGTATATCAGTTAAACCAATAGATGTAAAATGTTTCTTTGTTTATGGGAATTTCATCTACCACAAAGAAAATTGAAACCAGCTATTATTAGAACAAAGAAGCTATTAGAGCAGTTTAGCTAAATGATTTAAGGGTTTTTTATAACAGTAGCCCCGGGTGGTTAAGCTGCGTATTTTCCAAATGTTGATTGAATCCATTCATTTTGGCTTTGTTCTCGGTGGCAAGTTATAAACCTCCCTAATTAGTTTGGGGAGAAGAGGTGTGTGTAGTGTAGAGTCATTCTTATCCTCTTGAGGGCCCCATCCCAGCCCTAGATTGAACTCCCACATCACACCCTGCCTGATTTGAGTAACCAACGAATTGCTCACCGAACCATAATTGGTGCTGTTGTATCTGTCGTGGATTTGCACCTGATAGTCTAGCACAGAGGTCTCCAAACTTGGCAACTTTAAGACTTGTGGACTTCAACTCCCAGAATTCGCCAGCCAGCAGAGCTAATTAAATCATGAGCCTCAAGCCAAGCTTCAAAAAAATAAAAAAATAAAAATCCATTTATTTATTAGGAGCTTCATGCCAGCACCGACCAGGTGGAGCCAACTCTGACCTCAGTTAATTTGCGCTTTGCCTCTGACTCTGTTTCCCTCTCCCAAGATGTGTCCTCAGTCACATTCCCCAGCGAAGCAATTTCGTGGGTTGGAAAGGCCACTGTGGGTTTCCATGGAGACGACGACCTTGATGTATCAGTTGGGAATGTGCTTTGCTTTGACTGAGATGCCAGCTCCTGGGTGCAGCTGCACAATTCGCTTTCCCATCCCCCTTGCCTATGGCAACTTGAGAGCAGGTCAGGGATGCTTCGCAAGTTAACACCCCTTTTGCAACTTTCCGGTAAATAAAGTCAATGGGGAATCCAGATTCACTTCACAACTGTGTTACTAACTTAATTTCAGGGACTGTGGCTTAGAAATGGGGGCAAAACTCACTTAACAAATGTCTCCCTTAGCAACATACATTTCGGGCTCAATTGTGGTCATAAGTTGAGGATTACCTGTACTCTTTTTGTTGCTTTACCACCCAGGGGTGACACCATCTTGGAATTGTGGGATCAAAAGTCCTCCGGTGTTACTTCCTCTCATGTCAAAGCGGCTTCTGGAGATACAAGTCATAGGGGAACCATTGTCCTGCCCTTGTTGGAGTCTGATTCTGAGGGGAAGGTTGAGCAGCTGACAGAGAGTGGGAGTGTGGCTCCCGTGGCTGTGGACGAAACAGGGGAAGGGCACAGTCCAGCTGGACATTCCCCTCTTCATCCTAGGGCATCCAGGGAGGAACAGATAAGGAAGCAACGTGGCTTATGGGAGAGAAAAGGGCCCTGATCCCTTTCATTAGTTGCAGCTGGAAGAACAGGATATAAGAGGGGCGTTTGCACATGGCTCCTTGCTGGAAACAAAGCGTATGTTATCTTGGTTGAGCCTTATCTGAGTTTGGGCGTCCTCCCAACGGTGGGTGCTGCGTGACCCTTTGAAATTCTGCAGTTTATCATCCTGTCCTGTCATGTTAATTACTTCAGTGTGGTTTGTCTTGGTTTTTTTTCTTTCTATCTTTACTTTGGATTCGGACTGCTTGTCTTTCCTTGATAGACTGTTTTTGGAAGAATTTGATATCCAGCTAAGGATAATTGAACATTGGGGCCAAGTTGGAGGCATTAAAAGCATTATCTACTTTGGTGACTTTGTTATTTTTGTGTCACGCCCTGGGTCATCACAACCATAGTTGGAGTCTGCATGCCCATATACAGCATTAACCTTGCCTCTCCGCTTTGTTGCAGTGGTCCAAATCGTGGACATTATATCACCATTGTGAAGAGCCACGGCTTTTGGTTGCTCTTCGATGATGACATCGTAGAGGTAGGTTGGGCTCTTGTTCCAGGGCTTTGTCTAACTTTGGGTCCAGGCTATTTTCAGCGTCTGCTTTTGTACCTAAATTTAAATATGAACTCTTCCTAATCAATCATGCAAATAGCAGCACCAACCCCAATAAATCAATACTAACAAGGGTTCAAATGGCATCAAAAAGACACAACGCAACAACAGTCCTGTACAGCAGAAAACTTGAGATGTCTGTTCTCCCTACTGAGATTTGGAGGAGGAGCTGTAAAATGCTCGGGACAAGAGTGTCCCAATAAGATGGTGTCGTAGACAAGGAGAACAAGGTGTCCCCCGAAAATCTCAAAAATCAGTTGGAATTAGGAAAAGGGCATATTTATTTAGAGGAATGAGAACAGAGGGCCATAATCCGCAATTATTTTCTGATTTTGAAGATCTGGTAGAAATCAAGACTTGAATGTGTTTTTATATATATATGTATGTATAAAGGGGACGTGGTAATTCAGTGGCTAAGATGCTGAGCTTGTTGATCAGAAAGGTCGACAGTTTGGCGGTTCGAATCCCTAGCACCGCAGAACAGAGTGAGCTCCCGTTCCTTGTCCCAGCTTCTGCCAACCTAGCAATTCGAAAGCACGTAAAAAACGCAAGTAGAAAAATAGGGACCCCTTTGGTGGGAAGGGAACAACATTCCCTGCGCCTTTGGCATTCAGTCCTGCCAGCGACATGACCACGGAGACGTCTTCGGACAGCACTGGCTCTTCTTTGGTGTTGAAACGGAGATCAGCAGCGCCCCCTAGAGCCAGAAATGACTGGTACGTGTGTGCGAGGGGAACCTTTAGGAAAAGGGTTCCGGATTATGTAGGATCATACAAACTGGCGGCAGTTTCAGAGATTCTGAAGATGTGAATAAGGGAGAGATCAATGATGGAGGGTGGGGTCAAGCCATTTTGCTCAGCCCCAAAAGCTGTGAGGACCCAAAGGGGCGTGGCACAAAAGCAACACAGTCACAAAAGTAGATAAAGTCCCTTTAATACCTCCAACTTGGCCCCCAATGTCCAGTTATCATTGGCTGGAGAAAAAAACTTTCTCCAAGAAAGTTTTTAAAGGGAAGAAATTCAGTCCGACCCCAAAGTACATATAAATTATGAATAAAAACCAACACAAACCACACTGCAGCAATAAACGAGACAGGGCAGGATAAGGAATTGCAGACTTCCAAAAGATAACGAAACACACACAGTTGGAAGGACATCAGAACCCAGACAAGACGCGACAAACAAAGATAATGCACGTTTTGCTTCTAGCAAGGAACTGTGCGCAAACACCCTTTTTAAATCCTGTTTTCCCAGCTGCAGCTAATAAAGGGAATCGGGGCCCTTTCCTCCCCCATAACCCATGTAACTCATGTTGCTCCCTTCTCCGTTCCTCCCTGCATGTCCTAGGATGAAGAGGGGTTGGGCCTGGGTCTTCCTCTGAATGCCCAGCTGGCCTGTGCCCTTTCCCCGTTTCTTCCACAGCCACCGGAGCCACACTCCCACTCCTTGTCAGCTGCTCAACCTTCCCCTCGGAATCAGATTCCAACAGGGGATTGACAGAAACTGTAAGATTTGTGAATTTCAACTCCCAGAATTCCCAAGTTATGGAACTCTTGTGTAAAGGCCTCACACATTGCACCCTATTTAATAATGGAGCAGCAGTATTCAGCCAAGTGATGACCAGTGTAGTCCATCAGAGTGCTAACAAGGTTATTAGAGGTAGTCCTCGACTTACAACAGTTTATTTAGTGACCGTTCAAAGTTACCACGGCAAAACTCTTAAAAAAGGGATTTGCAACCATTTTTCACACTTATGACCATTGCAGCATCACGGCCAAAATTCGGATGCTTGGCCACTGACTCACATTTATGCTCGTCCCAGTGTCCCAAAGTCGTGGAATACTTTTTGCAACCTTCTGACAACTGAAGTCAGTGGAGAAACTTAGCAACCATGTTACTAGCTTAATAGCCTCAGGGGTTTTGCTTAGCAACTGTGGCAAGAAAGGCCGTAAAATGGGGCAAAACTCACTTAACAACTGTCTCACTTAATGACAGAAACGTTGGGCTCAAGAAATCTGATGAAGCCAAGAGGAGCAGTCTAGATCCTGCCCATTGCATTTTTTTCGGCAACGGTTCGTTCGCCAGGCTGGCTGCTTCGACTTAGAGCCAGTAGACGATCCTGTCAGAAACCAGATCATCCAAAGGAGGGGTCTCCAATCTCGGCCACCTTAAGACTGGTGGACTTCAACTCCCAGAGTTCCTCAGCCAGTTTTGTTGAAGTTGAGGTCCACCAGTCTTAAAGTGGCCAAGGTTGGAGACCCCTGATCCAAACAACCAATCCGCGACGGAATCAACCACCTCCTCACTAGTTGAACTTCGTGGCACACAAACAACCAGCCCACATGACCAACTGACCACACCACCACACAGGACCTATAGAAATGGAAGAAAAACTGAACCCAACACTCCAACTGCAGTCCTGCTGCAGATGTGACCTATTCTGGCAGGGAAACATCTGGCAGCTAAACAAGCTTGGAGGACGAACCGCTGCCAAAATCCTACAGCCCGAGCGACAAACATTCTGTACAGTTGCTAACTACAGGTGGTATTTTTATGTTTACCACACATCCCATCATCCAGTGATGGCAATAGATGGGATAAATGTTTTCCACACGTGGGAGCAGAGGTATGCCACGTCTCCTCTTTGAACCAATCAATTCAAGAGATCCTGTCTTGGATGAGACAAAAGTAGACTTCTGCGGAGTTTGATGTTTATTCGAATAGAGCCGGAAGGGACCTTGGAGTTCTTCTAGTCCAACACCCTGGACCATTTCAGACAAGTGGCTGTCCAGTCTCTTCTTAAAAACCTCCAGTGATGAAGCACCCACAACTTCCGTCCGCTGGTTGATTGTCCTGTTAGGAAATTCCCCCTTAATTCCAGGTTGCTTCTCTCCTTGATTATTTTCCATCCATTGTCTCTTCTGTCTGCCTTCTGGGCCTTTGGAGAATAGATTGACCTCCTCTTGTTAATGACAGCCCCTCAAATACTGGAATACAGCTCTCGTGTCCCCCCCCCCCATCAAGTCCTTCTTTTGTGTAGACTGGCCATACTCCATTCCTGCAGCTGTTCTTCATAAGTTTTAGTCTCCAAGCCCTTTAATCATCTTGTGGTGAAGACATACCTTTTTTCACATTGCAGTTTGCAGCATTCTTGCTTTTAGAAATGGGTAGCTAAATAAAATGAGTTAGATAAATCACCCCGTTGCTGGTTGCTCTGCCCACCCGGTGGGACCTTACAGCTTTACTATAAATTTTAAACATTTCTCTGTTGGAAGCAGCTATATTAGAATGGCTCGCACCTCGAAACTCACGCATATACAGTGAATTCATTTGGCAGCCCGATTAATTTCTCTTAATGGCTAGGATGAATGAGTTGGGGAAGAAAAACAAGAGCCAGTTTGCTTTTTCAGGGCTGAGTGTGAAGAGTTTTCTCAGGTCTGGAGGAAAAACGTCTTAGCGATTCAGTGTTTCTGTTGGATTAAAAGCGAGTAACTTTGAGAGCAGATTTCACTCTTTATCATATTGAATGACCGAAGCGCCAAAGCTCACTGCAAATATTGCCAAAAAGGCTTTAACAGTTGTTAATCTAATTTTATGAAGCTTCCCCTCTGGTAATACTGATTTGCAAACGAGGACATTCAAAACCTTTGCTGGACCAATACTGATTCAGGTGACCCAACGGGCACAGATAAACCCCCAACTGGCCTCAACAGCTCTCAGACAAAATGCTAACGACCAGATGACTGCAAGAGTATCAATCTTATTTTCTCTCACCATTCAGTCAGGGCCCCTTGCAGATTTCCCAATTTTTATATGCAATGTACATAAAAATCTGACGGATATTCAAAGGGTTTGGTTCAAAATAATCTAGATGACGGCTGTGATGGCTGTCATCTAGATTTTTTTTTTTGAACCAAATCCTGTGACTATCCTTCTATAACAGTAGCTGACATTTTTTGACTTAACAACAACCGCTGTCAAGATTCCAGCACTTAGCCCCAATTAAATCGTGAGTCTTGAGCCAAACTTCCAAAATTTAAAAAAGGATTTATTGGGAGTTGACATGCCGGCACCGCCTGGGTGTCTCGTAACTCATATCCTCCAGTGGGACACCTCCATAGCCAAGGGTCATCAATCAGGCTCTCCAGTTAGAACTTTGCCTGGAAGAAACTTTGGTCACCTGGTTTGTTATCTTTGAAAAATTATTTATGGAATGCACTTTTGAGTTTCAAGCTGCCGCACTGCTCCGCCCTCCCTTGCTGTTGGCAATTCTAAAAAGACCATAGAAATATTTTATGAGTTGACATCTGGAACCAGAATTTCCGTCACGAAGCAAAATTGTTGTTACTTGAGTCATGCCTGATTTTGCAAGTTTTTTTTTTTTTTTTGCTACGATTATTAAGCAAATCACCACAGTTTGTTAAGTGAATCACGCAGTTGTTAAGTAAATCAGGCTTCCCCCATTGATTTTGCTTTGCTGGCTGGGGAAGGTCACAAATAGCCGTCAGGTGGCCCTACCCCCCCCCGAGATGTAAACACCAATCCCTTGCTTGGATTTTGATCACATGACTATGGGGATTAGCAAAACTTGCTAGGCCAGGGGTTTCTAAATTTGGCCACTTTCAGACTTGTGGACTTCAATGCCCAGAATTCTCTAGCCAGCACAGTTGCCCACAAGTCTGGAAGTGGCCAAGTTTGGGAACCTCCTCTGCTGTAGACTGATGAAAAATGTTGAATGTGAATTACAACCCTATGCCTGTAGCCTTAAGTAGTAGTCCTTGACTTCGGTTCCTTTAGTGACCGTTCAAAATTGCAGTGTCACTGAAAAAAAGGGACTTATGGTCATTTTTCATCCCTACGGCCGTTGCAGCCTCCCCTGGGGTCAGGTGATCAAAATCCAGAGGCTTGGACAATGGTTCATATTTATGGCGGTCACGTGATCCCCATTTGCGACCTTCTAGCGAGCAAGGTCACTAGGAGGAAGGCAGAGATTCACTTCATCGCCTTGTTACTAATTTAACAACTGCAGGTGATTCACTTAACAACTAGGGCAAGAAAGGTCACAAAGTGGGGCAACATTTGCTTATTAAGTGTCTCGCTTAGCAGCAGAAACTTTGGGCTCAATTGTGGTCATAAGTCAAGGATTACCTGCGCAGGCCACATTAGCTCCTCCTGTCAACTCATAAAATATTTCTCTGGTCTTTTTAGAGTTGCCAACAGCAAGGCAGGGGGGAGCAGTACAGCAGCTTGGAAACCAAAACGGCATTCCATAAATGTTTTCAAAGATAGTTACTAGGTGACCGAAGTTTCTGCTAACTGGAGAGCCTGATTGATGACTCCGGGCTATAGAGGTGTCCCATTGGAGAATACGAATTACGATACACCCAGTGGGTGGGGGAGAACCAGGGTCAAGGGTGACAATGAATAGCAGTAGCAATAGCACTTAGACTTACTTATACACCAATTGACAGTGCTTTTACCGCCCTCTCTAAGAAGTTTACAGAGTCAGCTTGTTGCCCCACAACCATCTGGGTCCTCATTTTACCCACCTAGGAAGGAGGGATGGTTGAGTCAACCTGGAGCCTGGTGGGATTCGATCTGCCAAATTGCAGTAGGAGTAGCTTGCAGGAGTGCACTCTAACCACTGCACCTCCAAGGTTCAGGAATGATGTGCCTCAGAGTCGGCTACACCCAGGCAGTGCCGCACATGTTCACTCCCAATAAATCCTTTTGACCTTTGGGACGTTTGGCTCGAGACTCGGGATTTAAATGGGGGTTAAGTGCCGGAATCCTGACACCGTGTCCCTCCGCCTCATTTTGTGTGGAGTCAGGTAAATGCATCCCGTCCCTTGGGCAGAAGGACGGGCAGCTACATTTGCAGCAGACTTGTTAATAGCAGCAAAGAGCAAGTGGGTTGTTTTAACTCATTGATTTGTTGCATATTTAATGTAGGTTAAAGGCACTGTATTTAAAAGGCAGGAGCCTTTTTCTTTTGCTTCTTAACGTCCATTTGTTTGTCCAGAGCTGACAGGGGGGAATCAGCGCTCACTCCACCCCTGCCTTTCCGGTTGGGAAGAGGCTGCATGCAGTGAAACGGTCGTTCACCGTCCCCTCCCTTGTGCTGACCTTCTGGGGGGGGGGGGTAGGAAGCCAGGGCCAATGACTTGACTGTCAGCTGAATTTTAATGAAATATAGAACAAAATAACAAGAGTTGGAAGGGACCTTGGAGGTCTTCTAGTCCAACCCCTGCTCAAACAGGAAACCACATACCATTCCGAACAAGAAGCTGTCCGGTCTCTTCTTCAAAGCCTCCAGTGATGGAGCAACTACAACATCTGAAGGCAATTGGTTCTTCACTGGTTAATTGTTCTCACTGTCAAGAAATTTCTCCTTCGTTCCAGGTTGCTTCTCTCCTTGATCAGTTTCCATCCCTTGCTTCTTGTCCTGGCCTCTGGTGCTTTGGAAAATAGGTTCACTCCCCTCTTCTTTGAGGGAGCCCCTCCAATATTGGGAGATTGCTAACACGCCACCCCTAATCCATCGATAAAAACTGGAATGAAATTGCTTGCACGAGAGGTCCTTTGGTGCTCTTTGAGTTTGGTTGGGGGGTTTTTTTTTGCAGATGTTTCATTACCCAAACTAGGTAACTTTATCAGTGCTAATTTTTTTTTTTTTTAATTAAAAAAACTTCATTAAACAAATTCTACAATTGAAAAACTATTTTAAAAACCATGTTTCCATTCATTGCAGTACATTGGCAGTAATGTTCACTCACTTTGACGTATTCTTAAGTATATAGAATATTAGTGCCAGTTCTGATGATGTTACCTAGTTTGGGTCATGAAATGTCTGCCAGAAAACAGCCAAACTCGAGAGAGCACCAGGAAACCCCTCCTTTCAACCCCCCCTGAGCTACCAATATGCTCCTTCAGGGCGTGAAAAGGCTGGACCGGAGGAAATTGTCATTGATTCTGATTCTCTCTCTCTCTCTCCATTGTCTTAAATTGTAGAAAATTGACGCTCAAGCAATTGAAGAATTCTATGGATTGACCTCAGACATTTCCAAAAATTCAGAATCTGGGTATATCCTTTTCTACCAGTCCAGAGACTGAGATGGCCCATTTGGGGGACACCTTGCGCACAAAAGAAGGGATCAAGGCTGTGCCCAGAAAGGACCACAGAGTGATGGCCGAAACGATTCCTCCCGGTTATCCTGGGCAATCAAGGGGTGCATTTCCTTGAAGAGAACCATTCTGAGCAAGGATGCATTTTGCTTTGGTTTTCTTTCTAGGCTATCTTATACTTGCTAACTTCCAAAATCTTTTACCTCTACTTGAAACCTAGCTGCTTAACTCTTCAAGAACCAAGAAAGTGATTTTTAAAGTAACATTGTAAAATCCGTTCACTGTTCAGTCGTGGCTTAAGACTCTTCTTTGGTTTCCATTATTGCCATTTTTCTGTATGCTAACAGAACAATTTCCCCCTCCGGTATTTGCTGAATCCCTGTCCTCTTTTGGGACTCGAGCAGAAGAAAGTTGATGAAAGTTGCCATTTTGGTCGGTCATTCAAGACTGCGGCCAGCTTAAAACATCCTGGAAGCATCGTGCTTTAATTTTTACTCTTTTTTTTTTTCCTATGGGAAAAAGGACATTAGGCGTTTCTACAGGATTGATGATTTTGTTAAAGATGTCACTTTTACTTCCGATAACACTATTTATTCTACATTTGTTTTGCTTTGTCTCTTTCTTAAAATTTTCCTTGGAAAGTAATTTTCATATGCTTTATAAATCTGTTAATCCTTTGTAAAAAAAAAAAAGAGAGAGAGAGAGATTTTGACTCAGAACCACAATACTGTAGAAGTCAGAAAAGAAATAGATGTAAGTGTTGGAGGTCACATCTAGCATAAAAACTAAAAGAACAGTTTCTCGGAGCTCTTCTCTAAGCCAAAAGTGCCCTCTGCTGAAACAGGATCTGTTAAGGGTTCAGTTTTGCATGTAAGAAGCAATTCTCAGCATGGATCGCCATGCCATATGTAAATGGACATCACTGCTCTAAACTTTTAAGTTTCAAATAATAATTACAATTTTGGCCTTGAAAACAATTCAGGGGTGGGTTAAGGACTTAAACGAAAGTCTGTCTATGCCTTGAAAAAGAGTTCCTCTTAACTTCCATCATCTCCTGCGAGATCTCCACCTCTCATTTTGCAGTTCACATTTATGCTGCTGCTGCTGCTGCTTCAACAGAGAAAGAGAGAGAGAGAGAGAAGGCAGTATTATAAAGACTAAATCACACTTAGCGTCTATTTTCCAATGGATACGCGTTATAACTCGGAGCCTTTTTAAAAGGGGAAAAATATGCAGTGGAGAAGGATCTGCCAGAATTATTTAGGCTCCTAAGAACCTTAGATTGGGCTGTGACCTGAAAGCCAGTTACGGCTTTGGGAACCACTGGCACCTCTCCCTCTTCCCAGTAGCCTCCCAGAAGGCCTGGTGGTGCCAAGCGCCCACCAATGAAGGGCAGCTGATCCCAGCCGCCTTTGGCACGCCGTGACGAATGCACCGTTTTTTTTGTTGGTCCACATGAATGGTAATAAGAATGGACTTCCTGTTTGAGAGAACTCTGAAATTATCTCTTCTCGTCCCCCCAAAGCTTCCCACAATCACCTGCTGCCGGGAATTGCCAAGAAAGAGGATCAACTCAGAAAACAGCAACGGTTGAACTCGAATCTGAAATTGGAAGGTCAGGCCAACTGCTGCTTCCAAAAGTTTGCCTGGCTTGTGCCGGCAACAAAAAAAAAGCGACATTTTCCTTGCTTCCTCAGCTCCATATCTGTTGGTTGAATTGGAAAGAAATTGCAGCAGCATCCAAACTCCATAGACCAGGGGTCTCCAGCCCTGGCCACTTTAAGGCCAGAGGCAAAGCTGGCTGGGGAATTCTGGGAGTTGAAGTCCTCCGGGCTTAAAGGGGCCATGGTTGGAGATCCCTGCCATAGACCATGTCCGAGAAGGAGACTCGCCGGTGTTTGCCTTAGCCCCCTTCAGAGCATCAGCGGCTCTACAGGTTTCCATGGGGCCTGGAAGAAGTTGGCACTCTCCCCAAGAGCGGATCCTCAGCGAGGTTCCCAAAATGGAGTAGCTGGGACCTCCAGGGAGAGCCAAAGATTGTCTTAGCAGCGGCTGCTTTCTTTCTTTTGGTTAGCAGGGACATTCCCTTCACAACACATAATGTCACATAATGCGCCTTGAATAATTCAGATTTCCATAGTCTCACTACTTCAGGCAGGCCACTGGTGCGGTTATGTTCAGTCCCACATGCCAGAGTCCCATTTTGTTCAGAGATGGTCATCTCTAATACAAAGCTGTTGACAATTAGTAGGCAGTTTGTGCGTTAAGTATGAACTTTCGGTTATAAAACCACAAAAGATCCTTAATCCACTTCACCCTGTAGACCCCCGCATCTTTGGTGGGTGAAGCTGGTTGCTCCATAGGCAAAGACCCCACCCATTGGAAGGCAGGGAACACTGCCCAGCATAGGAAAAGGCCAACTTGTATTTTGTATATTTGGTGATAATGTTTTTACGAATAATACCTGACTTGAACAAGGGAGAGAGTATTGGAAAAAAAAAATATATGTTCTAGATTAAAGTGCACTTTTGCTACAGATTTATAAGGGGATTGAATTGGAAGAGAATGGGATGATGTGACTTCTGTATCATAAATGATGCCCTGATATCACCAATAAAGGTCGCGTATGGTGAAATTGTCTCAGCCATGTGTGTGTGTGTGTGTGTTGTTGTTGTTTTAAAATGTCATTGAAATGCCACATAAAGACATCTCAGTACATTTTTTAACCTGCCTTTTTCCAGCACTCAAAGTAACAGCCAGTTCCAGGCATTGTGTTAGGATGTGGTTTGCTGAACAAACTAGAATGTTGAGTTCTCATGTCACAGGAGTCATAAGCCGTGGTTTCCAAACGAGGGTATTCAGCCTACTTGGAGCCAAAGGCCAAATGAGTTACATTGTTGTGCAGCATAATTTAAATTTGAATTGCATCACTTCCTTCCAATTTACAGGTAATTCTTGACTTATGACCACAATTGAGCCCTAAACCTTTGTGGCTAAGTGAAACATTTGCTAAGATCTCAAAAGGTGGCCCCATGATCCCAAGACACTGCAAATGTCTTGAATATGAGTCAGTTACTTAAAGGTCAGAGTGAAAAATGGTCATAAGTCTCTCTTTTTTAGAATAGAATAGAATTCTTCATTGGCCAAGTGTGATTGGACACACAAGGAATTTGTCTTTAGTGCATAAGCTCTCTGTACATAAAGACAAAATAAAATACGTTCATCAAGAATCATAAGATACAACACTTAGTGATAGTCATAGGTTACTAATAGTCATAGGTTACTAATAAATCCTACTTGGGAACAACTAAAATTGTAAAGATAAATAAATTGTAAAGATACCAGCAACATGGTTGCACTCATAAGTAGAAGGAGATAGGTACTAGGAAGGATGAGAATAGTAATACAGCCTTACTAAATAGTTTTGATACTGTTGGGAATTATTTGTTTAGCAGAGTGATGGCGTTTGGGGAGAAACTCCCCTTGTGTCTAGCTGTTCTGGTGTGCAGGGGTCTATAGCATCGTTTTGAGGGAAGGAGTTGAAACAGTTTATGTCTGGGATGTGAGGGGTCTGTAAATATTTTCACAGCCCTCTTTTTGACTCATGCAATATACAGGTCCTCCATGGAAGGCAAGTGGGTAGCAATTGGAGTCTGTGTCTGTCCTGTTGGGTTGCAGAACCAACCCAGACAGTTATAGAGGTACAGATGAAAGACTCAATCATTCCTCTGTAGAACTGGATCAGCAGCTCCTTGGGCAGTTTGAGCTTCCTGAGTTGGCACAGAAAGAACATTCTTTGTTGTGCTTTTTTGATGATGTTTTAGATGTTAGGTGTCCATTTTAGGTCATGTGATATACTAGAACCTAGAAATCTGAAGGTCTCTACTATTGATACTGTGTTGTCTAGTATTGTAAGAGTATGGGAGGGTTTCTCCTACAGTCCACCACCATTTCTACGGTTTTGAGTGTGTTCAGTTCCAGATTGTTCCGGTTACACCACAAGGCAAGTTGTATAACCTCCTGTCTGGATGCAGATTCATCATTGTCTCGAATGAGACCAATCACTGTTGTGTCATCAGCAAACTTCGGTATTTTAACAGATGGATCATTTGAGATGCAGTCATTGGTATATAGGGAGAAGAAAAGTGGAGAAAGCACCCTTTTTTCCCCAGTGTCGTCGTAACTTTGAATGATCACTAAATGAACTGTCGTAAGTTGAGGACAATCTGTATTATCCAAATCTCCCAGGGATGTGGATTTTTCTGAGGTATACCTGAGCCAACTAGCAAGGAATAGAAGCTGGCCACGGCCTCTGAATGTTTAGCTCTCTTTGTTCTAGAGTAGAAAACGATGGATTTGTCTTTCATCTGCATAAATGCAGATCAAGTTGGCGTGAAAGGCAGATTTCATTTGCATTTATGCAATTCTAATGGGAATGGGAGCTTGCCTGGCTGATCAGCTTCAGTAATAAACATTCAGAGCATATTTCAGATGTTCTTAATAATCCTTAGATCAAACCTTGGATTAACATCTCCCAGAATTTTAAAACCATGATGGACAAGACATCTGGAAGGCATGGCTTGTTATGCCCAGATTTCCATGGCTCCCTTCTGAAATGCGGGGGAAAAGTTCTGCTGCTGGACCACTGTGGAAATGACAACGTGCAGAAGCTGGAAGTGGTCCCTCAAAACAGGGTGGCCTCTTGTAGGCTACAGCATTTAGGCCAGGGGTCTTGGCCACTTTAAGATGTGTGGACTTCAACTCCCAGAGTTCCTCAGCCAGCAGACCAGGTATCTCCAACTTTGGCCACTTTTAAGACTTGACAACCAGCAAAACTGGCTGAAGAACTCTGGAAGTTGAAGTCTATATGTCTTAAAGTGGCGGAGATTGGTTTGGATGGTCTGGTTTCTGACAGAATCATATCCTGGTTCTAAGTCTAAGCTGCAAGCCTGGCGAACGAACCGTTGCCGAAAAAAATGCAATGGGCAGGATCTAGAATGCTCCTCTTGGTTTCATCAGGTTTCTTATCTGCCGCTCTCCAGACAAGTTGGCCAACTAAACCACGTTCAATTAAAGGTAGTCCTCAACTCACAAGCACAATTGAGCCCAACATTTCTGTCACTGAGACATTGTTAAGTGAGTTTCGCCCCATTTTACGGCCTTTCTTGCCACAGTTGCTAAGCAAAACCTCTGCGGTTATTAAATAGATGATCCTTTCAGAAACCAGACCATCCAAACCAGGGGTCTCCAAACTTGGCCACTTGAAGACTCTGGGAGTGGAAGTCCACAAGTCCTAAAGTGGCCAAGGTTGGAGACCCCTGGTTTAGGCTAAAGGAAGGCACAGAATTGACTGAAGTTTGTGTTATGAGTCACATCTGGATGGAAGTGAGAAATATGATGGTGCCAAGGGTTTATTCTTGTGATGTGACAAATCTCCATTTCAAAAAGGATAATAGAGGAGAGGTTTCCTCATCTACTCTTCTAGAACATAGAACAGGGCTGGAAGAGACCTCCGAGATCTTCAAGTTCTAGAACAAATGGCTGTTCAATCTCTTCTTTAAAATGTTGGAGCACCCATAACTTTTGAAGGAAAACTCTTCCGCTAACTAATTGTTCTCCTCATAGTCAACAAATTTTCTCCTGACTTCAAGATTGGATCTCTCTTTAACTACCTTCCACCTATGACTTCTTGTTCTGCCCTCTGTGCTTTAATGCCCCTGAGGTCTCTCCGGTCCTAATTTATCATTGTCTTCTTTTGGATTTTACAAAAGAGCTTGGACTGCCAGGTGCCTTTTCTTTAAAAAAAAATTGCAAGCTGATAGGAGATCCAGAGGCATTTTCTCCAATCAAATTCACTTTGTAGACAAGACATTAACAGATTAACAGAGTTGGAAGGGACCTTGTAGGTCATCTAGTCCAACCCCCCGCCCAAGCAGGAGACCTTATACTATTTCTGACTGTTGGCTGTCCAGTCTCATGAAAGCCTCCAGGGATGAAACTCTCACAACTTCTGAAAGCAACTTCTGTTCCATTGGTTGATTGATCTCACTGTCAGAAAATTCCTCCTTATTTCTGAGTTAAATCTCTTCTTGTTCAGTTTCCATCCATTGTTCTTTGTCTGGCCTTGAGGTACTTTGGAAAACAGGTTGATCCTTCCTTCTCTGTGGCAGCCCTTCAAATATTGGAAGACTGCTATCGTGTCTCCCCTGGTCCTTCTTTTCACTAGACTAGCCAGGCCCAGTTCCTGCAACCAGTTCATCGTATGTTTTGCAATACATTCCCATGTATGGAATTGAAGAAGATTGATAGGTACAGTGTCCATTATACATATCATTATACAGCTTGAGAGGGCATGAAGGGCATCTGCTCTGGGTTTGTCCTGGAATTGTGCGAAATGATGGTGATAAGAATTCCTTACTTGCCACTGCATTTTATGGCGGGAAACAAGGAACAGCTCTCCTCCTTCCTTTCCCAAAGATGCTTAAACCTGTATCACCGCTGCTTACTTCCTCCTCTCCATCATGACATTTCTGCCCAAAAGGTGCAGGGGAGACATTGCCCTCTCAAAAAAAATTATATCTAACGTGGGGTTTTTTGTGTTTTGAGTAGGCAATGAAGCCAAAAAGAACCATCTTAGGGGTCGGATTTGAAAATGCTGACAAGTTTATGGAATGCAGAAGGTTTTTTTAGTGGGTTATGAGGAAGAGCTAAAAATATGAATCACCGATCATCTATTTTTATGGATTCTCCCAAAGCTCTGATAGCTGGCATACACAGTTACTCTAAATTAAAACTGGAGAACTCACACCACTCATAACCACAAAAGATTAATCTGGGTGGTTTTTTAAAGCTTTAATAACATGCTCTCCTTAAACTTCTGGGGGCTGTGAAAAAAAAAGAATGGAGTGGACGACAATAGAGGCGAGGGAGGGGAAGGAGAAGGGAGGAGAGGAGAGGAGAGAAGAAAAGAGGAGATTCTTTTATTGGTGAAGTGTGATTGGACACATAAGGAATTTGTCTGAGGTGCATATGTTCTCAGTATACATACAAGCTACAAAGTGATGGATCATTAATCATAAAATACATTCATAAATCACAAGACACACATAACCAACAAAGTGATAGTCATAAGATACCAATAGGAGCAGCTAATAGGAAAGATGCAAAGGATAATAGCAATACAGTCCAACTACATCAGGGGTCTCCAACCTTGGCTCCTGGAAGCCTGGCGGACTTCAACTCCCAGAGTTCCACAGCCAGCAAAGCTGGCTGTGGAATTCTGGGAGTTGAAGTCCGCCAGGCTTCCAGGAGCCAAGGTTGGAGACCCCTGAACTACATAGTTAGATATCTTTAGGCCTGTGGGGATTAGGTGTTCAGCAGAGTGATGGCATGGGGGGGAAAAAACCTGTCTCTGTGCCTGCTTGTTTTGGCATGCAATGCTCTATAGCAGCATCCTGAGGGGAGCAGTTGAAATAGTTCATGCCCAGCATGTGAGGGCTCTGTAGAAGTGGGAAATGATGGATTTCTCCCCAGACATGGATCCTGATCGCAGCAACCCTGTTGCGGTTTTGCTTTTTGGCAGAGCCAACAGCAATCCAAGGCAGGACAGGCCAAATGAGGCAGCTTTTAGAGAAAGGCTTTTAGTAGTTGTTCTAGGTGAGCATGATGGGATCTCTTTTTCTTTTTCTTTTGTATATGTTTTATTGATACATTTAAAAAAAATACAAATAAAAAAAATCCATATCTGTCTAAACAAAGTGTTGTCTGGCCACAGTCTAAGTAGAGATACAACATTAATCATGACAATCATCATAATAGACATATCAATATTAATCACAAAATAGTAATTCAATTAGTTTGTCCATCTTATAAAACATTCAGTACAAAAACGATTTCTTTTTGGTCTGTTCTGTTAGGTAACCATTGGTAAAACAAGTATGTTAAAAAGTATTCTCAGATCGCAGAACCTCTTAATGCAGAGGTC
Source organism: Hydrophis major (assembly GCA_033807585.1). Taxonomy (NCBI): domain Eukaryota; kingdom Metazoa; phylum Chordata; class Lepidosauria; order Squamata; family Elapidae; genus Hydrophis; species Hydrophis major. Next base: position 5,827,717 of record CM066335.1, on the reverse strand, counting down.
TCCAAACTTGGCAACTTTAAGACTTGTGGACTTCAATTCCCAGAATGCCTCAGCCAGCAATTCTGGGCATTGAAGTCCACAAGTCTTAAAGTTGCCAAGTTTGGGGACCCCTGTCTTAATAGATCTGTTCCTTACTGTTCCTGGACCTCATGGTTCTTTTCTGACACAGTTTAAGAACCCCAGGGATCATTTCCATCACAGAGGTTTTGAGATGTCAGCATTCACTTTTGTTACACACCCTGCTCAGGTGTGAGGCGATGTGATTCCAGGCCCACCAACCCACATTTCTTTATTCTAACCCCCAAATAACCATGTGGGGTGGCTGTTAGGATGAGCATAAATAGTTGATTCAAGGACTACCAAAGGGTTTTTTTTTTTCATGTTCAGGTCTTCATGTTTTTTGTGTAGCCTTCTACCATCCCCCATTTTTTCCTTTCTTTTCCTTTCTTTTTTGTATTGTTTTGTTTTTGTTTTGTAATTATCTAATTACTATCTCCACCACCACCACCCCCTTTTTTTTTTTTTCAAACTCTTACTCATTATGAGTTCATAGCCTTCACTGTCATGGAATCCTACTGTTTTTCATTGCTCTGAATTTAATAACATTTTATTTCTTGGAATTCACGATAGGTAAGAATCGTTACCTTGCTGCTTTTGTCTCAAATGTGTCAAAATTTCTACTGAGACTTAAAAGTGCTGTGTGGTGTGTGTGTGTGCGTGAAATCTGTTACTAGGACTTGTGGCAAGCTCATTTTATCTTCTCAACAACCCCCCCGCCCCCACTCCTATTAAAAAAACCATGTGTAATCACTGTTGAGTCAGACATAAAAAGAAGAAGAAAAAATAGCATGAATGACAGTCATTAAAAGCACTGGAACTAAATATATTGCTGCAGCAAAAGAAAATAAGTTACAGGTTTATGAAGTTCCCTAAAAGGATGAGTTTTCAAGAAGCAAGGCAGCCTTAGAAGAATAGATAGGTTAAAGGATGGATAGATGGATGATAGATAATTAGATAGATTGATGAGAGAGAGAGAGAGATTTGTTGTTGTTTGATTGCTAAATTGTGTCAACTCTTTGTGACCCCATAGACCACAGCACACCAGAATTCCCTGTCCTCCATTATCTCCCAGAGTTTGCAGAATAAGATAGATTATATGATTGATAGATAGATAGATAGATTGATAGATGAGAGACAGAGATAGATAGAATTGTTAGTCTGCCTATTGAAGAGTGTCCTGCAATTTTATTCTTCTTTATTAAGTCACCCCGTTTCATCTTTCAGATGTGGAGAAAAACTATGACATTCCATGTAATGTTCCTAGGCACTTATGGTAGCATTCAAAGAGGCTGCGGGATATTTTCATTGCTCTCTGAAGACAGCGGGAAGGTTAAAATAGCAGGATGTTTCCGTGTGGAATGACAAGGCCCATCTCTGACCAGTTGCTGTTCAAAGTCGACCTCTGGGCTTCATCACCAGCTGTGACTCCCTCCTTTGGCCCTTAAAAATCAGCTGCAGCATCTGCCGCTTTCAAAAGCTGCCCCATCCTGACCATCCTCTTTCTCCTTCTCAATCTGGAACTTTCAACTTCTGTTGTCCTTCCACTGTCGGTCTTAGTTAAGTCAAAGAGGATAGGACTAGTAAAGCAACATATCCAACCATTGGGTAACAATGGGCAACATTTTGGTCACCGTGATATAAAAAAAGATGCTGAGATTCTAGAAAGAGTGCAGAGGGGAGCAACAAAGAGGACTGGGGAACTAGGTGCAAAAACCTATGAAGACCAGCTGCAGGAATTAGGTGTCTCTAGTCCAGGGGTCTCCAACCTTGGCTCCCGGAAGCCTGGCGGACTTCAACTCCCAGAGTTCCACAGCCAGCTTTGCTGGCTGTGGAACTCTGGGAGTTGAAGTCCGCCAGGCTTCCGGGAGCCAAGGTTGGAGACCCCTGCTCTAGTCTAACAAAGAGAATGAGTAGGCGTGACATGATAGCATCTTCCAACATTTTAGAGGCTGTTGCAAAGAAGATGGGGGTCAACCTATTTTCTAAAGAAAGGACAGCCTATTCTCTGAAGGCAGGACAAGAAGCAATGGATGGAAATTAACCAAGGGGAGAACTAATGTCGTTTTCTGACAGTGAGAACAACTAACCAATTGAACAGCTTGCCTTCAGAAGTTGTGGGTGCTCCATTGTTTGAGATTTTTAAGAAGAGACTGGACAGCCACTTGTCTGAAAAGGTCTAGGGCAGAGGCCTCCAAGCTTGGCAACTTTAAGACTTGTGGACTTCAACTCCCAGAATTCCTCCAATTCTGGGAATTAAAGCCCACAAGTCTTAAAGTTGCCAAGTTTGGGGACCCATGGTATAAGTTCTCCAGCCAGGTCCTTTGCAACTCTGTTATTCTGTGAACAAGCTGGAGAAGAGCCACTATACCCAGGGAATTCTCCCTTCAAACCCAACAGATTGGTGGTGATGTAGATCTCAAAGATGAAGATATAAAAATGATTGAAAAGTGCTTTAGAAAATATTGATATGCATTACGTCAAGCGTCTTGGCAAAAGAGGTAGACATACATTCCAAAGATTAAAGTGTAGAAAGTTGCACAGGTGAGTTTGGAGTAAGAGCTCCCAAACAAGGGCCAAGAAGAGAAACCCCCCCCCCCTGAAAACAGGATTACTGTAAACCAGATCTGTCCAACCTTGGCAACTTCAGGACTTGTGGACTTCAACTCCCAAAATTCCCCAGCCCCAACCACCTCACTGCTATAAATCCACCTACTTGTAAATGAGACTGCACAAACCCTTTGACCCACTAATTCTATTTATCAACCATTCTTGGTAGCAGGAAGATGGTTCTTGGGGGTCAGCAAAGAGAGTCCAAAAAAGCCAAGATGGTGGTTGCAACGGTGTGAAGTTCACCGTTGGCGCAAGACACATGATAAAGAGGCATGATTTCAATCGTGCAGTTTTGGTCACCATGTTGATTATTGGAATACACATACATAGCCCTCTTGCAGATACTCCTGCTTGCAACTAAATGATAGTCCCCTACACACACACACACACACACACACACACACAGGATTTTTACATTTGATACATCAAAAAGGCCCAGAAGGAATTTCCACTTGATCAAGACGGCCCTTAAAAAGACCAGTTCCATCCCTTTCCCCGTTCCTCTCCTCCTGTTTTTTGAGCTTCCATTTCTGAGTTGTCCAGGTTTAATGTTCAGAACTTTTGCTAGATGGCAATGATAATTGGAAACTAAGGGCTCTATTTCCCTGGAGACCTACGTTTGTGAGGCAAGCTGTGGCCCAAGCAACCTCTGCTTATTGATTGCTGGAGCAAGTGAAGGAGGAGGATAATTTGCAATGCGTCACGGCCTTGGGTTTCTTCAAGAAAGAGTCTCCTAATCAGCTTCCATTCTTTGGGATGTCAGGCAACTGTGAGAGGAAGGTCAGCTCCGCATGCAACATCATGGATCTCCTCAAGGCTGTTAGTGAGGAGGGATCATTGGTTTTGGCCTTGGTTATTAGAAGTCAAGTGGAACCAATGCTGAGGCCAAGGGTTGTGATGCAACTCCATGCCTCCTTCGCTCACACTTGGGTCAGCCCTGCCTCAGTTCACACTTTTACGTCAAAATGACCCTTGGTTCCCTTGGTTGCAAAAGGTACCGTTTCATTGGAAGTCAGGTGAATTGCACTGAAGCAAAGCCGGAACTGAAATTCACGTGGTTGGAAACCTTTTCCTCTGACGCAGTGGTGGGATTCAAAACTTTTTACTGCCAGTTTTGTGGGTGTGGCTTGGTGGGCATGGCAGAGGAAGGATACTGCAAAATCCCCATTCCTTTCCCGCCTGCCTTAGCCGGCTTTCCAGCTCCGTTCTCCTGTGCTGGGCAACCAAAGGAGACCCAGCCTATCAGCTGTGGGTGTGGCTTGGTGGGTGTGACTTGGCTTGGTGGGTGTGATGTGTCTTGGTGGGCATGGCAGGGAAAGGATACTGCAAAATCCCCATTCCCTCCCCACCCCACTAACCTGCTTTCCAGCTCCGTTCTCCTGTGCCGGGCAACCAAAGGAGACCCAGCCTATCAGCTGTGGGTGTGGCTTGGTGGGCGTGGCTTGCCTTGGTGGGTGTGATGTGTCTTGGTGGGCATGGCAGGGAAAGGATGCTGCAAAATCCCCATTCCCTCCCCACCCCACTAACCTGCTTTCCAGCTCCGTTCTCCTGTGCCGGGCAACCAAAGGAGACCCAGCCTATCAGCTGTGGGTGTGGCTTGGTGGGCGTGGCTTGCCTTGGTGGGTGTGATGTGTCTTGGTGGGCATGGCAGGGAAAGGATACTGCAAAATCCCCATTCCCTCCCCACCCCACTAACCTGCTTTCCAGCTCCGTTCTCCTGTGCCGGGCAACCAAAGGAGACCCAGCCGACCAGCTGGGACTCGATGGGAGGCAGAGCAGAGATGGGGTTGGCGGGGCCCATCAGAGGTGGGATTGGCCGGTTCTCCGAACCACTCAAAAGTTCCACTACCAGTTCTCCAGGACTGGCCAGAACCGTCTGAATGCCACCTCTGCCCCTGAGGCACTTTCCATTGCTGCCCCCTCCTCCAATCAATCTCCAAGAAGATGTTTTGAAACTCGCAGTAGTCCTCGACTTACAACAGTTCATTGAGTGACCGTTCAAAGTTACAACGGCACTGAAAAAAAGTGAGTTATGACTGTTTTTCCCACTTGTGACCATTGCAGCATCCGTAATTGTCACATGATCAAAATTCAGACGTTTAGCAACTGGCTCCTATTTATGACGGTTGCAGTATCCCGGGATCACGTAAGCCTTGTGGCACAGTGGTTAGAGCGCGGTACTGCAGGCTACTTCTGCTGACTGCCTGTAATTTGGCAGTTCGAATTCCACCAGGCTCAAGGTTGACTCAGCCTTCTGTCCTTCCGAGGTGGATAAAATGAGGACCCAGATTGTTGGGGGGTGACTGGCTGACTCCCCTCAGAGGAAGCTGGAAAGCACCGTGAAGCGGCATATAAATCTCAGGGCAATTGCTCTTGCTATCCCCTTTTGAGACCTTCGGACAAGCAAAGGCAATGGGGAAGCCAGATTCAATTAACAACCAGGTTACTGACTTAACAAATGCAATGACTCACTTAACAACTATGGCAAGAAAAATCGTAAAATGGAGCAGACTTCCCTTAAACAAATGTTTCATTTAGCAACATTAATTTTGGGCTCAATTGTGGTCATAAGTTGAGGATCACCTGTACATTTGCTACAGTTTTAAGGACAATCTGAGTCACTAAGCACAATTATCTGTTTAACAGACACATACATTTATTTAATAAACCATCTGTTCCCCAATAAAATTAGCATAATCATAATCACCAAACTATTATCACCATCCACATAATACTGTCGTAAAATATGATCGGATTTATGGCAATAATTTATTCATAATACATTCCTTTCCCAAGCACAATGGTGATGGTTAAAATGGTTGGCATTATTATAAAATAACAATGTTTCACCACCATCAATGGAGAGCGCAGCAAGGGTGAGGAAGATCATTTTTGGATAGGTAGAGCATGATCCACAGGGAAGCAATGGGCCTTTTTTCCTGTGCATGTCTGTTATGCAACCAGGGCTATCCAAAAGGTCCCCAAAGACCCAAAAGTGCAGCTGTCACCCTCATCGTGAACTGTTTTCACTCCATTCTCCAGAGACCTCTGAGTGGCACCTAATCTGAGGCCAAGAAAGCATCTCCAAGAGAAAAAGTAAGAAATATGACCTGCAAGGATTAATTAAACAGAGTTAGTATGGTTAGTTTATTTTTTTTTATTCCTATTTTAGCATAATTATCATGGTATTCTATGCTGGTCTGTGAAATAAAATTAATTGATAGTATGGTTTGGTATGGTTCTTCTTCATGTTCTTCAGAAAATAATTCTTTCCTCAGTTAAATTAAAAATTAAAATTCAGTGGCCAGTTTTTAACAGGCTGCATACTGTATGACCTCAAAAGTTATCAAGGTACAGGATGAGCACAATGGAAGAAGGAAAAATACAGAAACAAGGAAAAACTGAATGCCAAAGTCCATATTCAATTGTACATAAAATCTAGGTTATTATTTGGAATTCTACATCCAATGAAGCTCCAAACAGGTGAATGTCTTAATAATTAAAACAATTAAAATATTTTTTTTTTTAAAAAGAGTAACCTGGATAATGTTCCTATACTGGATTTACAAAAGAGGTTTATTAAAGCTTATTAAAACTTGGAATAATTTTATGAGAAGGGATAAAGAAAAAAAATGAAAAGAAATCAAATTCTAGGACATTATTTGAAGGGATTAAAGACCAAGATAATTAAAAATAAAAGGAAGGAATATAAAGTTGATTTAATGAATTAAAGTTAAAATAGATATGTTATTTCTAATAACCCTTCATGGATTTTTTCTGACAGTGGGACTGAAATAACAAGGCTTCATAGATTTTTCATAGATAAGAGGAGGCCAGGTCTTATGTTTGTAAAGGTGTTCATTCATTAAAATTGCTTATATTTGTTGTGATGGAGGAGGAAATCGTGTCTTTATATATTTGTTTACTATATTTTTCTTTTTTTCTTTTATGTACATTCTATTTTTCCTCTTTATCCTTTTCCTTTTTTTAGTTTGCATTAGTTCTTATATTTGCAGTTGTAATTTTTAATAAAATTATCATCAAACAAAATAAAGCTCTCCATTTCAAGTACGGATGGGAACATCCATCCTCTAGCTATTCTCTAGAGGATACTTAAAACATTCACTCAATATTTCACTGAATATCACTATAAAGGTCACATTGATTTCTCTTCTACAATCTAACTGGAAATCTTGAAAGAATGTTGCTTGGAATCCCGCCATCTTCTAAGTTGAGGTCCATGAAAAATTGGTGAAAAAGGCCTTTGCATCACTCAGTGGAATATTATCCTGCAACAACCCATCACTGGATGGTTTTAAGAAGAAAATTGGGCAGCTACTTGTCCAGAATAATATAGGGCCTCCTGCAAAGGGCTTGGACTAGAAGACCTCCAAGGTCCCTTCCAACTCTTATTCTGTTAACCAAGCCAAGACCATCCTTCACTGAGAGTCCCATTTTTTAATTTTTGTTTCTTAACCATATGTGGGTTTCTGTGCTTTTTTGTAACCCACTTTAAAAACATTTCTTAGTCAATGTAGAATGTTGACTATTTGCAGATAACTTTTTTTCACAGAACTGCATTGCGACACGGAGGCAGGAAAACCCAGGTGCCCAGGTACAGAGTAGGGGCTACCTGGCTCAAAAGTAGTAACTGTGAGAGAGATCTAGGAGTCCTAATAGACAGCCACTGAAGCATGAGCCAGCCCTGTGCTGCAGCTTCCAAAAGAGCCAATGCAGTCCTAGGGATAGCATCCCATGAAGTGATAGTACTGCTTTGTACTCCACTAATGGTGCCACACTTGCAATACTGCACCCAGGTTTGGTTACTACAATTCAAAAAAAGATGCTGTGACCCTTGAAAGTGTCCAGAGAAGAACAAAGGCGTTTAAGGGGGCTGGAGGCTAAACTGCATAAAGAATGGTTGTGAGAACTGGATACGCCTCTAACGAAGAGAAAGACTAAGGGTGATGTGGTAGCAGTCTTCACGTCCTTGAGGGGTTGTCACAAAGAAGAGAGAATCCATTTATTCTCCAAAAGCAGGGCTCTCCAACCTTGGCCACTTTAAGCCTTTGCTGGCTGGAGAATTTTGGGAGTTGAAGTCCTCCAGGCTTAAAGTGGCCAAGGTTGGGGACCCCTGCTGCAAAGTGCCTTCCAAGGGCAGGACAAGAAATTACAGGTGGAAGATCATCAAGTAAGAGACCCAACCTAGAAATAAGGATGAATTTCTCGATAGGGAGAACAATTAATCAGTGGAATAGTTGGACTCCGGAAGCTGCGGGTGCTCCATCACTAGCGGTTTTTAAGAGAGCAAAAACAAGCAAATGACTGGACAGCCATTTGTCTGGGATGGAATAAGGACTCTTGCCTTGGGTAGAGGTTGGATTAGAAGATCTCCAATGTTCTTTTAGTTTTCTTCACTAATTCTGTTGCCTCCACTGGAGTTGGGAGATGAAGAGCAAAAACGTCCAGTGACTTTCTGGAGATCTCCCAAAAGAAGGCCAACTTCGAGCTGCATGTCACAGTTCATCTTCTCTGCCAACAGAATCATGGCTGATGAGTCAGTGACTGAATAGAGGCGATTACTTGTTGCTATGGCAATCATCCATTGTGATCTTGGAAATTGAGAGAGAGAGAGAGAGAGAGAGAAGTGCATTACAGTGCCACGCATCTGGTTTCTGGTGATAAGGGGTAAAAGCGGCTTGAACATCTGAGAGGGAAGCGTAATAGGGTAAAATTAATTCACAGGGACTGTTTTAGCCCCATGGCCTCTTCACTTTGCCATTCCAGTTACAGAGCAGCCATGAATCAAAGGCTGTTTGATTCGGTTTCTCCCTCTCCCTCCCTGAATGATGCTGTTGGTTTTGCCTTTGATTTTCTAAGCATCCTATTTAAATTTAGCCCTAATTCAGATTCATTGAGCGACTGGCTTTCCATCCCTCCTCATTTGTACAAAGCTGTAAGGAAAAAGATTCCATGCAAAATATCAACGGCCCTGGAAGCAGTTTCCAGTGAGCACTTGCCAAAGATTTTACACATTTTTATTCCTTCAGTTGCAACATTAACAGCCTTTTGTCTTTCATAGATGTTGGAAAGCAGGACTGTACCAGGGCTGGTTTGTTTTGAATCGATTCGCTGGATGGAGGCCATCCAGCTTGCATGCTATTCAAAATATTAAGGGATTATTTTTTTGCACTAACATTTTGTATTGTACTAATTGTACAGCAAGCTTTCAGCTGAGGGGAATGATTGACTTTTTTTTTTTTCAATGCCATAAGCATAAAAATCCACAGAACTGAAGTAAACCACCTGATCAGCTGGAACTCTTGTCATCTGCCATCTTCATCAGGGGGCCAATTGCCCATCCACTCCACTCCATTGTCTCTCTGCACTTTGAATTGTCAGTCCTTGCAAATGGACTACTAATGTTGCCATGGGTTTTTTTTGTTAAATTTCTCCAAATCTTAAGGTTTCTCTGACTCTATTAATAACTTCCTCATGTTTCTTAGTAAACTTTTTGCTTTACACTAATTGATCTGTTGTATTTGCTTCTAAAGAAAGATCAGCAATAGTTGTGCATTGGGACACCCTTCCTTCCTTCCTTCCTCCTCTCTGACATTTTCCTTCCTTCCCTCCTCCTCTCTGACATTTTCCTCCCTTCCTTCTTCCTCTGACACTTTCCTTCTTTCCCTCCTTCTCTCTATCGCCTTCCTTCCTTTCTTCCTTCCTTCCCTTCCTTCCTTCCTTCCTTTCCTCCCTGCTCCCCTCCCCCCTCTCTCCAATAGGTGTGTCAGCACCCCTGGAAGGGAAATAACTAAAATCCCCCTCCTCCCATTTTATTCTGGTTGGATTCAGGGGGAGGGGTTTTTAGTTACAAATCTCTTCCTTTATCTTCCTTTGTGGGGAAAGACTATGGGGGCCTTTGCCGCTCAATTTCAGCTCATTGACCACCAGGAGACGCCATGTGGTCTGAAACGCATCTCAGGGTCTACTACCGACTGCCCCTGAATCTCCAAGGATGCCCTTCCAGGCCTCTGGGTGGTGGATTGTCCCACACATCATGAGCTGACGGCTTCCATTTTATTTCATTCCTGTCGTTGCTCTGTTTTCTTGACTGTATTATTTCTAGTGTGGTGGTCATTAAATGTTTCCTCATGTTTAAGAAAGTGTGAGCCAGCTTGGATGAGAAGCTGGATATACTCCTTAAACCAGGGATCTCCAACCTTGGCCACTTTAAGACTGGTGGACTTCAACTCCCAGAGTTCTTCAGCCAGCAGACCAGGGGTCTCTAACCTTGGCCACAACCTTGGCAAAGCTGGCTGAGGAACTCTGGGTGTTGAGGTCCACCGTCTTAAAGTGGCCAAGGTTGAGACCTCTGCCTTAAAGCACTTGCACACATAACATCGCCTCCACTGACTGGCTGGCCCAGATTTTTGTTTTGGCTTTTTTGAGGCTGGCAGACACTCTTGTGGTAACTGTTAGAGAACATCTTTAATTGACTATCTGGAACACAAAAAGTGCCAAATCCTAAACTGCCTGATTAAGCAACAGAAATAACCACATCTGAGGGCGTCTCTTTCTGTCCAGAATTAGGTCACCTGATACCAAGCAGGTCATCTGACAATCTCTTTTTTGTCGATCCTCATCCGGTGCTGTCCTTCAGGATCTCTCTTCCCACGAAGAGAGATTTTTATTTTATTGGAAAATCCCAGGAATTTTGATTCTCAATTCCTCACCTTCAAGAAGTGGACAATATTAAACCTCACAGATTGTAGGTCTTCCCTAACAAATCAATTATCTGCTTCTGTCAGAGATCTTCAGTCCACTCTGCACGCAATACAGAAATGCAGAAATACAGAATAATAGAGTTGGAAGAGACCTTGGAGGTCTTCTAGCCCAGTAATTGCCAACCAGTGGGCTGGGGACCACTGGTGGTCCACAAGAAAAATTTGGTGGTCCACAGAGAAATGTCCCCCCCAAAGCAATTAATCCAGGCTGCATGGGAACACAAGGCTGTACCACTTGAATTCCAAACAACACGAAGTGGTGAGGGGAAAGGGGGAAGGGCGGAGGGGGGCAACTTGCCCCATGCACCCCACATGTCTCACCTGGCCACCGGGCTGCTTCTTTCTGCTTCTTTCTTCTGCTTTTGGCTGCATGCAAGGAAAGCAGCCAAAGTCTTTCTTTCTCTCCCCAAAACTTCGCCAGAAATGAGTCTTTGGGGCCCTGCAAGGCCTCCTGCTGCAAGAGGCTGCGCCGGCAAAGACTCATTTCTGACAGAGTTTGAGGGAGAGAAAGAAAGACTTCTGCTGCTTCTGCTGTTTTCCTTGCATGAAGCCAAAAGTCTCTCTCTCTCTGTCTCTCTCTCCTCCTGAGAACAGAGCTGGAGACGGTATCCTGCAATTCCAAATAAAGAACGATCGATCGGTAGGAAAACGGGATGGGGGATTTCCTGCAGACTTTTTGGGGGATTTTCGCAGGGTCTCTGATCCACAGGATTTAAAAGTATGAGTTTGGTGGTCCCCGAGGTCCAAAAGGTTGGTGAACCCTGGGCTAGTCCAACCCCTTGCCCAAGCAGGAGACCCTATACCCATGATGGCGAACCTATAGCACACGTGCCAGAGGTGGCACAACCCTCTCTCTGGGCATGCAAGCTGTTGCCCCAGCTCAGCCTTTGCTGCATATGTGCACTCATGCCTCCTGCCGGCCAGCTGCTCTTTGGGTCTCTACCGTGCATGTGCAGGGGCCGGGGCATGCGCGGGAGTTGTGCACACCTGCATGGAAGGTTGGGGCGGACAGGTGGGGGTCATGCATACATGCATGGGGGCAGGGCGCATGGGTTTGCATGCATGTGCATGTGCAGGGGGTGTCATGCACAAATGCACAGGGTGCAGGGGTCTCGCATGCATGCACTGGGGCATGGGGGTCATACATGCATGCGCGGAAGGCACACGTACTTTGGGCACTTGGTGCTGAAAAGGTTCAGCATCACTGCCCTGTATCATTCCAGACAAGCGGCTGTCCAGCTTCTTCAAAGCCTCCAGTGTTGGAGCACCCACAACTTCTGGAGGCAAGCTGTTCCACTGGTTAATTGCTCTCACTGTCAGAAAATCTCTCCTTAGTCCTAAATTGCTTCTCTCCTTGGTTAGTTTCCATCTACTTGTTGTGGTTAGCCAGCAGCAGGTGTGCATGGCTGAGGAGACCGATGACTCAGATGAGGGGCCAGGACCATCAGGGAGTGGACTGCTGCCTTCAGAGATGATGGGGGCTGGCAGCAGCGACGAGGAGGTTCCCGAGGAGCCTGTGCCAAGTGCGTGTGCATGCAGAATTGCTCATAGGAAAGACCAGCTCCAGTAGCACAGGCGACTCGGGAGTAAGGCTGCAAGATAATGGTCCCTCCTTCAAGAAGATAAAAGCCAACTGTGAAATGAACATACTTTGCAGAAGGCAAAGACGTTTTGAAACTCCAGCCGCATGGACATTCCAGTATCCTGAGTTTGTATTTGAAGATTCTTGTATTTCACATTATTTCTTGTTTGTTATCTTTTGGCAAGTCTTGCACAGTTTGGCAAGGCTTGTGCTTATCACAGCTAATTATTTTGTAAAAGCATTCCAAGGTTTCTGTTCCTTTTGGATTGTGTTTGATTTGTTGGAAAAAGGCATGGGTCAGAACACCACTGTTTCTTGTCAGGTGCTTCGGTAAATAGGTTGCCCCACCTTGTTTGTGGCAGCCCCTCAAATATTGGAACATTGCTATCATGTCACCGCAGTCCTTCTTTTCACAAGACGAGACAAACCCACTTCTTGCAACCCGCAATACTACTATGCATTTCAGTGTTGCAATATACAACGCTTAAGATCACTCATGATTTCAGTGCTACTTATAAGAAGAAATCCCTCCTTCTTGCCAGACGTTTAGAAGTTACTAGCAAGGGAGTAGTGGCTTCCTTATGCAAGCAGGTTAAATGTGCTAAAATCAGAGACATGTGTAGCATTGCGCACATAGTAGTTGAAAGCCTTTGAATATTCATGTACAGAAGTCTTAAGGTTTTTAAACACATCCACCAAGTTTCTCTGCTGGAGAAACACATTTTAAGGCTGATTCTTCTTTGCTTGTTTGCTTTCACCTTCTTTCCTAAATACACCCTTTTAAATACCTTTTCATTTGTTTAATTTTAATCAAATAAAAACATCAAATTCAACAACTCTTGCAGATAAAACAAAATTCTACTTCCCCTAGCCTCTGCATGCTACAACAGGGCTGTTGATGCAATGAAATGAGGGTAAGTTTTTAAATGAACTTAAAGATGGGAGATTTAAAAGGCAAAAGAGGTTTGCTAAATCTCAGAGATCTTAAGACCCCTATTTGGAGTTATAAAATGGTTTCCTAGGTGCTACAGCCTGGATGATGTCAGTAGTTCTCCTTCCCTTGTTTTTTCCATTCATAACTATTTTTGTGCAGCACATCACATCACTTGGAGAGGAGGAGGAGGAGGGAGATAAATTGAAACCTTTCCAATATTTCCTTGTCCAAGGTACCTCCAACCATTCAAAGACACGAGTTTTTTCTTCATCCAGCCTTTCTACAGGCCCATCTTTCATAGCCATTGAATTATAATTTCAGAAATCATACTCTTGACAATATATACCAGGGCCCCCCAAACTTGACAATTTTAGGACTTAAAGTTGCCATATTTGGAGACCTCTGATATATACCATTGTATATATCAGAAGAACTTTCTGAAGAAATGTGGGAAGGGCCTGCAGAGGACTATCTAACACCCTTCTGTGCTAATTAAAGATTGCTTGTATTTTGCAAGTTTCTCATGGATTCCAGCCAAGAGCCTGAAGTGTTACATTCCTTCATTTTTGCTTTTTTTTTAATGTCTCTTTTCCTTTTTTAAAAAAATATCCAATACTCCAGTTATTTAACCTTTGTTGTCCTAAGACATCTATTCCCACTTGTAGATTTAGGAATAAAAAAATATTCAAATCCAATGTGTCTAAATTGAAATGGCTCAGGGTTCAGGGTTTGGTTAAGAACATGAGAAGGGGCCTGAGGTTTGGTGAGACCATTCTGGTCAGCCTTCAGAAAATGAATTTGTTGGGTGCATCCAAGAAGCTCAGAATCCTGTTGAGAAATCATTTTCTTTCTTTTTTCATTTTCTTATCATTTTCTTCCTTTTCTCCCTCCCAGGAAACTTGAAATTTAAAGATTGCTGACTGGGATTCTAGAATTGAAAACAGCCATCAAAATTTTGTGGTTCAGTTTTCATGATTTTATTTTATTTTTATTTTTATTGACTAATCGCAAGACTAATCAATCAATAAACTGCAATGCTGACTGCTTCACAACTTGATTTTCATTTATTCAAGTCAGAAGCATCACAATTAAAATGCGGCATGCTATAAGGCATAACATTTAAAATATAAAATACATTTAAAATATGTACAAATTAAACTGACCTTGCCCCAGAAACTAGCAGCCTTAATTGCATTCTGTCGTGGTGCATGAGATCCTCAAGCATGGACTGATCAAGACACAAAGGGCAGGTTTACATATGTGTTGCTGTCTGCATGTCACCACAATCACAAAGGGCAGAAGGCACCAGAGAGCCCATTTGTTCAGAATGTCTCCAGATCTTGTTGTACACATGCACAGTCTATTCAGTTATCTTCATACATCCTGGCTTTTGTGAGGTCCAAGTGCCAGCTCCTCTGTTGGTTCCATCCAAGGTTAGTTTTCAATGTGGAGAAGGTTGTCTGTGAGTTACAGCTTCTCTGAGTTTCTGCAAGCTCCTGTTGTTGGGTCACCATTGAGGGCATCTAGTCACTTTGTCTTCTGTTCACCTCTTTTTTTTTTTTTAAACTACTTGTGATTTTTCCAATGAGCTGCCACTATACAGACTGGTTTTGTTCCATGAGCTATTGAACATTGTTGCTGCTGTCCAAGGTACCTCCAACCATTCAAGTTTTTTCTTCATCCAGCCTTTCTACAGGCCCATCTTTCATAGCCATTGAATTATAATTTCAGAAATCATACTCTTGACAATATATACCAGGGCCCCCCAAACTTGACAATTTTAGGACTTAAAGTTGCCATATTTGGAGACCTCTGATATATACCATTGTTGTGAGTTTGAGATCTCCACATTTCAATATTCTGCCTTCTCTGTCAAATTTTTCTCCATATAAATGTCTTTCTACTTGCTGACTACAGTCCCATTTCCTTTAAATCAGGGTGTCCACCCTTCTCAATTTTAAGACTTGTGGACTTCAAGTCCCAGAATTCCCCAGCCAGCCATCTTAAAGTTGTCAAGAGTGGATATCCCTGCTGTACATTTTAGGTGCCACTTCCTCTATTCGTTCTCTGATTGTTTGCATTGGGTTGATATTGCTCACTGATAAAAATTTTAGGCCCTTTGTTTTGTTTTTGAAGGCAGTGGACCAGCTTTAATCTTTGTTTGATCTTCAAGAAGAGATTCCTTTCCACTGGCCCCAACCACCAAAGTGGTTCCTTCAGCATATCTCACCTTCATTTGATGCTTCTCCCAAATTTCAGCTCTTCTTAGCAGTTCCACATATAAGTCAAACAGATCCTGTGATAATAAACCATCTGGATTCATCCCTTCCCCATTTCCAAACTATGCTCCATCTTCTTTACTTGTTCTTTGTTCCGAATTCTTTTTCATTGCCCCATATTCTTTTCTCATTATTCTTTGGCTGTTCCAAATCCTTTTTGGTTGCTCCCTATTTTTATCCCTCATTCATCCTACAGATCCCTCCAGAAGTATGGAAATCATTGAATAGACCGCATAGGGGTGCAACAATATCCAGAAACACCCTAAACAAATGGGACTATCCTGTTGTGTCTGCCTTTTGCAACTGTGGTGACATACATACACTCACACACACATATATATACCTGCCCTTTGTACACAGATCGGTGCACATTTGAGACCTCACAGCACCACAACAGAATGCAATTAACGTTGCTAGTTTATGAGCAAAATCTATTTAACTTGTACATATTTCAATTTTGTATTTTAAATTTTATATCATATATACTATGCCTGATTTTAATTGTGATGCTTCTGACATGAATACACAAACACCAAGAAGCAAAATGAAGTGAACTGATTCCAATCCATTGATCATTTTCCAGATCCACAGACCTCCCTTCTTTGCAACTCCCCTCTTCGTGATCTCCAGCAGGGATGTTGCCTTTTGATGGGCACACGGGTTCCATATTTTCAGGTGCCAAAAGAGTATCCCTTTCAGCCACTGGGTGTGTAAAGTTTGATTTCTTTGCAACAAAGTATGCAGTATACATTACACACATATACTCAATGTCTTACCATGTATAGACTGAGAGACAGATGCCTCTCCATCCTCCCAAAAATATTTTCTTAACCACAAACACACACCTATTATTTCCCATCCCACAAGCTAATTCAAATTATTTGTCCAGGGTAGAGGAAATTGGTCCATGAAAGATACCGTTTTGACTACATCGCTTCCTTTGGAGTTCCACAGAGGTGCTGCAAGGAGGGATTGCCTCAACATTACTTTTTCCACCCTGGGAATGTTGTAGCTTGATGCACCTCCACTTCCCGTGGGGTTTCTTTGGAATCACCTAACAGAAACTGGGAGGGGGAAGCCAAACAAGAGGCAAAATACCCTTGAATCACTCTCCTTTCCCTAGAGAAGGCTGTCAACCGATTCTCCCTTCCCAGCAACCCCAGGCCTCCTCCACTTCCGACCGGACTGAAGGCGTCAACTGCAGATTCACACCAAGAGAGTTGCTGAGAGTTGGTTATAATAGGGGTCTCCAACCTTGGCAATTTTAAGCCTGGCGGAATTCCCCAGCCAGCAAAGAGACCCTTGTTATAACCAACTCTGGGTAGCTCTCTATTTGCCGATAATTTTTTTTCACAGAACTGCATTGCTACAGGTTCTGCACTTAGGCAGGAAAACCCAGGTGCCCACGTACAGAGTAGGGGCTACCTGGCTCAAAAGTAGTAACTGTGAGAGAGATCTAGGAGTCCTAATAGACAGCCACTGAAGCATGAGCCAGCCCTGTGCTGCAGCTGCCAAAAGAGCCAATGCAGTCCTAGGGATAGCATCCCATGAAGTGATAGTACTGCTTTGTACTCCACTAATGGTGCCACACTTGCAATACTGCACCCAGGTTTGGTGACTACAATTCAAAAAAAGATGCTGTGACCCTTGAAAGTGTCCAGAGAAGAACAAAGGCGTTTAAGGGGGCTGGAGGCTAAACTGCATAAAGAATGGTTGTGAGAACTGGATACGCCTCTAACGAAGAGAAAGACTAAGGGTGATGTGGTAGCAGTCTTCACGTCCTTGAGGGGTTGTCACAAAGAAGAGAGAATCCATTTATTCTCCAAAAGCAGGGCTCTCCAACCTTGGCCACTTTAGCAGGGGTGGGATTCAAATTTTTACCAACCGGTTCTGTGGGCGTAGCTTAGGTGGTGGCCATGGCTTGGTGGTCATGTTATTGGCTGGGTGTGGCCAACTCAATATCACATCGAGGCACGCATCTCCTCGCCTGGCCTCTTGTGACTGGGGATGCTGCAACAGTCATAAGTGTGAAAAACGGTCATGAGTCACTTTTTTCAGTGCCACTGTAACTTTGAATGGTCACTCCACACAAGCAAAGTACCAGCAAAGGAGGGGAAAAAAACTCCAGAGACGTTCCTGAGATTGGAAGTCTAGTCCTGCCAAGAATGTAATAAGGGTTTAACGGAGAGGCAGTTTCTGTAAGCAACACCAGAATGTTTCCTTCCTGCCTTCCTTACAGGATTAGGCCAGTAATTTCTTCTAACAACCAGTTCTCCGAACTGCTTAGAATGTTAACAACCGGTTCTAGTGAATAGGTGCGGACTGGGAGAATCCCACCCCTACTTTAAGCCTTTGCTGGCTGGAGAATTCTGGGAGTTGAAGTCCTCCAGGCTTAAAGTGGCCAAGGTTGGAGACTCCTGGGTTATAAGATGGGTGGCTTTATAAAGAAACAAACAAACAAATAGAGGGCTTCTCTTGCTGAGCATCCCAGGCCAACCAGTTTTGGCAAAGTCAGAACCATCAACCCAGGGGAGAGAAGTTGCCCTCGAAAGCTGAGGGAGCTTCATCACTTTGAGACCTTCAAAAAGAGACTGGGCTGCCCTCCATCAGAAATGGTGTAGGGTTTTCCACTTGGGCTAGTCTAGGGGTCTTCAACCTTGGCTACTTTAAGACTTGTGGAGAATTCTGGGAGTTGAAGTCCACAAGTCTTAAAGTGGCCATGGTTGGAGACTCCTGCAATAACCTACAAGGTCCCTTGCAACTCTGATTATCTGTTCTCTGTGTTGCCAGCCTGGAGTAGCTGACCTTGGAGGAGGAGGGGGCGGGGCGGGGCGGGGCTCGCGTCCCAGCCAGTTTATGAATGAAATCCCCGCGCGGGCCGGGCGGGGCTTGTCGGGCGCGCCTCTTACGCCGGAGCATCTGGGTCCACCTGAGAGGAGCGGGCGGGCGAGCGAGCGAACGGGGGGGGGGGGTGTTGTTATTCTGATCACGGGCGCCGCTGATTCACAGCCTCGGAGCCGGTCATGAATCGTAGCGGAGCCTTTTGACGTCAGAAGGGAGATTTATCAGCAGCCCCGAAGGGCGACGGAGGTTCAGAGCTGCCAGCCATCCGCCCGCCTAGCCGGCCATGCTCGGCCAGAGAGAAGGACGCGCCGGAGCCGCCCCGGATTGAACCAGCCGGGCGAAAAGAAGCAAAAGCCGGGCGCGAAAGGGACCGACGCCTTGCAACGCCAGGTAAGCAAGAGGACCGTCGTCAGAGCCCTCCCACTCCCAGGAGCCCTTCCAAGCGGCCGGCCCGGGCCAGGCTTGCCGTCCCTGCAAAAGCGCAGCCGGGCGGCCAAGGGGCATCTCCCCTGCGCGCCGGCGGACGGAGACTCCGCTGGGGTAAGTGGGCCAGTGGGTGGAGGGGGAGAGTGGAGGGGGGGGTGCCCGGGGCCGGGGAGAGGGGGCTACCCCACCAGCACCAGCCCAGCCCAAGCCGCCTCAACGGCCCCCCTTCCCCAAGCGCTGTTCTCCGCCAGTGTGCAGGGTCTCGCGCGAGCCTCCTGGTCCCGGGCCGTCCCACTGGCGGAGAACCAGGTGCGAGAGACTTCTGGGCTCTTTCCGGATCGCGTGGAGTGGGGGGGGGGGTGAGTGGGGGCGGTAAAGACCCTGAAATGGGGCGAGCAGGTCGTCCTTACCCGGACGGAGAAGCAGCAGCAGCAGCAGCAGCAGCGCGTCTCCTTCCGAGCGGCTGGGAGGGACTGAGCAGATTCAGAGGTGGAAGGGAGCTTGGAGGTCGTCTAGTCCAACCCCCCACCCCGCCCTACACCATTTCTGACAAATGGTAGTCCTGTTTCTTCTTGGAAAGCCTCAACCCCGGAGATAGGCGAGGGAGGCTGGCCTAACCAGGAAACCTGGTTTCGAAGGGCTTTGTTTCAGCAGCTCTGAGATCCAGGCGGGCTAGGCGGCGCCAGAGCTGCAGTTGTGGGGCAGACGCGGCGCTTTCCGTGCTGGAGAGACGAAGGAGGGACGAGGGAAACCCGCTCCTTTGTCGCCCCCTCTGGCCGCCGCTGTCGCCGGAGGGAGGGCAGGCTCTGGGAAGAGGGGCGCGATGGAGGAGGAAGCGCCCTCCAGCCCCCGGGAAGCACCAGCTTCAGGTGCAAGAAATTGGACCCACGATTCAAGCTCCGAACTCGGGAGAAAGCAAGCGAGGCGATCTTGGCAGTTCGGAGAGGCTTTGCCTGCTATCCTTTGGCTGCAGCTCAAAAGGGAGCTGGGGATGACGTCACGGCCTCTGCATGGGGGGGGAATACCTGCTCCCCCCCAACGTTGCACTACATATCCCATCCTCCTCGGCGGCAGACACGTAGTGACCCAAGACTTCTTGGGGGCGGGAGGGAAAGCCCCAGGAAGAGGACGAGAAAAATTTACCTGCTGGTGAAGGAAAAGGGAGCGGACTTCGGGACCTGGAAGGCAAAAGGTCCAAGGGAAGGGGCTGCAGTGTGTAGGGGGCGGGGTTTAACAGAAGAACAGCGTTGAAGGTCCTGGAGGTCTTCTAGTCCAACCCCTGCTCAAGGAGACGGCTTCGGCCTGGCATGGCGGGGGATTTCCGTCCCGGGGCGTTTAGGCTGACCCCCTGCCCTTCTCCCTCTGACTCTCCGGCCTTCTTCCTCCCGCAGCTATGTTCCCCTACCCGGCCGCCGCCCTGGAGGAGCAGTTCCGCCAGCAGCAGCAACAGCAACAGCAGCGGCTCCGGGTGCTCTTCAACGCCTCCTCGCTGCCTCTGGCCAGCAGCCTCTGGCCGCCTACCCACCTGGCCGCCGCGGGGAGCCCCGCCGTGGACCTGTCGCCCGCCGCCACCGCCGCGGCCGGAGAGGAGGGCGGCGGCGGCGGTGCCGCCGGGGGGCAGACGGTGAACCCCTGGGACATCGCGCTCTGCGCCACCGGGACGGTGCTGGCCGGCGAGAATGCGCTGGTCCTGGCCGTGCTCTTCTACGCGCCGGGCCTGCGAGCGCCGCCCTTCCTGCTGATCGGCAGCCTGGCGCTGGCGGACCTGCTGGCCGGGCTGGGCCTGGTGGTCAACTTCGGCGTGCGGTACCTGCTGCAGCCGCCCAGCGAGGCAGCCACCCTGAGCGCGGCGGGGTTGCTGCTGGCCGCCTTCTCGGCCTCGCTCTGCAGCCTGCTGGCCATCACCGTGGACCGCTACCTGTCGCTCTCCAACGCGCTCACCTACCACTCGGAGCGCACGCGGAGCTTCGCCGCCGCCGCCCTCCTGCTGCTCTGGCTGGCCTGCGTGGCCGTCGGGCTTCTGCCGCTGCTGGGCTGGAACTGCCTGCGCCAACCCGGCACCTGCAGCGTCCTGCGCCCGCTCACCCGGGACAACGTGGCCGTGCTGGCCGTAGCCTTCCTGCTCCTCTTCGCCCTGATGCTCCAGCTCTACGGGCAGATCTGCCGCATCGCCTGCCGGCACGCGCAGCAGATCGCCGTGCAGCGCCAGTCGGCGGCCAGCGCGCAGGCCACGTCCACGCGCAGGGGGCTCTCCACGCTCTCGCTCATCCTGGGCACCTTCGCCCTCTGCTGGCTGCCCCTCGTCATCTACGCCCTGGTGGCCGACGCCTCCTACCCGGCCGTCTACACCTACTCCCTGGCCCTGCCGGCCGCCTGCCACTCGCTCCTCAACCCCGTCGTCTACGCCTTCCGCAACCCCGAGATCCAGAAGTCCCTGGCTTGCTGCGGCTGCATCCCGGCCGGCTTCTCCCCGCGACCCAGGACGCCCAGCGATGTGTAAGAGGTGGGCTGGGCCAGAGGCCGCGCTGGAAGCCAAGCCGCCCCCCCCCTGCCCTCCTTCCCTCCGCCCCCCCTCCCCGCCCCCGCGTTTCCTTCTGGATTCTCCGCGGGAGGAAAGAAAGAGAAAACCCCGCGCAGAAAACACGCCGCAGCCGACTTTTCTGGGGGACGAAAGGCGAGCTGGACGGGGGGCGGGGGGGAAGCAATGCCAGAGGGATCCTTTCTTATATCTGAGTTTGCTAAAACGGAGGCAAGAGGTGTCCAAGCTTTGGGGGATCCGTGCCAAAAGAGAAGGCAGCGATCCACGGGGAAGCAATTGCAAAAAGAGGGGGCCTTTGCCCTTAAGGCAGGGGTCCCCAAACTTAGCCACTTTAAGATTTGTGGACTTCAACTCCCAGAATTCTCCAGCCAGCTCTTAAAGCTCTGCTGGCTTTCTGGGAGATGAAATCCACAAGTCTTAAAGTGGCTAAGTTTGGGGACCCCAGGCCTTCTTTCCTTGATTCATCCTTAAAGTCCCTTCCCGTTGAAGTGTAAAACCTGGGTCTCGGGAGTGGGCAGGTCTGAATGGATCCTGGTTTGATTTTTTGTTTTGTTTTTTAGTGGCGTTTTATTGGCGGGAGAAAGGAGGGACGGTGAACAGGTTTTGCGAGATCAGCCTTCAGGTTTGGGGAATTGAGGGGAAGAAGGGAATAAAGGTGGGAGCAGGATGGGTGATGATGTGGGTCTTCTTGCCCATCTTTCAAAGAAGTCCAGGTTTAGGGGCCGGGGATGTGTGGTTTGTGGGTGAAAAGGCAACTCAAGCAGCGGATCAGCTGCGTCGCTCCGACTTGAACTGGAATGTAAGCGTTTAAACCAGGAGTCTCCAACCTTGGCCATTTTAAGACTGGTGGACTTCAACTCCCAGAGTTCCTCAGCCAGCACAATTCTTACAAGGTTGGAGACCCCTGACCATTCCATTCTGGTGGAGCAAGAAACTCCAGATTAGGAGTCTCCAACCTTGGCCACTTTAAGACTGGTGGACTTCAACTCCCAGCTGGCGGAGGAATTCTGGGAGTTGCAGTCCACAAGTCTTACAGTGGCCAAGGTTGGAGATCCCTGATACCATTCCAGACAAATGGCTGTCCAGCCTTCTCAAAAATTTCAGTGATTATTCTCACTGGACTTTAACTCAGTTTAGAAAATATGTTTAATTTAATTTCGTTTAATGATTTGAATTGGATTTTCAAATCAGTGGAGAAAAAGTACGTTTGTTTCAGGGTCAAAATAGCCACTGGATCTCCAAATTGGATCTGAATGTTGAAGTCGTTCAGTTCTGTCTTCTGGTTTGCTTCAAAGCTGGCTGAGGAACTCTGGGAGTTGTAGTCCCGCAGTCTTAAAATGGCCAATGTTGGAGACCCCTGCTTTAAATGCTCGCTCTAGCGGGACTCCTTTGCACGGAATACCGCCATGGGGAAAAGCGTAGGCCGTTGGTCAGGGACGTCTCTCCTTCTTCTTTGTTGACTCCAATCAGATTTTTTCCTCTGCTATGCAATCTCGCAACCACCGTTGAAAACACCCACGGCACGCACACACACACACACACAACACACACACACATGCATGCAGCCCATGGGCACACGCATGCTGATGAGCACGAGCCCGAGCCCAGTCGGGCTGGGAGGACTCGAGCCAGCCCAAATGGCTTTCTCGCCACCCAGGTTCAGCACCTCCAGCTTCGGACAGCTCCCCGCAAAGCCTCCAACTCCGAGGGCAACACCCCCCCCCCCCCCCCGCCATTCCCAGCCGGGGAATTTGGGGGGGGGATTTTTTGGGGGGGATGTGTGTCTTGTGCATGTCAGTCCAGGTAGATGGCGGGACAGAGGCAGAGGAAACACCCCCCCTCCCAATCCTTCAATATTGCCTGTTTATTCTGGGCCCCTCCAGATGGTTGGGGGGAAGGTCTGTGGAGGGGCTCTCCTCCTCCCCCACTTCCAGCAGTGCAGCCCACCGAGGGAGCTACAGGCCTAAAAGCACTTTAACTTCCTAAAGTCTCACTGTGTGAGACTAAGGCAACCCCCCACCTTCCTTTGTACTTGGGGGTGACTCTGGAGATAAAGGGAGGGGGCAAAGTAGACTGGCTTACAAGGGAAGCAAACCCAGAAACCGTCCCCGTCAGCTCTTCTGATTCAAGGGTGGCCCGTTCCTCTTTCAAATTGTCAGCGTTAGGGAACCCCAGCAAACCCTTGGGAGAATGGGGACCTTCAACTTAGCCAGCATGTTCTGTCAACACAAAATGTATGTGTGTAATACATCTGAGGAGCCTGTTTTGCTCGGGAATGTGAAATGAACAAATTGCCCCTTGTCTTTGGTTGTATTTTGACTGAGGATGCATTTCACAAAGGAGACAATGATGGGGCAAATAATCTTTCAGTGAATTTGCAGCCGTTTCCTCACTCGCGGTTCAAATTTTCCCATGGTGTCACCCAATCATCAATACAGCCACTTGCCACCCATCTTCAATACTGTTATTTCAGTATAGTGATGGTTGGAGATGCTGTAAGTCACTCCAAGCAGTCCTTGTTATGGCTAAGTTAGTTGTAACAGGGTTACTGAAGAATCCCATTACCGATTTGCACAGTATCTGAAAACGAAGTCATCAAAGAGGCTCGCAGATTTAAAGCCATTCAGACTTACTTTGTAGTGTGAATGCAAGTCCTCGTACATAACTCAATTAAGCATGATTTACTGGTTTTCCTTGGATTTCTACTAAGTGCAAATTCTCCTGCCATTTCATAAGGTAGTACAATCATGATCCCTTTTGAAATATCTCATTTTAAAAGTTATTTTTAATTCCATCCCACCACTTCCCTGTTTTTTTAATTGAATGTCTTCTGCATAACAGCTGAAGCAGGTGAGGTGAAGATGTGTGATATAATGTACTAAATGTTTGATATATATTTTTTTTAATTTCCTAGTTATTATTTCTATCTCCTCTCTTTCAAGATTGGAAATATGTCCTACTGGAATTGGTGGATACTTCACCGAGGTCTCTTCTGGTTTATGTTCTTTTCCATTTATTGTTTTAAGTGTTCATTCCAGCAGTGTTTGCACTGTTGTGAGTCTTTAGACTCTGCTCAAAAGGGATTTTATCCTGCATAAGCCCTTCACTTATTACCTTCTGTGAGAATGACCTTGGCAGACCGGAGGAAGAGGTATTGCCCAGGCAAGTGGTTGATAAGAGGAAGCTCAATCTGAGGTTGGGAAAAAGCACAGGAAGCATTTCCCAAGGAACCTTCCCTAGTTTTCCAGAGACTAAAAGAAGAGGAAAAGGAGAAATACTTGTGGTCTTGCAAGATTCTGTTTAATGTAACCTTACAATTTTTTTTAAAAAAAGGTTAATGTTCCTGGCTGTACTTTTTCTCTGGACCTTCTCGAAACTTTCAAGAGTGGAAGTATTTCCTCCTCCTCCTCTAAGGAAGGCAGCAGGCCTTCCTTCTATCTCCCAAGGTCATTCCACATGCCCTCCCAGAGTATGACTTGGGGTAGTTGTGCAATATCATGTGAGTTGGTACGAAACGGCATATTTTACCATTTATTTATTTTTTGCAAACACAGCATGAAAGTTGCATTTTCTCAGCACTAAATCATGATTCTTGCTCTACAGAAATAGCCTCTGATTTTCCCTTCCTTAATCAATAGGGGACAGATAATTCCCTCTTGATTGCTGCCTCAAGCATCCATTCCGATGATCTAAAGCAGGCGGCCTCCAACCTTGACCACTTTAAGCCTTGGCGGACTTCAGCTCCCAGAATTCCCCAGCCGGCTGGCTGGGGAATTCTGGGAGTTGAAGTCCGCCAAGGCTTAAAGTGGTCAAGATTGGGGACCCCTGATCTAACGGCATCTTTCAGGCTAATGTAGGTAGGAATGGAAGATACGGTTTCTTTATAGGTTATGAATGAAAGATTCCTGAGTTAAGCCAATTAAAAAAAAAATCTACTGAAGACACCTTGCTTCTTGGGCTATGCTTGCTATGCCTTATGCGTGTAGTTTATGACCAGTTTTGAGTGGAAGCCAACACGTTTGGTATCCGTGAACTGATGGAGAGAAAAAGGCTTCAGCAATTGATCGGACTTTTGTCTTATTTCAGTCTTTTGTAGAGTTGAGAGCCAGAGTTCAAACCTTTTTCCAACTGAGATATCAACTCAGGTAGTCCTTGACTTACGACCATAACTGAATCCAACATTTCTGTTGCTTAGTGAAGACATTTGTTAAATGAGCTATGCCCCATTTTACATCCTTCCTTGCCACAGCTGTTAAGTGAATCAGTGCAGTTAAATTAGTAACCCGGTTGTTAAGTGAATCCGGCTTCCTCCTTGACTTTGCTTGTTGGAAGGTTGCAAAAGGGGATCACATGACCTGCTAACCGTCATAAATAAGAGTCAGTTGACAAATGTCTGAATTCTGATCAAATGACTCTGGGGATGCAACAATGGTCATGTGAAAAACAGTCAAAGGTCACTTAAATGACCTGTTGTAAGCCGAGGACTGTATTGTCAGAAAAGAGGTATATTTTCTAACCAGCAAGGCAATTCTCTTTGCCTTCATTTTTTTTTTCACACTTCTCTTCATTCCAAGAAACTTTCCAGGGAAATTTTGTGAAGTGGGAAAGCGAGAATAAAGTTAAAACTCTTGCAAGATGCTAGAATTAGAGGAGGTTTTGGTTTGCCTAATTGGGAGTTGTACTACCAAGCTACAAATTTGATGTGGGTCAAGGAATGGATAACACTAAGAAATACTAGATTGTTGACATTAGAAGGACATGATTTGTTGTTGGGGTGGTACGCTTTTTTATGGCACAAGGGAACTAAAATACAGGGGTATTTTAGATGCCTGTCTCCCCTTCTAAGAGCAGGCTTGGCCGATGGGTTTCTAGAGGGATGGAACCAAGCTGGACTGCTGAGTAAAAGAAGGGAAAGAAGGTATCAGCTCAAGGGGAAATGCTCAGCTTTGCAGATGTTCAAAACCTAAGCAAGAGTAGTTTTAAAAAGCGAACTGAGCATGCCCAGGATTGGTGCAGTGCTTGGTGTGGGTCGCAGAAGGGAGGGGCGGAAGGCTGGAAAAGAACAGCTGGCTTGGATGTTCTACAGAAGCATTCTTGCAGTCTGCCTTTTGCTACCACCAAGGAAGCTGACTTTGATTGGTTGAATCCAGCTGTGATTTCTCAACTTTTGTGGCTTTGTAGGGGGGCAGCCAGGGAGGCTGAAGCAGAGGTAGGACGCCTCCTGTAACATGATGCACAATAATAGCCCATGTGCAATGACACAGATGCAGCTGCTCATGCTCTCCCCACTCCCTCATAGGAAACACTACTTTGGCCCAAAGCCAAGCTCTTGTTCTCCAAATGCACTGGATCCCAATTCCCATCAGGTCTAGCCAGCATTGAGGTTCGAAGGGCTGTAGCTCAGTCCAAGCTTGAAAAGATGAAGGTCCCCCCACCCCAAAAAGTAAAGAAACAGCAAACTGAAGTTGAATTTTATCTGATCTTCATTGCTTTATATTTTGGGGGTGTTTCTGAAAGGATGTCTATGTTCTATTCGTCAACGACCCGCCCACCCTTAACAGCTTCTCTTTCCTTCCTCTTCCTTGGCACCCTCCTCCTCCTCCTCCCCAGTTTGTCAGGCATGTCTTGGGGATCAGGACATATGGAGAAGTGACTATCCCAGACATCTGGGAAAAGAGAGAAAGTTACCGTACCTTTTGCATATAAACATACCACTTCTGGAAAGTCTGGGCAGAAGAATGTGGTCCTGCCCTTTTGTGTCCTTGCTGCCTGGGAGGGGCCCTGGAGAGGCCAAACTGCAGGCAAGTCAATGTCCCCCTCCCTCCCTGGCTTCTGTGCTCCTTGTTGAAGGGAAATATGCACACAGATTCTCTAAAGTGGTCAGAAATGCACCACTTGCTAGCTACCATTCCACGCGGGTTGACCCTTGCAAGCCCTTGCAATGCACTTTATGGACCAGGGGTCTCCAACCTTGGCTCCTGGAAGCCTGGCGGACTTCAACTCCCAGAATTCCACAGCCAGCTTTGCTGGCTGTGGAACTCTGGGAGTTGAAGTCCGCCAGGCTTCCAGGAGCCAAGGTTGGAGACCCCTGTAAATTATGGACTATTGGGGTGGGGGGGGATGTGGGGTGGGGGGAGAGCAAGAAATCAATGCTCCTCATTGCACTGCAACTCTATGGTGTATACTGTTTATTATACATTTGTCTGTTGAGAGTAAATTATTTTTATTACTGTACATACGTTTGTGAATTGTCCAGGAATACTTAAAAATGTTATTTTGACAAATAAAATTGAAAATGAGAGATTAAATTGCCAAAGTGCCAAAAGGATGCTTGGTTGTTGTCTCATTTAGATATTAGACTCACTGCAGGCAAAAGTCCTGGTTATGTTCAGATGTGGAGACCTTGGTGCTCTCTGTGCTTGGTTGTTTTTCTCCCAGATGTTTCATTACTCAGCTAGGTAACCTCATCAATGCAATCAGGGGTACTGATGTTGTTGCCTAGTTGGGGAATAAAACATCTGCAAGAAAGCCAGCCAGCTCAGAGAGCACCAAGGACCCCACACAGTTCAAGTCTGAATGTAAAATATTCTCTTCTATTGTATTCAGACTAGCTGTTGCTCAAACAACCAGCCAACCACATTTTCAGCTTGGCTTGCTATGGCGACCAAGGAAATGGGAGCATTAACTGCATCATGTAAAGTTGGACTTGGGTCTTAAGATGTTGCTATTTGACCCCCTATTTCAGTTTTGCTTCCTGTTTTAAAAGCTGGCACAGGGTCTGATCCATACACCAGGAGCCCCCAACTGCTGAATCTCAGAACTGTAGCGGCCTGTGAGGAACCAGGCTGCATAGCTGGAGGTGAGCTGCAGACAAGCAAAACTGTGCATGCCTAGGATCTAGTTTTGCTGTCCTCTTCCTTGCCCCCACCCCTCCCCTGGTCTTTGGAAAAATTGCCTTCTACAAATCTGGTCCCTGGTGCAGTGGTGAGATTCGAAAAATTTTACTGCCAGTTCTGCAGGGGTGGCTTGGTGGGCGTGGCAGGGGAAGGATCCTGCAAAATCCCCCTTCCCTCCCCACCCCACTGACCTGCTTTCCAGCTCCATTCTCCTGTGCAGGGCAACCAAAGAAGACCCAGCCAATCAGCTGGGACTCAATGAGAGGCGGAGAATAGATGGGGGCGGGGCCAGTCAAGAGGCGGGATTTGCCGGTTCTCTGAACTACTCAAAATTTCCACTACTGGTTCTCCAGAACTGGTCAGAACCTGCTGGGTACCACCGCTGCCCTGGTGCCAAAAAGGCTGGGCACTGCTGCCATATGCCATCAATCTAAGTTCTCCAGAGATGTGCAAAACAGACCAGCTTATACAATGTGTACCAAAAAAAGGTCCAGGGACTCAGTCATGTGGTCACAACTGGCCTCTTGACATTCTTTGCTAGCCGCACACAGATGCCCAAGTTCAAAAGAGCTGGCTTGGAAGGAAGTTCAAAAGAGCTGGCTTAGAAGGAAGTTCAAAAGAGCTGGCTTAGAAGGAAAGGTCCATCTGTTTCACTCCAAATTCCAGCTCATTGGTTTTGTCCTAGCCTCTGAATAAAGTGGGGCCACTCTTGAGCAAATTATTCCATGCACCACCACCACCACCCGCATACAGATCTTCTAGATATTGTTTTGTAAGCTGGGATTGAGCTGCTTGGGTTAACATTTTATCAAAATATTTTTGCTTCCATTCCTGGGGCTTCTAGCTGAAGCTAGAAAAGAGGGTGAGAGGCTGAAGGGGAAGTGTTGCCATAGCAGATGAGCAGATGGTGGAGAACCTTCTTGGGATCTGTTGCTCTGGAGACCAGATTATGAGTCAACGACAGCCGTTACCTGCCGGAGATCTTTGCACCAAGTTTCATCTCTGAGCTGCTGTTCCATTTCCTGGTTCCATGACCCAAAATGATGTAAGGACTTTCTCTGCACTGGGATTATTTGGACAGAGACCGAGCCCCAGGAGCAAACGCGATGAGATGGTGCTAGGACAATGGATCAGGGAATCCAGAGGTCCAGTGTGTGGCTCTCTGAGCACTAAGGATACCAAGGCAAGCAATTGCAAGCCACACCCGGGAGGAGGGGGGGGAGGCGGGAGAAAGGTGAGTTTGAAATTGTCCACTTCTAATGGAGAAATGGCTTCTGCTGCTAACCATACAGTCATTTCCCCCAAAACTGTCTTTCAGCAGTTTTACTAACCATTGTTGCAATGCAGGATATGAATTCTGTTGTCATTCCTATGATTGGCACATTGCAATGTTTGGATGGCTATTCTGTCTTTTGATTCACTTGCTGAATATAAAGACAGATAGAATAACTCTACAAATTCTTCCATACGACGTTTCTTTTACTGAATTATATTAGGTATCCTCAAGGTAACTCAGTTATGTCGAGATGCATCTAATGTCCAATTCTTTGCATAGTTGAAATCATAGTGTAAAATGATAGTAATTTTTATGTCCCATATTTCATCTCATAGTGGTAGAAGCAGGGGTTAGAGATGCTACCATCAGGCTGTGTTCAGGCAAGAGTGAAGAAACCTCCCCCAACCCACCAAGGGTCAATTCAGCAACCAATCAGGGTTACAGATGTAGCCACATGACATGAACTACATTTCCCAGGTTACCTTAACTACATTTACCATGATGCATTCCCTTAAGGGGACAGCTCTCAATTTCGAACTATCCCAAATCCCATTAACTCTAAACTGTCTGGACAGCACAGTGGCTGTAGAAGAATTTAAGTCACTAGAGAAGAACTCTTGATCACACACTATGCCTTAGTAGTCCATGCTAAGCTTTACTAGTCTTTACATCAGCGTTGCTGGCTGGGGAATTCTGGGAGTTGAAGTCCTCCAGGCTTAAAGTTGCCAAGGTTGGAGACCCCTGGTCTATATTCAACACAACCTGGGGAGAAGCTCAATTTCCAGAAGTTTATCCTCTTCAGCTGTTTCTGCTGTATCCCCCCTTTCAATTGGTGGATGACATTCCTCAATCGCTCATAAGGCATTGTCATCACTTCCTCCCTATCTTGACTTTTCCTGTCCTGTCCTGACACTTGCCAAGTTTAAATAAACCACCAAAATCAGAAAGCCAAGTAATTTTTCCTCCTCCTCCTCCTGTTTCTCCTCCTCCTCCTCCTCCTCCCCCCCTCTCCCACTAACACACAGCTTGATTTTCACTGCAAAAAACAACCAGGGAGATCAACAACCAAAGGAAAAAAAAATACTCTAAAATTTTAATTTTCTTTATTATCATTGTTACCCAACATGCATAAAGTGTCAACAACTTGGATTTATTTTGCACAACATTTCCTGGGAAGAAAACAGTGAAAAGAAACATAATTGTTTACTAGCAGCTTTTGGCTGTTGTCATAGGGTTTCGGCTTTTTTTGTTTTTTTGTTTTTGTTTTTTTTCTACAGGCAGGAAAAGAAAAAGAAAAAAAAGAAAATCCATCTGCAACCATACAGTTTGGTCCTGTTTGGTCAGTGTTGAGACCAGCAGAACTCACGAGGCTGGGAACAACTGCTTTACAAATAGCAAAACTCTGTACGGCAGATAGATACAAGTGGCAAACATCTACTGATCTACTGACTATATGCACGTAGTTAGAACAGCACTCTGGTACACAGCAGACAGCACTTTGGGCTACTGCAATTCGTCAGCTTTAGAAGAGTGTGAAATCAAATACTTAGAAGCAATGTGCAAACTTCCACCTGGCAAGATTTACTACCCGTTTCCCATCAGTCGGTCCCTTTGAAGAGAAATCCGAGCTAAAATAACATTTTCAATTTTTTTTTAAAAAGGTATTATAATCCATGACACAAGCAGAAGAAATATGAACTTGGCTCACTTGCTTTGTCAGTGTCACATTCGTCCACATTGGAAGTAGATTTCAGTAGCCATTTAAGTATGAAACATACATGGGGCCTCCCTACTTCAGGTCAGCAAACTATTAGATAATAGAGAGATGAAATTAAACCTTGATGTTCTCTTAGCCCAGGGTTCCTCAAATGTGGCAACTTTAAGGCTCGTGGACTTCAACTCCCAGAGTTCCTCAGCCAGCAAAGCTGAACTCTGTCCTTTGGAGACTTCTGTCCTAGCTCATATGAGAGATACCTGGTTGATTGTTGCTGGGAATAAATGAAGTCAAAATGGGAGAACCTGCAGCTCACAGATGTTGGACTTCACATCTTCCTTGTGGCTCAGTGTTTCTCAGCTTATTTAGGAAGCTTGTTTAGGAAGTGGGGATTTTGACCCCCAGAATTCTGGGAGTTGGAGTCCACCCATCTTAAACGTGCCAAAGTTGGGAAACTCGGCTTTGACTGAAAGAATATGGATCTATCGCTTGGATGGGACCTTATCAGAGTCTGCAGAAGTTCAGAAGTTGGAATAAGCAGAAGTGCCCTTGTATCACTTTTGGTTATACATACAGTTTTATTTCTCAAAACAAGAATGGAAATATCTGTAGGGATTCTCTGGGAACTCAGGTCTTCCTTCCTTCCAAGAAACCCAGAAACCCCATAGCCCCAAATGGCCACAAAACAACTTGCCAATGAAATTTAGTTATTTTGCCAACAAATGTAGGCACTGGTTTTTAAAGCCATTGAGGCAATGGTGGTATTCTACCAATTTGGCCCGGTTCTGGCATACCAGTAGTGCCGAAGATCAGCTGGCGGAGAATCGGTTCACTCTAAGCCTCTCCAATGCTCTGCAGTTGGGCCCACCTGCCCACCCTGCTCTTAGGTCCTTTTTAAACTCCCAGCTGTTTGGCGTGGCAGAACGGATTGCTGTGCTAAACAGCTGAGAGGCACAGGAGCTCAGTTTTTACTGTTTTAAGACATGTATGTCAGGATTCTGGCAGTTACTCCAATTAAATCATGAGCTTCGAGCCACACTCCCAACACTTCAAAGGATTTATTAGAAGTTAACTTTCCAGCATTTACCTGGGCGTAGCCAACTCTAAGATATATAATTCACTGTCACCCTTGATCCTGCTCTTCCCCCCCCCATCCCTCTGGGTGTATCATCCAACGAAACACGTCCATAGCCAAGAGTCATCAATCATGCTCTCCAATTAGATTTTTGCCTAGCAGAAGCTTCAGTCATCTAATCAGTCTTTAAAGAAAATATGAATGGAATGTACTTTCAATTCCACACTGCTGCCTGTTCTTTGAAACTTCCCTTCCCCTTTCTTTCTGTTGTCAACTATAAAACGTGTATACAAAATGTTTTATGAGTTGACAATGCGGATGATTGTGCAAATCGCGTAATCCCACCAAACCACGCCCACAGAACCGTTGGTGGGAACTTTTAAATCCCACCACTGCATGGAAGGTTTTGGAAGATTGGAAATAGCTCCCTTTCAGCGTGGCTCTTAAAGCCTCTCCAGTCCCCTCTCCCTTCCAAACATATACCTGATTCCTGGTCCTTCCCCGGGGTGGGATTCTACTGGTTTGGCTCGGTTCAAGTGAACCGGTAGCTCCGAGAATTAGCTGTAAGCAAACTAGTTCACTCCAATGATCAGCCGTTGGGCCCAACTGCTTGTCTCCCTTGCCTCCCTCTAGGCTGTGCCTTATATCCTGGTTTTCAAGCTCAGCTGATGTGCGGCACAGCGGATTGGCGCGCATCAGTTGTTTAACACACAGAGATTGCTGGAGAAGGTCAGTAGCAAACGCTCGGTGCACACACAAAGCACATACTCACAGAGCCGGTTGTTACACTGGTTGAATCGCACCCCTGTTCCTTCCTGTGACACCATCCTCCTCCTGATAATATCAGCTAAGACTTTCAGGTAGTTGTAGGATCTGGTTGTAGACCCCTATCCCAGGACTCTGTCTGCCCTGAGTAATATCAGACTGAGAGTTAGGGAGATAACTTGAACATTAATTTAGTTGATCCATTTCATCCAAAAGGTTAGAATGTGGAAATGTAACCACTATATCCTGTCAGTAGATGAGCATATAGCAAACAATAACTTCTGACGTTCCCCAAAGGCTGATTAATCAATCACTATATCAAACATCTCCATGGCTTTTCCACGGTGTCCCAGGTTGGGACATTTTGCAGCTTGTGGCTGCTTCACTTTGTGCAATCTTTTTATTCCCCAAAAAAGTGCCCTTGTGATTTTATCAAGACGTTCCCAGAAGTGCTCATGAGTTGTATTGACGTATGTGCTAAGCAGCCAAGACTTTGGGCCAACAAGCTTCAACCCACACACCTGGGAAAACAGCTAAGATCCAAATGTAGAAAGGATAAATCCAAACATCCATCCATCCATCTCTGCAGAAAGAAGAAGGAAAACAGCATGTCCTCTTCCAATTGCTCTGCCTAAGGAAGTGTTTTAGAACTAGGTGCATTATGAGTGATAGCATGCAATTGGTCTACCAACATCAACTGATTTCAAAATCTAGGACAGTGCCAGGCGTCTGTCCCCCCTGTCCCTCTCTTCTCATCCCAGAAGTTCAAAGAATAGGCTGTTGGTTTTCTGGTTGGAATCCTGTAACCCTCTGACTCCTCCCTAGAGCCAAAGGGTGGTGGGATCTATCAGAGAATCAAACTGGGGAGATTGGGTGCAGGATACAAGTCCAGCATCCATCAATGGCTGGTTGATTGCATCCCTATCTCTTATACATCCCTCAAAGCTAAGCTTGTGTCAAATGCCCAAGACTGCTGGGGGCCTTTCCTAAAATCATTTTGAATGTGGCAGATAGAGAAGGAATCTGATCATGGCACTTGCTTCATCTATATATAAACATTTGATCAAACCTATCTGGCTTTGCCCTGATCCTAAGTTGTGCATCCTTTAACGATAATCCTCTCGGATCTCCCTGTTCTACAAGGCATGGCTCTCCAACCTTGGCCACTTGAAGACTTGTGGACTACAACTTCCAAAATTCCTCAGCCAGCTTTGGGAGCTGAAGTCCACAAGTCTTAATGGGGCCAAGGTTGGAGACCCCTGCTATAAGGAGCTTAAGGCATTCACGGAGAAGGGAAAGAAAGGAAGTGACATCACCCATGAGATGACATCATTGTGCAAAGGACATCGTAATGGCACAGCATCACTGGGGTTTGTACTAGCCATCTAGGCTAAGAATCAGGGTAACACAGATAGAAATGTAGTCCGTTTTTGATAGAACATCTTCTGCATTGGCATCAGCTGCTCCGGAGGTCAAAGATCTGGCCTTTCTTTTGAACGCAACTCCTAAGCTCAGCCCCGCCTCCATCTGAGGAGGGGCTCCCTTTGCATCCCACTCCTTGTCGGGGAGGACTCCAACTTTAGCAATTCTTCCTTTCCCTTCCATACAATTCTCCTCATTTATCATCTCTGCTCTAAATTTAGCCCGGGATTAAATTTTCTTTCTTCCTGCCAGGGGGAAAAAAAATGACAAGCAAACAAAATAGAATCAGAGAACTAAATCTGCAAAAAGACAGGGTCAATAACCTTTGCTTTCAATGGCACATTTTATCTCCGAGGAGGACAAAGCCTCCTTCTCTTCTTGGGTAGATCTAAAGTCCCCTATAGAGGTTCCAACCCAGAGACCCCGATGCTGTATTTGGGGGTGGGGGGAAGAGAGACTATTTCAAACATTCAAGCTGGCCTCCAATAATTGCCTCCCCATTTTGATGCAGGTAGGTCCTTCGTTGAGCAAGCACTTCATATTATGGTGGCATGGAAAATATTGTTTGCGACCAGACCTCACACTTATGACTATCATAGCATCCCCCAGTCACGCGATGAACATTTGGACACTTGGCAACTGGTGTCTGTTGATGATGGTGTCAGCCTCCTGGGGTTCACGAGATCATCACTTGTGACCTTCCCCAAATCAACAAAGCTGCTGGGGGTGGAAGCCGGATTCTCTTAACAACTTCAGTGAATCACTGAACAGCCAAGGCCAAAAAGGTTGTAAAATGGGACAGATGCTGGAGCTGAAGCTCAAATACTTTGGCCACCTAATGAGAGGAGAGAGACCCTGGTGTTGGGAAGCAAGGGAGGCCAAAGGAGAAGGGGGCAGCAGAAGGTGAGATGGTTAGACAGAGTCAAAGACACAATGGACATGAATTTGGGCCAAACTCTGGGAGTCAGTGGAGAATGGGGAGCCTAGCATCATCTGATCTATGGGGATGTGAAGAGTCGGACATGATTTGGCAACTGAACCACAGCTACTGAACCTGAGAATTCTCTTGCTCCTATTTGCTGCCCTGGTAGGTGCCGAAGAGCCCTCCCCAAAGCCCTTTGCCTCTTCTTTGATTCCTAGGAATTTTCTCCTTATTTCTCCAAGTCAGCCTTAACAAGGATGGTTCACCTGCCTGCCATTTTCTCAGTTCTCCTTCACCCACCTTGATATTTCATTGATTAAAATATTTTTGACCTAGTGGGTCTACTCGACAGAGCATCAATTTAAAATCCAATCAAAAATTAGGAGGGCCATAAAAAGCAATGATGTATCCATGCCAGATGCCTAAATTAGTTGCTGAATTGATTTGTTTTCTAAATGTGCAAAGTTTGTTGAGCTATAAACTGATGGCATGGCTCATTACAATGTTAATCCACACCCCCAGGCAAATTCTAATCAGCTTGAATTAGCTGTAGCCAAGAGGCTTATAAAACTCACCCAGTTAAGTGTCTTGTACAAAACCAGCTAGGGATGAAGGATTGATACAAAATCAGCCAAGGCGGCAAAACTAAAGGAAAGACCCCAAATTGCCTGAGCCAATTACTTAAAACTTAAGAATCAAAAAGAAAGGTGATATTTTCCCAGTTTTGGTGCTAATGCAAAGAAGTCCCTTTCCTATTACACAATAGCAAGAGTACTTAGACATCCCTCTCCAAATAATTTACAGAGCCAGCCTCTTGCTCCCTCAACAGTTGGGCTCCTCATTTTACTGACCTGGATGGAAGGCTGAGCCAACCTTGAGTCAGTCAGGACTCAATCCCACTAGTAAAAGTTGGAAGAACTGGGTTTTTAAGAGGCAGACATAATTATTTATTCCTAAGAGCACTCTATTTAATTTTTTAATTTCTAAGAGCACTCTATTTAATTTTTTTAAAAAATAATTATATTAATTCCCATGAAGACAACCCTGGAAGTGACAGTTAGATAGAGGTTTCTATCAAACCACAAAGATTGGGAAAAGGTGACATCTGTTGTCATCAGGAAATGGTGACAACTCCAACTGAAAGGAATAGTCCAGTTGTAGGGGCTTAAATGGAACTAAGGACAATAATATCTTGGTCACCACAATATAAAAAAGTTATTGAGAAAGAGGACAGAGAAGAGCAGCCAGGATGATGAGGGGACTGGAGGTTCAAACATACGATGAACGGTTGCAGGCTAGTCTAGGGAAGAAAAGGACCAGAGGAGACAGGAGAGCAGCCTTCCAATATTTGAGGGGCTGCCACAGAGAGGAGGAAGGGGTCAAGCTATTTTCCAAGGCACCTGAAGGCCAGACAAGGAATAATGGATGGAAACTGAACAAGGAGAGATTCAACCTGGAAATAAGGAGGAATTTTCTGACAGTGAGAACAATCCACCCATGGAACAGAAGTTGCCCTATGAAGTTGTGGGAGCACCATCACTGGAAGCTTTCAAGAAGAGACTGGCCTGTCATCTGTCATCCCATCTATTTGATTGAAAATATTTGACAGAGATATTTAACCAGGAAGTAATTCAATGGAACTGCATCTTCAGACTGAACCTTTGAAGCAAACCAGCTGATAAAACTGAATCTTCAAAATTCAGATCCAATTTGGAGATCCAGTTGATATTTTGAGCCTGAAACGTACTTTTTCTCCATTGATTTGAAAATCCAATTCAAATTATTAAGCTAAATTAAATTAAATATATTTCCCAAACTGAGTTAAAGTCCAAATTGAGCACAGTGAGAATAATCACTGAAGTTTTTTAGAAGACTGGACAGCCATTTGTCTGGAATTCTCCAACCATGGCAACTTTAAGACTTGTGGACTTCAATTCCCAGAGTTGAACTCTGGGATTCTGGGAGTCGAAGTCCATGAGTTTTAAAGTTGCCAAGGTTGGAGA
The DNA here is from genome assembly GCA_033807585.1 of Hydrophis major. Lineage (NCBI taxonomy): Eukaryota > Metazoa > Chordata > Lepidosauria > Squamata > Elapidae > Hydrophis > Hydrophis major. The sequence goes on along the minus strand of CM066335.1, from coordinate 5,790,586 downwards.
CTCCTAATCTGGAGTTTCCTGCTCGACCAGAGAACTGGATTAGAAGATTTCCCTAATCCTTCTCAACTCTGTTATTCTGTTACATCTGACTAATACCCCCAATTTAAATTTGATTAAGAGTTCCATATCTATTCCATTATCTGCTTCTATTTGAGGTTTTTAAGAGGGAAGAAAAGGATGAGCAGAATGCACAGGGAGAGAACTACCAGATGAAAAACCAGGCAAACCGCTGGCAGCTTCAACAACAGTGCAGAAAAAGGAGACAGCACTGCGATTACGTAATGGATTCATTTCTCATCCAATTATCAGAGGGAAAGGTAAGCTGCTATGAACGAGAGAGAGGGAGAAGAACAATGAAAGTTCCATGTTGCAAGTTGGACCTGAGAAGGATTCTATCTCCAAAAAGTACTCGTTTAATCCAGCAAGCAGATGCTATTCAGCCAAGCTGTAATTACGACTGAACTAAATTAATCAGCTACAGTTGGAAACGGTATTTTAATGGAGAGAGAGAGACAGAGAGGGAGAGGGAAAGGGAGAGCCAGAGAACTTAATTTAAGTAATCACTTTGATCATGTTGCTTATCATCCCCCTCTAGGGCTTTAACTACTGAAGGTTTGTGTAACATGGGCCAGCATCTTTTCGATAGTGAAAATAGGGGACAGGCACTGGGAATAATTAGCAGAAAGCTCCATGTTTCATGAGCAATCCCAGGTTCAGGAATGTCATTTAGCAGTATTAATCTCTACATGGCTCACTCAGTCTTCAAATATCTGCAAATTCCTTCCTTCCTTCCTTTCCTCCCTCTCTCCCATATCTGCAGACATTTATTTGCTTCTGGCACTTGGCTCTGCCAGTTCCAGATCCAGCAGAAATCACTTACATTGGAGAGGTGGAAGAGAGTCAAAAAAGTCAAGATGGCAGCCACGATGGCATATTTTATGACATAACCAACATACCCAGGATGCCCTGGAGTTGCACCCAAATTACTGGGATGTATGCATTTCATTGGATGATGAATAAGCCCTGAAACTACCCAAGAACATACATCTCTTTCAAAGCATTCTAGTCCTCTATAGCAGTAGAACTAGCACAGACTTATATACCGCTTCACAGTGCTTTCCAGCCCTCTCTAAGCGGTTTACAGTCAGCCTATCGCCCCCAACCATCTGAGTCCTTACCCACCTCAGAAGGACGGATGGCTGAGTTGACCTTGAGCTGGGATGGATGGATGGATGGGAAGGAAGGAAGGAAGGAAGACACCAATAGACTTATATACCACTTCACAGTGCTTTTACAGCCCTCTCTAAGTGATTTACAGAACCAACCTCTTGCCCTCAACCATCTGGTTCCTCATTTTATTGACTTTGGAAGGATGGAAGTCTGTCAACCTTCAGCCGGTCAGGATCAAACTGCTGGCACTCAGCAAAATTAGCCTGCAATACTGCATTCTGACCACCGTGTCACCATGGTACTGTAGCTACTGATTCAGCACTGATTCAGTACGCAAAACAGTGCAGGATCTGGGGATTTTGTTAAAATACCGAAAGCCGTGCTGTGATGCCATAATGCTGATTTTATCATTCCCCTTCCTCTTTTTGACCCCCCCTGAAGATCCTTCTGTTGCAGAGCTCCTTGGTCCCTGGACCAATGAACATGGGCCCTCTTCAGAACTTCAACTAGACCCGATTATGGAGGAGGGGTTGAATTGCACATGTCTTCATCCATAGACATTGCTTCTCAAAAGAGCAATACACCAAACATCCAATCTTTTTGCATGCAGATTTTTTAAATAATGCAAATAAATTTGGTCTCAAGCGGTCTTGTCTCCACTGGCCTTGGCAGTTCTGGCAAGGAAAAGAAGAACATTGTCTTTGGAATCATTTTCCTTCCTGACACCCATTTTTGCCAGCCAAATCTTGCAAAGTTTTTAACTCCAGCCTCCTCAGCCTGATTGGTTTTAAAATAGGGGTTTTTTTCCCCCCTTCATTTTTGCTCTGGGTCCCATGGAATTGTCAGTAATTAATCAGTATCAAATTGACCACCTGATCCTTATAGTTCACCAATATGAATGATCTTTTCTCTTCTGTGAGCATCTCATACAAATCACTGGAGATTTAAAAAGAAAGAAAGAAATGGGGATCAACCTGGCATTTTAAATAAACTTTCTCTCTCTCTCTTTTTCTGTTTATATAGATCTAGATATATTTAAAGCCCACTATATAAACACTGTACAATATGAAATAATTACAAATTGATTCTGCTAAGCTACATAATCCTACGCAAGGTATGACTTAATAATTATTCACACAATATGCATAGCTTGTACCTCCTTGCTATCATGGCTTCATTACCTGGTTCCCCAGCAATTCCTACTAATTGTCTCATTATCTTTCCCTTAAAACCCAAGGGTATCTCAAGCAGTTAGCAGTCTTCATACAGGTAGTCCTTGACTTACGGCAGATCATTTAATGGCCGCTCAAAGTTATAACAGCCATGAAAAAGTGGACTTGTGACTATTTTTCCATACATGGCCATTGCAGCAACCCTGTGATCAGGTGATCCCAATTCAGATGCTTGGCCACTGACTCATATTTATGACAGTTTCAGTGTCCTCGGGTCATGAGATCCCTTTTGCCACATTCTGACAAGCAACTTCAGTGGGGAAGCCAAGATTCACTTTAGGACCACGTGACTAACTTAACAAGAAAAGTCATAAAAATGGGGCAAAAAACTCACTTAACCAATGTTTCACTTGGCAACAAAAATCTGGGACTCAATTTGTGGTCGTATGTTGAGGACTACCTGTACCTCCAACTACTGTCACGATGTGCTGGTTTATTTCCTATCTCTGACCTATCTCAATGTTATAAATCAGAGGTCTCCAAACTTGGCCACTTTAAGACTTGTGGACTTCAACTCCCAGAATTCTTCAGCTGGCTTTGCTGGGAGTTGAAGTCCACAAGTTTGGAGACCCCTGTTATAAATAATGATCTGGCACCTGGACTGAAGAATCTGCCCGATAACTAAATCAGAATTTCTCAAACTTGGCAACCTTAATAGTTATGGACTTCAACTCCCAGAATTCCCTAGCCAGCCTGGAGAGGAAGGGACAGAGCCTTGGGTCTTCCACAGGTCAAACCTATCCTTTCCCTTCTCTATCCAATCTTCCGCCAGTTTCCCTACCCAATCTTGCACCTTGGCAATGGAGAAAGCGAGAGGCAGAGGATGGAAGATCACTACTGCTCCATCATGGGCAGGGCCCCCACTGCTTTGGGGCAGGGGTGGGATTCTGCCGGTTCAGACCGGTTCAGGCAAACCGGAAGTTAAATTTGCATCTGGTTTGCAGAACTAGTATTTGAACCGACTGGCTGGCCCCACCCACCCTTCATGCAGCCCATTTTAGATGAAGGTAAGTGCGGGGGCTATGTGGAGGCTCTGGGAGGGGGAAAACTGCCTTACGGAAGTACCAGAAGTCCAGAAACAGGCCCGTTTCCAGCTTCTGGAGGGTCTCCAGAACCTGGAGAAGGCCGTTTCTGCCCTCCCAGAGGCCTGAGGGAAGCCTCCGGACTCCGGGGAAGGCAAAAAAAATGGCCCTCCTGGAAGTTCCGGTAGGCCACCCCCACTCTGGCCAGGCCTCACCCAGCAACTGGGCAGTGAACCAATTGCTGGGATTTTTGAATCCCACTCCTGCTTTGGGGCGAAGATGCCCTGAAGAATTCCACCACCCTCTGCAGTCTGGATTAAGGGCAGACTGGATGCAGAAGATGGCAAGTGATCGGGGTGCAGATGTGGCCAAAATCTAGGCCAAGGGTCTTCAAACTTGGCAAGTTTAAGACTTGTGGACTTCAACTCCCAGAATTCCAGAGCTAATCTGACTGGAGGAGGAATTCTGGGAGTTGAAGTCCACAAGTCTTTTCAAGCTGTCAAGTTTGAAGGCCTCTGATCTAGGCAGACTTTTCACAATGCCTCTTTCAGGGAGTTGAAGCGTTTGTGTACATAACTGTTCCTGGAAGGACGAGAACAGGCTACACATGGATCCCATTTCCTTAGTGGAGGCATGGGAAATTTTCCTGGACAAAAAGGGAACTTATATTTTGGAGTGGGGCACTAAAGCCTTCGCTAATCTTCTTCAGAATAATCAGGTAGCCATTTATATGATTTCAATTGTTCTCCCTCGGTTGACAAAGGCAAATTGCCATCCAATTTTGACAATATATAGCAGTACAAAAAAAAATTGCATACGCCAAAAACTGAGAGGCAGCTATGGTCCTTAACACTTCTCAACAATGGAAACAGTTTAGTTCAGGGATCTCCAACCTTGGCCACTTTAAGACTTGTGGCTGAGGAATTCTGGGAGTTGAAGGCCACAAGTCTTAAAGTGGCCAAGGTTGGAGACTCGATTGTCAAAGGAGGAAAGGAGCCTCCTTCCTGTTATGCAAACACTTGTATACTTTTGATTATAATCTGAGGGCAGAATTTAAGAATGTTGATTAAGCAATCCCGAGCCTGCAAAGCCTCAGTGCGTTCCTTCACTTTAAAACAGGGTTTTTTCCCAACTTGGCACCTTTAAGACTCGTGGATTTCAACTCCCAGAATTCCCCAGCCAGCATGGCTGGCTAGGGAATTCTGGGAGTTGAAGTCAGCAAGGCTTAAAGGTGCCAAGTTGGGAGGCTCTTGCTTTAAAAGAATGCACTGCACTTCTTGGGAACCAAATTCTGCGAAAAGCATATATAGAGAATAGGGCTGTGTGGTACTTTGAATTCAATATCCTGAATTTCTTCAGAATATGTGATGTCTGAATCCAAGACTTATTAAAGCAGCCGCATCATTAAATGGGAGGCTACCATGGAGCGACCTCTGTAGCAGATGTGCAATCCTGAAAAAAGATACAGTTGTATTAATGAGCCACAGAGAGGCCTCTATTTGGGTTCCTACTTACACTGAAGCAACTATTTAAGTCTTGCATAGCCATAAATCAAAACTGGACTATTCGAGTCTTGCACAGCCATAAATCAAAAGTGGACATCAGAACTCCTTCAAATTAAACCCCAAAACTGCGAAAAACAATGAAATTGGGGGCAGTTTACAGCCCCACACTCACCTAATTTTAAAAAATTAGATGATCTACAAGAAGGGTCTCCAACCGTGGCAACTTAAAGGAGACCCTTGATCTACAAAATACAAAACTCAAAAAAACCCAAGAAGAAAAACCCAAAAGACAAAACAGTCAGAACATTAAAAATGTGTGGAGGTTTTTTGTTACATCTTTTTTTAATGTTTTGACTGCTTTGTGTTTTTTTCTGAGTTTTATATTTTGTAATTTTAACTTTGTTCTAAATAAAAGAAAAAATATCAGTAAAAAATATGTGACCTTAGGAGAGAGGAATTGGCACTTGTTTTCATTCACTGCCAAATACTGTTATGTTTTTAAAAATTACCATTATATTCCTATGTACATTGAGTGAGTGTAAGCCCAACGAAACCCAATCAGGACTTACTTCCAAATAGGCACAACTATAAAATTAGGTATTTATGAAAGATGTGTGAATATCAACTTACTTTGGTGGGAAATTTTTAATTTTCAAGGCTGCTCAAGGATTTTAAATTGATTAAACCAGGAAGAAAATGTACACAGTTAGCAGCTTTCTGGAAAGAAATGAGCACTTAAAACCATACTGCTCAGTTAGTGATGATTGACATTTTTATCATATTTGGTTATATCAGCTCAAAAATCAGAATTTTCCCAATATTATTTTGCAAACTTTTTTTCTAGACGAACAAGCAATTTTACAGCAATTTTGTTTCTAGTTCTTCACAATTGGGGGAAAATGGAGGAAAAGGAGAAGGAAATGTTTTTCTCCATGGCAACATTGAGAAAAAAGTAGCTATAGATCAGAATGCAAAATAACTCAGCAAATTAATTGTTGGCCAGGTTTTGCTGATTCCCTTGGACATTTGAAACTCTTACGGTTGGAAACATTCATGGCTTTACTATCCACACATTCACCTGGGTGAAAGGTTATTAAAGTGGGAAAATAAATATTCTATCTTCCCACTAAGTGGAGTCAGAATATCCTTCTGGAGAACAAGGGATTTATGTTTTCTACAAGTAGAATAAAAAGATCTTGCAATGCTGATTCGCCTCCCCACAATGGCTGCCAAGCTGGGATTTGTTCTCAAACTCCCCTTGATCACGTCTGAACTGGGATTGTTTGTCCTTTCTCCAACCATTGCCTTCTCTCGCTGAATCTGGCTTATTGTTGGGCTTGTCCTGACTTGGTCATTTAGAAAAGAAGAGCCTCTGACTGCCAACAGTAGCAAGGCCCAAGCTGTTCACACTGGCCATAACGTGGCTTGCAAAATAAACTGTGGCTGACAGAATCCTCTGCTGTTATATTGTTCCCCAAGGTGAGGTCCTAAGCATGTGTGGATTCAGGCTCTCATAAGCTGCAGTTAGTCCAACTGCTGAATTTGCAGGCTGGGGGTCGGGGGTTAGAGTTAGTGACCAGCAGGTTGGGGAAATCTGAAAATCTACCGTCACCCTATTTTTTCCCCCCTTCCCTTGTAAAGTGCTAGCAATTTTGGGCAATTTGCTTTCTGGTGCTCAGTAGAAAGTGCTAGAAGCAACGGAGAGAAACTTAAGAACGATTTACATCCCTTCTAACTTTGGGAAACCACATGACGGGGTTTTTCCCAGAGGGGAGCCTCTTGGAGGAAGTCTCCGTAGAAAGGGTGGATGCTTAAAGTTTATCTCCATCGTCTTTCAATGATGGCTGTCAAAATCTCTCAGGCCCAGGCTGTAATCTTGAGAGGGAAGGGCTACAAAGGACCCCCACCTCCATCCCACCCCTTCCTTGTCAGGGTAAGGGAAAAAAGGTCGCTCCAACTTTTCCAGCAGGTTGGGGGGAAAAAAACAAAATCCAAATGACTTTTTTTTCACCCCTGGGAAAACTGGGGAAGGCAGCCGGTCTCCTCCTCTCTCACCCCTCCTTCGACCGTGTGTTTCAACAGAGAAGGATCCCGAATGCCCACCTGCCCACAAAGAGGCCACCTTAAAACACTGTCAAACAACACAACATGGCACGAAAGCAAAGCTCCTGAAGATGAGCTGCTCAGAGCAGCCGGCGATTTACCGGCCAGGAACGGCCGAGTCGCCTCTGAGCTTGGGGGGAGGGGCAGAAAGGCGGCAGGGGAAAAAAAAAACCTGGGAGACCTCCTGCCCCCCACCCCCACTGCTCCAAAGGCAGCAGCCCCACTGCCCCTTCTTTAATCGGACCACTCGTTCTCATCCAACTCCGAATCGTCGTCAGATTCGCTGTATTCCACCGCAATCCTTCGGGAGAGGATTGTAGCCACGTCGTTCCCCACCGGCTCCTTCTTGGCTTCCTGTTCCCATTGCTCCTGGACTTTGCGCAGCTGGATTCCTGGGTGGAGGGGAGGGGAAAGGAAGGTTTTTGCCTTGGGACCAGCTGGTCTTGGACTGGCTTTAGCCCTTCCGTGTGATGCTTCGCTCTAATGCAGGGCTCTCCAACCTTGGCCACTTTAAGACTTGTGGATTCAACTCCCAGAATTCCCCAGCCAGCTTTGCTGGCTGGAGAATTCTGGGAATTGAATCCACAAGTCTTAAAGTGGCCAAGGTTGGAGAGCCCTGATCTAAAGCCAGAGTTCTCAACTTGGGCCCTAGGATATTTCAAGGGAGCCTGAGGTGGAAACATGTAACAGCGATGGGGTGCAGGGTGCAGAGCCCATGCCAAGAGGGCCACAGAAAAGCAAACTGTGTTGTTAAACTGCAAATACTCGGTTGTTTTCTTGCAGATATTTCATTACCCACACTAGCACCGATGATGTTACCCAGTTTGGGTCATGAAAGAACCAAACTCAGAGAGCACCACCAAGCACACCTCATTTCAACCCTGAGCTATTCTCCTTTATTACTGTGGCGATCAGAAAAACGCACCCGTTGCATGTTCCTTAGCCGAGAAGAGCTCCGGACAAAGGAGGCCACAGGAGAAAAAGCAAGGTTGGAATTGGATCAAGAGCACAAAAATAAATGGTTGAGAAATATTGATCTGCTGCATTTGTTGAGAGCTTCTCCGTGCCTTTGAAACCCAACCCTTAAATTTTGTGGGGAAGAGGCTTTTCCACCACTTCCTTCAAGGTGTTCACTAACTATACAGGATCACCAGCAGGTCTCTCTCAGCTCGAGTGCTGGTATTGAAGATCGATCCATTGACCAACCCCACCCAAGGACGATGGGACCCTCAACATGGCAAAGCAAAGAAGGCAATTGTGAGCCTCTAGTTCAGGAAGAGAGGGCATTGGATCTCCATCTGCAGCCAACTTGCCACGGCCAATGTGCTGCAGGAAAAACTCACCGCAGGAGAAGAGCTACACTAATACCCCAAAAAACTGGTGGGGTAGAATCAGTAAAGAAAGGATGTGAAAGGAAGGACAAAATGAAATGTGAATGACAACAATTAAAATAATGTTTTAATTATTTTAAATAATTAAATTGAATGGTTGTGTTGTCCTGTGGCCATGGTGAGTTGGCTACAGTGAGTTAGCCATGGTGAGTTGGCCATGGTGAGTTGGCTACGGTGAGTTAGCCATGGTGAGTTGGCCATGGCGAGTTGGCTATGGTGAGTTGGCCATAGTAAGTTGGCCATGGTGAATTGGCTATGGTGAGTTGGCCATGGTGAATTGGCCATGGTGAGTTGGCTATGGTGAGTTAACCATGGTGAGTTGGCTATGGTGAGTTGGCTATGGTGAGTTGGCTACGGTGTTAGCCATGGTGAGTTGGCAATGGTGAGTTGGCTACAGTGAGTTAGCCATGGTGAGTTGGCCATGGTGAGTTGGCTATGGTGAGTTGGCCATGGTGAATTGGCCATAGCAAGTTGGCCATGGTGAATTGGCCATGGTGAGTTGGCTATGGTGAGTTAGCCATGGTGAGTTAGCCATGGTGAGTTGGCTATGGTGAGTTAGCCATGGTGAGTTGGCTATGGTGAGTTGGCCATGGCGAATTGGCGATGGTGAGTTGGCCATGATGAGTTGGCCATAGCAAGTTGACCATGTTGAATTGGCCATGGCAAGTTGGCTACAGTGAGTTGTCACATTCTGCCCCTCCATTTGGGAGGCGGGATGATGTCCTCCTAATTTGGCTTCCTCTTGCCAAATGCTTCCTGGCAGAAGAGCAGGGCCACTAAAGTGCATCTGCTCAAACTCTGCAGGTCCGTCCCAACCACAGGCGAAAGCAAAAGGTGCTGACTTACCCCGGCGGATGGCAGCAAGCAGGTCACTCCTGGCATCGGTCATGGGAATCAGGGGCACCGGCTGCTGCTTCCGGGAATCCACCGTCAGGGCAGGCGGGGAGGCTGAGTGTGCAGGGGAGGCCGAGATGGTGGGGGGTCCAGGGGGCGGAGGGGGAGGGGCAACAGGAGGTCCCATGGGGCCAGCCTGGGGGGGAGAGGCAGAGTAGGGGCAGGGCATGGCAGGGGGAGGGGTAGGCGCGTAGGTGGCATGGCTAACGGAAGGGGCAGCGTTTGGTGCCATGGCCGAAGGGGCGGAGATGGGGCTGTCGAAGGCAGTTTGAGCGGAAGGGATGACTGGGGGCGGTGGCGGAGGAGCAGGTGGCACAAAGTAGTCCGCCATTGGCACTGGTTGAGGACTGCAGAGAGAGGAGGAGAGGGAAGGAGGTCAGCAGAAAGCAGGACAAGAAACAACAGATGGAAACCAATGAAGGAGAGAAGCAGCCTTTGGAATTCAGGAGAAACTTCCTAACAGTGCAGACAGTTCACCAGGGGAACAGCTTTGCCTCCAAATGTTCTGGATGCTCCATCACTGGAGGCTTTCAAGGAGAGACTGGACAGCCATTTGTCTGGAACGGCATTGGGTTTCCTGCTTGAGCAGGGGTTGGACTAGAAGGCCTCGAAGGTCCCTTCCAACTCATTCTATGTTCTAAGTAAGCCATTTTCAGCTTTAACCCCATCAAAACAAAGGTCTTTCACGGGAGGGAAGGGGCTGTCCAGGGGTGGCATTCAGCAGGTTCTGACCAGTTCTGGAGAACCGGTAGCGGAACTTTTGAGTCGTTCAGAGAACTGGCAAATCCTCTGACTGGCCCCGCCAACCCCATCTCTGCTCTGCCTCCCATCGAGTCCCAGCTGATCGCCTGGGTCTCCTTTACTTGCCCCGCACAGGAGAAGGGAGCTGGAAAGCAGGTTAGTGGGGTGGGGAGGGAATGGAGATTTTGCAGTATCCTTCCCCTGCCACACCCATCAAGCCACGCCCACAGAACTGGGAGTGAAAAAATTTGAATCCCACCACTGGGGCTGCCCAGTGGTGTGATTTCCCCCAATGCATCAAATCCCTGAACCAGAAAATTGACAGAAGCTCCAACAAACTCTCCTTGCCTAAACTTTCTTTGTCTTTTTCCTGGACAGGTGTGGGGGGGGGCAGCATCCAGTTTGGGGAGGGGGTTCAAAAGCATCAAAATTGCAGCTACAAACCAGGGGTTAAAGCCCCACACTTTCTCAGCCTGCTCTCTTGCTCTTTTTGGCTTCTGCAATACCAATGTTTTAGAGCAGGGGTCCCCAACCACCGGGCCCCGGACCGGTACCGGTCCGTGGAACATTTTCTACCAGGCCATCGGTTTGCTGGGTGCCGCCATCTTGTTTCGATGAGAAAGTGCTTCCGGGTGAGCTTTTCCAGTTCGAAAGCGGCATTTGGGTCCTGAAGAGGATCCTCGCGCCTTAGTTTCACCGAAGGGGTTGGGGCAGCTTCGAACAAAACTAAGGCGCGAGGATTCTTTCAGCACCCAAGGCAAGGCGAGCCGAGCGACCGTCCCGAAACCGTCCTGAAGCCCATCGACAAAGGTACAAAGGAGGAGTTGAAGGTGGCGGGGAGAAGCGGGGGACGACTGGCTGGCTGGCCGGTTGCTCAGCTTGCCTTGCCACGCGTGCTGATGCCGGTACCGGGCCTTGGATCATTTTGTGATGCCGGTACCGGGCCGTGGCACACAAAAGGTTGGGGGCCACTGTTTTAGAGGCCACGCTGTTTAGGAAAGTTTGCCCCCCCCAAAAAAAACAACCAAAACCCCCCCACCCCATTTTAGGTTGATCACCATTATTTCTACCTGGGAGAAATAGATTTGCACTTACAATTAGCCTTGAGGCTCATCCTTATGCTACTCAAATTCTCGTGTCTGTGACCTTTCACTGGGTAGAAAGAGTGTGTGAGAGGGCAAAATCTTTCAACTGAACAACCTGAAATGGGACAACGTACAGAACGTGACTCCCATGGAATTGAAATTCGGCAAATTTTATAATGACCTGAAATGATCACAAAGCACTTTATCACCAAATATGAAATAATTGTAAAAGCTGTTGGGTCTCCTGCCTAGGCAGGGGGTTGGACTGGAAGACCTCCAAGGCCCCTTCCAACTCTGTTATTCTATTTCCTGGCGTCAACTGTTGTTGCTTGACTTTGCTCTACGTACAGTTCGACATGGGATACTTTGAAGGCCTCTGAAATCTCCCTGAATTTCTAAGAACTTTTCCAACACAGGTAGTCCTCAATTTACAATAGTTCGCTTAGTACCATTACAATGGCAGTAAAAAAGGGACTTATGACCATTTTTCACACTTACGACTACTGCAGTATCACCCCCAGTCACATGATCAAAATCCAGATGCCTGGCAACTCACTCATATTTATGATGATTGCACTTAACAACCCTATTGCTAACTTAACAGCTGCAATAATTCACTTGACAAATGTGTCAAGAAAGGTCTTAAAAAGGGGGAAAACTCACTTAACAAATGTCTCAGGTAGCAACATAAATGTTGGGCTCCCTTGAGGTCGTAAGTTGAGGACTTACCTGTACCTTAGAAACTCTGCCATTGTTGAAGGCATTGAGGAATTCGGTAAGGAAATCTCGCTGAAACAATGACTCAGCAGAACACCGGTTGCCTCATATAAACTAGCCTGAGCTGACTAAATTCCTTTCCTCCCTTCACTTTTGGGCCGCCCATTTCCTTGATGTCAATTTAGAGAGAAGCTTCTTCAGGCAAGACGGTTCGAGCTTCCTGAATCTATTGAGTGTCCTTTAAAGCTTTTTGCTTTCCTGCAAGCGATGTGTTTTTATTCCACCTAATCAATGAATGCAGTTCTGTTCTAATATTTGCTGCTTTCGTCTCTAGGCAAGGAAAATAAAGATCAGGGGGTGTTTCTATGTTCACGTGATTCAAGGACGATTGCTTATCTTAAAATACAGGGCTGTCTTTTGCTGCCCACAAGATAATGATGTCAACTCATAAAACATTCCTATGCCTGTCTTAGTAGTTGCCATTGAAAAGGGTGGGCGGGGGGAAGATGGAAATCTGGAAGAGCAGGGCAGCAGTTAGGAAGCGGAAGTACGTTCCAACTCTTCTCTTTAAAAGATTGTAACTCAATTACTGGAGCTTTTGCCCGCGAATATATTTAAGTGGAGAATGTGAATGAGGATGAACGTGCTCAATGGAGAACCTGGTTTAGGGGAAACAGAGTCACAAGAGAGTGTAAATGACATAGGACAGAGTTGGTTTCATAAAGGGCAGGGCCAGTATGTCGCCTCTAATGGATCCTTTGAAGTTTTTTGAAGTTTGGCTCAAGAATCATGATTTAATTAGGGCGATTGCTGGAATCCTGACAGCAAGCCAAATCTGGCCTAAGTCATTTACAGTCCCCTGTGACCCTGTTTCCCCCATCTCCCCTAGGTGTGTCATAAATCAGATTCTCCAATTGAGCATGTTCCAGGGCTACATGTCATCATTCACATTCTCCAATTAAATATATTCCTGGGCAAAAGCTCTGGTAGTTTAGATACAATCTTTTAAAGATAAGAGTTGGAATGTACTTTTGCTTCCAAACTCCTGACCCTTAGATCCGGGCTCTCCAACTTTGGCCACTTTAAGACTTGTGGACTTCAAAACAAAGCTGGCTGAGGAACTCTGGGAGTTGAAGTCCACAAGTCTTAAAGTGGCCAAGGTTGGAGGTCCCTGCCTTAGATGATATTCTAACCAAAAAAGCCAAGTGTTTTTCCTGCAAGAAGCCATTTCTCTCAATATCATTTGTAATTCAAACCCGTGCTTTGCATTATAATATCTCTTCACTACCTTTAAATAAGAGGAGGAAAAGTACTGCTTGAAAGGCTTCCAAGAAAAAGTTGGACAGCCGTTTGTCCAGGATGGTATAAAGACCATGTTGGAGTAGAAGACCTCCAAAGTCCATTCTAGCCCTAGTATTTTCTGAAATCCACCATACATTTTTGCCTACGGCAGAGGCCCCCAATCCTCGGGCTGTGGCACATGAAGAGGCTATGGCCTCTTCGGAATTGTGCCGCGTGAGTGGCTGGCAGCAGCGTGCATGCACTGTGCATGCAGCTTATCTTATGTGAGTGGCAGCACACAAGCATGCAAATATCCACTGGCCCACTGGTTGTGCAAGTTGAGCTATGCATGTGCGGTCATTCATGCGACCCAATTCCAAATAGGCCATGACCCAGAAATGGGCTGAGCCTGGAGATTGGGGGACCCCTGCGTGATGACCCAAAGGGGAGTGGCACAAAGGCAACACAGTCAGATAATCAATAAGAGTCCCTTTATTAGCTCCAACTTTGCTCCCAATGTCCTGGTTACCTTCTGGGCTGGAGAAAAACTCACCCAGGAACAGCCTTTGGCTGCAGAGAATCAAATCCAAATCGCTGTCAATCAAAACTATAAGTGCAATCAAGGCAAGAGGAGGCAATTAACCCAGGAAGTAAAGGAACGGCCGTAATTCAACATGGTTGGGAAGATGCCAGGAACGCAGATACCCAAAGTCAACACAAGATAAACTCGCATTTGCTCCAAGCAGCTGCCTTACTCAGCTTGCATCTCTTTTAAACTCTCTTCCCAGGTGTGGCTAATGAAGGGAATCAGGACCCTTTCCTCCCCCATAAACCATGCAACCCATGTTGCTCCCTTCTCTGTTCCTCCCTGCATGCCCAAGGATGAAGAAGGGGTGGGCCTGGGTCTTCCTCTGAACTCCCTCTCCCTTGCTCTACCTCTCCCGTGCTCTGCCCAGCCAGACTTTGCCCTTCCCCAGTTTCTTCCACACCCAATAGGGCCACATTCCCACTCCCTGCCTGCTGTTCAGCTTCCTCCTCAGATTCAGACTTGCGAGAGGGGCACGAAACCCTGGTCTATGGCATCAATTGAGGCTGCTGTCCATGGTCCTGAAATCCTATTTGTTGTTGTTTTCTTCAGATATTTAGCATGGGATTGATGTTTTATTGAGAATATAGAATAATACAATTGGAAGGGACCTCAGAGGTCATCTAGTCCAATCCCCTGCTTGAGCAGGAAGCCCTACATCATTTCAGACAAATGGTTGTCCAGTCTCTTTTTGAAAGCCTCCATGGTGCACCCAGAACGTCTGAAGACAAATTATTCCACTGGTTGGTTGCTCTCACCATTAAGACATTTCTCTTTAGTTCTAGGTTGCTTCTCAAATAAACATAAATTTATGCCATGGTTGGCCATGGGCAATGCTATGCATATCAGAACTGTAGCATCGAAATGGAAATACAAAGGGGCAGGAGGCACTTGGATTTTCTCCTTTTTATGCAAGCTCACCTTCAAGCCCTGCTGACTACATAGTGTACAGGGCTGGGGGAAGAGCCTCAAGGGCAAAAGGAAGTGTGTCTATCAAGGCCCTGCTTAGTTGGGGGGACCTGAGCTTGGTCCAGGAAGGCAACGTGAGAAAACATTTCAGACAAGCTCCTCCCTCATTTGCACAAAGATAGAGGGAAGCACATTCAGATTTGCAAGAGTTGGTTACTATAGCACTAGCACTTAGACTTATATACTGCTTAACGGTGCTTTGCAGCCCTCTCTAAGTGGTTTACAGAGTCAGTCTCTTGCCCCCAACAATCTGGGTCCCCATTTTAGCCACCTTGGAAGGATGGAAGGCTGAGTCAACCTTGAGCCTGGTGAGATTCAAACTGCCAAATTGCAGGCAACCAGCAGGCAGCAGAAATAGCCTGCAGTACTGCCCTCTAACCACTGCGCCACTGTGGCTCTTAGCTTTACAATAAAAGTGACTTAGATGTCATTGGTTTATTAGTCTGGTCTACCTCAAGGATTTTGTGCAGTTTTCTCATCAAGATCTACAGGGTTGAAAGTGACCGGCCCAAAGTCACCCTTCTCATCTGCACAGAACTACAACTCATGCTTTCCCAGTTTCTAACCTGGTGCTGTAACTGCTACACCAAACTAGTCCTCTTCCTTTACATCAGGTGGACATACTGGGGGTCCTATCACTCCACAAGTTCACTTGGACAACCTCCAATAAGATGGAGAGAGGATGGACATAAAGACCTCAGGTGCCAAGGGGAATATTACAATGAAGGGCCGAGAGATATATAAGCATCTCTTGAAGTGGACATCAACATAATGCAAAGGAATAAAAGTGAAAGCGAAATGAAAGTGCAGCTCTTGACAGCCTATCGCTTTCCTAGAAGTCTTCGTTGTCTTCTTTTTTCCCTCCTAGAACTGACTTGGACAATTGGCAATACTAGTTTGTTACGTGAGCTTCAGCTTATTATGTGACTACAACTTCAACTACATTTATGGATGCTTTTAAATTATTCTGTCCTTAATGGGGAGAGTCCACATTAGGTCCTACATCCTTGAAATTGTGTCTTGTTTAGCAAGGAAAGGAACCTTCCATGCATTCTCCTATATTCTCCTTCCCTTTTGGCCTGGGGGCATCTTTCCATAGCAAAAAGAACAGTTTTGATTGGGAAGAAACCAATAATTGAAAGTCTGCCGGGTAAAAGAAATTGAATAATTAAGGGGTAATTAGAAGGTCCCATTTATCAATACTGACATGACTACACTGAAAGGGAATCCATTAGAAGCGGAAGGACCAGAGAGAAAGCTGCCAGTTGCAATTGTGCAATAATAGAACATGAAATTATTTGTGGAATGTGAGACACTTTTTAATTCCATCAAAAGGAACGCAGAAATGCAGTCCCTCACCAGCACTTAGTATAGTAGAAGTCCCGTGATAAATTTGTAGATTGGTTTTATTAAAATGTGAAACATTTCCTCAGCCAACCTAAGGAAATAATTCACATTTTAATGAAGGCTCTTGTGTTCAAATGTCCTAAATCTATCTGCCAATGATACACAAACTTTGCGAAGCAGCAGTTGATTTAACAAAAACAATAACCACCATTAAGTTGTAAAAATTCTCACATTGGAGAAAATGGGCATAAAAATGTACAAAATTAAAGAAACATTAGCAGAAAATCACACTGTATTGTGGAAAGACTTTCCAAAAGTGCCTGTTCAAAGACAAGAGATAACATGCGTCATGTTCAAACAAAAGAGTATAAAAATCCCTAATAGGTTTGGTGCCAATTGATGTGGAAACTGAAGGGAACAAATTTATAATAAGAACAATGAGAAATAATCAAATGCCATTATTTTGCTTTGCCTTGGGACACAAAAAGGCTGGTTTAAAGGTTCCCCATAGCAACGGCTTCTCGGCTGAAAAATCCCTGCCTTGGCAGTGGGGGAAACGTACATGCTTGTCAATTCACTCTGAGCCAAAATGTGCTGCACTTGCTAAGATGTGGCATCCACCATGCAAGAGAAATAGATGCCGCGGTGGGATTCCAAATTGCGTGCTACTGGTTCTGCTCGCTTCAAACGGGATCAAGGATCACTTCACGTGTGTGCGCAGCACCCAAAGATCTCCCTCGGTGAGCTGAGCTGTTTCTTAGCTCAGCTGAGGTGTGACAATCCACTCTGCTGTGCAAATCATCTCGGCTAATAAACAAGGGAACAGAGGAGAGGTAACTGCGGGGGCAGGTGGGCGGGGCCAGTCAGAGGTGGTATTTGCCGGTTCTCCAAACTGTTTAAAATTTCCACTACTGGTACACCAGAACCAGTCCGAACTGGTTGAATACCACCTCTGAATAGGTCCCTGTCTGAAGGCAGAGGAAGCCAATAGAGCCATAGAGCAAATCTACGGCACATGTGCCATTTGTGCAGGCACACGAGCCCCAGCCAAACTTTACCCACACTGTACATGCACACACCTCCCAGCTGATTTTTGGCTCATTTGAGGCCATTTTTGCCCTCCCAGGGGCTCGAGGAAAGCCTTTGCGGCCTCAGGAGACCGAAAGGAGGTTTTCAAAAATACCAAAAATGCCTGTTTTCAGCCTCCGGAGGGCCTCTGGAGCCCGGAGGAGGCTGTTTTTGCTCTTCTGGAGGCTCAAGGGAAGCCTCTGCAGCCTTGGGAGGCTGAAAAATGGGCCCATTTCAGCACTTCCAAGGCGCACACATGAGCAGTGCAGGTTAAGGGGGGGTGTTGCACATGCAGGCACAAGGGGGGCAGGGTGCATTGCATTGTGGGTGCCGGCACGCGCGTCCGCTTTCGGCACACCACAACAAAAAGGTTCACCCTCACTGCGACAGAGAAAATAGCTCCCATGTGTTGACTACAAGTAATCCTCAACTTACGAACAGTTTGCTTAGTGACCGTTCAATGTTCATCAGTGCTGAAAAAAAGGGATACGAGCATTTTTCACACTTAATGACCATTGCAGCATCCCCATGGTCATGAGATCAAAATTCAGATACTTGGCCACTAACATTTATGACGGTTGCAGTGTCCTGGGGTCATGGGATCACCTTTTGTGACAAGCAAAATCAGTGGGGAAGCCAGATTCGCTTAATGACCGGGTTCCCAACTTAACAACTGCAGTGAGTCATTTCCCAACTTCCCAACTATGGCAAGGAAAGTCCTAAACTGGACATTTCATTCAGCAGAGGTTTCGCTTAGCAACAGAAATGTTGGGCTCTTTTGTAGACGTCAGTTGAGGACTATTTCATGAAGGGGACAGAGCCTTGTTGATGCAAATAGATATGTCCCTATGCAGCATGGCCTCTGGCTGACAGCTCTGGTTGGGGATGGCCGGAAGATTTCCAGGATTATGGGCTAAACCAGGGGTCTCCAACCGTGGCCACTTTAAGACTTGTGGACTTAAAACTATGCTGGCTGGGGAATTCTGGGAGTTGAAGTCTACAGGGCTTAACGTTGCCAAGTTTGGAGACCCCTGCTCTAGATGGGGAAGAAATAGAGGCAGTGACAGATTTTCCTTTCCTGGGCTCCCAGATCACCCTAGATGGGGACTGCAGCCAAGAAATTAAAAGGTGCTTGCTCCTAGTGAGGAAAGTTATGGCAAATCTAGACAGCATACTAAAAAGCAGAGACATCCCCCTGCCAACAAAAGTGTGCATAGTGAAGGCAATGGTTTTCCCAGTTGCAGTGTATGGCAGTGAAAGTTGGACCACAAGGAAGGCTGAGCACCAAAGAATGGGGCCCTTTGAACTCTGGGGCTGGAGGAGAACCCTCCAGCAAGTCCCTTGGATGGCAAGGCAATTCAACCGGTCAATTCTAGAGGAGATCGACCCTGACTGGTCTTTAGAAGGCCAGATCCTGAAGAGGAAACTCCAATACTTTGGCCAGCTAATGAGAAGGAAGGACTCACTGGAGAAGAGCCTAATGCTAGGAAAGATTGAAGGCCATAGAAGAAGACGGGGACGACAGAGAAGGAGAGGGCTGGATGGAGTCACTGAAGGAGTCAGCGTGAGCTTAAATGGTCTCCAGAAGATGGTAGAAGAAAGGAAGGCCTGGAGGAATGTTGTCCGTGGGGACATGACTTCACAATTAACAACAACACTCTAGGTGTCATATTTTCTAATGGTGATTTCAGGGCACTGAATCTTATTTGGGGCCCATCCAAAGATACACAGCAAAGAAAGGGATTATAATCTGCTTTCTCAAGTCAACTTTCTCGAGAGTCATTTGCACCACATTTCTGTAGTTCAGGAAAGACGCATTTTTCCACCCGGGAGCTTCAGAAAGCACTCGACTCTTCCTGCTTAAGGGGACAGTCATGACAAACAGACAAAAGAAAGTAAGCCAGAATCCATACCCATAGTCCTTGATTATCTGAGGTCGTGGTCCATTTAACATGGTCTCGGGTGGCTGTGGCACATGGGGCTGCTGTACCCGGTTGAGGCTGTTCTGCCGGCTTCCCACTGCTGAGGGCCTGAAAATCTGATCCTGGACCTGGGTGGCCACCAGCACCACCTCTTTGTTCTCGGGGGCCAGATGTGTGGCTGGAGCCATCATCTGTTGGCCAGGATGGTTAGGACTGGCTGGGTAGGAATGATCAGCTACATCGGAGGCGTAAGATCTGTTGCAGACAAAAACACCAAGAGGTTGTACACCTGGAGGGCAGGGATGGAGGGACGAGCAGAGGATCCAATTGATGGGAGGGATTTGATGGTATCTATCACCTCTTGGAACCAAGGGTTTGGTGTGCCAAAAGCCATACTCTTGATGTGGAAGCATGGAGTAGTAGTAGTAGTAGGAGGAGGAGGAGGAGGAGGAGGAGGAGAAGGAGATGAAGGTAGAGATGGGGGAGGAGGAGGAGGAAGAGGAGGTAGAGAAGGAGATGAAGGTAGAGATGAAGGAGAAAGAGGAGGAGGAGGTGGGGAAGGAGATGAAGGAAGAGATGGGGGAGGAGGAAGAGGAAGAGATGAAGGAGAGGGAGGAGGTGGAGAAGAAAGAAGAGAAGGTAGAAGAGCAAGAGGAAGAGAGTGTGGAGGGAGATGAAAATAGAGGGAAAGAGGAAGAGGAAAGCAAAGGAAGGGGAAGGAGCTGCATGGGAAGCATGCAGCAAAGGTGGTGCGAGCACAATATGTTCCCAATGGTGCCATTAACCGCTCAGCTCAGCCCCACATTAACCCAGCCAACCCTTCGCCCCAATTCAGCCATCCCTGAGCAGCAGATATTGGGACCCATTCTTTGAAAGACAAGCACTGATTTCACTGGTCCTACCCAAGAGGCAGGCTCTCTTCCATACAAGCATCCCCAGAGCCATCGAAGGTCAAACCAAAGGGAAGCCAAAACCACAAAGCCAAGCAAGACAAGGCAGCCAACGCAACGGAAGGAGGCCAAGCGAGGTGTGTCATTCACAAAAACCTGCCTATTATCTGGGGACAGTGATCCTTCCGATGAAGCCATGTGATATGGGGATGGTGAGAACCTGTTATCTGGCCGGAATTCCTTATCGTAAGCCATCATGTTCCACTCCAGCCGCCGGTTGCGTGCCTTCCGCACTTTCTTCACCTCCCGGGTGGAATCCTCAACCAGTCGCTGCTCCTGGAGGGAGTTGGATGGGGAAGAAGGAAGAGCTATCAAGCACCCCCCCCCCCTCCATGGAGAGCCCCTCCGCCCCAGTTACAACACAGCGTACTCTACATCTTCCCCAATTGGTGAAGGGACATGGGGGAATGCTCTCCGTCCCACCTCACCCCTGCCAAGATCCCCACCATGGACAAATGGCTGCAAAACTTGATGGAGTCAGTAGAGAGGGGCCAAATGGATGGCTCTGATTAAAGGAAAGAAGACTGTTAATTTTGCTTCTATGTGGAAACCACTTCTGGACTTTGTGCTTGAGGAAGGATGGGGGGAAATGGAACTTTTAATCTTGGGCTTTGCTGATTAGATAGACTTGACAATATAGAAATAGCTAGTATATGTTATCATATAAAACAAAAACGTTGAGGTTCTATGTTATTACCTTCTCCTACTTGTCAGAATATATTTATGAACTGGAAGAGAGCATGGTACCAAGGTCAGCCAATGAATAGGCACAGCAACGAAGTCAGCCAAGGAGGATTGTTTGGAAACTGAAACTAGAAGTAGCCCAGACGTGGCTCTATATTAAGCTCTGCAGCTCTGTTGAGCTCTGAGTCTGTCTATTGAAGATGAAACTGCTTCTCTCCTCTGCTGTATATAATGCTAGCCTGCTGAACTAAAGGGAAACTGAGGCCTGTTTCTGAACTCCTGAGTTGCTGCTGTTCTGCTCTGCTGAAGCTGAGTTGCTTGTGACATGCCTGCTTCTGTTTGAGTTTGTTCCAAGATGGAGAAATCTACAACTGGTATTGTAAAATTTATTTAATATGTTTATAAAGACATTAAATGAAGCTATGCTGTAAAACTCTGAACACAACTGAACCAAAAGGAATCGTAAGTCAACATTTGTCTTTTAGTTCAGGGGTCTCCAACCTTGGCAACTTTAAGACTTGTGGACTTCAACTCCCAGAATTCAACTTTAAGACTTGTGGACTTCAACTCCCAGAATTCAACTTTAAGACTTGTGGACTTCAACTTCCAGAATTCAACTTTAAGACTTGTGGACTTCAACTTCCAGAATTCAACTTTAAGACATGTGGACTTCAACTCCCAGAATTCAACTTTAAGACTTGTGGACTTCAACTCCCAGAATTCAACTTTAAGACTTGTGGACTTCAACTCCAGAATTCAACTTGAAGACTTGTGGACTTCAACTCCCAGAATTCAACTTTAAGACTTGTGGACTTCAACTCCCAGAATTCAACTTTAAGACTTGTAGACTTCAACTTCCAGAATTCAACTTTAAGACTTGTGGACTTCAACTTCCAGAATTCAACTTTAAGACATGTGGACTTCAACTCCCAGAATTCAACTTTAAGACTTGTGGACTTCAACTCCCAGAATTCAACTTTAAGACTTGTGGACTTCAACTCCAGAATTCAACTTGAAGACTTGTGGACTTTAACTCCCAGAATTCAACTTTAAGACTTGTGGACTTCAACTTCCAGAATTCAACTTTAAGACTTGTGGACTTCAACTCCCAGAATTCAACTTTAAGACTTGTGGACTTCAACTCCAGAATTCCTCAGCCAGCTTTGCTGGCCGAGGAATTCTGGAAGTTGAGGTCCACAAGTCTTAATGTGGCCAAGGTTGGAGACCCCCATTTTAGTTCATTAGGTTTGTAAAATCAGGAGCAACTCACTTAACCACCTGATCCCAACTGTGGATGTAAGTCGAGGACCACCTGGCCTAGCTATCAGGAATTCCAGGTTCTGCAGCTGTTCTTACCTTCTGCCTGCGTTTCTCTTTCCTCTTGTCTTCTGTGGCTTGCAACATCTTCTCTTTCCACAAGTTAAAGAAATACGATGGGTCCGTATAGAATTTTAAGCCATCTTTCTTATCGTCTCTGAAATAGCAAGCAGGAGGAAAGGAGGGCAAGAAAGAGAGGAAGGAAGGAAGGAAGGAAGGAAGGAAGGGAGAATTGCTTATGATGGGCAGAGATGCAGCATACCTACTATCGGTTTGATTCTTGCCCTGAGAAGCTCAGTCAAGTGAAGGGAACCTTATGTAGTGGTTTTAATTTCAGAGTAACAGAAGAATTTTTGAAAAACAAAGAGGGTAAAAATAAATTTGCAACAGAACATTTTAATCATCATAGATACTCAAGATAAATTTCAATATTCCAGGAGCTTGATGGTAATACAAAGCTCCAAACAAAGAGAAAATAAAAGAAATTATAGGAAATCATAAGGAGGAGGAGGAGGTTGAGAGGAAAAAGGGGAACATAGAGATGAAGGAGGAGAAGGGGGAAGAGGGGAAAGAGAAGGAGGAGGCAATGACGGGGAAGAAGATGAAGGTAGAGATGGATGAGGAGGAGATCATGAGGGAAGGGGGGAGGGGAGGAGATGTAGAAGGAGAGAGGGAAAGGCAGAGGGAGAAGAAGAAGGGAGGAGGAAGAAGAAGAGGAAGAGGAAGAGGAAGAAGAGCAGAATGGTGGAATCTGCAAGACCATTGAAATGCAGCATCCTGCAAGTCCCACTTTTACAGAGTTACTGTATTCTACATTGTGTGCAAAATAAATACTCTCTTGAAATTTGGGCAACTGAGAGTTCCTTCGTTCATAAAGAGAGAGAGAGAAAATTACTCAATGCAAGAGGCTTTAAGCAATAATACTCCAGATGTTTCCTTTGTTGTAAGCCGCCTAGAGTCGCCTCAAAGTTAAGATGAGCAGCATATAAACTTAATAAAACAAACAAATCAAGAAATCCCCACCCTTGTCACAATCTAAGTGATCAGTTGATAATAAACTTTGGAAGGTTGCTGTATTCCTCCCCCAAGGCTTCCCTGGATCTTCTCAGCCCCTGAGTTGCTGCTCTCCTCTACTGAAGCTGAAGCTGAACATGTCTGCTTCTGTTTGAGTTTGCTCCATGGTGGCGAAATCTACAACTGGTATTGTAAAATTCATTTAATATGTTTATAAAGACATTAAATGAAGCATCAGGCAGCTGTGGACTTCAACTCCCAGAATTCAACTTTAAGACTTGTGGACTTCAACTTTGTTGTCGTAAAGACCTCTGGGCACCAACCTCCAGGCTGTCCCTGGTCAAAGTCTTTCCTCTAAGACAGGGGCCTCCAACCTGGGCCACTTTAAGACTTGTGGATTTCAGTTCCCAGAATTCCCCAGCCACTTTTCTGGCTGGCGAATTCTGGGAGCTGAAGTCCACAAGTCTTAAAGTGGCCCAGGTTGGAGACCCCTGCTCTGCGTTGTAATGGATGCAAAGCCACCAGCAGTGTCCCTCCCTGCATTCTACCTGTATGGAGTGAGGATATTTAAGGGCGGAGGCTTATCACAACGCTGGTACATCTCCATCACAGGATTGGGGATCGAATTGCGCGACACCACCTGCTGGTTCTGGATGGTAGAGCTCTTGAAAGCTTTCCTCATGTTGATATCCTGCAAGGAGACTGGGAGACACAAACCAGGCCTTCTTTAGGATATGCTCATGACTCTATCTCATACACAAAGCACACAGGCACACGCATACGGCCCCCTGCAAAACCTGCCGGACATCCCAAAGGTGCTTTTTCAAGAGGCAACAGGACTTTCTTTGTTTTTCCTTGAAGACATTTCACTTTTTATCCATGAAGCTTCTCCAGTTCTGACTGAATGCTGGAGGATGGAAGGATTTATATTCCTTGCAGTCCTCTGGTCGTTAGCACTCTTTCTGAGTCATTGAGGCCACTTCCACAACCAACCTATTCAGGTGACTCTTAAGGCAAAGGTCTCCAAACTTGGCAACTTTAAGACTTGTGGACTTTAACTCCCAGAATTCTCCAGCCAGCATAGCTGAAGTCCACAAAGTTGCCAAGTTTGGAGATCTCTGCTCTAAGGGCACAGATAAACCTCCATGTTTATCAATGACTCTCAGAAAGAGGACTAACAACCAGAGGACTGCTAGAAGTATCAATCCTTCTATCCTCCACCATTCAGCCAGAACTGAAGAAGCTTCTTGGATGAGAAGCGGAGCATCTTCAAGGAAAAGCAAAGTCCAATGGCCTCTTGAAAAAAACACCTTTGTAACAATCTTGACCTGAATGGTTGAGAATCTCCATAACCAACCTGCTGGATAGTTGGTGCAAGTTACCAACAATTTTAAATGTGATTTTATTAATAACTGATTTTTAGCCAGCAGATGATAGGAAGCAGAAAGGCTGTCATAAATAAAATATATATTATTATATTGTGTGCTATGCAGAAAGCTAAGAAAAAAAAATAAGTCTACAGCATTAAGACTAAATAACTCATTATAAGTTGGGGTTGAGGAGAGAGGGATCTTTTGATAGATAGATAGATAGATAGATAGATAGATAGATAGATAGATAGATAGATAGATAGATAGAATGAATTCTTTATTGGCTTAGTGTGATTGGACACAAAAGGCATTTGCCTTGGTGCAAACGTTCTCAGTATGCATAAAAGATACATTTGTCAAGAGTCAAGAATCATCAGGTACAACGTTTAATGACAGTCATAAGGTACAATAAGCAATCAAATCATACTAGGAAGCAGTCAATCCACTATCAAGGCTGGCTGGATTTTGCACATAATCTCAGACAATATGGTTATGCCATGACTTACAAAGTCATCTTTCCCAGAAGATAATAAGGAGGCATTGAAGGGGATGTGGGAGGGGATGATATTTCTCAAAGAGTGGATGAAATATGACTCACACAGAGAGAAAAAGAGAAAAAAAGGCTAGCCTGAACAATACAAATCTATTCAATCTGACCATCCTCTCAAAGGTGCTTTTTCAAAAGGCAATTGGACTTTGTTTTCCCTTGAAGACGTTTCAATTCTCATCCAAGAAGCTTCTTCAGTTCTGACTGAATGTGGAGAATGGAAGGATTTATACTCCTTGCAGGTATCAGGTCATTTCATCTTCCACCATTCAGTCAGAACAGAAGAAGATTCTTGGATGAGAAGGGAAATGTCTTCAAGGGAAAACAAAGTCCAGTGGCCTTTTGAAAAAGCACCTTTTGGGGCAACCAAGACCTGGATGACTAAGAATCTTCCTAAATCTGACCATAATTCAGTACCTTCTTCTACGGTGGAGTCCAGCTGAGTGACCTTGATCACCAAAAGATCCACCCGTTCCTGCAAGGAGTTCATCCTCAAATAAAAGCTGTTGGCTTCGCTGAAGAGTTCTCCAAAAATATCTTCAGCATGTCTGCCTGGGAGGAAGAATTAAAAGAGGAGCCCATTTGAGGTCTGAAGAGATAGAGATGGCCTTCAAAAATGGTTTTGGGAAACTGGAAGGAGAAGCCAACCTTAAACAACGGGGTAAGATGTTCTAGATTAGTATTTCTCAACCTGGGTGACTTTAAGATGTGTGGCCTACTCTATTTGCATGGGGTTTGTTCTGTAAGTTCTGAGTATCACTGTTGTCAGACAATCTAGGACAGAAGTCTCCAAACTTGGCAACTTTAAGCCTTGGCTGACTTCAACTCCCAGAATTCCCCAGTCAGCTTTGCTTTGAATTGTGGGAGTTGAAAGCCACACATCTTAAAGTCACCCAGGTTGAGAAACCCTGTTCCAGATGGTATCCATGGTTGGTACTATTCCTCGTTTGGACTAATAATGCTCTCACTAGTCAGCTAATCAGATACAGGTAGTCTTTGGCTTATGATCACAATTTCTTTTGCTAAGCGAGACCATGGTTAAGTGAGTTTTGCCCCATTTTGCAACCTTTCTTCCTAGAGTTGTTAAGTGGATCACTGTAGTTAAGTTAGTAACATGGTTGTTAAGTGAATCTGGCTTCCCCATTGACTTTACTTGTCAGAAGTACTTCCGTGGTCACGTGGCTGGCATGACTACCAACCGATGTGCATGGGAATGCTGTTCCCTTCCCACCAAAGTGGTACCTATTTATCTACTCGCATTTGCATGCTCTTTTCAGCTGTTAGATGAGCAGGAGCTGGAGCAAGTAACAGGAGCTTACCCTGTCACATGTTGCTTGGGCCTCAAACTGCTAACCTTCTTGTTGACAAGCCCTGCATCTTAGCCACCAGGCCATTGTGCCCCCTTTAGGTGGGCTAAGGTCCCAAGAAGCATCCCTGGCATTCACCTATTCTCTCTCAAGACAATTCCCTTCTGGATGTCAGTGTTTTGGAGACACATGGGAACCCCCTTTTGGAACTCTGCTGTGGAAAAAGGTGCAAGGACATCATCCTTCAATACCAGCTGACCTTCAAAGGCCACTGTTAACTTTGCAGCTAATTAATCGACACAGGCAAACAAGAGCAATTCCGGAGGAAAGGGCTCATCCCTAATCAATGTAAGCAACTCCAGTTTGATCCTGGTTTTTGAACTGTTGGATGGACCTAGTGCAGGGGTCTCCAACCATGGCGACTTTAAGACTTGGGGTGCTGGTCCACAAGTCTTAAAGTGGTCAAGGCTGGAGACCTCTGGTCTGATGTTTAAAGCACCAGGACAGAAACTGGGAGTTCTGGTCCTGCCTTAGGCATAAAAGACAGTTGAGTGATGTTGGGCCAGTCACTCTCTCTCAGCCCAGCCCACCTCACAGGATGGTTGTTGTGGAGAAAATAGGAAAAGATAATCCTCGACTTACAACCACAACTGAGCCCAACATTTCTGTTACTAAGGGAGACATCTGTAAATGAATTTGGTCCCATTTTATGACCTTTCTTGCCACAGTTGTTAAATGAATCACTGCAATTGTTAAATTCTTATGGTTGTGAAGTGAATGCGGCTTCCCACATTGACACTTTGCTTGTGAGAAGTTACAAAAAATGATCCCATGACCCCGGGACAAGGCAACCATCCTAAGTAGGAAACCACCTGGACTTTGATCACGTGACCATGGGGTGGATGTAACCGTCATAAGTGTGAAAAACGACCACAAGCCACTTTTTTTTCAGAGCCCTTGTCATTGTTGGAAGTCAAGGGCTAAGTTAGGTTTGTTCACCGTCTTGATACTTATTTCCAAAGCTGGCTGAGGAATTCTGGGAGTTGAAGTCTACAAGTCTTAAAGTTGCCATGTTTGGAGACCTCTGACCTAGTGGGGCAATTTCCAGTCCTTGGGAAAGCACCAAACTGTAATATGATGTCTTGCTTTGTTGGTCACCTGACTTTGCCCAAGGAAGGGGATCAAAATAATCTACAACCCTGAAGAAAAGTGCAAAACTGTTTTTTTTTTTTTAAACCAAATCAGATGTGAAATAATGGTGACTTGTTATGCCTCAAATCCTGCATACACACACAGACACACACATACACATTCCCCAATGTTGGGCAAAAGGCAAATGACGCTGTTTGTATTTCGCAAATAATATTAAGCAGCCAGGTTTTCATAATCCATCTTAAAATGGGTTCAGGCTGCTGAGAATTTTGGATAGGTGTTTTGGAAAAGGTCCAGAATCTAGTTCCTTCTTTTTCCAGTTCTTCTGATAAAAATGTTAAAAACATGAATTTTATTATATATATTTTTTCTTGCAGCATCCAATCAATAGGTTAAAGTATAAATAAGGAGAAAAAGAAAATATCAATGTGGGAATATGGAGAGATGCAACTAAGGTTGGTTCCATTTGGGTATCAAGAGAGAATTTCATGAGTTTGCAGAGAGTAAAAAATATTTTCACTTTATTCTGACAGTTTGAGGCCTGTCTAAATACAGGTAATTCCTCAACCTACAAGCACAATTGAGCCCCACATTTCTGCTGTTAAGTGAGACATTTGTTAAGTGAATGTTGCCCCATTTTACAACCTTTCTTGCCACAGTTGTTAAATGAATCACCGCAGTTTATAAGTTATTAACTTGGTTGTTAAGTGAATCTGGTTTCCCCATTGACTTTGCTTGTCAGAAGGTCACAAAAGGGGAACGTGTGACCCCGGGACAAAGCAACAGTCATAAGTAAGAACCATTTGCCGAGCATCTGATTTTTGATCACACGATTATGGGGATGCTACACAGGTTGTAACAGTGAAAAATGGTCGTAAGTCACTTTTTTCAGTGCTGTTGTAACTTTGAACAGTGAGTAAGTGAACTGTTGTAAGTCGAGGAGTACCTGTACATTACTTTGGCCTGATCACTAAATTAGGGTTAATGCAACAGACTGAACCAAATGAATAGCCTCCAGCCCCCTAATCATTCTTGTTGTTCTTCTCTGCACTCTTTCCAGAGTCTCAATATCATTTTTATAGTGTGGTGACCAGAACTAGATGCAGTATTCCAAGCATGGCCTTACTAAGGCTTTACAAAGTAAAGTAGTAATAGAACTTCACGTGTTCTTGATTCTACCCCTCCATTCATGTAGCTTAGAATTACATTTCAACTTGGTTGAAAGCCACCTAGGGTTGCCTCTTGGCAGGATGGTGGCATATACATTAAATACAAATTATTAAATTAAATTAAGATTCGTGGAACTGAAAGGGACTTGGAGACTCTCAAGGCCAACTCCCTCTGAGCCATGCCCTAATTCGGTCTGCTTCGACAAACAGGCCTGAAGGAGGTTGTGTGAAACCTGCCCACTTACTGAGGCTTCCCAACTGTTTAATGATGGCAGCCAAAGTGCTGTTGGTCACACACTCCAACTCGCTGGTCACCCCATCAGGAAGGGCCCCCCGGCAAAGATGGCGGGGCTCGATATTGCGCTTCACCAACGGCATCTTGGCAAGGAGTCAGTGGACAAAGCCTGCGATAAAGAGAAGAGAGAAGGTCTCATTTTCTGACATGTCATTTTCAAGGTGCCTTCACTAAGAACTGAAATTTAATCAGTGGGGCTCTTGGGGCTCTCTTGAGCTTGGTTGTTTTCTTGCTGATGTTTCAATATCCAACTAGATGACATCATCAATTTAATAATTAAGGGGGAAAAGAAAGTACCCAAAATTAACATGAGAATATGAAGAGATGCATTCACGTTTGGTGACATTTGGGTACCAAGAAGGATTTTCATGAGTTTGCAGAGAGACAATAAATAAGTAATACTTTCATTCTATGGGACAGCTCAGATCCCTTTCTTGAAGGCTGTCTCCAATTTTGGAATCCAGTACATTATTTTAGCTGGATTACCCCATTTCCTGGGTTATTTCAAGAGGCTGAACCATAAACAAGCCAAATGAGTTGAATGCATGCAACTTAAACTCTCACATACGTTACATACCCTGCTCAAAACAAAACAAAGTCTGAATGTTGGCTATTGCATCTACTGGTACCAGGTTTGTGAATAGCTCTCATAAAGCTTTGCCAGGGAGATGGAAACTGACCCCAAAATCAAGGAATAGATTTAGTAGGTGAGATGGGAACTAAATCAGGGGTTTCTCCACTTTAGAATGTTAAGATGTGAGGACTTCCAACTCCCAGAATTCTGGGGATTGAAATCCTCATATCTTAAAGTTGCTGGGATTGAAAGGATCGGATTAATCCTTTCATCATTTTACATTACCAGCCTTCTATTATTATGCAGAAATAACAGAAACAAACAGCCAAGAATCCGAGAGCAGAGTTTGTGCCCTCGGCCATAAAAGCAATCTCAGAGGCAAACGGGCTTCAAAAGGAACCTTTACTCTCTTTCTGTGTGGCTTGATCAGCTCTCAATTCTTTTCTCAGCATGTTCTCAACTTGTGGACTTCAACTCCCAGAATCCCTCAGCCAGCAGACCAGGGGTCTCCAACCTGGGCTACTTTAAGCTTTGCTAGCTGAGGAATTCTGGGAGTTGAAGTCCACGAGTCTTAAAATGGCCAAGATTGGAGAGTCCTGCTCAAGAGAATATTGTCCATCCTTATAAAGGAAGCCCAGTTGCTTTGAGTGAGGAGCAGCAAATAAATCAGACACCCACATGACCCATCATCCTTGACCGTCAGCACAAACTTCCTAGCAGGGGAACTCAAGCATCAAGTGGTGTCCAATTTCTTGGTGGCTCTAAAACCAGGGGGTCAAACTCAAGGCCCATAGGCTGAATCAGGCCCATGGGGTGCTTCGATTTGGCCCGTGGGACCATCCTGGAAACAGTGAAGGACCAGCCCTCTGCCAGCGAAAACAGAGCCCAGGTGCCCCCAACAAAGGTGATGTAGAGCTTGCCACGCCCACCCACCCTGAGGTCACACAGAACCCTGATGCAGCCCTATATGGCTGGAAAAAATGACAAAGAAACACATAGATTTGAAACCAGAGATTTTTTTATTGGGAATCGTACCTGATTATATAATAAAAATTTAAAGTATTTGACTGTAAATGAATTAACAGCGGCTAGGATTGTATTTGCTAAACACTGGAAGAGTGAGAAAATACCATTAGAGGAAGAAATTATTAAGAAAATATTGGAATGTGCTGAAATGAGTAGATTGACATTTGAAATTAGAGAACAAGAAGATAAACAATTTTATGAAGTTTGGGATATTTTTTATCAATGGTTAGATAATACAATATAATAATAGAATATTTAGAAATTTAGGAAATAATGAATATATAATTTTTCTTGGTTTTGATAATTTTTTAGAATATTTTATTAAGATAGATTTGGTATGATTCTACGATTTGTTATAAAATAATTTAACTTGATTATAGTTATCTCGCTTAAGTATGAATTAGTAAAATTATGGTCAAATGATTGTTCAATAATGATATTAGGATATGATTGATAATGTGAGTTATTATGTAATATAATTATTTTGATGACTATGAAATGGATGCACAAAAGGGAGTGGTAAACCAACCGATACACTGTAAATTTATGAAGAACGATATATAATTTTTTTTTTATGTTATGTCTTATATGTTTTTTGTTTGTCATTAAAATCAATAAAACTTTTATCAAAAAAAAAAAAAAAAGAAGCCTGATGCAGCCCTTGATGAAATCCAGTTTGACAGCCCTGCTCTAAAAGATGCTGGAGACTCTAATGTTGAGAGAGCATTACAGATAGATTTTGACTTACAACAAAAATTGAGACCAGAATGTCTGTTGCTAAATGTTGCTAGAGAGTCGTGTCTGATTTGATGCTCTTTGTGCCATGGTTGTTAAGTGAATCATTGTAGCTGTACTAAGTTCCATTGCTAGTCAAAGAGGGGAATGGATGGAGTAGAAACAAATCTGGTTTTCCTACCCTTATTCTCAGGCTCCTTTAACAGGACATACATTCAATTTCCATCTACTAAGATTATTGGCCAAGCAGGTAGAAAGATAGCCAGGGAAATTACTGAGTTGAAGAACACAAGTCTTAAAGTGGCCAAGGTTGGAGACCCTTGTTCTAGATCCCTTATGAAGGCTCTTCTCATATCCTACCAACTGACTGTCTTCTGGATTCCACAGATGGGTTACCAGACCTCACAGGGACAGGAAATATGCGAGAGGCTGCATTGAACGGCCCACTTGAAAGGAAGTGAAACAGCTGCCAATTAACAGGCCAGCACAAGCCCTCTTCTGCTCTCACAGGGTCAGCTTGCTTGTCCCTGTCCAAAATAGAAGAAAAGAAAGGGGATGCACCAGAAACGACCAACAAGATGAACTCTGAGCTCCATCCTGTCCCAACGGAACTCTGCACAAAGACCCCCGAGAAGTTTGACCCCTGAGATTTTATGACAACATGGAAAGACTGTTTCCTTCTTCCCACTTCTATTCATGGAGCAGCTGGAGAAGGAAATCAACTTTTGGGGAGGGGCTGATGGAGCTGAATGCAGAGCAACCCAGCTGGGCCTTGTTGAAATGTTTTCAACCATCTCCAGAAAGCTGTGTTTAGCACATTGAAAATCAGAATGTCAGCCTCCACCAAGTTTTCTTGACATCTTTTGCTGCTGGCTTCCTGTCAGCTGCCATAGAGATGAGGGAGGGGTAATTTGTTATTAGGGGTGGGAAGGGTGCTAGAGAGTGAAGACATTTTCCGTGTGAACTAAAGAGGAGGGGATGCTTTCCTGCTTATTGTGCATCTGCATAGACTTAACTCTACTAAGCCAAGGTCTTGGCATACCAGATGAGTGAGAAACCACCTGGAGATAGCAACAGCAATAGCACTTAGGCTCATATACCACTTTATAGTGCTTTACAGCCCTCTCAGAGCAGTTTACAGAGTCAGCGTATTGCCCCCAACAATTTGGGTGTGTGTATGTATATGTATGTATATATGATATTCAGCTTCGTTCGGGTATTTTCCCACGTCATTATAGTTGTGCTTTTAAAGTTGTAGCTATGTTTCGGCAGAATCTCATCTGCCATCATCAGGCTTCTGCATTGTGTTCGTCTGTGAGTCAGACTTTTACAGTTGTTTCAGTTTTACTTCAGTTTTCAGTTTCAGCCATAGAGATTGAAAAAAGTCCTGAAAGCATGAATAGAAGAAATGATTCCACCAGACTGTCAATTATCTGGAAGCCTGCACTCACAAACAAAAAAATCTCCACACCACAAGCCAGGCAAACCCCTGGGCACAAACAGATCCCCCCTGATACCTCCAGCTCAAACACACCCCAACCAGGCACCCAGATGAAACCTAGCCGTCCATTTACTCGGAGCCAAGCTGCACTAAAAGCCTCCAATACAGGAACACAATGTTGCCAGCCAATCAAGACAAAAAGAGCCACAAAACAGCCAGAAGATATTAGAAACACCAATCAAGCAGAACACAGCAAACTCCAAGACCAATAAACACAGACCAAGACTCCCAACCAATCAGGAGGAAGAAAAAACCATTCTGGCACAGCAATAGGCTGCCCCAAATTTAAAACTGAAACAACTGTAAAAGTCTGACTCACAGATGAACACAATACAGAAGCCTGATGATGGCAGATGAGATTCTGCCGAAATGTTGCTACAACTTTAAAAACACAACTATAATGACGTGGGAAAATACCTGAACAAAGCTGAATACCATACATGTAAGTACCCGCGAAAACTTAAGAAAACAAATATGTATCTATGTGTGTGTGTGTGTGTGTGTGTATACATACCTCACATGACATTATGCACACCTCAGATTGGAGACCCAGTCTGGACTCTTGGGGGAGGGTTATCTGAGGCACCGTCTCTTGCCAGTCACACCTACCCAACCCATTAGAGTGAGGAGGCAGGGAATGTTGCAGGTCCCACCCCTGAGGGAGATACACCTGGTGGGACTCAGAAGAAGGGCCTTCTCCATGGTGGCTCCCTCTCTCTGGAACACCATTCCTCAGAGATAAGAATGGCCCCCACCTGGACACTCTTCCAGAAGGCACTGAAGGCCTGGGGAGCTCAGAGTGGGATGGAGCCCATCAAATGGCTAGTATGATCTGCTTTTGCTGCGGTGGGAGGTGGGGAGTTGGGGGTGATTGTTTATTTATTTTTCCCCGATTTTGTTCTATTGTACTTTATTAATTTATTTGATTCTTTTTGTTAGTTTTTATTGTTTTTTAATTACTTTTATTTTTTGTTTTAAATATGGTTTTCCATTGTATAAGCCACCTTGAGTCACTTTGGGCAAATAGGCAGCACTATAAATTAAATAAATAAACAAACCTGGGATAACTTTCAATATCCGTGCCTATTTGCTTCAGATCTTGTTTTCCTTTTGTTGCTATCACTTCAAACTCGGTAAAAGTACTTTTTCCTCTACCTCAATGGAATGGAAGGATTTCTTTCTTGGGTTTTGCATGAGGCACACCTGACATAGGACTCTTTGTTCTGCCCAGAGTGAAGCAGTGAAAGGGGAGAAAAATGACGCTGGCCTTCTTTGGGGCTTAGCAGGCCTCGTAGCTGATGTGTGTGGCCTTTTCTTGGGGTGTTACAGGCACCCACCAGCATAAAGGATACCCTGATCCCAACATTAAAAGAGCTGAACTTCTGGTTACAATGACAGAAACGATCAGTCAGTTTACAGACTGTCCTCCAATTGTGATGTAATGGAGCAGAGGTGGGATTCAGCCGGTTCTGACCGGTTCTAGAGAACCGGTAGCGGAAATGTTGAGTCGTTGGGAAAACTGGCCAATCCCGCCTCTTCTCTGCCTCCCATTGAGTCCCAGCTGATTGACTGGGTCTTCTTTGGTTGCCCTGCAGAGGAGAACAGAGCTGGAAAGCAGGTCGGTGAGGCAAGGAGGAAATGGGGGTTTGGGAGTAACCTTCCCCTGCCACACCCACTAAGCTATGCCCACAGAACCAGTAGTAAAAAAATTTGAATCCTACCCACTGTAATGGAGACTGGTAGAGAGAAATTCCGCAAGGATAGGCTCCAATATAAGTCCGAAAGATTAGAAGACTAAACCTCTCGGCCGACCCAGATTGGATCCTGCAACATTATCCTGGGACAAATAGATCTGTAATGGAGACTGCCCATTATGGTTTTAAGTTGTGACAGTCATAAAGTGGGTCAACCATGTGACCAACTCCATTATTTGAATTTTAATAGCAATAGCACTTATATACTTCCTCACAGTGCTCTTCTCTAAGAGGTTTACACAGTCAGCATTTTGCCCGCAACAATCTGGGTCCTCGTTTTACCGACCTGGAAATGATGGAAGGCTGAGTCAACTTCAGTCGGTGAGACTCGAACTACTGGCAGGCGGCAGTCAGCAGAAGTAGCCTGTAATACTGCATTCTAACCACTGATCCACCATTGCGCATTCATTTAAGTGAACACCATGATTGTAAAGTGACATGCTGCAGATCCACGGCTTGTTATGGGCCAGTTTTGTGGTAAACAGGAAATAAATGCTGGTTTTTGGCAAAACTGCCATAAAACACCATAAAACTGACCACAGGGTGCTGCAAATGGCCGTGAATGCAGCCCAGTTGCTGAGAGCCTGGTTACATGACCATGGGAAGGTATTGAACATTGGAACTTTGAATCTGGATTGTGTCAGGGCCAAATAACCAGGAACAGGAATTGAGTTCAAAGCACTCCGTTTATTACCTACTTTCTATACACAAGAATCTGATTTACCAATGGTCAAGGCCAGCTTGCACTAGAGAAGAGTTCCTGGAATTCAAGAGGGCCTGGACTTAGGTCTACAGTGGGCACTAAGGGACTCCAAACCGCTGACTTATGACAATTTGTCACACTTACGACCATTGCAACATCCTCACGGACATATGATCAAAATTCAGATCCTTGGCAACTGGAATGCCAAGTTTATGATGGTCGCAGTGTCTGGGGATCATGCGATCATCTTTTGCAATCTTCTGACAAGCAAAGCCAGTGAGGAAATCAGAGTCACTTAACAACCATGCTACTAAGTGAACAACTGCAATTGATTCACTTAACTGTAGCTAGATGTAGTAGGAGCCTCAGTGGCGCAGTGCAATTTGGCAGATTGAATCCCACCAGGCTCAAGGTTGACTCATCTGTCCATCCTTTCGTGGTGGTAAAATGAGGACCCAGATTGTTGGGGGGGGTGGCAGAGGCTGACTCTGTAAACCACTTTGAGAGGACTGTATATAAAGTGGTATATAAGTCTGAGTGCTATTGCTACTGCTATTGCTAGAAAGCTTGGAAAGTACCTCAGAAATCTTCTAGCCCAACTCTATACCAGGGGTGGCTAACCTTTTTGAGTTCCTGTACCAAAAACTGCACGCGTGCATCCAGAAGACAATGCACGCACCCCCTTTACCTGCATTGCGCATGCACACGCCTCCCAATTGATCTTCAGGCCTTTTTCAGCCTCCCAGAGGCTCGAGGGAAGCCTCTGCAGCTGTTGGAGGTTGAAAAATGGGCCTGTTCCATCACTTCCGGTATTTCCAGAAATACAGGAAGTGATGAAACGGGCCTGTTTTTTGGCCTCCAAAGGCTGCAGAGGCTTCCCTCGAGCCTCTGGGAGGCTGAAAAAGGCCCAAAAATCAGCTGGGAGGCATGCAGGTGTGAGGTAAGTTTGCCTGGGGCTCACATGCCCGCACAAAGGTTTGCCATCATGGCTCTATTCTATTCTGGACAAATGGCTGTCCAAACTCTTCTCAAAAACCTCCCATGATGGAACATTCATTGTTGTGGCTCCGGGTTTGGATTCTGCTCCTGTGGCAGATATGAGTTCAAGTGATGAGGACATGGCAGCAAAATATGAGCCGGCATTGCTTAGTGATTGGGATAGTAACCAGGATGAGGAGATGGATGTAACAAGGGAAGATAGACCTGAAATAATAGAGTTGTCAGGACCTTCGACCTCCTCTGGTTCTTTATCTGATCAGCAGCCAGGAATGGCTGACAGGGAAGGCAGGAAAGAGTTTTCCAGTGGAGATGAGAATCTGGAAAACTTATGGTTAGACGTAAGAAACAGAAGGAGGCTAAGAAGACAAGCCCAGTTAGAAAGGAAGCGTAGAGCTAGTCAATAATTAGGGAAATTAGCACGCTTCATAAGTGAATAAAAGGACACAGCTGGGCTGGTGGAATTCGCCAGAAGCAAAGTGACTAATTGGGAGTGAAGACATGCAGCAAACTCTCTGAGGCTTGAGATTTACTGCCACACCAAGGTTGCCGGACAGAGTGGGGATTTATTGCTGTATATTGGAATTTACTCCAGCCGTTCTCTTGTGGAAGTTTGTTTTTGAGTTGAAGTAATTCTGAAATGGCTGCTTTTTGTTTTGCTCACCTGAAATTAAAGGGGAGACATAACAATTCATTACCTGCTGCATGTAAAAGGTGAGGCCCCCAGGTCAGGACCTTCCTGTCTCCTGCAACTATTTTTCAGAAGGGAGGCAGCCTTTGAAGGTAGATCATATCTAAGAGTTACTGAGAGTTCTTGTCTCCATAAATCGGTCTTACTCCTTGCACAAGTTACTTTACTTCATGCCATGAGAGTGAATTCCAGGTGGGGGAGGCACATCCAGAGATCGATTCTGAAAAACTGCAGTTATTGAAAAGAGTTTAGCCTGATTGGGTTGAGCTAATAACCTTCACCAATTTTTTTTTTTAAAGAACCTTTGATTGCAAACATCAATCCAGCGGAATGCTAATCCACGGCTTTCTGCAGATGAACATCTAAGTTTAATAGTTTCCTATTTAACAGGGAATCTTCAGATCTGGACTCTTAGCAGCAGAAGAGACCTGAACAATTTCCTCCTTGCAAAGCAG
Source organism: Hydrophis major (assembly GCA_033807585.1). Classification (NCBI taxonomy): domain Eukaryota; kingdom Metazoa; phylum Chordata; class Lepidosauria; order Squamata; family Elapidae; genus Hydrophis; species Hydrophis major. Next base: position 5,753,313 of record CM066335.1, on the reverse strand, counting down.
TTCATCTTCAGGTTTACCTTGAAGGTCTCATTAGCAAGTTGGCATTGAAAATTGCACATTACGGAAGGGCTGATTAATCAACACCTGAAGCTGCTAAATTAAATGCAGGCATTGGGATGACGAGAGGAAGAACCGGGGAAGGTAACGTGGGGTCAACCTCAATTGAATCCACATCACTCCCATAGCAGAGCATAAACAAGGATGCTACAAGAGAATTGTCCAGTGATTTTTCAATTAGTATCCGTCCTACGCAGCATTCTGGCCAATGCATTAAACAAAGGAAGGAGAGGGAGAAGGTTGGAGGTAGAGAGAAGAGACATTTCAGTACTCAGAGTTGTTTGTTCCTTAGACCCAGAAAGCATAGAAAACAACATCTCAAGGTAGCAAAATAAGGAAGAATTTGCAAATCAGACAATGAAGGAATAAGGTTCCAAATAGCAGATGCAGGAGATGAATAATAGGCTGAGCTCGAGGGAAGAGATTTAAGTCCAGCCCATCTTGAATTCTTATCTCCCACTCATTTCCCTTGACTGCTAGTTGGTCAGATTCTTGTAGAATCTTAAGCTTGCAATAAATCTTTATATTCATTTGAACTGCCAGAATCTCCTGATTTCCCCAGTGCTTGACAGCAGAGCTCATATATTTTGGGCATTTGCTATGCCAAGTGCCCTTTAGTTTAGAATTTTCCCTGCCCAGGTTGCAAATACTGCATGTACGTTCTTCGTGCTCTCTGAGCTTGATGGTTTGCTAGGAGATATTTTATGACCCATTATTATCATAGAACATCATCAGTGCTAGTAAGTGTTCAGTTTGCTCCCAGATAATGTACAGTAGTTTGACCTGCTGGTTTTGGTGGGAGTGTGGCTTCCTCCTTGGTAAGCCCTTGATTAGAGTATTGTTTTCTGGTTGACTATTTGTCTGGTGTTAATCCCTGCTTGCCTGGATGTTGGCAGCTGGAGGGGATGTCTTCTATTCTTTTTGTTTCCTTTCTGGGTTTTACTATCTCTTTTGAATGCTGCGCAAATGCTGTTTATCCATATGTGTCTGCTGATGGCTAATTTGTCTGAATGCCAAACTTCCAGGAATTTGGATTTTCTGGATTTAGTTTGCTTTAGGAGGGCTCACAGTTTCCCAGCGGAAACTGTGGTTGAGTTTTTCCATGCATTGTGAAAGGAAAGAGTTAAATGCCTTCTGACAGCCAGCTGGTATTCATAAATCTGCTTTGCTAGTCTAGTCTCGCCTATAATAGGTTAACAGATGTGTTTTAATAAAAAAATATCTTCCTGTGAGAGAATTCAAGTAAGCTAGAAAAAGAACAGAGAGGAAATGAGATATAAATATCCAAGAGATAGCAAGGAAGCCTGTTAGCTTATCTCCTAAACAAGAACTTAGTCCAAGGGGTCAGAGACCTGGAAGAAAACTCACATGCTGGCCGCGCCCACACCCGGTTTAGCGAAGGGGAGAAATCCCAATACGTCACGTGACACTGCTGTGATGTCATGAGTTTGATAACCCTGATTTTAAATGAATCCAGCATGATCATTAAGTATGGTGTCACATGATTACCATTTTTACCCTCCAGTCAACTTCTCCAACTGATTTTGCATGTGGGAAGTCAGCAGGAAAGGTTGCAAATGGCGATTAAGGGACCATAGAATGTGCAATATCATAAATGTGATCTAGTTATTGAGTGGCCACATCACCCTCATATGACCGCAATGACACACCGACAGATTGGTCGTAGGTCTTCTTGTTCAGCACAGTCATAACTTTGAAAGCTCACTGAAGGAACAGTCATTCAATGAGGACCACCTGCATTACTGAACATCTAGGAGTTACAACATCAGTGACCAATCTCAGCTCCCTAGTTATGCGCCGCCATCTTCAGAACCCGCAAAGGGCTTCTTCAGCCTCCAACAATGGGAAGTGGTGGCTTTTATTTTGTATTTATGTATTTATTTATCTCCCACCTTTATTACTGTTTGGAAATAAGTATCAAGACGGTGAACAAACCTAATGCAGGCAACCCTTGACTTCCAACAATGACAAGGGCTCTGAAAAAAAAAAGTGGCTTGTGACCGTTTTTCACACTTATGACGGTTGCATCCTTCCCATGGTCACTTGATCAAAGTCCAGGTGGTTCCTACTGAGGATGGTTGCCTTGTCCCGGGGTCATGGGATCACTTTTTGTAACCACCTCACAAGCAAAGTGTCAATGTGGGAAGCCACATTCACTTCACAACCATAAGAATTTAACAATTGCAGTGATTCATTTAACAACTGTGGCAAGAAAGGTCATAAAATGGGACCAAATTCATTTACAAATGTCTCCCTTAGTAACAGAAATTTTGGGCTCAGTTGTGGTTGTAAGTCGAGGATTATCTTTTCCTATTTTCTCCACAACAACCATCCTGTGAGGTGGGCTGAGAGAGAGAGAGCGACTGGCCCAACATCACCCAACTGTCTTTTATGCCTAAGGCAGGACCAGAACTCCCAGTTTCTGTCCTGGTGCCTTAAGCACCAGACCAGAAGTCTCCAACCTTGGCCACTTTAAGACTTGTGGACTTCAACTCCAAAGCTGGCTGAGGAATTCTGGGAGTTGAAGTCCACTAGACTTAAAAGTGGCCAAGGTTGGAGACCCCTGCCCTAGAGTCCGAAGTGATGTCCTTCAGATCCACTGGACTACGACTCAGGTGATTCGTAACCTACATGGACCAATGGTGGATACGATGAGGGTTGAGCATCCAAATATCCTAAAAACGATAACATTAGATTTGGAGAAGGTTGCAATGCCTCCTTCTGTGTATTATTTGCTCTAGCATCCTCCTCCTCCCAATTAACACTATATGCAGTTCCCCACGAAGCTGTGTGGGCGTAGAAGGCTAATCTCTCCGATTCCTTGGCATGAGTTTAATTGGCATGAATAGATGAGGAACCAGCCAATCTGAGAAGGTGGGAGGAGAACAAAGGACTGGGAGGTCTCTGCTGCCACTTAACTAGACAAAGGAGGCAGAAGTAGGATTCAGCCGGTTCTGACCGGTTCTAGAGAACCGTTAGCAGAGATTTTGAATTGTTCGGCAAACCGGCCAATCCCACCTCTGACGAGCCTCACCTCCATCTCTTCTCTGCCTCCCATCGAGTCCCAGCTGATCGGCTGGGTCTCCTTTGGTTGCCCTGCACAGGAGAACAGAGCTGGAAAGCAGGTTAGTGGGGTGGGGAGGGTATTGGGGATTTTGCCAGTATCCTTCCCCTGCCACGCCCACCAAGCCATGTCCACAGAACTGGTAGCGAAAAAATTTGAATCCCACCACTGAAAGGAGGCCACGGATTGTAAAACAGCTGATGATGGCATAGGCCAGGGGATGGCAAAAAGAAGTTCTAAGTTGCTTTCATAAGAATCTCGACTGCAGATTAGGGACTGTAGAGTCAGTCCTTGGTGCTCTTTGAGGTTGGAAGTTTTGTTGTAGATGTTTCATTACCCAACTAGATAGCATCATCAGCGCTAAAAGGAGTGGGATTTGCAGCCTTGGAAGAGAATGCGAAGGAGAACTGTGGGGTCCTTGGTGTTCTCTGAGCTTGGCTGTTTTCCTGCAGATGTTTCCTTTATCCAACTAGGTAGCCTTTTCAATGCTGGGAGGGAGTGGGATTTGCTCTCTATTACATTACAGGCTTCGACTCACAGGGAACAGGAGGTGTTGAGCCTGATGTGGCTCTTGCTTGCCTGTGGATCGAGGCCAAGGGTCTTCAAACTTGGCAAAGTTTAAAACTTCTGGACTTCAACTCCCAGAATTCCCAAGCTAACATGAGTGGAGGAGGAAATCTGGGAGTTGAAGTCCACAAGTCTTAAAGCTGTCATTCCACAGATTAATTGTTCTAAGTGTCAGTAAATTTCTTCTTAGTTCTAGGTTACTTATCATAGTTACACTTAGTTTAACTTCTATCCAAACTCAAGTTTAGGGCCCCAAGTTGAGGGCTCCTCCTTGCAGAGGCAGGGTCCTTGCTAAATCTCCTTAAGTTCCAGTGTGAAAGGAGGTGGGGGGATAGGAGCCGAATTAAGAGTTGTTAAAAGGCATTAAGAGTTGTTAACCTAATTTTACGTAGCTTTTCCTCTGGTAATATCACACTACTAACTAGAGCATACAAAACATTTGCTAGACCAATATTTAAATATAGCTCATCAGTCTGGAACCCACATTACATATCTGATATTAGCACAGTTGAGAAAGTCCAGAAATATTTTACAAAAAGAGTTCTCCACTCCTCTACTCGTTGCAGAATGCCTTATACCACCAGACTTGAAATTCTAGACCTAGAAAATTTAGAACTACGCCGCCTTCGGTCTGATCTAAGTATAGTATATAAAATCATACATTGCAATGACCTACCTGTCAATGAATATTTCAGCTTCAACCATAACAACACAAGAGCACACAATAGATACAAACTCAAGGTTAACTGCACCAAACTTGATTGTAGGAAATACGACTTCAGCAACAGAGGGGTCACTGCCTGGAATACTCTACCTGACTCTGTGGTTTCTTCCCCAAACCCCAAAAACTTTAACCTTAGACTGTCTACTATTGACCTCACCCCTTCCCTAAGGAACCACTTGTGCAAACATTCCTCATTTGATCAGGTAGCAGAAACTGCTGGATGACTTTATTTGGGCATCCTGGCTAAGCAAGGTGAACCTGGTTAGTTTTTGGATGGTCTCTAAATCTTCCCTTCCTGTAGGCTAGACTAGGAGGTCAAGAGAATTTAGCCATCTGGAAGCTGACTAGCAGACTAGCAACCAATGCATCTCGTGGAGCAGTGGTGGTCCCAGGGGCCATTCTGGGGGCCCTCAAAACTACCCATGCTGCTGCACTCTGCATCAGTTGTAGCTTCCAACGCTCTTCAAGGGGAGTCCCATGTAGAGCCCATTACAGTTAAGTCCAGCCATGGGGACTGAAAGCAGGGAATCTCTGGCATTTCTTGGTAAAACAGGAGTGGAGAAGGAGTGTCAGCCTTCAAGATCTTCTACTACTGCTTTGCGTCTTTTGGCTGCCATAAGTAATGGGGGGAGGAGGGGGGTTAATGACTGGGAAGAGAGCTGGAGGTGTTACATTCTTGTGCTGTGTAAATGAGGAGTGGGGAGGAGTATAAATTCCTGCTTTTAGGTTTCTATTTCTCGCTTAGCTTTCCTTTCTCTGCACAGCTGCAAACCTTTATCAAAATATGCCAAGGTCAATGGACAGAGGCCTCATCACCACCTGAAGATGTCGACACGATCATGTTCAGGACTTTTAATTGGAAGAATCTTTTGAACTATGGGGGTGTGGGAACAATTTCATCACTTTGTATATGTGATCTGCGTGCCTAATTTCTCAGATTCAGAATCCTATTTGATGCTACCACTTCATTTTTCAGTGAAAGAATTCTTTTCTCTAATTTATGGAGTCTTAAGTATTTCTTTCTTGGATTTTGAATGGAGCACCGACTGACAAGGAGTTTTCAGTCCCACACAGTATGAAACGAGATGCCTTTCCATTGTCCCTAAAGTGACCCTCCAGTACCAGCACCTTCTGGCATCACTACTGGACAATATGAGTGTCCTCTTGCTTTAGCTGGGTGGCTGGCGTGAACTTAGTGTCTTGGGTGACCCTGCTGGAGAGTCCAGCATGCAGCCTCCTGGCATCCTTGGCCCATTCCTCCCAGGAACATCCCAGCAACAATGTTTATTTTGAGGGGTCTCTGAGCTTGGTTGTTTTCTAGGACAGGGGCTGGGGAATTCTGGGAGTTGAAGTCCTCCAGGCTTCATGTGGCCAAGGTTGGAGACCCCTGTTCTAGGAGACATTTCATTACCAAACTAGGTAACATCATTCATGCTGCAATGATAGCACTGATGAGGTTACTGGTTGGGGTTAACAATTCACTTAACAATCCTAAAGGTGCTTTTTCAAGAGGCAACTGGACTAACCAGAAAGTCCAGTTACCTCTTGAAAAAGCTCCTTTGGGACAACCAATGACCTGGATCAGGGATCTCCAACCTTGGTAACTTTTAAGACCTGTGGACTTCAACTCCCAGTTGAAGTCAATTCTGGGAATTGAAGTCCACAATCTCCATGAACATTTGCTTCACAACTGTGGCAAGCAAGACTGTAAAATGGGGCAGAACTCACTTAATAATGGTCTCACTTAGCAATAAAAATTGTGGGCTCAATTGTGGTCTTAAGTCGAGGACTATCTGTATTTCCACAGACCGGGCCAAGACATTCAAGACCAAGATGGAAGCTAATGCATCTGAGCTAAGCTTGAATTTGCTGGGTGCCGTTACTTCATTCTCGCTGCTGAGCGTACGGCTAGATTCTAATGTGTTCCTTTCCAACAATTCCCTTCTATCGTTCTACTTTGTGCTTTTTCAGCAGCCTTCCTGCATCCTCAGGGAACAGGAGGAAAGGCAAGAAAGACATTGGATGAATGATTAAAGACAGAAGAGACCTGCTGTAATTTGGGATTCCTCTTCCTGCGCCAGAACAAAAATTAAATTTTCTGCCAAGGCAAAGACATACGGAACGGTTAAGGTTGCTTTCCCCACCCATTAAAATTCTGCTGGCGTGAGTGAATGGCCTGCCATCTCCTCCAACCGTAACTCCATGGTAAACCCTAGGCAGAGGCTCCAATCTCTGCCAAAGGTTCAGATATTATTGGCTATAATTTTTTGATGGACCACATGACACACACCCCAAAAAAATTCTTGTGTGTAATTTAGCCTGGATGTTGATGATCAGGGATGTCCAACCTTGGCAACTTTAAGACTTGTGGACTTCCATTCCCAGAATTCCGCAGCCAGCCATGTTTGGAGACCCCTGACTTAGCAGGAGGAAAGTTGACAACTTTGTGGACTTCAACTCCCATGCTGGCTTTGGAATTCTGAAAGTTAACAGAATAACAGATTTTGGAAGGTACCTAGAAGGTCTTCTAGTCCAACTCCCTGCTCAGACAGATGGCTGTCTCAGTCCCTTCTTAAAAGCCTTCAGTGATGGAGGCAAATTGCTCCACTGGTTGATGGTTCTCACTGTCAGAAAATTTCTCCTTAGTTCAAGGTTGCTTCTCTCCTTCATTGATTCCCATCCATTGCTTCTTGTGATGCCTTCTGGTGCTTTGAAGAATGGCTTGACCTCCTCTTCAGCAGTCTCTCAGATATTAGACCTCTGCTATCATATCACCTCTAGTCCTTCTTTTCACTAGACTAGACATACCCATCACCCAATTCCAGCATATGTTTTAGCCTCCAGTCCCCTAATCCTCTTGGTTGCTCTTCTCTGCACTCTTTCTGGAGTCTCAACATCTTTTTTTATTTCATGGTGACGAAAACTGGATGCAGTACTCCAGGTGTAGTCTTACTACTAAGGCCTTATTAAGCAATACTAATACTTCACAGGATCTTGATTCTATCCCTCTGTTAATGCAACCTAGGACTGCAGGTCTTAAGTCCACAGCCCCTAAAGTTGCAGCGGTTAGATACCCCTGATGTGGAAGATTAGTTGAAAAAACAAAAAGAAGACGTCCTTCCCAGAAGGGCCCCTGCCTAGAGAGACCAAGGATGGTTGAGTGGTAGCTATAACGGCTTTGAAAAGCTGCCTGTTCCAAATGGCTCTGCAATGCTCACATTGCTGTTTTGTTTCCATTTCGTTGCTGCAACTTTGCAGACAATTTATACCTGTAATGTGGTTGGCATCTTTTGAAGCTTGGAGTCTGATTGCATCTACTTGTCATGTCACTGATTTGTTTTGCTTTGTTTGGATTTAATCAGAAGGCAAGTTAGAAGCCTTTAATGCAAACAAGCAAATAAATCAAAGAAGCAGATCAGGTTGGAGAAAACTTTACATTCTGTACCCACAGATGCCAATGTTTTGGAAAAGAGATGCCCACAATATTCTAGTACTGAAATATTTTTTTTTGTATCTCATAGTTCATTTCCCTCAGATTAAGAAATATATTAAATATTTCAACTACTGAAATATTTTTCCTAAAGGGAATTACTTTCCATTTAGAAAGATCCAGCACGCTACTTAGGGAACATCTGGGTTTAAGGATAGCAAAACAAAATATCAAGAGGAGGTTTCTCACACGGAGAGAATGCTTCTCGTCAATATCCTGCAACTCAAAAGAAAGTAGGTGACAGATTGAAGGATGCATTTCACAAGCCTACAAGACAAACAAGTCAAAAGGTTTCTTTGAGTTTATTATTGTTCACAGTCTGGAGGTTTTAGATTGCTGAACATTTAGAGAAGAAAACAAGCTTGACTGCATGTTGCAGAACTAAGGACATGGAAAAAGATGCCAACTGTCTGGAGAAGAAAGATGATGCTCCCCGTGAATCTTCTCCCTTTCTGGCTGAAAGCTTTGCCTTGAGGTCTCTCCTGCCCCTGGAACCAGGATGCCCTCTTCTCTCCTAGCAGGTGCTCTACACGCTGCAGCCTCCACCCAGAGACAAAGCTGCAACTCATGAGAGGAGTTATTCTCTGTGCTCAGAAAAATCCAAGGGCTGCCCTTCCCTGCAAATACTGATTGTCCCACTGCAGTAATCAGGAGGGGAACAGTATCAATTGTTCATTCATTCATTCATTCCATTTATGTAGCTGCCAATCTTTCAACCAATTCTGGACAGTTAACAATCAAAGACCAAAAGACAGGTAACATCACATTAAAACTATAAGATTAGATTAGATGAACAGAGTTGGAAGAGACCTTGTAGGTCACCTAGTCCTAGTCCAACCCCTCCACACAAGCAGTGCTCTTAAGATAAAGGAAAAGGTTCCCCTCGCACATAAGAGAGGTTCACTGAATGAGGTGATCAATGTTGATAGACCCAGCATCCTTTTTCCTCTACAAAATGAACACCAGGCAAACAGAAGACCGGATCACACTGGTGGGTTCAACAGCTCAAAGGCTCTGAGGTGGAGAAGACGGGGCGGGATTTATCTGGACTCACGAATCACACTAAATTGGATTTGCTGTCATGGTGCCTTGAAGGAATTGCAGTTTATATATAGTATTAAGCCATAACACAGCATCTACATATCACACTGGCTGGATGTTAAGCATGCTAAGTTTAAAAAGCATATGAAATCACATAAATCCTATCATGGCATGCTTAAATCAAATGCAGGCATGAAGTAGCATTTAAGTCAGTACTCTGAAGCAGGGGTCGCCAAATTTTGGGACCTCAGGGACCACCAAATTCATACTTTTAAATCCTGTGGACCAGAGACCCTGGGAAAAATCCCCCCAAAAGTCTGCAGGAAAATCCCCCACCCCGTTTTCTTACTGATTGATCATTCTTTATTTGGGATTGCAGGATACTGTCTCCAGCTCTGTTCTCAGGAGGAGAGAGAGAAAGACTTTTGGCTTCATGCAAGGAAAGCAGCAGAAGCAGCAGAAGTCTTTCTTTCTCTCCCCCAAACTCTGTCAGAAATGAGTCTTTGCCAGTGCAGCTTCTTGGAGCAGGAGGCCTTGCAGGGTCCCAAAGACTCTGAAATAGTGGAGTTTGGGGGAGAGAAAGAAAGACTTTGGCTGCTTTCCTTGAGTGTAGCCAAAAGCAGAAGAAGAAAGAAGCGGAAAGAAGCAGCCCAGTGACCAGGCCAGGTGTGTGGGGTGAGTGGGGCAAGTTCTCCCCTCTCCTTACTACCTTGTGTTGTTTGCAATGCAAGTGACACCAGCCTTGTGTTCTACTGAGCCATGTGGGTGGTTGCAGCCTTGTGTTCCTGCACAGCCTGGATTAATTGTTTTGGGGATGACATTTCTCTGCGGACCACCAAAATTTCTTGCGGACCACCAGTGGTCCCTGGCCCACTGGTTGGCGACCACTGCTCTGAAGTGCTACAAATCCTACAAGAGTGCTGAGTAGGCTTTTAGAGAATGTCTGCATAGACCAGATATGTTGGCATTCATGCAAGGATCCTGATACCAATTTAAACAAAAACTATGTTACTTTCCAGCACCAATGGGGCCACCCACTCACAGTCTAACAATCTGAATCATGCTGGAAGCTGTAGTTTCCCCATATATGGAGAGCTCCGGGTTTTGGAAGATGACTTTACAATTTTGATTGAACCAGGATATTTAACCGGTATTATTCTGGATAAGGGGAGCTGGTTTGGTGTTAAGGCCACCAGACTAGAAACTGGGAGACCCCAGAATCACAGGGATGGACAGGACACAAGAGATCTTCTAGCAAAGCCACTCCCAAGGCAGGAGACCTTATCGCATCTCAGACCAAAGGCTGCCCAGTCTTTCCTTGAAGACTTTCAGCGGTGGAGCATCCACAGCTCTGGGAGGCAAGATGTGGCAAGGAACAGCTTTTCCACTCTTCCCCCCGCCTCCCCCATTCTGGAAAGAGTGCAGAGAAGAGCAACCAAGGTGATTAGAGAGCTGGAGCAGGGCTGGGATTCAAAAATCCCTACAACGGATTCTCTGCCCAGTGGCTGGGTGGGCGTGGCCTACCCGAACTTCCAGGAGGGCGGTTTTTCACCTTCCCCAGAGTCTGGAGGCTTCCCTTGGGCCTCTGGAAGGGCGAAAATGGCCTCCTCTGGGCTCCAGAAATTGGCCCGTCTTTGGACTTCCAGGACTTCAGGGAGGCTCCCAGAGGCTCTGCGTGGACCCTGCGCTTATCTGCATCCAAAACAGGTCACCTGGGGACTCCTGGGCGGGGTCAGCCAGTTGGTTCAACTACCGGTTCGGTGAACCAGATGAAAATTTAACACCCAGTTCGCCCGAACCAGCCCGAACCGGCTGAATCCGACCCCTGAACTGGAGGCTAAAACCTATGAAGAATGGTTTGCTGGAATTGAGTGATGGGTATGTCTAGTCTAGTGGAAAGAAGGATGCGGGGGTGACATGATAGCAGTGTTACAGCATTGGAGGGGCTGCCACAAATAAAGGGTGAGGGGGGGGATCAACTTATTTCCCAAAACCCCAGAAGGCAAGACTAGAAACAATGGATGGAAACTAATCAAGGAGGGAAGCGACCTGGAATTAAGGAGAAACTGCCTAACAGTGAGGACAATCGATCAGTGGAATAGCTTGGCTTCAGAAATTGTAGGTGCTCCATCATTGGAGGTTTTATAGAAGAGATTGAACCGCTATTTGTTAGAAATGTACAAGGTCTCCTGCCTGAACAAGGGGTTTGGACTGGAAGACCTCCAATATTCAAATTCAAAGCCTTTATTGTCATGGTACATCATGTATACAACAAAATTGGTTTAACTCTATTCTAACTCTGTGGGCTTCCGGTTCCACATGGCTTTGGGGCAGCAGGAATTCGCGATCGTCCACAATTCCTGCTATGCTTGCTGCCGAGGTGCCCCCGATCCAAATGGATCTGGGGGATATGGCTGCCCTGTAGAGGCAGCCGAAGAGAGAGGGGAACCGGACAGGGGTTTGGGGGTGTCGCAGACCCCCTCCTCATCCGGAAAAACCTCTTTTTCCTGAGGTGGTGGAGCGGCGGTCAGTAATGGCCGCCACGAAGAAGCCTGCAACCGGGTAAGATTGTGCTGGGGGAAGCAGGAAAAGTGAAAGTGCTGGCTGAGCCGGGTCAATCAATATCTCTCAAACTCTCTGGAACTGAATTGTTTGAATTGCTGGAGGATACATTGTATCCCTAAGAAGATCGGCAAGCGGCGGAGAAAGCTGTTAAAGGGAAACTTTTTTTTTTTTCTACACTCTCCCACCCCATAGAAACAGCAGATGAAGATTTGAAATTTATTTGGGCATTGAAGGTGAATTATTTTGAAAGTTAAAGCCAAGGGACAAAAGACTCTTTGGACATTGGACTTAATAATTTAAGAAATTGGAGAACCCTTATTGGAGGTATGGATTTCTGATCATTTAAAAATTGTTGTTGCAAGTGGGAAGGGAGAGGAAAAAAATTGGAGCAGAAGTTGAAAAAGGAGGAGATTGCCTAGAATTCTAAAGAAAGATATATGCTAATTGGACCTCTTTGATTAAACAGTAACCCCTGAAAGAGAAGTAGAAGAAGGAAAAAAAAAAGCATTAACTTTTGGAATCTTTTTTGAATTATTCTTGATTAAAAATACTTGGGTGGTTGCTTTGGGAAAAGTTTCTCTTTTTATGATGGTATCACTTGTGGATGAATTAAACATTGAACATCAAAAATATAAAAAGGAAGAACAAGATGGAAAAGATACTTTGGGCACTTTATTTCAATTTTTAGAAATGGCATTATGCACATAAAAAGTTGACTACGCAGCAGAATGATTGGGACAAAGAAGAAGAGGAAGAAGAAGCCATCTTTGATGAACAATGGGTTTTTTCTGGGGAGGAGGAGAAAGAGGATAAGAAAAGGGGAATTTTAAGGTTTGAAAAAACAACCAAAAAAGAGAAAAATGAGATGAAAGGTGGATGCAAGTTTAGAAAACAACGGAAAGGGAGTAAGGAAAGGGAGGAGGAGAGACAAAGGGGTAAAAAGGGCAAGGAGAAGAATAAGCAAGAGAGAAAGGGGGGGGGGGAGAAGCCTTTATGGTGGGAAGCAAGATTTAAAGAAAAAAAAGCTTATTTAGAGACAATGGGTGAATCTAATTGGAAAAAAAAGGGATTCTGGAAGGTACATAAGATTGTGTTTTTATATGTGTATTTAGAGTAAAATGCTTAAGATATAAATGAGGATTAATATATACGCTTAGTTGTTTTTTTTATAATGATATGGATAGTGCTTATATAGGATTTTACTTAGTTATTGTTGGGTCTTTACTTTTTTTATAAAATTTATTGTGTAATTTTAGAACGTACTAAACAGAATCCCAAGATAAAATTAAGTGTTATATGAAGTAATTTTAAGTTAGGACAATGAGTTAAAGGCGTCACTCCAATCAGTGTATAGAAGAAGTATATTAAAAGAAAAAAGATGAATGGATAGTTGGAAATAGAACAGACAAAGAATGATATTGAAAATGATAATAAGATATGGAAGGATATATAAAGTGAATATGATGTTTGAATTTGTGTCTGTGTGAAGAGTTTCAACCCAGATCAAGCAGCCTTCAGAAAAGATGTTTTAGGTTTTTTTTTTTTCTATGTTCTGTGTTTTGTATGTTTATGAAAGGCAATAAAATTTTAATAAGCAAGAAATATAATTTGGATAACTAGAATGAAAAGGAGAAGTCGGGATAAGATACAAAGTTAAATAGATAATGTAAATATTGATATTACAATTTGGAATTATTTTGTATGTTCTATTGGCTTTCTTCTTTAATTATTATTATTTATTTTTTTTAGAAAAGAATTTTCAAATTATTATGCCTGGATTATTTGTGTATTGTTTTTGTAAAATTGGTAAAATTTGTTTTTTTTTTTTAAAAAAAATGGTTTAACTCTGCTATTCCGCTATTCTGCTCACCTGTTCTCACTGACTAGTCCAGGTGGTCACCAGGAGTCAAAGGCATAAAAAAACAAAATCCTTGGATAAGACATCCTGTTTCCTTATTGAGAAGATTTTTTTTTATCATGCTTGTCTTCTCCTAGTGGGGATTTCCGAAGCAGCTGCCACCTTATTATGGGGGGGGGGGACATGCAAAGAGACACAGAGACACAATCGAGAGAATGAATAACCAGGAAAACGATGCAAGCAGAACTTTTAACGGGAAGCACAAATGCAAAAGGGCCATCTATTTAAAGATGCATCCTCGCCCATGACAAAATAGACTTCTGAGATATTGCTTGAAAGCAACACAGGAAGCCCAATGATTTTTCAATAGGAGAAAATCAAGTCAGGCCACCACCTTTGAAAAATCCCTGCATCTAATGTCAATCTAATTGTCAGCAATTGACAAACCAAATGAAATAAATAAATCTGCTTCATTCCTAATGCTGATGGAAGCTGAGTGATGGTCTGTGCAGAGGGCTGGGGAGAGGTTGTTGTTTCACTCCCTTAACACAATCTTCCCTAAAAGCTTAATAGAGTAACAGAGTTGGAAGGGACCTTGGAGGTCTTCTAGTCCAACCCCAGGAGACGTTACCATTCTGGACAAATGGCTATCTAATGTCTGCTTAACAGCCACCAGGATTGGATTCCGTAGACCGATTAATTGCTCTATCAGGAAAGTTCTCCTTAGTTCTAGGTTGGATCTCCTGATTAGTTTCCATCTGTTGCATCTTGTTCTGCCTTGATAATGTTCATGCAACTTGATGCTTGTTTATCTTCTTTCCCTGAACTCAGAAGTCTGGTAGCGCTTTTCTACAACTAAACCTCTTCAAATCTGTTAAAAAGCAGAAGCTTTCAAGAGCTGCATCCAATGAGGCGAGTTGTAGTTCCCAAAAGCTTTTCTTAGCCCGAAAAGGCTCTTCCAGAGTCCACTTGATTCTTTGGCTATTCTAAAGTTACACAGCAATACTTCTACACTTTTTTCCTGAACTAAAACCTTTCCCTGTTTTCCAAGTTAAAGGCAAGAAGAGTTACTTTCAAGCACAGAGAGTATCTAGAAAATAGATTCTATCGAGAAAATAGATCAGAGGTCCCCACACTTGGCAACTTTAAGACTTGTGGACTTCAACTCCCAGAATTCTCCAGCCAGCAAAGCTTGGCAGAGCAAAGCTGGCTGGAGAATTCTGGGAATTGAAGTCCACAAGTCTTAAAGTTGCCAAGTTTGGAGACCCCTGAAATAGATAAATTCAGTAACCGAGTTAAATCTACAGGTAGCCCTTGCCTTACAACAATTCATTTAGTGTTTGAAGTTACGAGAGCACTGAAAAAAGGGACTTATGATCGTTTTTCAGTTAGGAAATCCCATCCCTGGGTTGAGGCCTATGGGTCATGGGCTGGTCCCCATGCCTTAGAACAGGGATGGCAACTTTACGACTTCAAATTTTATGACTTATGGACTTCAACTCCCAGAATTCCTGAGCCACTCATACTGGGTCAGGAATTCTGGCAGTCATAACATTGCAATAGTTGCCTAGCTGTTCCTTAGAAGAAGCTGCCTGTCACACTGATGGCCAAACTGTTAATCCAGAAAACAGTGGTATCTTTCATAAGATTTATTTCAGCAGAAATTAGCAACAGCCATCTGTCAAAGTCAGATTTTGAACAGGAGGCTAGATAAAGGTCATGCCAATCCCAGATTCGGTATTTCAAGCAGAATTACAAGCTTGCTGACAAGAGCTTGGTCTTCTTGTTCTCCTGCCTACTGTGTTGCTCCCCTTCACACTTCTGCAAATCTATTCTCAGCTGTTTCACTCCCTTGACTGAGAGGGCAAACCTCTAGCATATAAACCTCACACTCAGTAACACTGATGATGTTACCTAGCTGGGTAATGAAATGTCTGCAAGAACACAACCAAGCTTAGAGAACACCAAGGACCTCAATACTGTTGTGTTTCGGCTTTTGTCCAACTGAGCAGTGGGTGAAATTTCTGCAGTAGGGTTCCTAAAGTCTGAGAGGTCTCCTCAATCACCTTAATGTGGTTTTCCAAAGGATAAGGGACATCAGAAAATCAGCTGCCTACTCTGGGTCCATAAAGGGCTAGTGACAGCCTTGGCTTCACCATCATCTTACGAAACATGTACTCTATTTACATGGCGTTTGTTCTGTAAGCATGGTTAAGTGAGTTTTGCCCCATTTTGCAACCTTTCTTTCTAGAGTTATTAAGTGGATCACTGTATAGTTAGGTTAGTAACATGGTTGTTAAGTGAATCTGGCTTCCCCATTGACTTTACCTGTCAGAAGTACTTCCATGATCACGTGGACGACATGACTACAAGCCGATGTGCGTGGGAATGCTGTTCCCTTCCCACCAAAGTGGTACCTATTTATCTACTCGCATTCCAAGGAAGGAAGATCTTTGAAATAAAGGCTTAGAGCAAGGGTCTCCAACCTTGGCAACTTTAAGACTGGTAGACTTCAACTCCCAGAATTCCCAGGAATTTTGGGAGTTGAAGTCCACCAAGGCTTAAAGTTGCCATGGTTGGAGATCCTACTCTAGGAGGCTGCGGACCTTGTACAATTCCAACAACAGGGGAGTGGTGCAGCTTCCTAAGGATGAGCACACAGCTCTTTCTCACAACCCAGGCTCCCAGGACAGCAAAGGGTGACTATCTCAGCAGGTCTATTGGGGCACACATGTGTTCCATTGCAGCTGATGGAGAATGACCCACTGACTGGATGACCTGTTTACAGGAAAAAGATAAGATTGGAAGATTGAAATGTGTTCAGGACAAATGCCTAGATCAAGAGTATCCATTTAGTTGTGTGGGAGCAGAGCCAATGATCTGCAATCAGAGCACAGTTTGTCTCCTTTCACACTTCAGTTGCCCTCTTCAGCATAATAATAATTGCCTTTCCACGCCAAGCTAATAAAGGCTATTGGAGATTGATAAGTAAAGAAGAATTAGCCCAGATGAAATCTATAGCCACAGTATCTATAGTAGCTAGTCAGATCTCTGGAATACTCTACCTGACTCTGTGATTTCTTCCCCAAACCCCAAAAACTTTAACCTTAGACTGTCTACTATTGACCTCACCCCTTTCCTAAGAGGTCTGTAGGGGGGCATGCATAAGTGCACCAACGTGCCTACTGTCCCTGTACTATTGTTTCTTTTTTTTCTTATTTGTATCCATTTCATGTATTCATAACCATGTTTATACTTATACCTGTTATCTAATAGTCGCTTGACAAAATAAACAAATAAAAAATAAATAAAATAAAATCTCTTGGAGGAACCAAGAAGGAAGACAGAGCAACAGTGCTCCCCTTGTAATTTCCCAAAAACTTTTAGAGTAAGACTTTAATTTAACAGATGTCCATTAAATCAGAGTGTCCATTAAATCCAAATGGGATTTTACATAGGCATAATTACATGAGGCTGTTTTGGACTTTATGCATATGTAAAATGTGAATGAGACTTTATGTATATGTGTGATTTGTGCATTTTACACATTTGTAAATAAATAGATGAGATTTTATACATGGAGAAACCAATTATGATTCAATCAGTCCTGCAACTCAACCAGTCACAAGACCAACTGACCACCCAGGACCTATATAAATGCACAAGACACTTCACCCAAAAACCTACTCCTGCTGAAGTGGTTACCTAGTCTGGTAAAGAAACATTCAGGAGCCAAGCAAATCTCTGCCTAAATCTACAACCCAAGCTATGAATATTCTCTACAACTTCTAACACAGAGAAGTGCAGTATACAGAGCACTTAGTTGCATCTTCACATCACTTCCACTGACATCCAGCATTTATACTGTCTTCAGAGAAATTAATGACTTTGATTAGAACCAGGCATGAAGAGCGTCACAAAATTCTCCATCCAATTTCTGGGCCGAGAATTTATCAGAATGTTTTTGCGAACAAGAGGAACAAAAAGGGCAATTTGATTCATTGGCATGATTGCCAATGTCCCCTGGGAAGTGAGGGAAGGCGGAGAACTTAGGTGTGTGTGAAGACACTGCCTCTAGCTCTGACTTAGCAGGCTTCATTTGTTTTATTTATTTATTTGTCAATAGCTTACAAGATAATAAACCTAAGTATAAATACAGGAAACGGGTACGAATAATTGGAGACAATAGGACAGGGACGGAAGGCACGATGGTGCACTTATGCATGTCTCTTACAGACCTCTTAGGAATGGAGTGAGGTCAATAGTAGATAGTTTGAGGGAAAAGGAATGTGGGTTTGGAGTCAGGAAGTGCATTCCAGGCATTGACCACTCTGTTGCTGAAGTCGTACTTTCTACAATTGAGTTTGGAGCGGTTTACATTGAGTTTGTATCTGTTGTGTGCTCTTTTATTGTTGTAGTTGAATATGAAAAAGTCATCGATTGGTAGTACATTAAAGCAGATTATTTTATAAACAATGCTTAAGTCCAACTGTAGGCAGTGTAGTTCTAGGTTGTCCAAATTCAAAATATCAAGCCTGGTGGTGTAGGGTATTTGGTTGTGAACAGAGGAGTGCATGCAACAGTATGTTGGTTCGTAAAGTAACTTCAAGATCAGGGGTCTCCAACCTTGGCAACTTAAAGACTTGTGGACTTCAACTCCCAGAGTTGGAGACCCCTGTCCTAGATTACAGACCCAAGCCTGCACAATCTAGCAAAACCATCTTTTGCCCTTATTTATTTCCAAATGCACAAGGCTCCTCAGCTTCAGGAAATAACTCTCAGAAGCTAATAAAACTGAGGCGTAAAATAACAGAACATAAAAGCCATAAGGCAATAACTAATTAAAATGGCCGAGTCTTCTCACAAAACTGTTTTGCAGCACAAAACAAGCTTGTCGTGCTCCATTAATGTCCTGGCCCTGCACTATGGGGTAAAGCTCAACTCCAGATGCCTTTGTGGCATCTGGCCCAAACATGTCCTGACTGGCCACATCATATCATCAGAAAGAAATATTGCATTTGCCCTGAATATTGTAAGGCTAATAATCTAATATCTCTCTTGCTAAAATAAAACAACACCAAAAACACCCTTTCTTTGAAAGTTTCAAATGACCAAAGTCATGGTGGACAATAAAAGTCAATGTACCAATAAAAGAGAATATTTATAATATTGTGGAATATCATAATGTGGAAAGATAGAAATCGACAAGTAACAAAGGCATTTGGCATCACAACTTTTGAAAATGTATTCTTGGATTTAGCATTTCATTGTTTTTAAAACATTGTTACAATGAAAAGGGAAACAACTTCTGCATTATAGACACTGGTGCATTTTGTATATTCCATATGCTGTATTGAATTTATGAAAGGACACATCTCTTCAACAACATGATGTGTTATCTATGCTTGCAGTTTGATACGTATGTTCAGTAAAAAGCGTTCTTCATTTATATATGTACAGAGGAAAATCACATTGAGAGTCAAAATTTGTAATTGTGCGAAATACACTTTCTTTAAACCAGGGGATCTCCAACCTTGGCAACTTTAAGACTTGTGGACTTCAACAACTTCAGCAAAGCTGGCTGAGGAATTCTGGGAGTTGAAGTCCACAAGTCTTAAAGTTGCCAAGGTTGGTGACCCCTGCTTTAAATAGTTATCTCCATGTAATCACCAAAAGAATAATAATCTGATTCTACATTTAAAAAAAGAGAGAGAGAATGTTTGTAGCTCAGAATTGAATGTTCTTGATGCTCTGTAAGCTTGGCGGTTTTCTTGCAGGTGTTTCATTACCCAGTTAGGTAACAACACCAGTACTAGCTACAGTCTATGTCTATTTTTAATAAAATTAAAATGTCTGTTTTTAGATATCAACAATGCCTATGTTTCCTGCACTGCTCCTCCTGAAAAGAGAAAAGGGTGATGGATGCATGAGAAGCCGGGGGGCTCCAGGCCACTGCAGAGTAGGTGGTGTAACCTTCACACGAAAACCCACCCACTTACCCCAGTTGGCCACCATATCACCAAGCAAGAGCACAAATAACATTTTCCACCCAGGAGAATGCACTCCAGCTCTTTTCTCCTTGGAGAGAATTTTTAAAGCCAATTCTATTTCATCCAATGGAAGGAGAACTGGTAGGAGGACTTCTCCAGCCAGCCGTACTTCTGATCCCAGAGGAAACCAAGATGACTAATATTTAGCCGTGCTTCTGCTATTCTTTAAAATACCCACAGGATTTGGGGGAAGGAGAGGAGTAGCAATAACTCTGATCAAAGGGACCCTTAATCCCATAGCCCCCGGTGCTCTAACTTTTTTTAAAAATCACACTGATAAAGGTCATTCTTACGTTCAGATCAAACATCTACAGGATTTCCAACAGCAGAAAAGTGATAGAAGCATTTATTCTAATCATATTAACTTGGGGTAGGGATTCCATTGCGTAAATGTCATGGAGAAAGTGATATGCACTAGACAAGCAGGTTTGCGAAGACATGGACAAGCAACACATGATTAAAAGCAAGAGTCGCCAGGAAATAAGGGGACTGGAGGCTAAAACGTATGAAGAACAGCTGCAGGAATTGGCTATGCCTAGGCTGATGAAAAGAAGGACTAGGGGGTAACATGATAGCCGTGTTCCAATATTTCAGGGGCTGCCCCAAAGAAGAGGAAGGTCTACCTATTTTCCAAAGCCCCTGAAGGCAGGACAAGAAGCAACGGATGGAAACTAATCAAGGGGAGAAGCCGCTTAAAATCAATGAGTAATTTCCTGACAGAATAATTAATCAGTGGAATAGGTTGCCTTCAGAAGTTGTGGATGCTTCAACACAAGTTTTTAAGAGGTTGGGCAACCATTGGTTTCCTGTCTAAGCAGAGGGTTGGAGTAGAAGACCTCCAGGGTCCCTTCCAACTCTGTCATTCTATTCTATTCTATTCTGTTCCTTATTCTATTCCTTATTCGATTCTATTCCATTCCATTCTATTCCCTACTTTATTCTATTCTATTCCTTATTCTATTCTATTCTATTACTTATTCTATTCTATTCTATTACCTATTCTATTCTATTCCCTATTCTATTCTATTCCTTATTCTATTCCTTATTCTATTCTATTCCATTCTATTCTATTCTATTCCCTACTTTATCCTATTCTATTCCTTATTCTATTCTATTCTATTCCTTATTCTATTCTATTCTATTACCTATTCTATTCTATTCCCTATTCTATTCTATTCCTTATTCTATTCCTTATTCTATTCTATTCCCTACTTTATCCTATTCTATTCCTTATTCTATTCTATTCTATTCTATTCTATTCTACTCCTTATTCTATTCTATTACTTCTTCTATTCTATTCTATTCCTTATTCTATTCTATTCCATTCTATTCTATTCTATTCCCTACTTTATTCTATTCTATTCCTTATTCTATTCTATTCTACTCCTTATTCTATTCTATTCCTTATTCTATTCTATTCTATTCTATTCTATTCCTTATTCTATTCCTTATTCTATTCTATTCTATTCTATTCTATTCTATTCTATTCTATTCTATTCTATTCCTTATTCTATTCTATTCCATTCCATTCCACTTTCTTTCTTAAAAGCATGAAAGAAATCCATTTTCTGAATTTGGAGGGTGTGCAATCCCTTCCCTTGTATAAGAAAATGGCAGCCTGATCCTCAGGAAAGTCCTCCCTAGCTGAAGCCCACAGCTGTTACTTCACAAAATTAAGAGATGTTCTTTCTGCTCTGCTGCAAAGGACTGGAAATTCAGGAAAATTGAGATTTGGAGGGTGGAAATGGATTTGAAGGAGAGCCAAATTAAATTCTCCAGATGGGGAGGGGGAGAGAGAAATGAGCTCAACATTGGTGTGAAGATGTGGGCGTTTAGGCACAGGCAGCGCAGCACTGGAGAAGGAAACCGCCTCTGAAACCGAGACCCAAAGAGGAATTCCTGTAGTTGTGGCAGGAAGCGGCAAGGCCGCCGAGAACAGGGATCTCCAACCTTGGCCATGGTAAGCCTGGCGGACTTCAACTCCCAGAATTCCCCAGCTAGCCATTGGGGGGGGGTTTGCTTACAATCCTGTTGGCTGGGGACTTCTGGGAGTTGAAGTCCACACCTCTTCAACTTGCCATGGTTGAGAAGTACTGATCCAAAGCATCCTTTGGGTGGGGGAGGAGGGAGATCCTCCAAGACAGGTTGGGAATCCCAGGGGGAGGCACAGTGCCACATCTGGAAGAGGCCAGGCCCACCTGGGGAAGGGAGGTCAGAAAGGACCCAGTGGGATGCAGGCAAACCCCATCCCTTGATCGGGCGGCGCAGACTGACTCCCACCTTCTCTTTTTCTCAGCTTTAGGATCCCAACGGCTGAAGCTCTGGATGCTGCGCCCAGGCGGTTGATGTTGCATGCCTTGGCTCTGCTGCGACCTCTGACGCTCCCGTCTCCTCCCCGCCCCCAAACGGCAGAGCGAGCGAGGGCGAGGCCCCTTCCCCAACCCGCCTCAGGATCGCGCCCGCCTTGCGCTTCGCCCCCCATCCCCCGACCCCGCGCGCTCCCTCGCCCGAGCGGGAGAGCCGGGCCCTCTGCACATGCTCCGCGGCGCCCCCCATCCTCCCCTAAGGCCCGGGGAATGGGGGGGACACACACCTGGGGGCGGGGGGGGGAGGCAAGGAAGCCAAAGGGCATGGAGCGATCCTAAAGATGCCCTTGCGCGACTCTTCCGGGCGCCCTCCTTCGCTGACACCCCCGCCCGCAGAACTAGGCGCAGCTCCTTGCCAGGCGCAGCAGCCGCCCCCGCCCCCGCCCGCCGCTCCCAGCCGCCAGCCAGCGCCCCGTCCTTCCCTCCGGGGAGATGCCCGCTCGGGGCTCCGGGGATGCCGGGCGTCCCTCCGCGGGGCCAGCTCCGCCGTCGCAGCGCCCAAGCCGCAGGCGGGCCGCCCACCCAGCACGCCCGCCCGCCCGCCCGCCCAGGGCTGCCCTCCCTGCCCTGGGGCCGCGCGGATCACCTGCCTGCTGGCTCTGCGGGGGCGGCGGCGGCGGGGGCGGCGTTGGGCTCAGCCGCGGCTGCCGGAGCGAGGAGGAGAAGAGCCGCCGCTCCCGCCGCCGCCGCCGCCGCTGCCGCTGCCCGGCCGCCCGGCTGTCATGCTCCCGCCCGAGGCTGCCGGCTCCAGGATGCAGCAGCAGCAGCAGCAGCAGCAGCAGCTCCGACCGCCTCCGCCTCCTCCTCGGCCGCGCGCGGATCTGCGCGGGCACGCGCCTGAGCTCCCGCGGGAAGAGCGGGGCGGGGGGGGAAGGGGGGTTAGGCGCGCGGGCGCGCTCCCCAGCCCGGCGACTTCGGCGAGCCCTGCAATGCAGCCAGGGCGCATGCGCCTCCCTCTTCGCAGCCGCCCCCTCCCCACCTGCTGCTTCTCACGCTGAGGGAAAGTGGGGGAGGGAAGGGCAGCGGAGTTGGGGTCCCTCCCGGCGCCTCGGCAAAGGCCAACCCGTTCAGCGGCGCCCCCCCGACCCTGTTTTCGGCTTCTGGGCAGCTGCAAGTCCATCAAGAGACCCCCCCTCCCCCCTCAGGGCCGTCTTACCAGTATTAGGGGCCCCAGGCAAAGGAGTGTCCTGGGGCCCCTACGACAGCTCCCACAGGAATAAAAATGCCAGTGATCGATAAGATCAGACATATATTTATTTTATTGGCACTTCCAACAAATAAATATGTAATAAATGATCTAAGTGCTAGAGCCTACTGTAACTACATAGCGAAAATGCTGTTAAGAGTTGTTAATCTAATCCCGCGTAGCTTTTTCTCTGGTAATATCACACTACTAACTGGAGCATACAAAACATTTGCTAGACCAATACTCGAATACACCTCATCAGTCTGGAACCCACATTAGATATCTGATATTAACACAGTTGAGAAAGTCCAGAAGTATTTCACAAGAAGAGTTCTCCACTCCTCTACTCGTTGCAGAATACCTTATGCCACCAGACTCGAAATTCTAGACCCAGAAAACCTAGAACTACGCCGCCTTCGGTCCGAACTAAGTATAGTATATAAAATCATAAATTGCAATGTCCTACCTGTCAATGAATACTTCAGCTTCAACCATAACAATACAAGAGCAAACAATAGATACAAACTCAAGGTTAATCGCACCAAACTTGATTGCAGGAAATGCGACTTCAGCAACAGAGTGATCAATGTCTGGAATACTCTACCTCACTCTGTGGTTTCTTCCCCAAACCCCAAAAACTTTAACCTTAGACTGACCTCACTCCTTTCCTAAGAGGTCTGTAAGGGGCGTGCATAAGCGCATCAACGTGCCTACCGTCCCTGTCCTATTGTTTCTTTTATTTTTCTTATATGTATCCATGTATTCTATATTTATACCTGTTATCTTGTAAGTGATTCACAAATCAAATAAATCAAATAAATAAATGATGAGGAAGAGGAACAGCTGACAGGGAGTGGGAGTGTGGCTCTGTTGGCTTTGGAGGAAATTGGGGAAGGGCAAAGTCCAGCAGAGGAGGGGAGAGGTGGAACAAGGGACCTCTTCACATGGCTGTTGCAGCATCGGGTCACATTGGTCAAAATTCAGACACTGGGATTTGTGACCTTCGGACAAACCAAGTCCATGGGGAGGTCACTTCCACTTAACAACGGTGTTCTAACTTGACAACTGTAGTGATTCATTTGGCAAATGTGGCAAGAGAGGTCGTAAAGAGGAGCAAAGCTGAGTCATGCTTAGGAACAGAAATTTGGAGCTCAACTGTGGTCGTAAGTTGAGGTCCACCTGTATTATATCCGAGAGGACTTTGCTGACACCGGAACTGATCTTCCATCCCAGGAGCCTTTGCCCTTTTCTGCTCCCCATCCTTCTCCTGGCCCTTTTTTCAGGTAACTCTTGAACCTGGGAGAAAGTTCACATTTAGCCCCCAGCAAACTCCCCCCAGCCTCATTTTCACCTAGGGAGACTGAAGTAGCCAAGAGAGCACAGTACAGGTAGTCCTTGACTTTCAACCACAACTGAGCCCAACTTTTCTACTGTTAAGCGAGATTTTAAGTGAGTTTTGCTCCATTCTACCACCTCTCTTGCCACAGTTGTTCAGCGAATCACTGCAGTTGTTAAGTGAGTAATGAGGTTATTAAATGGATCTGGCTCCCCCGTTGACTTCGCTTGTCCGAAGGTGGCAGAAGGGGATCATATGAGCCTGGGACACAGTAACTGTCGTAAATATGAATCAGTAGCCAAGTGTCGGAATTTTGATCATGAAACCTTGGAGATGCTGCAATGGTCATAAGTGTGAAAAACGGTCATAAGTCCATTTTTTTGAGCACCACTGTAACCAAACAGTCGTTACCAGAGTCATGGTGGTGCAGTGGTTAGTATGCAGTATTGCAAGTCAATCCTGCCGACAGCCAGCAGTTCAATTCTCACCGGCTCCAGGTTAACTCAACCTCCCATCCTTCCAAGGTCAGTAAAATGAGGACCCAGATTGTTGGGGGTGACTCTATAAACCGCTTAGAGAGGTTCATAGGGAAGCACTATGAAGCAATATATAAGTCTAAGTGCTAGTGCTATTAAATGAAATGTTGTAAGTCGAGAACTACCTGCACTTTCTCTTCTCACACTCCAGAAACTTGACTTTCAGTTACTTGCTTTTCATGCTGCAGTGTTCCTTCTTTGAGGCCTGGGGAGTGGTCTCCAGATGTGTTGGCTTTCAGCTGTTACAATCTTCTGTCTCTGTGGTGAACAATTCTGGCAGAAGAAGCATGGGAACTGGAAGCATCTGGAGAGAATCTGGATGGATATTTCAAGCTTCTGGGCGACTCACCTTTTCACACCCTGGGGCTTCCCTAAAGACTGGAAAAGAGAAGATAGAACTGGAGCTGGCTGCAAAGGACCTTTTGAAATTCTTCACCTCTTTGTTTATGAGCAATTAGGAGATGGGTTTCTTCAGGGGAAGGAGATATTTCTAAGGAGAAGAACTTCTCTTTAATGATAGTCGGGCTCCACAATCAAAAATAAAGGAGGAGGGTCCCTAAGTTTATTGTTTTGGGATTTAATGGTATGTGGGAAACCCAAGACTTCTGCAAAGTTATGGCGAGAAGGGACCCTAATAAAAGAGGAACATCACAGAACATAGAGTTGGAAGAGATCGTAGTCCAAACCACAAGCAGGAGATGACATTCCAGAGAAATGGCTGTCCAACCTCTTCTTCAAAATCTCTAGTGATGGAGCAGCCACCACTTCTGGAGGGAAGCTGTTCTACTTGTTAATTGTCCTGACTGTCAGGAAATTTCTCCTGAGTTCCAGGTTGTGGCAGCTAAAAAGACCAAAGGAGTATGGCCGCTCCCAATAAATCAGTTGACTTTTCTCTGAGATGTGGCTAGAGACTTTTGATTTGAATGAGGGTGGATTTGTTGCAGCCCTGACAGCTTGCTTCTCCTTAATTAGTTTCCATCCTTTGCTTCTTGTCCTGCCTTCATCTGCTTTGGAGAATAGCTTGACTCCCTCTTCTTTGGGGCAGCCCCTGAGATATTGGAAGATATGGAAGATACTGGAAGATATTGGAAGACTGCTATCATGTCACCCCTAGTCCTTCTTTTCATTAGACTAGACAAACCCAATTCCTGTTACTGTTCTTTATATGTTTCAGCCTTTAGTCCCCTAATCATCCTTGTTGCTCAAAGTGCATGGTTTGTAAACTGTCAATAAAGCTTCCTCTGAAGCAAGTTCCAACACATAAAGATGTCCATTTAATTGTCTTGGCAAAATATTTTTGACTTCTCCATTTAGGTTTTCCACTTCATCTCCCATCCAAGGACCAACTAAATCAGAGGTCTCCAAACTTGACAACTTCACAACTTGTGGACTTCAACTCCCAGAATTCCTCAGTCAGCATAGCATCTGCTGGGAATTCTGGGAGTTGAAGTCAATAAGTCTTAAAGTTGCCAAGTTTGGAGACCTCTGAATGGAGCAGGAGGGTTCTTTTTCTGTCTAAACCTACATAAAATGCTAGAAACACGTAGAATGTAGATGAAAGAAAAGGACTAATGATATAAAGGAGGTTTGTTAAAATGGACAAGCAACTATTCTTATTGTTATTATTATAGAACTAAAACCAATGCAATGAATATTGTTGTAAACGTTTTGAATATTATTTCCTAAAAATATTTGTACCCAAAAAACACAGTTTAACTAAAAATGGAATTTTTATGTTATAAAATAAAATAAAAATTTATTAACAAATAAAATAAAATGCTATCACAAAATTATACAGATGATGTATAATTATAAGTATAAAAGGGACATTTTAAAGTACTGGATAACTTGACTGTAGAATAGTGTTGCTCAACCTTAAGATGGGTGGACTGTGCTGGGGAATTTTGGGAGTTGAAGTTCACCCATCTTAAAGTTGCTGACATTGGGAAACACTGTGCAGCCATTCTGTTGTGTATGTACCATAGTTAATAAAGTATGAGCTTGAGATAAAGTGCAGGGTTCTGGCCCTGCACTTCTGATTGGCTGTTAGGTGGCCAGATCGGATTGGTTAGTTCTGAGGAATCCGATTGGCCCTTAACAGAGAATTCTTATTGGTTAAAAGAGCTAGCATTATAGCTCGTTATTGGACAAATCTTACAAGGGTTGTCTATATAAGGCAGAGCTCACTGTTGTTGGTTTGAGAAGTCACTATGTAAATAAAGAGCTGAAAGTTCACTGTTCAGAGGCTGTCTCCATTTATTTTGACCCATGTTCAGTACATAACACTGGCGACGAAGGTGGGATTTGGAGATGTCTGAACCGAAGAAGCCAGGAAGCAACACCGAGCACGTGACAGATGACGCCAACAATGGAACCATGTCTGGCGGCATTGTACCACCCGCTCTGTTCGATCCAAACTAAGAGGATTGGGAATCCTACATGGATCGCTTCCAAATGTTTCTCGAGATGAACAATTTGAAGGATGCCACATCAGCAAAGAAAAGGGCGTTGTTCCTGATGCATTGCGGCCCAGCCGTATTTAAGATGGCTAAAGCACTCGCCAAACCTCGAGAAGTGAAGGCCATGAGCTGGGACGACCTCGAACCCATCCTGAGAGGCCATTACGTGCCAACCGTGCCTACACTCGTGAGATGCCACGAGTTTTATCAGAGGAACCAACGAAAAGGGGAAAGCGTGGCCGATTTCGTGGCGGACCTCCGAAATTTAGGGGACCTCTGCGGGTTCACCGATTTAGAAGAGACACTAAGAGATCGAATAGTTCTGGGACTAGATGCACTAGGCTTGGAAAGCAAGCTGATGGTGAAAGGCGACATCAGCCTTGCTGACGCCATCGCCGAAGCCACGGCAGCAGAGGTGACCAAAAAATTGGCTACACAACTACGGTGAAGCTGCACTCCGGCACCACCACCGGCCAGCGAAATCTCACCTAGCACAGAAGGTCAGCTATTAACAACGCACCACGAGGACCTCTCTTCGTCATCAGACAGCGACGAAGAAGGGGTCCATCGACTGCGGTCCGACCGGGACCCTCGGCCGAAGCCCTTACACCCTTGCCCAGGCTGTGGAGCCAACCATACCAGGGCTGAATGCAAATTCCGCGACACACTCTGCCATGAGTGCGGGAAACGAGGCCACATCGGCCGGGTCTGCCGCAGCTTACCAGGACTCAGCTAGGCCTCAAAAGGGGCTAACTATCGGCAATCGACAGGAAACCGTCCTGTAAGGCGAGAGCCAGTAAACCACTCCTACAGAAATCGAGCTTTGCAGAGAGAAGAGGCTCACCATACTATCACTATCGGTCACGCCTCAGCCTTGGACACTAAGAAAATCCGAATCACGGTAACCATCGAGAACCAGCCTTGCCACATGGAGGTCGACTCGGGATCGTCCCTCTCGATGGTGTCCTGAAGGACACTCAAGAAACTCATCCCCACAATTCAACGCCAAGACCTCCAATTTCAACGCCTCATCCTCAAGGACTACCAAGGGAATCGAATCCCCGTTGTCGGGTCCTGCCGAGTCCGAGTCTCCTTCAAGAAGCATTACCTCTAATGGTCATCGATAGAGATAGGCCTAGCCTACTAGGCCTCCAATGGTTCGCGCCACTTGGCATTGAAGTGGCCTGCGTGAACCGAGTCGGTGGTTGTGAGTGGGAGGAAGACCTTATCTCTGAGTTCAATGATGTCTTCGTGGACAACTTAGGCGAGTATAAGAGGACCCTGATCTCATTCAGTCTAGATCCAAAAGTAGCTCCCATTCGCTTGAAACCCCGTCGAGTTCCATTCGCTCTTAAATCAAAAATCGACGAACAACTCGACAAGCTAATTGCTCAAGGGGTGTTGAAGCCCATCGATCACTCTCCATGGGAAACCCCTATAGTAACACCCATTAAGCCAGACGGGTCAATCCGAATTTGTGGGGACTACCGGGCCACTTTGAACCACGCCCTACAGCAGAATGCATATCCAGTTCCGGTGTGCAGCACCTCCTCCATTCCTTGGGGGGTGGGAAGGTTTTTGCTAAATTAAATTTAGCTGAAGCTTATCAACAATTACCAGTGGATGAAAAAACGGCTCAGGCCCAAACTATTGTAACGCACAGGGGTGCCTTTAAATGTACCCGACTGCAATTCGGAGTTAGTGTAGCCCCGGGGATCTTCCAGAGCCTTATGGAAAGGTTATTACAAGGAATCAAGGGCGTGGTCCCTTATTTTGATGACGTATTAATTGCAGCCCCTACCAAAAAAATCTTATAGGACCGTTTGAGATGCGTTCTAAAAAAATTCCAAGAGGCCGGACTTAGGGTGAAAAAAAATAAATGTCAATTGTATACTGATAGTGTTGAGTTTCTAGGGTACCGGATTGATAACCAGGGCACTCATCCTACCAAGAGTAAACTAAAAGCGATCAAAAATGCTCCCAGGCCACGCAACAAGGCCGATCTCCAGGCGTTCTTAGGCCTCATTAATTTCTATAATGTATTTTTACTGCACAAGGCAACTGTCGCTGAACCGTTAAACCGGTTATTAGATAAAAAAGCATTGTGGGTATGGGGTTACAGGGAAGAGCAAGCGTTTCGGAATGTTAAAAAAACTGCTCACATCTGACTCTGTACTTATGCAGTATAACGAGACTTTGCCGTTAGTTATAACTTGCGATGCATCGCCTTTCAGAGTGGGCGCCATTTTGAGCCATGTACTGCCTAATGGGAACGAAGCCCCTGTTGCATACTTTTCGAAGACTCTTTCACAAGCAGAGCGGAACTATGGACAAATTGATAAAGAAGCCCTCGCAATCGTCTCAGCTGTAAAAAAATTTCATGAATATGTGTATGGAAGGACATTTACCATTACAACTGACCACAAACCGTTGCTAGGGATAATAGCCGGGGACAAGCCAACCCCCTACATATTATCCCCGAGAATGACCCGATGGTCAGAATTCCTAGCTGCTTATAATTATCGGCTGCAATATCGCCCGGGAAAAGCCATTCCCCACGCCAACGCATTAAGCTGAGCACCGCTTCCAGAGACTCTCGACGATCCGGCACCAACGGCAACCACATTGCAGATCGAAACACTCAACTCACCACCTATGACTGCCCGAGACATCGCGAGAGAAACCAAACGAGACCACACCCTAGCTCATGTCCTAGGCTGGGTAGAACGTGGATGGCCATTGGACCAAGTACCAGATGACTTCGCACCATTCAAATCTCGACAGACTGAACTTTTCTCCCAAAAGGGCTGTATCATCTGGGGCGATAGAGTCGTTGTCCCAGAGCGACTCCGGAAGACGCTGCTGCGAATTCTGCACGAGGGCCACCCCGGCATCGTGCGAATGAAGGCGCTTGCACGAAGCTACGCATGGTGGCCGGGCATGGACCAGCAAATCGAGCAGTGGGTTAAAGCGTGTCCCAATTGCCAACAAGTCAGCAACGCCCCACCGAAAGCCATGCCTACTGAATGGGAGATGCCACGTGGACCCTGGTCCAGAATCCACCTGGATTTCGCGGGGCCAACCAAGGGCTATACCTTCCTGCTTACAGTCGACACATACTCCAATTGGCTAGAAATTCATTGTATGACGACTACAACCTCCAAGGCGGTGATCAAGATTCTAAACAGACTCTTTGCAACCCACGGATTGCCAGACATCCTGGTGTCTGATAACGGGCCACAGTTTACGGCACTAATGTTCGAGCAGTACCTTGCTGACCGCGGCATCCGCCATGCACTCACTTCGCCTGCGCACCCTGCGACCAATGGCCGAGTGGAACGCATGGTCCAATTTGTAAAAAAGACCTTGCAAAAAGTGGACTATGACAATATTGACGACAAGGTCAACCAAATTCTCTTTTTGCAACACATAACTCCACATAGCGTCACCGGCAGAACTCCCGCCGAACTACTGATGGGATGAAGACTCCGTTCCCACCTCGACCGATTGCACCCTGCTTACGAACCGGAAAAGCCAATAGGATCCAGCGGCCGCTGTCGCACCTTCCAGGTAGGAGACCTCGTTTACGCATGAAACTTATTGGGCGACCCGTTATGGATAGAGGCGACAGTAGTACGAGTGACTGGCCCCAAATCCTACATGGTGAAATGCTGTGACAATAAACTGTGGAAACGGCATATCGACCAATTGCGGTCACGACTCGCAATGGCCAGTCAACAACTCCCCCATGACCAAACCGAGGGGGGGGAGGTACGGAAGAAGATGAAGTTCCAGGGAACCTGTTCGAAGGGAACGACGAACTAAGTGATACTCAGGAAATAGAGCAGGAAGGAGAAACGTTTGCACCGCAGGGAATTGCAGCTGAGCAAGAGGCAGAACCACTGCCAGACAACAATCTACCTCAACAGGATTGCAACCAACCAATCCAACGAAAATCCGAAAGACTTAAAAGACAACCGTCCTATCTAAAGGACTATATAACTACAACGTAATTAAGAAGCCAGGGGAAAGGGTGTTGTGTATGTACCATAGTTAATAAAGTATGAGCTTGAGGTAAAGTGCAGGGTTCTGGCCCTGCACTTCTGATTGGCTGTTAGGCGGCCAGATCGGATTGGTTAGTTCTGAGGAATCCAATTGGCCCTTAACAGAGAATTCTTATTGGTTAAAAGAGCTAGCGTTATAGCTCGTTATTGGACAAATCTTACAAGGGTTGCCTATATAAGGCAGAGCTCACTGTTGTTGGTTTGAGAAGTCACTATGTAAATAAAGAGCTGAAAGTTCACTGTTCAGAGGCTGTCTCCATTTATTTCGACCCATGTTCAGTACATAACACATTCCATTAATTCTTCATATACATTTCAGCCTCCCTCAGCATGAGGCCTCTACAGGTAGTCTTCAACTTATGACAATTTATGTTGCTAAGTGAGAAAGTTGTTGAATTTGCTGCATTTTGTGTCTTTTCCTGCCACATTTGTTAAGTGAATCACTTCAGTTGTTAAATTAGTAACCTGGTTATGAATTTTCCAGAAAGTGAATCTACGCGGGGGTCAAGACAGTAGCTGTGTTTTTTTTTTGAGGAAATGCTTGGTGCGGCCTCCATCCTGGTGGAAAATGTTGGAAAATGTTTTGTTTCAGAGACAGAAGATGGAATTCCAACTCTTCCTATGCACCAAGCTGATGTGGCCCTTCAGAGGTTGGTGGTCCTGCAATGCTTGGAGAGTAACTTCAAGGAGTGTATTTTAGGCAATGTTAGGAATCCTTTTCTGGTAAGTTTAGATCCAATAAACTTCTACCAGAATGGCATGAGTGGAATGTCTCAGCCTGTCGTTGGGCCCTTCTTCTCCAGACTGGAATGTTTTGCAAGACAAATTTTTCCCACAATACTTAATTTTCCCAAATGGCTTCTAAATTTTTTTCTCCTTCCCTCCCTTCCTCCTCCTCCTCCTCTCTTCTCTTAAAGCACTTACGGCTTCTCCATACCATAAGAGACTTTAAAGCTGTAACATCATTGATTTCATTTCTGATTTCATATCTGTCTTACGCTACGAAAAGGGGAAGACTTATCTGGGAAAAAATCAAAGGCTAGTTTGTGGGCATGAAGGAAAGCCAGTGAGTGAAACCTATGTGCATGCAAAGAAAGCCAGTTCAGCAAAACAACAACAACAACAAACAAATCAATGGAACAGAGATAGAAATAGAAAAAGAATAGGAATAGGAATAGAAGAGAGGAGAAGAGAATAGGAAGAGAACAGAACAGAATTTTATATTGGCCAGGTATGATTAGGCACATAAGGAATTAGTCGCTGGTGCATAAGCTCTCAATATACACACATACAAAGTGATAGGTCATAGAATCATAGTTACAATCCTTAATCATAAGATACAAGAAGTGATAAATAAATAAAGAAGTGATAAGATACAAGAAGTGATAAAACAAGAAATGATAAACATGGGAGAAGGTAGTAGAGAAGATGAGAAGGATAACAGTAATATAGCCTTACTACTTGGATGAATCTGTTTAGGCCTATGACAGAGTTGTGGGAGTTAGGTGCTCAGCAGATACCCGGGGAAAAAAACTATCTTTGTATCCAATTGTTTTGGCACTGCAATGCCCTATAGCAGTATCCAAAGGGGAGAAGTTGAAACATTTTATGTCTAGGATGTGAGGGTCTATATATGCCTAGGATGTGAGGGCAACAGAAAGAGACCTGTTTCTTCTCCTTCAGCCTCCTGCAAACTCGCTCTTGTGCTAAACATTGACCCTTGGCAGTTGTGGGTCTCTTTTGTTTGTCCTAAGCAGGTATCGCACTTTGCAAAAAGCTCGTCCTGCACACACAAAAAGGCAGCCTCCTGCGCAGAGCAGGGCTATGATTTGCTCTAGCAAGATGAGGGCTAAATAAATCTGCTGGAAGGGAAAGAGGCTTAGCGATGTGTCTCATTAGCAGAAGGTTTGGGCCCTCTTGGCTGGCCGAAGTTGTACTGTGCCATGTCCACTGAAAGAGGCCCTGGATGACAAGGCTGCGTATTGGGAAGGGAGGAGCGGGGAGAATGAAAGGAGCCTCTGTTCTCAGTGGATGACAGTCAACCCAGGAAGTTGGATGGGCTTGTTTATCGCTTCCCAGCAGAATGCCAGCTTTGTGATGGGGAGGCTGGCTGGGGTGAGTGAGGAGCATTGAGCCACAAGACATTTTGCACCCAAAGATGCTTGACGGTCACCATCGCAGAGGTTTCCAGATGACCAGATCACACTGCATCCCAAGGGTAGACAATTTTAACGTTGATCGATCAGAATAGAGTTGAAAGGGACCTTGGAGGTCTTCTAGTCCAAGCCCCCTTCAGGCAGGAGACCCCATACCATTCCCGACAAATGGTTATTCAGTCCCTTCTTAAAACTCTTCAGTGATAGAGCACCACATTCTGGAGGCAAGCTGTTCCACTGATTAATTGTTCTGACTGTCAGGAAATATCTCCTTCGTTCTACATTGCTTCTCTCCTTGATTAGAATTCCATCCGTTCCTTGTCTTGCCCTCTGGTGCTTTGGAGACTGCACTGCGTCCCAGGGGTGGACAATGCAATGGTCTTTCCTTGCTGCCATCTCCTAGACTCCTAGAAGGAAAGAGATAGGCAGTCCATGGGGGTGTTGGATCCCCCGCTTGCCCAGGAGCAAACTGGAATTCAGAATGGTTTTTTGCGCGTTTTATTTTTTTCAGCTGTTCAGGGTGGCGAGCAACATTGAAAACTCATGCTAATTAAAAGTTGGAAAATCCCATTCCAAGAAAGGCTTGTTTAACAAAAACAAGCTGAGTTGCACGGGGATTCTGTCAGAAACGGAACCCCTTTGCGAAATGAGTTATGTCTCTTTTGAGTTGAGTTCAAGCCTTGGTCACTTCATGGGCACAAAACTGTGGTTTCCTTGGCAGCAATATACTGTGTTCTTTCAGGATGTTTTTCTGTCCGGCTGATTGCGCTGGGGTTTTCTGGGAATCTCCCCTCCCCCATTCAAATAATTACCAAGCCTCTCTTGCTTAGGCAAAGTTCACTATAGGCCTGGCCTTCTGCTGAAGGATTTACACCCATTTCAACAACCTCAAATCCAGAACAGAAATGGCAGTGTCCTTCATTGCAACAGTTAGGACACAGGAAAGGGCCTTTCCATCAAAACTTTTCAAAGCATGTGAATCCAGCCTGTTTGGTGCTGCTAGTAATAGAAAGCCTTTACCCAGAGACACCTGGATCCAGCTGGTTACCTTTTAACAGAATAACAGAAATGGAAGGGACCTTGGAGGTCTTCTAGTCCAACCCCCGGCCTGTGCCATTCTGGACAAATGGTTTCCCAGTCTCTTCTTAAAAACCTCCGATGTTAGAGCTCCCACAACTCCTGGAGATGAGATGTTCCACTGATTAATTGTTCTCACTGTGAGAAAATTTCTCCTTCTTGGTTTTATTTCCGTATCCCTTTTAAAATGCAAAAGGAGCTCCTCCCTCCTTTCCCTTCAGGGATGCTGCTTCTAGTTAAAAGGGGGGGGGGGGAAGAAGCAAGTTGTCATATAAGGTATTCAATAAAATATCAGGTATGCAGAACCATTCCAATAAAAAAAAACATTAACATTCTCAATTGGGGAAGAACCATGTTATGGAGCACATCCAGTATTCTGTGTCCTTTAGTTCATGGTTACGTTATGAATGCAGAAATTTCCTAGCAGCGACTTTGCATAGGAAGAAGCCAGACAAAAATGTTCTTCCGTCAAATAATTCCCTTTCTGAACAATGCTTCCGTTGCCAGAATAAAAAATAGATGACTTGGCAAAGTAGCAATAGATACGAGGAGCTGCTGGTTTGGCCCCTTTCTGTCTCTGCCCCTCAGGAAGTTGGGAAACTGAAGTGGGACTGACTACAGGTAGTGCAACAGTTCATTTACTGACCATTCAAAGTTACATCATTGAAAAAAGCGGCTTATAACTTATGACCTTGGTAGCATCCCCATAGCTATGTGATCAACATTCAGAGGCTTGGTGGTTGACTCACATTTATGATGGATGCAGTGTCCCAGGGTCACTTTTGTGACCTTCTGACAAACAAAGTCAGATAACAGATAACAGATGTACAGAGTTGGAAGAGATCTTGGAGGTCATCTAGTCCAACCCCCCCCCCCCAAAGCAGGAGACCCTACACCATTTCTGACAGTTGGCAGTCCAGTCTCTTCTTTAAAGCCTTCAGGGGTGAAACTCCCACAACTTCTGAAAGCAACTTCTGTTCCACTGGTTGATGGTTCTCACTGTCAGAAAATTTCTCCTTATTTCCAGGTTGAATCTCTCCTTCTTCAGTTTCTACCCATTATTCCTTGTCTGCCCTTTGGAAAGGGCTTTGGAAAATAGCTTGACCACCTTCCTCCTCTCTGTTGCAGCCCCTCAACTATTGGAAGACGGCTATCATGTCTCCCCTGGTCCTTCTCTTCCCTAGACTAGCCAAGCCCAGTTCCTGCAATCGTTTGTTGTATGTTTTAGTCTCCAGTCCCCTCATCATCCTGGTTGCTCTTCTCTGCACTCTTTCCAGAGTCTCAACATCTTTTTTATAGGTTGGTGACCAAAACTGGATGCGGTACTCTAGGTGTGGTCTTACTAAGGCTTTACAGAGTTGTATTAGTACCTCACTTGAGGAACCCTGATACAATTAACAACCATGTTACTAATTTAACAACTGCAGTGATTTTCTTAACAATGGTGGCAAAGAAGTTTGTAAAATGGGGCAAAACTCACTTAAGAAATGACTGACTTAGCAACACATTTCTGAGCTCAATTGAGGTCGTAAGTCGAGGACTATCTCTATACAGAGTGAGGCTCTCCCAGACATATCTCCCCAGAACAACTCCTGTTTCCCTGGTCACAATGCCTAGTGGGGCCCAGAGCCTACAGAATATTATTATTTGAAGACATTTTGGAGGTTCCCAAATCTACTGTTAGATTTGATGGAGAATTGAAAAATATTAAGCAAGAAACCTGCAAGAAACTTAAAACAAAGAAGTAGACATTGTGTTTCAATAAATGAGTGTGCTAAAGTTTTAAATAAAAAAAAATCAATTCACTGTATCCTATGGTCTTAAGATACAACGAATTATTTTTTTTCCCATTTATTGGATACTGAATACAAAGCATGGGTTGGGTGCTATCTTATATATACTGGAAATGTAACAGAGGGGATTAAACATTGTCATCATTTTGAACTTGTTCTGTAGATCTTCCCTAGCCTTTCGGGCATCAGGGACCGCTTTCGTGGAAAACAATTTTTCCATTGACTGGGGGGAAGGCGTTGTTTTGTGCATAGATCCCATGCATGCTCAGGTGATGCTTTGCTCACTTGTGTGGCCCAGTTCCTAGTAGACTGCAAACTGGTACCAGTCTGTGGCCCAGGGGTTGGGGAACTCTGCTGTAGATACCGTCTTTTAGAGTGGCTTGCTTGAGTTGGGATGCTGTAGAAATGGAATAAACAAGCACATTTTGTAAGATTTTTAAGAATAGAACTGGGATGAGAATAATTTTAGAAAAAGAATGCGTTGTTATTGTTAGGGATACACACCCTAGCAGAACGTGCAATGGCAGTCTAGCAGGCAGGCAAATTATGTGAGATAAACATTGTTGTAGTTTACACTCAGTAAGACAGATACACTGTGCCAGTTAAATAGTTTTTTATTCCAGCAAGAGTTATAGCATAGTCAAAAACAGTCCATATGTTATACACTAGTTCAGTCCATCCAGGGATTAATCAGTTGCAAAGTCCAGTGTTGAAAATAGAAGTCAGTAAACTTACAAATAATCAGTCCAGCAATATATCTCTTTTGCAGTCAGAGATATGAAGAAAATCAAACCCCTTTTCTTCTCTCAGCAATAGCAGGGAAAAACACGCAGTTATCACCATCAAACCAACATTGTCAGCTACTAAGTAAAAGCCAGCTAACAGTGAGCTCTCTTGCTCCCTCTTATGGTGATTTTACAATTGCACCCAAAATACATGTTTTGCAGTTAAAGTGATACTTACACTTAAACTCACTAACATAGTTTATATATTATTTTTACCCAAACTAAGTTAGGTAACCAATGTTATCCCTAACAGTTATATACCCAACATTTTGAATGTATGAAAGTATGAAGACCATTGGATTTTTCATATGTGATCTGTAGCTGAATGGATTTTAGACATTACAGTACTACTTTGATATGAATTTTTTTAGAAAAAAGACATAAATCCACTTTCAAGAGAGGAATCAATAAATATATAAAAGAGAGAGAGATGAGGAGGAGGAGGAGAGAGAAAAGAAGAAGAGGAAGGAGAAGGAGAAGAAATAACCATTAGCTGTTGCAGTTCATAGCAGTGCAGAGTTCATACACTTTATAACAAAATGTTTATGGATGCAGAATTGTCTGGAAAAAAGTCCAAATCCCTGGGAATTTAGAGAGGAGATGGGAGATCAACTGCAAATGATCTGTCAAAATGGTAGGTAAACAAAACCTGGGCTGCATTTCTATCGCACCTGCCTCACAAGAGGTCCATCATCTGGCAAAGGAGCTTTTCTGGACTTCTTTCCAACCTTGTCCTAGGGAAAGCATTAAAGCAGACCAGGGACAATAAACCTCTTCTGAATTTCTTGGCCTTTGGGGCAAGATTAAACCTTTTGTCTGTGGTTATCAATTTCGGAAGTGAGTTTTTATTGTTAATTGTGGGAAGTCAGGTCAATATATGGTCAAGCTTTAAATTGCGCTTTAGGAATGGAGCGTTGGGTTTCATTATACATCAATTCAATTTTTTCTTCTCTTTTCCATTTTTTCCTGTTCATTTTGTTTGCTAACATCCTATATTACAGATAGATAGATGATAGATAGATAGATGATAGATAGATAGATGATAGATAGATAGATGATAGATAGATGATAGATAGAATAGAATAGAATAGAATAGAATAGAATAGAATAGAATAGAATAGAATAGAATAGAACTCTTTATTGGCCAAGTGTGATTGGACACACAAAGAATTTGCCTTTGTTTACATAAAGAAAAAATAAAATACATTCATCAAGAATCATAAGATACAATACTTAGTGATAGTCATAGATAGATAGATAGACAGATAGACAGATAGACAGACAGACAAATGAATGGAGATTGAGAAACAGAGAGATAGATAGTATAGATATATTGCAACTAATAGGAAAAAATGATATATTTCAACATCCTTGGAATAAACTATGATGCTGCCAGACATCCTGTTTTCCCCCCTGTTTTCCTTCTCCCCAACTTTCTCCCTTTATCTCAGGATTCCTCCCAATTCTTCTCACTCTCTAACTTCCTTCTCCCTTCCTATATAGAAATGTAGTCTATGGTATGTCATTCTGCCTTTTTTGCTTCCTCATTCTTAAAGGGGCAGTTTCCCCTTTCCTTCCTGTTTCTGGAGGGTCTCCAAAAGAAGGGGCAAGGCAGGGTTTCAAAAAATGTTTCTGGCAGTAAATTTGGAGCAAATGCCAGTCCTCTCTCTCATTCTGAACTGTGAGCTGCTGGACACAAGCAGTGTTGTTGACTGCAAAAAGCGTTGCCCATCTTCTCTAGTTCTGCATTTCCACTACAATTAAAATGTCAAATATGCAAGGAATTGAGTTCACCCACCCAAGGAAAAAACATGCTGGATGTAGCTGAGACAAGAGAAATGTGCTGTGCTGGAGAATTGCACTGTAAGGCATGTGTATGCTGTGTGTGTGTGTACATGCAAACTGGCTCATTTAGCTCTGCAAATTCAAGGAATCACACACTTGTCATCCCACAGCCCACATGTATATTTTCGCTACGTGTTAAAAATAGCGACGTGGGGACCGGCTATTCCTGCTAAGAAGAAAACACACACTTCTCTGTTCCTAAAGACCGAGTTGAGCAGCTCCCCTGCCTGATGGGACAGCCCTCCCCCCCCCAGGCCTTACACTGTCCTTCCCATTCTGATTCTGAGACCAGTTCCCCAAAGTGCAAGGAGGATGAGAGCCAGAAACAAGTGTAATGCAGCCTCCCTTCCTTCCCCACATATCAGGTTGGCTGAGAAAAGGAGCTGGACGCAAATATCTCTCAAGAACAACAGGTGGGACATACATCCATGCTCCTCAATGGCACGACAGTCACGTGAAGGGAAGAATGACGGTTCGGCCCAGTGTTCTTCAACATCTTCATCAATGATCTGGAAAGGGAACACATGATATTTGCATACAAAATCCAGTTGGGGAGAATTGCTAACATATTGAGGGATAGAATCAAGATTCAGAAGGATCTTGATAGACTTGAATACTGGGTCCTATCCAATAACCTCTATCCAACCTGATTACAGATTAACAGAGTTGGAAGGGACCTTGTAGGTCGTCTAGTCCAACCACCCACCCAAGCAGGAGTCCCTACACCATTTCTGACAGGTGGCAGTCCAGTCTCTTCTTGAAAGTTTCCAGTGACCTCTCTAGGGGTAAGCAGTTATCCCAGAGCTGGCCAGACAATTCCAACCAGCTCCAATGCTACACTTGCATCAGCTCTTAGTTAGCCCTCTTATTCACTCCCAGAACCTCCGAGAACTCTAAGCACCTCCAACACTGTCAATCTCTTGTATCTTGCCTCAGTAGCCATCTTCCCTGATGCTGCTTGGAAAAGACGAGGAGGAGGAAGAGGAAGAGGAAGAGGAGGAGGGGTGGAGGGAGAAGGAGATAGAGAGGGTGGAGGAGGAGGAGGAGGAAGGGGGAAAAGGAGAGGGAGACAGAGAGGAAGGAAGAGGAGGAGGAGAGGGACAGGGACAGGGAAAGAGAGAAGTAGAGGAAGAGGAGAGGGGGGGGAGAAGGAGAAGACAAAGGAGAAGAAGAAGGACAATGAGAAGGAAAGAAGAGGGAGAGAGAGGGGGAGAGGGAGAAGGAGAAGGAGGAGAAGGAGAAGGAAAAATACTCCATATCTCTGCAGGAGACAACTTTGTTACCCATTGGGAAATATAACAATTGGCCGGCAATATTTCATCAGGTACACAAGCTGCCAGTTCCAACCGTTGCTTAAGGTGCCCATTGGGGCAAGTGGGGAGTGTGTGACATCAGGTGTGTCATGCTCAGTCAATCAACTTTGGCCAATTTCACAGTACTGGTCAAAAACTGCCAAGGCTGATTTTCCCTGCCTGTATAAACAGCATCTTCTTCAACATGCGGAAGTGAAATTAATACAACCACAATCCTCAACACATTGTACTCA
This sequence comes from Hydrophis major, assembly GCA_033807585.1. Classification (NCBI taxonomy): domain Eukaryota; kingdom Metazoa; phylum Chordata; class Lepidosauria; order Squamata; family Elapidae; genus Hydrophis; species Hydrophis major. Next base: position 5,712,727 of record CM066335.1, on the reverse strand, counting down.
GAAGCACACAGAAGATGCCCACAGCCCTTCCTTCCTTCCCCTGCCCTCCAAGCAAGCAATGGGGAAGAGAGGGTGTTTTAACAGAAAACAATATTGAGGGGACCAATTCCAGAATCTGGGCCACATTCATGGGCACAGCCATTCAGTGCCTTGGCTGGTGGAAGATCTGTGAAGAACTCAACCTCTGGTTCAATTAAGCAAAGGGATATTCATGAAACTACGGACTTGATTGTGCCATTTGAATGGACAGATATTATGGGCTACAATCTCTCATGCCCCTCACAATGTCTAAGTTACTCTTGCCTCTTGGGGAAAAAAAAAAACACCTGGATTTCATCAGCCCCATCTGAGATGAACAACACTGACTGAACCCAATTTGCACATAGGTGCTGAGATGCTCTCTGTAGAAGTGGGGTGAAACATCATCCCAGAATTTTGACTGTGGGGCTGAAAAACAAACTGTCCAACATATAATGTGATCATACCAAAACAGAGCCTACAATGGAGTTTTTTAAGCATTTCCCAGCTGTGACAAATGAAGCAAAAAATTATATTTGCAATCTGGACACATGTTTATAATATTTTAGATTTTAGATTTTGCATTTTTCTTCTCTTGGTCTTTATCAAGATGTGATGCAGATGTGCCATTCTCTAATCTAGTGGGATGCTGAGGAAGAGGTTGTATTGGGACTAGGGAGGCCCAAATTCAGCCTCCAAGTGACATTGGCTAGTCTTTTCTGGCCCATCTGATGTCACAGGGATAAAATTAGTGTGACATTTAATGAATGTGAAAGTGACATGAGAGACATTCCTGCAGGGGGCAGCACTGGCCCAACTTTGAACTTCTAGCAGGGGTCTCCAACCTTGGCAACTTGAAGACTTGTGGACTTCAACTCCCAGAGTTCTTTGCTGACTGAGGAACTCTGGGGATTGAAGTCCACAAGTCTTAAAGTTGCCAAGGTTGGAGACCCCTGTTCCAAGGTGAGCAATCTGTGGTAATCTTGCCTGGCAGGGGTCTCCACAGGGGAGAAACCCACTGAATGGGGTCAGGCTTTGATCACACAGCCACAAAAGCCATCTTGATTTTTTTGTTAACTTCCACAACCCCAGAAGAGACCGGGGCAATTTTCTTCTGCACTGGTGCTGCCTTTAGGATTTTAGCAGTGATTATGCTTTTTAAACGTTCTTTCATCTTGCCAACCTTTGTGACTTTGTATTAACCACAAGGGCAAAACATTTTTAAATCCCACTGAAATGAAATTTTAGAAATTCTTAAGGGCTGCCTGGCAATCTCATTGGAACAGTGATTCAAGTTTATTTTTTACTTAAGAAGCTCCTGGATACTGAAATACGCTTCATTGGCTTTGCTTCCCCTCCTAAAGATCAGCAAAGGTTGTCTTGGAGGGTGGGAAAAGCCATATTCCACCCCTGGATATACTGCATCTAATTTTGGTCACCACATTACAAAAAAGATGTGGAAAAAGTGCAGGAAAGAGCAACTAGGATTATTAAAGGCCTGGAGACCAAAACATACGAAGAATGGATGCAGGATTTGGGTATGGCCAGTCTAAAGAAGAGAAGGACTCAGTGGAACATGATAGCAGTGTGAGGAGTGTATCTATTTTGTGACTCAAAACTCAAGATGAAAAAGGGAGGTTTTCCTTTGAAGTAAGGAAAATACCAGGCACCAGTTAAAAGGCGCCAATTAAAATGTTGACCAATCTTGGAATGCCTTTGAAGTGCTGGGAACTATTGAACCCCCTTGGAACGTTTCTGAAGTAGCGGGAGGGTACCAATTGAACTGTTGAACTATCATGCACTTTGCGCATGATATGTCGATGTATGCCCTCGTGTTAGGGAGGTGTTCGCTGCGTGCTATGCACATATAAGGTAATGAATTGTAACCTGTGTTCTATAAGGTAGATTGTAAACCAAGCCATTTACATAATGGGGAGGGGGGATAGTTTTGGGTGTAAGAGTAGAGCCTTTAAGCTTTGCTTTTCATTCTCTCCTCAACTGCCAGAAGGGGAGGACCCATCTGCAGATGTTTTATTCCAATAAAGCCTTTTTCCTTGGATCAACTTTGAATCCTGGTGGTTTTTCTTTAGCCACAATCTCACAATTTGGGGGCTCGTCCGGGATCCTCGACAGCGGTCGACTGGAAAGCAGGGACCAGGTATGAGAGTGGCCACAACCTCCCATTGAGAGGCACCTCTCCCCAAATTCGGTCAGACTCCCGAGGTAGACTGGGAAATCCAGACGATCCTTGGAAAAAAAACTGAGATGAAATGCCGGCTGAGAGTGTGTGAGAACGATTTGAGTTGGGGACACCCACGCATCCTTTGACTTCGGAGAGTCCAGGAGTGATCAGATCAGGTAAACTTTGTTTCCTTTCATTTGTAGCCCAAAAGAAAGAGGTCCTTAAACTCTCTGGGAGAATCCAGCGTCTGCTGGAGGACTGGGCTTAGGAGTCTGAAAGAGAGGGGTCCTTAAACTCCCTGGGGGAATTCAGCGTCCGCTAGAAGACCGGGACTGGTGAGTCAAGGCTCTGGGAGTCTGAAAGAGTAGAAGATGGGAAAGGGACAAAGCAAGGCTCTGGGAGCCTGGAAGAAGCCTGTCTGGGACAGGGAAAATCTGACAATGGTAGAAAACCAATTCTGGTAGATTCACCTTTGGGATATCTACTCCAGCATTGGTTCTCCCCGAATTTAAAGGAATTCACCAGACATCTCGAAAAGAAAAACATAATTTATCTTTGTCGAGACCGATGGCCAAAATACTCTTTGATTGATCCTAAATTCCCATATCACTGGAGTCCTGAGGGGGAAACCAGTATCTATTGGATGACCAAATTGCGAGACTATATTCTCCAACACAAAATGACCACTCAAATTGCATACATAGATGTATGGTTTCATGTGAAATGTGAAGGTCCCGTCCCTCCAATTGAGGGTCAATACATGTCACAACAAAAAGACAATGAGAGTGAGACGGACGATTGGCTGCAGAGTCCGCCGCCCGCAAATCCTAATTTGAATAACGCGCCCGCCAATGTTCCTATGGCACCACCGCTATTGCCGGTGGCACAACCCCCTCCTCAGCCGCCCCTTTATCCGTGGCTGAGAAAAGAAGTGGAAGGATTAAAGAGAAGTGTTCAGGATTTTCCATTCAGAGAAAAACCTGAAGTGGATGCATTTCCTGTTAGGGAAATTCCTAATGGGATCAATGCAGCAGGCAACCCGGTGACAGTCTTTGTGGCTGTCCCCATAAAACCAGCCATTGCGAGAATTAAAAAAGACTCTTCCAAAACTTCATGAAAATGCTTATGAGGTGGCTGAACAATTAGATCTATGAATGGGTTCGAATGATTACACTTATCAGGAGATGATGTACATTCTGGGGCATTTGTTCACTCCTGAGGAGAGAAATCTCATTCAGACCTCGGCCTGGAGAGCTTGGAACACCAGACACAATGGGCAACACGGGGCGGCGACAGGAGATCAGAGATTCCCCATAGCAGTTCCAGATTGGGATCAAAACACTGCGGCTGGCAGAGCAAGTATGAGGGATCATGGAAGGGATAAAATTGGCAGTCCCACAAGGGAAAAATTTAACTAAAGCCTTTGAAGTAAGCCAAGGCAAAGATGAATCCCCTGGAGATTATTGTACCAGGCTCCGAGAAAGTCTGGCCAAGTACTCAGGAGTAGATCCCAGCACGCCTGCTTTTGAATCCATGCTGAAAATGCAGTTCGTGACCGGGGCTTGGCCAGATATCCAAAAGAAAATTCAGAAAATGGATAATTGGGGAGCAGTGGGAATTGTTGATCTCCTGAAAGCAGCCCAAAAAGCTTTTGTGAACAGAGACACTGTAAAAACCAGACAGAAATCACAAATGATGATTGCAGCTGTACAAGCTGCAGCGAAGAATGAGGTGAAGAAAGATGGGAATTTTGGGTCCAACTGGAGAAAGGAGAGAGAATTTTGGGGGATACAATCAGGGAAGTTTTCGGGGCAGAGGAAGAGGTTCTAGAGGAGGGGGCATGGGAATGAGACAACCTGGAATGGATAGGAGTTGCTTCAGGTGTGGGAAGGAAGGTCACTTTGCGCACGAGTGTCCTACCAACCGGGAGGAAAGGAGCTATGCATTTTAGTGGGTCCTAACCTCAGGAGCAGCTGTTCCTGATAGATACTGGCGCAAGCCAGACTTCTGTGTGTGATCCGATAGAAGGTGCACATAGATCCAAGAAAGTGATAAAGGTGGTTGGGGTGAGTGGAAAATCACAGGACGTGAGTGTGTTTGAACAAATCAGACTGGAGATGAATGAAGTGGTGACAGAAGCGGAAGTATTGTATATTCCTGATTCTGGAGTAAATCTATTGGGAAGAGATTTGTTGCCCGTGTTTGGTATCCAGCTGTGGGATTCCGGGAAGGGAGTAAGGATGTAGAAGATGACTGTGGAAGATGAGAGGGCAATTCTGGATGAGGTCTTACTGTGATAGATCTGAAGGATGCCTTCTGGGTATGCCCCCTTGAGGAGGGAAGTAGGGACCTGTTTGCATTTGAATGGAATGACCCTGGAACTGGGAGAAAACAGCAATTGAGGTGGACAGTGTTGCCCCAGGGCTATACTGAAAGTCCTTTGTTGTTTGGACAAGCTTTGGAGGAAAAGTTAGTGTCTTTTGAGAAAGGGAAGGAAATCACGTTGATTCAATACGTGGATTATTTGTTGCTGACTGGGGAGAAAGAAGGAGAGGTTAGGGCAGCATCTGTGGCTTTGCTAAATTGGCTGAAGGAGCAAGGATTGACAGTTTCAAGGGAAAAGATCCAGTTTGTGGAAAAGAAGGTGAAATATTTAGGGCATTATATCCAGCAGGGGGTGAGGTTCTTGGATCCTGAAAGGGTGAAAGGGATCATGAGCCTGGCTCCCCCCAGAAATAAGACCGAAGTCAGGAAAGCGCTTGGATTGTTGGGGTATTGCAGAGTTTGGGTAGATCAATACACTGTGTTAGCTCGATTCTTGCACAGAAAGCTGATAGAAAAAGGAGAGTATATAGTATGGTTAGAGAGAGATGATGAGAGATGGGAAGTTTTGAAGAAGGCACTGTCATCCGCACCGGTTTTGGCTTTGCCCAATTTGAAGCTCCCATTTCATTTGTATATGTCAGCAGCTCAGGGAACGGCACTAGGAGTGTTGGCACAGAAGGGGGGGGGCAATACCAGCCCATCGCTTTTCTGAGCAAAATTCTGGAGCCGGTGGTGAGAGGATGGCTGGTGTGTGTGCAGGCTGTGGCTGCTACAGTTATGTTGGTGGTAGAAAGCAGGAAGTTAACCTTGGGGGGGGGGGCTTGTTGTGTATTCACCCCACCAGGTTACTTCTGTGCTAAGTCAGTTGGCAACAACTTGAATGACAGAAGGGCGGATTCTCAAATATGAGACCATTTTGAGAACCAGCCCAGATGTAGTGATTGGGACAGATAGGAATTTGAATCCAGCAGAATTCCTAGAAGGGAGAAGACAGGGAGGTTGAGGGCCATGATTGTTTGTTGCAAGTAGATTTGATGACAAAGGTGAGGGAGGATCTGGAAGAGACTCCTCTGAAGGAAGGGGAAAGATGGTTTGTGGATGGATCAAGCAGGGTTGAGGAAGGGAAAAGGAAGTCAGGGAGTTGTTTGCTTTGAAGAGGGCCTTGGAGTTGACTGAAGGAATTGATGTGACAATCTGGACTGATTCCAAATACCTCTGGGGTGTGGTCAGAAAGGGAACACCCCAGAGGTAGTTGGGAACAGGTGGGCAGACAAGTGGGCGAAGGATGTTTGAAAGTAAACAAGAAAGCAACAAGGAAAAAAAAAAAGGGAGGGCGACCCCTAGTGGGCTGACCTTTCCAGAGAGCACAGATTGATTTCACCGAATTACCAGAAAAAAAAGGAGGGGGGGAATGGAAATACTTGCTTGTGATTACACTGGGTCTCTCCATTCGAGATGCTAATGGGGTGACCTTACTTGGCAAAAATAGGGAATCCAATTCCTGAATTCAAAGATTTGTTCTTGAAGAAATATTTGCAGACACTGTCCAGGCCTTTGTTTTCTCTCCATAAACAGGAATTGTTGGCGCAATGACCACATTTACCTGGCAGCCAACATCCTCATGAAGTTGGAGACTGGATCCTGATAAAGACTTGGAAGAGCGAGAAGCTGCAGCCCAGCTGGGAAGGCCCGTACCAGGTGCTGTTGACAACTGAATCTGCAGTTCGCACTCAAGAAGGAGGCTGGACGCACTACAGCAGAGTCAAAAGGGCACCGGAACCTGGAGGGCAGTTCCAGTGGACATTCAGCCGCGGAAGCTCACTTTGAAAAGATGAAGAAGTCTGAACCCTGGACTGAGTTAATTGTCTTTATTCTAGGACTAGGACTAGGAACTTCCTGGGGAAGCAAGAATTTACACCAACCCCAGAATGTTACTTGGGTTATACTCGATTCCCATTCAGACATAGTCAATTGGACTAGTGAGAGGAGGCCTCCTAATACTTGGTTTCCAGAACTGCAATTTGATTTGGGAAGGGTCCTCTTGTCCACCACCGATGACATGTTCATAAAGAAACATCATTTTTACATCTGCCCTGGATATAAAACTGAAAGAAGCTACAACAAGACTTGTGGAGGGGCTGATCAATATTATTGTGCAGTCTGGAGTTGTGTGTCTACAGGACACATCTGGTGGGGCCCTCTGTTCAAAAGGTGATCCGATGTAGAACATTCCGGGATAGTGCAGGACTCCATGAAAAACTGAGGGAAGGGCTGAATCAAAGGAAAAGAGAAAGGGATGACCATCAAGGGTGGTTTGAATCTCTTTTCAATATATCACCTTGGATAATCACCCTAATCTCCACCTTAATAGGACCTTTAATTTTGTTACTATTGATCCTCACCTTTGGTCCATGTATCTTAAATAAATTAATGAAGTTTGTGAAAGATCGAATTGACACAGTACAAATGATGGTGTTAAGACAACAATATGACCCATTGGGACACCTAGAGGAATCTCCTGAAGAAGGATGGAAGACAGCAGATTTGTTATTAACTGAGTTTGAGTCAAAAATGAAACAAGAACAGGGGGGATTGTGAGGAGTGTATCTATTTTGTGACTCAAAACTCAAGAGGAAAAAGGGAGGTTTTCCTTTGAAGTAAGGAAAGTACCAGGCACCAGTTAAAAGGCGCCAATTAAAATGTCGACCAATCTTGGAATGCCTTTGAAGTGCTGGGAACTATTGAACCCCCTTGGAACGTTTCTGAAGTAGCGGGAGGGTACCAATTGTTAGGGAGGTGTTCGCTGCGTGCTATGCACATATAAGGTAATGAATTGTAACCTGTGTTCTAGAAGGTAGATTGTAAACCAAGCCATTTACATAATGGGGAGGGGGGATAGTTTTGGGTATAAGAGTAGAGCCTTTAAGCTTTGCTTTTCGTTCTCTCCTCAACTGCCAGAAGGGGAGGACCCATCTGCAGATGTTTTATTCCAATAAAGCCTTTTTCCTTGGATCAACTTTGAATCCTGGTGATTTTTCTTAGCCACAATCTCACAGCAGCATTCCAGTATTTGAAGTGCTGCCACAGAGAAGAGGCGGTCAAATTATTCTCCAAAGCCCCTGAAGGCAGGACAAGAAACTATGGATGGAAACTAATCAAGGAGAGAAGCAACCTGGAATTAAGGAGGAATTTCCTTACAGGGAGGACAATTAACTAGTGGAACTACTTGCCACCAGAAGTTGTGAATGCTCCATCACTGGACGTCTTTAAGTAGACACTGGACAGCCACATGTCTGAAATGGTATAGGGTCTTTTGCTTGAGCAGGGGCTGGACTAGAAGACCTCCAAAGGTCCCTTCTAGCTCTATTTTGATTGATATTGATATAGTCGTGCTCGGCTTACAACTGCAATAGAGCATGGAACAGGGGTGTCACACTCAATTTCATTGAGGGACGTATCGGGGTTTGTGTTTGACCTTGGGGGGAGGCTGGAGGGGGGGGGTGTCACTCGTATCAGGGGCGCTTGTGGTGGCCCGAGCATTCTGTCAATGGAAACAGGCTCCTGAGCTCCTTTTCCGGCTGTGACGGCCTCCTGCAACCATCAGTCCGTGAAAACTGAGCTTGGGAGGGCCCTTGTTGCAGGCCTCAGCAGCTGGAAACGGAGCTTGGGAGCCCATTTTTGCTGGCAGAGGCACCGTGGGCTGGTCTTTCACTGTTTCCAGGATGGCTCTGCGGGCCAGATCTAACCACCCTGCAGTCCGGATCTTGTCCCTGGGCCTTGAGTTTGATACCCCTAGCCTAGCATTACAGTTTTAAATCATGCCAGCTGTTAAGCAAGTCATAGGTGACTGGACTCAACTTTACAATCTTTTTTTGCAGAGGTTGTTAGAGTCATTAAATAAACCCATTGTCTGCAATGGGTGCTTTTTTGCTCGAAACTGGAACTAAATAGCGATTTCTGGCAAAAAAAAAAAATACCTGTTGTGTATCATAATAACATGATTGCAGGAGGCTGTAAATGGCCATAAATACAGGCTGGTTGCAGAGCATTTAAAATGTGATCACATGGCCGTGTGGAGTGGGCAGCTACTGAATCCACATCATAAATAGCCCTGAGGAGACCTGCCGTTTCTTCAAATGTTCACTAAGCAACCAGTTATAAGTCAAGGACCTTGTGTATACTCAGGACATGTTGTCTAAATAGGCCAGAGCCATAAAAAGCGGTATAAACACTTCTTCTGCTACCAGCCAGCTGCTGTTCCCAGGTGATTATTTTTACATCTTAAACAGTAAAATAAAATAATAATCTGCTATATTTCAGAGCAAGATTTCTTTCTTTTTTCTTTTTGTAAACAATTTTATTGGTTTTTAAAGACAAACAAAACAAACAAAACATAAAAACATCCAGTTTTCTTCCATATACAAGCAGTGTGTCAGTTGGTTTATCAATTTTTTGTGCATCCATTTCATAGTCTCAATTACAGATACATCACATAATAACTCATATTATCAATCAAAGATTAAATACCCTAGTATCACTATTAAACAATCATTTGACTATAATTTTATTCATTCATACTTTGGGAGATAACTATAATTTACTTAGTTTATTTTATAACAATTCATATAATCCTACCCGATCTATGCTAATATCGATGATATCGATAATATGATGTTGAAAAAAAAATGTCTTTATATATTCGTTATTTTCTGAAATTCTAGATATTCTATTATTGTGTAAAATTATCTAACCATTGATAGAAAAGGTCCCAAATTTTATAAAATTGTTTATCCTCTTGTTCTCTAATTTCACATGTCAATCTACTCATTTCAGCACATTCCAATATTTTCTTAATGATTTCTTCCTATGATGGTATTTTCTCATTTTTCCATTTTTTAGCAAATACAATCCTAGCCACTGTTAACACATTTACAATCAAGTATTTCAATTCTTTACTGTATGTATCAGGTAAAATTCCCAATAAAAAAATCTCTGGTTTCAAGTCTATATGTTTCTTTGTCATTTTTTCCAACCACATGCAAATTTTAGTCCAGTATTTTCTAGCATCCTCACAGGTCCACCACATATAGTAATATGAGTCAGGTATCTGATGACATTTCCAGCATTTTTCAGATTTATTCTTGAACATTCTTGCTATTCTTGTCGGGGGAAAGTGCCACCTGTAAAACATCTTATACAAATTTTCTTTATATGCTGTTGACACTGTCATTTTATAATTTTGAGACCACAATTTTTGCCATTTCTCTAAATCAATCCCGTATCCAAAATTCTTCCCCCAAACAATCATACAGAGCAAGATTTATGATTGATCTGATTGATTGGTCTCTTCATAGGGGTTTTAAAATCAGAAGAGAAAAAATTGGCCGACATATTTCAAATTGGGTAGGAAAGGAAATGTATTAAAAAGCATTCAGAAACTAAGCAATTCTGCACATTGTAGGAAAGCTGTGTTAGTCTATGACAGCCAAAGATCAGAGGGAATTTGGCTTCACCTTTTCTTTTTAGATTTTAGAATTAGTTTATAGGAAAGCTCCAGATTTCAAGGACATTGTGCTAAGCCAAAAGATTTTGAATTTGCTTTGGCCTTACTTTATTATGCAGGATGCCATGGTTGTTAAAGCATAATGTGCAACTCAACCGTGGTGGATCATCTTACCCAACAAACCATGTTAAAACAAACTGTGGCTTATGCAATGTATGAATCAGAGCATGTTGTCTGACAATGGGCAATGTAATCCTTCTTTGGACCACGAGATGGTGGGGTTGAGATGCAAATCTGAAAACAAAACCTGGAAATATCCACCTTCCTGCTCAGAACAATGGCTGGCTTGATGCTAAAAAGCTCGTTCAAAGAATATTTTCCTCCTCCAGGTATCCACAAAGACCTCTGCGCCAGGAGCCTCCAACCTTGGCCACTTTAAGACCTGTGGACTTCAACTCCCAGGATTTCAACTCCCAGCATGGCTGGCTGGGGGATTCTGGGAATTAAAGTCTACAAGTCTTAAAGTGGCCAAGGTTGGAGATCCTGCTCTACACCATTGAGAAGTGGTCAGATGAAAAAAAATAGCATTAAAGTTGCCCTACTGGCTGCAGAAGGAGAAATGTCTTACAACACAAACTCCCAAATCCTTGAGGTAGCACCTGAAATACGATTATCCTCTACGGCCATGATGGCAAATTTATGACAGCGAAGCTGGCTGGGGAATTCTGGGAGTTGAAGTCCGCCAGGCTTAATGTGGCCAAGGTTGGAGACTCCTGCGCAGCACTGGAAGATCTGAAGGACAGATCATCACGGAGAAATTCGTTCCATGCAGCCGTTAAGAGTTGACACTGACTTGATGGCAAGTAATCATCATTAATCAGCCCAAATCACCAGAAGGAATCAAGGCACAGATTGAAACCTTAGCTGAAATGGGATTAGGATCCAGGCCAGCTGTAAGAGCTGTCTGGCTAATTAACCTGCTTAGGGGAAGCATGGCTGGTAACTTTGTGACTTTCGCATAATAATATGCAACCTGAGCTCCTGGGAGAGCGAACATCTCTGAACCTTGAAAAATACTGTTAATGCCACATTGCGATCTGAACAAAGGCCTTGTTAATAGATGGAGATTCTGCTGAAGGCAACAACCCAGGTTTATTTTTATTGTTTTTGTTGCTGTGGCTGGCTGTTTTTTTTCCATATTCTTGTTTTTCCTCTGTGCTTTAGCACTTTCCTTAGCTTCAATATAATCTGCTTGATTATATTGCAGTTAGCTGTTGTTTTTTTCTGTGTTGCAAAAAATTTAAAGCAATACAAAATTGCAGGCTAACACAACTAGTCTATACACGTTGCATGCATGAGCATTCCCATTGTGCTGTGCGCAGTTTGCATTAACATAATTTGTGTGTGGGGGGGGTGGAACACAACTCACAAGTAATAGGTGATGGAACCTCCACAATCTCCATATGATAAGGAAATAGTTATACATGGACAGAGGTCAAAAAAGTCAAAATGATGGCTGTGATCAAAGCCGTTTTCCTTTTCTGGATGTGTTGCATGCACTACCCAGGCAAAGAAAAGGCCCCCATCTTGCTGACAAATTTGGGTGTCATGGTCTTAGTGGAAAAGAAAAAAGAAAAAGAAAAAGAAAAAGAAAAAAAGCTGACTAGGGAATTCTGGGAAGTCCACACTTCTTAAAATTGCCATGGTTGAAAAAAAAACCACTGCTATAGTAGTTCTTAGTGTTCTTACTTCATCTGTATGAGGGTAAGTTCACAACACTGACCCTTGTCAATCATTTTCTGGAACATCTTTATAGTCTGGAACATCCACTGTGGGGGCTCAGTGGTGAGAATACAGCATTGCAGGCTAACTCTGCCAGCTATCAGTAGTTCGATCCTGACTGGCTCAAGGTTGACACCGCCTTCTCTCCTTCCAAGGTTGCTAAAATGAGGACCTGGATTGTTGGGGGAGAGAGGCTGACTCGCAAACTGCTTAGAGAGGGCCGCAAAGGACTATGAAGCTGTATATAAGTCTAAGCGCTGTTGCTGTTGCTACCTCATGAAGCGCAAGACATGGTTTTGAACAGGGCTAAAGTGCTTGGGAATACCAGCACAGGACAGCAAGTTATGGTCCCAAAAGGCCTCCTGCTGAGACATTAATGTTTAAATGCTTATTTTCTTTGATGTGTGTGTCCCTGCAGTTGGTCTCAGACACATATGCCCTCGACTTACAATAAGTTTATTTAGTGACCGTTCAAAGTTACTGCAGCACTGAAAAAAGAGACCTATAACTATTTTTCACATTTCCGACAGTTACAGCATCCCCATGGTCATGTGGTCAAAATTCAAATGCTTGGAAACTGACTCATATTTATGACAGTTGCAGGTCCTGGGATCATATGATCACCTTTTGTGAGTCAAGTCAATGGGGAAGCCAGGTTCACTAACACCCATTATTAATTTAACAAGTGCCATGATTCTCTTAACAACTGAGCCCAGAAAGGTCATAAAATAGGGTAAAACTCACTTAGCCACATAAATATTGAGCTCAATTGTGGTCTTAAATCGAGGATTAACTGTACTGCTTAATCCAGGAACAAAACTGAATGTGCTTTATGCAAAATGCCTCTAAACCTTAGCTCTAAACCTGAAAGAACCCATTCCTTATTGGCAACTCCCGGCAACTCCCGGTGACTTGGGGAAAAAACTAAGAGACTTGAACTGGTGACCTCCAGAAAAGGTAGTCATGTTAATCAGACTTGGATGGTAGACCACCAGGAGATGCCCAAGTTGTAGCCTAGACTGGGAATTTGGAGAAAGGTAATAACCAACCACATTATATGCTGCCCCCCCCCCAAAATGCCATGGACCTATCACTTAGTTTATTAGGAATTCACTTCAATGTGAGACTTTGCTTTGAACAGGCACAGACCTCTCATATTATCCACTGTGAACCTTACCTTGCATGAGACCTCGGGGAGTGGGTGGGTGGGAAAACATGTAACCAAGCCAGCATTGCGCATGTGTGTACACACATACATACATATACTCAGACACACCATCAGTTTTGGATAAAAGTCATCTTTGAACTAAGAGTCGACACCCACTTGGAGACATTTAATCGATCAATGCAAACAAGCTTGCCTTGATGTGTTCTTCTGCTTGTTTACTTACTGTGTGTAAGAAGATCAGCCTTTTCAGGTGAACTTGGGTGGGAATTCCCAGATTTCAAAGCCTATTTAGATGTACTGTGGAACTTTGGTGGATATTTGTGGTGACTTATTGTGACGTTTTGGAGATGGGGTGGTGTCTTTCTTCCAATGGTGACCAGCATTTGTTCTGGCTGCTGTGAGCCTGTTTTCATTAAATTATGATGTTTGTTATTAATCACCATCCTCTTCTAATGATTCCATAATCCCCTGTGGGGTGGAGTCTGGGCAACTGAATAGAGCTGAGTTTTTACTGGCCGGGTGCCCTTCCTGTCACCAATGCAGAGTTTTATTCAGCAGATATATTCTCATTGAGCCCAGAGAGAAATATCTGCCTCCACCCAGGATTGAACTCACAGCCTCTTGATTGTGAGGCAAGGGCTCTACCTTTAGGCCACTATACCACTCATGTTTCTTATTAATACTTTATGAAAATACTAGCTCGTGCTTCGCTACGAAACGATGTGGTCAGGCTTAGTTTTTGTGAAGGAAAATGAGAAAAAAAAATCTGCCTCTGTCTACCAGCATCCATTGGTATTCATCTGGCTAGCATCCTGTCAGTGTGTGAGATAGTTGAGGTCTATTTGGAAACTGAAACAGTATTTTCTGTGTGAGCAAGGAGACAGCAAGGAGCCTGGGCGTGGCTTAGCTCAACTGTTCTGTTCTAAAGCTGCTTGGTGCTCTGAAACGGAAACTCCTCTCCTCTGCTTGTGTTTTGCATTTGGAAGAGATTTTTTTTCAGGTGGGGATGGGGAGTAGAAATCCCATCTGAATAATAATAATAATAATAATAATAATAATAATAATAATAATAATAATAATAATAATAATAATAATATAGGAAATACTCTAAATGCTCCGATGGTCATTTTGAAAAATCCTTTCCTAGTGAGCCCTTAGAAGGCAAGAGGAACATATGTGCCAAATTTTAAGTTTGTAGGCTTTACGGTTCTGGAGATTTTATGATGATACCTAGTAGTTGTGGCTGCATTTCGTATTGAAATTGCAAATTTTTCTGCCCTGTCCTTTGCCCATTTTCAGAGTTTTTTAATATTCCCACCACATGCGACAAAACAGTCCTTTTTTTTCATGACATTTCAGGCATTGTGTGACTGCAGGGTTCTGTCTCTTTTGATACTACTGATGGAGTTGTGCAACATCCATAAAACACTTTGTAACCGGTTTCCTTTGTGATACAGTCGGCCTCCACTTCCAACCATTTGGATTTAGGACCTAGACGAAAAAGGGGACTTTTAACCGAAGTTCTGATGGTTGGTGGCCCCCATTATGGTCATGTGGCTGCACTTCGGGTGCTCAGCAACGGGACATCACATGGCTGCATTTTACGATGGTTTTGCCAAAAACCGGTTCTTCTGTGTACAGCAAAACCACACCACAGCAAACAACGGGTTTGTTTAACCACAAACCTTTGCTTAAGAGCTGGAGCATTTCCACTTATGACACGGACACATTCGCTGGAAAAAAAAAACCACAGTAAAATCTGTCTTGCAAACGTTATACAGTGATTCCTCAACTTACAACTGTTCATTTAGTGACCATTCAAAGTTACAACAATTTAACAGGAGATGGCAAACATACTGCATGAAGAAAGATTATTTAAGTTTATAAGTACGATGTGCAGGTTAAGGTCAGAAGGCTAGGATTACGTATACCTAATTGTATTATTATTGCTAGCATTTGTGTAAAAAAATATATTGAACCAGTCAATACACAGTCTCCAAAATATATATGGACCAGAGGTGGGTATTCAGCCAGTTCTATCTGATTCTGCAGAACCGGTAGCGGAAATTTTGAGTAGTTCGGAGAACTGGCAAATCCCATCTCTGACTGGCCCCACCCCCATCTATCCTCTGCCTCCTGATTGGCTGGGTCTCTTTTGGTTGCCCTGCACAGGAGAACGGAGCTGGAAAGCAGGTTAGTGGGATGGGGAGGGAAGGGGGATTTTGCAGTATCCTTCCCCTGCCACGCCCACCAAGCCACACCCACCAAGCCACACCCACCAAGCCAAGCCCTGCCCACCAAGCCACACCCACAGCTGATAGGCTAGGTCTCCTTTGGTTGCCCTGCCCAGGAGAACAGAGCTGGAAAGCAGGTTCGTGGGGTGGGGAGGGAAGGGGGATTTTGCAGTATCCTTCCCCTGCCATGCCCACCAAGCCATGCCCACAGAATCAGTAGTAAAAAAAAGTTTGAATCCCACTACTGGTATGGATGTTAAAGGAAAATTACAAATAAAACATATTTCTTTTAAAAAAAAGTTACAATGGCACTGAAAAAAGGGACCTAGGACTGTTTTTCACAGTCACGACCTCTGCAGCATCCCCATGATCCTGTGATCAGAATCCAGATGCTTGGCAACTGATTCATACTTATGACCGTTCCTGTTTCCCAAGATCACATGATCCCCTTTTGCAACCTTCTGACAAGAAAAATAATTGGGGAAACCAGATTCACTTAACAGCTAAGTTACTAACTTAATAACAGCAGTGATTCACTGAGCAAATGTGGCAAGAATAGTCATAAAAGGGGACAACACTCACTTAACAAATGTTCCACTGAACAACATCAATTCTGGCCTCAATTGTGGTTGTAAGTTTATTTATTTATTCATTTATTTATTTGATTTGTCAATTACTTACAAGGTAATAGGTATAAGTAAAAACATAGTTATGAATACATGGATACATAATAAGAAAAATAAAAGAAAAAATAGGACAGGGACAATAGGCACGTTGGTGCGCTTATGCACGCCCCCTACAGACCTCTTAGGAAAGGGGTGAGGTCAATAGTAGAAAGACGAAGGTTAAAGTTTTTGGGGTTTGGGGAAGAAACCGCAGAGTCAGGTAGAGTATTCCAAACATTGACACTCTGTTGCTGAAGTCGTATTTCCTGCAATCAAGTTTGGTGCGATTAACCTTGAGTTTGTATCTATTGTTTGCTCTTGTGTTGTTATGGTTGAAGCTGAAGTATTCACTGACAGGTAGGACATTGCAAAGTATGATTGAGGACTACCTGTAACTTATGACCGTAATGGGCAGGCTCCATTACAGCCGTAACTGGAAGACTACCTGTAACCGGCTATAATTTTGGTAGATTTAATCCATCGTTCTTCCCACTGTATAGTTAATTCTTTCTTTGAAATTTTGCATCCATTGGTCTGGATGACACCATTGTGATGTTTTTGACTCACCTGATGCAGGAACAATGAGGTTGTGGTCCTCAGAGTCCAAACACATCCCGAAAGTTTGCAAAGGCTAAATCCGGGCTCTGGGAGATGCCTTGTAGTACGGTGGTACGACCTCATAGTACGGCCTTGTAGTACGGCGGTTCTTCCGTCAGAATCATCTTGGCCTCCACCCAACCAATCCTTCCCCTGCAAACATCTCCTCAGCCCAGAAGTCCAGCTGTCCTCTTGGGAACTTCCATGCTGTGCTCTTGGCTGAAACACAAAACCCCTTTTTCCTGGATGAAACCGCTCCTTTCGATACCCAGTTTAGCCTATTGTCATCACACTTCCTGCTAGACTCCTCTCTGAGGACTAACCAGGACTTGGCCTTGTTTAGTTCTGAACGGGAGCGACAAAAAAAAAAAAAAAAAAAAAGCGGATTTGGGTGTGTTGTCCCTTGCGTGCTTGCTCGCTTGGGAATGTTTGTGTTGGTTTAAGTCAGAGAGAAACAATTTCAAAGACTTCGGGGCCTGTGGACTTCAATTCCCAGAATTCTCCAGCCAGCCACAAATCTGAGATTTGAGAAACACCAGTTTAAGTTCAAACCATACCAAAGAAGAGTGTGGGAATTGGGCTTCAAACACCAAAGGACCATCTGAAGAAGGAGCCACAGAACCAGATGATTAAATGATCCATGTGAAAAAAAAATCTTCTTTGCCTTCTTTGATAAAAATGAGGAAACCTGGGAGTGGAAAAAGGCCTTATCTTACAACTTCAGTTGAGACCAGAACTCCCGTTACTAAGCAATGCAGTAATTAAGCAACTCATGCTCTGTTTTACAACATTTGGTCACGGCTCTTTAAACAAATCCAGCTTTCTCCATTGACCCAAAGGTGACAATTGGCAACTGGACATTCTTGTTTTTTCTTCTTTGAAGATATTTCCCTTCTCATCCAAGAAGCTTCTTCAGCTCTGACTGCATGGTGGGAGATGTAAGGATTGATATTCCTTGCAGATAGCTGGTCATTTGCATCCTTTTTAAAGAGTGGTTGAGGCCACTTGGAGGTTTATCTGTGTTTTAATCATGTGACCAGGGGGTGCTGCAGTGGTCGTAAGTGTGAAAAATGGTCGTAAGTCACTTTTTCACTGCCGTTGTAACCTTGAATGGCTGTAAGCTGAGGATTACCTGCATTCAACAACGGCTGAAATCAAGTGTGACCGAATACCACCTGATTTTGTTATGTCCCAAAGAGATTTTGAAAGGCAATTTGATCTCTGCTTGCCTTCCATTGAGCCCGGAGTTCCCCAACTTATCTGAGCATGCTCCAACCACAGCAGGTATTGTTAGGCTCCGCCCTTACCCTAAAGGCTCCACCCCTGTTATGACAGTCCCTGCTCTTTGCACCTCTTCAAACCTGTGTGGTAAAAGAAAATTGACATTTGATCATCCCAGCTCTTCCCAACCCCACATATTTAGATTCCAGTCAAATTTCCAGCCATGGCTGAAATGCTGGCTGCAGACACTTATTTTTCCTTGCTCAAAAATGTAGAAAGAAGGTAGGTAGGAAGGAAGGAAGGATCTTTGAAATAAAGGCTTAGAGCAGGGGTCTCCAACCTTGGCCACTTTAAGCCTGGCAGACTTCAACTCCCAGAATCCCCCAGTCAGCTTGGGAGTTGAAGTCCGCCAGGCTTAAAGTGGCCAAAGTGTCTTAGACAGCCATGTTTTCCCTGATGAACTGCAACTCCCAGCATTCCCACTCTTCTACAATGCTTTTTGGGGCTGCTGGGGATGGTAGTCCAGTAAGCTTTAGAGCCACAAAGATTGCCCAGCTGGGAAAATGGCACAGGTATATGCTTTGGCGTGGCTTGACTTGGGTGCCTCCTAAACATCCCTTTTAAAAACGCTTCCCTTGTTCGGGCAAGAGCAACAGGCCATAAAACAAGCGCAACTGTCATTATTTCCAGGATAGACGAAAGGAAAGCAGGAAGCAACGGGGAGAGAAGCGGGAGGAAGGAAGGTTTCCCGCGGCTTGGGCCAAACAGCTCGGCGCAATTCCCCGCGGGAAAGAGAACCCGAGCCGCGCCCCGCCGCGCCTCGCCGGTCCGAGGTCTGGCGGAGAGCCAAGCGACTGCGCCCGCGGCGGCCTCGGAAGCTGCGCGGAGCAGACGCGCCGCTTGGGAGCCGGGCTGTCTCTGGATCCGAGCGGAGCCGACAGCCGCCCTCTGGCGTGCCCCGCCGGAGCCCCTCGTCCCCGGCTTGGCAACCAAAAGAGCCTCGGCTTCGCGCACCGGCCTGTCTCTCCCTCAGCCGCGGCTCCCCTCGTCTCCTCAGGCGCCATGAGGCGGCTAACCTTGACTGAAGAGCCCCCAGAATGAGGGGCCTCGCGGGGCTCCCCTGGCGTTGCGCAACTCGAAAGGCGACAAGCGGGAGGGGCAGAGAAAGCGGGGCTGCTTCTGCCAGCCCCTCACTCCCCGGGCGCGCGTGCGAGAGCCCTTCCCGCTCACTCCCCGCCTGTGGAGGATCCCTCTCCCAGCGAGGCTCCCTCAAAATGAGCGGGAGACTCCGCCTCAGCCGGGCGACCGAGGGTTTTTTTCCCCCCTCTCGCCCCCTTCAGCAGCCACTTGTCGCGGCGGCGGTGGTCACGGGACCCCGTTCCCGGATCGCGCAGCCGTTCCCGCCGGCGACCCCCCCCCGCCCCTTCCCCGCATCGCCGAAAGCGAGAGGGCGGCAGCCGGAGCTCCGCCAGCCGAGGTGTCGCCGCGGAAGGCGCCGCTTCTCGGCGGACACGTGCGGCCATCGCCGCTGCCTCACCGTTTCCGAAGCCGTGAGCCCGGCGCGCCGGGAGGGAGCCGCTCTTGCCCGCCAGCTCCAGGGCCGCGCCGGGCGCCAGAGGGCCGAGGCGGCCTCCGGCGGCGAGGCCGGACTCGGGAGGCGGGCCGGGTGGCGCGGGGGAGGCTCCTGCGCGGCGCGGAGGGCGGCCGGGGGCGGAGCGCAGCCGGGCAGCCAGGAGGCGTGGGGACCGGCTCGGCCGCCGCAGCTCAGCTCAGCCAGTAGCGGCGGAGCAGCCCAGCGGCAGCCCCAGCAGCGGCCCAGACCCGGCTCGGCTCGGCCCGCCCGCCCGCGCAGCTAAGCCGGCCCGGGACGATGGCGATCCGGCGGCAGGAGCAGGCGCTGTCAGAGGAGCAGGGCGCCCTGGAGGCGGAGGAGCCGGCCGAGGAGGAGGAGGAGGAGGAGGGCGGCGGCGGCGGCGGCCGGGCAGCGTCGGGGGCCCGCGAGAGGCGGCCGGGGCCGGCGGCGGTGTCCGACTTCACGCCCCCCGACGGCGGCTTCGGCTGGGTGGTGGTGCTGGCGGCCACCTGGTGCCACGGCTCCATCTTCGGCATCCACAACAACTTCGGGATTCTCTACGTCCTGCTGCTGCAGGAGGTCGGCGACGCCGAGCACGACCAAACGCTGGAATTCCGCACAGGTGAGGCGCTTTCCGCCGCCCCGTCGGGCTGGGACCCTCCGGCCTCTCCTTGCCCGCCCGGGCGGGGATCCCCTCCCTCCTTGGAAACCCCCGGACGCCGCAGCCCGGGGGAGCCTGCTGCCGCGAAGCCGCGCTTCGCCCGCCCCTTCGCGGCCCCGGGACAGCAAGCGCCCCGCGAGGAGGAGGCCCGGGGCGGCTCTGCCGGCCGTGCGCTCCCTCGGGCCGCGCAGCCCCTTCCCGGCGCCCACACACGGGCAGCACCGAGGCGCGGCGCGGCGTGGCTGCTTTCCTGCCCGGTTGGCGCCTCGCGGATCCCGGCCAGGTGTGGAAAGGCGGCCCCGCTGCACTTCAACCCGAGCAGCGTCTCCTGGTCCTGAAGGGACTCCGCATCTCTCTCCCGGGCCAGGCGAGACAAGGCGACAATTGCGCCGGTGCCTAACCCGACCCAATGCGGTTGCTTTGAGCCTGTCGAGATTCATCCTTTTTCCACACATTGCGTGGGTTACAGCCTCAGTCCAGAGGGTGGGGGAGATCCCGTGGGATTGACCAGGAGGGACTGTCAAGAAACAATAATTCCCTCCTCCCCTCCCGAGTCTCCGTCTCCAATCTGGTCCCTGCTAAATTCCTTCCACCGCAACCCCCATCATCCTGTGAGCTGGTCTTGACTTGGGGAGGTGCCGGTAGGTGGTTCTGGCTGCCTCCAAGATTCCCTCTTGGCTTCTCACAGTGCCCCAAACTATGCTGAATAGATTTGGTCAAGCATTTTGAAGCAGACTGGTCGGGCTTGTTGGCTGAAGCCCACTGTAGTGTGGATGGAGAACCTGTCTTAAAAAATAGGTAACATTAAAAAAAAACCCCAACAACTAATTGTTCTCTAGATTGTAGAAAATGGTCCACTGGAAACCAGCTTCTAATCCAAGCAGTGAATTATGAGAAGTCCTTGGTGCTCTCAAGCTTGGTTGTTTTCTTGCAAATGTTTCATCACTCAAACTAGATAACATGGGTGCTAGTAGACTAACACTGATGATGTTATTTAGTTTGAGTAATCTGGGAAAAAAACAGTCAAGTTTAGAGAGCACTAAGGACTCCTCATTTCAAACGTGAGCTATAAATATTCTCCTTTATTGGTGAATTATGAATTGGAAGCCAACCATGTTGGGCCTTGAGACTTAAATTTATTTATTTGATTTATTTGATTTATATTGCCACCTATTCACCCATGGCGACTCAAATTGCTCTGATTTCTTGTGATTTTAGTCCATGGACCGAATCGGGAATCTGTTGGTTAGCGGATATGTCAGAAATAGCATCAGCAACAGAGTAGTTGCCTTTGTGACACAACTTCTTGTGAAAACATCAAAATAATTTGCTTGTTTGAGCAAAGCCAGTTCAGACTAACAGGTGAAAGCAAATTCTGCATCTGGGCCTTGATATTGTCTTAAAATGCCTCTAAAAACAGGCATTCTGCATTCCTGGTATGCAACAACAATGAAACCATATGCAATCTTGATTTGAAAGAAAATGCTATTGAGAGACATGCCATATGTACATTGTTATAGAATGGCCGGAATCAGCGTACAATTTGAGCTACAGGGGCGGGAGGGGGATAAGGCTTGTAGCTACTATTGTTATACTAAACACATCCACCCAAAAGCATAGCATTGATACAACATTTCTAGTAAATATAACAAAACTACAACAAGTGTGGTGGTTCCAAGATATATTTTTTTTAATTGAGTTCTGAGGATACTACATAAATAGTTGTGTTTTACCTTCAAGGTTGCATCCTGGTATGTTTTGCCTTGTAGTGCGGTGGAACAGATTGTCTGAAACTTCAAGTTTTTGAGCCATTTGGAGCTAATGGGAATTGTAGTCTAGCTGTGTGGAGTCAAAGCTGGGAGCTGGAGAAGCCAAAGTATTTTAGTTTCTGCTCCTCTTTTAAAAGGAAATTACACGCATGCAAGTAAAGACTTTGAACGGCACCAGTATTTTGAAAGCTATCCAAATAGGACTGGCAGAGATAGATTTTGGAGTGACTTGCTGTTGGATCTCTTCCTATAAAATCGCTGGAAGACAATTTCACTGTCTTGTTGGAGGACCACCAGATACTTCTTGCTTAGGCCATAAATTAGGCAGGCAGCTTTATTGTTTATATGAAAGACATTTCATTGCACGATATTTTCTTCCCTGAACAGGGGAATTCCCCCTGCACATATTGATTGAGTATCCTACAAACATTTGAAGTCAAGGGAATTCCCTCTGCCGGACTTTAAATTTTCAAGTAAAACCCCAAAATATTTTCTTCTGCTTGGAAGCTATTTCTTCCTTTCCAATAGACACACCTGTGTTTTAATACAGGTCGTCTTTGACTTACAACAGTTCATTTAGTGGCCATTCAAAGTTACAACATTGCGATCTTTCTTGCCACAATTGTCAAGTGAATCATGTCAACTGTTAGTAACCAGGAGGTTGAGTGAACCTGACTTCCCCTTTAACTTTGCTTGTCAGAAAGTTACAAAAGTTGATCACATGAGCCCCCCAGGAGACTGCAACCATCATAAATATGAGTCAGTTGGCAAGGGTCTGGATTTTAATCATGTGACCAAGGGATGCTGTAACCTTCATAGTTCTGAAAGACAATCATAGGTCACTTTTTTTGGAGCCATTGTAACTTTGAAAGGTCAATAAACCAATTGTTGTAAGTCAAGGATTACCTGTACTGATGTTTCTAGTATTATGGGAGCCAGTTACTGACCGCTTGTGGTTGGTTGCAGATTGCCCCGTTCCTGTATCTGGTGGGGTCTCTGTTCTTTCCTGGACAAAATTTCCCGAAATCCTGCAGACTGAGAGCAGGACAATTACAGCACTAGGATTTGGTTCTTCCCCGTCTTCTTCCCTCCCCCTTGTCTCTATAATGGGCGATGGGAGACTTTTGGGGTCAAGTACAAGGCAAGAGATGACCTTCTTGGCCAGTGAAGCCCTTTCACGCATTCCTTGGTACCCTTCCTTTGTCTCCAGAGGGCCACTTAGTCCAATCAAAACCCAGGTTCTGTTTCCAGGCTGTCTTATTCTTGTTTCCCCAACAATAAATGCTTTGCATTTGTTTGCCACCTTGGGGGATGGATGGATGGAGGAGGAGGCTGCCTGCGAAGGAAGCAGTGGAAACCCTTGCGGTCTTATTGACAGGTTTCTTCTCCCTTTGGCCTTAGAGGTAGGTCTGGAAGCTAAAACATACGAAGAACAGTTGCAGGAACTGGGCATGTCTAGTCTTGTCGAAAGAAGGAATAGGGGTGACATGATAGCAGTCTTCCAAGCAATCTAGAACTAAGGAGAAATTTCCTGTCAGTCAGGACAATTAACAAGTGGAACAGCTTCTCTCTGGAAGTCATGGGCGCTCCATCCCTGGAGGCTTTTAAGAAGAGATTGGACAACATTGGTCTGGAATGGTGTAAGGTCTCCTGCATGAACAGTGGGTTGGACTAGAAGACCTCTGAGGTCCCTTCCAACTCTATTATTCTGTTATAATTGGGACTGGAATTTCCCCTGCTAAGCAGTACATTTATAAAATGACTTGTGCCCAATTTTATGCCCCTTTTTGTTGCAGTTCTTAAGCCGGTTGTTAAGTGAATCTGGCTTTATCCATTGACTTTGCTTGTTGGAAGCTGACTGGGAAGGCTGCAGGTGGCTGTGACCCTGGGATGCTGCAACCATCATGCTGGTAGCCGAGTGCCCAAAATTGATCACATGACTGTGAGACCCTGTGATGGTCTTAAGTGGAAGGGCCAGTCCTAAATCACCTTTTTTTCAGGGCTTTCATAATTTTGGATGGTTCTTAAAGTGAAGGGTTGTAAATTGAGCTCTGTCTGAATAGGCTTGAAAATGCTTTTCTTTTCTTCTTTTTTTTTCATTTGCCGCAAGGATGGTACCTCTATTACCTGGTCAATAGTGCAACCCACAAGAGCCGTGGTGGCACATTGGTTAAAATACAATATTGAAGACTAACTCTGCCCACTGCCAGGAGTTTGATCCTGAGTGGATCAAGGTTGACTCAGTCTTTCGTCCTTCCGAGGTCAGTAAAATGAGGACCTGGATAGTTGGGAGCGATAGGCTGACTCTGTAAACTGCTTGTAGAAGGGTGTAAAGCACTGTGAAGCGCTATATAAGTGCTATTCCTTCCTTCCTTCCTTCCTTCCTTCCTTCCTTCCTTCCTTCCTTCCTTCCTTCCTTCCTTCCTTCCTTCCTTCCTTCCTTCCTTCCTTCCCTCCCTCCCTCCCTCCCTTCCCCCATTGCCAGCAGTTCAATCCTGACTGGCTCAAGGTGGACTTAGCCTTTCATCCTTCCAAGGTCGGTAAAATGAGGACCCAGATTGTTGGGGGCAAAAGGCTGAAAAGTGTAAACTGCTTAGAGGGGGCTATGAAGCAATGTGAAGCGGTATATAAGTCTAAGAGCTTTTGCTCCTGCTATTACATTTGGGCCCCCAAACCCTTCTCCTCTACACCATGTGGTTTGGATCAAAAATATAGGCTCTATTTTATATTGGGGGTGTTATAGAGCAAAATAGGTAGCATAAATCTTTCAGATATTTAAAACATGTAATTTTATCATTTTTAATGACCGGTTCAGTGAATCAACGAATCCCATCCCTGGATGGCCCCGCTCTGCCCTTCCCAGGAATCTCCATGTGGCCCGTTTTAGATGCCAGGTAAGTGCAGGGCCCCCACAGAGGTTCGGGGAGGCCATTTTCGCCCTCCTGGAACCTGGACGAAAGCCTCCGGAGCACGGGGAGTGTACAAACCAGGCTTCCTGGAAGTTTGGGAAGACCAGCCATGGTGCAGGAGGCCAACTAGGCCACGCCCACTGAGCAAGCAGGCAAGCAACCAGTTGGTAAAATTTTTGAAGCTGTGTCCTGGTTGCCTCCAAATACTATTTGTCAATCACAGACTTTTCACCCCTGTTGTTCTAGTGGTAAAGCTTGCATTTCTCCAATAAGTTCCATCTTTGCTTACTCTCTCTTATTTTTCTTAAAAAAACTAAAATATTTCCAAATATCAGCCCTTCAGGGAAGACAGGTAAGAAACAGATGAGATCCCAGTAAATCTGTATATTGTTGTGGAGTAAAGCCTTCTAAATTTCTCTCTGCCTCATCTTATGCCAATGAAATCAAAGATCCTTGTTTTGAGTTCCTTTTTCATGTTTCCTTCAGTCTGTGACTGCATAAAACCTTCTTCTATTTTTTCTTTCTCCAAGCTCAGCCCTAATTTCCTTTACAATACATGACCTCATCTTTGGTCATTTCCATAGGTGAGATTATGTTTAAGAGGCCATGATTTCTGTTAAATCCCATTTAACCTGACCTGCTAAATCACAATTTCAATTAAAAAATAATCACCAACCACCAGAATATTATTTTTTAGAATTTCTTTTTTTGGATTGAAGCGGAAATGCGTAGATTTTGATAGGAGTTCTTCTCACAATGGATTCTTTGCAAAGATTTTTCGGGATACCAATTTGTACACACAGCTAGGAGAGCCATTGTTGACTTTAGATGTGTTGAGGGCAGAATTGTCAGCTGCCTGAGTGTATTGTGATGTTGTTTGTTTGTTTTAACCCTTTAGTCATGTCTGATTCTTGGTGCATTTATTAGCCAAGTGCTTGTCCAGACTACCCTATCAAGCACAGCTCCTTTGTTGGTTGTTCATCTTTGCATCAGCTTTGATGGTATGAAGCCAGTGAGTTCTTCGCTTGCTCTTTCTGCTTGTTCCAGTAACCATTCTAGTGTCATTGACTTCTCCAAGGAATTTGCACGCATGACATAGGCAAAGTACAATCAGAAGTAGTCTTGTGATTTTGGCTTCTAGTGATGTATCTGGTTTTATTGTGATATATAGTTGCAGAATAATGTAGCACCGGTAAACTCTGGCTATTTATTGAAACCATCAATGAATTGAATAACAGAAGGACCTTGGAGGTCTTCCAGTCCGACCCCACTGCTCTGGCAGGAGACCCTATACCATTTCAGACAAAAGATTGTCCAATCTCTCCTTGAAAACTTCCAGGGGTGGAGAATCCACAAACTTCTGGAGGTTGTTGTGGGAGCAGAATTGAGGATGCAAACTCATTCAGGCAATTCACTCTGAAAAACTGCCTGCCCTAAAACAGCCCAAAGAGACCCTACAGTTTAAATTATGCCAAGCCTCCACGACACAAGGAAATGGACTGGAATGTAGAGACAGATGTTTGTTATCAAGTGAAGGTCATAAGTGATGCCTTTCAGGGCTCGATTGTAATCCATTACGGAACAAAGTATGTGGTTAGAACCCTTCTATTGAGAATGTCCTTCGATTACATCCAAGTGCATCCTTGGTAAATGAAGATCTGTGGGATCCTTGGGGCTCTCTGAGCTTGATAGTTTGCTTTCAGACATTTCATTGCCCAGCTAGGTAACCTCATCAGTGCCAATCGGTGTGAGGTTTGCTCTCTATTTATGTACAGTAACTTGTCTTGTCCGTGTTGGTGGGATGCGGTTTTTCTCCTCAGCAGTTCCATACTGTTTTCTGCTTGATTGTTTGTGGGAATTGATAGTCCCTTGATTGGGATGTTGACTCTTCAAATGGCATTTGCCAATGAAAAAGAAATGCTGAAGTACATGCAGTTGCTTGTTGTTGGTTATATTTTATTAGGAATACAAGCAAACAATGAATACATTGCAATGTAGTGAAGTGTGCTTGTGCACATCTCTAAATCAGAAATACATTAATAGATAAGAAAAAAAACAAAAATTGGGCTGTACTTCAGTTGAACTATGGCAGCCGCCATCTTGACTTTTTTGACCATGCTCTGCAGTCTCCCCCCCCCCCAGTGTCTTCACTTAAGATGAATCAGGATGAGGAGCTGGAATTGACCCTGGAGTTCGGAAGTGGGTTGCAGAGATTTTACTCCATGAGTTGGGGATGCTCCATCACTAGAAGGTTTCATAAATAGACTGGTCATCCGATTGTCAGGGATAGTGTAAGGTCTCCTGCTTGAGCGGGGTGGGTGGGGGTGGACTGGAGGACCTCTGAGATCCCTTCCAACTGTGTTATTTTCTTCTATTCAGTTTAGCTTGAATGCCAATTGCAGGGAAGTGGACAGGCGGAAAGGGCGATGGGTCTGTCTCCTGCTTCTGCTTCCAGGTGTGCCTCTTGTCTCTCAGCCTTCCCCCCCCTCACCCCTGGGAACAAAATACTGGACAAGCATTTGTGATGTTCTTATGTGCACCGCACACTTCTTCCTAAAGTGCCCTGTCCAAAGCAACAGCCGTTTAAAGCCAACGAAGCAGAAACAGCAAAAGGGCCAGAAGAGCTTTTGCTAACACTTCAGGTCCTCTGTGGTTCTCTGTGTAATTTTTTTGTTTTTTTTGCTTTTAATGAATATTTTAGCTCTCTTCAAAGAAGATTAAAATATAAACCATCAAAGAATGGTGAACAGTAATAAGAGAAAGACAGGACTGAAATTTCAAAAGCCTTATACAAAATTTACTGATCCCCAATCCATCCCCAATCATCCCAAATATTGCCCCTAATAATTGGTCCCAGTCAGTGGTGGGATTCACATTTTTTTTACTACTGCTTCTGTGGGCGTGGCTTGGTGGGCGTGGCAGGGGAAGGAGACTGTAAAATCTCCAGTCAGGGATGGTATTTGCAGGTTCTGTGAACTATTCAAAATTTCTGCTACCGGTTCTCCAGAACTGGTCAGAACCTGCTGAATGCCACCACTGGTCCCAGAGATCAAATATCCAGGTTTGTTTCTTTATCGTAGCATCTCTTATCAATTGCTGATTGATTACGTATGGTAAAAGTCCAGTCTCCAAAGCCAAAAAACAAAAACAAAAAAGCCAGATAAAATCATTTCTCAATTAGTTGTTCACAATCTCCATCGAAACCCTCCAGAAAAACATTTGACACTTGTCCACCCAAAAAGTCCTCTGCTATTACATCTGTGCCTGATTCTGAAAGTGGAAAGAGATTGCCTGAGATTTTGTGCTGTTTGCTTGGCTCTTGATTGACACACAGAGACACAGGCATTTGCACACACACACTGACTCACATTGCTCTGGGTGTGTTTTTAAAGAGCAGAGAGCCCGTCTCCAGGAAAAGCTGGGTATTTGGAGAAAGGGTGTCAAACACATGCAGAGCTCCATTTGTTTTCTCTAGATTTTCTCCTGGTTGGGGGATGCAGAAAAGCTCGCTCCCCAAGAGGCAAATCAATTCATGTGTGTGTGTGTGTGTGTGTGTGTGTGAGAGAGAGAGAGAGAGAGA
Organism: Hydrophis major; assembly: GCA_033807585.1. NCBI lineage: Eukaryota > Metazoa > Chordata > Lepidosauria > Squamata > Elapidae > Hydrophis > Hydrophis major. The sequence goes on along the minus strand of CM066335.1, from coordinate 5,684,540 downwards.
GAGAGAGAGAGAGAGAGAGAGCGTTAGCACAGTTGGAACATGGTTGAATGAGGAATGCCTAGGGAGGTGGACTGGACTTTTTCCAAAATGACCTCAGCGTTTTTGCACTTGCTTTGTTGAATGAAAATGTCCTTTTCATTGGGTTTGTTTATGTATGTGCATCGATTTATTCTAGCTCTCACGTATTTTTAATGGGCATCTTTTCAGCTAGCCAGTGGTATGACACTTTGTAAGAAGAGGCAGGGGGGAAAAAAGAGTTTTGAGGCTCTCAGCTTGGGTGAGAATTGCTAAGACAATCTGGACTGCTAAGGCTCCATGCGCAGCCCCTCGTGACTCACAAATACGCACAGATGCACACACACACACACACAAATGTAAGCACGGTGCATCCGTGCTGAATAAATTACAATGGGCTGCGTTCACACAAACCTACTAAGCCATTGCCCAGGGCTTTAATGCCACAATAATAGGCACATGGTTGCTTTTTTCCCCAGTTGACATTGGAGAACATGTGGTGGGTGCAGTCGCAAAATGGCTTCCATAATTTACTTACAAAACCCATTTATCCAAAGGTGAACTAAATGGGCCACCTATAGTGGGGTTTGGGGGGAAATTAAAAACTGCTACAAATAAATATTGGTTCATAGCAAGTCAGTTTCCCATTTATGTCTTTAATGAAAATAATTCTTAAAGAAAGGTCAGGGGTGCAACATGGAATCTGGTGGGCACCGGAGGCAAACTGACATGCACGGGCATCACTTTGCTCTGAGATTAACACAGTTTTGTAACAGGGTTTAAGCAAGTCACCACCGATTGTCACTAGGAGCAAATGACCTGTTGTTTGGAATTGCAGATCATCTCATGTGATGCTGGCAAGATTTCTGTTTGCTTGCAGCAGGACAGACAAGATTTCAAAGAAGAAGGCACAAGATGGCTGCCATCCCAGTCCTTTCTAAATCTTTACTTTGGCATCACACCATCACAGAAAGGTGATGCATTGGCATTTAGAAAGGCTTCTGACCTGTGGATTGAAAGGTGTGAGAACAAAGACTAGATAAGCCTAGAAAACAAACTTAGTCACTTCGCTGTGAAGGTCATTAGATAGTCTATTTTGTGAGGCCGAGGATCAAAAAATGGTGACTCAGAAAGTCATCTGGGCTGCCCTGAGAGGAAAATTCAGATTAAAATGTCAGAAATTTACATTCATGATGTCGGAAGTGGATATTGTAGTACTCTTGTTCGTTTGAAACCAACTGATGTGTAGGTTTTAGTTTGTTCAGTTAGTCCTCGACTTACGACCACAATTGAGCACACTGTTATTAAGTGAGACAGTTGTAAAATGAATTGTGCCCCATTTTACAACCTTTCTTGTGACAGTTGTTATGTGAATCACTGCAGTTCAATTAGCAGCAGAGTTGTTAAGTGAATCTGGTTTCCCCATTGACTTGGCTTGTCTGACGGTCACTAAAGGAGATCACGTGACCTTGGGATATTGCAACGGTCATAAATATGAGTCAGTTATCAGGCATCCGAATTTTGATCATGTGAACATGGGGATGCCGCAACAGTCGTAAGTGTGAAAAATGGTCATGTCACTTTTTTCAGTGCCGTTGTAACTTCTGAATGGTCACTAAATGAACTGTTGCAAACCGAGAACTACCTGTAATGCCTCCCTTCTTGGATAACCCTAAAGGGGAGGCGGATAGGTGCTGAAGGTGGGTTGGTTGGCCACCATCAATGAGGTGTGTTGAGTCAATGGGTGAGAACATCCTTGGGTAGCGGGAGCTGGGCAGGAAGAGGGAGGAGGGTTGACATCCCCTCCCACCCTCACAGGTTCTTATTGGGCTTCAAAATCCCAAAAAGTCAACACAACCCCACCTGGTCTCTAGGCGATGCACCCACAAGTACTCAAAGGTTGGGACTCACTGTTTACTGTATCGCAGGCATAGGTTTCTCCGTCCAGTGGTGTCCAACTCGAGGGAGTGGTGCTCATCTCCATTTCTTGGCCAAGGGAGAGAGAGTTGTCTGAAGATATTTCTCTGGTCATGTAGCCAACATGGCTATATGCCAAAGGCCTCCCAACCAAAGTGGCACCTGTTTATTTACTTGCATATACATGCTTTTGAACTACTAGGAGCTGGAACAAGGTACAGGAAGTCACCCCGTTGCATAGTCCTTGGGTCTTGAACCTTTTTAGCTGACAAGCTCAGCATCTTTAACCAAGGAGCAATCATGCCGCTTGAGTTTACTACTTGCTCGATATCCGTGCTTTGCTACGAAACTATGTAGTCGAGCTTAGTTTTGGGGGAGGAAAATAAGGGGGAAAAATCTGCCTCTGCCTACCAGCATCCATCGGTCTTCATCTGGCTAGCGTCCTGTCTGTGTGTAAAAACAGTTGAGGGCTGTTTGGAAAGTGAAGCAGTATTTGTTGTGTGAGCAAGAAGGAGACAGCAAAGAGCCTGGGCGTGGCTTAGTTCAACTGTTCTGTAGTAAAGCTGCTTGGTGCTGTGAAACTAAAAGTGAAACTGAAACTCCTCTCCTCTGCTTGTGTTTTGCATTTGGAAGAGATTTCTTTTCAGGTGGGGAGGTGGAGTAGAACTCCTTAGCATCAGAGCGTGTTAATAATAATTAATAATAATACAAGAAATACTCTAAATGCTCTGATGGTCATTTCAAAAAATCCTTTCTTAGTGAGCTCCTAGAATCCAAGAGGAACATATGTGCCAAATTTCAAGTTTGTAGGCTTTACAGTTCTGGAGATTTTGTGATGATGTATGAAGGGTATGTATGTATGTATGTATGTATGTATATATGGATCTTTGGTTATTCGGGTTTTCTCCCGTGTAAAATTGGAAGTATTTTGGCGACATTTCGACGAAATCTCATTCGTCATCTTCAGGCTTGTGTCTTCGGCTTTGTGCTTCTTGGAGTAATGTGAGCTTGCAGCTGTTTTTTCTTTTAACTGCCAGTGGGAGTGTGACTTGACTGGGTGGGGGCTTGGCTGTGTTCTGATTGGGTGGGATGTGTTCTTATTGGTTGGGGGCCTGGCTGTGATCTGATTGGCTGGGGGTGTGTTCTGTTCAGGTGGGGGCTTGGTTGTGTTCAGGTTAGTCTTAGTTGTCGGGGGATTTGAGCTGGTGAGCTGTGATCCTGTTGTTTGGCTTCGCATTTGTGGTCATGCCACATCTTCATGGTGGGCGTCCGTTCGCTTCATGTATGGGTCGGAGGAGTTTGAAGCGGGTAGTGATGCAGCTGCGGTCCGGCTTCTGGTCTGTGGTCATGTCTCATTATCTGTGTGGGTGTGAGTCTGCTTTCTACATGGAAGTGTGGTGGTAGCATCTTGTGTGGCCTTCGTAGATATGGGTCTGGTGTCATTCTTCATGTTAGGTACGCGTCTGTTCATGAGGGCGGGTTTCCAAATGGCTGGTAGGCGGGAGGTATCATCTTGTTTATTCATGCTGCGTTGGCGTTTTTCTATCTCTATGGCTTCTCTGATTATTCTGTTGTTGAAGTGTTGAGTTTTGGCAGTAGTTCTGGTATTTTTAAAGTCAATCTCATGTCCTGTGGCTTTGAGGTGGGATTCAAAATTTTTAACAACTGGTTCTGTGGGCGTGGCTTAGGTGGTGGGCGTGGCTTGGTGGTCATGTCATTGGCTGGGCATGGCCAACTCAATATCGAGGCATGCATCTCCTCACCTGGCCTCTCGTGACTGTGAGGATGCTGCAGCAGTCGTAAGTGTGAAAAATGGTCAAAAGTCACTTTTTTCAGTGCCATTGTAACTTTGAATGATCACTCCATACAAGTAAAGTACCAGCAAAGGAGGGGAAAAAATACTCCAGGGATGTTCCAGAGACAGGAAGTCTAGTCCTGCCAAGAATGTAATAAGGGTTAACGAAGAGGCAGTTTCTTTAAGCAACACCAGAATGTTTCCTTCCTGCCTTCCTTACAGGATTAGGCCAGTAATTTCTTCTAACAATCGGTTCTCTGAACTGCTTAGAATGTTAACAGCCGGTTCTAGCAAATAGATGTGAACCTGTAGAATCCCACCCCTGAGCCTATCTCAGAGCATGAATTCAGAGTCTTGCAAATTCCATCTTGGTTCCTGATGCCTCTTGGACATACGACCAACATTTAAGTATAGTATATAAAATTATACATTGCAATGTCCTACCGGTCAATGAACTTCAGCTTCAATCATAACAATGCAAGAGCAAACAATAGATACAAACTCAAGGTTAATTGAACCAAACTTGACTGCATAAAATACGACTTCAGCAACAGAGTGGTCAATGTCTGGAATACTTTACCTGACTCTGTGGTTTCTTCCCCAAACCCCCAAAACTTTAACCTTAGACTGTCTACTATTGACCTCACCCCTTTCCTAAGAGGCCTGTAGGGGGCGTGCATAAGTGCACCAATGTGCCTACCATCCCTGTCCTATTGTTTCTTTTTTTTTTTCTTATATGTATCCATGTGTTCATAACTATGTTTTTACTTATACCTATTACCTTGTAAGCAATTGACAAACCAAATAAATACATAAAAATAAACTGGCTGGGCAAATAGGATTTTCCCCTCTGAAGCCATCAGATGGCACCAGAAAGCTTCCACCATGAGATATTATGGGCCCAGATCCTGTACCTTTGTACCTCTTCTGATTGGGCAGATCATCTCAGAGGTCTTCGGCCTGCTCATTCTGTTGTCCAGCTTCTCCATCCTTCTAAGATTTTTAAATGTCCTAAAATTACAGGTAGTTGCAACTTACAACAGTTAATTTAATGACCGTTCGAAGTTGGAATGGCACTGAAAAAAAAAACATGACTTGTGCCCCATTTTTCACACTTACGACCATTGCTGCATCCCTGTGGTCTCCCCATGATCGAAATTCAGCTGCCTGGCAATTGGCCTGTATTTATGACGGTCGCAAGTTCCCAGAGTCACGTGATCCCATTTTGCGACCTTCTGACAAGAAACATTAATGGGGAAACCAGACTCGCTTAACAACGGTGTTACTGACTTAACAATGATTCACTTAACAACTTTGACAAGAGAGCTAATAAAATAGGGCAAAAGTCACTTAGCAGCCGTCTCACTTAGCAATAGAAATTTTGGGCTCAATTGCAGTCGTAAGTCGAGGACTAGCCTTCATAGCAATGAAACGACTACACTTCACCCTTATCCCTTCCATAGATTCCCAGTCTCGATAGTCTTCCTTCACTCACTTAGCAGCTATCTCACTTAGCAACAGAAATGTGGAGCTCCGTTGTGGTCGGAAGTCGAAGAGTGCCTGCCGTACAGGAGTAAAGCAGGGCCATTTGAGGCTCCCGTAGAAAGGCCTGGAGGCTTGGGTGATTTCGACATTAGTTTGAAATCTAGCTTAGGTGGCTCCTGCCGTAAGAATCCAGAGAATCCTGTCCTCTCTGGGCCTCTCCAGTTCAGCCAGTTTCCATCGCCAAATCCTTATTGTCCTAGGAACACCTCCCTTCCTTGCTGCTACAGATTGAAGCACCAAGGTTTAGTTTCGACTTCGCTTAGGCTCGCTTTCTCACACCGGATATCCTTCAAGAATGGGAGTTGTAGTCCAGCCCCTCCCAGAAGGCAAAGCCTGAGAAAAGCAGATTTAGGCATTGTTTCTGAAAGCCTCTGAAGCAGGGGTCTCCAACTTTGGTAACTTTAAGCCTGGAGGACTTCAACTCCCAGAATTCCCCAGCCAGCAAAGCTGGTTGAAGTCCTCCAGGCTTAAAGTTACCAAGGTTGGAGACCCCTGCTCTAGACCAAGGGTCTTCAAACTTGGCAAGTTTAAGACATGTGGACTTCAACTCCCAGAATTCCTGGGCTAACCTGACTGGAGGAAGAATTCTGGGAGTTGAAGTCCATAAGTCTTAAAGCAGCCACGTTTGAAGACCCCTGCTCTAAAGGAGGGGTGGGCAGCTGTGGCTTCCTTATGCCCTATGGACTTCCAACTCCAGAATTTCTGAGCCAGTCATGATCCAAGATGCTCATTTCAAACTGATATACAGGTAATCCTCAATTTGCGACTGATCAAAGTTACAATGGACGGACGGACACACACACACACACATGCAAAGCTGAATACAACCCCTGCAGTCATGTCCATGTTTATGTTTACTTGCAGTTTCTGGGGAGTGAAATGTCCAATAGCAAACAATGGAACGACCATGGTCTTCATTTAACTACCGCCACAATAAAAGACACAAAATCAGGTTTAGTCACATAATGACTGGCTACATGAACTTGCAAGCATAATTAGCAGAGTCAATTATAAGTTGAGGCGTCCCTGATATTTATCTACACCTGCACGGAAAGCAGCTCTAAACTTCTGGAGAAAGCTAAAGACTCAGAGCAGGGATGGCAGGATAGAAGCCCAGATGTTCTGCATGCCAGGAAACCTGACTTGGCTGTCACACAGGTGTTGCGATTACATCAGAGGCCTTTGCTGGCCCGGCAGCTGTGCTGTGCAGCTTCTCTGCTGAACCCATACAGTTAGTCCTTGCCTTACAACGGTTCATTAGTGACCGTTCAATGTTACTTCAGCATTGAAAAAAGTGATTTATGAGCATTTTTCACACTTACGACCGTGGTAGCATCCCCAGAACCATGTGACCAAAATTCAGATGCTTAGCAGCTGGTTCATACTTATGACCATTGCTGTGCCCCATATGATCACATTTTGCAACCTTTAGGCAAGCAAAATCAATGGGGAAGCCAGATTCACTTAACAACCATGTTATTAACTTAATAACTGCAGTGATTCACTTAACAACTGTGGCCAGAAAGGTAACAAAACAGGGTAAAACTCACTTAAACATTTCACTTAACAACAGAAATGTTGGGCTCAATTGTGGCCGTAAGTTAATTGTAAATAGCTGTATTTGTGGGCACCTGCTTCCTGCTTCCATTCTCAGTTTAGGACCCTTTGCTTTTAAAAAAAAACACCATAATAAAGGAAGCTTTTAGAGCAAAAGAAAGAGCAGAAACCATTTAAATTGCTGTTACAAGTTTATTTACAGAATACAGAATAACAAGAGTTGGGAGGGATCTTCGCGGTCTTTTAGTACAATTCCAGACAAGTGGCAGTCCAGTCTCTTCTTTAAAAGCTCCACAACTTCTAGAGACGAGCTGCACCATTGACTAATTATTCTGACTTGTCAGGAAATTTCTCTTTAGTTCCAGGTTGATATGTTTCCATCTTTTACTTCTTAACCTGCCTTCAGGTTCTTTGGAGAATAAGTTGTCTTTCTCTTTGTGACAGGCTCTCAAATATTGGAAGACTGCTATCATGTCATCCCTAGTCCTTCTTTTCATTAGACTAGTCCCTGCAACCCTTCTTCATATGATTCCATCCTAGCTGCTTTTCTCTGTACTCTTTTTAAGAGTCTCAACATCTTTTTTATATTGGGGTGACCAAAATTGGAGATGTTCTTCTTCTTTGGGCCAGAGGGTGACAAACTTTATTGTCTTTCCATCTGGGAATTCTGGGAGTTTGAAGTCCACCCATCTTAAAGTTGCCAAGGATAAAAAAACACTTTTCCAGGTTGATGCACAATAATATTCTAGCTTCCCTTTAATTAAAAATAAAAAAACAAAAGTTTGAATGAAATTAACAGAACCAAGTGGGACAGAGATGTGTCATTAAGCTAGTAGGACATTGTAGTACTGTAAGCAGAATTTTGAGCAGTGCATTTTTTTCAGGATCAAAAAGAGCTGATATCTAATATTCTTTTAGGTGTCTCAAAAACCAGTTTGTGCTTCCCAAACCTGGCTACATCATCCCAAATTGGGTAAAAGTGTTTGTTTGTTTTTAAGCTTCTGTTATGACACACCAGTTCATTACTCAGTCAGAATAGGGACCTTTAAAGAAGGACTTTCTAATTAGCAGTTTTGGGTAAAGAAGGAAAAAGGTTCGGAAGCCCTGAATTGAATGAAGTATCTTTAGAGCAGAGGTCTTCAAACTTTGCAACTTTAAGACTTGTGGACTTCAACTCCCAGAATTCTCCAACCAGCATAGCTAATAAAGTATATGATCCTAGGGTTGGAAGGGACCTTGGAGGTCCTCTAGTCCAACCCCTGTTCAAACCAGAGACCCTATACCAGGGGTCCCAAACTTGGCAACTTTAAGACTTGAGGACTTCAACTCCCAGAATTCTCCAGCCGACATAGTTGGCAGGAGAATTCTGGGAGTTGAAGTCTACAAGTCTTAAAGTTGCCAAGTTTGGGGACCTCTGCTTTACAGATTTGGCATTTGACAGTTTGGGACTTTGGCTGGGCATATGGGAAAAGTTGCCCAAATGAGGCAATTTAGTCTTTGAATGCAGCTCATAGAGTATATGCTGACTTTCCAGAGGTCAACCAAAATGCAGCCTTGGGATGTTTCTGTGTGAGATCCGTTGGCTCTGTGGCCAATATGGAGAAAACCCTAATGACACAGTGGGGAGGGAAGGTGGCCATTTTAAAAGCCTAGCTGAGCAAACGCCCATGGATTTCTCTCTCTCGCTCACACACACACCCAGATCAACCAGAGTTCCTCTGAGAAGCAAACATTCTTGCAGAGATCTGAAGAAGTTCTTTGTCATTTTTCCAAGGTAAAATGCCCACAATTGGTTTAATTCCAGCAATATCTTTAATCAGAATCATTAATCTCCTGAAAAGCATATTTGTTAGTTTTATTCCGTCAAGATTACAGGTAATCCTCATGACCACAATTGAGCCCCACATTTCTGTTGCTAGGTAAGATAGTTGTTAAGTGAGGTTTCCCCATTTTGCAACCTTTCTGGTCACAGTTCTTAAATGAATCATTGTGGTTGCTAAGTGAGTAACACGATTGTTAAGTGAATCTGGATTCCCCACTGACTTTGTCAGAAAGTCACAAAAGGGGATCACGTGACCCCAGGGACACTGCAACTGTCATAAGTGTGAGTCAGTTGCCAAGCATCTGAATGTTGATCTCATAGCATGGCTCAGTGGTTAGAGTACAGTAATGCAGGCTACTTCTGCTGCCTGCCAGCTGCCTGCAATTTGGCAGTTCGAATCCCACCAGACTCAAGGTTGACTCAGCCTTCCATCTGTTCTGACCCAGGCTTCGTCCAATGTAGTTAATCACAAACTTGCTTTAAAAGCAAAACCTATTTTATTGCAACGCTGGGAATTGTTTTCATTCCCAGCCAGAACTAATCTTAAACAGTCCCTCAAGATAAGCACCCACTTCTCAGTTCTGTGGAATGCTGCCAAAAACAGAAGTATCCAATTAACTATAAAAGAAACTAACCGAAGTACCAGAAAAAAACCAACCAAAATACACAGAGCTTCAAGGAGGACTCAGAACCAAACAAACTACTTTACTTCCTGCAAAGGTTTCATCACCTTTGCCTGACTTTTATCCCTTAGGGGAGGGGCAATCACCTCCCAGCCTTACTCCCAAGTCGCCCCTTCTGCTTCAGCTGCTCTCGCCTTCTGGCAGCTCTGCGCACAGGCGCACTGGGAACAGGCTCCCCTGGGTCCTCTGCCTTGCTGCTGCCAGGCTCCGGAGGCAGCACTCCACTCTCAGATGGTCCTGGCCCCATCTCTGCATCAGACACAGGACCCTCATCCAAGTCCTCTCCAGACTCCCGGACTGGCCCCCTTTCTTCCTCACTATCCGATTCTACTGTCGCCTGCACAGGCTGCCGGCGAACCACAACACCGTCCTTCCAAGGTGAGTAAAATGAGGACCCAGATGTTTGGGGGCAAGAGGCTGACTCTGTAAACCACTTAGAGGGGGCTGGAAAGCCATGTGAAATGGTCGGTCAGTCTAAGTGCTATTGCTATAATCATGGGGATGCTGGAATAGTTGTGTGAAAAATGCTCATACATCACTTTTTTCAGTGCTGTTGTAACTTTGAACGGTCACTAAATGTTGTAAGCTGAGGACTACCTATGCCTATGGAGCAAGAGAGGGAAAAACATTCTGTGCCCATGAAGGTTCACAGGGAGTTGGAGGGATGAGCAAGGGTCAATTCATCTGCAACAAAAATATTTATCATCTTATTTTCTTCAGCTTCGAAAAACAGGGTTTGCTAGTGCATCCACAAAACCTCTGGGCTGGTCAGGCACTAGGTGCTGTCCAGATATTTTGGCCTTCAAGACCTATCAATCCCAGGTTCAGGGAATTATGGGCATTGCGGTGCCAGTTGCTAGAAGCTCCTTTCTCGTGTGTTTCCTGAAGGTAACACAGTAGTTATAGCAATGAGCCAAATAAATTGCAGGCCGCTTGACTACACAAATCCATGTGGAGCTAACTTTGATCTCCAGCAAAATTATTAGAGAATCGTGATTTGCCCAGAACTGAGCCTCAGTCTTTTTGGTCCAAAGTCTGAGACAACATGTCAAATTATGAGATGGAGGTAGCCTAGTTGTTTAATCCCTAGGCCATGCCTGACTCTTCATGACCCCATGGACCACAGCACATCAGGCCCCCCCGAACTCCACTGTCTCCCAGAGTTTTCCCATATTCAGGTTCATTGCATCAATGATACTACCTAACCACCTCATCTTCTGCCGTTCCCTTCTCCTTTTGCCTTCAATCTTTCCCAACATCAGGGTCTCTTCTTAGATGGCCAGAGTATCTGAGCTTCAGTTTCAGTACCTTTCCTTCCAAAGAGCAATCAGGGTTGAGTTCATTTAGGAGAAGGTAGCATAGACAGAATACCGAATCTTTCACTCTCCGGCAATCTTAAGCAGTGTCTGTCTGTCTGGATTGGACATCCAGTCCAGCAGTCAGTTCTCCAAGTGGTCAACCAAGGAAACCCACTAATTTCCAAGCAGGTGCAGAGCAGTCCTGCTGCCATCAAAGCCAAGTCCTCTTGATCCAACAATTAACATAAATGGTCCAAGCCAGCCAAACCAGAAGCCAGACCCACATCTGGTGGTAATCTTTGATGAGTTGAGATTGTTTGGGGAGAGATGTTTAACCTCAGATCAGTTGAGGTATACAAGTACTCCTCGACTTACAGCCATTTGTACAACAGGTTGAAGATCATTAAGGAGAGATCCAACCTAGAAGTAAGGAGAAATTTCCCAACAGTGAGAACAATTGATCAGTGGAATAGTTTGCCTCCTGGAATTGGAGGTTTTCAAGAAGAGACTGGACATCCATTCTCCAAAGATGATATAAGGTCTCCTGTCTTGAATCAAGAGTTGGGCTAGAAGAGCTACAAGGTTCCTTTCAATTCTGTTTTTATTCTGTTATTTCTGTAAGTGTCTTCACTTTATGTGTGGTGTATGTGTGTGTGTTTTAAATCATCCCATTAAATCTTTTGCTAAAGACAAGCCTTCCAACCACATACTCCACTTGAAATACCAAAGGGTGTTCTGATTCTTCAAATGCCAACAGCTGCCAGAAGTTGTCCATCTTCTTTCTTTCCAAGCCCACCCAGAGTTGCCTTCCCATGAAATTACAGCTAAAGAATGAAAAAAAATGCAGCTGGAGTTTGGACGGAAGAAAGAGAAGTAAGTGGGGAGGACTGAGATAAGCCCTTTAAGGTCAGGGTGAGCAATTGGCTTTTCCAGGTGGAGGCATAGCCAAGAACAATATTAGTCTGTTTTGGAGAATTGGGATCGTAAAGCTGACTCCCAACCTTTTTGAATTAATGTTGTATTCATTTATTTACCATATTCATATAGCTGACCATTTCATTTTAATATATTTATTTGCTTTTTCACCCAAGGCAGCTAATCAAAATGAAATGCAGAATAATTGAAGGATCAAAACATCCATTCAGAATGCAGGCATTTTAAATAAAGCTCAAATCAACAAATGGTTTAGAAGCCCTAACCTATTGGCATCAACATATTTTTGATTACAATGGAAAGGGAAACAGCTGGATTACCAGAGGTTGGGAGAAAATAGAAGGCCCTCTACATTACCTTCACCAAACATCTCCATCTCTCTCTCTCTCTCTCCCCCTCTCTCCCTTTCTCCTTCTCCTCCTAATCTTTTTCTCCATATCTCTTTCCCCCTCCCCTCTCTCTTTCCCTCCTCCCTTTCTCTCTTTCTCAAGGAAAAGAAGAGAGATCTCTTCCAGGATGTTAAAAACCTGGTCACATAGGGAAGATGATGCTATTTTACTTTTTCTAGGGCCAAATTGTGTAGAGTGTTAGATACCTTCTTGGAGTTTCCCAGAAGCAGAACAATAACCAGTAAAATCTGTAATGTGCATTCTCGTAATGGTATGTGAAACCAACCTTGGGAGACGAAGGCGAAGAGGCACTGTGAAGGCCCTGGTCAGATAAGAGACACCTCAGCCTGCAGCTGGAGAGTGAAGAGAATAGGGTCCTTGCAGTCACCACGTGAACAAAATTTGGGCAGATTTGCCCTTATGGCCAATGACAGGGAGGCTATAGAACCCCCCCACCTCTCTCCCCCCATCCTGCCCTGCTGGGTCCTCGAAGGCATAGCGGAAGCCTTGGGAGGCTGGGGCAGATGGGCTTAAGCCCGTGCCAGCCTCTTAGGACCACCCCACCCTGATGTCCCCGTACTCTCCTTAATGATGCTTAACAACCACATTGGGGAGAGCAGGGGTGGGAATTATTAACTAAGGCAGGCTTCATTATAGTCATAAATTGAGGACCAGGTGGCACAGTGTTTGAGTGCAGTACTGCAATCTACTTCTGCTGACTGCTGATTGCCTGCAATTTGGCAGTTCAAATCCCACCAGACTCAAGGTTGACTCAGCCTTCCGTCCTTCCAAGGTCAGTAAAATGAGGACCCAGATGGTTGGGGGCAAGAGGCTGACTCTGTAAACTGCTTGGAGAGGGCTGTAAAAGCACCGTGAAGCGGCATATAACTCTAAGGGCTATTGCTATTCTATAGGAGAAGCCCCTGGTTGCATTTTGGAAAGAGTCAAGATGGTTGCTGCAGTCGTGGGATTAAAAACATGCTCCCTCTTTACATGTGTGTTGTGTGTACGTGAAAAGGAGTTGGGGTTTCAGCCTTGATTTTTTTCTGAAATTCCCCCTTCACTCCCCTGTGTTTAAACATATTAACTACAAGAACAAATTAATTGTTGCTCGTTTTGAACAACTTATAACTCATGAACATTATATATTGACACGTCCAAGATTTGCTGGATTACTGCTGTCTCTTGCAATTCTGACTGGCACTAACATATAATCTCCCTGTCATGGAGGGAGGAAGGGAGGAAAGAAAGAAGGAAAGAAGGGGAAGGAAGGAAAAGAGAAAGAGAGGTGGGGGAAAGAGAGAAAGAAAGAAAGAGAAAAAAGAGAGGGGGTGGAATTAGATTGGACCCATTAGTTCATGCTATGTTTTTACAAGTTCACAGGCAATGCCAAAACCTATGGCTTACAAAACAGAACAGCTGGTTTTGTTTTTTTTAAAATCTTGTGCTGAGCCAAAAAGAAATTGCACTTTTACTTAAAGGCGAAGCATGAACAAGCTGTTATATAAGCAAATGAAATATTGCTAGGAAGAAGGTAGCAGAGCCTCTAGTTCAGCAGCAGCTAATTAATGCTGAATACCACCACAGTGACATGATGTTAAGACAAACCTTTCATTAAAGGCCCTATAGAAAACTATGCTCTAGCTCAGCTGTTTCCTGGCAACCGATAGAAACTGAGTTAAATCTTTCTTGCCTCTTGGATGTGCTGCCGTGCTGGCAAAAAAGCCAGGAATTGATATATATACTACGTATATAGGTAGCCCTCGACTTGCAACAGTTCACTTAATGACCATTCAAAGTTAAAGCAGGAGTGGAAAAAAAGCGATTTATGACCAATCTTCAGAGTTATGTCGACCTTTGCCACCTGCATCCCTATGGTTATGTGACAAAAATCCAGATGTCTGACAACTGGTTCACATTTATGACTTTTGCTATGTCCCAGGATCGTGCGGTCAGCTTTTGTGATCCTCTGACATCTTAAGTCTTACAGTTGCCAAGTGTGGGGACCCTTGCAGTAGACCAGGGGTGTCCAACCTTGGCAACTTTAAGACTTGTGGACTTCAACTCCCAGAATTCCTCAGCCAGCTTTGCTGGCTGAGGAATTCTGGGAGTTGAAGTCTACAAGTCTTAAAGTTGCCAAGGTTGGACACCCCTGCAGTAGACCAAGCTGGCTGTTTGAAAATGTTGCCAAGAAAACTCCAGCTATCCTCTTTGGTAGCACCTCCTACCCCCAGCCAGCCAGTGGCCAGAGCACTGGAATCAACACTGGCTCAACACACACACATGCACGGGGAGAGAGAGAGAGAGAGAGAGAGAGAAAACACATCATTGTCCCATTTTAGACCTTGGAAGGCAAAAAAAAATGGTGAATTGATCAGTAGATCCAGCGTTTAAGTTTGCCTTCACTTTGACCAACCTTGGCCTTCACCTCCCCCTGGGAGGCACCTGTGGTTCTTGACTTGAGCAAAAGGTGGCACACTTTTTGTTGTTCTCTCTGGCATTTGTATCTAGCTTTTTTATTTAGCAAACTGGAGCTTTGTCGCCATGCTGTGAAGGAGCTAATTCCCAACAGAAAATACGTGTTGCTTGTCTGAATGTTGTGTGGATAAACAGAATAACAGAAAAACATAGGTGGAAGGGACTTTGGAGGTCTTCTAGTCCAACTCACTGCTCAGGCAGGAGAGCCTATACGATTTCAGATAAGTGGCTGTCCAGTCTCTTCTTTGTTGTTATTAGTTGCAAAGTCATGTCCGACCCATCGCGACCCCATGGACAACGTTCCTCCAGGCCTTCCTGTCCTCCACCATCTCCTGGAGTCCATTTAAGCTCATGCCAACTGCTTCAGGGACTCCATCCAGCCCCCTCCTTCTCTCCTGTCTCCTTCCTTCTCATGAGGAGGCCAAAGTCTTTTGAGTTTCCTCTTCAGGATCTGGCCTTCTAAAGAGCAGCCAGGGTCGATCTCCTCTAGGACTGACCGGTTGGATTGCCTTGCCATCCAAGGGACTTGCTGGAGTGTTCTCCTCCAGCCCCAGAGTTCAAAGGCTTCCATTCTTTGGCGCTCAGCCTTTCTTATGGTCCAACGTTCACAGCCATATGTTGCAACTGGGAGTCTCTTCTTAAAAGCCCACAACATCTGAAGGCAATTGGTTCTTCACTGGTTAATTGTTCTCACTGTCAAGAAATTTCTCCTTCGTTCCAGGTTGCTTCTCTCCTTGATCAGTTTCCATCCCTTGCTTCTTGTCCTGGCCTCTGGTACTTTGGAAAATAGGTTCACTCTTCTTTGTGGGAGCCCCTCAAATATTGGGAGATTGGTGTCGTATCACCCCTAGTCCATCTTTTCTTTTCTTTTTTTCTTTTTTTAAATTTTTTATTTATTTTCAAAATACATATAAAATTTACATTTTAACAGTTCTGTGTCAAGCGTTACTTATATACTTAAGTATAATATTTACAATTCTTCTCCATTTCAAACCTTATTTCTCTTTATCTAACCATATATATAAAACATTTCCCAAACCTCATAAAACTCAGACTCCTGGTTACTTTTAAGTTTTCTCATTAAGTCTGTCCATCTCAGCAGAATCAAGTATTTTATTTATTACCATGTTTTCTGAAGGTACATCATCTAATTTCTAACTTTGGGCATAAGCAATTCTTGCCGCTGTTAATACCTGGTCCTTCTTTTCATTAAACTAGACATACCCAGTTCATGAAACTATTCTTCACGTTGGCTGACTCTGCTTTCCTTGATCCTCTTCTGGGGCATCTAAAATTAGGGGCCTTAAAGATACCTTTCCTTGGCAGCACCTACCCCCTCTAAACCAGCCAGTGGCCAAAGCTCTGGAATGAGATAATATTCTGCCTGAAGACTTTGTGACACCCTCCCTAAATGTAGATGGCTGTGCTGTCAATCCTCTTAAAGCTACCTAGTGAATTCTTTTTGCTTTTTGTTACAGTATTATACATTTCGATACATTGTATTATTTCAGTAGAATGATGCCTATGTAATACGATTAAAGAATATTAACTTTCTATTATTTAGACAGATTACTGAGCAGAGAGAAGAAGAAAAAAATTCTATCGGCATTAATTATAATTTAGGATGTCGTTATTACAAGCGTAAAGTTGCTTGGCATTTTTATTGAAGAAAAAAAAAGAACCACTACGATTCACATTTGGTTGTATATAATAAAGGTTTTGCTCTATCAATGAATTGCTTGATATTCAAATATCTATTCTCTTTTGCTTTCTCTATCTAGATTCTTGTCTTTTATTGGCATCTTGCCCTCAGTTCCTTGAGGTGAGAAAAAGCTGGTGGGGCTGTTTCTTTTTTAGGGGGGACTGGCAAGACCCCCCCTGCTTCAAATGTTCCCTTTCCCAGCATTGTTGTTTCTCTCCAGCCATGGGACAACCAACCAACCTCTGGTCACAAGCCATGACAAAAGAGAACCTTCTGTGCTCACCCAGCAGGTTTCCAGAGACAGAAAACAGACTATCAGCCCCTGGAATGCTATCGTCTTCTTCCTAATCCTGCTTTTCTCTAGACTAGCCAACCTAAATCCTGCAATTGTTCTTCATATGTTTTAATCTCCAGGCCTTTAGTCATCTTAGTTGCTTTTCTTCTCTGTACTTTTCCCCAAACTCTCAACAACCCTTTTTTGTAGTGTGGTGACCAAAACTGGATGGAGTATTCCAGGTGGGGCCTTACCAAAGTTTTATAAAGCGGGTACTAAAACTCCGTGTGATTTTGATTCTACACCTCTGTTTATTCAACCAAGGATTGCATGAGCCTTTTTTGGCTGGAAGGTAGAAGAAGGCTTGTAGCCCAGGGTTTTGTTGGCCAACGGCAGGGAGGGAGCCCAACTGCAGTGGAACGGAGGACTGTCTGAGCAAATAAGAGCTGGCTATTCTCAGTGGAGCGTTTTGAAAGTGGGTCCAGAAAGTCTGAGCTCCCTGCCTGCCTTGGCTTTAGGAAAACAACATCTGCAACATCTGACTCCAGCTGCCGCAGAGAAAGAGATGAACCCCAGCCAGGGGTCAGGAAAATTGGCTTTCTTTACAAGGATGAAGGCATGGACAGGCAAGGCCAACACAAAGAGCTGGCTACAGGCAGACCTCGACTTACGACTACAATTGAGCCCAACATTTCTATGACTAAGCAAGACAGTTGTAAAGTGAGTTTGGGGCCATTTTATGACCTTTCTTTTGCCACAGTTGTTAAATGAATCTGGCTTCTCCATTGACTTTGCTTATCTGGTGGTCATAAAAGGAGATCATCTGACCCCAGGATACGGCAACAGTCATAAATATGAATCAAAATAAAAGAGAATAGAACAGAGTAGAGTAGAGCTGGAAGGGACCTTAAGGTCTTCTAGTCCAGCTCCCTGCTCAATCTGCAAGTGTCTGAATTTTGATCATGGGACCATGGGGACTCTGCCCGTCATTATGTCGCAAAAGGGGATCACATGACCCTGGGAACGGCAACCGTCATAAATATGAGTAAATTACAAAGCGTCTGAATTTCGATCATGTGACGAGCAGGATGCTGCAATGGTCATAAGTGTGAAAAGTGGTCATAAGTTCCTTTCTTTCAATGCCCTGGTAACATCAAACGGTCACTAAACAAGCTGTTGTAAGTTCGGACTCCCTGTGTTAGGGAGAAGCCCACTTGCTTCAAAAACAGGGCTCAGCCCCACTGAGGCCACCTTCCCTCTCTTGTGACCATCTCATCCCGTTAAGTCCTTAGCCGTCCCGAAAGGAACAACATGTTTACCTCTTGATCTGGTAACGCCCCACAGCAGCTGCAGGCTGGGCAGAGGTTCCTCCGGTTGCATCTGAGGCAGGAGCCGTGACCAGCGGCCAGGCTGATGCTGGTCAGCTTTCCTTCTGGCTGCTGGTCAGCTTTATCTGCTGTGGTCTCCCCAAAGAACTGGACGTGCCAGGACCATAGTCGGTCCTATCAGATTCGCTGTGAGTTTTCACCCAAGGCTTCCCTTAGCACTCCCTTGCCAGGTCTGCGATAGTTCAGACCAAACACACCCAGAGTAACAGTGTTGGAAGGGGCCCTTGGGGGTCATCTAATCCAACCACCTGCTCAAGCTTGAGAATCTATTGCTTTTCAGACAATTAGGCATTCCAGCAGAGGTGGTTATTCAGCAGGTCCTGACCGGTTCTGGAGAACCGATAGCAGAAATTTTGAGTAGTTGGAAGAACTGCCAAATCTCACCTCTGACTGGCCCCGCCAACCCCATCTCTTCTCCGCCTCCCATGGAGTCCCAACTGATTGGCTGGCTTTTCTGTGGTTGCCCTGCACAGAAGAAGGGAGCTGGAAAGCAGGTTAGTGGGCTGGGGAGGGAATGGAGATTTTGCAGTTAACCTTCCCCTGCCATGCCTACCAAGCCACGCCGACAGAACCAGTATAAATTTTTTTGAACCTCATCACTGTTTTCCAGTCTCTTCTTGAAAGCCTCCAGTGATGAAGCACCCACAACCTCTATTTTAGAGAGCCAGTTTGCTGTAGTGATTAATGCCAGAAGCTGGAAACCCTGGGTTCTAGTCCTGCATTTTGCATGGAGCCAGCTGGGTGGCCTTGGGCCAGTCACTTTCTGTCAGCCCTAGGAAGGAGGCAAGGACAAACCACTTCTGAAAGCTTGCCAAGAAAACTGCAGGCAACTGCCAGGAGTGAACATTGACTCACACATGCTCTCCCCACCTGCAAAGGATGCACCAGTGTCACATTTTCGACCTTTCGCAGAATGTGGCTGGTACATTTCAATTCTGTGGCCTGTCAGAACTGTGGAATACTCAGCCAGTAGTGTATCTATCACCTCTTACTGGTGTCATATAACGTTTCTCAATTTTGGAAACATTCAGGTGTCTGGACTTCAACTCCCAGGATGCTTCAGCCTCCCAGCTGGGGCGGTAAAGGTGCTAACGCTGAGAAATTGGTCCTGCGTAAAGCTGAATTGGTGGGATAACAGGACCGTGCATCCTTCTCACAGCCTCTTGGATAGAACAGAGTGGAGCCTGAAGGTGAGGATGTGCTGCCTTTACAAAAGAAGAGAAAAGAAAAAAAGGAAAGGGAAGAGAAATCCTAAAAGTCCTGCTTTTGAGGCTGACCTGTTGTTTTATTCGGGTTTTATTCAGTTTCATATGAAAGAGGAGGTTAGGACAGGGGTGTCAAACTCAATGCCTGTGGGGCCGGCCTGGAAATATCGAAGGACCGGTCCACGTGGCCCCTTTTCGGCTGGAGAGTGTTGCAGTAGGTCATGGAGGCTGAAAACGCAGCGCAGGGGGGCAGCATGTGCCCCCAGACCCTCATTTTGGCTAGCAAAGTGCTGCAGGAGGGACCTATCCCCTGTCCCGTACCACCACAGGCCCATGGAAGAGAACTACAGTGCTGATCCGGACCTCAAAGAAATCCAGTTGGAAACCCTGGGTTAGGAGAAGGAGCATGAGAAGAATGCTCATGCGGATTCTCATTTGTAGGAATTTTCAGGAAAAGTTGCAGGAATTGGGTATTTTCTATTTTAATGAAAAGAAGGACCAGGGGGGGCAGGATAGCAATTTCGGTATTTGAGGGGTTGCCACAAAGAAGAGATCGGTAACTTATTTTCCAAAGCCCCTGAAGGCAGGACAAGAAGGGATGGATGGAAACTACTCAAGGACAGAAGCAACCTGGGACTAAGGAGAAACTTCCTAACAGGGAGGACAGTTAACCAGTGGAACAGCTGGCCTCCAGAAGTCGTGGATGCTCCGTCACTGGAGGTTTCTAAGAGGAGACTAGACAGTCACGTGTATGGAATGGTAAAGAGCTGTGATGGCGAACCTATGGTATGCGAGCCCCAGCCAAACTTACCTGCACTGCGCATGCATGCGCTTCCCAGATGATTTTCAGCCCGTTTGAGCCATTTTTGCCCTCCCAGAGGCTCGAGGGAAGCCTCTGCAGCCTTGGGAGGCCGAAAAATGGGCCCATTTCGGCATTTCTGGTATTTCCAGAAGGGCCATTTTTCAGCCTCCCAAGGCTGCAGAGAATTCCTTTGAGCCTCCGGGAGGGCAAAAATGGCCTCAAAGGGCCAAAAATCAGCTGGGAGGTACATGCACGTGCAGTGCAGGTAAGGGAATGGAGGGGTATTATGCATTCATGCTCAGGGGGGCATGCATTGCATTGTGGGTGCCGCCACACGCATGCACACTTTCAGCACACCACAACAAAAAGGTTCTCCCTTGCCAAGGCAAAACTCACTTAACAACTATCTCGCTTAGCAACAGAAATTTGGGGGTCAACTGTGGTCATAGGTCAAGGCCTACCTGCATCCCAGATGCCTTCTTGTGTCTTGGATCTTCCCCCCACTGCCATCCTGGTATTGTTGTTGCTTGGCTTCCTTCCTTCCCTCTTGGACATGAAGTCACAGTTGATGTCTTCCCCACTTCCGTTTAACCGGCCTGTTTGGAGTGTGGAGCGAATCGCATGTCGGGGAAAGATCCTCCTCGTCCTGTCGGGTGACATTTGAGCTCCTGCTGTTTACTCCCACCCAGCCCACGTCCTTCCTGCCTGGGAGGTGGAAGAGGCCCCTCTGCTCCTCACCTCCCTTGTTGACAAGTCAGGCCAGGTGGTGGCTTTGATGTGCCCAGGACAGGTGGCCCAGAGGGAACATTGGCCCTGATGCACCTGGACAATGGCCTGGCCGGGGGGAAATCCCTGGAAGCTGCCTAGATGTGGGACAGGCATGGACAGGAGTGGATTTCTAGACTGTAGCCCCGGATTCTGGGCAATGGCATCCCTGTTTGCTATTGTGGGAAAGAAGGCAGTGGCCGACAGTTCAACCTGGGAGCTGGATTTACACAGTAGAGGTATTCTGCTGCTAAGCGAGTTTTGCCCCGTTCTACGACCTTCCTCGCCACCATTGTTAAGTGAACCACCGCAGCTGTTAAGTTAGTAGCACGGTGGTTAAGCAAATCCAGCTTCCCCGTTGATTTGGCTTGTTAGAAGGGACCTTGGGGCACTGCAACCGTCGTAAATATGAGTCGCTTGCCAAACGCCTGGATTTTGATCACGTGACCAATGGGGATTCTGCAAAAGGTCCTAACTGGAAAACGGTCATGATCCCTTTTTTCAGTGCTCTGGTAACTTTGAACGGTCACTAAAGGAATTATTGTAAGGCGAGGACTACCTGTATATTTAACTCAGTTGCTGAATTTATCTATTTCAGGGGTCCCCTAACTTGGCCACTTTAAGACTTGTGGACTTCAACTCCCAGAATCCCAAAGCTGACTGGCTGGAGACTTAGCTGGCTGGAGAATTCTGGGAGTTGAAGTCCACAAGACTTAAAGTGGCCAAGTTAGGGGACCTCTGCTCTATTTTCTAGATACTTTCCCTGCTTGAGAGTAAGTGTTCTTGCCCTTAACTTGAAACAGAAGGGGTTTTGTTCAAGCCCTGCTCCTCGGATACACCAAGGCCTGGACTCTCAGAATCTGGGAAGACCAGTCCTCCTGCAGGAGGTCCCCCCCATGATTCTGTGAGTCCAGCTGACCACCATCCCCTCCGCCATCCCCTGAACCTGGCTTCCTTTCTGGTTGAGGAGATGAGTGTTCAGGTTTGTGGGATTGGTATCGAAACAATGCAAATCTGCCTACTTGTCAGTTCTTCAAGGAAGACCAAATTAGGAAAGCAAAGTCATGCAGGCTAATATTACTTTTATTATAAGGTTAGAAAAATGGAATCTTTGCAAGTCTGAATGAGTTTTCCCTTTGTGTTTGTGAGTATTAGGGAGGGTTTTTATTTCAGATGCTTTCTCAGAATACCATTCTGCTCCAGACTCAGATGTCTTTTATAGGATTTGGTCTTGGTCACTTCTCTTCTTCGTGGTCCTCAAGGTTATTCCTTCTGGCCATTATAGCCTCAAAGATGAAAACACCTCCTAGAGTCCCACCTGGCACAGAGCATGGATGGTACTAGAACAGCTGAACAGATCCAGACCAGAGGTGGCATTCAGTAAGTTCTGACCAGTTCTGGAGAACCGGTAGTAGAAATTTTGAGTAGTTCGGAGAACCAGCAAATCCTACCTCTGACTGGAGATTTTGCAGTATCCTTCCTCTACTAAGCCCACCAAGTCACGCCCACAGAACTGGTAGTAATTTTTCTTTGAATCCCACCACTGATCCAGATCCTTCTTGGCGTGGGAAGATCCTAACATAACCCTAACTCATTCTGCTTCTTCAAGCGGGATCCCACAAGGTTCTACATTAGAGCACACTTGCCCCCACTAAGCAATTTTTAGTTTCCAGCATATTTTTAGAGAGAGGTGATGATGTTTGCAAATTTTAGCTTTCAACAATAAGGAATACCGCTGAATAAATGCACTTGGGATTGCATTTGAGGGGGAAACCAGTAACATTTCATAACTTACAGGTAAAGTCAATTTATATTGGATCCTCTAATAAAAAGTTTGCGGGCTTTTCTCCAGAATTGACCCCATTTAGGAGCTCAGTTTCATGCAATTTTCTAAACCTCTGTTCCTGCCTTCCTAAACTGCACCTCCTGTTTTTCCCTCTTTTTAATCATTAGCATCCGACCTAATCAGCTTTAATGCACCAAGCAGATTAGAGGGGCCTGTTTTCCACTCCTGCCCCCAAATTTAATATGTACCAGAATTCTTGCCTGCTGCTGTCGCCTAGAAGGTCCAATTGTTGGCTTATTTTTTTAAAGGGCAGAGAACTTTAATTGAAGAGAAGTTGGCATGCAAAAGGCTGGGAGAGATTTAATTTCTTGCTGAATAATGAGGTCTAAACCTTCTTGGAGCAAATGTTCCCACCAAAGACAAAAGAGCCTGTTTTATACAAGTGGGGCATTTTGATGGGGGGGGGGGAGGGGTTGCAAAAAAACCAGCTTCATTATCCCTACTGTAGTTTTTTTTCCCTTCGCATGCTTTCTCTGCCTGGTAGAATTCCTGGGCTTTGTTTCATACCTCAGAAGTTAAAAAAATCTCCTTTCTGGTACCTGGAAAGTTGAAAAAAACTTTGCAGCTGAGCAAAAGAAAAAAAAAAGAAATTCCACATTTTTAAAAGCGAGGAATATTGAGGAAGAAAAAGTAGCCTATAGGTAGCCCTTGGATGATCGTCACAATTGTGACCAGAATTTTCATTGGTAAGCAGGGCATTCGGTAAGTGAGTCATGCTCAATTCTATCATTGTTTCTGCCACCTTTGTAAAGCAAATCACTACAGTTGTTAGTCTCATAGTCCTTAAGCAAATCTGGCTCCCCCCCCCTTTCTTTTTACTAGAAAAGAAGCAAAAAAACCCACACCTTAAATAAAAAAACCTTAAAAGCAAAGGGTGTGTGAAAAAAACTCAAAGGTGCCGTTGGATGGCTTGGGGAATACATTCCGTCTGCTGTTCCAGTTGCCATTCAGTGGGAGCGATCTGTTTGCACATTTACTTGAAGAAACTTCCAGTGGCCTTGTTAATTCCCCGCCCACAAAGATTCAGTAGCCACCTGTTTCTAAATGACGGTAACAGAAGGGAGCTAATGCTTCTTCAGTGTTAAATTGCTTTGCAAATCTTCCGTTAACCACAGGATCACCTGGTTGTTTGTAGGATTTCTACATGCTGGATTTCTGGATTTCTGAGAGTTGCTTTTCCCTCTCCCCAAAATGCAGAGATTGGGAAGAAACTGGGAGTTCTCATGATTGCATTGCAGGTGTTTGGCTGGCATTTATAGCTGTTTGCAGCATGAGATTCAGGAGAGTTTTGGAGAAAATCAGTGTGTACTTCTGCTTTCCATCAAAAAACACCCATTGTGGACAATGTGTTTACTTAATGGCCATGCTAATTGGCTTTATGAAGGCCAGGAAAAAACCCACAAAATCAGGTTGGTCACGTGATAACTGACTTAACAGCCAGCACAACTTATAACCATCATCTCAGGCTCAATTATGGTCGTAAGTCGAGGCCTACCTGCCTGTGGTTTGCTATCTTCCAATCCAGCGTTTCTCCTTAGGTGCGCTAGACAACGTTTTGAGGATAAGAATGGCTCTTTGCTAGATTTTCAGTTCTGATGACATATCTTGGCAATGAAAACTATTTCAAATGATTTAAAAGTTGCAGGTTCCCTATGTGGATTGATGAAATAGATAGGAAAGAGATTAAAATAAGTAAACAGAGACTGAACGGGATTCTTGGTGGCTCATGGACAGAACATGCAGTGTGAAAGGGCTTTATCCCAGGGTTGCTGATTGAAAAGGTTTTGGTTAAAGCTGGGTTAAAGCCGAGTCTTTTG
Organism: Hydrophis major; assembly: GCA_033807585.1. Classification (NCBI taxonomy): domain Eukaryota; kingdom Metazoa; phylum Chordata; class Lepidosauria; order Squamata; family Elapidae; genus Hydrophis; species Hydrophis major. The sequence continues at coordinate 5,660,309 of CM066335.1, read as the reverse complement.
CAACATCTCGTGATGAGCCTAAGCGTATCTATTTATACACATATTTATTTAGTGTAAGGTGTATCATACATGGACTAGTAATATATATAACATTTCAACTAGATTAGTAGAAGCCAATAAAGTACAGTATATGTTAAGTTCTGAGCGGGGGCGCAAGAAACGGAGATGAGGCATTGAACAGTGAACTTCAACTCTTTATTTACATTACTAAACAGAGCTCAAAACCTTTGGGCAGCAGCAGCTCTTTTATAGAGCTGGCTGCTGTCCTTTTATCCAATGGAAAACCTTGGGGCTTTCAAACTTTACCTAATGGGAGACGACCCGCTAGTAGCCAATCAGATTTTCCTGCAGGGACCAATCATAAGTCGCTACCTGCAGGCCAATCAGAAGTGCAGGATTAGAAACCTGCTTTTCTAGTAAGGTTGCTAAACTTTATTAAACGCCTTTGTTTTAGTTCATAACACCCCTCCTCCCTTGGTTCCATTTGAGGGGTGCGGTGACGTATTCCCGTAGGTACGCAGGTTGTTTCACCTGCCTGTTTGATTTACGCAGTTTCACTGGTTCCTGTCTGCAGTCTGGTTCCGGTGGAATGTTTTTTGAGTTTTCTGATACAGGCGGTTCCGTATCCCCAAAGGACGATTCGGCGCTGCTAATTTCGTCATTGTTGGTTTCCGGGGTTTGCGGGTTTGCCTCCGTTGAGGTATTTCTCTGTGGCGAAACAACCCCCCTTCCTGATTCTTCTTCAGGTAACTCGTTCGGCTGCCGATTCCTTCTGATAGCGTTATCCGCTATCTCGAGTTCAGTTCCCTCGATATCCCTTCCCCCCCAGTTTGAGACTCGAGGGAGTCGTGGGAACTGGGTTGCAGTCTAGAGCGAAGCTGATCTATATGGCATTTCCATATTTTTTTATCCGCCGTTTGCACGCGGTAAGATCTGGGGCCAGTGAGTTGGGTTACGGTTGCTGGGACCCACAATGGTTCGCCGGAAAGGTTTTTAGCAACCAAGTCGCCTACCTTGAACTCACATCATTTCCCGCTGGACCCAAAAGGTTTCTCCGGGGAATGTGACGGGTGTAGACGGTCGAGGTGGGAGCAAAGCTTGTGCCCCATCAGTAGTTCAGCGGGAGTCTTGTTGGTAACGCTGTGTGGGGTGATGTGTTGGAGTAGGAGTATTCTGTTCAACTTGTCAATGTCCCCATGATCCATCTTTTGCAGAGTTTTTTTAACGAATTGGACCATGCGCTCGGCCCTCCCATTGGCCACAGGATGCGCAGGCGAGGTTAGCGCGTGGCGGATGCCCCAGTCCGCTAAGTATTGTTCAAATGGTAGGGCAGTGAACTGGGGCCCGTTGTCAGAAACTAAAACATCTGGGAACCCATGCGTTGCGAATAGTTTATTTAATTTGCGAATGACAGAATCTGTTGTAGTAGTCTTCATCTTGTGGATTTCGAGCCAGCTGGAATAGGCATCCACTGTTAGCAAGAACGTATGTCCTTTAGTGGGTCCCGCAAAATCAATGTGGATGCAGGACCACGGCCCTCGAGGTGTTTCCCACTCGGTTGGCGTTGCTCTTGGTGGGGCGTTGCTGACCTCTTGGCACTTCTGACAAGTCGATACTCAAGCTTCGATCCGCTTATCGATGCCCGGCCACCAAGCGTAGCTTTGTGCGAGCGCCTTCATGCGTACGATGTCGGGATGACCTTCATGTAAAACTTTTAGAACGGCTCGATGTAGCCTCTCTGGGACGACGACTCTGTCTCCCCATAGGATGCAGCCCTTCTGGGAAAACAGTTCCGTTTGCCGGTTCCTGAAGAGTTTAAATTCGTCAGGGGTTTGGTCGACTGGCTAATCTCGTTCGACCCAGCTGAGAACTCGTGCCAAGACAGGATCTCGTTTCGTTTCGATGGCGATGTCTCTTGCTGTTAGTGGTGGCGAATGTAGTGTTTCAATCTGAAGTGTCGTGCTGGTTGGAGCTGGGTTGTTGACGGTTTCCGGAAGTGGGGAACGGCTTAATGCATCAGCGTGGGGAATGGCCTTCCCCGGGCGATGTTGCAACTTATAATTGTACGCAGCTAGGAATTCTGACCAGCGAGTCATTCTTGGTGACAATATATAGGGGGTTGGTTTGTCTCCCGCTATAATCCCAAGCAATGGTTTGTGATCCGTAATTATAGTGAAAGCTCGCCCATACACATACTCATGAAATCGTTTTACAGCCGCTACAACAGCAAGGGCTTCTTTGTCAATTTGGCTATAGTTGCGTTCAGCCCTTGATAATGTTCTTGAAAAATACGCAATAGGGGCCTCACTTCCATTTGGTAACACATGACTTAAAATGGCTCCTACTCCATATGGTGATGCGTCACAGGTAATTGTTAATGGCAAAGTCTCGTTGTACTGTATTAATACAGTGTTGGAGGTTAATAAGCCTTTTACTTGTCGGAATGCGTGTTCTTCTCGGTGTCCCCAGACCCAGGAAGCTCTTTTATCAAGGAGTCTATGTAGGGGCTCAGCTACAGTCGCCTTCTGGTGCAAGAAGATGTTGTAAAAGTTAATGAGCCCCAGGAAGGCTTGGAGGTCTGTCTTATTTTTAGGTCTGGGGGCGTTTTTGATTGCTTGGAGCTTGCTATCAGTGGGGTAAATTCCTTGTCTATCTAGAAGGTAACCAAGGAACTCCACTCTCTCCGTACACAGTTGACATTTTTTTTTAACCTTTAGGCCAGAGTCTTTAAATTTTTGGAGAACCCTTCTGAGACAACTCTCTAATATTTCTCTATTAGGGGCCGCAATCAAAACGTCGTCGAAGTATGGTACAATCCCCTTGATACCTTGTAAAAGTCTCTCCATCAGACTGAAAGATCCCCGGGGCTACATTCACTCCGAATTGGAGTCGATTGCACTTAAAAGCGCCTCGGTGCGTAACGATAGTCTGTGCTTCCGCGGTTTCTGCATCTACGGGTAGCTGTTGGTACGCCTGTGCTAAGTCCAATTTAGCAAATATTTTCCCGCCACCCAGGGAATGGAGAAGATGTTGAACCACGGGTACCGGATAAGCGTTCTGCTGAAGGGCGTGGTTCAGGGTGGCCCGGTAGTCCCCACAAATCCTTAACGATCCATCCAGTTTGATGGGTGTTACAATTGGGGTTTCCTAACAGGCATGGTCAGTTGGTTCTAAAACGCCCATGGCTATTAATTTATCGAGTTGCTCATCGATCTTTGGTTTTAAGGCAAACAGCACTCAACGGGGCTTAAGACAAATGGGAGCTACTTCAGGGTTAAGGTTAAATAATATTGGAGTCCCCTTGTACTTGCCTAATTTGTCTGAAAGGACGTCCTCGAATTCCTGGACGAGGGCCTCCTCCCAGTCGTCACTCCCGGTTTGGTGAATGCCGGCTACCTCGATCCCGAGTGGCCCGAACCATTGAAGGTCTAACAAACTAGGCCGGTCACGATCAACGACGGTCAATGGTAGCAATGCAGTATGATCTTTAAATGATACTTGGACTTGGCTGGAACCGATGACCGGAATTCGGTTTCCCTGGTAATCTTTGAGTATGACCCTTTGTGCTCCGAGGTCTCAATGCCAGACGGCAGGAATTAGCCATTTAAGAGTCTTCCAGGAAACCATAGAGAGGGACGATCCCGAGTCGACTTCCATTACGCAAGGTTGGTTCTCAATGGCGACCGTTACTCGGATCTTTCTTACATCTAGGGATGACGCATGGCCGATGGTGATGGTCTGGTGTGTCTCCTCTCGTCTCGTTGCAGTGGCAGGTGTTTTCTTTCTGTAGGAGTGGTTGTTCCATTGGTAGTTAGTGCGATCCCGACTCACAGGAGGATTTCCTGTGGTCTGGCGGTAGTTATTTTCTCTCCAGTTCGGACTGGATCCTCGCTTGCTTCTACAGACCCGTGCAATGTGGCCTCGTTTCCCACAGGAACAGCAGAGCGCGTCGAGGAATTTGCAATCCGATCGCGGGTGGTTTGCCCCACAACTGGTGTATTGGTGTGGAAGTCTTTGGGTTCGTTGGTTACGTTCAACCCAAAGCCTGTTGACTTCTTCATCACTCTCTGATGGGGATTCAAGGTCCTCATGGTGCGCCGTTGTTGAGTGCCTCTCTAGATGAGACAAGGTATCATGGGCGAGTTGATGGAGCGGTGCGTTGGTGTGGCGCATTCTGGCGGCCGACTTCCTGGTTGCTTCTGCTGCAGTAGTGTCTTTGATGGCGTCTGCAAGATCGATGTCCCCTTTTGCCATGATCTTGCTCTGCACCGATGGTTCATCTAATCCCAGCACTATTCGGTCTCGCAGGGCTTCTTCGAGGTCTGTAAACCCACATAAGCCTCCCAAGTCCCGGAGGTCAGCGATGAAATCTGCAACACTCTCGCCTTTCCGCTGATCCCTTTGGTAAAATTCGTGCCTTCTAACAAGCGTTGGTACGGCAGGTGCGGAGTGTGCCCGTAGTAGGGGTTCGAGGACGTCCCAGTCCATAGATTTCACCTCTGCCGGTTTTGCTAGTGCTTTAGCCATCTTAAAGATGGCAGGCCTGCAATGGGTTAGGAAGACTGCTCTCTTTTTGCCAGTCGTTGCGTCTTTTAAGTTGTTGGTCTCCAGAAACATCTGGAACTGATCCATCTACGAATCCCAGTCCTCTTGTGCCGGGTCAAATGGAGCGGGTGGTATAGCGCTGCTGGACATGTTTCCGTTGTTGATGCGCCTTCAGCCACATGCTCTGTTTGATGCTCTGTAAGTGTTCAGTCAGCTCTGATGTCTCCGCATCCCATCCTCGTCGCCAGTGTTAAGTTCTGAGCGGGGGTGCAAAAAACGGAGATGAGGCATTGAATAGTGAACTTCAACTCTTTATTTACATTGCTAAACAGAGCTCAAAACCCTCGGGCAGCAGCAGCTCTTTTACAGCGCTGGCTGTTGTCCTTTTATCCAATGGAAAACCTTGGGGCTTTCAAACTTTACCCAATGGGAGACGACTCGCTAGTAGCCAATCAGATTTCCCTGCAGGGACCAATCATAAGTCGCTACCTGCGGGCCAATCAGAAGTGCAGGATTAGAAACCTGCTTTTCTAGTAAGGTTGCTAAACTTTATTAAACGCCTTTGTTTTAGTTCATAACAGTATAAATATTAAAAAGATGTAGGTTCAAATGTCAATGTCTAGGTCATCTAACCTTTGAAGTGCCGCATCGTTTACAATAATGCATACAAATAATAATAATAATAAAATAAAAAAAACAGATCCGAGGCCCGATATATGCCCTCAGCCGGTGATCTACCATTTGAGGTGGGACCCCACAGTCACATGGAGGAGAGGATGCTATGCCCCATTTACACAGAGAGTCCCGGCAGACGCCACGTAATGTGTGAATCTTATTCAGCATGGTGCTGGAAGCCAGATTACTCTTTCCCACTTTTCAAAACACATGACAACAAGAAATGAAAACACAAAACAGACCTTTTCAGGCCTGAATGAGAAGAGCGCTCTATTAGCACAAATTTTGGGGTTGATTTATCACTCTGAGAAAAACGAACTTCTTCACCCAAGAGGTGTTGAGCCTTTTCTCCTGCCTGCACCCTCAGTGACCGGATGTGGGGGACGCTGCTGTTCTTCTTTTACCCTTCAGTAGTAGCTTCCAGGGTTTTTCTACATCTCAACAGCAGCTTCTCATCTGAGGCCTTTCCTTTCCTTTACTTCCATTGTTCTCTGGAAAAATGCTCTCCTGATTCATCAGTGGCGCCTGACTCCTTGCGCCAATTCGTGGGACACAGTGCCATGGAGCCGCGAACATGTTTGGCTTGGGTTTTGAAGACTTTGTTTTACTTTATTGCAAAATACATACTTTTGGTTCTAGCCGCAATAGGAAGTGTTCCTTTTTCTGAATTATAGAACCTGCTGAAATGCAATTTTGCAAAAGCCCATTGCAAGGAGCCTGCGTTGAAACCTTTCCTGGAAGTCTCAAAGGTGCTTTTTCAAAAAGGCAACTGGACTGTTTTTTCTTTGAGGAGGAAGAAGAAAACGATTTGCTTCTCATCCAAGAAGCTTCCTCAGTTCTAGAAGGATGTGGGTTCCTGCCTGAACTGATGAAGCTTCTTGGATGAGAAGCAAATTGTCTTCTTCCTCAAGGAAAAAACAACAACAATCCATTTGTCTTTTGAAAAAGCATCTTTGAGATAACTGTGACCTGGATGACTGAGAATCTCCACAAAACTTTTCTGGAAATGTAATAAAACTTGTCACAATCTGGTATTCCTGTCCTTTCTACAGCCAGGCACAGAGGTAATAAAGGGGAAGATTTTATGAAAATACTATGAAATAGAAATTAAAGAGATGAAGCCCAAAGGGTGCAATGGAGAGGTTATGGTCACCCTAACCCTAACTCTGCTTGTCCTCTACAAAAATGGCCCCTGGATTTGAAATGCTGGATAGCCATTTGACCAAACCTGACTTTTTTTACCTCTCCCCAGGAGCACATGCCTCTATTGTTTTAAACAGGTCCGTGCCTCCATCTTTATGCAACTCCTGGAAGGTGATTGTTACCGTGCACAATACAGGTACACAACCACCTTTGGCAGACCGGACAGCAAACAAGCTGACAGTCCAACAAGCTGACAGTCAGTGAAATGACTCCGTCTGCTGCTCCTTGAGGAGCCAAATCTGGCCTTCGTTTCTCTCGCCAATAATTTCCCATCCATTTTCCTTTTCTTCTTCTTCTTCTTCTTCTTCTTCTTCTTCTTCTTCTTCTTCTTCTTCTTCTTCTTCTTCTTCTTCTTCTTCTTCTTCTTCTTCTTCTTCTTCTTCTTCTTCTTCTTCTTCTTCTTCTTCTTCTTCTTCTTCTTCTTCTTCATGTTTTTGTCCATTCCTCCATTGCTGAGCCTCCCCCAAAAGATCCTTAACCTTCCTGGCCTTTGGATCCAGCTCCATACTTTGGGAGGCAACATGACAACAGTTGCAAGAATTAAAAAAAAAAGTTGCATGTTTTTTTTTCTTATTTTTTTTTCTTCCTCTTTTTCTTCATTCCATTTTTCTTTCTTCTTAGTTCTTTTTTTTCTTCTCCTTTCTTCTTTTTGCCAGCACATGACCTTGATTTTTCTTTACTGTTGAAATAAAGGGGAGAAAGGATAACCTCTATAAACATGACCTGATCCAACTTTGCCCCAAGGCCATTGTTTGCTTAACCAGAATCTAACTGGCATGATAAATATGGTTTACAAACCCAGTCAGTAAGTTCACATGCAAAAACAGGAAACATGCTCCAAGAGATGTCAATGAACATCAGATAATGAGGACAAATAATCACATAAGTAAAGGGGAAAGGGTTCCTAATCGTTGTTCAGAAATATCAAATGTTCAGCTGAAGCGTATGACAATAATAATATTAAAGAGGAAGCTATTCAAACTGATGCAATCAAGACCAGAATCGAAAAATCGTTAAAAGATATAAAGTGCAGATTGTGCAAAGAAGCAGAAGAAACAGTAGTTTGTGTACTCAGCTTGTGCAACAAGATCACACAAACTGATTATAAACAATGACATGATACAGTGGCCAACACGATTCACTGGAATACTGTAAACATTATCATGTATCAATAGACGTGTTTGAACTGTGGTTCTGGAGAAAGCTCCTGCAGTAGCCTTGGATAGCAGAGGTGACCAACAAGCCAGTTTTGGTATGCCTAACACCAGACAGGTCACTGGAAGGAAAAAAAAAAAATCACAAAACTGCTTCTCACATATTTTAGCCATGTTATGCAGGGGCATTCACTGGAGAAAGCAATTGTTGGAAAGAGTTAGCAGTAAAAGAAACCAGGCCATCAAAGAACACAGTGGTTGGACACCAGGCAGGACAAGAAACCATGGATGGAAACTAATCAAGGAGAGAAGCAATCTGGAATTAAGGAGAAACTTCCTAACAGTGAGGACAATTAACCAGTGGAACAGTTTGCCACCAGAAATTGTAGGTGCCACCATCACTGGAGGTTTTGAAGAAGAGATTGGACAACAATTCTTCTAAAACAGTATAGGGTCTCCTGATTGAGCAGGGGGTTGGACTAGAAGACCTCCAAGGTCCCTTCCAACTCTATTCTGATTGAAAGCTGACACCAGCCGGAGCATAGAACAACTCAAAGCAGTAGTACAAGATCAGAAGACTTGGCGAGACCTGGCCCATAGACTCGCCAAGAGTCTGACACAACCTGACTGATAACATCATCTTGTATCAATAATGAAAAACTGATGGGAACATAAGAGTTGAAAAAGTAGTTAAAAATGAGCAGGTCAAATCAAATCAATCTTTATTATAAAAGACCACCGTAAGGAGAATGGGGAACAAGAAATTTAAAAACATAAAATATACATATGCATATGCATATAGATCTCACATAAAAATCCATTGCAAACTCAATATATCTAATACAAATGGTATAATAAATCTCATACAAAATGCCCTATACTAATAGTCTGGGTTAAAATACTGCAGGATTTCCAAATGCAAACAAATAAAATTTTGGCTCTCAACAGACTAGTTCAAAAGAAGAACGTGTGGATAATTGATGTGGCAATACAGGAGATAGCAGAACAGAAGACAAAGAATTGGAGACGATCCAACCTAGAACTAAATAAAAATTTCCTGTCAGTGAGAAGAATCAATCAGTGGAATGACTAAGCCTGCAGATGTTGTGGGTGCTCTTATCACTAGAGGTTTTGAAGAAGAGACTGGACAGCCATTAGTCTGGAATGGTCTGGGGTAAAGGTGTCCAACCTTGGGAACTTTAAGTCTTTTGGACTTCAACTCACTGAATTCCAACACAGCTGGCTGGGGAATTCTGGGAGTTGAGTTCACAATATTTGGTCTTAATTTACACCCTTGGTATAGAGTCTCCTGCTTGATCAGGGGGTTGGACTAGAAGACCTCCAAGGTCCCCTCCAACTCTATTATTCTACGTTCTAAGACCACAAAGTACCAAGATCTAAAAACAAAAACTAAAAGATTGTGGCATCAACCAGTCGTGGTGGTCCCAGTGGTTATTGGCACCCAGAGTGTCAGACCAAAAAATCTTGCATGGCGCTTAGAAAATCTATGCCTTGACAACATTTCCATCTTTCAATTGCAAAAGCCTTGGATCCACACCTATACCATGCCATTTGCAACACAGGTAAACAACTGCCAGCTATGATTTTGCATTTACATGTATATAATAATAAGGCAACTGGCACAATATCTGCAATGCCACGTCTAGCAGCTGCTGCCACAGTTCTGTTCTTGTAAATAGCTGATTCTCATTTTATGAGCCATACTTTAAAACAGTGCTCCTCAACGATTGTCCTGGGGACTCCTGGGCTCCCCCCAAAACCTCTTGTGAGGTCTGCAAAGCCAACTAAATAGATATTTTAACATTTCTTAGTTTTTATTTCTAACACAATAAACACTGATAAATATTCACTGTAGTTCTGATAGATGGTGTGTAGGTGGATGATAGATAGAACAGCAAAAGCTCTTTAGGATTCTCAGTTATGATTAAGAATGTAAAAGGGTCCTGAACATTTGATAAACATTTGATAACTTTTGCTTTGAAAGCATTATCCTTTTTTTATGCAAGAAAACATGTATCATGTTTTCTTGCAGACATGAGGCTGCTCTGATTTCAGGAAGGTTAACATGCAAAACTCTGGATGCTCTCAAGAGTACTTTCTTTGTTTTAAAACCAGATTTGACCATCATTTTTCGAAATACAAAAATGCTGTAAGGTTTTGACCTCAAATTTGGCAAACATTCACAATCCTCCCCTCCCCATCCAGCTTAGATTTAAGTAGGTTAGAAATTGCACATGCTCAGAATACCCATCTCCTTTATGCATTTGAAATCAGTCTTGGCAAGCGCTCTCCTCTCCTGGAGCCGTGTGTGAGTTAAAATGCAAAACGGTGCTTACTTGGAATATCCTGTTCTTTTTTATTTGCTATTAATTTAAGTACTTTAACTTCAAGCAACTTTGAAAGGCAAAACTTTGCATGTTCGCAGTTCTTAATCAGTTTTGGCGAGCAGGTCTTGCTTCAAGAAAGTGAAAAGCATTGAAAAGCCTGGAACAGATCCATCAAAGAAATGGTAATACTTTCTTAATGAAGTAATAGGAGTTTCCAACCATTGTTTCTTGTCTAGTTCCCAGTTTGTAACATCTTACCCTCCCAAATTTGCTCTTCTGCACTCACATCCTATCCACGTCTCTTCCTCCGTTTTCATAGGAAATCTTTCCCCCTGGATGAAGCTCCTCTTTTGCATCCTTCTTTTCTATCACAGAAGAGAGACTTCTACCAAAAAGAAAGAAAGAAAGAAAACTGAAATGGTTTCTGTTTTCAGAACCCCAGTTTTCAGATAGTATATTCACATCATGACATTTGTGGTGCCTGAGCTCTATCTTTTATTTTCCTTTTAAAGGGGTACATCACATTTCTATTTATATACAGTCAATACTCAGAGGGCTCCACACATCTGTTCAATAAGTGAACTATGGTCCTGCAGATGTTGCTGTACTCCAGATCCCATCATGCTGCTTGAGGGACATTCAGAGATATCTGGAGGGCCATCTAGCTCTTCACTCCTGAGGAAAATGCTTGTTCTTTTATTTTTCAAGGCGTAACTCCCTTCCTTTCCTTCTGAAATCTTGAGAATCCATTCTGACCGTGAGTGGTAAAAATTGACAGCACCCTTGCTTGCCCTTTGAGATGAGAAGTTAAAAAAAAAAAAAAAAAAAGCAGAGTGAGGATGACATCAACCATGCTGCTTCAGTCATGAATTAATTTTGTTCACCAGCCAGGCTTACAAATCTGATTCTGACTTTCATCCCAAAGATCAAGAACATGTATTGTAAGCAAGCATTAGTTGCAGTTTGACAGACAAATAGTGATTGTCCAATCATAGCAGGGGTGAATTCTACCAGTTTGCACCTATTTTCTAGAACCAGTTAACATTCTTAGCAGTTCAGAGAACCAGTTGTTAGAAGAAATTTCTGGCCTAATCCTGTAAGGAAGGCAGGAAGGAAACATTCTGGTGTTGCTTACAGAAATTGCCTCTCCGTTAACCCTTATTACATTCTTGGCAGGACTAGACTTCCTGTCTCAGGAACTTCTCTGGAGTTTTTTTTCTCCTCCTTTGTTGATACTTTGCTTGTGTGGAGTGACCATTGAAAAAAGTGACTTATGACCATTTTTCACACTTACGACTGTTGCAGCATCTCCACAGTCAGGAAAGGCCAGGCGAGGAGATGCATGCCTCGATGTGAGTGATATTGAGTTGGCCACACCCAGCCAATAACATGACCACCAAGCCATGTCCACCCAGTCACATGACCACCAACCACGCCCACCATCTAAGCCATGCCCACAGAACCGGTTGTTAAAAAATTTGAATCGAGAGTTGTCAGTGCAACTGTTTACCCAAGGCACTCCGCATTCAGTTCAAAGCAAATACCTTACACATTTATCACTCTCTGGACCTGAGCATTTGGAGAGACTGATGATCAAGGAGAACTGAACATATTAACAGAGTTGGAAAGTACCTTGGAGGTCTCCTACTCCTGTCTCCTGCTCAGGCAAGAAATCCTAGACGGTACTGTTTCAGACAAATGGTTGTCCAGTCTCTTCTTAAAGACTTCCAGTGTTGGAGCATTCTTAATTTCTGGAGGCAAGTCATTCCACGGATTAATTGTTCTCACTGTCAGGAAATTTCTCCTGAGTTCAAGGTTGGTTCTCCCCTTATATAGTTCCATCCATTGCTTCTTTTTCTACCTTCAGGTCCTTAAGATGATAGGTTGACCCCCCTCTTCTTTGTGGCAACCCCTTAGATATTGGAACACTGCTATCATGTCATTCCTAGTCCTTCTTTTCATTAAACTAGACATATCCAATTCCGGCAACTGTTCTTTATATGCTTTAGCCTCCAGTCCCCTAATAATCTTTGTTGCTCTTCTCTTTTCTAGAATCTCAACACCAGCTAGCTCAATGTTTCTAAATCTCAGGGCTTTTTAAGAATTGTGAACTTCAATTCCCAGATTTCTGGGGGATGGCTGGACTGGGGAATTCTGGGAATTGAAGTCCACACATTTTAAGTTATTAAGGTTGAGCTAGATCCTTAGATCTAGAGGCAGGAGAGGGCAAGAAGCAGCTTCAAAGAAATAGAGGCTCAACCTATTTTCCGAAGCACCATTAGGCAAGACAGGAAGCATTGGATGGAAACTAACCAAGGGGAGAAATTTCCTGACAGTGAGAGCGATTATCCAGTGGGACAATTTGCCTTCAGAAGTAGTGGATGCTCCAACACCAGAGGCTTTTTAGAAGAACTGGACAGCCACTTGTCTGGAATGGTATCCGGTCTCCTGCTTGTGCAGGAGTTGAACGAGAAGATTTCCAAGGTCTCTTCCAACTCATTCTGTTAAATACACCTCCGAGTAGCAGTGGAGAAGGCAGACGTCATGCTCTCATGAAACACTGTAGCTGTTACTCCCATGGCACCAATCCTCTGCAAGGGGTGCTAAGCAACTAAGCACAGTGACCCACTTTCTTTCAGAGTTATTGCCTGGTGTTTGTCATTCTCTCGGGAGTAAAGCCATTTCTGGTGAGAAGAACATGTGGTGTTGTGTGTATAGGCCATGTGGGAAGTATTGATGTTATTGTCTAGCTGGTGTTGGACAGAAAGATAGTAATAGCACTTAGACTTTGCTTTAAACCCCTCTCTAAGCGGTTTACAGGGTCAGCCTCTTGCCCCCAATAATCTGGGTCCTCATTTTACCGACCTCGGAAGGATGGAAGGCTGAGTCAACTTTGAGCCAATCAGGATCAGAAATTGCTGGCAGTGGGCAGAGTTAGCTTGCAATGCTGCATTGTAACCACTGAATCACCATGGCTCTTCCTTCCTTCCTTCCTTCCTTCCTTCCTTCCTTCCTTCCTTCCTTCCTTCCTTCCTTCCTTCCTTCCTTCCTTCCTTCCCACTTAGCAATAGCAGTTAGTCTTATATACCACTTCACAGTGCTTTACAGCCCTCTCTAAGCAGTTTACAGGGTTAGCCTCTTGCCCCCAACAATCTGGGTCCTCATTTTACCGACCTCGGAAGGATGGAAGGCTGAGTCAACTTTGAGCCAATCAGGATCAGAAATTGCTGGCAGTGGGCAGAGTTAGCTTGCAATGCTGCATTGTAACCACTGAATCACCATGGCTCTTCCTTCCTTCCTTCCTTCCTTCCTTCCTTCCTTCCTTCCTTCCTTCCTTCCTTCCTTCCTTCCTTCCTTCCTTCCTTCCTTCCCACTTAGCAATAGCAGTTAGTCTTATATACCACTTCACAGTGCTTTACAGCCCTCTCTAAGCAGTTTACAGGGTTAGCCTCTTGCCCCCAACAATCTGGGTCCTCATTTTACTGACCTCGGAAGGATGGAAGGCTGAGTCAACCTTTAGCCAGTTAGAATCGAACTCCTGGCAGTGAGCAGAGTTAGCCTGCAATGCTGTATTCTAATTAATGCACCCCTACGGCCCTTTAACTTCCACAGAGTGTCAGAGCACCATGACTTGTATTATTCTGATATTTGTAAATATGGATACATCACAGTTTCTGAATAACTTCATGGCTACTCTACTAAGGGCTAGTATGCTGCTTGTTTCTGACCTGATTGATCTTTCATTGATGATGTTTGACCTAAGCTACCCACCACTTGCATATCTTCCTCATCACTTCTAGGGCTGGGGTTGTTGTACTGTTGGATTGTACCCATTATTGTATTAATTACGCTCATATTACTTCCCAGCCATGTAGTGCAGAAAGCTCTTCTGTCACAGTAAAAATTCAGGGGTAAAGTTTGGAGCAGGCTCTGGAGTGCACGTTTTTGATGCTTTCCAGACATGTTATGCTTGTAATATCCAACGTTCCCTGCTCACTTGACATTATCCCACTGGGAATTGAGAGGAAGGTTTCAAATGAGTGTGTTGTGGCCTGCCAGCAGCCAGTGGAGCTGGCAGCAGATTTGGACATTAAGGGGTTTGGGAAGGAGTCCTGGAGTCTGACGAGGGCTCTGCATCAGAGGCAGAGATGGGGCCAGGGCTGTCTGACAGTTATCAGATGCCTTCGGAGTAGGATATCAGTGAGGAAAAAGAACAGCTGGAGCCTGTTCTCAGTGTGTGCATGCACAGAGCTGCCAGGAGAAGGGAACAGCTAAGGAACAAGGATCAACTTGAGAGTAAAGCCACAGGCGGATGGTGAATGGCCCCTCCCATAGGGAATAAAGAGGAGAGGGGTTTTCAGGAGACAATTAGTTCAATTTATTAGGGTGAAGATCTGTTCCTGACATCTTGACAAGTATTGTCTGCTACAGAGTGGCATTTGGAAGCTATTGGCCTGGCAACTCTCCAAGCCTGATAAAAGTCTGTAATTGTGAAATCTCTTTTTGAAGACTATTGACCAGGACTTTGCTGGAGAGGAATTCATTGTAAACTAAATAAAAGGGGTTTTATTGGGATGAAGAATTGGCTTCATGCTTTTGGGAAGCCTAGGTCAGAACAGAGCGGAGATGCCCATCAACTGTTTAAAAATGGTGAAGTTTTTTCAATAGGTGAGTGACTTGTTTGAGCCAGGGACATGCTGGCGCAAAGCAACTCAAGACCATTTAAGCTTAAGGGAGGTTTTGGGTAAGAGGAAATGGTTCTGCTCTGAAGTGCAGCTTTGAAAACATGACAGAGCAAGCCCAGCTTGCAAGATTTGCAAAAGCTGCTCAGCAGATGCCATCATGCAAGCCCAGCCCTTGGGCACCTTCTCTGGCCACCAGCCCAGCCCTCCAGACATGATGTTTTCGGCTGTACAACGCGGGTGGTTTGGGGACAGGGATGCCACATTGCCAATGACTTCGAATGAAGTTCACTGGCTTCCTGTAATGATGACAATGATTTAACTGCCCTGTGAAGAACACTGGAATAAAGGGCAGCTTAATTAATAAAGGGTCATCCTGCCCTATCCACCGAAAAAGAAAAAAGAAAAAAAAAAACGCTGACACCTTTAAAGCTCTTAAAGCTATCCATTAACCGTTTTGGTCTTGAAAAGAGGCTTTCTCTATGTGTTACTTTGCAGGGTCGGGAGCAATGGTGGGATTCAAATTTTTTTACTACTGGTCCTGTGGGCATGGCTTGGCTTTGTGGGCATAGCAAGGAAAGGATATACTGCAAGATCCCCCCTTCCCTCCCCATCCCACTAACCTGCTTTCCAGCTCCGTTCTCCTGTGCAGGGCAACCAAAGAAGACCCAGCCAATCAGCTGGGACTCAATGGGAGGTGGAGAACAGATGGGGTTGGAGGGGGCAGTCAGAGGTGGGATTTCCTGGTTCTCCCGAACTACTCAAAGTTTCCGCTACCGGTTCTCCAGAACCGGTCAGAACGTGCTGGATGCCACCTCTGGTCAGGAGGCTGGTTAATGGTGCCCACTCAAGTCATTATGATAGATCAGAATGTCTCGACCTTGGCAAGGTTAAGAGGTGTGGACTTGAAGTCCACACCTCTTAACCCTGTCAACATTGAGAAATAACTCTGAGAGATAAACTATTCCTGCTTTTGTCCTGATGTTCTCAGCTCCAGCTGTCAACAGGAGTCCCTTTTTCCTGCATTTCTGCGTTTGGTGCCTTTATTTGCCACACCCAGAGTGATCAAAACAAAAAATAAAAATGGCAGTAACAAACAGCGTGATCGAAATCTTTCTTTACCATGCGTACCCTGAGGGACATCCATACTAGCATCAGTGTTCCCACAGTTATTTGAAGGCCGATGCAAAGGGTGCTAAGCAGCCCTCTTTCCTCTTGCCAAAACCCACATTGGAAAAAGACAGGGATGCAGCACCATGGCAACCCAATCAACAGGTACAAGCAAAACTGAAAGATGAAAGGTATGACATCATAGATAAGCACTAATGAAGCATTACTTGGCTGTGGAAAAGAAGAATCTTTGGGGTGGGCGGTTGGCAACGAGAAGCCATTGCTTGCAGCGGCAGATTGAGAATTGCAATCAACAACCAGAGGTTTCCTCTAAAGCGCAGAAGAACTCCCAGCTCCGTAGGGTATGGCCAACAGGCTTCAGTGCCCTGTATCCTGCCTCATTCATCAGCCAACCACAGAAAAGCAGGTGGGGAAGCATGGATGGGACTGCTAAATCTTGCATTATCGTCCCAGTTGTTTTATTTTTATCTGTGGGGTCTCTGGTGCTTTCTCTAGCATTGCCAGTGGTAGAAGGGAGTGGAGGAGAAGAAAAACTATAAGTTCCTGGCTGCTTTCTGAACCTGGTGGTTTTCTTGTAGACGTTTCATAACCCAACTAGGCAATATCATCACTACGAGAAGAGAATGGGTTTGTTTAAAAAAATTTTTTTAAAAAACTTTATTAAAAATTAAAAAGAACACTATGTACAATACATAGAAAACAACTTTACGTTGCAGACAAAATCTATATATACAAATACATAATCGAAAAACATAAAAAACATATGTTTCTAAACAACTAAGTGTGATTTTTTATTGGTAACAATTTTACCACTATTCATTTCCTATTTTGATAAATATTCTTAATTTAACCACTCCATTCGTCAAATCCATACCTTCTAATTTCGTGTTTTTTTTCTCTTTAATCCACTTATACCATTTATCCCAAGCTGTAATATATCGGGCTTATTTTTTATTTGGTTACTGTTGCCATTCACAAAATCATGTCTGGTCCCTCAACAGACTCACCAACTATTGATCTGCAGATGCAGGCAAGGATAACCCCCTGTCATGCCCTTGTTGGAGTCTGATTCTGAGGGGGAGGTTGAGCAACTGACAGGGAGTGGGCCTCCGGTGGCTGTGGAAGAAACAGGGAAAGGGCCCAGTCCGGCTGGGTCTTCAGAGGAAGACCAGGCCCACCCCCTCTTCATCCTAGGGCATGCAGGGAGGAACGGAGGAGGGAGCAACATGAGTTACGTGGGTTACGGGGGAGGAAAGGGCCCTGATTCCCTTCATGGGCTGCATCTGGGAAGACTGTTTAAACGGACAAACTGTGCATGGCAAAGTCGCTGGATGCAAAGTGTGCATTATCTTTGTCAAGGCTTATCTGGGTTTTGGCGTCCTCCCAACTGTGGGTGCTGTGTTATCTTTTGGAAGTCTGCAATTTATCATCCTGGCCTGTCATGTTAATTATTTCAGTGTGGTTTGTCTTGGGTTTTTTTTTATTTTATTTCTAATTATCTTTACTTTGGGTTCGGACTGCATTTCTGCCCTTCGTAGACTGTTCTTTTTGGAAGAGTTTGATCTCCAGCTGAGGATAACTGGACATTGGGGGCCAAATTGGAGGCATTAAAGGGAATTTATCTACTTTGATGACTTTGTTATTTTTGTGCCACGTCCCTTTGGGTCATCACAGCCCCCTTGGCTGGCACATTTCCCCATTGAGGGAAAAAGAAAATGACTCACAGGTGGTTAAAAAACTCCCCCCACCCTGCCCCATTCCAGGATGTCTTCCACGAGAAGCTTTCTCCTTCAGCTTCATGTGGGCAGAATCTCTGAGATGCTGTTAAGATTGGAAAAAAGAAAAAAAGGCCAAAGCAGAACAAAGGCAACAGCCAATTGAAAATGCTACATGAGTGCACCCCATGAAAAACAGCAGCTGTTTTCTTTATTTTTCCTTCATTTCCATTGAGAACCAAAAATAAATACAATGGAAATGAAGGAAAAATAAAGAAAACAGCTGCTGTTTTTCATGGGGTGCACTCATGTAGCATTTTCAATTGGCTGTTGCCTTTGTTCTACTTTGGCCTTTTTTTCTTCTTTCCACTCTTAACAGCATCTCAGAGATTTCCTTTAGTCTGCTGTTTCCCATTTAACAAAATCTCAACTTAATAATAATAATAATAATAATAATAATAATAACAACAACAACAACAACAACAACAACAACAACAACAATAATAATAATAATAATAATAATAATAATAATAATAATAATAATAATAATAATATCAGCCCAAGTTGAGTAGGTAACTGCCAGTGGGCTGTGTAAAAATTAAAAGATTCACAAGGATGAGTTGGCAGGTGCATTTGGATTTTGTTCTTGCACAAACCACATGAACAAATGTAAATAAAGGCTGACAATTGAGGGGACAGCTTTTCCTTTACTCCTTGGCCCCAAAAGTTGCCTGTTTCTTTTCTTGGATGAAGTTTCTCAGTCCAATAAGGGAGACCCAGAATTTAGCATGTGAAAAATCCATCGTACAGAACATAGAATAACAGGGTTGGAAGTGAACCTTAGAGGTCTTCTAGTCCACCGCCCTGCTCAAGCAGGAGACCTCACACAATTGTAGGCCAATGTTTTTCCAATCACCACCCACAGCTTCTGGAGTCAAGTTAGTGTGTTCCGCTAACGTAATTCTTCAGCACCTGCAAGACTAATTTCAATGGCAGATGGTCCGGTGGCTGACAGTCTCCTTTGAGAGTGCTGGAACTCGGCTCCATCCTGAGCCAGTCAACAGGACCTAATTGGGCCAAATGGGCTCCAGTTGGGCCGCCAACTCTCAGAAATGGGGTAAGGTCTCCTGCTTGGGCAAGGGTTTGGACCAGATGGCCTACAAGGCCGGACCTTTCCAACTCTGTTCATCTGAATTTGATCTGTGCTGAACGGCAAACCTTTTAGGGAAGACCCACGGATCAAAGTTTGGAGGCCTTGAACTTTCAGCCAGTACGGAACAAGAGAGGCAAATAATACGTGATGCTTCCTGGTCTCTGACAAAGTTTGCCCATCAAGAGGTAGCCTGTTAATCATCCCCGCAAGGCCCCCCCTCATCTGCCCTGTCCCTGCTTCTTTCAGGGGAGGAAATGGGAGACTCTCTCCCCCGGAATGTGCTGCAGACAGCAAAGTGTTTTCGCAGAGGGGATGGTCAGTCAAGAGAGTTAATGTTTAGGTGCTTGGCCAACTCTCCGCCCCTCCTGCCTTTGGCGAAAGGGAAGCTGCTTAGAGAGGAATGTGGACTGTTGCTCCAGCACGATGGAACTCCTCAGTGCAATTTGTCTGGCTCCAAAGCCATTAAAATATCAAATGAACCTTGTGATTGTTCATCCTTCCCAGGAGGAAGAAAACATTAATTTGACATCATTGCTTTTAGCTTATTTGGCAAGATGAGGTGGGACATAATTTATTGAAAAGAACATTCCCATTCTTTCCCTCCCTCTCCTATGTACACATACCCTCAGTCTAATAGTTTCCCACCATGCATGCATGTATGTATGTACATATATATGGATATGTGAAGTTTTTTTGTCACCCACCTTGCATCAAAATGACTCTACGTTGAGTTATTTCTAGCGAACTCCCTAGATAGGGGTACCTATCAGACTCCCATCCCCATGTTTATCCCCATGTTTAGAACAATAAATAACAGATAAGACTCTCGCAAATGATAGGCAGTTGCTTCTTCTCTGTGCTTCTGTTGGAAGTGTGATTGTTGCAGGAATTGGGTGTGCCTAGTCTAGAGAAAAGAAGGACTAAGGGTGGCATGATAGCAGTGTTCCAATATTTCAGGGGTTACCACAAAGAAGAGGGAGTCAACCTGTTTTCCAAACCAGCAGGAGGCAGGACAAGAAACGATGGATGAAAACTAATCAAGGAGAGAATCAACTTAGAATCAACTTAAGGAGAAATTTCCTAGCAGTAAGAAAAATTAACCAGTGGAACGACTTGCCTCCAGAAGTCATAAATGCTCCAACACTGGAGGCTTTTAAGAAGAGATTGGCCATCCATTTCTCTGAAGTGGTGTAGGGTCTTTTGCTTGAGCAGGGAGTTGGACTAAAAGACCTCCAAGGTCCCTTCCAACGCTCTCATTCTTTTCGGAAGGAGGAAAGCTGCCCACTGGAGTGCAGGGGGAACCTTCTCTCCATCACGAATGTCCAAGCAGTAGCTCTTCGATGTTTCTGGGTGGCCAGCAGGTGACAGCAGCAAGCCGGCCTTGTGTGATGCTAAGCAGGGTTTGTCCTGATTGATCCTTTGATGGGACACCACCATGAAGTGTCAGGTTTGCCAGCTAGACAGAGAAACCAGGAAAAAGCAAATCAGAAGAAGACAAGAGCAAAGCCATCGGTTATCCTGTTATTCTGAAAAAGACCCCTGCGGGCCTTGAGTTTGATACCCCTGCTCTAAACTGTCATTTCCTAATATCTACACATGCAATTCCAGTCTTTGAGCACATTCAATTCTTGAAGGACTGAAATGACCAAGATTTGAGATCAGCTTCCTAATTGGGCACATCTGAATTGCAGAGCACGGCTTCCAAGATCCCTTCTGCCCCTTGGCTTTGATCCCTCGTTCCCTTTCGCTGGTTGCTTCTATCTATTTTTCATAAATTCTGCAGCACCCCGTGTTATTCTTGAATTGTACAGCCTCATAAGCCCAATAAATAAATAAACAGGCGCGTGCTGAGAAGTTAGGCAAGAGGGCTGTTTTCCAGCTTAGCCTTAGTGGGTGACTGTGATGACCTACTTTTCTTGGCTCATTATAAGAACTCTAACAAGGTAGGATTGTCTTGGATTTTTGGAAGGCCTCGCTCTGTTGAACAAACCAGAACTGGGCCAAGCAGAAGGTGGAGAGCTCAAGGCAGCCCACTGGGAACTGAGCCTTAGGCATGGTTTCATTTACAGTATGTCCAATATTTACTCTGGTGGAAAATCAGGCTGGTGGGTTTTGAACCCTGATTGATTAAAAAGCAAAATGGGGTGGGGGAAGAAAACAGAATAACAGATTGGTGGAGGTCCAATCACTCAAGAAATACTCTGTAAACCATTCCAGACAAATGGTTGTCCAATCTCCTTTAGAAACTTCCAGTGATGAAGCACCTACAACTTCTGGAGGCAAATTCTTCCACTGATTAATTGTTCGACCTCTCAAGAAATTTCCCCTTAGTTCTAGGTTGCTTTTCTCCTGGATTAGTTTTTCAGTGCTGCTGTAACTTTGGTCAGTCAGTAAACAAAGTATTGCATGTCGAGGACTACTGGTTTTTATTCCTCCTCCTGCATTTGCAATGTATTTTGATGTTCACGGTTGAAAAACTAACCCTGAGTAACCAAAAGTCAAAAATAATACCTCTTCTTTGTCCAACGGCGTCTTATTTTTATTGGCTGGGTCTGTTAGAACCCATTAGGCAGCCAACCCCACAAAAGGTTGCAGTGGCCACTAATGCTTTGTTCCATTATTTCCTTGTTATTGCCTGCAGATGATAAAAATGGCTCACGTTATGTGAAGAAGCGTTTAATATCATGCCAACAAAAATAATTCCCTCCCATGTTCTGTTCCCTATTTCTTCCCTTGTGGTAGTATTTCTTCACCAGTCGGTATCTTTTGAAAGCGTTAGAGAGCAATTAGAATTAAGAGAGAGCAAGAGGATTTATGGCAGCGTTTCCTAGCCAGAAATAAAGCAACAAGCCCGCTGTGAAAATCCATTTGCTGGGTTCAATATTTAAGCTTATCCCAGCCTGGGGCCATCCAGAAGTCAATCAGAATGGAGCTCAAGCAGGAGACCTTAGACCTTTCCAGGCAAATAGCTGTCTAGTCTCTTCTTAAAACCCCCAGTGTTGGAGCCCCCACAACTTCTGGTGGCAAGCAGTTCCACTGGCTAATTGTTCGCACTGTTAGGAAGTTTCTTCTTAATTCCAGGTTGCTTCTCTCCTTGGTTAGTTTCCACCCATTGTTTCTTGCCTTGCCTCCAAGTGCTTTGGAGAATAGGTTGACCTCCTCTTCTTTGGGGCAGCCCCTCAAATACTGGAACAATGCTTCATGTCACCCCTGGCCCTCCTTTTCTCCAGACTGGCCATACCCAATTCCCACAACCGTTCTTCATATATTTCAACCCCACCCAGGCCTTTAATAATCTTAGTTGCTCTTCTCTGCACTTCTCCCAAACTCTCATCATCTTTTTTCGTAATGTGGTGACCAAAACTGGATGCAGTATTCCAGGGGTGGACTTAGCCAGTGTCCAATCCCTGGGTTGAAGGGTTGCTTGGACAGGCAGCCAGAAAGCAAAAGGGGCATGATGACTCAGCAGTTAAAGATGCTGAGCTTGTCATCTGGAAGGCTGACAGCCGGGGTTCGAGACCCAAGTGCCACATGACAGGGTGAGCTCCTGTTACTTGTCTCAGCTCCTGCCCACCTAGTGATTCAAAGGCATGCAAATGTGAGTGGATAAATAGGTACCACTTCAGTGGGAAAGTAACCGTGTTCCATGCGCCTCAGCAAGTAGCCACATGACCATGGAAGTGTCTTTTGGACAGCACTGGCTGCCTCGGCTAAGAAACGAAGATGAATACCATCTCCTAGAGTTGGACACGACTGGACTGGGCAAACCTTTACCTTTAGCTAGAAAGCAGGACTGGAGAAGGCTGATCTTCAGTTTAAGGTTGTAAGGCAGGGCTCTCCAACCATGTCAACTTTAAGACTTATGGACTTCAACTCCTAGCAAAGCTTCCGGAAATTCTGGGAGTTGAAGTCTACAAGTCTTAAAGTTGACCCAGTTGGAGACCCCTGGTGTAAGGTATAGTCCACCAAGTCATGATGGAACAATTCAAGCTCTGTGATGCCCATAAAAGTGAGTGTAGCTTCAATGACCCCAGTGTGGCTCTTATTTTGGCTTTGATGACATTCCTGTTGATCTTCTTCTCTTGATTGATGGGGGAGCAGGAAGCAGTGGGAGGGTTATGGGAAATAATTGTGAATAGCATGAATTGGCCTTCATCTCACCAAAGCCTTGTCTTCCTAAACCAGCAGCTTAACATTCTGAAAATTGATTTTGTGTGTGTGTTGAGGTCTGTTAAAAGAAAGGGCTTGTTGGTTTAAACAGAATCAATGTGGATTCATGGCTTTAACTGGCCAAGGAAAAGAGTCTCTCCTTGCGCAAAACGCAGGAGGACATCAACCCAAGTGATCAAATCACCCAAGAGGTCTGGTTGATGTCCTTCAGAATTGTTGGATGAGGTCCTGGTCCCTCAGGTGCCTGGGAACTCACAGGTATACCTAGAGGAAAAGAAAATCTTGCTTCAGATCAGGGGTGCACAATTGGACCCTTCTCCTTTGGTTCTTTGGCAGAGCTGTTGCTTTTGATTCACTAGCCAGGGGAGAAATGAACAGAAAGGAGGACATTGTATGAACAAAGGGAAAATTTGTCTGGGCTTGTTTGAGCATTCAAGCATCCACAAGTCTGTTTTACATAGAGATTGAGGGCCCTTCAAGGATAACATCCAATCAGATAATTGAAACATCGGGAAGTATTGTGAGTCGGGCTTAATCATCACCAAGGTGCTTGCAGGAACATCTGTGAAGGGTTGTCAAAACAGCCAAGATGGTGACTTGAAACCAGAGATCTTCTTATTGGGAATTTTACCTGATATATATAGTAAAGATTTGAAATACCTGATTGTAAATGTATTAACAGCAGCCAGGATTGTATTTGCTAAAAATTGGAAGAATGAGAAAATACTATTACAGGAAGAAATTATTAAGAAAATATTGGAATGTGCTGAGATGAGCAGATTGACATTTGAAATTAGAGAGCAAGAGGATAAACAATTTTATGAAATTTGGGATCTTTTTTATAAATGGCTAGATGATAAAATACGATAATAGAATATTTAGAATGCTAGATAGTAAGAAATATCTTTATTTTGCTATTTTGCTATTATTTTGTTATTTGATATTATATTTATAAAGGGTTTTTTAGGATTGATTTGGTATGATTATATGATTTGTTGAATAATCTGGTTAAAGTATTGTTAGCTCATAAAGCAAGAATGATTAAAAGTATAGTCAAAAATTTCTTTTTTTTTAGTGATATTAGGATATATAAGTTTGGATTGATAATATGAGTTGCTATGTAACATAATTGTAATTGGGACTACAGAATGAATGCACAAAAATGATGAACCAACTGGCACACTGGATGTACATACGAGAGTTGAATGTTTTAATGTTTTGTTTGTCTTGTTTGTTTGTAGAAAATTAATAAAATCTTTTTTCAAAAAAAAACAAAAACAGCCAAGATGGTCACCACGATCGCCTCATGCTCCACAAAGAGTGAGCTTCCGTCCCACAGGTGCAGCCAGTATTTTAAGATTTCTGGCCCTCCTGCAGCCACAGCTGGGAACAAGTCAGCATCCAGTTGATCTGGGAAGAGAGAGAGAATGAGAATGAGAATGAGAATGGGGGGGGGAGGAGAGAGAAATCATTGGAAATGTCAACACTACAGACCTGGAATGTTCTCGACAGATGAATGTTCACAGCTGTCGTAGTGTTGACATTTCCAGGATTTGGAACTTTAGCCATGTCAGTCTCCACCTGGCCCAGAAAGCTTCAGCCACAGGAGGGGGACTCCATGAACAAGCAACTTCCCTGAACTTCCCTGTGGGAGGAAGGCAGCATCCTTCTCCCTAAAGGAAGGATGTCACAACAACCACCAGGTTTGACATTTTCCAAGCCAGCAACAGGACAGGGTTTTCTTCTGCTTGCATAACACTTGTATGTCCAGGGAAAACCATGCCGAGAGCTGCCCAAGAACAGGATTTCTCCTGTTCTTTCCCTTATGGTGTTTATTTTAGGTCTGCAGCTTCCATTTTGGTTTTTTGCTGACTCAAAATGGAGCCCCTGTCGATGGGCATCAAGCATGTGACGAGGGAAGGTTCAGATGGGGAAAGTGGAGCTGCCATCTCAACCTTTTTTGACAACCATCTCTGTGAAGATGCCCCTGGATTGTACACCATTTTCCAGCATTTAACAGAATAACAGAGTTGGAAGGAATCTTGGAGGCCTTTAAGCAAGAGACCCTTATACCATTCCAGACAAGTAGCTATCCAGTCGCTTCCTGAAAGCTTCTGGTGATGAAGCTCCCACAACTTCATAGGGCAACTTCTGTTCCATGGGTTGATTGTTCTCCCTGTCAGAAAATTTCTCCTTATTTCCAGGTTGAATTTCTCCTGGATCAGTTTCTATCCATTATTCCTTGTCTGGCCTTGGAGAATAGCTTGACCCCCTTCCTCCTCTCTATGGCAGCCCCTCAACTATTGGAAGGCTGCTCTCCTGTCTCCCCTGGTTCTTCTCTTCCCTAGACTAGCCAGGCCCAGTTCCTGCAACTGTTCATTGTATTTTTTAGCCTCCAGTCCCCTCATCATCCTGGTTGCTCTTCTCTGCACTCTTTCCAGAGTCTTTACATCTTTATTTGACAGTGTTTGTTTTCAGATAACAGAAGGAAAATTCCACTGGTCTATACAACTTAATATGTGATCTGGATGTATATGCTCAAGGAAACTGCCCACTTGATGTCCAGGAAACCATGTTAGTCCGTTGCAACCAAAGCAAGAAATACCGTGTTAGTCTGTTGCAGCGAAAGCAGGAGAAACCATTTTAGTGTGTTGCAACCATAAAAAAAAAAATGTTAGTCTTTTACAAGTAAACAAACAGAAATCATGTTAGTATATTTCAACCAAAGCAAAAGAAACCACGTTAGTCTGTGCCAGTCAACACAAAGAAAACCATGTCAGTTTGTTGCAACTGAAGCAAGAAAAGCCATGTTAGTCTGTTGCAAGCAAATCAAGTTAATGCACCTTCATGATTAATAAATTCAATCAGGTGGGATCATGAATTTCTATAGATCAGTCTAGACCAGGGGTGTCCAACCTTGGCAACTTTAAGACTTGTGGACTTCAATCCCCAGAATTCCTCAGCCAGCTTTGCTGGCTGAGGAATTCTGGGAGTTGAAGTCCACAAGTCTTAAAGTTGTTAAGGTTGGACACCCCTGGTCTAGACTGAGGTTGGAAATTTACACAAAATGAGAATGTTTATGGTGCAGAGGAGTTGTGGCTATTTGGCTGCCCTGGTAATATATGGAAAAGGATTTTAAAAGTAAAGAGTGCCTGGAACAGAACAATCTGAGTCTGAAATTTACTACAAACATTGAGTTGATAGGATTTCATAACACTGAAAAAAGGCCATTTATGTGCAGTCTGGTGGGATTTGGCAATTCTGCTCAGTTGCACATGGCAATTCCAACAGCTTGACAAACAACAAACCTTTTTATTGCTCATCCCAGATTTCAGCTCATCAGCCTTTTAAAAAAAAAACACACCAAAAAAACAGAAACTGTAATCCAAGTCAGCTTCATTCTTAATGCGTCTCTCTAGAGAAAGTTGAGTTTCCTCAGATTTGTCTTTTAGCGATGTGGGAAAAGAAACCCAGAAAATGTTGACTTTGCCAAGTCAAATACCTGGCTTGTTTGGAGCAGAGAAGCAAGGGGCATTTGTTCTCTTCCAGAAACATGAAAAAGGGGCTCCTGAAACTAAAATTCTACCTGCCTAATGCTGCGGCTTCAAAATCATTCTTGGACAGGAGACCACCCAAGTAGATGCTTGCTCCAAAGCCCTCCAAAGAAGTTCGACTACAAGTCCCAGCACTCTCGATGTATCTAATGATGTGGGTTGGAGCAGGTCAGTTCAAATACCTTATTCGGCGAGCCAGATCCAAATTTAACATTCAGTTCTCCCAAACCGGTCCAAACTGGTAGAATCCCATCCCTGGGTTGGAGGAATTGGACTTGTTTTCAACTTTCAGCTCACTATTTTTTCCTTTGCTCATTCTAAACTTATCCAAGCATTTCTCGCTAGACTTCCAAAGAGATGAGCTGTAGATGGACACACACAGCACATCTGGAAGAGGGTCTTTGTTTCCCATTTGAATGATGCTCCCCCCAAATTTGAAAAGAGGTAAATGCCACTTTGACTGGACAAC
This sequence comes from Hydrophis major, assembly GCA_033807585.1. Lineage (NCBI taxonomy): Eukaryota > Metazoa > Chordata > Lepidosauria > Squamata > Elapidae > Hydrophis > Hydrophis major. The sequence goes on along the minus strand of CM066335.1, from coordinate 5,633,510 downwards.
GGAACTCACTAGCCAACTCATTCAAGGCACAAGAAGTTGGGACGTTGGTAGACTTTGGAAGCATTCTTGCTGATTTCAGAACTTCTTCTGCCAAAGACAGCAAGTTTTTAGCTTCGTTCAGTTGGGAAACATCTGACTGAGGGAAGTACTGGTTGGTTAGAATAGAGGCCCCCAGCCCCCAGACTACAGGCCACTACCAGGCTACAGCCCATCAAAGCAGGGGTCTCCAACCTTGACAACTTTAAGCCTAGAGGACTTCAACTCCCAGAATTCTGAGTTGGAATCCTCCAGGCTTAAAATTGAAGCTTTGCTGGCTGGGGAATTCTGGGAGTTGAAATCCGTCAGGTTTAAAATTGAAGCTTTTCTGGCTGGGGAATTCTGGGAGTTGAAGTCCTCCAGGCTTAAAGTGGCCAAGGTTGGAGACCCCTGCATTAAAGAACAGTGAAAATTAGGATTTTAGATGAATAGAAAGTGACCAAGTAGAAGGCAGTAACCCCTATCTTGAGCAAATATTTTGATGATGACCATAACATTTTTGTATAAACTGTAAACCAATGTCTCCGTAACTGTAAGGCATGTGGATTTCAACTCTCAGAATTCCCCAGCCAGCCATGCGGTTGGGAAATCCTGCAATAGGCTTTGATATCCTTTGCATTAATCCTTCACATTAATCTGTTTAGAACACCCCTCAAGAATGAAACACTGCGTCTAATTTTGCAGGATCTTCTTTGGACTCAAGCTGACTCATAGCAGAGCAAGAATTTTAAAGTTATAATTCTAAAGAATAATCAAATTTCCAGATCATGCTTTAGAGATGAGCTGGATTACAACTGGGGCAATGAATTAAAACTAGAAATTCCTTTTGTTAGTATATTGCAAGCGGTGGTGGGATTATTATTTTTTTTACTATCGGTTCTGTGGGCGTGGCTCGGTGGGCGTGGCAGGGGAAAGTTACTGCAAAATCCCCCTTCCCTTCCCTCCCCACCCCGCTAACCTGCTTTCCAGCTCCATTCTTCTGTGCAGGGCAACCAAAGGAGACCCAGCTGATCAGCTGGGACTCGATGGGAGGCAGAGAAGAGATGGGGTTGGCGGGGCCCGTCAGAGGTGGGATTTGCCGGTTCTCTGAATTACTCCAAATTTCCGCTACCGGTTTTGGAGAACCGGTCAGAACCAGCTGAATATCACCTCTAATCACGTCAACCTTCAATGAGACACAGCAGAATATAGGGTCAAGATGGCAGCCACAAAAGCATCATTAAAGTATAAGTGTCCTTCTTTGGGGTATTGCTTTGATCTCACCATCATTTCCCCCCTCCCCATACTCTGAAGACCCCCTGGGTGGACAGTTAGCATATCCCTTTTCTGCAAGCCCATAATAACATTGTCATAAAGCAAGCAAGGTAATACCACATGCGGAGGTGGCCGTAGAGGGGATAAAAGAAAATCAAGATGGTCATAACTGAACAATCAAATTTCCACTCCAGATTATATGCCTTAAGAAGAAACATATTATTTTTGCTGTTGTTTTTCCTTCTGGCTGGATGGCAAATCAATTCTCCAAATCCCTCCTAAAATCAGGACCATTTCAGAAGGCATCCCATAATAACTTTCCAAGATAGGTAGCTCAGTGCTTGCTTTATCCTGTCTCCCGTGGTCCTTCTCTTCCCTAGACTAGCCAGGCCCAGTTCCTGCAACCGTTCATCGTATGTTTTAGTCTCTAGTCCCCTCATCATCCTGGTTGCTCTTTTCTGCACTCTTTCTAGAGTCTCAACATCTTTTTTATAGTGTGGTGACCAAAACTGGATGCAGTACTCTACGTGTGGTCTTACTAAGGCTTTATAGAATAGTAGAAGTACCTCCTTTCATCTTAATTGTATCCCGTGTGTGTGTGTATAACATTAAATAACACTTTATCATATTTGCTATCAATTGATGCCTTTGTGTCTTCTCTCTAACCACTTATACCAAACATTCCATATATTATAGTTTCTTCTTTGTCTTCAATACCATCATTAGCCTGTTCATTTCAGCACATTTGAAGTTTTGAGCAAATGTGATTCTGGCAGCGGTTACCATATGGAGTGTGATATATTAGAGGTCTCTCTTGTAATTAGATACTAATATACTTAATAAAAACATTTCTGGTCTTAATTTAATCCTTTGTCTCGTTATTTCTTCCAACCATGTTTTAATTTTAAGCCAGTACTTCTGGGCTTGGGGACAAGTCCACCACATATGACAATATGTTCCTTGGCTATAATTGCATTTCCAACACTTTGCCGACATAGTGGGAAATATTTTAGCTAACCTCGCTGGAAGGAGGTACCAGTGATAGAACATTTTGTAAAGGTTCTCCTTATATGATGTTAATTTATCATTTACCTGCCGTAGTTTTTCCCGCTGTTCCAAATCAATACCATAACCGAAGTTTTTGGCCCAAATTATCATGTTCTCTAAAAGGAACATTTCTAAGTCCTGCTTTGCAACAGCGAACGAGAAAAGCGTCCCTTCCTCTGTTGGTGCGTTGCTTTGTCCAGCTGAAGCCCCCCCCCCAAGGGAAAGGCCGATGCTGTTTCCAACCGGGGCCGAGGATGTGCGGCAGCCTTTGGACCAGCAGGCTGGCGGTTGAGCTATTGTGCCCCCTTCCTGTCCTGGGGAGGGGGGGAAGGGGAAACGCCAAATCCCCGGAGTAGACGCTTTCTCACGATCATGCTTGAAGTTCCCTCGCGGTGATGTAATGGGTGGTTATTCCAAAGGGATATTTTTGTCGTGACTTCAGTGGATTGAGGAGGGGGGAGGGAGGAAGGATAAGCATAAAAATAACTTCCTTTTTCCTTTTCTCCTTCTGGAAAAACAAACCAATAAAGGTTTTTTTTATTAAAAAGAAGTTTGGTTGCCTCATTGCTTGGAAACAGGTTGGTTCCTTCCAGCTGGGTATTTGCATAAACCTTTCAGTAAGTCCATTTTTGGGGAATCTGCGTACTATCTTGAGTCATAAACTATCCAAAAGGGGGTACAGTAGGTCCACATAATCCATTCAACTGCAACCATTTTAACCCGGATTAACACTAATTTGACTTTGTGTTTTGTGTGGATACTTCTCCTGGGCCTTCGCGTCATCATTGGGGCACAAAACTTTGGGATGCAGTGATCATCAGATCCATACAGGTAGTCCTTAACCAAGACCACAGTTAGGACCCGAATTTCTGTTGCTAAGCAAAGGAATTATTAAGTGAGTTGCGTCCGGTTTTACAACCTTGGTTGTTAAGTGAATCACTGCAGTTGTTAAGGGATCTGGCTGGGAAGGTGACGAATGGAGATCAAATGATTTTGGGACATTTGCCATGTTGCCACCTGCCCAAATTTGGATCAGCTGAATGTAGGGATGCTCCTGTGGGCATCGGTCACTTTTTCAGTGCTGCCACTAAACAAATGGTTATAAATTTGAGGACTACCTGTACTTTTTTTGAGGGGAGGGACAACCAAGCTGGTTTACTGTCTTCACCTGTGTTTAAAATCAGACCAAACCCTGTCAAAGCTACATCAGTTTGCAGCTGGTCAGTAGCTGAAGGAGGAGCCCTCTGAAAAGTGCTTTAATTCTGGAAGAAAATGTCTTTTTTAAAAGAATGACATCCTCCCCGCCCATCCATAGGGTTACAATGAAAAACCAGTCAACCCAACACTCGGTAGTGAACCCATCCAAAAAGCAGAACGTGAAATCAATACACTTTTTTAATTGCCAGCAGTGAAAGGGAGAGAGGGAAGGAGGACAAAGAGAGTGCAGAAAGAAAGAAAGAAAAAAAGAAAAGAAAGAAAAGAAAAACAGAATATATTAAAAGAAAGAAAAGAAAAACAGGGAATATGTTCATAGATATGCACGCATATATAAAACTTGCACAATGACCATTCCAGCCATGTTGAGAGTCAAGGGCAGTGGGAGTGAGAGCCCCCTCCCCGGCCAGTGGAGGAAGGAGGGGCTGCAGAGACATATTAAGCGCTTTGGCTGTCCCTGCAGAGAAAGGAGGGGTTGGTCGGGGTTCCTGATGAATGTGGAAAGAAAGGGGAAAACCCAGCATCAGGCAAGGCTTCTCCCTTCTGATCCAATACTGCCTGGGCGTGATCTGATGGCCGTGGAGATCTGGGTCAAGCCCAGATACTTGGTTAGATCTACCATCCCGGGAATTCACCTTGCAGTGAAGCAATCCGCGTATTGCAGGAAAGCAATCCAGATTTACAGCCAGAAGCCACTTCTTTTAAAGCCAAAGCTGAAAAGCCTTTTTGCTCACATTGGGATGCTCACATTGCAGCCCTGGTCAAAAGGGCCCAGCAGAGATTAGACTACTTGAGGCTTCCCAGGAAACAACAACTGAATGGGAAACTGCTGGTGACCTTCTACCGCTGCACCATAGAGAGTATCTTAACTTACTGCACCTGTGTATGGTTTGCCAATTGCACAGTGGCAGATAGGAAAGCACTCCAGAGGGTTAAAGTCATTGCCCAGAGGTTCAATTGGTTGCCTTCTCCCCTCTTTGGAAGAGCTTTATAGCTCCCGCTGTCTTAAGAAAATTCAAGACACACTCAAAGATCCATCTCATCCTGGCCACCACCACCACCACCCCTTTTTTTGGGGGGGAACTATTACCATCTGGCAGACGGTACAGGATATTAACAAAAACAAGGACAAATTGGCTGAAAAACAGCTTCTATCCCAGGGCAGCAACTCTATGGAATTCCACTGTCTCTCGTGCAATATGAATGCAATATCCGGGGTTTTCCATTCAATGTATAGGATGCGAAGGATGTGTGTTTGTGTTTATTTTCATCGTCTTAAATTGTACACTGAAGATGGCATTTAATTTTGTTGTAGGAGCCGCAATGACAATGAAGTAAGCTAAACTCAACTAAAAGTAAACTTTTTTCATGAGCAAATTATGGTTTAAATAAATAAGTCAAAAAGTCTTGGACTACTGAAGTGGCAAAGCAGTGAAGATTTTGGATTGGCAAGTGGGACTCGGGTTTGAGTCTGCTCCCAGCCACAGAAAACATCTAGGAGAGCCTCCTTGGGGCCACTTTCTCAACCTAGACGACCTCACAGGTTGAGCTTCCAAGGAGGGGACCCTAATCGAAACCTCTTCCTTCTGCTCCCAGATCCAGCGGGGGTTTTCTTCTCCAAGCCACCAGCCCTCCTGGGCTTCTGCCTCACTTCCTGACACGTTGCCCAGGCTGACCCCTCCTCCCCTTTCCTTTCTTTTCCCTTCCTGCAGCCTTGGTTGGATCCATCGGCATGGGGATGGTTTTTTTCTGCTCTCCCATCGTCAGCATCTTCACCGATCGGATCGGATGCCGGACCACGGCTGCCTCGGGAGCCGCCATCGCTTTCATTGGCCTCCTCTCCAGTTCCTTCACCAAGTAAGGCTCTGAAATGGGGGGGGGAGGGGGGGAGGGGGGGAGGGCACAAGGCTCACCAGCAAAGGCCTGGCCTGAGGGGCCCTTCCCACCCCTGAGCCCTTTGCCCTCCAACCAAAGCAAGCCCCATTTCCCCTCCCCACCAAACCTCCAAGCACCCAAATCTTGAGGAATCTCCAGGCACCCAAATCTTAGACATCTGCCAGGCTTGGTGCTCCTGAAGGACCTCACTGCAGAGAAGCAGAGGAGCTCTATAAAATGTCAGTGCTATGGCCTGATGGAATGACAACAACCCCTGGGATCTCTGGAAGGGAACATTCTCCCCCCCCCCCCCCAGGACCAGCTCAGCTCCAAAACCATGGCTCCCCTTCTTCCCTCCTTCCTGTCTTTTTTGCCCTTCCTTCCTTCCTTCCCTCCTTCCTTCCCTTCCCTCCCTGTCTTTCCCATTTCCCTTATGCTTCCTCCCTCCCTCCCTTCCCCTCTTTCTTCCTACATTCCCTGTCCTCATTTTCTTTTTCCTCCCTTCCTCCCTCCTTATTTCTTCATTTTTTCTTTCTTTCTCCGTGGCTCCGGCCCTGCCATTTGAGGGGCATCCTCCTCCTCACTCACACTCTCCCTTCCTTGGTCCTGCCGTGCCACTAAAAGATCAGGTGCTCCCTCTGGCCTCCAGCCTGGCCTGCGCCGGCTGGGCAAGGGGATCAGGCGACCATGGCTGGCCTACTGAAATCCCCAGGAGGTTCTCTTGGCTGCCCTTTCCTGATACCAGCCCTTGGAGGCCAGCCAGGTCAAGAAAGAGGGAACAGCCAGGGTTCCTGGGGGGCTCTTCTCACTGCAGGGTAGAATAACAGAATCCTGCATGGTTTCTCTCTGCCACATCGGAGTCCTTCTTACCCCTCTCCTCATGCCATTCCCTTCCCAACACCCAGGTCCTCATGCCTTCACAAGTGGGCATCTGCATTTTGTAGCCCAGTTAAAGCAGTCCTAGATGGTAGGAATGTCAGACCCACGTATCTGTCTGGCTAAGGCACAGAATGTCTGGCTAAGGAATCTTTATCCCTTGAAAAGGATGTCTGCCAGTTTGAAAACTGGGGAGGTAATTGGACTATCAACAAATTTGGCTCAAGCCAACTTATTCTTTTCTGAATTTTCCTGCTTGTCTTTCTCTGGCTTATTGCAAGTCACTGGCCTGTCCAAAATGTTTTCATCCAGATTGTTTAGCTTTTAAAATAAATGCTATTCCAAATTGGCACCATTAATGAAATGCTTTATTTTTAAAGAAAGAGATTTGTGTTTTCTTATAAGCTGGAATGAAGACAAATTATCTCTGTTGACTTGATTTGGCTGTGTGCTCTAAATATCAGGATGTAAAGCAAAGGGGTTTTTTTTGGAGAAGAATACATTTATCTCACATTATATTCTCCTATGCGGCTCTGGTCAAAACACTTGGTTCCTTTCCTGTTCCTTATTATTATCCCTTTGAAATATCCCTAGCTTTGTCTTTGGCTGTTCTTTGGACTTTCCACAGCTTTCCTCAAGCACAGTGAAAATTATTCAGACTTAAAGTAAATTATAGCCTAGTTACTCAACTGAATAATTTCCTGGAAAAATATGAAAATAAATGTTAATAATCCTGTGATTCTATTTTAAAAATGGTACAACATTTGTGCAATCCTCCCTAGTTGGACTAATTTTTAGAGCTAATAACTCAGTTCAAATTATTTGCAGTTGAGGGAATTGTGTAAACGTAGCAGTTGTTTGGTATTAATTTCAGATTCTGTTTAAAACCCATGCACCACAGACTTGTTCAGTGGTGGTAGCAATTGTCCCATCAAATTCGGGGAGGTTTAAGACAGGCCGTTGGCATAAGAAAAGCAGAGAAAAGCTTCTCCAGAAGAGATTTTCAATAGCATGGAGAGAATCCTACAAGTTTCTGACTTCAAGAATTACACACTCAGTGGTTTTCCTCTTGTGGATTTTGAACATCCTCTTTCCCAACCTGACAACCTCCTTGTCAATAAGCGAGGACTACCTGTAATTCCTTCCTTTGCTGAACTTATCAAAAAGAACATCATTTTTCCACCATACCCTCAATCAATCCAGGTTAACAGGCCACAGCAACTCTATTCATGTGAAATGGTGTACCAAAGTAAATGATATTGCAACATAACCTGATATCATGTTCACACAACATAGTAAGACGAGTTTTTTGTTTTTTGTTTACAGAGATCAAACTACAAATCACTCTGTCCATCTGAATGGAGTTACATTTCTTCCTCTTGCTCTCACCTTCTCACTCTCCATAGCTCTCAGGGATGATGAATAACATTGATTAATAAAATCAAATGATTTAAATCACAAATCATTTAAAATCAATACATATGTCTCCTAGCCTTGGGAAGTCACTGCTGTTTATTTACATTTGTAGAAAAGCACAAAAGGCAAAACAACCAAAACCAAAGAGCCAGTTTTATGTAGTAGTGAAAGTGCTGGCTTGGTAACCAGGAGATAACTGAGTTTAAGGCACAAAAGCCAGTGGGGTAACCAGTCACTCTCTCTCAGCCCAACCCATCTCATAGGGTAATTTTGTGGGGAAAGATAGGTTTGTTCTCCACCTTGAGATACTTATAAAGTAATAAAGGTGGGATTTAAAAACCTCTCATAAATAAATAAACAATACCCTTTCCCATCATGGTCCCAGCTAATTCCACACTTCTAACCACCATCCAATAAGGGATCTCTTCTTCTTTTCCTGCGTTTCTATGGCACAGCTTACGGCCAGCAAACCTGCAGAATATAGGGTAGGGTAGGGTAGGGTGGAGTAGAGTAGAGTAGAGTAGAGTAAACAGAGTTGGATGATGGTAGGATGACAGTCTTACAATTACACATGTCCACTTGGAGAACTTCCTACAAGATGGAAAGACAGACAACTGGGACAACAGAGCAAAAGACAAAATAAAATAAAATAACAGAACAATAACAGAACCTGAAGGCACCTTGGAGGTCTTCTAGTCCAAGCTCCTGTCCATGTAGGAAACCCGAGACCATTCCAGATAATGGACTGTCCAATCTCTTCTTAAAAACCTCTAGTGATGGAGCACCCACAACGTCTGAAGGCCAGCCATTCCACCGGTTAATTGTTCTGACAGAAAATTTATCTTTATTTCTAGGTTGGATCTCTCCTTGTTTCTTTTCCATCCATTGTCTCTTGTCCTGCCTTCAGGTGCTTTGTAGAATACCTTGACCCCCGCTCTTCTTTGGGGCAGTATTGGAAGTATAACAAGTATTGGAACGCTGCTATCATGTCACCCCCTTCTTTTAATCCTTCTTTCATTAGGCTAGAAAGGTAAAATGCGAAAGCAAAGGCCTCCAAACTTGGCCCCTTTAAGACTTGGGGACTTCAACTCCCAGAATTCTCCAGCCAGCTGGCTGGAGAATTCTGGGAGTTGAAGTCCCCAAGTTTTAAAGGGGCCAAGTTTGAAGGCCTCTGCGCTTGAAGAGACACTGTGGAATTTCTTTCCAAACCCTGTTATGGCCTTCTCTTTTCCACAGGTCCCTGGAGGTCCGCTACTTCACCTATGGAATCCTCTTTGGTTGTGGCAGCTCCTTTGCCTTCCACCCCACCCTGGTCATTCTGGGCCACTACTTCAAGCAACGTCTCGGTCTGGCCAACGGACTGGTGACCACTGGCAGCTGCCTCTTCTCCGTGGGCATCTCGTTCCTCCTGAAAGTCATGGGAAAAACCTTTGAGCTTGCTCGCGCTTTCCAGATGCTGAGTGCCTTCCTGCTGGTCCAGATCTTCTTGTCCCTGACTTTCCGCCCGATGTTGCCCTCGGTCTCAAGTCCTCGAGAGAGGGAGATCAAACTGGACACCCGGAGCTGGATGCAGCAATGCATGGCACAGATGCGGAAATATTTCAACTTGCGAGTCTTCAGGAGAAAGACGTACCGAGTGTGGGCCTTTGGCATAGCTACGGCCATCCTGGGATACTTTGTCCCTTACCTGCACCTGGTGAGATGGGGAGGGGGAGGGAGATAGGGGCTTGCTCCTCGTCATATGGGAGAGAGGGAGGCGCTGTCAGAAGGGAGAGCAGGCTAAGGATCCAGGGCCATATAGGTCAAAACTGCAGGTAGTCCCCTGGGTCCCAAAGTGATGGGGTTGGTCCTCAATGGAGCACCAGCACAGGTGTGCTCTCTGTGGGAGCAAACTGCCCCTTCTGCTGAAGCCAGTTCCATGGCTGATGGCCTTCTGCTTAGGAAGTCCAGGTGACCATCATGAAGGGTCAGGGATAGAATAGAATTCAGAATAGAGCAGAATGTAGAATAGGAGAGAATGTAGAATAGGAGAGAATGCAAAATAGAATAGAATAAAATGCAGAATAGAATGCAGAATAGAATAGAATAGAATGCAAAATAGAATCGAATAGAATGTAGAATAGAATAGAATGTAGAATAGAATAGAATTCAAAATAGAATAAAATAAAATGCAGAATAGAATGCAGAATAGAATGCAGAATAGAATAGAATGCAAAATAGAATAGAATGCAGAATCGAATGCAGAATCGAATAGAATGTAGAATAGAATGTAGAATAGAATAGAATGCAAAATAGAATAGAATAAAATGCAGAATAGAATGCAGAATAGAATAGAATAGAATGCAAAATAGAATCGAATGCAGAATCGAATAGAATGTAGAATAGAATAGAATGTAGAATAGAATAGAATAGAATAGAATGCAAAATAGAATCAAATAGAATGCAGAATAGAATAGAATAGAATGCAAAATAGAATCGATTGCAGAATCGAATAGAGAATAGAATAGAATAGAATAGAATTCTTTATTGGCCAAGTGTGATTGTACCCACAAAGAATTTGTCTCCGGTGCAGAAATTCTCGGGGTACATAAAACATACATACACCAAGATTCATAAGATGCCAGACTTAGTGATAGCCATAGGACACTTACGAAAGCGTACGGAGGGCCCAGCACTCTCTGCCCTTATGGAATAACAGGCCTTCATTTCAAAGGATCCAAGTGGGGGGAGGCCTTCTCTGAAGTTGTCTTCCAATATTTACAGCTGGTCCTCAACTGTAAACAGTTTATTTAGTGACCGTTCAGAGTTACAACGGCACTGAAAAAAGTGACTTATGATTGTTTTCACACTTAACGACCATTGCAGCAAGCCTAAGGGTCACGTGATCCAAATTCAGATGTTTGGCGACTGACTCTTATTTATGACACTTTCATTGTCCTGGGATCATGTGATCACATTTTGCGGTTTTCTGACAAGCAAAGTCAGATTCCGTTAACAACCATGTCACTAACTTGTCACTAATTTGTCACTAACCATGTCACTAATTTGTCACTAACCATGTCACTAATTTGCGGTGAGTCACTGAACAACTGTGGCAAGAAAGGTCATAAAACAGGACAAAATTCACTTAACCAATTTCTTGCTTAGCAACAAAAATATTGGACTCAATTGTGGTCGTAAGTCGAGGACTGCCTGTACTTGTTCATTCAGTTTATATGGCTGTCCATCTGCAATGCAATCCTTAAAAGTGTAGATAAAAACTACAAAGGAAAACCAGAAATACCATATATTGCTGAGAAAAACCACACAACAGTTAACCCAGCCATGATATAGATTCATCTACACATCCAAAGCTGGTCTTCAAGGGCCTTACAAAAGACCAGCAAGAGGCACGATCTGATGTTTGGAGGAAGGATGTCCCAGAAAGTCCCAAGGATTGGGGCTCCCCCCCAAAAAAAACCCCCACTCTATTCCTGAGCCCTCTCAAATGACAGCAATCATGCTGGCTGGGGAAATCTGGGAGTTGAAGTCCACATGTCTTAAAGTTGCAAACCTGGGGAAAGATTGCCTTAGACCAAGGGTCTTCAAACTTGACTGCTTTAAGACTTGTGGACTTCAACTCCCAGGATTCCTGAGCTAACATGACTGGAGGAGGAATTCTGGGAGTTGAAGTCCACAAGTTTTCAAGCTGTCAAATTTGAAGACCTCTGCCTTAGACTTTACAGAAGTTGAAACCACCCCTTTCATCCATCACCCCCTCAACTCCCCCCATGGAAATCTGAGCTAGCTTAGGAGTGCCACACAGGCCTAAAATTCCCACTCCACACCCCCTCCAAAATATACAAAGGGGAGACCACCAATCGTGGATTATTGTCCCCTTTTTATGCATTTCCAACTTTTTGTCAAATGACCCTGAACCAGAACAGTGTGCCGATGTCTCTTTTGGCCAATTGGATCTACCAATTTGGAATCGGCGACTCTGAAGCCAGTGAGAAGAAAAGCAAGACTGATGCCTCTTTTCCGTTTTCCTAGGTGAAGTTCGTAGAAGAGAAATTCAACGAAAAGGAGAAATCCTGGATTGTGCTCGCTTGCATAGGAGCCATGTCAGGAGTTGGGCGGCTGGTCTCCGGACCCATCAGTGATCTCATCCCTGGGTTGAAGAAGATATACTTGCAGGCAGGAGACAAGGGCTTGCTTCCAATTCATGCTAATTGATTGCTTTGCACTTCCTGCAGAGTGTTTCATCTTTGTGTGAGACATTCTCTATCGTCCACATGTGTTCAGGGGGAGAGAAATGACTTAAGGGGGTTGGAGGGAAAACATGAACGGTGGCAGAAATTGGGTATGCTTAGCCTAATGGAAAAAATATATAATAAAAGCTATTATATAATAATTATATAATAAAATCTACACTGAATCTATATAAATAAATAAATATATAATAAAATTATATTTATTAATATAATTATAATATAATATTTAATAATAATCATATTTATGAATAATGAATAAATATAATACAATTAGAGAATAATAAATAGGGACGCAGTGGTTCAGTGGCTAAGACGCTGAGTTTGTCAATCAGAAAGGTTGGCAGTTCGGCGGTTCGAATCCCTAGCACCGCTTCATGGAGTGAGCTCCCGTTCCTTGTCCCAGCTTCTGCCAACCTAGCAGTTCGAAAGCACGTTAAAAAAAATGTAAGTAGAAAAATAGGGACCCCTTTGGTGGGAAGGGAAGAGTGTTCTGTGTGCCTTTGAAGGCATTTAGTCATGCCGGCCACATGACCACGGAGACGTCTTCGGACAGCGCTGGCTTTTCTTTGGCTATTTGTAATGGAGATGAGCACCATCCTCTAGAGCCAGAAATGACTAGCATGTATGTGCCAGAGGAACCTTTACCTTTAGTCTAATGAAAAGAAGGTCCAGTTAGTGAATCCAGAAAATAGAACTCCTGGGACATTATTTTACTAAGAGTATAAAACTTTACTGATTAAACCACATTGGCGTAGAAGAAGCGAAACCAGCTCTGGGTTTCTCACACAAAAGGAAGCCTCATTAATTCCTCCTCTTCTCAAGGGCCAGCCACAGTCCAATGCATCCACCAATCACTCCTGTTTATTCTGTTGTGGAAACAGGAAACTCGGACATCTGCTTGGTGTGTCCTTGGATGCCAACAATGTCCCAGGTGCCGATGGATGCTTGAATAGCATTCTCCCTCCCTTGCCTTCAACTTTTCCCCCCTCTTATTGTCCAGCTATGAGCGAAGGAAAAATGTAGGTGAAAGTGTGAATCAGTTTTGCCAGGACCCCTGACAAAGTCCTAGACTTCACCTGAAAGACCAGTTATAATAAATGTGTAGTGAGACAAAAGTGCAACTATACGATTGTCATATTCACCCATGTTCATACAGAGCGGTAAGATGGACAGCCAATCAATGTTATACATAAATAATAAAATACGTGCATAAGCATACACAGTCTAGTTGGATTTGCCAATATTACCCAATATTGTGGCAATATTATTTTGGTAGCCTGTTTTCTCACTGGCATAGAAGGGGAGAAAAGATTGACAGTTGGATTGTCCAATAGGCTACTCTGCACCAATCCGAGATCAACCAATCCGAATAGAGATGGTGGATTTATTCATTCAGAAGCACTGCAGAGGAGTGATTAAGAGTCATGACAGACCTCATTGGGTGACTGTCTACTCAACCCACCTCATGGGACTCTTGCAGAAGTAAAGTAAGAGAGATGTTCTCTCCATCTACATCTTCTTGAACGCTCAGAGAGAAGGAAGATAGGAAAGCAATAAAAGTAGCTGTGGAGCAGAGACCAAGCATGGTAATGAGAAGATCCTTTTAATGCTCAGGAATACTGCATTGTTTTTCATGTGGGTGCCTAGAAACAGAAAACTTCTTCAAATTAGCTGGTTCTCACAATTTCCCAGTTATACTGTCCATCGTACCATAAATCACCAAATATCATTGGCAAAGAAATTTAATTAAGCTGAGCATGCAGTGCTATACAAGAGCCAGTCGGGCGTTTGCTTAAGGTGTTAGTCTACATATGCATTCTAGCCCAGTCCTAGCCAGAGGGACAGTTGGGTGGTCTTGGGTCAGTCCCTCTCTCAGCAAAGATGAACCATATTGGAAAAACCTTGACAAGAACACTGCAAGAGTTTGTCCAGGCAGTCTCTAAGAATCAGACATGATTAAATGGAAGAAAAAAGTAGGATTATGTAGCTCTTCAGCCAGAGGTGGGATTCAGCAGGTTCTGACCAGTTCTGGAGAAATTTTGAGTCGTTCGGAGAACCGGCAAATCCTACCTCTGACTGGAGATTTTACAGTATCCTCCTCCTGCCACACCCACCAAGCCATGCCCACAGAACCAATAGCAAAAAAAATGGAATCCCACCACTGTCTTCAACCAACTTAGGGATGCATATCGACATGTGATACCACAATATTTTTACAGGCCCAGCAGAAATGGTCTGATTCCAAACTATCTATTAGTTCATGTAGCTGAGGACTTGTGTGGCCTCAACTCCCAAAGTCAGGTCTGAGCTTGGGATGTTCTGTAGGCTTTCCTGTTAGAGTCTTTCCTGTTAGCTGGAAGAAGCACCGTATTTTATGTAATTTGTTTAAAAAAAAATTTGGTAGAAATATGCCGTTTGTGAACATTATAAAAGCCTGAAGGGAAAAAATTAGCTTTCCAAAACTCCAGCCTCGGCCAAGAGCTGACTTTCCATTGATTGCCAAGGACAGTGTGTTGTAAAGTTGGAAGCATGGCAGAAATTTGAGATGATTTAAATAGAACAAAATATATTTAATGGATGGAAACAACTCTTTAAGAATCCCTATAATGGGGTTAGCACACAAGCACTTTGCGAAGAGCAAGGGGATGGCAGAAGAGTTGCTAGCACCTTCCAACTTTCTCCTCTTGGTTGCTTCCAGAAACTTCGCCTTCTTTGAAATGTAGCCTTATCTGAGCATCTTGGATATCTAAAGCACATTGTCTTTGAATGCCTCGGGGCCTGAGACATTCAAAGTCCTCCAGTTGTCAAATCATAAGCAAGAATTTTCTATCAAGTAGAGGGAGGACCTTTGGAAAAAACAGAAGAGAAAATGGAGAAACTGGGCAACCAATGAGACATGGGAAGGAGGGGAGATGTTCAGGGGCTGCTTAGGAATGGAAGAGCGAACTAAACAAAAGTGGAAGACAATATTTATAATCTTACAAAGAAGTTTAATCATCTTGGCATAGCCACACACAGAATCTAGACTCAAAGTGAGTTTTCAACCTATTGGTTGCCCAGCCAACTTTCAGGTAGAATTGAGCATCCATAAAAAGATTTGGGGGATCCTGCCTACCCACCCACCTCCTGATTAGAAAGTCTGGAAAGTGGTCCATGATCTCTAAACATAGTCTGTGGATATAGCCCAAGGCAGCAGTTGCCAACTGGTGGGCCGCGAGAAAAATTTGATGGGCCACAGAGAAATCGCACCCTCCCAAAGCAATTAATCCAGGCTGCACAGAAACACAAGGCTGTGCTGCCCACATGGCCTGTGGGAACCCTCCCTGTCCACTCACTCCTTACCCTGCAAACTTGCTATTTTTCCTTTTTCCGACCATCTTCTGTTCTGCTGTACCGGGAAATTTAGATTAGCTAGGAAGCAGGAAATGGTTGGATTTCTTGTTTTCTAGCCCGTCTTTAGATCTTCGGCTCTGCTCTTAAACACAGCCGAACCTCCCTTAGGACTGAAGGTTCTATTATTCAGTGCAGACTCACAGCAAGCAAATTTGAGAGACTGAGCTAGCTGATGGCAATAGATAGATCACTGAATGATTCTGTGAGCAACTCAATCTGTCTGCCTGCCTTGCTTGATTTTGGTTAAAAGTTGCTCTTTTTTATAAAAAAAATCAATATTTATATAAATATTTATATTTACATACAAGCCATGCCCAGCCAGTCACATGACCACCAAGCCACACCCACAAATTAGGCCACACCCACAGAACTGGTTAGTGGTCCCTGGGATTTAAAATTATGAGTTTGGTAGTCCCTGAGGTTCAAAAGATTGGCGACCCCTGGCCCAAGGTGTTTGTCCTCCTTAACCAGAGATGGGGGAGACCTTTTATTTGTTTGTTTGTTTAATTGAAGATGATAAGATTTCTTCAACAACCTGAAGTAGCATTTGCAAAATGTCAGTGTTCAATTTAAAAATGAATACTAATAAAAGGGTGAAATTTTAGTGACTTCAGGTGAAAATGTCAAAATACAGTGAGATGGCTGGTAAGAGTACCAGAATCCCACATGTTCTCAAGCAAGAATGACAAACTGTTGCATTTTCACATGATGTCAGAAATCTTGTGAGTTTGAATACTTTCATGAGGGAGGGAGAGAGAAAGAGAGAGAGAGAAATCACTTCCCCCACCACTTATGAAGTGTGCCACTCACTGGTACTCTCAGCCTCCTTGCTTAGGGAATCCTTCCACATTTGTCTTGGTTGTCTAAACAGCTTCATTATTTTCACTCCTCAGGTTGCGTCCTTCATCACCTTGGGTGTCATGTGCATGATGTTGCTACAGTGCCAAGCATTTTCAGGGGTGATTGTTGTCTGCCTCTTCCTTGGACTCTGTGAAGGACTCTTCATCACCATTATGGCCCCCATTGCCTTTGAGCTGGTTGGGCCCATGGAAGCTTCTCAAGCCATTGGTTATCTCCTAGGACTCATGGCCATTCCCATGTCAGCTGGCCCACCAATTGCAGGTGAGCAAATTCTCTAGCTTGAAGATTTGGGAAGGAAGCTGCTTCCAATATGTCTGAAAAGCCCTTATCCAAGCAAGGTATGAAGAGTTGGTAGAGGAGGGACATATCATAGTCCACGATCTGTAGGTTCTTTGACTTGGCCAGCCATCAGTAGCTCAATCAACTCGTTGCACTAAGTATAACACTGTCCTAAATGACAAATAGACAAATATGTATTGGGACTTGAATAAACCATAAGTATACTGTGGCTTATCTATTTTGGGTTTCCATTTGCCTAGATAGCATGTCTCTTGAAGGCCCAACAGTAATGGTGGTTGTTTGAAGAGCTGAGGTGGCATAGTGATTTGAATGCAGTAGTGCAGGCTATTTCTGCTGACTGCTGGCTGTCAGCAGTTCAGTAGTTCGATCCTGACTGGCTCAAGGTTGACTCAGCCTTCCATCCTTCCGAAGTGGGTCAAATGAAGACCCAGATTGTTGGGGGGCAATATGCTGATTCTGTAAAACTGCTTAGAGGGGGCTGTAAAGCACTGTGAAGCAATATATAAGTCTAAGGGCTGTTGCTATTACTTCTTTTGGCTTATATCATGCAAACCAGTTCTCTGCATACTGTGATTTCAGATGTTAGTTTTCCATAGCTTGTTACTCCAGTTCTCCTGTCAAGTCCTAGGCAAATTTTCTTGGTGACATTGGTATGATAGCCAGGTTGAGCCAGTATCCCAGAATACTTTCTTTTAAATCACTATCCTCCAGATACGTCAGATTCTCTGGGATTTCTCCATACTTAAAGAAGTTGATGAGATGCTGTGAACCCATTTCACAGGTTCTTAGTTGCAAGAAGAAGCAGGAAATGCAGTCTGGGTGCTCTTTTTCACTTTGAAGTAGCTCTATTTGAAAAGAATTGGTAGGAGAGTCCAGAAGAAAGCTTAATTTGACTGCATTTCATTTGTCAAAATTAGTTGTCATCAAAGTTTTCCTTCTGCAGAAGACACCAGAATGTAAACTGACAGCAAACAGCACCCCTTACTAGCACTGATGATATTACCTACCATAGTTAGGGTAATGAAACATCTGCAAGAAAACAACGAAGCTCAGAGAGCACCAAGGACCCCCCAATTCCTAGTCATTTATAATTGTTAGCAAAACATCTAAAAGTGAGCTTGGAATGCATCATCCCACCAGGCAAGAGAAGTAGTTGTAAACGAATTATTCATCTCTTGGACTAACACTAACCACCATCAAATTCTTTCTGCTTCAATGTCTATAAGAAAAACATCTAAAAACCTGTAGTGGGGTTCATAAGTGGTAATACGTAATGTTGTTGTCCACTGGCTGAATTTTGAAGTGTTTGAAATAAATACGTTTTTTAATTCGGCAACTATCAGCAGGCTCACATTATTTTACTGCTTAGAAAATAGCCAAATGTTGCTCAATAAAGCCTCATTTTCCCAGATTAAAAAGATCAAAAGACAGTACAAGAAGTGCTGCAGCTGGAAAATGCTTGGCCAGTTGTTTGTTCCTCTTCTTCTGGGAATAATTTGTACTCTTTAAAAACCAGACTTCCTCCTCCCCAGCCGGTCATCTGAATTTGGTCTAAGTAACATTTAGCAATATTTTTATTAAAGCCTATTAAAAGCAAAATTGAAAGACTTTACAAGGGTCAGAACTGCTCAATGCTATGAACAATAACAAAAAATCCATTTAGTTCATTTAGCCTCCAATTAAAATGAGGGCATATTTTGCAAAAGGATCAAGGAGTCGATGGCAAATTGTCACCCTCTGTCAGATTTTATATCAAACCCAGCAATAATTTTCCTTTCTCCTGAAACCTGACCTCTCACCCAGTGGCTCACCGTAGAAAATTCAGAAGTTACTTTTATTGTAAATAAGACAGAAGCAATATCAGCCCTCTTTGGAATACAGGAATTAAGCCCTTTGTGTAAATGTGTGTTAGGTCCAAGTTTTAAGTCCCAGGCCTTTTCCATCCATCTATCTGAATCAATGGATTCTTTTCCTTACTTGACATTGTTATGTCTGACTTTTTTCCCCATCCTGCCATCTTCAGCCTTTCCAGGAAGAATGAAGAAGGCTTAAAAGCAGGGCCATTTAGCTGTGAAGATCAGAAAAGAGTTTTTTCCAGAGGTCATGAAATGCCGCTTGATATATTTTAATGCAGCCTTTCCTATATGTGGGACTACAACCTCCATCCCTCAGCCAGCTGAATCAGTGGATGTATCATCTGATCAAGAGGATTGTTGTAGTCTAGCAGCACATGTCAGAAGTCAAAAGGGTGGAAAGAGCTGCTCTTAGAGCAGTTCCAGGAAGGCTCCACACCCCCTTGCACTATTCAGGTGACCCCTGAGGGCACAGAGAAATCCCCAAGTGCCCTCAACCACTCTCCGAGAGGGTGCTAATGACCAGATGACTGCAAGAAATATAAATCCTTCCATTGCCCCGCCATCATTGTCAGAACTGAAGAAGCTTCTTAGATGAGAAGCAAAACTTCTTCAAGGAAAAACAAAGTCCAGGTGCCTTTTTAAAAAGCATCTTTGGGACAGCCATACCTGGATGACTGAGAAACTCCATAGGGGCAAAAGTTCTTGCTTGATCTGGCCAACATCCTTTCAGCTTGGGCCTTGTAGCGGAGAGCTGCCATGAGGGTAGAATCCTGGTTTCTCCGTTTGAATTTTAAATCCAAATAGTTATTGAAGTCCAGAATTCTGTTTTCTTTTCCCTCTGTGCCTTGATCCTTCATTGGGCATTAAAAATGGTTAATGAAGTTGCGAAAATCCCATAAACCGAGGGCAGAAGCCCTCTCCAACTTCACTTTCCATTGTATGTCACCTGCTTTTCTTCTATTTTTAGGACTCCTTCATGATCATTTTGGAAATTACCAGCTTGCCTTCTACTTTGCTGGAGTTCCTCCAATAATTGGAGGTCTCATTCTTGCGTGTGTTCCTTTCATTCATCAGTGTCAGCTCAAGAAGAAGCCACTGGATTCGGGGAAAGACAAGATGTTGGGGTCAGAGATGGTCCCAAACGGAGAGCTCCTCCCAGGTTCTCCAGCCACAGATGGAGCTACGGTGTAAACTCTGGCTCGGTCACCCATCCTGTCACCAGCTGCATTTTCCGACCCCACTCTCACCTCAGCTGAGATCTTTCAAAAGAAGGACTTCACCTCTTGTGCGATACCGGAAAACCACTCCGTTGGTCGGTCCTGATCAAATTCTTGGCTTTCGAGTTGAATTTGAGTTTCCTTCGCCTCTTTCTTTTCTATCGAATGTTCTCATTGTCCCCACATTTATGTCCCAGGGCTGGACAGCTTTTGTTTTGTTTTCCCAGTTAGCACATTAGTGGATCATGCATAGATGACTGTGATAACGTTTTAATAGATTGTGTTGGACCACTTCCTCTCCCCTTTCCCTCAAAAGAGATTCTGTAGCCATACTTAGTTATTTTGTTGACAGTGAGCTTAAATTTGCTGGAAACTCCATTCGGAGCGAATTGTGAAGCTGCCAAATTCTCAGAAGTAGATTACTATATACCAGAGATCTCCAAACTTGGCATCTTTAAGACTTGTTGGACTTCAGCTCTGCTGGCTGGAGAATTCTGGGAGATGAAGTCCACAAGTCTTAAATGTTGCCAAGTTTGAGGGCCCCTGCTATATATTGACGGAGACAGAAGAACAAGAGCTGAACGGGTGGATTCTGAATCCTTTTTAAAGAAGTTTTCTTTTCAACCAGCAACTTCAGCCCTTTTCTCCTGTTCCCATAAAACCTGTCCCTGAACAAGTAATTAGGCCATTTTTTTTCCCTTCCAGTTTCATTGGGTTGTGAATTCTTTGATTTCTTTTGCATATTAAATGAATCTCAAAAGGAAGAATAATTCCACACTTATGAATAGGGTTGAGGGACTGAGTTGAAAATGCAGATGCTGCTCTTTTGGAAACCTCCCCAAAAATGGATCTCGGTTTCTATTACTTGGAGGGATTTCATTGCAGGACTTGCTTGATCCTCCAATGTAACTGTTTCAAGAAAAGTAGCTGGAAGGAAAAACAAACAAACAAACACCAGTGGACTTTTATACCAAAGGCTGCAGGTAAGGAAACTGAGGTTCTAAGCCAGAAGTCTCCAAACTTGGCCACTTTAAGAGTTGTGGACTTCCAACTCCCAGAATTCTCCAACCAGCATAGCTCCCAGAGCATAACTCCCAGAGAATTCTGGGAATTGAAGTCCACAAGTCTTAAAGTGGTCAAGTTTGGTGACGTCTGCTCTAAGCTTATTACAGAAGAAAGAGCCCCTGGAAATGGGCACATCCCTCACTTCCATTTGGGGAAGGAAAATATTCTCTGTTCCTTCAGGACAATTTTCTCTGTTCCTTAAGGACCTGAAAATAACCTAGGAGGGAGAAACAAATGCAAAACATTGACCTGGCTTGCTGACAGGGTCCAAGTTAAGGGAGGCTTGTCAAGAGTCTCTTGTCCCAGTTCATAACAAGTGTCGGCCTCTTTCCCAGTTGGGTTCTTAATTTCCCAGTTACCCAAATCATTCCTGGAATGGAGATTTTTTCTGAGTTCTGACCTTATTCAGGACCTGTGTTCTTCATTAAGCATCTATAGGAAGTCCTCGACTTATGACCACAATTGGAAACAGACTTTCCACCGCTAAACAAGGCAGTTGTTAAGGGAGTTGCACCCAATATTACAACCTCTTTTGCCACAGTTGTTAAGTAAATAACTTCAGTTGCTAAATGAATTGTGCAGCTGTTAAGCCACTCCAGCTTGCCCCATTGATTTTGCTTCTCAGGTAGTCCTCGACTTACAACAGTTCATTTAGTGACCGTTCAAAGTCGCAGTGGCACTGAAAAATGGGACTCATGACCATTTTTCACGCTTACGACCTTTGTACCATCCTACAGTCACATGATCAAAATTCAGTTGCTTGGCAACTGGTTTGTATTTATGACGGCTGCAGTGACCTGCCCTCACTTAAGAACTATGTTACTAACTTATCAACTGCAATGTTTCACTTAACAACAGAAATTTTGGGGTCCTTGTGGTCAAAATTCAAGGGGAAAGTTGTTCTGGGAAAGTTGCAAATGGCAACCACACGATGCCATAAATACATGCCAGTTACAAAATGTTCAAAAGGTGATCCTATGATCATGGGAACGCTCGTGACAATTGTAAGCGTGAGGGGGGTCATCATAAGTTGTTTTTTTTCTGTGCTGTCCAAACATCAAATGGTCACCAAGTAAATGGTTGTACGTTGAGGACTATATGTAGTTGAAGATTGACAGTGTTTTTCCTGGTCAGCTGGGTCACCTGAAGAAGAAGAATCAGTGAACAGGTTCATCTCCCTTACCACCAGCAAGAACTAGATTGCTTTAGCACAGAGATGTCAAACTCAAGGCCCAGGGGACAGGGTGGATCCAGCCCACAGGGTGCCTAGATCTGGCCATGGAGCTGCCCTGGAAACAGTGAAGGACTAGCTTCCTGCAACCCTTGGCCAGCAAAAACGGGCTCCCAAGCTCCGTTTCTGGCTGCAAAGGCCTCCTGCAATCCTCTGCCAATGAAAACAGAGCTCAGGAGGGCCGTGCACGGGTGTACAGTCCTCAGTTTAAAATGTGGTCCATTTTCTTTTTTCTTTTACTATACTTCTCCTATACACTAACTGGAGTGACACCTTTAACTCATTACCCTAACTTAAAAGTACTTCATATAACAATTTTTCTTGGGGTTCTGTTTAAAAGATTCTAAAATTACACAATAAATTTTATACTCTAAATACACATATAAAAAACACAATCTTATGTACCCTTGAGAATCCCTCTTTTATCCTAAATTAAATTCACCCATTGTCTCTGAATAAACTTTTTTTCTTTAGATCTTGCTTCCCCACATTGAGGCTTCTCCTCCCCCCCTTTCTCTCTTGCTTATTCTTCTCCTTGCCCTTTTTACCCCTTTGTCTTTCCTCCTCCCTTTTCTTACTCCCTTTCCTTTGCTTTCTAACCTTGCCTCCACCTTTCCGCTCATTTTTCTCTTCTTTGGTTGTTTTTATAATTCTTAAAATCCCCTTTTTCTTATCCTTTTTCTCCTCCTCCCCGGAAAGAACCCATTGTTCATCAAAGATGGCTTCTTCTTCCTCTTCTTCTTTGTCCCAGTCCTTCTGCTGCGTAGTCAACTTTTCATAAGTACATAACGCCATTTCTAAGAATTGAAACAAACTGCCCAAAGTATCTTCTTTTTTATATTTTTGATATTCAGTCTTTAGTTCATCCACAAGCGATGCCATCATGAAAAAAGAAACTTTTCCCAAAACAACCACAAATATTTTTAATCAAGAATAATTCAAAAAAAAAAAATTCCAAAAATTAATACTTTTCTTCCTTCTTCTCTTTCTCTTTCTGGGGTTAATGTTTAATCAAAGAGGTCCAATTACCATATACCTTTCTTTGGGATTCTAGGCAATCTCCTCCTTTTTCAGCTTCTGCTCCAATTTTTTTCCCCTCTCCCTTCCCACTTGCAATATCAATTTTAAATAATCAGAAATCCATACCTCCAACAAGGGTTTTCCAATTTCTTAAGTTTTTCAATGTCCAAAAACCCTTTTGTCCCTTAGCTTCAACTCTCAAAACAATTCACTTTCAATGTCCAATATGTCCAAACATATCTGCTGTTTCCATGGGGTGGGAAAGTGAAGAAAAAAAAAAAAAGTTCCCTTTAACAGCTTCTCCGCCGCTTTCGATCTTCTTAGGGATACAATGTATCCTCCAGCAATTCAAACAGCTCAGTTCCAACCAATTTGAAAGATGTTACTTGACCCGGCTCAGACAGCACTTTCACTCTTCTTACTTCCTCCAGCACAATCTTACCCGGTTGCTGGCTTCTTCGTGGTGGCCATTGCTGACCGCCGCTCCACCGCCTTGGGAAAAAGGGGTTTTTCCGGAGGAGGAGGGGGTCTGCGACACCCCAAACCCCCTGTCCGACTCCCCTCTCTCTTCAGCTGTCCCTACAGGGCAGCCATATCCCCCTGACCCATCTGGATCGGGGGTACCTCGGCGGCTAGCACAGCAGGAATCGCGAGCTGTCGCGAATTCCTGCTGCCCCGAAGCCACGCGAAACCGGAAACCAAGCTGTCCTGAAGCCAAGGAGAAAAGCAGGCAGAACCTGATCTCAGGACTTGGGGGACGGAGAAGGAAATCTTGAATGGTCCAAAAAGGAAGGATTTTATCTCACCTCCCACTCACCCCCACCCCCGTGGGTCCCAGTCCACAATTTGAACCACAGTGAGTGATCAGTGCGTCTGGCCTTGCAGAACCCCCATCCCTCCTCCAGTTTGTGCAAGAAATTTAGAAATGATCCATATTTGGGGATATTTTGATCCCTTACAGCAGGGGTCTCCAACCTGTCTTAAAGTTGCCAAGGTTGGAGACCCCTAGCTTACAGAACAAGGCAGTAGAGCTGAGTTTCTCAGTAGCTTCAAGATAGGTGGACTTCAGCTGTCCTGGCTGTGGAGTTCTGGGAGTTGAAGTCCACTCCTCTTTGTTCCCAAGGCTGAGAAACGGCAGTGGAGAATATCCCAACCCATGGCTGAACTTCCTTCAGGTGCCTCCATTGTCTTCTCCATGGATGGCCACTGTTTTCCAACAGCAAAACTATGTTATTTCAACACCACTAGTTTCCTCCATGCTGAGGTTTTACCGTCTTGTATTCTTGCAACTGATAAAACACAATACTGAAGATATCTACCACCTGTTGCTGTGAAGCTTGCCAACAATCCACCGATTCCAGATTTTGGTATATTTAAAAAAAAAAAAAAATGTCTGCAGGTTTTTGCCTTGTCTTCCTGCTCAGGGTTCTTCTAAGACAGAGGTCTCCAAACTTAGCCATTTTAAGACTTCCAACTCCCAGAATTCTCCAACCAGCATAACTCCCAGAGCATAACTCCCGGAGAATTCTGGGAATTGAAGTCCACAAGTCTTAAAATGGTCAAGTTTGGGGACCCCTGTTCTAAGATACAGCCATGGAACTGGAGTTTGCTGAGTGAATCCACATTTTGATGACATTCAGACATTCTAAGTCCTAGGGCAGAAAAGGCAACCTTTGGGGGGTGGGGGGGGCATTTCTTTGGTGAAGGCAAAAGGAGGTTTTTTTGTTGTTTTTTTGCTAATGATATCAAAAATGTCCTGGCCCATTTTAGGAAGAGAAGGGGCAAAATGGACATTTTAAGGCTTCTAGAAGCTTAAAAAAAAAAAAAAAGGATTCATTTTGTCTGCAGACAAGAAAATATATTTAGTATGTTTTTTTTTAAATTTTAGAAATGCGTAAGGCCACACAGCTCCACAGCAACCGTGGGTGGCATTCAACAAAAACAACTATACCCTGTAATTAAAACAAATCTCCCAACCACTGTAAGAGACACTGCCATCAAAGACAATCAAACAGACAGGACCTACCACCCACTCCGAGGTCTGATACTGCCAGACCTTTTCTGAGCCTGGTTCACCAGGGAGTCAGAGGTTGGAGCTCCCAGCCTAGAATGAGTGCCTTAAGCCTCTACAAGGAGACTTTTTTGCCCTTTAAAATCTCCCCAAGCACCCCCTCAAACCAAAAAAAGATCAAACACTTCAACCTTGCCCTTTGCTGTTCTGTGTTTGTGGGTTGTGAGTTAGTTGTCTCTGCTGTACAGCTTGGGGTGCACCTGTTAAGCCAAGAAACCAAAAGCTCAGAGGTCCCCAAACTTGGCAACTTTAAGACTTGGGGCATAGCTGGCTGGAGAATTCTGGGAATTGAAGTCCACAAATCTTAAAGTTGCCAAGTTTGGGGACCCCTGACAAAAGCAGAAGCTTATCAAAAGTTAATAGGGAGACAATCCTGCATTTTCCTTCCCCACTTCCTGGACACCTGGGGTTGCAAATGTTCAATCTCAATATTTATCATCAGAAAAAAGCCCTTCTGATCCTGTTGTCTCCCAGAGGAGAAATGATCCCAGCATGATCTAAGCTTGCTCCATGAAGTCCGGTTGCATTCCTGCACAACCAACTTGTGTGACATGCTTCATTTCTGTAAAGAATGTTTCAGTGTTCTTCGTGACTTGTTTTCCATAGAGAAGTGTAAAGTTTGTTCTTTCCAAAGGTTTCTCCTTTCTCCTCTGAGCAATTTCTCTGCTTCCTAGGACCATCATATGTATCAAAGGTTAAATGTATGGCCAATGGCTCTAATTTTTCTGTGTTCTGATGAAATAATGGCGTTTTTCTACCTTTGGTTTTCCTTCTGGGTAAATGAAGAGGGGGAGCGACCTGAGGCCTTGCATTTGGGGTGGCCTGGGAGCCACCTGTGATCCCAGTTGCTCAAAATTAGTTCCATCTGATTTGGTGCGCAGGATGTCCTTGACTTACAATGGAACCCAACATTTCGGTTGCTAAGTGAGTCATTTGTTAAGTGAGCTTTGCTCCATTCTAAGACCTTCCTTACCACAGTTGTTGAGTGAATTGTTGCAGTTGTTAACTTAGTAACATGATTGTTAAATCAATGCACCTTCCCCACTGAGGTTGCAAAAGGGGACCACATGACCCAGGACACTGCAACCATCATACATATGAGTCAGTTGCCAAGCGTCTGAATTTTGATCAGGTGAACATTGTGTTGATCGCACAACAGTTGTGTAAAAAATGGTCAAAAGTCAATTTTTTTTCAGTGCTGTTGTAACTTTGAACAGCCACTAAATGAACAATTGTAAGTCGAGGACTACCTGTAATGTATTAAAAAAATTGCCATGGCAGTATTATCCTTTTTCTAGGTGTATTTCATGCATAATACGTGTAAAACGGATCAGTTTTACACATATTACACATGATTGTCATTTGTTCACACATGATGCTTTGGGTGCCCTGGCAAGAAACAGTGTTGTAAATTCACAAAGTCTACTTCACTTGCTTTCCTTAAGCAAAACCAAGAAACCTTCCCCAATATCCTGGTTTCTGGACTCCAATAACATTGGATTCCAGGCTGCCGAAAAGGTTGCTCTCCCTTGAGGTAGAAGTGATTGTTTTTGGTTTTTATAGAGGTGAAAATTTTGATTTTTTTTTCAGAACAACTGGCTCAAATTATTTTTTTTTGTGGTTAGGATTCTAGCCTCTATTTATTTTGAACTAATTCCTGGCCTCCTACTATTCCAGCCCAACTTTTTTCCATGTTCAAAAGCTGGGGAAAAAAATACTTTGGCATAGAGGCACAAACTTTTGGAAAAGCCAGTAGATGACTTTTGAATAGAGCAATATCTCTCAACCTTGGCAACTTTAAGATGGGTGAACTTCAGCTCTCAGAATTCAATGCTGGCTGGAGAATTCTGGGAGTTGAAATCCACAAGTCTTGGAGACTTCTGGCATAGAGCAAGGGTCCATCAACAAACAAGGTCTGAGGAGAACAAGGACTTGGAGAAGCGGGCAGGTCCTTCTGGGTCTCTTTGACCCCAGGAAATGGGGAAACCCATCCAGGCATCCCCTCAGGAGGTTCTGTGTCCTCAGGCAAAGCTTTTAGTGAAAGCTCTTCAGATTTCACAATCTTGGTGCGAGAACAATTGGCTTGTGAGTCTCTCTTTCTCTCTCACACACACACACAAAATGCCCATTGGTTTGGAGAGCACACCAAATAATTCATTATCCTCTAAGCTGCAAATCATTTTTCAAATGTTTCCCTTCAACTCATGGGCAAAATAATTGGGTGAGTGACTGATTCTGAGGAAACAAATGACTTTCTCTAACTATTTAACATGGGGTGGTGGCGTTTTCCTTAAGTGGTCAGTAGTAGGACAGTAACCCTCCTACAGGTAGTACAACCACAACTGGGACCACAATTTCTGTTGCTAAGCAAGGAGGCGATTAAATGAGCCACACCCAATTTTAATGACCCCTTTTGGTCCTGGTTGTTAAGCCAACCCCTGCAGTTATTAAGTGGTTCATGTGGTCATTAAGCAAATCCAGCCTTCTCCCATTGACTTTGCTTGTCAGAAGCCTGCCGAGAAGGTCACAAATAGTGATCAGGTGACCCTGGGATGCTGTGACGATCATAAATACATGTCGGTTGACAAGCACCTGAATTTTGATTACGTGACTGTGAGGATGCTGCAACGGTTGTAAGCATGGGAACAGTCATAAGTCACGTGTTGCAGGGCTGGCGTAACTTCAAAAACTGCCTTAGGAAAAGCCCCCCCGGGAAGAGTTTCGCTGAGTCATCCACAGCAGGGCTCTCCAACCTTGGCCACTTTAAGACTTTAAGACTTGTAGACTTCAACTCACAAAATTCCTCAGCCAGCTTTGCTTTGAAGTCCACAAGTCTTAAAGTGGCCAAGGTTGGAGACTCCTGGTCCACAGGGATGGATCTCAAAGGTGATCACCATAACTGTCAAAACATCACCTCTTTTTTAATGCAACGCATGTAAAAAGGGCCTTTTGTGACATGTTGACTTTCTATACCCCCAAGCCCTGTGATTGATTGGATGCATGGTTAGGCTTGGGGATCAGTGGCCTCCAGAGAGAGAACTCTTCCACGAAAACAGAACATTCACAGACACAGAAGATGCACCCTGGTCACCTTATCACCAAGAAAAGTCTGCTTCACCCCTGAGAATTCCACTGAAATTCTCCTCTGTGGGAGAGAAAAAAAGTTAAGCCCGGTCTCTTTCACCCAACTGAAGTGAAGGAGAAAATGGCAGAAGACACCGTATGCCTCACATCGCCATAAATTTAGCATCAGCACCTAGAAATCCACAGTGTGAGTCAGGGATGGGATTCAATGGTGAACCATCAGCTTTTCACCTCTGGTGTGAGTGAAGAGCTGAGACAATCTGTTCTATTGCGGAAGCTCGGCCTTCAGGCCCAGTGAACAGCTGAGGAGAAGATATGCCTGGCCATCCAAAACACATCCCGGCAAAAATATGCTGAAACTAACATGGGCCATCTCTGTCAGGATTCCAGAAATCACCCTGATTAAATCATGATTCTCGAGCCGAACTTCAAAAAGCTTCAAAGGGTTCATTGGAGGCAACATCCTGGCCCTGCCCTGTATGAAGCCAACTTTGGCCTATGTCATTTACAGTCCCCTGTGACTCTGTTTTTCCCCTCCCTCCTGGGTATCTCATAAACAAGATTCTCCAATTGAGCCCATTCACGGGCTGGGTGTCATCAATTACATTCTCCAATTAAATATATTCCCGGGCAAAAGCTCTGGTAGTTTAGTTACAATCTTTTACAGATAAGAATTGGAATGTATTTTCGCTTTCAAACTGCTGCACTGCTCTTCCAGATTTCCTTCCCACCCACCCCCTACTAAAACAGGCATAGGAATGTTTTATGAGTTGACATCTACCACAACTCAGCATGGTCAACTCGCCATGGGACAAGAGTTACTGTCAACTGTCCAGTTGGCGAAAAAGAAACCCCTGGGACATTATTTTACCAAAAGTATAAACTTTACGGAGTGAATCCACATTGGCACAGAAGCAGCAAAACCAGTTCTGGGTTTCTCACACAAAAGCGTGCACAGTCTATTCCCCCTTTCCCCACAGGCCACCCACAGTCCATGATATCCCTTCTGTTTCTTTTGTTTTGGGAACCAGCCAATCACGTTGGGGCATCTGCGTGGGGTGTCCTGGGGAGGGAGCAATGTCTCATGGGAACCGATGATGCTTAGAGGCCATTCCCCCCACCCTTGCATTCCAATCTAACCTCCTCCCCCCCCATTCTGAGTCAAGCTGCGAGCAAAGTGCAATGTAGGTGAAGGTTCGAGTCAGTCTTGACAGTTAATATCAAAGGAAGAGTGGAATAGAATAATTAAGGATAGGATGCAAAAGGAGGGACAGAATGGAATGTGAATGTCAAAAATTAAATATTTTTAATTATTTTAAATAATTGAATTGTCCCATAGGGTTTGGCTGTGGTGGGTTGACTGTGATGAGCTGGCCATGGTGAGTTGGCTGCAGCAAGTTGTCCCATTGCACTCTGCAGTTGCCCTGGAAAATGAGCTTCTGCCATTGTGGCATGGAATGATGCCAGTTTTCAGGAACACCAGAGAAGGGGGAAAAGAATCACTGAGGAGGCCGTCCCTGAAGCTGCCTGCGTCCTTGGAGATGCTGTGACCAACTACAGTAAGCATGAATCACTTGCCAAGCGCATAAGGCACGAAGGCCACACAGCCAGCTGAAAGTTCAAACTCTCCTTTAATGCTCCAAATTTCACCCCAAACACTTCCAAGTTCTTGGCAAGTCCCAGAGTGCATGCTCTCTCTCTCTCTCTCTCTCTCTCTCTCTCTCTCTCTCTCTCTCTCTCTCTCACACACACACACACACACACACACACACACACAGAATGAACTCTGGCTGTGCCCAGTCCAGCAAAGCAAGGGAACAGGGATATGAGTTCACAAAACAAGAAACAAACAATGAGTCCACAAAGTAAGGAAGAAGCAAGCAGTCCTGAAAACTCCAAATGTCTATACTGGAACACCAAGCTCTACCAAGTCAGCATTTGTTCCCAACAAACACCCTTCCCCACAACATCTCCTTAAATCTCAGTCCCCAGGCTTGCCTTGTGAAGAGGGGCAGGGCGCTCTTCTCCAGAGTTGTCGGGTCGGCCTGTGCTGTTCCCGCCTTCTCTCCACTCTCTGGGATCAGGGATCAGGAGGGGGCAGTCATTCTTCATCACTCCTCATTTCCATTGCTTGTCCTCTCTGTCGTCCTGATCCCTGCTAACAAGATGTCCCAATCCTGAGGAGCCCTGGGCTGCCTCGGCCTGCTCCTCCCCACATTCCTCTGAAACCAGTGAAACCGCCCCTCCATCTCCTCGATTTCTGTTAGCTCCAAGTCCGGCTGGTTGTCCTCTGCAGATTCAGGCTCTGACAGGGACATGACACAAGGCTCCCAACCCTCAAGTTAATATAAAGAATGAGAATAGGCTGGGTTTTTTCAGAAATTGTCTGAAACATCTAGGCTTCCACTCCCTGAATACTAGGCTCAAACATGTCTGACCCAGGTGCCACAAAAGAGCTTCACCATTCATTTTTCAGCAGTGCTGGCAATCCTGTTGAAAAACCAAAAGGACCCATATAGACTGGGTGAAACCAGGCTCAGTAGCAGGAACCGTGAGAGGGATTTTGGAATCTTAGTGGACAACCAGCTAAAGAGGAGCCAGCCGTGTGCAGCAGCAGCAGCCAAAAAAGCCAACGCAATCCTAAAGTGCATGAACAGAGGGATATAATCAAGATCAAGGGAAGTACTAATACCACTCTATAAAGCCTTAGTAAGACCACACCTAGAGTACAGCATCCAGTTCTGTTCACCACATTACAAAAAATATGTTGAGAGTCTAGAAAAAGTGCAGAGAAGAGCAACCAGGATGATGAGGGGATTGGAAATTAAAACATATGAAGAATGGTTGCAGGAACTGGGCCTGGCTGGTCTAGGGAAGAGAAGGACCAGGGAGACATGATAGCATCTTCCAAGAGTTGAGGGGCTGCCACAGAGAGCAGGAAGGGGTCAAGCTATTTTCTAAAGCACCTGAAGGCCAGACAAGGAACAATGGATGGAAACAAGGAGAGATTCACCTAGAAATAAGAAACTTTCTCACAGTGAGAACCATCAACCTTCGGAAATTGTGAGAGCTTCATCACTGGAAGCTTTCAAGAAGAGACTGGACTGCCATCTGTCAAAAATGGTGTAGGCCAGGTCTGCTTGGGCAGGGTGGGGGGTGGGGGGTGGTTGGACTAGATGACCTACATGGTCCCTTCCAACTCCATTACTCTGTTAATATGTAATCTTCAATTAAATGTTTGCAAAATGCATGTTATTGTCTTGACAAGTCACATTAAATACGTACAACAATAATTTTCAGCTGTCAAACTTGCCAATAGCATTTTTGCATACATAACTCTTGGCAAGTGAACTAACCCATCTTCAGCTGTAATTGTTAACGCTGGCTCCGTGCCAATGAGATGGATGACGCCAGGGGCTGGCTTTGATGTCCTGGGTTCAGGGACAGAGATTGGAGACTGGAGATGAACTGTGATGAATGCTGGAACAGCAGAATGCAAACACCACTGGTATGATGGTGCACAGCGATACCCCTGTGGACACTTCACCAAGGGACATAATGCGATATACAGAATAACTTGGAGAATAGAAATTCATGTGGCAGAACATCCTGCAATCAAGCCCATGTACAGCTCATGGACATAAGCTAAATATGAGGAACAGTTACAGGAATTGGGCATGTCCAGAGAAAAGAATGACCAGGGGTGACATGATAGCAATATCTGAGGGGCTGCCACAGAGAAGTCAACCTATTCTCCAAAGCACCTGAAAGGCAGGACAAGAAGCAACGGATGGAAATTAATCAAGGAGAGAAGCAACTAAGGAGACATTTCCTGACAGTGAGAACAATTAAGCAGTGGAACTCCTTGCCACCAGAAATTGTGGGTGCTCCATCACTTTGAGGCTTTTAAGAAGAGACTGGACAGCCATTTGTCTGGAATGGTGTAGGGTCTCCTGCTTGAGCAGGGGGTTGGACTAGAAGACCTCCAAGGTCCCTTCCAACTCTGTTATTCTGTTTGCCAGAAGCTGGTGGTACTCCGAAGAACTAGATAAAGCAGGAAAAAGCCATATTTAATTGAAAGGTAATTAAATACAGTTTGCAGGACCACTTCCCATGCATCCAAATATTTTCACCTTAGGTCACATTAAACATTACAAAGAGTTAGTGTGATACAGTGATTAGAATTACAAAGAGGCAGATTCAAATTTACCCCAGAAGTTCAGCAAAAGGTTGTGGGCCAGAAAATCTCAGCCTAAGCCTATCTCACCAAATTCTCCTTTTGAGAATGAGAGGATGAAGTATCTTGCACCAGGATCTTGAGTTCCTGCAGAGAAGGTGAGCTATCATTCTAGTATCATCAGCATCTTCATCCTTCTCCTTAATCTTCAGGCATTTCAGGAATCAGATGCCAGCAGGATCTTTGTTGTAACTATGTATCATTCATGTGATTGCAACTATGTATCAGTGCAACTATGTGTCATTCAAGCATTGCAACAATGTATCATTCACGTGTAAACATTAGATTTCTGTCTCTTCAGTGATCTTTGCCAGGCATGTATAAGAGACGGAGAGATAACAAATGTCAATACAGAATGATATCCTAACTGACTTGAACTATTGTAAATCACACGCATCCTGTTTAACCTGGTATCCTAACTGACCTGAACTGTTGTAAATCACGCACATCTTGTTTAACCTGGTATTCTAACTGACCTGAGCTATTGTAAATCTTGCATATCCTGTTTGACCTGGGCTTGACCTAGGCTCTGAAAAATTTCACCCCCCCTGTGAAAAAGCATAATAAAAGAGCGTGTGCCAAGACATTCGGGGCGCGCTCATCCCGAGAAACCTCATCTCTTGTCGTTTCTTCCTCCTTCGCCCCCTCTCATGAGGCGCCCATCTGATGCGGGATGGCAGATACCGCAGATCTTAAGTTGTGCTCTTCTGTGCTATGCAGCTAGAGAAATGATCCAATGACATGGTCTACTAATATGATGGTCTACTAATAATAGGGGGGAAAAAAATCCCTTTTTATGACCTTGTAATCCATAAATTCAGGGTAGAGTTGGGGAGCCTGAATGGAGCTGAGCATTTAGTGGCCAGATGCCTTTTCGGATGCCATGGGGAGCTTTGCATCTTCAAGATTGAGCTCTCAACCTTCTGAGTGGGAGACAACAAGCATCCTCACCACTAGACCACCAGGCAGCTAATAACAGAATATCAAACCAACTGCAGTTACCACACAAACCTACCTAAACTAAATCTTTATTCCGTCATGAATTCTTTTGGAATTAAATCAATGCTTTCATCCCACAGCAATCAATGCTCCAACCAACTTTCACCCCAGGCAAAATTGGGTTACATTTGTTCTCCTTCCAAAAAGAAATACAAAACTTGAGAGAAGCGGGCGGGACTACTTTCTTAACCTTTAAAAAAAAATTAAAAATAAAAATCCAAATGGTAACCTAGCACATTCAAGAAGTGCTGGAGAAGGGAAAGGTCCATTGGCAAAGATGAATCAGTCCTTGGCAAGGACAAGTCAAATGTTGCAGAAAGAGCAGGCATTTAGCAAGCTTGTAGCATACAGATAGTCCTCGACTTATAACTGTTCATTTAGTGACCATTCAAAGTTACAATGGCACTGAAAAAAGTGACTTGTGGCTATTTTTCACACTTATGACCGTTGCAGCTTCCCTAATGGGTCACGTGATTTAGACTCAGGTGCTTGATAATTGGTTTCATACTTATGACGGTTGCAGTTCTGGGAGGTCACATGATCCCCTTTTGCAACCTTCTGATAAGGAGCAGGCAAGCAGTCAGATTCACTTAAGCCAGGAGTCCCCAAACTTGGCCACTTTAAGACTTGAGGACTTCAACATCTGGTGGCAAGCTGTTCCAATGGTTAATTGTTCTGACTGTGAGGAAGTTTCTCCTGAGTTCTAGGTTGCTTCTCTCCTTGGTTAATTTTCAATCCTCATGACTTGTCTTGCTTTGCAGGAGCCCCTCAAATATTGAGTCAATGCTGTCATGTCTCCCCTAGTCCTTCTTTTCTTTGGACTAGACCAGAGGTCTCCCACCTTGGCCACTTTAAGACCCAGGGAGTTGAAGTCCACACGTCTTAAAGTGGCCAAATTTGGAGACCTCCCTGGACTAGACCTACATACAAGTCTTAAAGCGGCCAAGTTTGGGGACCTCCGACGTAGAGAGAGGAGAAAGGGTTGTTTAAAAGCACAAAAAGGGGGCTGTATATTTTGAAACTGTGAGGGGGCCCAAGAAGCTGCTTTTTCCGTTCTGCGTCCCTTTTTGGGGAGGAGGGGGAACCCCAGCTCTCCTTCTGCGATTCAGGGTGGGCCCCGTGGGCCCCATTGCTTTGAATGTACTGTTCCTTCGCTTCCCTTTCGTAGAATCAGAGGCCCCTCCCTCCTGAGTTGCAGCTTAGGCAGGATCTGCAGGGTGGGGGCAAGGAAGCCAAGATGACGGGAAGGCACCGGGGGGGGGCCCTCTGGACACCTCCGCCTGGTTTGGGGTGCATGATCCCTTTGATCCCAGCTGCCACCTGGACTTCCTTGGCCGCATCCTTGGGGACGCCCCCAGTTCTGGAAGTTGAAGTCCACGAGTCTTAAGGTTGCCAAGTTTGGAGACCTCTGACTTAAAACAACTTAACAATTGCAACTGTTCACTTAACAACTGTGGCAAGAAAGGTGGCAAAATGGGGCAAAACTCACTTACCAAATGTCTCACTTAGCGACATAAATTCTGGGCTCAATTGTGGTTGTAAGTCGAGGACTACCTGTACTCACAGCTAGAGAGACTGAGGCTGAAAGCAGTTGCATCCAAATTTTTTAAAAAAGGCATTTAAATACATCTGGATGGTTTTTTTTTTTTTTTTACAGAGGAGGCAGTTTATCTTTTGTGTATCTTCCGCTTCAAGAACATTTTTGAAACCACACCAGGTTTTGCTTTGCAGAGACAACTGCGAAAACAAAGCGGCTCTTGGGATGCAGAAGGACGTCATGCCTCTCCAGCTGAATCCACAAGGAAATCATCACCATTTCTCGTCATGATGCAACCTGTCTAACAAGAGGTGAGTTCCTAAACCGAAGACTTGGACTTGTCCAGAATTATTGTTCTTAGATCTGTTTGTGCCCGATGAATGTTCCCAGGGGGGAACGTGGAGGGGAGGAGGAATGGATTGGCTTGTTTGGATACTCTGATCAAAGATCAGATTGTCTGCTTCTTCAGCCCCTGTAAAGACTGTTGACATGAAGTAAATTGTGGTGTGGAAATCACTCTGAAAAAATGTTTCCAAATGTTCCCTTAAATTCCCTTCTGGGTTTCTCTTGAAAAGGGGAATAAAGGGAACGCTGACTTGTGTTTTTGTTTTTAATTAAAACACACACCGCAAAACCAGGCGATTCGCTCAGCAAACTCTTGTGATTAGCCCTCTTTCATAACTTGGCACAGTGGGTGGCCAGAGCTTTTGGAAATGGAAAGAAAAACATACCTTGAAAAGGGGTTGTTTGTGTATTTTTTAAACGTGTCGCCTGCCAATAGATTAGCATAGATCACTTCCAGAAGCCTCCATCAGAATCCTGGAACTTGTACATCCAACCCATCTGGAATATGTTAGGTGGGAACAGGTGAGTTAAGCTGGAGAAACTCTCTGGGGGAAAAAATGGCTCTTTCTTCTTGACTTTTGAATCTCTTCCTTTTCTAACAAATTAGGCAGGTGGGTCATGTCCTCAGGTGAAGCATCTCCCAGGGACGGTTCAGCACACTGGGTGGGATTCAAATTTTTTTTAATTGCTGGTTCTGTGGGCGTGGTTTGGTGGGTGTGGCAGGGGAAGGATATACTGCAAAATCCCCATTCCCTCCCCACCCACTGACCTGCTTTACAGCTCCATTCTCCTGTGCAGGGCAACCAAAGGAGACCCAGCCTATCAGCTGTGGGTGTGGCTTGGTGGGAGTGGCTTGGCTTGGTGGGTGTGGCTTGCCTTGGTGGGTGTGATGTGTCTTGGGGCATGGCAGGGAAAGGATACTGCAAAATCCCCATTCCCTCCCCACCCCACTGACCTGCTTTCCAGCTCCATTCTCCTGTGCAGGGCAACCAAAGGAGACCCAGCCTATCAGCTGTGGGTGTGGCTTGGTGGGAGTGGCTTGGGTTGGTGGGCGTGGCTTGCCTTGGTGGGTGTGATGTGTCTTGGTGGGCATGGCAGGGAAAGGATACTGCAAAATCCCCATTCCCTCCCCACCCCACTAGCCTGCTTTCCAGCCCCATTCTCCTGTGCAGGGCAACCAAAGAAAACCCAGCCAATCAGCTGGGACTCGATGGGAGGCAGAGAAGAGATGGGGTTGGCGGGGCCAGTCAGAGGTGGGATTGGCCGGTTCTCTGAACTACTCAAAAGTTCCGCTACCGGTTCTCCAGGACTGGTCAGAACCGGCTGAATCCCACCTCTGGTTCAGCAGGAAGCTCCTTCCAAATGAAGCCAAGAACAAGGCTTGGTCCATTAATCATCCCTCCAAGTCATAATTCTGGTGGGAGGGAGCTTCAGAAGCCTTCAGAAAGAATTTCAGCTCTTCAGTGGCAGGCATTCCGAAGGAGACTCACAAGCCGGATAGGAACAGTACAACAGAGTTGGAAGGGACCTTGGAGGTCTTCTACTCCAACCTCCTGCTTGAGCAGGAGACCCTATTTCCGTGATGGCGAACCTATGGCACGCGTGCCACAAGTGGCATGCGGAGCCATTTGTGCTGGCATGCAAGCCTCAGGCAAACTCACCTCACTGCGCATGCGCGTGGCTCAGTGCTGATTTTTTTTCGGCTGGTTTGAGGCCTTTTTTGGCCTCCCAGAGGCTTGGGAAAAGCCTATGCAAGGCTTTTCAGGTTGAATTGGCCTGTTTCGTCACTTCCTGTAATACTGGAAGTGACAAAATGGGCTGATCATTCATCCTGAAATGCCTTGCAGAGGCTTTTTTTCTGAAAAAGGCCTCCAACCAACCGAAAAATCAGCGGCGAGGCGCAGCCAGGTAAGGGGGTGGGGGTGGGGAATTGTGCACAGGGGGCATGGGGGGGGGCATGCATTGCATTCTGGGTGCTGGCACATGCCCAATTTTACCACAGAAGCCCAAAAAGGTTAGCCACCACTGCCCTATTTCATTGAGGAGAAATGGCTCTCCAATCTCCTCCTTAAAAACCCCCAGTGGTGAAGCAATCCATGAAACCAACGGGGATGCTGATATGTTCTTTTTGGAGTCTGTGTGTATGTGTGTGTGTGTGTGTCAGTGTTGCCTCCTGGCATTTTCTTCTGTGATTGAGCCCCCCCGCCCCATTTCAGGAATATAGCAAATAAGTGTGATATGTAATTTTGTGATGCTGCTGAAATTGTGGTTGCCAAGCTTTGTGTCTCATATACAGTGGGAAGCGTTCGGGTCATGAACGCTTCTGTTCACAACCAAATCGGGTGATGACCAAAAATTTCAGAAAATTGTTGCTTCTGCTCACAAACAGATCCTCCTCGGGTGGCGATCAAATCCAGCCACAGCGATTTCCCCTTTAGCACCATTTCTTTTGTCCGTGCATGTACAGTCATTCTTGTTTCCGGTCACAACCAAATCGAGTTGTGACTGAAGTCCTGAGCCGAGGTTCCACTGCCCTACTGAATTTCATCCTGCTGCATTTTATTTAAATGATGCCCTGCAGATACGTCCAGCTTTGTGGTTACATTATTCAGAGCCCCAAATGTCCATCCATTGGGCATCTGGTAATGTCTACATGTAACTGGGCCTTAGGACATAACAGAATCATAGGGCTGGAAGGGACCTGAGAGGTCATCTAGTCCAACCCCCCTACTCAAGGCAGGAGACCTTATACGGCCCTGGTCAAAAGGTTGTCCAGTCCATTGTTGAAAACTTTCTGTAATCACAACTCCATCAAGGCAAGCCATTCCACTGATCAATTGTTTCTCCTTACTCCGAGGTTAGATCTCCCTTTGAAAAGCGTCCACCCATTACTTCTTGTCCTGCCCTCAGGTGCTTTGGAGCAGGGATTGCCAACCTTTTGGACTTCACAGACCCCACCAAACTCATAATTTTAAATCCCGTGGACCAGAGACCCTGGGAACCCCCCCCCCTCCCAAAAAAAAAGCCTGCAGGAAAATTCCTGTTTTCCTACTGATCGATCGTTCTTTATTTGGGATCACAGGATACTGTCCCCAGCTCCGTTCTCAGAGGGAGAGAGAGAGAGACTTTTGGCTTCATGCAAGGAAAGCAGCAGAAGCAGCGGAAGTCTTTCTTTTTCTCCCCCAAACGCTGCCAGAATGGCGCAGACTCTTGGAGCAGGAGGCCTTAGTCCCAAAGACTAATTTCTGGCGGAGTTTGGGAGAGAGAAAGAAAGATTTTTGCTGATTTCCTTGCGTGTAGCGAAAAGCAGAAGAAGAAAGAAGCGGAAAGAAGCAGCCCGGTGACCAGGCCAGGCGCGTGGGGCCAGTGAGGCAAGTTCCCCCCTCCGCCCTTTCCCTCTCCACTCCCTACCCCGTGTTGTTCGCAATGCAAGCGACGCAAGCCTTGTGTTCCTGCCCAGCCTGGATTAATTGCTTTGGAGGGGACATTTCTCTGCAGACCACCAAAATTTCCTTGCGGACCACCAGTGGTCCCTGGCCCACTGGTTGGCAACCATTGCTTTGGAGAATTGGTCTACGTTGGCTGGGGAATTCTGGGAATTGAAGTCCGTAGAATTAGAAATGGCCCAGGTTGAAAAACTTGCTCGAGGCTCCCCTGCTTCAAAGCACTAGTTGCCAGCCTCCCTCCTCCCATAGAATCCTGCCAAAGGTATGAGTCAACCTCACTCGATCCCAAGGCCCAACACTTCCCAAGCATCCGTCTTTCCAGTCCCTTTCCTGCGTCTTTCATGGCTTCCGACAGTACTTTCCCAAACAGAACAAAGCGTAATCAGCATGCCATCTCAACCACAAGACAAGTTCAAACCCCGGGTTTACGTCTGATCGGCAAGATGATTACGTCTGTTCTGGCCGCCACCCAAAAAGTTACATGACATACTCAGAAAGTGGAAAAGTACAACTGTAATGTTTATTTATTTGTTTTATTATTTTGCCAATGGGGTTGCTCGTAAATGACATAAAGACTCATTCGGCCTGGAGAAATCGGTTGTTGAATTGTCTTGGGGGAGAAACTGAGCGAAGGTTATGTCAGGGAGCTAAGCCTTAGGATCCCAGGGTTGAAAGGGATCCTAGAGATCTTCCAGTCCAACCCCGTGTGCTGAAAAGAGCTGCATTTCTAATTTCAGGTGGTCAAAGCCCTGGATTTGTTTCCCAGTTAAACTCAAAGTGAAGATGAATGAACAGCATCATACTTTTATGTAGGAGGATTGAGGCTTTGGCTGAAGTAACAGAATCCTTGGTCAAAAAAAAAAAAAAAGACCAACAGGAAACCTTTGGGCCTAAAATGAGTTGACTTTCCCATAGCACAGAGGTCTCCAGCCTTGGCCACTTTAAGACTTGTGGACTTCAACTCCCAGAATTCCTCAGCCAGCAGACCAGGGGTCTCCAGCCTTGGCCACTTTAAGATTTGTGGACTTCAACTCCCAGAATTCCTCAGCCAGCAGACCAGGGGTCTCCAGCCTTGGCCACTTTAAGACTTGTGGACTTCAACTCCCAGAATTCCTCAGCCAGCAGACCAGGGGTCTCCAGCCTTGGCCACTTTAAGACTTGTGGACTTCAACTCCCAGAATTCCTCAGCCAGCATAACATAGCTGGCTGAGGAATGATAGGAGTTGAAGTCCACAAGTCTTAAAGTTGCCAAGTTTGGGGACCCCTGCCATAGCACAAGGATTGAAAAAGGTGGTGAATTGGGGCTGGGAAGGTCATCCTGGCAGCACTTGTGGAAATCGTCACAAAATGGCTGCCACAGCAGGTACCTTCCCACCAGAGGTGGGATACAGCCGGTTCTGGCCAGTCCTGGAGAACCGGTAGCAGAAATTTTGAGTAGTTCGGGAGAACCAGCCAATCCCACTTCTGACTGGCCCAACCAACCCCATCTCTTCTCTGCCTCCCATTGAGTGGCAGCTGATCGGCTGGGTCTCCTTTGGTTGACCTGTACAGGAGAACGGAGCTGGAAAGCAGGCTAGTGGGATGGGGAGGGAATGGAGATTTTGCAGTATCCTTCCCCTGCCACACCCACCAAGCCACATCTACAGAGCCTGTAGTAAAATTTTGAATCCCACCACTGCTTCCCACTCATAAGACCCCTGTCCTGAAGGGGGCCAACTGCTGTCAGAACTCCTTAAGTGAAGAGAGGATGGATCCTGTTATGCTTTTTTAGCTTCATCCCCCAGGATCTGCCTTCCCTACCACCTTACCTCAAACAAGGGGCTGCAGCCGTGCTCGGGGGTTTCTGGAAATTAAGCTGAAGCTGGCACCTGGCTGCTTAATTTGCCCTACGCCAGCTTCTCATGTTTTAATTCAAATAACATTTTAGAAGTATGAAAGTTAAAAGCAGCAGGGCTGCTTAGGTAGGAAGCATGAGAGGTATGCAGGACCTCTGTGCAGTCCAGGGAACTCAACTAGCCAACTCTCGTTTACAAAATTCCAGGGAACGGTCCTTTGGAGCTCAGGAACTTTAAGATATGTGGACATCAATGCCCAGAATTCCCCAGCATTTGACGCCCACATGTTTTAAAGTTGCCAAGTTTACAAAACACTGATTTAACTGGTCTGGAAGTTGGGGAATTCCTGGAGTGTTGATTGATGCCCTAGAAAAACAGCCTGCATGTTCCATAATTCAGAGTTATATAATACACACACACACACACACACCACTGTTGACAGAGTATTGACAAAGAATACTGCCAAGTATTCACAAAGAATTCTTACTCATATGAACACATGAACATTTTGGGAACAGTTAGGACCTGCCCCCTTTTTGACACAGATCCAAAATGAAACCTCACCTTTTCATTCCGGCCCAACTATCTCCGTCATCACGTCACCTTTGTCCTGAACTCAAGGCCCACTTGTGGCTTATCACAATCTTAGCCTGTTATGGGCTGGGGAATAAAACCAAGTTGTTGTTGTTTTTGCCCCAATTGTCCACTTGAACACTTTTTCCAAAAATACTCCCGGAAATATGACATTGTTGATAGTGACATGATGTCTGTCTTCCAGCATTTGAGGGGCTGCCACAAAGAAATGGGGGTCAACCTATTTTCTAAAGCACCTGAAGGCAGGACAAGAAGCAACAGATGGAAACTTATCAAAGAGAAATCCAACCTAGAAACGAGAACAATTAACCGATGGAATGGTTTGTCTCCAGAAGTTATGGCTTTGTGGAAGGTTTTCACAAAGAAACTGGACAGCCATATCTAGTCTAGTGAAAAGGACTAGGGAAGACAGGTTAGCAGGGTTCCAATATTTGAGGGGCTGCCACAAAGAAGAGGGGTTCAAACTATTTTCCAAAGCATCAAAAGGCAAGACAAAATAGGAACTAATCCAGGAGAGAAGCAATCTAGAGCTAAGGAGGAATTCCCTGACAGTGAGGACAATGAACCAGTGGACCGGCTTGTCTCTGGAAGCTGTAGGTGTTCCATCGCTGGTGGTTTTCAAGAAGAGGTTGGACAATCACCAGTCTGAAATGGCATAAAGTCTCCTGCTAATGAGCAGGGGGTTGGACTATACCACCTCTAAGGTCTCTTCCAACTCTGTTTTTCTGTAAACACTCATAATGGCAGTTTCAACAGCTTCCCTTGTCATGGTGTCTTTTGAAAGCAAAGGGACCTAAGCTGAGAATGGAACCAGTGCGGGAAGTTATCACCCACCCTTCTAGAAAAATAAAATATCCTAGGAAATATTAAAAAGGTAGAATATTTCCCCTAAAAAGAGTAGAAACTCAGAAGCAGAAACTCACCTCAGAAGCAGGAACTCAGCCCCCACCCCCAAAGTTTGCTAATGGGCCATTACTCTGGCTAGGCCAGCCTATTTTACATAACAAAGTTCTACTCCAGGTAGAGCTATAATAGGAATTGCCCAAAGCTCTTTCACCCAGCAAGGCTCAACCAAGCCTGGGACTCAGGACAGCCTACAGAGTTGCCCCTGCATGACCCCATGGGAGTCTGACAACCAATCGGAATACAAGCTCAAATTCAAATCCCAACAGAGGGTATGAAACCCAGGCACACTCAGCATCTCGGCGCTTCTTTCTTTGGAACTCCAAGCCATGTGATCCTGTCCACCATTAAACCATCTTTCCAAACAGCCTCCAGGTTTCCACTTGGAAGGATATTTCTTTCAACACCAGGAAGCAGAAGAGACGGCACTTTTCACCTCAAAGCAGAATTCCTTCACAAATATGGCACCTGTACATGAATATTGCAGTTTTTCGCTGTAGTTGCCTGCCACAGATGCCAAGAAAGATAGGTGGTGCATGTTCTCCCTCAGCCTCATTTGTCCTCCTTTCCAATTGTCCATGTCCTGGTTTGCCTGTTCAGTGATCTGGTCACTCCAATGTGGGATTGAACTCTCCAAGGCTCCAAGGCAAGAGGCATCCCCGTTGATAAATCATAGGAATCGGGAAACCCTTCAAGAGAAAACAGAAGAAATGGGAACAACATCATAGCACAGGGGTCTCCCACCTTGGCAACTTTAAGACTTGTAGGCTTCGTGGCTGAGGAATTCTGGAAGTTGAAGTCCACAAGTCTTAAAGTTGCCATGGTTGGAGACCCCTGTCGTTGTGTGTTATAAAAGAAGCATTCCATGGCTCCTTCAACGCACAACTAAAATGTTGGGAAAATATTTCCTTCCTCAGTTCCCAAAGTTGTTTTTTCAAGAGGCAACTGGGCTTTCTGGTTTTTCTTTGAAGAGGTTTCGCTCCTCATCCCAGAAGCTTCTTCACCTCTGACTGCCTGGTGGGGAATGGAAAAAAATTATCTTCCTTGCAGACAGCTGGTCATTTGCATCCTTTGAGAGGGTCGTTAAGGCCACCTGCAGGTTTATCTGTGTCATCAGGGTCACCTGAATTGTGCAACACTTGGAAACCCATAGAAGAGTATTGATGAGCCTTCTGAATAGTTCCACACTAACTAGGACAAGGATCTCCAAATCTGGCAACTTTAAGGTCTGCGGACTTCAACTCCCAGAATTCCCCAGCTAGCCACAAATATGAAAAGGATGTTGAGATGCTAGAAAGAGTGCAGAGAAGAGCAAACGAGTTGATTGGGACTGAAGGCTAAAACATACAAAGAACAGTTTCAGGAATTGGGTATGTTCAGAGTAATGAAAAGGACAGCGGTGGTCCAATATTTGAGGGGCTGCCACAAACAAGAGGAGGTCAGCCTGTTCTCCAAAGCACCTGAAGGCAGGACAAAGAGCAATGGGTGGAAACCAAAGGAGAGACACAACTCAGAACGAAGGAGACATTTCCTGACAGGGAGAACAATCAACCAGTCTTCCCTCCAGAAGCTGTGAATGCACCAACACTGGAAGTATTGATGAAGACATTGGACAATCATTTGTCTGAAATGGTATGGCTTGAGCAGGGGGTTGGACTAGAAGACCTCCAAGATGCCTTCCAAATCTGTTATTCTGTAAGTCTTAAAGTTGCCTACCTTTTGAGGACCAAGGAGGAGGTCCTCAGCACCAGTGCAAAAAGTTTAGATCAGGGGTCTCCAACCTCGGCTACTTTAGGGGACTTCAACTCCCAGAATTCCTCAGCAAGCCTTAACAGGCAAATGTTTAGGGCCAAGGGCCTTCAAACTCGGCCAGTTTAAGACTTGTGGACTTCAACTCCCAGAATTCCTGAGCTAACATGACTGGAGGAGGAATTCTGGAAGTTGAAGTCCACAAGTCTTAAACTTGCCAAGTTTGAAGGCCCCTGGTTTAGGCCATCTAACCATTTGAAGCACAGCATCATTTACAGAGATCTTCAATCTTGGCCACTTGAAGACTCGTGGACTTCAACTCCCAGAATTCTCCTGCCAGCAGAGCTGAAGCATAGTTGAAGTCCACAAGTCTTAAAGTGGCCAAGTTTGGAGACCTCTGGTTTATAATAAGAATGATAAAAATCAGATACTGGCCCCAGTATAGGCGGGCCCATGATGTGATGTACGGTTTGAGGTGAGACCCCCCCCAGTCACATAGGGGAGGATGCTATGCCCCGTTTACACAGAGCAGAAGCGAATCCTATTCAGGATTGTCCATGGCTAACATGGCAGTTCAAAGCCTGGCATCTTTTTGGTGGGATCATTTATACCAGGGGTCTCCAACCTTGGGTCCTTGAAGCCTGGCGGACTTTGACTCCCAGAATTCCCCAGCCAGCTGGCTGGGGAATTCTGGGACTCGAAGTCCACCAGGCTTCAAGGGCCCAAGGTTGGAGACCCCTTATTTATACAGTCTTCCTATGACGGGGCCCGTTTGGCTTTCCTTTGGGCATCAATGTAGAAGTTGTTGGGCTGAGGTTGGGCGAATGCCAGAAGGGCTTCCTGGATTTGAGTCCTCCGGCTGATTCTTCCATATATCATCTTGATGTAGGATGCAGCATGGAAATCGATGAAATTTCCTTTAAGTGCTTGGTAATTCCCTGATCAGGACCCATAAGATATTTATGAAAATAATAAAACTGGGATAGTTTTTTATTTTTTTAAAAAGCATAACCTTGCTACGATATTGAACACGCACAGAAAGAGAGAGAGAGAGTTTAAAAATCCCCCTTGCTCTAACAGCATTCCTCTTTCTCAGGACTCTCAAAGCAGCAGCTCATCAAAACTTAACAGCTCTATTAAAATCGTTGAGTTATTCCTCCAGTTTCCTGGGTTTTTTTGTAAACCTCCCAAAATTATCCTGCAATTTCTTTCCATTATACAAAACTCCCCTCTGCTGGTCAGCTGCAGTTCTACAATATCATGCAC
Organism: Hydrophis major; assembly: GCA_033807585.1. Classification (NCBI taxonomy): domain Eukaryota; kingdom Metazoa; phylum Chordata; class Lepidosauria; order Squamata; family Elapidae; genus Hydrophis; species Hydrophis major. Next base: position 5,588,529 of record CM066335.1, on the reverse strand, counting down.
TGCTCCAACTTGAATTTGATCAGGGAGATTTGTGGCTAGCAGTCTAATGCTCTCACCTGTCTACCTGCTGGGTATGTCTATAATTCTGCACACTGCTGGCCTGCTAAGACTCAGGGCTCTTTGAAGGATCACAGGTCCTGCTAAATGGTGGCCTTCAACAACTCTGGTAGTTTCAGGACTGGTGTCTATGCCTATGGAGATTCTCAGTCATTCAGGTTGTGGTTGTCCCAAAAGCTTTTTTTTTCTTTTCTTCAAAAGGCAATTGGAGTTTTCATTGTTTTTCCATGAAGATGTCTCACTTCTCAGCCAAGAAGCTTCTGCAGTCAGAACTGAAGAAGCTTCCTGGATGTGAAGCAAAATGTCTTCAAAGGAAAAAAAAAAGTCAAGTTGTCATTCAGGACTGGCGATATGCTATGAAAAATGCAGAGTCCAACTAGCATTATTAAGCAGGTTCTTAATGCAGCTGGTGCTGAATATTTCAAGACTATTGGCCAAGCAATCTTTGGCTAGATGTTAAATTCTACTGTATCCCTGGACCAGTTTCAATTGTTTGCAGAAATGAAACAAGATTCTTATCCGTTAAATCCCCAGATAAAAGTTGCCATGGCAAGGTCCAGCCAAAGTCTGTATTTTCATAGCACATTTTAACCTGGTTATTCAATTAAACAATAACAGAGTTGGAAGGGACTTTGAAGGTCTTGTAGTCCAACCCTTGCTCATTATCAGAAGACCCTATATATCATTTCAGACAGATGGCTGTCCAGTCACCTGTCTTAAAAGCCTCTGGTAACAGAGCACCTACAACTTCTGAAGGCAAGCCATTCCTTTGCAGGGTCTGCAAAACCACAAAGAAGCAAACAACAATAAAAGAAGCCAGGATTCAAACGAATGAAATCCTGCCAATGAAATTGTTCAGCTGCTTCAGCGTCTCCTGGGCACCCAGCCAGTTTCTTATGCAATAATAGCATTTCGCCCTTTCCTAGTAAGCACAAATATGCTATTGATTCTTTACCCTCATTTACTCTTCTGCATTTGCAAAATGCACTGAGCCACAAAGGCAGCCAAAACTATTTCCCCATAAATATCTTCCGTTACCAAATTACTTTGAGGCTCATAAATCTAGAAATCCAGAAAGCTGGGCTAAGTAAATCATCATCCAATAACTTATGGGTAAGTATACCACGTGGTACCGGGGGCGGGGGAGCTTAGACCTGTACACATTCATTAGTCTACCAATACCAAATGCTTCTTTATCCATGTCAGAGTATATTCATGAAATGGAATAGAACTTAGTAACAAGGTCAGCCAATGAGAGTTGAATTGAGGGCTGAAGCTTAAAGAAGGCCTGGTTTATCTCTGTTCTGTGCTCAGCTCTAAAGTGAAAAAGAAAATAACTTGCTTGCTGAAAACTAGAGCTCTGCTCTGAACCTGTAACATGTCTGCTTCTGTTTGAGTTTGCTCCATGTTGGAAAAAAATCGACAACTGGTATTGTAAAATTTACTTTATATGTTTATAAAGACGTTAAATGAAGCCTCAGCCATCTGTGTTTACTTTTCTGGTGCTGAATTTATGTTGCAACAATCCATTCCCAGGATTTGTCGACTAGTGAAATAAACCTAGAATTAAAAATAAACATTGCTCCTATTTTTTTTTTTCACTTAAGAAAATGCTTTTTTACTTGCTTTATGGCCTGAGATTCTTTGAAATAGGGCTTTCAAATTGCTAGGATCCCTCTCTCCGCCACTCCAAATCCCCCCAAGACACATTGACTTGGATCGAGGTTCATTTTCTATTTTACCGCCCTTTCTGGAACCCTTCCAATCCACGATGATTTCCGCCTCAGTCATTTGGCAGTTTCAACAAACCTGACTCGTTTGCTCAACAGTTTCAAATCACGTTTATGTGAGATGGTTTTTGACTTCGCAGAGCCTCAAGATAAACACCCTGGCCCACCTCTGCTGTGTCAGGGTTAACATACTCCAAAGTTTGGGATGTAGGCAGGGGTGGGATGCTACAGGTTCGGCCCGGTTCTATAGAACCGGTAGCTCTGTAGAGCAGCTGACACCAAACCGGTTTGCTGAGACAACCTTCTGGTCATGTTTGGCCCACCCACCTGCCCGTGCAAAATGCACTCCAACCGAACCGGTTGTAACACCAGTTGAATCCCATCCCTGGATGCAGGAATCTTCTGCCCTTCCTAGAGCAGAAATGGACTCCCCTTGCCTCAGCCCTCCAAAGGTGAGTGAATTTTATTCCCATCAGCCGCAGCCAGAATAGCCAAGGGGGAAGAATAATGAGGGGGTGTAAGCCTTCCATTCCCCACCATCCGGTCAGAGCTGAAGAAGCTCCTTGGATGAGAAGTGAAACATCTTCAAAGAAAAACAAGGAAGTCCAGTTGTCTCTTGGAAAAAAAAAAGCACCTCTGGGACATTTGTTTGGCGACCGTTTGAAATGACAATGGCACTGAACAAAGTGACTAATGGCCATTTTTGCACAACCACATCAGCATTCCCCAGTTTTGGTCACGCAATCAAAATTCGGACTCTTGGCAACTGGAGGTTTTTACATGACGGTTGCAGTGCCTTGGAGTCAAGGGATCATATTTTAACCACTGCAGTGATTCACTTAACAACTGTGGCAAGAAAGGTTGTAAAATGGGGCAAAGCTCCCTTAACATCTCTCTTGGTTAGCAAGAGAAATTTGGGGTTCTCCTGTGCCTGTAAGTCAAGGACTACCTGTGTTACTTTTTTCTGCTCGTATCATCCTGGGAAGCTCTTGGCCAAACAAGCACCTTGAACCATGGTTTAGATCCATGGTTGCCAACCAGTGGGCTGGGGAAACACTGGTGGCCCGTGAGAAAATTTTGGTGGTCCGCAGAGAAATGTCACCCCCAAAGCAATTAATCCAGGCTGTGCGGGAACACAAGGCTGCTCCACCCACATGGCCTGCGGGAACACAAGGCTTGCGTCACTTGCATTGTGAACAACACGAGGTAGTGAGGGGAGGGAGGAACTTGCCCCACTTGCCCCATGCACCTGGCCTGACCACTGGGCTGCTTCTTTCCGCTTCTTTCTTCTTCTGCTTTGGCTGCACACAAGGAAAGCAGCCAAAGTCTTTCTTTCTCTCCCCCAAACTCCACTATTTCAGAGTCTTTGGGACCCTGCAAGGCCTCCTGCTCCACGAGGCTGCGCTAGCACAAGTCTCACAAAGACTCCTTTCTGGCGGAGTTTGGGGGAGAGAAAGAAAGACTTCTGCTGCTGCTTCTGCTGCTTTCCTTGCATGAAGCCAAAAGTCTCAGTCTCTCTCTCTCCCTCCTTCCCTCCCTCCCTCTCTCTCTCCCCCTGAGAATGGAGCTGGAAACTGTATCCTGTGATCCCACATAAAGAACGATCAATCAGTAGGAAAATGGGGTGGGGAATTTTCCTGCAGACTTTTTTTGGGGGATTTTCCCAGGGTCTCTGCTTCGTGAGATTGAAAATTAATGAGTTTGGTGGTCGCTGAGGGCCAAAAGGTTGGTGACCCCCTGGTTTAGATCTCTCCCGTGTTTCCTGCCAATGATAGTTTGTCTGGCTTGAAGGCCAGCAGAGAGAGTCCAGGCTCCATCTTGTTGATAAGCTCGTTTATGACTGTAAACACTAAAAAAGGCAGAGTGCAGATTCTTCCTCCAAGGGACCACAGGGGCCGTCTATGGCTTGTGTTTGTCCCTGGGGGCTCCTGTTCGTTGCTTGTGAATCTGGATGGGTGCAGGAACGGCAGGGAAGCCAAAGTCCATGGGAGGGGGGGGGAACCTGTTGAGTGTGTCGGTAGCTGGAACTTCCAAATAAGTTATCCACACAAAAAGCTGCCTACCGGTAGTTCTCACTACTACCACGGAGGCCAACATTTCTGTGAGTAAGCAAGACATTTGTTAAGTCAGGCTTGCCCCATTTTAGGACTTTTCTTGCCACAGTTTTAACACTGGAATCCTTGCAGTTGTTAAGTTAGCAATATGGTTGTTAAGTGAATCTGGCTTCCCCGTTGACTTTCCTTGTCAGGAGGTTGCAAGATGGGATCAAATGATCCCTGGACACTGCCACCGTCGCAAGAACGAGTCAGTTGCCAAGCGGCTGAGTTTTGATCACATGACCCTGGGGAGGCTGCAATAGTTGTTAAGTGTGAAAAATGGCCAGAAGCCCCTTTTTTCCAGTGCTGTTGTAATTTTGGCCACTAAATGAGCTGTTGTAAGTCGACGATTGCCTGTAGTATGTTGTGAGAAATATGATGCAAAGAGAGGAGGCAAAGTGACGATGCATAAACCAAATCAGGGAGATATAATTGCAGATTTACACTTTCCATAACAGGTGACAGTTAAATATTTGTACCCATCAGGAAGAGAGGTCCAGGATCCAGACTGCTATCATAGAGCAGTGGTGGCTAACCTTTTTGGGCTCCTGTGCCGAAAATTAATGCGCACTGCCTCCAAATGCCCCCTGCGTGCACCAGGCATCTCTCGCACACCCCTGCACCAGATACCCAACAATCAGCTGTCGGGCAGGCGCACTAGACCTGCTCTGGGTGAGGGCTCGCATGCTGGCAGTAATGGCTCTGCGTGCCACTTCCGGCATGTGTGTGCATAAGTCCCCCATCACGATCATAGTCATAGGGCTGGAAGGGACCTTGGAGACCTCCTAGTCCGAACTCTTGCCCAAGGCAGGAGCAGGGGTGGGATTCTACTAGTTAGCATCTATTCGCTAGAACCGGTTGTTAACATTCTAAGCAGTTCAGAGAACCGGTTGTTAGAAGAAATTACGGGCCTAATCCTGCAGGAAGGAAACATTCTGGTGTTGCTTACAGAAACTGCCTCTCCGTTAACCCTTATTACATTCTTGGCAGGACTAGACTTCCTGTCTCAGGAATGTCTCTGGAGTTTTTTCCCGCTCCTTTTCTGGTACTTTGCTTGTGTGGAGTGACCATTCCAAGTTACAATGGCACTGAAGTGACTTATGACCATTTTTCACACTTACGACTGTTGCAGCACCCCCACAGTCACGAGGCCAGGCAAGGAGATGCATGCCTCGATGTGAGATATTGAGTTGGCCACGCCCAGCCAATAACATGACCACCAAGCTATGCCCACCACCTAAGCCACACCCACAGAACCGGTTGTTAAAAAATTTGAACCCCACCCCTGGGCAGGAGTCCTTATGCAACTCCAAGCAAGCGCTGTCCAATCATTTCTTGAAAACCTTCAGGGATGAAGCATCCACACCTCCAGGAAGGAAAGATTTCCACTGGTTCACTGTTCTTAGCGTCAGGAAATTTCTCCTTAATTCCAGGTTGGATCTCCACTGCTTCTTATCCTGCCCTTTGGTGCTTTGGGGAGCGGGTTGGACCAGAAGGACTTCCCACTGTTATTCCCCTTCCCTTGAAGTCCTTGAAGTCTTGGAAGATGGCTATCAGGTTCTCCTAAGCCTTCTCTTCTTTAGGCAGAACATATAGGATTCCCTTAGTTCAGGGGTCTTCCAACTTGGGCACTTTAAGACTTGTGGACTTCAATTCTCAGAATTCTGGGACTTGAAATCCACAAGTCTTAAAGTTGCCAAGTTTGGAGACCCCTGGTTTATAAGATAGAAATTGTGAACATTGAATAAGGAATGCTTTTTTTTTTTTTTTAAAGGTGGGGTTAGCATTGATGCAACAAGGAGAATAATTTCTGTAGATTATAATCCAAGGGTTTCTCCAGGCAAACTGATTCAGACCCAAGTGAGGGATGGCCTGAATTTGTGCTCCAAGGATGGATAATGCAATCAGCAGGCGGTGGGAAGGGTTGTGCGTCTTTTCTCACCAGTGTCAACGCAAGCAGAGGCCTTGGCAGATAAATCTGGGCAAACAACCCGCAGAGTGTGTGAGGAGGACAGGAGGGAACAATTAGAAGGAGCACAAGATTCACATGCTGGGGAGTAAACATGATGCCTTCTTCAAAATACAGAACGTGGGCCTCAAGTTAACACACATTCCTGATACTGTGAACAGCATCTCTCAACCTTGGCAGCTGCAGGAGATGTGGACTTCAACTCCCAGAATTCCCCAGCCAGTAAGATTTTATCTGGTGTCTTCATTGCAATCTCCAAAACATTGATACAAAAAAAGAGGGGGCCCAAGCTATTCTCCAAAGCACCTGAAGGCAGGACAAGAAGCAATGGGTGGAAACTAAGAAATTGGGCAGCCAAGTCCAAGGGATTGGACTAAAAAACTTCCAAGCAATGCCATTAAAAGCCCTTAATTTTGGCAAGGAAGGCAACAGGCTTGCCTCTGTGTTGTCTGGACTGTTCTGTGACAAAGAGGGTTGCCTGCTATCCCGGAACAACCTGTAGAAAATTCTTCCGCTCTTAAATGATGATCTTAAAAGGATGCATCATTCAGCTGAGGGATACATGAAGGTATGACTCACATCTACCCAGCAAGAGAGACGTTTACAGCATGGTGCTCCCCTTTGGCATTGGAGCATACGAGGTGCTATTGACACAGGGTTCAACTGCTCACCTACCAAGCTAGCAGGCCCACTACCTGGTTCAACCGGTCCTTCTGGGCTGTCACCTGGTTTAGAGATCAAAGGATGGGGTACTTGGTCAGCAGTCAACCAGAAAGCAAGGTCGATAGGACTGATCTGGGCACAGAAACCCCAAAGTTGCTTTTCTTCTCATAAAAGGCTGTACAGGTAGTCTTTGACTTACGATAATTCATTTAGTGACTGTTCGAAATTACAGCAGCACTGAAAAGTGACTTATGACCATTTTTCACATTTATGACCGCTGCAGTATTCCAGGGTCATGCAATCCCCTTTCTGCAACCTTCCAACAAGAAAAATCAATGGGGAAGCCAGATTCACTTTATTGTGATACTAACTTAACTGCAATTGATTCACTTTTCTTGTGGCAAGAAAAGTAAAATGGGACAATAATAAATGTCTCTTAACAAATGTCTTACTTAGCAACAGAAATGTTGGGCTCAATTGCAGTTGTTAAGACAGACTACCTGTACGTTGTAAAGTCTTAAGCAGGCACCAACAGATGCATGTGTGAGAATTGTGATTAAAGACTTATTAGCATTGCACAAAATGTGTGTAATTACAACATCAATGTTGATCAAACTGCTCAAGAATTATGGGCTTCGAGATGTTCTACAACCCATTATTTTTATGACATGCATCCCCGTCTTTCCAAACCTGACATAGTCCAAGAATGCGCAACCAGCTGCCCAAAGAAATCCCGAAGGTACCAAACTGAGGAAAGCTGCAGGCTATAAAATGTTAATTTAAAAAACCATGGTGACCCAATTTCACAACAGACAGAATACACAGTGAACTCCTTTTCTGCAAATGTCCTTAAAGATCGTAAGAACCCAATAATCTACAGCACTTGCAAAATTATCCTCTTCTTCAGGACACGGAAAACTCCTGAGGATTTTGTGGACAGACTTTTTCTGCAAGGTGGCTTCTAAGAATTCACCCACCCACCCACAAAAGGGAGTGGGAGTGAGGTTAAGATTTCCCATTTTTAATGATAAACCTGCTCAGGAGCTTTCACCAAATCCATGGAAAGCTGCCATACTTATAAAAATATCAGTGGGAGGAAAAGTCAAAAGCCTTGGGCGTCTTCCTTTCTCTTGCTCCCTGGGGTTGTGGCAAAAGTTCCCCCCTTTGATTTCAGCTGGCCTTAGAGACCTGTTTGAAGCTTGGTAGAACACCCAGGAAACCTGAGGACTGTACATTACATCAAGGCATTAGGACAACATCCTAGGAGTTAGTGGCCATCCCACTGCCAGCGTGGGTTCTGTAAAGTCGTTAAATGTGACTTACCCAGGGCTTTGAATTTTGAAAACGTGAGTCTGATGAACCCATACGTCACAAAGAGCATATGTTTTAGCTTTCATTTTGCAGGCTCTGCACATCCATCCACTGTGGTTTGTCAAACACAATTTAGACCAACATGGCTGATTGAAAAATTCTGGGAATTGAAACCCACAAGTCTTAAAGTTGCACAGTTTGGAGACCCCTGTATGCAAACACAGCCCATTACTTTAACCATTGCTTAATGCGTTGTAAGAATTTTGATAAAGACTTTTGTGGCCTAAGGCAGCCTCTCCCGGGAGGTGTTCCACAGGATTGGGACTGTTGCTGGGAATTCTGGGAGTTGCAGTCCCAACCCATTTCAGGGGCTGCCATATTGGAAAATGGTCAAACAGGTTACTGAATATGTTGCTACAAAGACCAGCAGAAAAGGATAATACCAATGTTTGGGCTTTTCATTGTGAGAAGAGACCTCGTTTGTACAACAGAGCTTTTAAGAAAACGGTAAGGCAACCAAAACCAAGAGAATTATACTGATGCAGGCCAAGTTCCTCCTCATCATCAGTGCTTAGAAAGAAGTGGAGTTTGGTCTCTGTTTATATACAATGGTATCTAGTTGTGATTGTTCATACTCAAGTGTACAAAAACAGAGTGCAAACCCCACTTCCCTTCCAGCATCGATAATGTTACCTAGTTGGCTCATGAAACGTCTGCAGGAAAACCACCCAGCTCAGAGAACACCAAGGACCCTAAGGTTCAACCCAAGCTACCAATATTCTCTTCTACAGAGTTCCTAAAATCAGCCTGAGCTTCTATGTCTACTTTTATTAAAATGGAGCCAGAAAGAACAAAAATCAAAACTATGGAAAGCTTTCCTAGTATGATCTTTTTCCCGCTGGGGACAGGGGATGTAGAAATCGAATTGACAGCCTTTGAATAATCTGAGGCGATTGTTGCCATCTCATGCAAACAAGGAGCAAGAACTGGGTCCTAGAGGGGGCTCATCTTTATGCCAAGAAAAAAAGGTAACCAAATCATGAGCTTCACTGAATCTTCAAGAATCCAATTAGGGTGTAACTAAAGCAACAGCAGAGGATCCCGTGTTCAGTGCAAGTTTTGAAATCAATAGATCACATTTCTGAATGTTCTACAGGTTCACTTCCAAGTTGTTACTGTCAAAGTTTAAAATTAAATGTCCCAATGGGTTTGCAATTATTTAATTGCACGTTTAATTAAAAAACAATAAGATATTCATTTGAGAAGCAGAAACAACACTGATGTTAATTACAATCCAATTTTTTTGAGGCAGTAGGAGAGGGAGAAAATGTGCTGCAATTCTTAACTAGGCACAGCAGAAAAGTGCTTTGTGTATTTTTTTAAAATATCCAATGAAAAATCACCTCTTCATATATCATTAACGGAAGATAAAAACGGTTGCAAAATCTATAAGCAAAAGCACAATTTATTTACTCAATAAAAATTATTCCTAGGATATATACAGCATAGAAGAAACGATCTGATGTGTTTCCAAGCAGTTGCTTTAAGACTAATTGGTGAATTTGTAAGATTTGATGAACCATTTGCTTGTGTGGGGGGGGAAAAACCCCAATAGGTTTTATTCAAAGAGCTTCTCTTCCACCTCCAAGCAAGGAATTAAACTTTCAGCGATAACAACTTTTAAAACATCCCAATGAAAACTATACAAGTCACTAGAAAGAAGTTTTGCTGAAAGCCACAAATGTCTGATGCACAGTGGTTAGAAATATGGTGCACAAAGAAAGTATCTGCTGTGTTCAGAGGAAGATGGATAATGAAGTAGATTTCACAGTGCCAAAGCAACACAACCAGCTACTTTTGCAAAGCCGGGACCACAGACAGCCCAGCAACTTGCACTGGCCAACTGAACCTGGGTATCCCATTCAATTCAATTTACATCGCTTAACAATGTACGGAGTCCTCAGCTAACCACACCAATTTGAATTTGCCCAACACACAGAGCCATGAAGCAGCCAGCAATCACATTTTGCTCGAGTATGTTGTGCAAATGCAAGCTGCCACACAACCCGGCCAACTGACTTCACACATAATGTGTTCATTGTGAAAATTTGTACTGGGAAAGCTCAGGTGAGTGAAGCCGCTGTTGCAGCAGCAATCGTGCCATCTTTCATCTTCCCAGAAAGAGCTCTGCATCCAAACTACGCAGGCATCTCATGCCTCAGAGGCTGCAGAGGTCCCACTCGGCTCAGTTATCTTAATTCCCCATGTTTATTTAATAATAATAATAATAATAATAATAATAATAATAATAATAATAATAATAATAAAAAACTGATGAAAGCTGGGCTCTTTGCCATGAGGCTTGCCCCAAGGTGGAGGACCGCACCGTGTGCTCTTGTGGCTAAACACAGTGGGGGGTTAAATTCTGAACATGTTTGCACAAAAGCGCAGTGGAAAAGTCACTGACCTGTACAAAAAGATTTTACTGTTTTTAAAACAAAAGTGTTTATTTAAACAAGCATAAGCAATTAATTATTTCCACAGCAAGATAAATATCCCAGTTAAACTATCAGGTCATCCTATGGCGTGCCATAGTGTTGGACTTAAGACAGCTGTACAGTGGGAGAGAGGGACTGAGGTTAGTGTTATTTACATGACCATATTCAATACCCTATACAAGAAAGGAGCTAAAATCAGACATGGGAGATTAATTTTACTGTTCTGCCAGGGGAGTGGAGTCGTTTCGCTTTAATCCACAGTGAAGCACAGGCTGTATACGGCTAAATGACTCCAGTTAGTTGAGGCCTCCAGCATTCAACACACACTGGAGGGGTCAGGAGGGACTGAGAACTTGATTTGTGTTGAAAAACTGAAACTATACAACAACCAATTGTCTTTGGGCAAATATATCTCTTTCCTTTTTTTTAATTGACAACACAAACCTGGTCTTATTTTAGGAACCCTAATTGAGAAGGTTTTGCTTTGCTTTGCTTTTTTTTTTTTAAAGAAAAAAGAAATTCCATTTCGTAAGAGGAAATCACACTATTCTTTGTTTTGTATTTATAACCACCACACAAAAAGTGGCTGTTGCAAGCAGCTTCCTGCCCATCGCTCCCTCACCATGTAATCAGCTGAAAGGATACCACGGTGCCTTAGACAACGCTCTCCCGGTTAGCTGAAGCCAGGACAGCTCGGCGGCAAATTGGGCAAGTGGAATTTTCGGATAGCCAGCGATCTATGCAGTGCACGTGATACTCGTGGGAGCAAGGGAGTTTTCTAAGCTTATTCCCCTCGGTGTATTCGGTGATGCAAACACTACAGGTTTTCAGGGCGTCGCTTTCGCCAAAATTCCTCATGGCGAGGTTGTCAATTTGTTCTTTGGTGAGTCCTCTGGGCTGGTCATCATCTTCTTCATTGAGCAGGAAAAACTGGGCCAAGCTGAGGAATGGCAAGGAGCCGCTTTCTTCAAAAGTAACGGAGCCCCTCGCGTTCTGCCCTTCCCGCCTCGGGCCGGCCGTGGGACCCCCTTCATGGCTACCTTCATAGGCCTCTCCTGACCCAGCCTCAGGACCCTCGGGGCTGGCATGGCCGTTCCCGCTGCCCCCTCCAGCCTGGGGCTCCACCGTTTCCACGCTTGGGACGGGTGCCGAGCCCCCAGGATCGGCGTCGCTATCGCTGTACATGAAGTAACTGAGCTCCCCAAAGCCGGTCATGATTTGCCTTAACATGGTCTGAATGGCAACCGAGGTGGTCTCGCTCAGGCCCGTGTTCAGGATTCTGCGGATAGGAATCCTAATGGTGCTGACATAAGTTCTCACGCCTGCCCTTTCCGAGCGTGAAAAGGTACGCCTGAAACCTCCTCGCTCGCTTTCGTAAGTGACTGTGTTGTTTGGGGTCTGGGACCTGGACCGAGTTCGGTTGGCTATGCTATCTCTCTGCCTGTACTCTCCCGGGCGGACCCGTCTCACTTGCAAGTCCAGCACGATGGTGGGGGGCCTCTGCCCGGGGACCGGGGGCTCCGTACTGCCGCCCGTTTCCGAAGAGCTCACGGCCTGAGGGACAGGCCTGGCCTCGGAGGTGGAAAAGAGAACCGTATTTTCAGTGGGCGCCTCGGCATTTGCTGCTGCATGCTGACGGATGACCATGTGCTGCCTGGTTCTGGAACTTCCTTCTGCTTCAGCGACCAAGGGAAGATCAGGGGTTTGAGAGGACGTATTGTGATGTATCCTGCGAGGAGGTTCGCTCACTGGATTAAGAGGGGATCTACTTCTATCAGTCCTTGCCCTTGTCCTCCGTTGTTCGGGACTCCTGCTTCTTGACCTCCTCTGGCCTCTCTGAAGAGAGAGGTCTTCGCTCAGGTCTTCAGGATAGCTCATATCTGAGTCAGGCTGCCTGGCTACGGGAGGAGAGGAGCTCTGCCTTAGAACCGGGGGAGAGGCTGACCTTGAAGTCTCAGTGTCACTTGGGCTGTTTTCTAGATCCTCCCCAGTGGGGGCTTCTACGGGTGGCTCACCCTCCGCTTCGGTACTTGGGTTCCCATTATTGCGGTTGACATTTATCTCCAAACTAAATCTGAAATCCCCGCTGTTTGGATTAGTCCGGCTTACTGCTCTCCACGACTGGTTGCCTCTCTGCCCACTTCGTGTCGTATTTCCAGTCTGCCGAACCGAATTAAGCCAATCTATGATGGAATCACCATTAGACACATCCTCTGCGGACTCTGCACCTGCAAATAAAAGTAACTGCTAGAGTTAGGCGGCTGGTATAATTCTGAGCTCAAAACTTTCCCCAAATCTTTTACAAGTTATGATCTTATACATAAGGTCCTTGGCCACAGTGCAAATATTTGTTCTTCCAACTTTTAAGCACCACAAATGATTAACTCACCATATTTTCCTAAATTAATCACAGCAATGTCTGTGGGATAGGTTAGTTTCACCACCATTAATAAGACTTACCATCAAATAATTATTGTCCAGTATTGAACACCTCAGCAAATCAGTCAAGGTGACTGTTTTATAAAGGCCAGGAAATACAATAATGCCCTGTGATACTTTTTGTGAATTCCATTCCCTTTATGGGAGGGGTTGCAATGATTGTCCAGGCAATAGTTTATCCATGCAATATTGCATAAGCCTAGCATCTAATTTCATCCTAACTACTTCTCCAATATTAATACGTCAAGGCTGAACACTTAACCAAAGAGATTTGAACCACGCTGGTTCAGACAAGATATCAGATAGGCACGTGCAGGTACCATGGGGTAAAGCAGGTCTGCTTTGAATAAGTTCACAGCACAGTCAGAGTGCTTGCCACCTCTCTTAGGCCAGGAACAAAGGAGAAGAAGAAGAGGGAACAATCTGCCTCGCTTTGTAGAAGCCACTTCAAAGGAGATGCATATATAAGCTCTAGAAACTGCACCACAATGGAAGCCAGAGGCCCAACAGGACCTAGCCACAGGAGCACAAGGGCTAAATTCAAATCGCTTCTTTTGTAAGTCGTTTGGCGTGCAGTCTGACTACTACCATAGAAACGTTAGAAGAACAGTGCGTACCTCTGCTGTCTTCAGTGTGCTGCTGGGGTGGGCCTTCCTTAATTTGCTGCAGCCTTCTTAGCAGCTCTTCTTCCGTAATTTCACCTGAGGAAACAATGGGCAGGTGTTCCTGAGAAAGTCATTCACACTCATGTGCAGCCAACACTAGGGGAACCAAAGCAGAGATGGGTTTACCAAGATTACTATTAATTTTTCTCTAACATTGGGATTGTATTTTCATTTAAAGAGCTGTGATGATTTTGGATGGACATATGGCAATATTCCCAACCACCCTACATTGAAAAGTTACCATACAGGGCTGAAGAGAAAAAAAAAAAAAAAAGAACATGGGAGAGAGACAGAGGGAGAAGGCACTCTAGAAGGCAGAAATCTGGCTTGCCTACTTCTGCCTGGGAGAAGAACAGAGCAAAGCATTCTGCTCAGCACTGCGTGTACAATGAAGAACAGAAGGGCAAGAAATTACAACTGCAAAGCTCATCTTCAAGAAAATGAACCGACAGTAGTTTATAAAACAAACAAAATGATTTTTTAAGGGAGATCTGTATGAAAGAGCATGAAAAATATTGAATGAAATCTACAGAGATCAAAATAGCAAAAACAAAGGAAATGATCTTATTTCAGCTGCTGAGGAACATTTTGCTCAATAAACAAAATACAGCTTTAACATTATAAAATATAAAGCTATCCCCATGATCAAAATCAGATTGCTGACCAGTACTTGCTACTGATGTCCACTATATCGTTATCTATTATAAGATGTGGGAATGTCAAATGTAAGTTTATTGGGTAAGAAATTCTAGATACCATTGCTCCTGGAAGTAGCTTATTTATTATATTAGCAAAGTCTTTACCAAATGGAAAGACTGGACCATCAATTGATTCTTCATCTGTTAACTAAGAGAGCGAACATCTTAGCATCGCTACAGGATTTTCTTTCAAGATAATCATTCTATAAACTTTGCTTTGATACTACAATTTTTCTTCAAGATGATTAATGTGTGTGTGTGTGTGTGTATATATAATTTTTTTTTCTTAAGTTTTTGCAGGTATTTATATGTAAAACTTTGTTCAGGCATTTTCCCACGTCATTATAGTTGTGCTTTTAAAGTTGTAGCTTTAAAAGTTAGTTGTATTTTCTGCTGAAACGTCGCTACAACTTTAAAAGCACAACTATAATGACGTGGGAAAATACCCAAACAAAGCTGAATACCATATCTATCTATCTATCTATCTATCTATCTATCTATCTATCTATCTATCTATTTCTATTCTGCCCAATTCAAATAAATGTTGGGTAGTGACCAACTGTAAAACAATTACAGCAATTTCTTCTGATAGTAGGAAAGAATAAAAGATTTGATGTGTGGTTTTTAAGAGAGGAATGGAGATCTGTATTCTGTAGTCGTATTTATTACGGAGATTAAGATCCCTGTGAAGTCCATATTGTAGGCACCTGGGGTCCTGTAGGTATTAGCATAATTAATGCAAAACATGGGTGTAATCCCTTATGCTCCAAAGCACTTGAGGGCTCGGCACGAAGCAATGCGTAGAAGCTCATTAAATAGGGACCCAACCTGGAACTTAGGAGAAGCTTCCTGAGTGAGAACAATTAATGAAAGAGCTTGCTCCCCAGAGTTGTGGGTCATCCAGAACTCAGGTTTTCAAGAAAAGGTTAGACAGCCATTTGCCAGGTCTCTAGCCTTTGGCACGTGGTTGGATTAGGAGACCTCCAAGGTCCCTTCCAGATCTATGATTCTATGGCAACTATCAGGAGCGACTGAAATGAAATAACTGCTGGGTGTTAACAGCAGAACAGCAAGATTCTTACTGTCTGAATGGCAACCTAAGAAAGTGGCGTACCAGGAGTGCCTAGTAAGTTGTTATCTCTCATCAGCCTGTAGTCTTCTTCACTCAGGTTATTTACAAAGTGATAGAAAGCTTCTTCTCGGTCCAACCGGTCCAGCTGACTCCGGCGCTGAGCTTCCGACTGATTGACATTTCCTTTATTATTAGCCTCTGAGCTTTCCATGTTGATAAAAGTAGAAAATATTTCTAAAAAGTAAAAAAAAAATAATGATCAGCTAATTTTGGGGAGGGGGGTGTTTAACTCCTTACTCCATATAGCTAAACTTCAGTTGAGAATGTACACATATATTGCCACTCTGCAGGAACACAGAAAAACTACAGAATGTCAAACAGGCTGCTGGAATCAAATTGTGGTTAAAAAGAGCACACCTGTCCACAAGGTAAATTACCCATTATAATATTGATGTATTATTTGACTCTGTTAACTGTTACTAGTAAAGTTTTAATGTCTATATAAACAGTGTAAAAATGCCTAAAACTGGGTAGCTATTTCAAAAATCAGGAAAAGCTGAAAATATTTTCTAATCCTCCAAGGGAGGTGGGGGGAGGAGGAAGGTATCTGCAACTAGACAGCCTGATTCTAAGAACAGGTTGGGTCTGCCTGGCAGAATAGAGGTACCAGCTGGCACTGTGACAGACCAGGGTATAGCTGGGGCCCTGTCCTGGGCACAAGCTCCTCCCTGACACCAATGTAAGATCACATCCTTTTGTGAACAGGCCAACATGTTTACAGCACCAGGAGGAATTGCCTCCTCCGAAATCTAAGTCCAGAATATGTGGTGCTGCATTCAAGAGAACCCACCAGACATCGGGTGGCAAACTCGAATCGTCACGTGATGTATTGGAACTTTTTCCTCCTTCACTAAACTGAGCAGGGGAAGGAGCACCCGGCCCACAAGTTTGACACCCCCGCACCAGACCATGCAAAAGCACACACATACACACACACACAAATGCAGCATGCTATACACCAAAGGATGGGCAAGTACTTCAAGCCTGAAGCTGAAAACTAGTGCTACCTAGCTACAATCCACTGCAATGAAAATACCAGCAGGAGGAAAGGCAATAAACTCTGGGAACATCAACAGTACCTTTTTAGCTATCATCCTGCTGTCTCTTCTACATCCCAAGCTATGAATTAGCTGCAAAGCACTTCTTTTAAAGTAGAACATGGCATGCCTTGTCAAGAAGCCATTAGTGGCAACATGATTTAAAGCATCAGACTTCGTGTAGAGGATAGCATGGGTGATCAATCATCCAATATGGTGGAAGATGATATGTCTGCTCCACCTGATTCAACCAAGTATTTATATTTTATATTTTTTAGTTGTCCATCTCCCTTGGAGACCTAAATTATCTAGATCTTCTCATATAATATCTTTAGCATAAATTGTGCACTTACTTTTATCACTCATTCAGGAAAACAATCTACTGTAAATAGATTTCAACCCAAACATTAACCTCACCACCACCTATTCCACTACAGATAAAGTACATGTGTTTTATATTTATCTCACCGCACACATGAAGAGAATCCAAATGGACATCTGCCACCAGCCTGTGCACTATATAGCATACATGCACAGCTGGATAAGTTTTCATTCTAAAGTACTGAACCTCACACATCAGAAGAGGTGGCTAGTAATAATATGTGATGTTTGAGCAGATAATCTCAACTATGATTTGGGGTCAAAGGCAGACAGGTCAAATGAAATCAAGAGCAATTTGGCAGCAATAGTTCTGTGGCTAAACTAACTCCATTTAATCATGCAAGGAGATCTTAGTGCGGGTGAGACAAATACTAAGATTACCACAATGGCTGAAGCTGACACTAGTTTTCTTATAGAGTTTGTAAAATAACTGTTTCCACTGAGTGTGAAGAAGAGGATGCTAAGCATCAGATTAAATTAAGACTAACCCAGTGTTTCTCAACCGTGGCAGTTTGAAAATGTATGAACTTCAACTCCCATAATTCTCCAGGCAGCTCTGACTAGGCAATTTTGGGAGTTGAAGTTCACACATCTTCAAGCTGCTATGGTTGAGAAACATTGGCCTAACCCAAGACTACATTTCTCAGGATATTCTCACCCACCTACCTTTTGTTAAAGACAAACAACTGTGTCTCCTGAGCTTTCAGGAGTAGATATCCACTTAAGCTCAGACACTGCTATGCTGAGCTATATTCTGTGTTTGGTACTTTACTAAAAAGGTCCTGGGAAAGTTGGATTTAGAAGTGGCAGAGCTATGGCAACCTCAAATCACACTTGTGATTTGAGGTTGCCATAGTGGAACCATCAGAGTTAGGTTCCACTATGGCACAATTCTTGTCAGCCCAAAGCATGTTATTGCATGTCCAATCTGGATTATCTGCCTGATAATACAGATACTCCTCAATTTATCGCAATTGAGCCCAACATTTCTGTCAAGTGCCCCATTTTACGACCTTCCTTGCCACAGTTGTTCAATGAATCACTGCAATTCTTAAGTCAGTAACGACTTATTAGATGAACCTGACTTCCCCATTGACTTTGCTGGACAGAAGATAGCAAAGGGGATCTTATGTAACCACCATAGATGTCAGTCTGTTGCCAAGCATCTGAATTTTGATCATGTGACCATGGGGACATTGCAATAGTCCCAAGTGTGAAAAAGTCATGTCATTTTTTTTTCAGTGCTGTTGTAACTTTGAACGGTCAGTAAACAAACTGCTTATTTATTATCTGGAGAAAGATCTTACAGATAACCAATGATTAATATCCTTCATGTTTAAGAAGGACTTAGGGATTTACTAAAAATTCTTCATTGTCAATTACTGTCTTAAATACAAAACAAAAAACGAGACGACAGCATACATAAAAAGTAATCACAAAGTACTGTTATCAAAAACTAAAATGTATGGGTTTCCGGTTCCGCGTGGCTTCGGTGGCAGCAGGAATTCGCGACCGTTCACGATTCCTGCTGTACTTGCTGCCGAGGTACTCCCGATCCAAATGGGTCAGGGGGATATGGCTGCCCTGTAGGGACAGCCGAAGAGAGAGGGGAGCCGGACAGGGGGTTGGGGGTGTCGCGGATCCCTCCTCGTCCGGAAAAGCCCCTTTTTCCCAAGGTGGTGGAGCGGCGGTCAGCAATGGCCGCCATGAAGAAGCCAGCAACCAGGTAAGATTGTGCTGGAGGAAGCAAGAAAAGTGAAAGTGCTGGCTGAGCCGGGTCAATCAACATCTTTTAAATTCGTTGGAATTGAGCCGTCTGAACTGCTGGAGGATACATTGTATCCCTAAGAAGATCGAAAGCGGCGGAGAAGCTGTTAAAGGGAACATTTTTTCTTCACTCTCCCACCCCATGGAAACAGCAGATGAAGATTTGAAATTTGTTTGGGCACTGAAGGTGAACTATTCTGAAAGTTGAAGTTAAGGGACAAAAGAGTTCTTGGACATTGGACTTAAAAATTTAAGAAATTGGAAAACCCTTATTAGAGGTATGGATTTCTGATCATTTAAAAATTGATGTTGCAAGTGGGAAGGGAGAGGAAAAAAATTGGAGCAGAAGTGGAAAAAGGAGGAGATTGGCTAGAATCTCAAAGAAAGATATATGGTAATTGGACCTCTTTGATTAAACAGTAACCCCTGAAAGAGAAGTAGAAGAAGGAAGAAAAATATTAACTTTTGGAACTTTTTAAAAATTATTTTTGATTAAAAACACTTGGGTGGTTGTTTTGGGGAAATTTTCTCTTTTCAGGATGACATCGCTTGTGGATGAACTAAAGACTGAATATAAAAAAACATAAAAAGGAAGAACAAGATGGAAAAGATACTTTGGGCATTTTATTTCAATTTTTAGAAATGGCGTTATGTACTTATCAAAAGTTGATTACGCAGCAGAATGACTGGGACAAAGAAGAAGAGGAACAAGAAGCCATCTTTGATGAACAATGGGTTTTTTCCGGGGAGGAGGAGAAAGAGGATAAGAAAAAGGGGATTTTAAGGTTTGAAAAAACAACCAAAAAAGAGAAAAATGAGAGGAAAGGTGGATGCAAGGTTAGAAAGCAAAGGAAGGGGAGTAAGAAAAGGGAGGAGGAGAGACAACGGGGTAAAAAGGGCAAGGAGAAGAATAAGCAAGAGAGAAAGGGGGGGAGGAGAAGCCTCAATGGTGGGAAGCAAGATCTAAAGAAAAAAAGTTTATTTAGAGACAATGGGTGAATCTAATTAAGGATAAAAGGGGGATTCTGGAAGGTACATAAGATTGTGTTTTTATATGTGTATTTAGAGTATAAAACGTATTGTGTAATTTTAGAATCTACTAAACAGAATCTCAAGATAAATTAAGTGTTATATGAAGTACTTTTAAGTTAGGGTAATGAGTTAAAGGCGTCACTCCAATTAGTGTATAGGAGAAGTATAGTGAAAGAAAAAAGATGAATGGATAGTTGGAAATAGAACAGACAAAGAATGTTATTGAAAATGGTAATAAGATATAGAAGGATATATAAAGGTTTTGTCATTTTTTGGGGGGTTTTGTATGTTGATAAAAGGCAATAAAATTTTAATTAACAAGAAATAATTTGGATGAAAAGGAGAAGTTGGGATAAGATATGAAGTTAAATAGATAAAAGTAAATATTGATATTATAATTGGGAATCATTATGTTCTATTGGTTTTCTTCTTTAATTATTACTATTTTTTTTAGAAAAGAATTTATAAGCTGTTATGCCTTGATTGCTTGTGCACTGTCTTTGTAAAATTAATAAAATTGGTTTATAAAAAAAAAGAAAATGATAATAAGATATGGAAGGATATATAAAGTGAATATGATGTTTGAATTTGTGTCTGTGAGAAGAGTTTCAACCCGGGATCAGGCAGTCTTCAGAAAAGATATTTTAGTTTTTTGTTTTTTTTTCTATGTTCTGTGTTTTGTATGTTTATGAAAGGCAATAAAATTTTAATAAGCAAGAAATATAATTTGGATAAAAGGAGAAGTCTGGATAAGATATGAAGTTAAATAGATAATGTAAATATTGATATTACAATTTGGAATTATTTTGTATGCTCTATTGGCTCTCTTCTTTAATTATTATTATTTTTTTAGAAAAGATCTTTCAAGTTGTTATGCCTGGATTGTGTATTGTTTTTGTAAAATTAATAAAATTTGTTAAAAAACAAAACAAAACTAAATGTATGGAAGGTTACACTATCTCTTCTAATACACGCAAGCAAAAATACAGCACTCGAATCAAAATCAAATAAGACATAATTCCACATATAAATTTTCAAATTACACTTTTACCAATATGAACAAACCTGTCCACAATTGGGAGATTTAACAGAATAAAGAGTTGGAAGATCTTTTAGTCTAAGCCCTTGCTCATTTCAGATAAATAGTTGTCTAATCTCTTCTTAAAAATCTCCAGTGATGGACCACCTTCAACTTTTGAAGGCAAGCCTTTCCACCGGTTAATTCTCCTCACTGTCAGGAAATTTCTCCTTAATTCTAGGTTGCTTCTCTCCCTGATGAGTTTCCATTCATTGCTTCTTGTCTGTGCATCATATACATATGATCATTTGGACTTAGGAACAAAACAGATTTAGAGGCAGCTTCGACAGAATGATGAAGAGTACTGTCTGTATTGCAAAGATCTGAAACCTAAAAAAAAACTGTAGTATTCCCTTTTAACTTTTATGAGATTACTTGCCATGCTTCAACAACAGTACTTGGAAATGAAGCATTAACCTCTCAACATTTTTTGCCACTAACAATATATTGTTTTTAATGTCTTCTTTTAATAATGTACTACACACTGGAGAGCAGAATTTAAACAGGTGTATCCAGACTTGGGAAACCCAGGTATGGAAACAAAATGGAGACCGAGGAGGTAGTTTTAAGCTGGACTATTCTATGTTCCAGAAGCCATTTGTGGAAGTTTTCGATGCCAAAGAAAGAAGATGAGAAGACAGGCAACTTGGGTTCTTGAACACTAATATATTCCTAGAATTAGGTGGGTTAAAATAGGCTAAAATCTTAAACTTACAAAGTGGATTCAAAAAAATTAAAAGCCACTGATTTTTTTCCCATCTCCAAAATCATCTTTCCCAGTAGCTGAACTCCCAAAGCTGAGTCATAAACCCAAAATCTGTTATCCTGTGAACTCTAAAACGTTTACTCCAATCTGATGAAAAGAGAAAGAAAAATGACTTTTATAGGTCCCATCGCTAACCTGGGCATATGTCGAAAGCATGGTGTGCTTTCGACATATGCCCATTTGATGTGGAATGTTTGCATGTCCATCCTGTGTGTCACGTGTGCCTTTAGTGTTTAGGTAGCGTCCGTTATGCATTAATAATCCCTCCAAAACTCAAGTACTCTAAACAGATTATAAAATTGCTTAAAGGCATTAAAATAATAAGCAGAAGAATAGATAGGAAAGTCTTCCATGACTGAACTGTACTCTGCAGAGAAGAGTCAGTGGCAGTCTATGCCAGGACTAAAATACACATGTTAAGAGTTTGGGGATGTGCATGTTCCAGATCTGAACCAAAATTTGGAGGGGGTGTTTCCAGGCTGGAGGATTCCTTGGCCTGTGGATCCCCGTGGTAGCAGCTGTGGATGAGGGGAAACAAGATGGTGTGAGGACAAGTGAGTGGGATATATTGCATGAATATTGCAGCTTGTTCCATACTGCTGTGACCACCTGTGAAGCAAGGAAACTAGAAGAGAAGACAAGAGAATGCACAGACTGGCATACAGGCCATGTAATTGGTAGGGAAGGGTAATGCACAAGCCATGTCCTACCTAAACTAGCTCATTCAAAACAGTTCAGATTTTTCAAGCGGTGGGTATTTTGTTCCAGGTTCAGGGCATATCCTTAGGTAAGGAAAATTAGAAGAAGAAACAAAAGCTGTTGTCTGCTTTAATACAGGTATTATTAAGTGCTTGGTGAAAAGGGAATTTTGGGCTGAGCGTGAGGAGACAATTAGTATAGGAGCTAATTTTGAATCCTTATGGGGGAAGCATTCCTTAAGCAGTCTTCTTCCCTGTACGACACACCTAACTTGTCTTTGGGAAGACATCTGAAAGACCTCCGAGAATAGCTGAAGATACAAATACAAAGCAGGGAGCTAATCTCTGCAAACTGCATTATAAAATCAGGATCCAATTATCTAGTAATTGAACTAGGTTTAAAAAAAGCTCATAAAATAGGGAGGAAAGCCTCTACACATCACAGGCCTTTTTCAAGCTTGAGATAAACATAACTCATAACATAAATAATAGCATTGTAATGTAGCTTAGTGAATGCAGGATCCACTTATTCAATTGTATTGTTCAATTCTATCAGCAAAACTGAATGAAGAGTTTTTCAATATAGTGCTTGGCAGACAATCAGAAAAATGCCTTTCAGAAGAGCCACTGTAACTGTTTTTTTAAATTAAATGGAGCTAATGATTAGTGCCTAGGGAACTATATCAGAAGGGGTTTCTTGCTTTCAATCGAATGGATAAGCAAAAACTAAAACCAGATTATTTGAAATAGCCCACAGGAGAGAGGGAGCTAATATTGTGATGAAAGTTAATTTATTGTCATCTTCTGGATATTGTACATGCAACTAAAACAGGATTTTCAGAAGTTATCACAAATATTAAGATTAGGCATGGAAAAACTTGGGCCTCCAATCTCTCCCCCAAAGTACTTTTATAGGAAGATTTCAGACAAAACATCAAAAATGTTCAGACATCTTTGAAGAGTCACTTCTGAGCAGAAAAGCACTCATCTTCTCTTTGTTAAAGTTGCAAGGCATATAAAAATCCCCTTGGCAATAAAAATAAACACTCCTGCCACTGAGGTCACTGAAGGCCACTTTAAACCCTAACTGCTAGTTGGAGACAAGGAGTTCAAGGGGCCAACAATGTTGAAAAAGAAAGTGACAATGAATCTCTTCCCCAAAACTAAACACCACGTGTAGCAAGTTGAGACTTTTTCTTTCATTTTTGAAGATTCTGAAGATTTTTTAAAAAATGTATTATGATTCAATGGTCCAACATTAGAGCAATATCTTTGGTATGACTTGTAATTCTGGGTCAAATCTGGGCCTGAGCCTCCTTGCAGCAAACTGCCAGCTGTCGACCTGCAGCTCTGGCACCCCTGCTCTGAACCAATTTGGCTTTTGGAATGAGAGGCCCCCACTAAGACCACTTTCACCACAGATAGACCTCAACTTATGATCACAATTGAGCCCAAGGTTTCTGTTGCTAAATAAGAATTTGTAAAGTGAGCTTTACCTCATTTTACGACCTTTCCTGCCACAGTTGTTAAGTGAATCACTGCACCTCTGTTAATAACATGGATGTTCCTCACTGCCTTTGCTTGTCAGAAGGTTGCCCGGGACATGACCTCACTGCAACCGTCGTCACTATGAGCCAATTGCCAAGCACCTGAGTTTTGATTGTGAGTGTGTGGGGTTTTTGCTGCAACAGTCATAAGGGTGAAAAACAATCACGTCACTTTTTAAACACTGTTGTTTAGTGACTTCAGACGGTCACTAAACAAACTGTTGTAAATCAAAGACTACCTGTAATTCAATGTCACAGGTCAGATTACCAAAATTCCATGTTTAATTTTGTTTTAACTTGGACCGTAGTTAGTCGTTTGATGCTGCACTGCTTGTAGAAATTATAGATGCATTAAAAAGTATTATTACTACCGGTCCTACTACAGAGATATCAATTATATATCGATTCAAAAGCTACGAGTGGCACGAAGAGTCATGGAAAGAAACATGCCGGGCATCACAAGACAAAATAGAAAGACCTGCACACGGATCAGAGAGCAAATGGAAGTATACTACGATGCCATCAAGGGAGTCAAAGAATAGAAATGGAAATGGGCTGGTCATACAGCAAGAACGGACGGCAGGTGGATCAAGGAATGGATCCCACTTCATAAAAAGTGTCCATGAAAGAGACCTAAAACAAGATGGATGAACATCAGCAAGTACTGCTATTGCGGATCTAACTGACAAAAAGAAAGCTCAGGACTGTTTGGGTTGGAAACAAGCGGTAGAGGCCTTCATCCTGCAGTGGATAGACCAAGGGGTCCCCAAATTTGCCAAGTTTAAGACTTGTGGACTTCAACTCCCAGAATTCTCCAGCCAGCTATGGAGTTGACGTCCACAAGTTTTAAACTTGCCAAGTTTGGAGACCTCTGGGATAGACAATGGCTAAAATGATGAGGGGTGGGGGAAGAGAAAGCTTACAGTTGCCCAGCATGATTCCTCTTGAAATATTAGAGGATAGGGAATTTGTTTTAAAGTGTGATTGATTGACTTGTCCTTGGCAAAGAGTTGCCAATCCATTTATCTTGTTAAGGATGATTGACTCAAAAAAAAAAAAAAGAAAGAAAAAAGAAAATAAAAAAACCAGAGCTGCTTTACCCAGAATCAATCAGCATGTTGAATCAGATGGGCTTTTGGCCAGTTGCTGTGCTGAAAAGCTCTTCTGACCTACCACTGAAATGGCATGAGGCAAATTGCATGACTGTGTCAAATTTAATCTCCCCAAGGTCTGCAGGGCCCCATTCATTCTAAACCAGTCTAAAAAGTGGTTCATGAAGAAATGAAGAGCTCTTTATTTTTTATATATCAGAGAACTGATGGAAGAACAATTAAACAGGTCAGAATAACAGGGATACAAAGGCCTTTAGGGAGTTAACACTGTATGGGAGTTGAAGGCCAACATATCTGGACAGCACGTGGTCACGGTGCCTTATCAGCCAAAAGGTTTTACGGAAGCACTAGACAAACTGTTGTTTGAGGTGGGAAAAAAATAAGACTATAGATAACAGAATGACAGAGTTGGAAGGGACCTTGGAGGACTTCTAGTCCAAGCCACTGCTCAAACAGGAGACCCTGTACCATTCCAGACCAATGGCTGTCCAATCTCTTCTTAAAAGCCTCCAGGGATGGAAGAGTCAACACTTCTGAAGGCAACTTCTGTTCCACTGATTGATTGTTCTGTTAGGAAATTTCTCCTTAATTCTAGGATGATTCTCTCCTTGAGTAGTTTCCATCCATTGCTTCTTGTCTTGCCCGCTCATGCTTTGGAGAATAGAGCGACCCCCATTTTTTTGTGGCAGCCCCTCAAATATTGGAAGACTGCTATCGTGTCATCTCTAGTCCTTCTTTCCTGGACTAGACACACCCAATTCCTGCAACTGGTCTTCAGGTCAAGGATATTCTTTCAAAAAGTGAAAAAGTGAACAAATTTCATCCCAGCCTGCAGCCTCATAATAATCAGTCCTGGCAACTTCTTTGAAACTAAGGTCACAGCAGGATTTTAAATGGATAGAAAGTTTTATTTCAAGATCACAGACCACATTCTGTATAGGCTAACTCTAATTCAGTGCAACCAGGGTGAACATGTACAAAATATTAAGGATTGGTGCTACACCAATCTCTCGCCTGAAAAAAATAAAACCATTCTGTCAGTAGAAATGTTTCCAAAATTCTTTTTGAAGTTTATTGTGAAATAATCTGGGCATTTCTGCCTCTTTTAGTTTTTAGTTTTTCTACACATATGAAAAACTTCTAGGATGGACAGTAGCAATCCAACTGAATATCAAGGCTTACAAAATTTATCAACATCAAAAAATTATGTTAGAACAGATTATCATCCTGAACCAGATCCAACCTTCAGAAGATCCTGTAAACATCCACATATACTGTAGTTCTCAGACTTTTCAAAAGTGAATCACTTTAGTTACCTGGGAAAAATAAAAAATAAAGCAAAGCCACACTTCTCAGATCATGTTACTTATCATTTTAGGCAATTTTACCACAAGCTTTCAAGAAAGTGTTAGTTAGGCAATGCCGACCATCATCTTATGTTACCTTGCATCTCAACCCTCTTCTCTTTCTCATGCTCTTCCTTTATTATCATTTTTGAGTCCAGAAAATGTTTGAACTTTAGATATAATTAAAAGCTTGGACTAAACATTCATTTCCTGCTGAAGTCTTTTTTCCTCCAGTTGTTGCCTTAAGCATGACTCATCTTGTACAAATATTTGATAATTGCCAAACAATTATCAATTAACACAGTAAGTACTAATCAGGGATAGAATCTGGAATGCAAGCTTTATTGTATAAAATTATGGAAAACAGAGTGTGTGGAGAAAAGGTGAAAATATTTGACTGGTTTCTAATCTTTTAACAAAGGCTGGAGAATGCAAAAAAGCCAAGAGAGAAACACTAGATGGCTAAACTGTATTTCTGACTAAAAGTAGAACCATAGTAGGCATGAGTAAAACAGAAATCTCTAGAGGCACTAAGAACTGTGCCCTTGGAATGCTAGTGGAATGCATTCAAGCTAGATGGAGCTACAGATGGCCCAATAATTCTTATTTTCAAATTGTCTTACATTAAAATAGTTTTAAGTTGACAAATTTTCCAAATGTTGAACTTTAGAATTTAAATGCATTTTTATGTAATCAACTATTAAGAGTTGAATCAATATTCTTTAAATCATGTTTCTATTTTTTTCATTACTTTATACGCATTTGTGGTATATTTACTACCAGAGGTTAGGTGTTTTTTTTTTCCAAAATGGCATATTGATTGGAAAAATAATAGGACAGCCCAATTTGTCTACCAAAACATTGAAACTCTTCATGTGAAGTTTTCCTGAACTTGGAAGGGATTCAGACTGCATCCTTAGTAGCACTGACATCCCTAGAGAGAAATAAAGCTTAACAGTTATTAAGCACAGGAATAACAAACTGTTGACTTCCATGGCCAACCAGTAATTACATTTAACTATGTACCAATATGTACCAACTGTGCTCCTGGTAATTATCCAAAAGCAAGTCATCACCAAATCTTCAAAAAAGAATAAGCTTGCCTTTCCTTTCAAACAAAGTCTTATTTAAGTATTCCTCACTCAGTTATGGCTTTCACTCCCCCAGGACTACAATGTTGGGTTATTTTATATGAGGAGGTGACCTCACTGGTCTATTGACTTCCCGTTACTTATGCCTGGAATTCCAACTCAGTACCTTTTAAGTCTCATTTCCATCACCTCCCCTTTCAAATTTAACACCTTCTCTGAAACAGTTCGGTTTAATCTCACAAGTAGAACCCTGCATGTCAAAGAGCAGATGTTACACAAACTGGTAGATGGTAGCAATGTAGTTCCTCTCTATGTACTTCTTAAATTTCAATTAAGTTGTTTGGGGTAATTCTTCCTATATAAAAAGTTAAATACCACACACAATGATGTCTAGCTGATCAATTAAAAACAAATGTAATTTGACTTAAAAACCAATTATTTTCATGTTAAAGTACTTGAATCTCACTTCAGAGCTTTTGGCAGAATTCAGCACAGCTGGTAACTTAACCCATTTAAAGTTCTCTACATCAAAACTAGGAGTAACTCAACATTCACTATATAATTACCTACATCCTGAAGATAGCTAGTCCTGCACATAGTCCATATAATTGACATTCTTGTCATCATATAGTATTGTTAACAAGTGGTTGGACTGAGCAAATTACAGAAACCAGAAAGGAAGAAGGCACAAAGTAATAAAACTAGGTGGTTCCTGTTTGGTTACGGGTGACAAATATCTGAATGGGTCCTGATCACAACCATAAACTCACTATGAGTGTGTCTTTCTGCTATTCGATGAAACCACACTGGTGCACCAAGGATAGCCCCGAGTACTATCCTTTCTGGGCCAAACAAACTCAAATTTTAAACCAGTATTTCTATTGCTAAATGTCTATGGAGATTCTCAGCCATCCAGGTCATGGTTGTCTCCAAAAATTGGGACAGGCTATTTCTGATTTACAACCTGACATGATTCTCTGGAACCTATAAATCAGGGATCTCCAATCTTGGTCACTTTAAGCCTGGTGGACTTCAACTCCCACAATTCCCCAGCCAGCTTTGCTTGCCCAAGGGTTAGGGTTCCTATTTTGATTTACATTCACCCATATCTTTGTGATCTTTGTCCTGGTTAATTTTAAACCGGGTTGTCAATGTGATGTGTAGTTCCTCTGTATGTATATACGTGTATGGTGTACATACCACCTTTAGTTTCCTGGAAGTAAAGACTCTTTCCTAGAAAAGCAGGGGAGAACCAGGATTTGTCCCAGTCGGAGCTACTCGGGATCTGGAGGTTGCTGAATCAGCAATGCGGTGATTGGGTGGGTTGGAGCCAATGACAGATAAACCCTTCTTGCCTTTTTAAGGCATGATCTCCTGCCATGTGTTCCTCACTTGAGACCTTCTAGGAACAGGGGTCTCCAACCTTGGCCACTTTAAGCCTGGTGGACTTCAACTCCCAGAATCCCCCAGCCAAGGTTGAGAAAAGGGGAAAGCTGCCTGGGGAATTCTGGGAATTGAAATCCCCCAGGCTTAAAGAGGCCAAAGGAATAAAAAAAAAAACACCAATAGCCTCTGGCCATGGGGGGGGGGGGGGCAGGAAAGGAAGGAAAAATAAAGGAGGCCCCACTTCCCCCTTCCTGCCTCTACCACGCCCTATGGAGATACACGGATTGAATCGTGGCTAAGGATTTATTCCCTCCCCCCACCCCCACCCCGAAACGGGCCGGAGGGAAAGCGGGAAGAAAAGGAGAGAGAAGCCCATTTGAACCTCGGCAACCGAAAGAGACTTTCCTGGAAGAGTCACGCCGCCCGGGATTTTCCTGCCGGTGCCGCCGTGACTTTCAACCGACAGCCATGACACATCAGAAGGCAAGCCTTGCTCTCGCATCGGAAATGAAACTCGGGGGGAGGAGGAGGAGGCCGAGATTTTGCACCCCGGGGTCTCCTTCCATCCAGCTGTCACCGGGAGAAGGGGGGCGGTGTCCCGACTTAGGCGGGGGTTGCGACGCCCGGAGAAGGGCCTGGGGAGGCCGGGTCGTAACGCCAAGCCAGGCCCGGGCCTCGCGCGGGCCACTTAGGCCGCTCGCCGCAGCCTCTCCCCCCCCCCCGAAGCGGGGCCAAGGGCGGGCCTCCCTCTGCACAGCCCGCAGGTCCCGGAGGCCCCGCCGGCGAGAGGCGATGGGAGTTGTAGTCCGGGGAATCGGGAGAGCCTCCCGCCTCGCGAGGGAGAGCAGCGACCCTCGGCGGAGGACGGGCCGCTCGACCTGGGAGCCTCCCCCACTTCTTCCCCCCCGCCCACAGGCCTCTCGCGCGCCGCCGCCCCGTCTTCCTCTTCTCCTTAGCCGCCCTCCCGGAGTCTGTCCGCCGCGCCCCCTCGTACCGCCTTCAGAGGCCGCGTCGTGGTTCCGTCCCGTCTTCCCGTTTCTCCCGCCCGCCAACGCGTCTCCTCGGCCTGGCTGGCTCGGCGGCGGCTGCGTCCCTTCCTGGCTCCGCTTCGCTCTCTCAAGCGGCCATTTTATGCTCCATTGTTACTAAGGAACTCGGGGCCGGAAACGGCGAGGGTAAGTCGGGGGGGGAGGGAGCACGGCGGGAGGAAGGAGCTCAAGGCGGCGCGGTGATTGGTCGGGTGCCGGGCGGCGGCCCGCGCAATAGAGGAAGTGACGCGGCCGGCTTCCCTTGCCCCGCCCCGCAACACGCGCATGCTCCCTGGGCTCACCATCCCTTCCTCCCGTCACGTTGCTCGGCCGAAGGGAGCGGTTGGAATGGCGTAGAGCCGAAAGGAAAGGCGAGGGGAATCATAGAGTCCGGAGCGCCGGGAGGGAGCGGCTCTATACGCTGGCTGCTGCTGGGCCGCCATTTTGAAGACGAGCCAAGCAGAGGGGAGGTAGTCTCTGGGGCGGCCTGACTGAGGGGGCTTTTCCACAAGGGGGAGAAAAGCACCTGCGGGTCTCTCTCTCTCTCTCTCTCTCTCTCTCTCTCCCTCTCTCCCCCTCCGAGGCCAGAGAAGCCGCTTCAGTTCGGAAAGGCCGTTTGGTTCCCTGCGGTTACCGCCGCCCCGCGGGACTCCAAGACCCATTATCCCCAGCCCAGGCCCTCTGTAAACGGGAGGAGGGATTTGGGGGGGGCTTCCAACTACCTACAACCTCATCGAGTCGTCCCCCCCCCCCGCCCAGACTTTACAAGCGATAGCGCTGGGTGGGGACTACAACACTTATCCGTCCCAGCTAGCCAAGTGCCTTTTGGGGAGGGGGCAACTCTAACGCCCCCCCCAATCACTTTTCGCCTTGCTTACCTGGAAGATGGGCTGCATCCCTCTTCCTCCGCCGCCCCAAACACGTGACAAGACTGACTTCCTCGGGGTGCAGCACGATGGGTCCGGAAGCCGAATGTTTTTGGGGCAAGATGGGAGACGTCGAGGCCTAGCCGCGTTGGGAGAGAATCATAAGAATCAACAGGGACCTTGGAGGTCATCTTGTCCAACCCCCTGCTCGAGCAGGAGACTATTCCAAACATTAGCCTCTACCAAGGATCGAACTGACAGCCTCCTGATTGAAAGTTCAGCCCTGCCTCTTGCTCAGCTGTCGCCAAACCTGCCTTGCTCTCCCTGGGACTTGCGGGTCAGGTTCAAGCGCAGGAAGCGCCCCATCATCCACAGCAGGGCCTGGCTGCAGGCCTTGGCCAAAGCCCGCAATCACTGCAGACGAGGAAAATGGAAGTCAGGACTGGGCCTCCCCAAAGGACTCATCTCTGGTTGAGCAAAAGTCTTGCAAAAATACTCGCCCTGAATCTATTAGGAAGGACCCCACCTTTCTCCCAGGCTGAACCCATGTCAGGGATCTCTTTTTCTTCCTGCATTGATCAATCAATCCATTGGTGCAAAAAAAGGAAAGGAAATCTCCTTTCTCATGCCTTTTTTCCACAATGGGTCAGTAATTGTCACCTCAAGTTTTTCATTTCACTGTTGATATTCAGAACAACACAACAAAGCTTTCTTAGAGTATGCTGCAAAGTTCTGCTCTTTTCCTTCTAATTTCCATCTTTTGGATAGTTTTGTGTATCAAACAGCAACATTTATATCAATTCCAATACACAAGTTAGCACTGTTGCCATAAACCTACTTTCTATGGCACTCCAAATTTGATATGTTGCCAGCATTGTCATCTGTAGGGCTCCAGCTGGAAAAGACTGGTGCATATTTGTCATACTAATTACATGAACGATAATGAAATAATCTCTCAGTTGACATGAGAAGAAAAGTTTATTTGCTATACTAATATGGCCATAGACAGGAATTACTTTTTAATTGAAGAAAAGTTGTCTCAGTCCAGGTCAGCAGAAAAGAGGATCTTTAAGTTTTGTTCATGAAATATACAAAATATTTAAAACATCCAATTCAAATGTCAAACTGGTTTTGATCTTCCCCAATGGCTGAACCATTCTAAATTTAAACAGTTTTGCACATCTCTCCTTTTATCTTTTCTATTGCTCTAGTATTTTAGCTTTCTGTGTGCTGTTAAGAAGGATGCTGTAATTTATAGTTCTAACTTCCAAATTAAGTTGACCATCTCTTAATCCTTGCCTTGTGGTTTCGTGTGCTTTGTTCAAGCTAGTTTGAAACTGGATATAGCCTGATCACTTTCTCTCTGCTGATCTTCCTAATTATAACAGCCAATGTGGTTGTAGATCTTGCAACTATAATTTAATCTGAAATGGGTGGTCAGGCTCAGTTGGAAAAGGAATATAAATTTGGGGTGAAACAAAAATACCTTCCCAACTGAGCGAGTGAAATGGATCTGCCCTAGCTATCCTCGCATCTAAGCAAGATCCACTGTGATCAGTATCTGAATGGGGAATCACTCAAAATTCAGGGCTGTAGACTCAATTGTGATTTTTTTTAAAAAAAAATTTCTCATAAGAAAATAGCACAATGATTCCCTGTTATTGCAAAAAATACTTGGATGTGCCTGTCAAGTTGCTGGTGCTGAGTTTAACTTGAGGGACCAGAATGGAGCCTGTACCACAGCATCTGCATCCCCTTTTAAATTTGCTTCAGCCTGTTGGAATAATGGCTAAATGTGAAAATGTGGCCAGAACAATAATAATATTTGTTCTGCCAAGACAAGGAGTGCGAGAAAACAGTGGGACTGCCACAACTCAACATTTACCAGGCCTGGGGTAGGATGCATCTGACATGTTGTGGGAGCAGGAGTGGGATTCTGCTGGTTCAGACGAACTCCTAGCTCCGAAGATCAACTGGGAGTCAACAGTTCGCTCAGACAACCAACTGATCAGCACAGAAGAGCGGATTGCTGCTCCTCGGCTGTGTTACTCCCCAAAGTAACATAGTAGGAAAGGATTTTTGCATTGCTATTCACTTAACTGGTTGCTATACCGGCATCCCACCTCTGTACTGGAGGCTTCCAAGAAGAGATTGGACTGCCATTTGTCAGAAATGGTGTACGGTCTCCTGCTGGGGGTGGGTTGGACTAGATGACATACAAGGTCCCTTCCAACTCTTGTTAATCTGACATGTTACCTTTGATACCATCCTGTGTGGAAGATGGCACCACTACCATTGTGTTGTGCAGAATGCCACTGGGCTGTGGCACTGGATTATGGTGTTGAAAAAAAGTCTTCACACTTAGGACCATTCCACTATCCTCATATAAATGTGGTTAACATTGGGCACTTGGCAACTGATTCACATTTACAACCAACTGCAGTATTCTATAGTTATATTATTGGCAATTTGTGATCTTTTTTTGTTGGTTTTGACAAACCCCCCCCCCCTCATTTGGAAGAATGGATTCAATTTCTAGCCAAGTATTCATTTAATGACTGGATTTGCTTAACAATTGTGATTTCCTTAATAACCATTCTAAAAATGGTTGTGAAATTGGGTTTGACTCAGCTTATAACTCAACTTACAAATTTACAGTGGAAACTCTGGTCCCAACTATAATCATAAGTCAAAGACTACCTGTATGTGGTTGGGCAATTACGGATGTTAAGTCCACACAGCTTAAAAGTTATCAAGGCTGAAAACACTGCTCTAAAGCAGGGGTCTCCAACTTTAGCAACTTTAAGATTTGTGGACTTCAACTCCCAGAATTCCTCAGCCAGCAGACCAGGGGTCTGCAATCTTGGCCACAACCTTGGCAAAACTGGCTGAGGAATTCTGGGAATTGAAGTCTACAAGTTTTAAAGTGGCCAAGGTTGGAGACCCCTGATCTTAAGGATTCTTCAGCCACAGTGCTATCATAGCATTGGTCTGTAAGAGATATATTCAGATACAACGTAGGAAACTCGGCATCTAAAAAATTTGTAAAAATGGGGTGTATGTCTTTCATGATGGGTGATTTGCTTTCCTGGGCTCTTATATCAGGAAACAAAATAAAAACACTCATCTCATATCTAAAGATGGGCAACATGCCTAATTCAGAGTGGAGGAAGGCTCTCATTCAGTGAAATAAATTGCAATTTATTAGCTAAATCAAGTTGAATTTTTACAATTTGCATATCAATAAAACAACTTTGAGAGGGAAGTGTATTTTGGGTTTTGATAGTGCATCTTATTATATATACACAAATGTAATTTCCTGTGTGAGAGTGAATGCCTCTTTTAAAAAAACCCTGCCATCTGCAGTTTTTGTAATTACTATATTAAAAATAATCACCATTTTAAAGAAATGTTGATTGATTTTGGAGGTCTTGTTTAAATACTCAAATCTAAAAAAATATCATCAAATGATTTGTCAAACTAAATAGTCAAGTAACAAATGCAACCCAAATTCTCAGGTTTCAAAACTGTGACCTGGAGACTCAGGGCTATAAGTCACACACTTGTTAAACCAGGTCATGGAAAGATCTGGCAATTTAAAATGTTAAGTTTGGTTCCTGGGTTATAGAGGGTTTTGGCAGCTGGTCCATTTGATAAATTCACAATTCAATGAGTGTCTATATCCTTGTTATTTTAGAGCAGAGGTCTCCAAACTTGGCAACTTTAAGACTTGTGGACTTCAGCTCCCAGAATTCTCCAGCCAGCATAGAGATTTATGCTTTAAGAGATTTGGAAATGTTGTAACTTCCTAAAATAGATGAAATGATAGGATGTTATCCTCCCATAAATTAAAATAAGTTTCATTGGTTGTTTGAGTTAGGAATGAAAGTAATTTTTCTACGTACTTTTTAAACTCAGTTTCCGGTTTCATTCACCGGATTTTCAAAGTTTGCAGTTCTGGGGTGAGTTTTGAAAATGATTCTGTGCTGCCAGGGCAGACTTGATCAGACAGTTCTGATCCAAGAGCCAGGTGAGACATCAGGCTAGAAACCAAGAGACTGGTTAGTCATGAAAGCCTGCTGGGTTAGCTTGGCCAGCCATTCTCTCATAGCCCACTCCACCTCAACTGGGTCGTTGTGGATAAAATAGAGGGAGGAATTAGTACAGGTAGCCCTTGACTTACAACAGTTCATTTAGTGACCGTTTGAAGTTACGACAGCCCTGAGAAAAATGAGTTACCACTTGTTTCACACGGCCGTTGCAGCTGCAGCCCCATGGTCACGTGATCAGAGTTGGGCTGCTTGGCAGCTAATTCATTGGTGACAATTGCAATCACAGACAATTACAGGATCAGATGATTTTGTGACCAGCAAAGTCAATGGAGAAACCAGATTCACTTAACAACGGTGTTACTAACTTAACTGCAGTGATTCACTTAACTGTGTCAAGATAGGTCGCAAAGTAGGTCAAAACTCACTTAAATATGTTGCTTAGCAACATAAATTTTGGGCTCAGTTATGGTCGTACTTCAAGCACTACCTGTAGCAGGTATGTTTGAAGCCTTTCATTCATTATAAATATAATAAAGGTGAGATAAGAATAAATGTAAATAAATATTGGTACCACACACCCTCCCAAAATGGCTGCTGAATCCTCTTGAGCTAATTTGTCAGGTGGTTAAGCACTTGTGAATGGAGCCACAAGGAATGGGATGAGGTTTTGAAAATGGGGAGAGCCAAGTAAGTTTGGGGCAGCACCTACCCCCCATGCTGTGGGTTTGTGCAATGTTCCAACCAAGCTGAAGAGGGATAGGCTAGTTCCCAATTCAGGGTGCTGTGGGAATCCATCCCTAGGGCCTTAGCCCTGGGCAGTTAAACCATAAAGTGACTATTTGATTGAGGATTGCACAATTTGTAAATACAGCAATTGTGATTCCCCCCCCCCCTTTTTTTTGGGCTTAGCAGTAAGAACTTGGGGGCAAGAAAGTTGCAGAACCCCCCCCCCTCCCAAGCCTGCAACCACGAGTTGCTCACTTGGTTCTTGAGCTTTCATGGATGATAGAAGGGCCCAGCCAACTCAGTCTGTTGATCAGGAAAATGTGGTTATTATATAGGACAAATAAAGCTGATGTACAGTGGTACCTCAATATTCATCATTAATTGATTCTGGGAGGTGCGTTGAGTACCATAACAATGAATACCAAACACATTTTTCCTACAAGGAATAATGTAATGAGTCACAAAGCAGCCGACACTGAAAAATTCTAGTTTGTGTATTGAGTACCAAACAAATGTCAAGCATCTGGATAAAATTCTCACGTCAAAATGCATTGAGTACCAAATTTGATGAGTTTCAAAGCAGTCGAGTATCAAGGTATCACTGGACCTCACTGGGAATTATTTCATCTTTATCTACACACACACACACACACATCACAGCTCAACAAATTCTCCCTAGCATGAAGGCTGAAATAGGCCAGATATTGGTTAAAACCTTCTCTTAGTTGTTCCAAGTCTGACTATTGTGTGATCGGTTTTAGAGTAGTTAGGATAATATATTTCTTTTACAATACTGTTCAGTATCTTTTATCTTCTGGTACTTGTTACTGTTTTGGGTCCTCTCCAAAACTCAAAGTAGCATATAACTGTTCTCTTTAATTTTTTTTCCTCCATCATGGGTACCTGGTGAGGTAGGTGAGGCTGAGTTAGTGATGACCAAAAAGTGTTGTAGGTTGGGTCTTCCATTCTTAGTTCAACATCTTAACCGTACACTATTTAACATTTATCTTCCTAATCAGTTCTTTCCCTATCATACTTGGGGCTTGTATGGGACTCATTTCATTGCATTGTAGATGAATCTCGGCTTGCCCCAGGGGTCCTCTGGTATCCCAGCAGCCATTTCTAGCATGAGTTCACCTGCTTCCTCTCATGGGCTGCAAACAAAAGTTCTTGCTCAGATCTTTAGCCTCCCAAATCCAAACAGAACCACTATCCTGCCCTGAAACCAGCCTTGGAAGGCCTTCTCTGCTCCACAATTACGCAGGAGCTGATGGGAATGCCACGCCAAGACCAAAATGCAATTTTTAGAAAACGTGGAGAAGGATTGTAGCAAATCCAGCACGGCTCCATCTCAGCAAGGAGTGAAGCAAACCTGCTTTAGCAGATACACTCACGTGTGAAATTGTTCCAACAGCTGCCTCATTGGAGTGACAGCTTCCTTAGGCCGCCCTGCTTTCTTCAGTCCCCTTGTATTTTCAAAGATAATGGAATAATAGAGCTGGAAGGGACCTTGGAGGTCTTCTAGTCCAGCCCCCTGCTCAAGCAGGAGGGCATATGCCATCCCAGGCAAGTGGTGGTCCAGTCTCGTCCTGAAAGCCTCCAGTTTTGGAGCACCCGCAACTTCTGAAAGCAAACTGATGGGCTGTCTGTTCAAAGAAAGCCAGATTACGGCATACGCTTGAAAGAAAACCAGGAAGCTGGTAATAGTAGAGTATCTGGAAAGAACAAAGAATGCTTATTCACAGGGGATACGCACGTGTAAAGCTTGTGTAACAATTCTGGGTGGTTAGAAAGCTGATAAAAATGACGAAGAGTTAGACATCTTGCAGAGCTCAGCTTAGAAGGTAGGAATAGGGATGGACTGGAGCAAAAAAAAAATGTGTACTAGATAACATCTGAAGCATTCATTAGCCAAGGTTTAGGAACAGAGACAGCGAGAGACCAATGGAATAATTGTTAGATCATCACTAAAATGTTTATTAGATGACATTTCTTATATGTCCTGCCTTATCCTTTTGCTTTTGTGAAAACCTATAAAGCTTTCTTAGTTCTATAGTTCGGGGGTTCTTATCAGGGATGGATGCAATCCTAAATTGCATTAACCTCGGTTACAATCTGATACAATCAAGATCAAGGGAGGTAGTAACACCACTCTATAAAGCCCTAGTAACACCACACCTAGAGTACTACATCCTGTTTTGGCCACCACACTATAAAAATGGTCTTGAGACTCTAGAAAAAGTGCAAGGAAAAGCAATCAGGATGATGAGGGGACATGAGACTAAAACATACGATGAACGGTTGCAGGAACTGGGCTTGGCTAGTCTGATGAAGAGGAGGACCGGGGGAGACATGAGAACAGTCTTCCAATAGTTGAGGGGCTGCCACGGAGAGGAGGAAGAGGTCAAGCTATTCTCCAAAGCACCCGAAGGCCAGACAAGGAACAATGGATGAAAACTGATCAAGGAGAGATTTAAACTGGAAATAAGGAGGAATTTACTGACAGTGAGAACAATCCACCTATGGAACAGAAGTTGCCTTCAGAAGTTGTGGGAGCTTCATCATTGGAGGCTTCCAAGAAGAGTCTGGACTGCCATCTGTCAGAAATGGTGTAGGGTCTCCTGCTTGGGTGAGTGCGTGTGGGTTGGACTAGATGGTCCTTTTCAACTCTGTTATTCTGTTAGTTTATTTATTATAAAGATGCTGTGATGGTATCTTTCCACGTGGAAGGTAGATCGTCTTTTGTTGAGCAAAGGCTTCAGAAAAGAGGCATCTCTGGTTAGGCAAGGTTAAGAAAATAATCCTCTCGACAGCCATTCACATGGATTCTTCCATGGCTCTTCTCCTTGTGCTCTGAGAATCGCTTTAATGAGCATCTCGTACACCAAAGACTGGAGAAAACCTGCATTTGACTGGCAGGGGCGTCAAACTGGATTTCTTTGAGGGCGGATTGCCGTTGCAGCTGCCCTCCACGGGCCAGCCAGAGGGGGGGAGACAGGACCGACCAGCAGATGGGACGGCCTTCCAGGCTGAAAACAGGGCACAGGGGTGGGGGGTGGAGGAAGAGGGGAGGGGAGGGCGCTTTCGCTAGCAGAGGCATCACAGGCCTGGCTGTTGCTATTTCCAGGCTGGCTAGGGAATTTTGGAACTGGAAGTGAACCTAGCTTAGAATTACTCCAGGTTGAAGACCTTTTAGTCCAGGTTGTTTTGCTGGCATCTAGTGTTAATCTCATTTTCGGCCACCTCAACGAAAGTATATTTAATCAATGATGGTTGGGATAGAACTTTATTACAATCACAGACTAGAATTCAAAGCAGCAACTAAAGGGCTCCTGCTAGCATTACAGATAGTTTTAGTCCTGGACCCCAAAATCCATCAAACCATCAGAATAGAGCTGGAAGGGACCTTACAGGCCTTTGAGTTCAGCCCCCTGCTTAAGCAGGAGACCCTATACCGGGGGTCCCCAACTTTAAAACTTGTGGACTTCAATTCCCAGAGCAAAGCTGGCTGAGGAATTCTGGGAGTTGAAGTCCACAAGTCTTAAAGTTGCCAAGTTTGGAGACCTCTGCCCTAGACCTTTTCAGACAAGTGGCTGTCCAGTCTCTTCCTACAAACCTCCAGTGATGGAGCAGCTACAATTTCTGGTGGCAAGCCATTCCACTGGTTAATTGTTCTCATTGTTAGGAAGTTCGCCTTTAATCCCAGGCGGCTTCTCTCCTTGATTAGTTTCCATCCATTGTTTCTTGTCTTGGTTGTTAACCTCAGCTAGGACCTTTAGTGGATGATAGCCTTATTCCTTCAACAATCCGTTTTATTTATTAATATCAACTTAATCTTTTCCTTGACGAGGAAGAGCAACCATTTAGGATTCTTTTGAGTGAATAGGTTTGTGTGTCATATTGGACTATAAAGATAATTCATTCCATAAGACAGCTGTAAACCACAGATCACAAACTTCAATGGCTGGATTCACACCGCAAGCTCAAACCAAGCCTGATACGTTGTTTTAGCTCATTGTGGGAATCCAGGCCTACCTCTGATGTGATTAAATAGCAGCTTCAAGTTAAACCTCTATGAGATGTACGGAGGTTTTGGTATCAATGAGAAGATGACTGGTACCATTGCCGTCCAGCAGAGGGTACTGCGGACATGTATATCAGCTCTTCTGTGCTATCCCCATTGCTTAATGGCAATTGCATTTTGTGTGTGCAAAGTCCGGAATAATCCCCTTTTCTTGCTCTTTATGTTCCTCCCCAGAGCACCCAACAGAGAGGTGTTTCCTTCAACATTCCTTAGAATGATGTGAATGAAAGGCACAATTGGCACCGAGATGAAGGCTGGAATACAAGAAGCTCCCCCATTGGCCTCCAGGTCAGTGGTGGGATTCAAATGTTTTTACTACTGGTTCTGTGGGCGTGGCTTGCTGGGCGTGGCAGGGGAAGGAGGCTGCAAAATCTCAAGTCAGAGGCGGGATTGGCCGGTTCTTCAAACTACTCAAAATTTCCGCTGCCGGCTCTCCAGAACTGGTCAGAACCTTCTGAAGACCACCTCTGGTCCAGGTGTGATCCTTAGTAAGGCCACGCTTGGAATATCGCTCCCAGTTTTGGTCATCACATTATAAAAAAGATGTTGAGACTTTGGAAAGTGCAGAGAAAAGTGCAAAGATAATTAGGGGATTGGAAGCTAAAAAACATATGAAGATATCAGAGGCTTATGACTTTTCTTGACATAAATATTAAGTGAATCATGGCAGCTAACATGGTTGTTAAGTGGCCTCTGCGTTGACTTTGCCTGTCAGAAGTTCTCAAAATAGCAATAGCCCTTAGACTGTTTTACCGTGCTTTATGGCCCTCTCTAAGCGGTTGACAGAGTCAGCCTCCTGCCCCCAATGATCTGGGTCCTCATTTGACCGACCTCGGAAGGATGGAAGAATGAGTCAACCTGGAGCTGGTGAGAATCAAATTGCCAAACTGCTGGCAGCTGTCAATCATCAGACATAGCACATAGTACTGCATTTGAACCATTGAACTACCACAGCTCTCCTCACATGACCCCAGGACACTGCAACTGTCATAAATATGAACTAATTGCTAATCATCTGAATTTTGAACACATGATCATGGAGATGCTGCAAAGGTCTAACTGTGAAAACGAACATAAGTCACTTTTAATGCCTTTGTAAATTCAGACATTTACTAAATGAATAATTGTAAGGTTAGGAGTACCTCTTATTGCAGTGGCAAACAAATTTCAAATAAACTTCATTAATAAATCAATATTTACTTACCTAAACAGAAAGACTGGGGGGGGGGGGAGAGCCAACGGAAGTGATAACAGTTTCTGACTTCCTGCAGGCTTTCCTTGCTTATAGGAAGTTGGCAGAGGGCATAGGAAATCACGATCACGTGACCACGGAGATACTGCAGAGGCCATAGCATTGTGAATAAAACTGATATGAATACAATAGAAGTTTCAATTGCACAGGAGCCACGGGGGCCCAGATTTCTTTTTAATGCCTTTTTTTAATTGGAGGTTTTAGGACCTTGATTCCAAAGTGTTGCAGTAGCATTCACTATTGGCTAAGTTGAGAGCACAAAGAGAGAAACAGAAAAAGAGTTTTAGCAGTATATACATAATAGGCCTTCTTAGGAGATAAAGACAGGAGTCTCTGCCGCCAGGGCTTTGTTGGCACCGTGCCCACATCAGCCTAGAAATTAAAACTGGGGGAAAAACACACACACACACAGAATTCAGATGTGGCCACTAGAGACGGCCATGATTGAAGTCCTGCTTCCTGTTTAGCTGCATCACAGTACACTTTTCCACCTCTGCACCTGTAGAGACAGAAAATGCAGGTGGGCCTTTCTTGGGAAGGGGAGTTTGGACCCACGACAACCAAGGGCAGCTGAAGCCCCGCTTTGCAAGGAAGGTTCCCTCTTTGCAGACCTGCCCAGAAAGTGACCTTTTCTACTCATCCTGATGGATAATGATCTTAATGAAGTCTGTGATGAAGGGTCGGCCGAATGAAGTGTTCTTGGTCCCCCCTAAACAAGCAGGTGCACAGAAATGCAACAGCATTTGGAGGGGAGCTCAGACAACGACATGCCAAAGACCAGGAGAAGATCAAAGGACAACTGATGGATAGAAGGGCTGAAAATGAGGACATGAACTTGGATGATCAAGAATGTCCCGGGCATCCAGATGGTCAGAAGCCAACCCTTTCAGGGAGTAAAATGGGAGATCATCTTCACCATCATCGGAGTTGGAAGGTGTCTTGAAGGTCTTCTAGTCTAGAGATCCTGTACCAATTACTGTTTTGGACAAGCTCACGTAGGGCATGTCAAATTTTTCAACTTTCCATTTCCAAACATTAGGGGTGCTCAAAAGTTGTGACATGCCTTGGGGATTGTAAAGGTATTTTTGTTACTTTAATATAATTTAGATGTGCTTGGTAAGTAACTGCATAAATATAGCTTTTTAACATTTTGTTTGTTTCATTTGTGTCTAGTCTCTTCTTAAAAATGTTGGAGCACCCACAACTTCTGGGCGTTGTTCTACTGGTTAATCAGAAAAATTCTCCTTAGTTCCAGGTTGCTTCTCTCCTTGGTTAGTTTCCATCCATTGCTTTTTGTCTGGCCTTCTGGTGCTTTGGAAAATAGGTTGATCCTCTTTTCTTTCTGGCAGTCCCTCAAATATCATGTCACCTCTACTCCTTCTTTTCATTAGATTAAACTAGACTAAATTAGACTGTGTCAAATTTGAAAAGCGTGAGAAAGATATTTAGGGGAACAATGTAAAATAAGCATTTCTCCGTTCTAAAGGTAATTATCATTTGATGTTTTTTGTCTTCTACTTCTCTCACCATCTTTTCCACTCTAAGAAATCCTCCCGGAATCAGGAAGCCTAACTATCTGATTGTTCATTTAGACAATCTCTCTAATTACCTTGGTTGGGAAAATTGTCTTGAAGAACAATGTGGACTCTTGTTATTTGGAACTGAGAAATGGTTTTAGAAAGTCAGTTGTATTCAAGACTAGCACTGATGTTGTTACTTAGTCGGGTAATGAAACATCTGCAGGAAAACAGCCAAGCTCAGTGTGTCTGTGGAGATGCCCCTCTCATCCCAGGCCTGGTTGTTCCAAAGAGGCAACCTGGTTGCTTCAAAAGGCAACTGGACTTCCCTTGTTTTTCCTTGAACAAGTTTCACTTCTCATCCAAGAAGCTTCTTCTGACTTCAAGCTTCTTCATTCAGAACTGAAAAAGCTTCTTGAATGAGAAATGAAATATCTTCAAGGAAAAACAAAGGAAGTCAAGTCGCCTTTTGAAATAGCACCTTTAGGACAACCAAGCTCAGAGAGCTCTCATTAAAGTTTTTATCCAATAAATGTAGGCAACAGTTGTAGTATGTTGCCTTCTGTTGTGATTATGCCCCCTAATAAGATCCTAAGAATACACTTTCTTTGTTTTCCCCTCCCAAAGGACACCCTCAGTATACCTGTTGGCAGCTTTTTTTCCTGGCCTCAGTCAGCAACCAGATGAACATTCTGGCTGTGGCAAGGAGGATGGAGGATAGATAAGAAGACCACTCAGCCCTGGGAAAGTTTAAAAAATGTGAGAAAGAGACTGGGGGCAGCTTCACTTTGAAGGCCTTCCCCCTTTTTTCCTGGCCACACAATTGTGGATTCTTTTCTTGAAAAATAGCCCAATTTTGAACAAATGGGAAGCTATTCAATACAGGACTGGAGAGTCAGCCAATTATTCTGTCTATCTCTGGTCTGAATGGCATGTACATACATGCTCTGAAAATAAAGGCCATCTTTGTCTTTATCTGCCACTTTGGGGGGTGTAGGCCCTTAGTTGACAAGTCCTAGTGCAATGGTGTGAAATAGGTCATTCCAGCCATCTGCCATGGGGACAGGCATGCTGGACATTGTAATGTCTTGAAAAGAGTCTGCTGTAGAAGGTGGTTGGAAAGACAAAGATGCAAAATGGGCAGGTGCCCATCACATGGGGGCCAGGAGCAGGATTTCCTTTTTTCCTCCTGTTTTTCCCAGTAGGGTGCTGTGTCAGCCTTGGAGGCCATTTTTACTTGGAAGCTTCCAGGCTGCCACATTCAGTGCCTGGGAATTTGGGAGGGGGGATTTCATTGTGAGGTAGAAGACTAGACACAACAACATTCTTTTCTCAGA
Organism: Hydrophis major; assembly: GCA_033807585.1. Lineage (NCBI taxonomy): Eukaryota > Metazoa > Chordata > Lepidosauria > Squamata > Elapidae > Hydrophis > Hydrophis major. The sequence continues at coordinate 5,545,168 of CM066335.1, read as the reverse complement.
GAGTCAAGGACATGTTTCCCTGCACCTGGAGGATGAGGAATGTCTCCTGCTGGGACGACGATTTGATTGGGCCATGTGATGGACTGATAGGTGCAGGGGAGGGATCGTTGAATTTCTTTTGGGAAGGGAAAACCTGGAAGTCTCAAATTTGGGTTTTCCCAGATGGGCCAATATGACAGCTTTAATAAAATGGAATTTTGAGAAAATGCTCGTCTCGGAGTTTATTGGTTTGGAGTTGGTCAGCTGACATGCTGGTCTTCAGATCCAATGGTAAAGATGTACCTCAAGTTAGCAAAGGAGAAGCGGTAGGTAGAAATCTTTGAATTCCAATAAACTCATTTCTTTAACAGGCAAAAGTGGTTTAACCATGGTTCACTGAATCAGCTGGGTTTCTCCGTCCATGCTATCTCCTAATTATTGATCACTAGGCTCATTCAGCATGGAAAGCCAAGGCTAAACATATCACTTTATGGCAATGTGTGCAATCAAAGTGTGCCTCACCTGGCCTCATTCCCTTTCCAACATACCTGGGAGTGCATTGATCTCAACAGACCTTTCCACATTTGGAGAAGACCTGCACTGCAAGACAGCCAAACCAGTTAGGGATAAAGATATTTTTTTCTCACAAAAATAAATCATCCAGCCATTTAACTGGGTGCTTCGGAAACTGCTTGGAGGAGAGGGATTGCCATCCCTGAGAGCAATCTCCAGATCGGACTGTTGAATATTGCAGCGCAAAAGAGGAAACAGCATGAAGAAATTACTGGAAGAATTGTTGCCAGGAAAAAAATAAAACACTTTCTACCAGGACATAGCACTGAGTTATCTGACGAGAATAAGTACCAAACAAGAGCAGGCCATTAACAATTTTGTTTCTTCACCCAGCTAAAGCATTTATGTTTGTGACATAGAGCAGTATTTATCAACCTTGGCTGTGGGATTCTGGTCTGCATATCTTTAAGTAGCCAAAGTTGAGGAATACTGATTTAGAGCAGGGGTCTCCAACCTTGGCCACTTTAAGCCTGGGAGACTTCAACTCCCAGAAGTCCCCAGCCAGCAAAGCTGGGAGTTGAAGTCCCCCAGGCGGCCAAGGTTGGAGACCCCTGATTTAGAGCACTTGAAACTCAAATTCAAACAAAATCACCTGCGAAGTTTAGAAATTGTGGCCTCCATATTCTGCCTCCAGACTGATATTGAAAAAAAGGGACCTTAATTTCTTCGTATACTTCATCTTAAAATGAGATTTTTTTATTTTTATTTATTCCATAAACAATATAACAAAACTCAGCAAGTTAACAATATGACGTTTTCACCGTACAGAGTCAGTCACAAATATTTAAAACCTTTGCAACAAGAACAACAAAACCAAAAATATTACAAGAATAATTTACAGGAGGATCTATAAAACAGCAAAGCGCTCACAAATTTTTTTTCCAGTTTCCTTTACACAATATCACTACACTCTTTCACAACATTTCTTTTTATTACAAAATTCCCAACAAAAGCTAAATTTTTTTTCTTTGTATTTTGGTTTTTAAAACCAGAAACCTTTGAAGTATACATCCTTTTATTAGCACCTCGGTGGAGTGCCAAAAAGGGGAAACGCACACATACAACACTTCACAGCACTTTCCTAAGAAAAATATACACTTACAAAATATTTTACAAATTGGCACACTTAAAAATATACAAGATTTTGTAGGCGTCTTAGAGTAATCCTTAAGAATTATACTTCAATTGACTCTACAGAATATATATAAAGCTTGTTCTAAAAGAAAAAAAAAAAGGAAAAATAAAAGGCAAATCATTCACAAACATGTTAAAATTGCAGTGTACACCATTAAACGGAAATTGTTATGTTACATTCATTCCAAGGGCTGAGTAGCATTGCCTCAATGCTTTGGGGTGGGTGGGGAGGTGATCAAAGTTTTAGTTAGCACCGTAAAACAGTGGCAACTAGGGGTTGTCCCCAAGGATGCGGCCAAGGAAGTCCAGGTGGCAGCTGGGATCAAAGGGATCATGCACCCCAAACCCAGGCGGAGGCGTCCAGAGGGCCCCCCCCCCGGTGCCTTCCCATCATCTTGGCTTCCTTGCCCCCACCCTGCAGATCCTGCCTAAGCTGCAACTCAGGAGGGAGGGGCCTCTGATTCTACGAAAGGGAAGCGAAGGAACAGTACATTCAAAGCAATGGGGGCCACGGGGCCCACCCTGAATCGCAGAAGGAGAGCTGGGGTTCCCCCTCCTCCCCAAAAAGGGACGCAGAACGGAAAAAGCAGCTTCTTGGGCCCCCTCACAGTTTCAAAATATACAGCCCCCTTTTTGTGCTTTTAAACAACCCTTTCTCCTCTCTCTATGTCGGAGGTCCTCAAACTTGGCCGCTTTAAGACTTGTATGTAGGTCTAGTCCAGGGGGGTCTCCAAATTTGGCCACTTTAAGACGTGTGGACTTCAACTCCCTGGGTCTTAAAGTGGCCAAAGTGGTCTAGTCCAATGAAAAGAAGGACATGATAGCATTGACTCAATATTTGAGGGGCTCCTGCAAAGCAAGACAAGTCATGAGGATTGAAAATTAACCAAGGAGAGAAGCAACCTAGAACTCAGGAGAAACTTCCTCACAGTCAGAACAATTAACCATTGGAACAGCTTGCCACCAGAAGTTGTGCGTGCTCCCATCACTTTGAGGCTTTTAAGAAGACACTACATAGCCGCTTATCTGAAATGGTATGGCGTCTCCCGCTTGAGGAGGGGGGTGGACTAGAAGGCCTCCAAGGTCCCTTCCAACTCTCTTATTATTCTATGTTCTGTGCCACTCCCAGAATTCTGAGAGTCGAAGTCCCCAAGTCTTAAAAGTCGCCAAGTTTGAAGACCTCTGCTCTACAGCTCAACAAGCTCCTTTGTAACTCCACCCACCCACCCGATCTCTCCAGTGTTCGCAGGCTCTTATTTTCTTTCCATGCCAATCTCTCAAGCATCGTCCCCCTCGCAGTGCAGCCCCATTTGACCCTTGGTCTCCCCCCACCCCCCACTTCAGTGGCCACGTTTCTAATGTCCATCGGGTCCTTTTGTTTACCTGAGAAACAGAACTTACACAACCTTACTTCAGCTCAAGATTCCCTCCCCCCCCCCCACATTCACTTTAACCCAGAGGTCTCCAAACTTAGCAACTTTTAAGACTTGTGGATGTCAACTGTTGATGTCCACAAGTCTTAAAAGTTGCCAAGTTTGGGGATCCCTGCCTCCTTTGTGCGTTTTTTTTTTTTTTTTTGAAAGAGAGAGCGTGCCCTGGAATTGGAGACGTTGTCCGTCTCAGGGGCTACCTGATAGGATGTGACAAAGGGCTGGGGTTGCAAAGGATGCCTTCTGCATCCTAGCATCCTTGAGGGCCGCAGGGCTTGGAGTTCCCACAGCCCTTGGCCAACCCTGGAAGGGAACTTCCACCCTGGGAAGGCCATTTCTCTGCATAGGACTCAGCGTTAAGACTGGATCCCCACTTTCCACCTGTCTGGGTCCAGGCCTAGTTTTAGAAGATGCCTCTAGATTTACTGCTGCAGCAAAAAGGCTGGGAATGAAATGGGCCTGGTGGGAAAAGTACAGCTAGTCCTCAACTTCCAACTGTTGAACAACCATTCCAAGTTATGGCTACCTTGAAAAAAGTCCTCTAAGTTATGACTGTTGCAACACCGTCACAGTCAGGAGATTGCGCTTCGGGTGCTTGGCGATTGGCTCGCATTTAGAAAGGTTGCAGTCTTGCAGTCACAGGATCGCACTTCTGAATGGCGTGGTCATTAAATGAATCACATTCCCTTCCCCAGCCAGGAAGCTGATCAAGGTGATGTGATTCATTTAATGACCATGCTGTTCAGAATAACAGAATAATAGAGTTGGGAACCCAGAGGTCCAATCTCCTGCTCAAACAGGAAGTCCTACCCCATTCTGGACAAATGGTTGTGGTAAAAATGGTCATAAAATCAGGTTGGAGGGATGTTATGGCTCGCTTAACGACTGCGTTGCTTAGCGCCCGAAATTCCAGTCCCAATTGTTGTGGTAACTTGAGGACTACCTGTAGAACTGCCATTTTTTAAAAAAGGAAATACATGGAAAAGCAAAGCCGTTTTTGAAAAAGCATGGATTACGATGCAAATTCATTCCAGTTTTATTTTGGGAACGAGCAGTTCTCTTAGCATAGAGAAACAAGACAAGAAATGTGAATTGGGAGATCATTCTCCCCCCACAAATATATTTCAACTTTTTGGGAGCACTTGGGGCTTCCCCTGGCTCGGGAATTTGTGTTTGTAGCAAAAAACAGGCCTCTCCTCTTTCCACTTAAGCCAAGATCAGGGTGGGGGGAGTTTTAAGGCAGCCCTTTTCATCCCAATCCAGATGTGACGAATGACAACTTTCCAAATCCTCAGAGTGTAACAATGGAGTAGAGGCCACTGGCAGCAGATTATTGTCTTAAGCTGGGAGTCTGCCCAGGGTATGTCAAAAATGTCAAAATGGCAGCCATGAGAACACAACTGCAGCTCTTTTCAAATAAACCAGGGGTCCCCAAACTTGGCAACTTTAAGACTTGTGGACTTCGACTCCTAGAATTCTTCAGGCTGAATTCTGGGAATTGAAGTCCACAAGCCTTAAAGTTGCCAAGTTTGGAGGTTTCTGCCATAAACAGGAGATTCGACTACTGCTGTTCATGCTGCTGACACGAATGGGGAAAAAACCCCATTTCTTCTGGCTATGTTGTGTTTTGCCCTGATTCTTGAGCATCAAGTAACTGTTGTGAAGGGTGTGAGTATGTGTGTGCATTTGTGCATGTGTGTTTAACTGGCCATTATCTCACTGCTAACCAGATTCCCATGTGCAAAGTGACAGACAGAAAAGGATGCCCTAATTTAGACACACGAGCATCGGTCAAAACCCTTGGATGTATTGCAGGATGGATATTAAATCTAAGATTGCTAGAAATGGTTCGTTGTTCCAATTCACAATTTAGAAGACAACCCCCTTGTCATGCAGCAACAGGCAATACAAAAAAGAGGGCCCGTGGTTCATTTGCAGGGTTTTTTTTTTTGGCACAGACGGGTGGAGAGGAAAATCTGCTGGAAAACAACATTGAGCCCTGAGAGAAATGAACCCCCTTCTCCAACAATCCTGAACAGCTTTTCAAAACGATGCCCTGACATCTAATCTCATGGAAGGAGTAAAATCCACACATGCCTGCTCTGCGATCTTACTGTGGCTGCCCCATCCTTCTCTGAAAGGCTGCCAACACAGCATCCTCTCCCTTTCTTTCTGCCATTGCAAAATGACCTGAAGTTCAAGAAAAGATAAAAATGGAGATTGATAGCTGGGTGCTACTAAGGGACAGTTGCAAGCAAGAGGAAGGGGCCAACAAGCAGAGAACAGGGGAAGGAGTCCAAATTGAGGAGGAACTGTGGCTGTGCAGGATGTGGAAATATTTTTGAAAAAGAAGAAATGCGGAGGAAGTCCAAGACCGAGGCCCTACCTATGCTGCTTTGAATCAGTTTCTGATAAAAAGACATACCCAACGTGGAACTAAGGAGAAAGTTCCTGACAGCAAGGACAATGAATCAGTGGGATGGCTTCCCTCTGGAGGTTGTGGGTGCTCCATCACTGGAGGCTTTCAAGAAGAGACTGGACAGCCATTTGTCTGGAATGGGATAGAATCTCCTGCCTGAGCATAGGGTTGGACTAAATGATCTCCAAGGTACCTTTCCACCTTGTTATTCTATGTTCTAATGCACGTCTCAAACGTAGCAGTGACATTTTTGGCCAAAGCAAAAAGAGAAAGGACTTTGTGAGAATGCCAAGGAGTTGAGGTAGCAGAAAGATTCAACCCCAATGGAATAAGTTGGCACAAAACACATTGGCTTCCCTAGGAATTCTGTGTGAGAATAAGTGTCAGAGTGAAAGGGGGGTGGGGAGAGATTGATCAGGGTAATGGATGAATGGAATTTGATAAAAACCCACCAGAAAAATATGAGAAACACGGCATTTGGGAAACATAGCACTTAGCGGTGGACTGAAACAGGGAGCTGGTTGAGATACAACTTTAAGGATGCCCGCAGCTTTTTGGGGGGGTGGGGAATTCACTAAGAAAAGAAAAAGAGCAGAGAGCTCATTGGGGTCCAGCATCGCAAGGCTGAACTCAAGGAGAAAGGTCTAGATCAGTTTTCTTCAAACTGGCCACTTTAAGCTGCGTAAGCTTCATTTCCCAGAATTCCCCAGCCAGCTTTTAAAAAATTTATTCTTTGATTGTTTTTGAAACAATAAAAAAGGGGAAAAATACAAAGATAACAATACATGCATTATCAAAGAAAAAAAGTAAGGAGTGCATTTATAAAAATAAATAAAATCCAACAAAGAAAAAATGTATTAGAATTTTACACATCTTAAAAGTGGCCAAGTTTGAAAAACACTTATTTAGATAAGCAGAGAAAGATGGAAGTCAAATTTATTTTATGGATACATTTACTAAATAAATGTATTATTAGCTTATCAGCTAAGGATTCAACAGGCAGAAGAAAAACTCCAAATTGAAAGTACTCCTGAAAAACTGCAAATGCTTTAGCTGATAATTTGGGGTTTGGACCTCATCTTTTTAGAGCAGGGGTCTCCAACCTTGGCAACTTTAAGCCTGGTGGACTTCAAATCCCAGAATTCCCCAGCCAGCAAAGCTTCTACACAGGAGGGCCAGTGGACCACCAACCCACCCATTTTGCAATGGTTTGGTCTGTGGCACATGTGGCACCCAGGCATTTTAGTTTGGTCTTCCTTGCACCGACATTCCACCACGTTTCCTATTGGTAGGACCATAATCATCGAAAACATTTTTTAAAGGACCCGTGTCGATTCCTGCCTTCCAGGCCTCTCCCTGGGCTCTTGAACGTTTGCATATATGTTCTCCATGTGACCTATTTTGACTCCATTCCATCTTTACTAAGCACAAAGTGGCAAGGCTACATATTTCGAGTCCTCTTGCCATAGACTAGTGTTTCCCAACCTCGGCTCTGCTGCACAGTTGGGGAATTCTGGGAGCTGAAATCCACACAGCTTAAAGGTGAAGAATCTGAGAAAACCCTGCCCAGGATGTCCAAAAGATCAGCCCCTGTCTCAGTTCAGCTGTGGTGATAGACTGGTGGGTGTAAGGGGAAGGGAATGAGGGAACGTGACAGCAATTCCCTGTCCACTTTGGTGATCCTGAGAGTGGAGAATGGGCCCATTTGTTCAGGATGTTGCTCTAGGTAGTTGCAACAGAGAACGACCTACAGCTGGGCAAGGAAGAAGACCCACTGAAAGGGGAGATGTTCAAAAAGTTAAAGAAATCCCACTTTGGCATCCCAAGTAGAATGCTGTGGTGTGCAACAGGGCAAGGCAATCGCATGAGTGCAGTGCTGCCTGGTGCCTCGCCCTTCTTTATTCCCAAAAGAGATCCTGGTCCATTGTTCTACAAAGAGCACAGATTTCTGTGGTTAAAAAGAGATGAAGGTCCTATTAAGAAGGACGATGCCCTTCTCCAGAAGATGGCTGTGATGGAATGTTGTCTGGATTCCCAGGAGGAGGAAGTGCATTCCAGAGGAGCAAGAGACAGCGAAGAGGATGAAGACGGCTCCTCCCTAATAGTTCCTGGAGCGTAGGTTTGATGGGGGCAAGTAGTCTGCTTTAGTGTGGCAAGATTCTGTCTACAGGTGAGGAGCAATTAAAAAAAAATCTTCTTAGAAGAATCACGGTGTTGTCTGTGTTGGTTTTTGAAACTTGACAATGATGAGGGATCCTGTCTCTACTCCCTGTAGTGATTAGGCTGGTGACCAAAGGCCAGCCCACACATGCTAGTACAGAATGGACTGGCCTTCTCTGTTCATCCTTAAGTACAGCCTTCTTATGAAATCGGAGCTCTCCTCTTCCAGTTCCCCAGGGCAGTATGGACAGTGACATGGAACCAGCAAATAGAAGGTGCCGTCCCTCTCATCTTGACCAATCAACCAGTGCAACTCTAAAATGCCTTGGATATCAACTCCCCCTACTCCTGAGCCATCCAGGGTGATGATGATTCGGGATTAGGGGAACTGAAGTCTAACCCAGTCAGAGGGCTCTAGCATGCAGTATTGTTTCCAGAGATTCAAGCATTAGGAACACGATGTTTAATGTAAACGAAGAGGGGGCTTGGACGATCCTGCTACCCTCGGCTTCTCTCAGAGTGTTCCTGTAGAGGGAATGGCTTTCTCTTACCGAGCTTGGGATTTATTTAGGCATCTGATTTCTCTCCTTTCACTGAAGGGGTAGGGGATGGGGCGGGGGGATGCAGCCAAACAGATTTAGGTATCTCAGAACTAAAACCCCAAATCCGGAAAGAAAAGTAAACTGGACCGCTGTAATTACTCCATCAATTGCTTGTCAGTCTTTTCCCTAAGACTCTTTTTCAGTGCATCAATTCACTCCCTTCGGCTCACAAGAAGTCCCCCCCCACCTCCCCCCCCCATCAAGTTTCACCATAGATCGAGAGCAAAAACACAGGCTCAGGTACGCAATAAACGTTAAGACATTGTTTTCCTTCGAGGGGGATCTGGGGCAGGGAAAACGGCACAAAACAAGATCTTTGGGGAATGGTATTTCCTTATGTAGCCAGCACTTATTCCTCTCAGAGGGGTGTGTATGTGTGTTTGTGTGTAGGGGGGGGGAAACACCCTGTTTTTAAACATTCTGAATCTGGACCCCCAAACCAGATGCAATCACAAGAAGGTCAACTTTGTTTGGGGTTTGTTAATCAGCCTCTGTAAGGAGTGGGGTTGACAGGGCGTTTGGAAAGCCAGGACAGCTGGGCTGAAGCCCCCACAGGCCTTGTGGTTGCATGTGGTGGCAACTGCCATCTTGACTCTTTTCCTGCCCCCTCAGGACCCTCTTCCCTCGCCCCATCTGTGCCCCCTTTGGAGGTGTGGACTGCAGCCCCCTAACATTCCTGGACATTCACATTTAGGGATGATGGGAAGTTGATTCCACCACGTTCCCTGGAAGGTGAGGGGGCTGACATGACGTCTGGAATTGCATGAACAATTACATTTGATTCAGTTATTATTATTATTATTATTATTTTTACAAACCTTCAAATAATATCGTCATTGCAAAGGTTAAAACATTTAGAAAACATCATATTTTTGAGTCAGCAAGTTTTTCCTGCGACAAGGAGCATAAAAATGGTTACAAAAAAGCTCAAAATGAAATATCAATATAGTGTCTATGAAATGCATCGCTCTGGTTTTTTTTTTTTCAGACGGCTTTTTTTTTCTAAAATTCCCAGGTTTGTATTACAAAATATAGAAAACAGATACAAAGTGCCAACAATACAACTTTGCTTTCGAAATTATCTTCCGCTGGGAAGCTTGGCTTGAAACAAAACAGGTGATAGAAAAACAGCTGCTTTTAAAACCACTAAATGCAATCGCTTGAGTTTCCAATACCGTTACTTTTAGTTATTAATATCATCATTATTTTTTACTATCTTGTTTTCTATATGTATATATATATGTATTCGTTCAGAAGATACCCCTATTTTTCATTTTCAAGTCTCCCTCACCTTCTTCCCACCTCTTTTAGAGTTGCAAGCCACAGGAAAACAGCCATTCAATGAGGTAAGTCAATTTGGCACAGAGAACTCAGATAGGTCCATAAAACATTCAGTACCTCAGGAACAAAGAGATCTTCACTCTTTTGGTTGGTGGTGTCTGCCTAACAAGAGTTGGCCAACTGTTTCACCGGAATGTTTGTCATCCAATCAAAAGAAAGAAAGAAAGAAAAAGTACCACCAAACATTCACAACCCAGAAGAGATGTAAAAGTTATGTACAGTACAACACTTGGAGTTTGGCACAATTTGCGGGGTTGGCCAGAAGGCAGCGATTATTGTACAAGGAGAGGCCTTGGGGAAAAGGGAGGGGGATTGGCTTCCAAAGCTCTTGGGACTTCTAACTTTCCATTTCAGCACTTTAAACACTTGGACAAGGTATGACAAGCCTTTGCATTCCCCCCTCCCTCTTTTGAAGAAAAAAACCAAAGATGTGGGGTAAACAAAGGGGAATAAAAAAAGGGGAGGAGGAAGGGTTGGGGAACCAAGCAAACTCCAAATTTCTTCCTAGAAAAAGGCAGCAGATCTTCTCCAAGCACACGTAAAACCCCAAATGCTGTTTCTGCCTTAAGAAGAATGTAGTCTGTCTCCCTGCAGACAAACCAGCCATCTTAACTCGGTGGAATCATACAGGGTGGGTGGAAATGTTTGAAGGACGGAGCTCTGAGGTGCAGGGATAAAGGTATCAATGGGGTTAAATATCATCTCTTAGCTCTCAACTAGGGATGGAACAGTGACTTCTGCAGGAACCTTTAAAAATCTCAGCTTGGGGGATGCAGCTCTTTTTGGGGTGTGTGTGGGGTTTTTTTTTTTTTTTTTTTTTTACAAAAAGTCTTCCCCCCACCTTTCCTCTCTTCCAAACCATTAAAAAAAAAAAAAGAGCACAGAATTAACCCTTTAAAATAAATAAAAGGAATTCAAATCAGAAGAAGCCAAACAGCAAGAAAAAAAAGGGAACAGCTTTGTTAGTCAGTGTTCAACCCCCCGCCCAGCCAAGCCAGAAAAAAAAGTCATTCTTTTTGAAGTAGCTTGCAAGAAACAAGTGTTTTCATGCACGTTGAGAACGAAACCAAGAACAACAACGACAACGGAAAAAAGACCTGTAAAAGGGAAATGTCTCTTTCATGCAATTCTGGTTTCCCAAGTAGGAAAATATGAGCAGGAATGGGCTTAGCAAGGAGCAAGGAAGTTAGGGTGCATTCCAGCCAGCTTGGTGTGGTATTACCTCAGTTTTTCAAAGGAAACTACTGTGGCTGGGTCTTTGTGGCCCTGTTCTCTCTCTGCCCGCTTGACTTTGCAGTTCTCGTCACGCAGGGACTTTGACGTGGATTTGTGTCGGTAGAGCTTTTTATGGGTAGGTTCATTTTTGGCTAAAGTGCTCAGGTTACTATAGCTTTTATCAAAAAAAGGAGAATGAATGTCTGTGGCATAGCCAGCGGAGGAACTGGAACGTCCCGGATCGCACGGAGCAGCTCGGCTGCCAGTTTTACTGAAGCCCTTGTTCCCCGATTTGTGGTTGCGTCCCGTACCCGAAGAGCTCCCGTTGACCTTCTTCTTGGACTCCGGAGATGTGCCAGCCAGGATCTTAAGAGTTTTCAGTTTCAGACTATTTGATTCGGGCGATCGGAAGAGATCAGAGGCATCGCTGTGGCCGACAGGCCCCCACAAGGGCTCAATGGAGGCCATCATAAATCTCTGAACATCTGCCATGCCAGATGCAATGTTTGACAAAATGTTGGACGGCTCCTCAAATTCCCTTTGATCATCATCAAGAAGGCTGTTGGCACTTCCTATGCTGGTTTCAGACCAGCCCCCACTGCTATCCTTCCCCAGCGGCCATTCCCTGGACAGACCATTGGCCTTCCCTATCCGGAGGGCATTTGGGCTGCCCTGCTGGATGGACTCGGCCAACCTTTTTGCCGAGGAGTTTGAACTGTTCAAGAGACCGGCTACTCGATCGCCGAGGGCCTTTTCTCCGTTCCCGCCTGCCCCGTTTTTCCCTTTCCTTGAAGTTTTGGGAGACTGCCTGGAATTTCTGCCAGGGGCCTTTTCAGCGCCTTTGTTGGCTTTGGGGGATTTTTTCCTAACGTTTTTCTGGGTTGGGCTTTGGTTGGCACCCACATTTTTATTACTTGAACTTCTCCTCTTGGATTTTGTCGCTTTGCTATTGGTGCTAATTTGGGCAGATGGCTCATTAAAAGTTGACAAGGATGGGTTTTTTTCGAGAAGGCTGACAGAATCCTCATCGGTGAACATATGGAACTGAAATTGATGATTATTTAAAGTGAATCCATTATCCGCCTGGTCTGGAGCTTGAAGAACCCCACAGCTCCAGTTCACCTTCTCGGTGTTGCTTAGTGCCACTTGGGAGCCATCCGGGAAACACTTCATATTCCCCAGGGTTTTTGTCTCTGGCCCAGAAATTTGTGGGGAAAGGTTGGGGGTATCTGGAGGAGACATTTCCGAAAGGGACGACTGGCGGAACTTGTCGGGGGTGAAGTTAGAAATATCTAGAAGATCGGTGGACTCCTTCAAAGGTGTTATTTCGTCGATGCTTTGCTGAATCACCAGTTTGGGGCTGCAGTGGGCCAAGAAGTCGTCGGCAATTTCATCATCTCCATCCTTCTCGCAAGACTTTAAACTCAGGGAGCTGTAATTGCTGGAGGCAGCGGAAAGGGAGCCCACCGAATCGAAGCTGACCAGCCTTCCGTCATCGGTGTTGAGCGTGCCTCGCTGGAAGGGGAAATTCCCCTCTCGGTTATTGAAGGGACAAGACTGGTAGGAGTCATCGGACTGCAACTGCTGGCCCTCCAGGAGGAATTTTTTTTGGTATAATAATTTGCTGTTGCTCAGATGGACCTGGCTGTATCCCGAGGCTGGCAGGCCATCCGACCCTGCACAGCTACCAAACTCTACGGCGGAAAGCAGGGAGGTGTCCGGGAGCTGCCCAGCAAAGCCCTGACTGCTCGGGCTGCCTGCCTTGCTGGCTGGCCAAACACTTTGGAAGTTGCTGGGCTCGATCTCCAGGGGACTCGGGGACTGCTGCAACTCCGATTCAGATGGTGGGGACAAAATGCAGCTCTGGGCAGGCTGCAGGGTGCAGAAGGCCTTCTCTGCTTGGACGAGGCTGGGGAGAGCCTCCTCCTCCTGCTGTTGCTGCTGCTGAGAGGGGGCAGGACTGAAGTATGCAATCCCAGTGCTGTGGGACAAGTCAGAGGCATCCAGTAACGTCTGCAGGTACCCACCAGGGATGAGGGGCACATTTGTCGCTAGATTCGCCGATGTGGCTGGCTTGTCTGAAGTGCAGGTGGTGGGTAGGAAGGCAAGGGCATTTTTCACCCGTTTGTCCTCCTGGCTCTCTGAGAGAGGAGAGCTGCCTGCAGAACAAAATGCACCTTCGTCCTTCAACCCCGTGGCCAACTCGGTATCCTCTAAGGCTGCCGAAACCTCAGCCAGAGCGGTGGCAGCTTTGAGCCGCTTGCATTTCAACCTGGCCTCACTTTTGAATTTGATCCTGCGCAAGACTTTTCTCTCAGGCCCTTTGAATACCCTTTCTTGGGCTTTGCCTCGAGGGAGGGCCAGGCCAGCAATGTCGCTCAGATGGATACCATTGACACAGCTGGGGGTCGCAATGGCCATGGCCTGGATCCCCTTCAGGCCCCCTTCCTCGTCCCTGATCCTGCAACAGAGCTGCTTGGATTCTGATGAGCAGGAGCCGCCTTTGCCCACAGGCTGCTCAATGGCCTTGATCCTCTGGATCCGGTGCCGGTGGGCTATCTTGCCCTTGCGCTTGCGTGGGTGGGACAGGAAGGCCACCTCGGAGCCGTTGAGATAGAAGCTCTGCTTGTGGTAGAGGGCGGACTTGAGGAAGTTGAGCCGGGTCTGCCACCTCTCCTGCCAAAATGACTTCAGGGGGGCCAACCGGGCATATTTGCTCAACAACTCCTCGCTCAAGGTCACTGTCATCTCACTGGGGTCGACTTTGCCAAGCTTGACCAACATGTGCTTCTCTCCTTTGAACCGGTTGATGATGATGTACTTGATGATGACGGGTGGCTCCTTGCGAGAAACTTTCCGCCTCTTTTTTGGACACCAGTCGTCGTCGTCTTCTTCCTTGGGACCATCTGGAATCCACTCCTTCTTGTCCACGATCTTCTCACTCTCGATGGAATCCACGTCATAAAGGTAATCTTCACTGTAGCGCACTTTCCTTTTTGCTCGCAGGCCATAATTCTGTTGGATGAAGGAGCTGGAGTGGTCCTGGGGGAGATACTTGTTGCAGTCCTTCAGGTCTTGAAGGACATCAAAAGACGATTCGGTGCAGTTGCTGTCATCGCTGGACTCCCCCGAGTCCTCTGTGGAGTTCACCAGTTCTAAGAAGTGATTCCTTTTGGGACTGATGTACTGTAGAAGTTCTGTACTGGTGCAAGATTTGTTTAAGGCAACTTTCTCACTTTCCCCTCCCTCTTCATCTTTCTCCTCCTCCTCCTCCTCCTCTTCTTCCTCCTCCTGCTGTCCATCCCCCTCCTCTTCCCCCCAGATGATGGTCTCTTCAGATTTGAATTGGGAAGGATCAGTTGCCCCTCGGGGTCCCCTCTTCAGAGCAGTCCTACTCTCTCTTTTCGGACACCCGCTAAACACGCTGGGGAAGAAGTTAAACTGTGTGTCCTCTTGCAGGCCCCCTGTTTTCTCCTTCACATTGTCCTGGAAGGATTCATAGCGAATCTTTAGAGAGCAGACGTCACTTCCCAAGGTCGAATCATCGTCATCAAACATGTAATTATCCACGTCCTCCTCGGAAAAGAGATTCACAGAGAGCTCATTTTTGGAGCAGAGGTCGAGAAGCTCGATTTTGCTTTCGCTGATGAAAGACTCAAAATAACCCCATTCCTGGTTGGGATTTGTTAGTAAGGGCTCCTCTCCATTGCATTTGTCCAAAAGTAATCCCTCGTAATAATTTTTCTGGCTCGGATCCTCTGAGTCGCTGTCAGATTTCTCTGCCTCCCGTTTGTCAGCCACTCTCGATTTGTGCATGGGGAAGCTGAGGAGTTGGTCCGAGAGAAGCTGGTCCCCGTATCGCATGGTCTCCCCTGTGCTCATGCAGTGGATCCCGATGTCAGAGACTGAACAGGTGTTGTAGTCCCTGTTTATGTCGCCCACTTTCAGGCTTATCCCGGGCTCTGGATCCAGGCTATCCTTCGACTCAATAAAGCAACCCAGGCAGGTCCGACTTGGCTGCATCAGGCAGTCGCCAGGGAAGGCGGACATGCTTCCAGGCTCCATCATGGTGAAGGGGGCCTTCTCACAGTCTCCCGGCAGGGACCAGGCGCTCAGGCCCTTTGTGACACATGACGTGAGGGAAATGGCGTGGATGGAGGAGGAGTCATCGGAGATGTGGTCAGGGACATCGGCCAGTCTCAGCGGGGAAGGAGGGCTCAGCCAACAGGCCTTCTTGGAAGTCAGGGCTGGCTGGGACCGGCTTTCTTTCTGGGATGCTCCGGTGGACGTCACGGCCAGAAAGGGGGCTGCAGCGTCCGCTGCCCCACGGAGGGGTTTGTCATCACCATCCAGATTGCTCGATTCTGAAAGGAGAGCCGAGAGAGAGGGGAGGAGGGAGGGATGAAGGGAGAGGAGAGGAGAGGAGAGAGGGAGAGGGAGGGGGAGAGGGAGAGGGGAGGAAGGGGGAGAGGGAGGGAGAGGTGAGAGAAATGAGAGAGAGGGGGAGAGAGGGAGAAGGAGAGAGAGAGAGAGATTAGTAAGAATGCCGTTCTGGATCTTTCCATTTTTGATGGAAGACAGGGCCACAGAGGAAGTCAAACAGTATGAATTAGATTGATTGACTTGATGCATTATTAAATTCATACACGCTTAAAAAAATAGCTCTCACTAATTCTGGGTCAGCAGCAGTTATAAAAAGTATCACTGCTTCTTCTTTCTTGTTTATCTTTATAGGATAGTTTGAATTAATATTCTCATGTCAAATTGAGCTCAGATGAGGTCACTATACAGAGAAATTTTAATAATAACAATTCTATTGCTTTCAAATTTAATTCCCACATACATGAATATTATTATTATTATTATTATTATTATTATTATTATTATTATTATTATTATTATTATTATCATCCCCTAACGCATGTTGATCAAGCTCTGCAGAAAAAGTTGAAGAGGCCAAACAATATTTACATTTTTGTAAAAGCAGAGGCACTTCTAATTCATTTTTTTTGTTACTCAAATTAAGATGCTCATTATCAGATTTTGCCGAAATGGCACAGAGAATTTGATCTGAAAATGTACAATAATATTTGAGGGGTTGCATATTGGGAAATTGCATTTTTTTTTATGTAGATAAACTATATTTTTATAACCATAAATAAAATATAATCCAAGAACTAATGGGGGGGGAGGGGTCTCAAAAAATCAACTCACATGATTTGTGAATATATATATAATGCAGCAGGATCCAATCTGGGTTGGTCACCAGAACCAGAGGTTTAATCTACTGAGCTTTCGGATTCGTGCTGGACCCCATTCTCAGGGAAGTTCTCTCTCACCAGAATGTCTGCTTTGGGCTATTGTGTGAGTAGTATTTATGTGGTGCCTGTTGTGTGTGAGATTTTAGTTGTTCATTGGAGTGTTGTTGGCTGGCTGTTAAGTAGTTGGCTGTTGTTTCCTTGTGTTGCCAAACCCTTGCTTCCTAAGTACTTGATAAGTTGGTGGTAAATCAGCACTTCTGTCGGTTGACGAGGGGTCTGTTTCCCAGGCCTCGTCCAACAATCTTAGGAGCAACAAAATTGAATGTAGGTCCTTGTTTATTGCACTGTGAGGCTATCAGTGGAGTTTGGCCCCTCCTCAGTTAACAGGAGTGCTGATTTACCACTCTGATCCTGGTGACCGATCCAGGCTAGATCCTGCAACATTATCTTGGGACACATATATTTGTTTGTGATCTATAATGAAGGGGCAGATTTTGTGCAGTCATCAACAACTTCACGATTATTTTGACCCTCCTTCCCTGGGATCTCCAGCACTCATCCCTTATAAGGTGGTTTGGAGGGGAAGTGTAAAGCTATCCAAAAGGAGATCTTTTCCTTTTGAAATCAATGCTATCGTGGAGGAAATGGAAACTGCCAATCACGCCAGCTAGACAAGGCACATTGGCAAGGAAAGTGAGAAAAATTCACTACAAAACCTACTCCTTGAGCCAAAGTTAATCCCATCAAATCACTGGCCTTTGTTAAATAACATAATGGGAAATAAACAAATCTGAGGGGATGATCATCATTGTCATTTGAAATCTCGCGAGATTGCAAAATCTTAATCAGTGTGTCTATTATTGAGGGTGAGGATTTCAGCTCCCCCAGCCAGCCTGCTTTAAAACCTGTGGACTTTAACTCACCATGCTGGCTGGGGAATTCTGGGAGTTGAAGTTCACCCATCTTAAAATCTCCAAGGCTGAGAAACACAGTCTTACATGATTTCAATTCTGAGGTGTGACTTTGAGTTTCTCACTGAAATTACCCGGGATTTGGATGATTTCACAAGTTTCTGGCTGCTTTAAAATATATCATTTTTTATTAACTTGGGGCTTCAGATGAAGTCAAATAGGATGGTGGTGTTTGCCACTGCCAAATTGTGTTGGAAGTGTTGCAGGATGACAGGAGGCATGTAAAGAATGTTGGATTCTCAGAAATGTGAAATTAGTAAAAAAGAAACTTCTGAATTGTTATCCTTATCCCACCCAACAATCTTTGGAAATGGCAGAGAAACCCTGCCCCATTTAGGATTGGTCTTTGGGCAAAGAACAGCTGAGGAAATGATGGCAGATCCCTTGCTACAATTAGATTCCTTACCATCCTCTTTCACCCCATTAATCAAGATTGTTTCTTGGTCCACAGAGGCACATTCCTTATCTTGTTGGTCATCCATCAAGTTGTTCACTCCATGCTCTGCTCAACTGGCCGCTCTGCACATTTGTAAAAACATAAATTGCAGACATTAGAATTTTCAAATTAACCGAGAGTCCTGCAGGGGAAATGAAACACACAGTTCAGGCAGAGCAGAGAAACAAAAACAGACCACAACTGCCCACTCTTGACATGGACCTGGGTCTTCTCATCAAGTCAAAAGCAAAGACCGATTGCTTTCGTGGTGTGGAGACAACAACTTGGTCCTCAACATCAATAAGACCAGGGAGCTTACAGTGGACTATAGAAGGAACAGACCAGACATCCAGCCCTTGCTTATCAATGGAGACTGAGTGGAGCAAATGGCCAGTTTTAAGTTTCTGGGTGTTGCCCTAAAAGAGGACCTGACCTGGGGTGCTCACATTGCAGCCCTGGTCAAAAGGGCCCAGCAGAGATTATACTAGCTGAGACTTCTCAGGAAGCAACAACTGAATGAAAAACTGCTGGTGAGCTTCTACCGCTGCACCAGAGAGAGGATCTTAACTTACTGCACCTCTGTATGGTTTGCCAATTGCACAGGGGCAGATAGAAAAGCACTCCAGAGGTGAACATCATTGCCCAGAAGATCATTGGTTGCCCTCTCCCCTCTTTGGAAGAGCTTTATAGCTCCTGCTGTCTTAAGAAAGTTCAAGACACACTCAAAGATCCATCTCATCCTGGGCACCCCCCCCTTTTTTTTGAACTATTACCATCTGGCAGACGGTACAGGATATCAACAAAAATAAGGACGAATCGGCTGAAAAACAGCTTCTATACCAGGGCAGCAACTTTATGGAATTCCACTTTCTCTCGTGCAATATGAATGCATATCAGGGGTTTTCAATTAAATGTATAAAATGTGAAGGATGTGTGTTTGTGTTTTATTTTTTATTGTCATAATGTACACTGAAGGTGGCATTTAATTTTGTTGTATGAGGTGCAATGACAATAAAGGAAAATAAACAAAGAGCACTTCCACTGTACAAAGAATCTGCACATATGCTTATCAAAGTCCAGTGTTGCACACTTAATTCTGCCTAGTGCACTGAGGTCTTTTCCAGCAGGAATTTCCAGCAATTCCCACCATTTCATCCAAACACAATGAAGAGATTGGGTTTCACAGGAGTGCTCTTGAAATTGTGAACTAACTACCCCCCTGTTGACCTGTCTTGACCCACCTCCAAAGCCTTGGAGAGGAACCTCATCATCAAGATGTTCTATAACTAAATTTGCAATCAGCTTGACTCAATGTTAAAAATAGCCTCCTTGCATATTAATTTAGTTATCTTGACTTTGAATTGTCTCTTCATCTTTGTGGAAGTGCAATAATGAAATCACAGGAATTTCAGTGCCTTCTTATGTACAGGACAGAAGAACATTGATCAGCTGGGTAAGTTTATATAACATTCCTAGCCTGTGCTAGGTTTGCACACCATGATGGTTTTGCCTGAGCTAATTTGTATCTGAGGTCCTTCACATTTAGGTGGATCAGGCTACAATAAGAAACCATGGTTTAAACTAGGGGTCTCCAACCTGGGCAACTTTTAAGACTTGTGGACTTCAACTCCCAGGATGTCAGGATTCCGGCAGTTCTCCCACATTTAAATCATGAGTCTCGAGTCAAACTTTCAAAACTTAAACAGGATTTATTGGCTGAGGAACTCTGGGAGTTGAAGTCCACAAGTCTTATAGTTGCCCAGGTTGGAGACCCCTGGTTTGAAAAGCTAAGCTTGGGATAGGAGAGCCAAAAACTAGCTTGCAGGTCATCCATAAACTCGCACCCTCTCACTTCCCTGATCTGCTTTTCTTTTTGTGTTCCTACATATAAGCTCACTCCTGTGTCATACACTTTCACTGCAAGCCACCATTTGCTCCCAGATTAGAAACTGTAGTTTTGAATGCTGGATTGAAATCGGTCTGATTCGTAGCAACTACATGTGACCAATTGTAGAGGATTAGAAGAAGGAATACAAAATTCATTGGCTCCAAACTCAGCCCCAAAAGGGAACCAGTTGCCAATGTCTGAATTTTGATAATGTGATCATGGGGATGATGCAAAGATAGTAACTGTGAAAAACTATCATGAGTCATTTTTTAAAATGCCGTTGTAACTTTGAATGATCACTAAATGAATTGTTGTAAGTCAAGGATTACATGTACATATTACACAAATTGATACAATTTATATATTATTGCCTCTAGTCTGGTCATTGGAATACCAAAAAAGATGTCCTTGAAAGGGTGCAAAATAGAGCAACATAGATGCTTAGGGAGCTCTAGGCCAAATAGTATAAGGAATGGTTAAGGGAACTAGATATGTCTAGCCTATTGAAGGGGAGGACTAGGGGTGACATGACAGTTGTCTTCTGTTATTTGAGGGACTGTCACAGAAAAGAGGGTCAACTTATTCTCCAAAGCACCTGAGGGCAGGAGAAAAAGCAATGGATGGAAGCTCATTAATTCTGGAATTTTCTGACAGTAAGAATGATTAATTAATGTCCTCCACAGTTGTGTGTGCTCCAACACTGGAGGTCTTCAAGGAAAGATTGGGCATCCCTTTGTCCAACATGGAATAAGGATGACTGCCTTGGGCAGGGGATGGACTAGAAGACCTCCAAGGTCCCTTCTATCCCTATGATTCTATGGGCCCTTCTAGCCCTCTGACTCTATGTAGACTCGCAGTCTACACCAGACCTGTAAAGAAGTCATGTGAATGTACACACATCCTGCCTTGTTGAATTCCTTAATTAATTTCAAATCACTTGTGCTGTATTTTTCCTCATCAAAAGTAATTCCAAGAGAGGTCAAAACAAAACCAGATCTGCTTTTTCTATTTATTTTTTTTAAAATAAGCAATGATGCTAATAAGATGGAACATAAGAAACAAAATAAAAACTGAGCCACGATCATATACAACAAAAGAAGCATCCAGACACACCCAGATCTCAATTCCTTTTCCTTTCTCAATGTTCTCATCTGCCAGATCGCTAAGAAGTACCACATTTCTGGGTATGGGTTTGAGAGGAAACTATTGCCTCCTATCTCCACAATCACCATCGCAGACACACCAACAGCAGCCAAGCCTCTTACAGCTGACCCCATCCCTTTGCCCCCGTCCACCTCTGGTGATCACATAAAATGAGCAAAGCTGTCTGGGGAATTCTGGGAGTTGAAGTCCGCCAGGCTTAAAGTGGCCAAGGTTGGAGACCCCTGACCTATAGTATGTGTACATCCTGAGCTGCACCCAAGGACCAACCAGGTTGTTTGACCCACAGCTGGAGGATTCCTGCAGTATTCTATATAATACCCTTTGTTAGAGATTGTGCAAAGTGCCTTCAGTTTCCCAGATCAACCTCCCAGCGAAGAGGGTGTGCATAAAACTTTAAATAATTCCAGTCTTGCAAGTTTCGTCTTTAGAGGAAGGGGAGGTGCAATTCCCTCTGGGCCCACCCACAGCCAAGCAGATGGAAGTTCAGTTCTGCTTCACATATGCCAATCCCCGCTCATTTTGGCTAGGCACGGAGTGGGTTGTATTTTCCTTCATGGACAATCTACTTGGCAGGCCTGCGAGGAGGGTGTATTTTCCTCCCTCCCTTCCCTTCCTTCCTTCCTTCCCTCCCTACTTCCCCCATCCATCTCCACCCTCCCTTGCTTTCTTCCCCCCTCCCTCCCTTCCATCCCTTGCTCCTTCTTTCCTTTCCCCATCCTTCTCCTCCCTCCCTCCCTTCCATCCCTCCCTCCTTCCCCCATCCATCTCCTCCCTCCCTTGCTTCCCTCCCTTCCTTCTGTTCTTCCCTCCCTCCCTTTTTCCTTCATCCATCTATCCATCCATCCATCTCCTCCCTCCCTTGCTTCCCTCTCTTCCTTCTGTCCCTCCCTCCCTTTTTCCTTCATCCATCCATCCATCCATCCATCCATCCTTCCATCCATCTCCTCCCTCCCTTGCTTCCCTCACTTCCTTCTGTCCCTCCCTCCCTCTTTCCTCCATCCATCCATCCATCCATCCATCCATCTCCTCCCTCCCTTGCTTCCCTCTCTTCCTTCTGTCCCTCCCTCCCTCTTTCCTCCATCCATCCATCCATCCATCCATCCATCCATCCATCCATCTCCTCCCTCCCTTGCTTCCCTCTCTTCCTTCTGTCCCTCTCTTCCTTCTGTCCCTCCCTCCCTTTTTCCTTCATCCATCCATCCATCCATCCATCCATCCATCTCCTCCCTCCCTTGCTTCCCTCACTTCCTTCTGTCCCTCCCTCCCTCTTTCCTTCATCCATCCATCCATCCATCCATCCATCCATCCATCTCCTCCCTCCCTTGCTTCCCTCTCTTCCTTCTGTCCCTCCCTCCCTCTTTCCTCCATCCATCCATCCATCCATCCATCCATCCATCCATCCATCTCCTCCCTCCCTTGCTTCCCTCTCTTCCTTCTGTCCCTCCCTCCCTTTTTCCTTCATCCATCCATCCATCCATCCATCCATCTCCTCCCTCCCTTGCTTCCCTCACTTCCTTCTGTCCCTCCCTCCCTCTTTCCTCCATCCATCCATCCATCCATCCATCCTTCCATCCATCTCCTCCCTCCCTTGCTTCCCTCCCTTCCTTCTGTCCCTCCCTCCCTCTTTTCTTCATCCATCCATCCATCCATCCATCCATCTCCTCCCTCCCTTCCTTTCCCTCGCTCCCTCCCTTTTCTTCAATTCTCTTCTGGCTGGGTGCACAAATGTACACATTAGCAATTTGCCCAATTAGCTGAAGGTGTCATCATTAGATATAAAGGTCTATCATTTAATTGCCTCTTTAAAATAAATTGACTTTAGTCTCACTGCAAATGATGATTTAGCTGGCAAACTTTTGTGCCAGGAAGACTTTTAGTTGGTAAGGGGACAAAAGATGCCAGAAAAGGTCATCCCAAACTACCGGGATTTCTTCTCCAAGTCACCGGGAATCAGGTTGGTTATCTCTGAAATAATCACCCCTCTGTGACTTTTCCCCGAGGTTTGGATAAATTTATCCATGAAATTTGGCTGAAAATGCCAAATCTCCGAATCTTCTCTCCTACCCAACTTGGTATCTGTCCTGCCCACATCCAGCCGAGAGAAGCAGGAGACAAATCCCATCCCAGGCTGCCATTTTTCACAGGGAATTGGAGGTGGGGGGGGGTTTAAGACTAGTGGTTTAGGGCAGGGGCCACTTTAAGCCTGGAAGACTTCAATTCCTAGAAAAGCTGGCTGGGGGATTCTGGGAGCTGAAAGTCTGCCAAACTTAAAGTGGCCACGGTTGGAGACCAGTGGTGCTACTCAGCTGGTTTGGACTGGTTCTGGCATACTGGTAGCGAAAATTTTGACCGGTTCAGAGAACCAGCAAATACCACTTCCGGCTGCCTCCCCAACCCTGCTCTTACGTCTCCCATACTCTGCTGTTTATCAGCTCAGCTGATTCGTGTGGCAGAGTGTACTGCTGCGCCTCAGCTGAGCTAAAAAACAGCACAGCTCACCAGCGTTGATGCAAAGGATAATTTCTGAGCCCTGTGCACACACGTACAAAGTGTGCATTTGGCATGCACATGTGTATTAAGTGCACCTGCCCAGTTCAACAGAGTTGATGCATAGGACAGTGTTTGAGTCCTGTGCACATGCATGTATGTGCAAAGTGAGCTCTCTGGACTAGCAGGACCTTTTTTTGAAACCCACCGAGGGGTAGGATTCAAATTTTTTAACAACCGGTTCTGTGGGCGTAGCTTAGGTGGTGGACGTGGCTTGGTGGTTGAGTGACTGGCTGGGCATGGCCAACTCAATATTACTCACTTGGTGAGGCACGCATCTCCTCGCCTGGCCTCTCATGACTGTGGAGATTCTGCAACAGGCGTAAGTGTGAAAAATGGTCATAAGTCACTTTTTTCAGTGCCATTGTAACTTTGAATGGTCACTCTACACAAGCAAAGTACCAGAAAAGGAGGGGGGAAAAACTCCAGAGACGTTCCTGAGACTGGAAGTCTAGTCTTGCCAAGAATGTAATAAGGGTTGACGGAGAGGCAGTTTCTGTAAGCAACTCCAGAATGTTTCCTTCCTGCCTTCCTTACAGGATTAGGCCAGTAATTTCTTTGAACAACTGGTTCTCCAAACTGCTTAGAATGTTAACAACCGGTTCTAGCATGAAAGCATACACAAATGCCCTGAGATGGATAGCCTAACCAAATTGTTAAAAAATAAAAAAGATAGTGACTATTATGAAATATGGAACATTTGGTATGAGTGGTTAAAGAAAAGGAAAAAATTTGCTATTTGGATAAGTTATGGAAATGACAGAAGATGTGCATTTAATCATAAACTATATAGAGAAATTAAAACATTAAAAGAACGAAGGAGTTATTGTAACAAGGCAGATCACGTCAATGATAAAGATAAAGAAACTTTTTTTTACCATTGCTCAATATATGCTGTAAAATGTATATATGTGTATGTGTGTGTGTGTGTGTGTGTGTGTGTGTGTGTATAGATAGATAGATAGATAGATAGATAGATAGATAGATAGATAGATAGATGATAGATAGATAGATAGATGGCATTCAGCTTTGTTCGGGTATTTTCCCACATCATTGTATTTACGTTTCAGCAGAATTTCATCTGCCATCATCAGGCTTCTGAATAGTGTTCATCTGAGAGGCAGATTTTTACAGTGGTTTCAGATTTAAATTTGGGGCAGCCTATTGCTGTGCCAGAATGGTTTTTTCTTCATCCTGATTGGTTGAGAGTCTTGGTCTGTGTTTATTGGTCTTGGAGTTAGCTGTATTCTGCTTGATTGATGTTTCTAATATCTTCTGTCTGTTTTTTGGCTCTTTTTGTATCTTGATTGGCTGGCAACATTGTGTTACTTTATTGGAGGCCTTTAGTGCAGCTTGGCTCCGGGTAAATGGACGGCTATCATTAGTTAGGAAGCTGGGTTTCATCTGGGTGCCTGGTTGGGGTGTGTTGGAGCTGGAAGTATCAGGGGGAATCTGTTTGTGCCCAGGTGTTTGCCTGGCTTGTGGTGTGGAGATTTTTTTTGTTTGTGAGTGCAGGCTTCCAAATGATTGACAGTCTGGTGGAATCATCTCTTCTATTCATGCTTTCAGGTCTTTTTTCAATCTCTATGGCTTCTCTGATGATTCTGTGGCTGGGATTTTCTATAGTGGCTAGGGTTTTGGTGCCATTGAAGTTGATGCTATGACCTGTAGCTGCCATGTGTTGGACTAGTGAGGAAGTGTGTTCCAGCTTTTTGACTGCATTTTTGTGTTCATCCAGGCGGGTACTTATTCTTAGGAGAATGCATTAACAGCCTACACTTCTACCGCCGATATGTTGATGACATTTTCGGCATAGCAGATGACCACGCCGACCTCGCCGAGATAGTCCAAAAGTTTAACAAAGCACACCCCTCTCTAACCTTCACGGCCGAGAAAGAATCAAACAACGAAATGGCATTTCTCGACGTTCTCCTGCGGAGACGGCCCGACGGAACCATCCAGCGGGCGGTTTATCGAAAGAAGACCTGGACGGGACAGTATATCAATTTCCATAGCTTTGTCCCCCTAAGCCAAAAACAAAACCTAGTCCAGGGCTTAGCAGCCAGAGCCAGACGAATCTGCTCTCCCGGAACTCTAGAGAGAGAACTCGAGCATATCAGAAATACACTACGGGAGAATGGGTACCCCGACCGCTTCGTTCTGAGGAACATGAATGAACGGCCTAACAAGATTCCTGAACAAACTGCCGAGAAGAAAAGCCTCTTCATCCGACTACCGTTCCTGGGTGACGCAACTAGCGAACTGTTGAGAAGAAGACTAAAAATGGCCCTTTCCCGCGCGTTTTACACAGCCAAGCTGCGAGTGCTCTTTTCCGGCTCTCCTCTCCTACGAGCTGGAGGCAAAGACTGTCTTCCGTTGCAGGCCACATCTATGTGTATTTACTCCTTCACCTGCTCTTGCGGAGCGGACTACATAGGCCGTACAACGAGACGTCTACAAAAGAGAATTCGCGAACACATACCCGCCTGGCTGAGCAGAGGGGAGACGAGGTCGATCTCCAGCTCCATCCTTGCGCACCTGGTTGAAACAGGCCACAAGGCCGATGCTAAAGAAGCATTTGAAGTTGTGTACCGGACACCGGCCAGCTACACGAAAGGTCTCCGTCAACGCGTCCTCGCAACTGCTGAAGCCGTGGCGATTCGAATAAGGCGTCCGGTGCTATGCTGCCAGAAGGCCCTCATGCAGACACTTCATCTACCTTGGCCCAAGCCAGCCCACACTGAAAGCCATGCGCCACCTTGGCCCGCGCCGCTGTCTCTGCCGTTATGAGTCACGCTAACTATACCTTGCATGCCTTCCCCTTCCCCCCAAGTTGATTGGTTGCCCCGCTCGAGACCATGCCGCTTAAACTCGTGACACGACTTAACTGTACACTTCTCATGTAAATGTATTGGCCTGACGACGAATTACCGAAAACATATGTTTGCCTATTGGACTTTTGAACTTTCTGATGGGAATATTTACCAAATTAAGACAACGCAAAGGCCCCGCGGTGCTGAAGGAACTCAACGGGTACCTGAAATTCGACACCAGACTTGCGGAAGCAAACGTAAAGGCCAGGTTTATATTGGAGTGCATGAATCGAGGCGAGTACCCGAGTCACTACTGGAAGGCACTGCGCAGAAACCACATCGCCGTGACGTCGACCACATTGAGAAGATATACAGAAAGCCAACTAGAGACTATTCACGCAAAAATTGAGGAATTTGAACGAAATTTGGCGCAGAAAACTGCAGCACTCGATTATCTCGACAACCCCGAGAGATCAACGTTTGACGACTATGTACAGGCAATCAGGAGCAAAAGAACTGAAACCAAGTTGGCCAAACTTCTCCGAAGCCTTAAACCAGTAAAAGCACAGAACATTCTTCCCATCAATCCAGAGAGGTACGTACACAACTACTCTGCCGTGTGCCTTGATAAAACTCTAGCTGAGGTGCTATCCCTTGGTCCTAAGTTTTGTCTCTCTCGGCGGAGGACGAGCCAACTAGACCTAGAGGTGCAGTTCGAGAGCCTTTTTAACCAGACGGTGGACTTAAAACCAACTGGTCCCATGGAAGTTGATTATCTGAAGTCAACCCTAGTAAACTGCTGCTATCAGTACCTGAGCAGAGCCCCAAGAAACAAAGGGCCCTTGACAAAAGCTCACCTTGATAAGCTGAAAGAACTACGGAAAAACGATAATGTCCTCATAACTAGACCAGACAAGGGCTCAGGCGTAGTGCTAATGAACAAGACAGATTATTTAACCAAGATACACGAACTACTATCCGACCGCACTAAGTTTTCGAAAGCAGCTGGAGAAAAGGATCGGACTGAGGCCATCGAGGGAGAACTGACAAAATGCCTTAAGGACCTACATAAGGAAGGACATCTGTCTGAACGTGACTTCGAATGGCTCAGGCCTGTAGGCACAACGATTCCACGATTGTACGGTCTCCCTAAAGTATATAAACAAGGAGTGCCCTTACGGCCGATCCTCGATATGTGGAACTCTCCGTACCACAACGTAGCAAAGTGGCTTGTGGATAAATTGAAACCGCTACAGGACCAACTGTCACCACACAGTCTAAAGGACACTTTCGAGTTTGTGGAGGCTATCAATGACTTCAACGTAACCGGAAAAACTATGTTCTCCCTAGATGTTTCCTCTTTGTTTACAAATGTGCCCGTAGTCGAAACGGTTGACTATCTCTGTGATCGTATCCGAGCTACCCAATTTTCCATCGACATACCAATCGAGAGGCTTAGGCAATTGTTACTGCGCTGCACACTGAACGTCCAATTTCTTTTCGATGGGCAGCGATACCGGCAGATCGACGGCGTAGCAATGGGATCCCCTTTAGGACCGTTTCTGGCTAATGTCTTTATGGGCAAAGTCGAGAAACTATGCTTAGGAGAATGCATTAACAGCCTACACTTCTACCGCCGATATGTTGATGACATTTTCGGCATAGCAGATGACCACGCCGACCTCGCCGAGATAGTCCAAAAGTTTAACAAAGCACACCCCTCTCTAACCTTCACGGCCGAGAAAGAATCAAACAACGAAATGGCATTTCTCGACGTTCTCCTGCGGAGACGGCCCGACGGAACCATCCAGCGGGCAGTTTATCGAAAGAAGACCTGGACGGGACAGTATATCAATTTCCATAGCTTTGTCCCCCTAAGCCAAAAACGAAACCTAGTCCAGGGCTTAGCAGCCAGAGCCAGACGAATCTGCTCTCCCGAAACTCTAGAGAGAGAACTCGAGCATATCAGAAATACACTACGGGAGAATGGGTACCCCGACCGCTTCGTTCTGAGGAACATGAATGAACGGCCTAACAAGATTCCTGAACAAACTGCCGAGAAGAAAAGCCTCTTCATCCGACTACCGTTCCTGGGTGACGCAACTAGCGAACTGTTGAGAAGAAGACTAAAAATGGCCCTTTCCCGCGCGTTTTACGCAGCCAAGCTGCGAGTGCTCTTTTCCGGCTCTCCTCTCCTACGAGCTGGAGGCAAAGACTGTCTTCCGTTGCAGGCCACATCTATGTGTATTTACTCCTTCACCTGCTCTTGCGGAGCGGACTACATAGGCCGTACAACGAGACGTCTACAAAAGAGAATTCGCGAACACATACCCGCCTGGCTGAGCAGAGGGGAGACGAGGTCGATCTCCAGCTCCATCCTTGCGCACCTGGTTGAAACAGGCCACAAGGCCGATGCTAAAGAAGCATTTGAAGTTGTGTACCGGACACCGGCCAGCTACACGAAAGGTCTCCGTCAACGCGTCCTCGCAACTGCTGAAGCCGTGGCGATTCGAATAAGGCGTCCGGTGCTATGCTGCCAGAAGGCCCTCGTGCAGACACTTCATCTACCTTGGCCCAAGCCAGCCCACACTGAAGGCCATGCGCCACCTTGGCCCGCGCCGCTGTCTCTGCCGTTATGAGTCACGCTAACTATACCTTGCATGCCTTCCCCTTCCCCCCAAGTTGATTGGTTGCCCCGCTCGAGACCATGCCGCTTAAACTCGTGACACGACTTAACTGTACACTTCTCATGTAAATGTATTGGCCTGACGACGAATTACCGAAAACATATGTTTGCCTATTGGACTTTTGAACTTATTCTTCTATTGGTCTGTCCAATGTATGTGGCCGGGCATGATGCACAGGGGACTTCGTATATGCCTTGGTTTTCCAGGTCAATTTTATCTTTGGGGTTTCTAAGGATGGCTGCTATTTTTCTGTCTGTTTTGAAGGCAGTCTTGATGTGATGTCTGTGTAGTATCTTACTAATTTTGTCTGTAGTACCTCTTATGTAGGGCAGGACAGCTGTTCCATAGGTCTGTTCCTCTTCTGGGTCTCTATTATGTCTCAGTGTGTTTTGGTGGATCAAGCTGGTGATTTTGCTTTTGTGGAAGCCGTTGGCTGTCAGTACTTTAGTCACGGTGCATAGTTCAGTCTTGATGTGTGTCTTGTCTGCCAGGCGTTTGGTTCTAGTAATTAGTGTTTTAGCCACGGAGTTTATCTGTGCTGGGTGGTGGTGGGATTGGACATTGAGGTAGTGGTTTGTGTGTGTTTTCTTCTGGTATATGGTATGTCCTAGTGTGCCATCTGTTTTTTTGTAGATTAGTACATCTAGGAATGGTAGTTGTTTGTTTCCGTTTCCATGGTGAACTTGATTTTGGGGTGTGTGCTGTTTAGGTGTGTTAGGAAATTGTTTAGGTTTTCTTTTCCATGGGGCCAAATCACAAATGTGTCATCAATGTATCTTAACCATAGTTTGGGTTTGTGGATGGCATTGGCCAGGGCTCTGGATTCGAATTCTTCCATGAACAGGTTTGCAACGACGGGTGACAGTGGTGATCCCATAGGGCAGGGGTAAGGAACGTTGGCTCTTTTATCACTTACGGACTTCAACTCCCAGAATTCCTGAGTGAGCCATAAAAGGTTCTCCATCCCTGGCCTACTGGTTTTTTCAGTTGTGAGGTAAATCAATTTTTGACTTGAATGGGACTGTTTAATATACAAATGTAGGACATATTTTTATATATATTCTTTGTATGTCCTACATTTGTATATTAAACAGTCCCATTCAAGTCAAAAATTGATTTACCTCACAACTGAAAAAACCAGTAGGCCAGGGATGGGGAACCTTTTATGGCTCCCTCAGGAATTCTGGGAGTTGAAGTCCATAAGTGATAAAAGAGCCAACGTTCCTTACCCCTGCCATAGGGGCTCCTTCAATTTGTTTGTATCTTTGTCCTTTGTATATGAAATATGTGTTGGTTAAGCAGTGTTCTGTTAGTTCCATGAGGTGTTTATTGGTTGGTATTTATTTTTGATGATTTCGAGGGTCTCTTTTATCGGGACTTGAGTGAATAGTGAAACCACGTCGAAACTTACAAGCAGATCTTCTTGCTCCACATGTAGATCTTTGATCATTTCCAAGAAGTGGTATGAGTTTTGTACATGTGAAGCTGCTGTTTCAGCATGGGGCTGTAGCTGTTTTGCTAAGCTAGGTTTTGTAGTGGTGCTCCTCTGGAGCTGACTATGGGTCTGAGAGGTATGCCTTCTTTGTGTATTTTTGGGAGGCCATATAGTTTGGGGCATCTGGAAGATTTTTCTCTTGGGATGATCATCTGTTGGATCTCTTTGCTCATGTGGCTGGTTATAATTTTCTTCTTGGTTAATTTTTTCCAGATATGTGGTTGGGTCTGTGTTTATGGGTTTGTATGTGGGGTCTTGGAGTAGGTTTGTCAATTTTGTTTCATAGTCTTTTCTGTCCATTACTACTGTGGCATTCCCTTTGTCTGCTGAGAGTATGATTATGCTGCTATCTCTTTTCAGGGTTTGTAGCGCTTTAATTTCTTCTTTCTGCAAGTTGTTTTTGGGTGGTTTGCTTGTGCATAGGATGTTGGTAACTTGGTGTCTTATTCTATCAGCTTCATCTGTATTTAATTTGGTTCTACTGCACATATGATGGATTCTGTGGGGATTTTTTGGGGTGCTTTAGCATAATTGAATCCTTTGGTTAGGACATCTGTTTCTGTTTTGGTGAGTTCTCTGTTGGAAACATTGTACACTAATTGTTTCAGGTGTTGTTGTGAGTTGTTGGGGGTTTTCTTGTCATGTTCTAATTTCTTTAATTTTTTCAAGAGCTTTTCCTGTTTGTAAATGTTTGCAGATTCAGCTCTCCAAGTTGTAAGTTGTTTTATCTTGTCCCAAAGTAGAGGGTGGATTTTGCTGCTCAATTCCAGGTGTAGTGCTAGCAAATCTTTGTTTAACTGATCTAATTGGAATCTCTTACTGTGGAGCTCGTTCCTTAGTAGAGCCATTTCAGTTCTTTTCAGGATACCTTTAGTGGCTGCTGTGCTTTGATGAAATGTTAATTTGAAGCAGGTTGGTGTAGTATTGTTGTCTCTGCAGCTGCATAGGAATTGGAGGTCACATAGTATTCCTGCTCTTTTAATTTCCAGTTTCTCATAGATTTTGATCTGGCTGTTTATTTCCTCCCCGTAGAGGTTTGATATTTGTTTTCTTAAGTTTTCGCGGGTACTTACATATATGGCATTCAGCTTTGTTCGGGTATTACATACAATGACGTGGGAAAATACCCGAATAGGTACGAACCTGTAGAATCCCACCCCTGAACCCACCACAGTTGGAGACCCCTGTTTGATCCAACCTTTGTCTGAGGACCCCAGATTCTTCCCTCCTCCTTCTCTGCCGCAACATAGGCCCCAGGCTGAAGTGGACTCTGAATCTGGGTCTCTCCTGGCCTTTCTAACTCTAACCACAAGGGAGTCCTCAACTTATATGGCCAGAATTCCTGCTGCTAAGCAAAACCGTTGTTCAGTGTATTGCACCTGATTTTATGACCTCATTCACCACGGTTGTTAAGTGAATCTTCCCCCCATTGAATTTATTTGTCAGAAGGCTGCAAATGGCATTCCCGCCTTGCCGGGATGCTGCATCCATTGTAAATAACTGCTAGCTGTCATTTTGATCCTAGCTGAATTGTGATCACATGACCCTAGGGATGCTGCAGTGGTTGTAAGTGTGAGGACCTGCCACTTTTTTCAGTGCTGTTGCTAAAAGAATGGCTATAAGTTGAGGATTACCTGTACCATGTTGGCTTTGTAAGGGGGAAAAAATATATTCTGGCAATATGTTATCAGTTGCAGAGCAACGCCGAGCCACCTTCCTCCTGATCCAACAAACCCAAAATCAGAGATAAGGGATGAAATTCTCAGTGCCTCCCTCCATTTACAATTCAAATATTCCAAACTATTTCTGATTTACAAAGCCATCCACTGCCCTACGCTCCTCCAGTGTCTATTTTTTCTTCAAAGAGAAAATAACATTTAAGGTTCCAGAAAAACACACCAACCAACCCTGTTTTTCTATCTGCAGACAGCCAATTTGTTGTTTTGCCAAGATGGTGCCTTTTGGGTCTGCTGGACTTTGCCCCCCATCATCCCCAGCCAGAATGCCTCAGAGTGGAGCACTGCAGACGGTCCACCTGCGGGAAACCAGGCTGAGGTTCGTGTGGTTGGAGAAGTCCCGACCAATTTCGCCATAGAAAATGTTCCCCAGCAGCAAAATGCCACAGTTTGAGCGATAAGAAAATCATCCTTTTCTTTGGCCCTGGAGAACAACTCGCAGCAAGGCAACCAAGCCGCATTTCGGGACCTCAAAATCACCGTCTGGAAAAAGTCTCATTGTAAATTTGAGATATTCTGAGGTTCCATATGGAGGAAGACAGAGCCCTGCATTTCAACCAAGGAAGGGGTAAAACTGGGGAGAATTTTGCCAGGGAAATAATCTTGGGCTTCCCAAGGGGGTTAAAATTGGATGCTGTCCCAGGAAGGCAGAAGATGGGGGGGTTCGGGGGCACAGACCCCTGTTCAAGCCAACACACTGGCCCAAAAGTCCTGTGCAGACACGACAGAGACCACTAGAAAAGGATTCTAGGTAGTCCTCGAGTTATGACCACAGTTGAACCTGACATTTCTGTTGTTAAGTGAAACATCTGTTCAATGAATTTTTCCCCATTTTAGGACTTCTCTTGCCACAGTTGTTAAGTGAATCCACTTAACATATGAACAGAATTGGAAGGGACACTTGTAGGTCATCTAGTCCAGTGGTTGCCAACCAGTGGGCTGGGGACCATTGGTGGTCCATGAGAAAATTTTGGTGGTCCACAGAGAAATGTCACCCCCAAAGCAATGAATCCAGGCTGCGCAGGAACACAAGGCTGTGCCACCCACATGGCCCGCGGGAACACAAGGCTTGTGTCACTTGCATTGCGAACAACACAAGGTAGGGAGTGGAGGGGAGAAAGGGCGGAGGGGGGAACTTGCCCCACCTGCCTGGCCTGGCCACCGGGCTGCTTCTTTCTGCTTCTTTCTTCTTCTACTTTTGGCTGCATGCAAGGAAAGCAGCAAACGTCTTTCTTTCTCTCCCCCAAACTCCACCAGAAATGAGTCTTTGGGACCCTGCAAGGCCTCCTGCTCCAAGAGGCTGTGCTGGCAAAGATTCGTTTCTGGCGGAGTTTGGAGGAGAGAAAGAAAGACTTCTGCTGCTTTCCTTGCATGAAGCCAAAAGTCTCTCTCTCTCTGTCTCTCCCCTTAAAACGGAACTGGAGACGGTGTCCTGTGATCCCAAATAAAGAATGATCGATCGGTAGGAAAACAGGGTAGGGGAGTTTTCTGCAGACTTTTGGGGGGATTTTCCCAGGGTCTCTGGTCCGCAGGATTTAAACTTATACATTTGGTGGTCCCCGAAGTCCAAAAGGTTGGTGACTCCTGGGCTAGTCCAACCTCTTGCCCAAGCAGGAGACCCTATACCATTTCTGACAGATGGCATTGCACTTGCTGAATTAGTAACATGGTTGTTAAATGAATATGGCTGTCCCATCAACTTTGTTGGTTGCAAAGTCAATTAATGGCACTGCAGACGTCAGAAATATGAACTACTTTGCTAAGTGTCTGAATTTTGATCACACGATCGTGGGGATACCGCAGTGGTAGGCAATTGTGAAAAACAGTCATAAGTCAAAGTCTTTGTAACTTTGAACAGTCGCTAGATGGATTGTGTTGAATTGCTGACAAAACATGCTCATGTTTGGGTCAGAGTTTCCCCTGTATGCCTCATATGTATTCTCTGCACAAAAGCACACACAATCCACACTTTTTAAATTAAGTATTTTTACTGTGTTTTTCCAAGACAAATCAGAACAGCAAAGCAAGACTAAATGAGCAAAGAGCCTCCTGAAGCAAGCAAGCAAACCAGAGCTGGGTAAGTCTTTGTCAAAACGCTTTCCAGGCTGTCACGAGGACTAGAAACACACAAAGTAAGGCAAAGTCTAAATTCAGAGTGAATGGGGAAAAGGTTCTTAAATGACAAGAAAACTACTCCCAGCAGCTGATTCCTGCAGGAAAGGAGGAATGGTGGGAAACAGAATATTTGTCATTGGCTGACTGTGATTGGACACAGAAAGCATTTATCTCCAGTATATAAGCTCTCAATGTGCATACAAACAACAGTGGTATAAAGCATAAATCATCATAAATCCCAAGATACAACCAATAAAGAGATCAATCATAAAATACCAATAGGAGGAAGTAATAGGAAAGATGGGATGGATAATAGCAATACAGCCCTACTACATGGGTAATATTCTTAGGCATGATAACATAGTATTGTGGGAAGCAGATGTTGAGCAGAGTGGTGGCACGAAGGAATCAAATTGTCCGTTGTCTAGTTGTTTTGGCATGCAACGTCCTATAAGTGATGTCTCAAAGGGAGGAGTTGAAATACTTTATGTCCAGGATGTGAGGGGTCGGTAGACAATTTCTCAGCCCTCTTTCTGACCCTTGCAGTAGCCAGGTCCTCCATGGAAGGCAGGCTGGTTGCAATGGTTTCTTCTGCAGTCCTAACTATCCGTTGAAGTCTGTGCCTGTCCTCTTTAGTTGCAGTGCCAAACCAGGCAGTTTCTTTACAAACCGCCCGATTTCTTGAAGAAAATCAACGTTTCTTTAAGATTTCCTTTCTTCTTTGCAACTCGGAAGAAACATTCCAAAGGTTGACTGCTCTTTGGTGAGCATCAGGGAACGTTGACTTTTTCATTTGAGCTTTCTCACCAAATGTTCTCCCTCTCTCTCCATGCCATTTCTCTACCACCTCCTATTGTTCAAAGGCCGACTTCACAGGCTCTCTTATTCTGAATTTAGGAACATCAAGGGATTTAGCAAAAATCCAAGCAGATCCTTGATCTTCTCAAATGGGTGTTTTTTTTTTTTTTACTCAATTAAAAGATTCAAGGGCTAAGAAATCTTTTTTTCTTCACACAAAATACAGCTTTAATAGTGGAAGGAGAAACTCCATCTCTCCTACTTTTTTGGGGAGGGGGAGGAGGGTGTCTTAGGAATGCTTTGGTGCATGAAAAAAAAAAGAAACATTCCACCTCTTTTGATTCCTTTGGGTCAGAATGAAGTGGAATCAGCAATTTTCTATTAAATTCCCTTCTTGTTAATTCACTATTAAAAAGGAATTAATGTAACTGTGTAAATAGCTGAAACTCTGCTTGTTCATGTCACAGGTGGGTACCAAGCCACTTGGAGAAGGTGAAAATGGAAGTTACGGACAGATGAAAGGATTAGTTTTTTTGTTAAAGGTTTGTGTTTTGTAGTTTTTTTGTTTATCTTTAAGTTTTTCTTCTTTCAGAATGCATTGGGGGGCTCAAAATTACTACATTACTATAAAAAAATTACTATATTACTATACATTTGTTTCATAGATCTCAGTTAAATGGAAGATTGCAAATTCTTCCATCTTTGAGATTGAAAGGCAAAACTGAAATATTTTTAAAAAGGGAGAGTTACAGCAAAACATTACATTATGCAATCCTTGGATGATGACTAGTTGGGGCACCTCCTTCCTAAAATCTGCACTGGTCATTAGTGGTAGACTTGTGACCAAGCAAAAAAATATTGGGACCAGGTTTTTACCTTAACTCAGAAAATTCTTAAAATAAATATAAAACTTAAACCAAAGGTACTGCATACAGTTTTGTTCACCATGTTATAAAAAAGATGTTGAGACTCTAGAAAAAGTACAGAGAAGAGCAACCAGGATGATTAGGGGACTGGAGGCTAAAACATACAATGAATGGTTGCAGGAACTGGGCTTGGCTAATCTAGTGAAGAGAAGGACCAGGGGAGACATGATAGGGGTCTTCCAATATTTGAGGGGCTGCCACAGGAAGGAAGGGGTCAAGCTATTTTCTAAAGCGCCTGTAGGCCAAACAAGGAATAATGGATGGAAACTGAACAAGGAGAGATTCAGCCTGGAATAAGGAGAAATTTTCTGACAGTGAGAACAATCCACCAATGGAACAGAAGTTGCCTTTGGAAGTTGTGGGAGCTTCATCACTTGAGACTTTCAAGAAGAGATTGGACTGCCATTTGTCAGAAATGGTGTAGGGTCTCCCGCTTGGGCGGGGGGTTGGACTAGATGACCTACAAGGTCCCTTCCAACTCTGATTATCTGTTATCTGGTTTTCCTTTTAGGTTTGATGGATAAAGTATTTGAAAAAAAATTCAGAACTTTATTACCGTGCACACTGAAAGCAACAAGAATTTTATATGCACAAAAATGGGCACAAAAAAAGAGACACTAACTCCCACAATGGAAGAATTCACAGTGAAGGTGATGGAGTCAGGGGAGAAATTGACCACTTTAACTAAAGAGAATAATTTTTTTTAATTTTTGTTTCTATTTGGAAATAAGTTCTGGACTTCATATTTGAACTGAAAAAAATGAAGCAAGAAGCAAAAAAAGAAGAAATAGATGGAAATTAATCAAGGAGAGAGAAAAACTAAAATTAAGGAATAATTTCCTGCTAGAACAATTAGTCAGTGGAACTGCTATCCTCCAGAAGTTGTGAATGGTCCAACAGAAGTTTTAAAGAAGAGATTGGACAACCATTTGTCTGAAACAGTATGGCTTGAGGAGAGGGTTGGACTATTTTATTTTATTTATTTTATTTGTTTGTCAAAGATGTACAAGATAACAAGTATAGATATGAACATAAAAACAAAGGGAGTAAATACAGATAAATGGAGACAGTAGACAGGGACAGTAGGCACACTGCTACACTTATGCACACCCCCTTTAAGGACCTCTTAGGAATGGGGTGAGGTTGACGGTTTGAGATGGAAGCTGCGAAGGGTTGAGGCTATAACTATGGAATCGGGTAGGGTGTTCCAGGCATTGACCACTCTGTGGCTAAATTAAATCAGCAAAGACTTGGTCGGATGAGGCAAAGCTGAAACTCCAGGCCTGCCTTGATTGCACTGATTGGAATGTTTTTGAAGATGCCTCTGCAGACCTAGATGAGCTCACAGATACTGTAACATCATATGTTAGCTTCTGCAAAGACTTATGTGTACCAACAAGGAACCTGCAAATATATAGCAACAATAAACCTTGGTTCACAGCTAAACTTAAGCAGCTGCGTTGTTCCAAAGAGGAAGCCTACAGAAAAGGTGACAGAATGCTATACAACCAGGCCAGAAACATATTAACAAGAGAGATCAGAGCAGCAAAAAAGAAGCTACTCGGAAAAGTTAAAGAATCCATTCTCAACCAATGAACCAGCAAACATGTGGAAAACTCTGAAAAACATCACTGGCTTCAGCAAACCACCTTCCCAGGCAGAAGGAAATCAATAACTAGCAGATGACCTGAATGTGTTTTACTGCAGGTTTGAAAAGAAACTACAGCCACCTATCTCCACAACCCACATCTCAAACGCATCAACAACAGCCAAACCTCCTACAACTGGCCCCAATCTAGTGGGCTCCCAACCTCTGCTGATCACAGAAAAAGAAGTGCAAGATCTATTACACAGACAGAAGCCAGGAAAAGCACCAGGGCCAGACAAGATAACGCCTTCTTGCTTAAAAGTCTGTGCTGACCAATTGGCCCCCATCTTCCCCTGAATCTTCAATAGATCCCTAGAAATGTGCTATGTTCCTTCCTGCTTCAAACGTTCTACCATCATCCCAGTGCCAAAGAAGCCCTCCATCAAGGAACGGAATGACTACAGACCAGTTGCTCTAACATCTGTAGTTATGAAAATCTTTGAAAGGCTTGTGCTGTCCCACCTGAAAACCATCACGGATCCGCTGTTAGATCCCATGCAGTTTGCATACTGAGCAAATAGATCGACAGATGATGCTGTCAACATGGCTCTGCATTACATCCTACAACACCTTGAATCTCCAAATACCTACGCAAGGGTCCTCTTTGTAGACTTCAGTTCAGCATTCAATACCATCATTCCAGACACTCTTCTAAGTAAATTAAACCAACTAGCGGTACCTGAACACACTTGTAAGTAGATCATAAGCTTCCTAACAGACAGGAGGCAGCAGGTGAAGCTAGGTAGAATCATATCCAATATCTGTACAATCAGCACACACACACCCCAAGGCTGTGTGCTATCTCCACTTTTCTTCTCCCTATATACCAATGACTACATCTCAAACGATCCATTTATTAAAATACTGAAGTTTGCTGATGACACAACAAAGATTGGTCTCATTCGAGACAATGATGAATCTGCATACAGACAGGAGATTATACAACTTGCCTCATGGTGTAACCGAAACAATCTGGAACTGAACACACTAAAACCGTAGAAATGGTGGTAGACTTTAGAAGAAATCCTCCTATACTACCACCTCTTACAATACTAGACAACACAGTATCATCAGTGAAGACCTTCAAATTTCTCGGTACTACTATATCACATGACCTAAAATGGACACCTAACATCAAAAACATCATCCAAAAAGCACAACAAAGAATGTTCTTTCTGTGCCAACTCAGAAAGCTCAAACTGCCCAAGGAGCTGCTGATCCAGTTCTACAGAGGAATTATTGAGTCTATCATCTGCACCTCTATAACTGTCTGGTTTGGTTCTGCAACTCAACAAGGCAGACAGAGACTTCAGAGGATAATTAGGACTGCAGAAAAAATGATTACTACCAACCTGCCTTCAATTGAGGACCTGTATACTGCACGAGTCAAAAAGAGGGCTGTGAAAATATTTACAAAGCCCTCACATCCCGGACAAAAACTGTTTCAACTTCTTCCCTCAAAACAACACTATAGAGCCCTGCACACCAGAACAATTAGACACAAGAACAGTTTTTTCCTGAAAGCCATCACTCTGCTAAACAAATAATTCCCTCAACACTGTTCAACTATTTATAAAGTGTACACTACTATGACTGTTAATTATTCTCATCACTCCTTATCACCCATCCCCTCCCACTTGTGATTGTAGGACTGTAACTTTGTTGCTTGTATCCTTACAATTTATATTGACTGTTTCCTAGTATGATTTGATTGTTGATTGTATCCTATGACTATCATCAAGTGTTGTACGTTATGATTCTTGATTCTTAACGAATGTACCTTTTCTTTATGTATACTGAGAGTATTTACTCCAAGACAAATTCCTTGTGTGTCCAATCACACTTGGCCAATATTCTATTCTGTTCTATTCTATTCTATTCTATTCTATTCTATTCTATTCTATTCTATTCTATTCTATTCTATTCTATTCTGCAATTGAGTTTGTAGTGGTTTACCTTGAGTTTGTATCTGTTGTTTGCCTGTGTGTTATTGTGATTGAGGCTGAAGAAGTTATTGACAGGCAAGACTTTGTAGCAGACAATTGTTTGAACTATGCTTAGATCAGACTGCAGGTGGCGCAGTTCTAGATTGTCCAGGCCCAAAATTTTGAGCCTGGAAGCATAGGAAGGTCTATTGTGAGTAGAGAAGCGGAGAACTCTTCTCGAGAAATACCTCTGACTATAAGACCTCCATTCTGTTATTCTGTTAAAATAGAACAGGGTGGCTAGTCCTTTGTACAACACCGGAGGCCTTAGCTTCTGCAGTTTGGGCACCAGGCTGGGGATGGTGGCCTCCAGTGAGTCAAGATGGAAGCCAAGATGAAGCAAAACACAGAAAAAGGCCAGGTTTCCTATTGCAAGGGCATTGTTATCATAGTGGTACCCTGGACAGCTCCTTTTTCAAGATCCTGGAACTCTTATTTTCAACCTTGGAAAAGGTAGTGCTATTATACTGGTTTGGCCCGGTTCTGGCATACCGGTAGTGCCGAAGTCCAGCTGA
The DNA here is from genome assembly GCA_033807585.1 of Hydrophis major. Classification (NCBI taxonomy): domain Eukaryota; kingdom Metazoa; phylum Chordata; class Lepidosauria; order Squamata; family Elapidae; genus Hydrophis; species Hydrophis major. Next base: position 5,505,330 of record CM066335.1, on the reverse strand, counting down.
GACTGAACTGATTCTCTCTGAGCTGCTGTTGGGCCCACCTGCCTGCCTGGGCTCCCATACTGACTTTTATACAGGGGTGGGATTCTACCAATTCGCACCTATTCGCTAGAACCAGTTGTTAATGTTCTAAGCAGTTCGGAGAACCAGTTGTTAGAAGAAATTACTGGCCTAATCCTGTAAGGAAGGCAGGAAGGTAACATTCTGGTGTTGCTTACAGAAACTGCCTCTCCATTAACCCTGATTACATTCTTGGCAAGACTAGACTTCCTGTCTCAGGAACTTCTCTGGAGTTTTTTTCCCCTCCTTTTTGCTGGTACTTTACTTGTGTGGAGTGACCATTCAAAGTTACAATGGCACTGAAAAAAGTGACTTATGACCATTTTTCACACTTACGACTGTTGCAGCATCCCCACAGTCATGAGAGGCCAGGTGAGGAGATGCGTGCCTCGATGTGAGTGATATTGAGTTGGCCACGCCCAGCCAGTCAGATGACCACCAAGCCACGCCCACCAACTAAACCACACCCACAGAACCGGTTGTTAAAATTTTTGAATCCCACCCCTGCCTTTATTCCCTGCTTTTGAAGTGCAGCTACTTTGCATGGCACAGTAGATTGCTGCACGGCAAGTTCATGAAGCAACAATCCAGAGAGTGCTGGATTGCAGGAAGTAAGTCGGGAAGCCTCTGCGCCTGTGCAAAGTGCGTGTTTGGTACACCTGTGTGCAAAGTGTATGTGCACGCAAAGCCTGCCCACCAAGCCACACCCACTGAACCGGTGGTAAATTATTTTGAAACGCACCACTGCTTGGAAAGTTTAAGATGGGCAGAGTTCAACTCTCAGAATTGCCCACCAGGCACAGGATAGCTGTACAAACAGACAAAAGACCCCCAACCAAAAAAATTTCACCCCAAGCCTCTCTTTTAAATGATGGATATTTTTCTTTTGTTTCCCATAAAAACAGATGGCAGAAAATGAAACCATTTCTAGCCAAAAAATCAATATGACCATTTTGGATTTTTGTTTTATAAAAAAAACAACACAACAGCAGCCGGTGAGGAGGCCAGAACTGCTACCAAACAGGAGGCTTTGGTTAAAAGCAGGGGTCTCCAACCTTGCCCGCTTTAAGACTTGTGGGAAGACCTTGGAAGACTCCTGAGTCAACTTTGAGCCTGGTGAGACTCGAACTGCCAAACTGCAGGCAGCCGGCAGTTGGCAAAAAGAGCCTGCAGGACTGCACTCCAACCACTGTGCCACTGAGGCTGCAACCTTCCTAGGTGGCTTCCAACAAGTCAGTGAGGGGACCTGGATTAGTTTAATGATTCCGCGATTCACTGAACAACTGCAATTATTTGCTTAACAACGATGGCAAAAAAGGTTCATAAAATCGGGTACTTAGCTGCCACCTTTCTTAGCAATAGAAATTCTAGTTCCAATTGTGGTTGTAAGTCCACAATTTAGTGGGTGCACTAAATCAGAGGCCTGATTTTTGCTTTCCGCATTTCTTCACAAGCATTTTCTACCACATTGTTGCTCTTTCTTTCTTTCTTTCTTTCTTTCTTTCTTTCTTTCTTTCTTTCTTTCTTTCTTTCTTTCTTTCTTTCTTCTTCTTCTTCTTCTTCTTCTTCTTCTTCTTCTTCTTCTTCTTCTTCTTCTTCTTCTTCTTCTTCTTCTTCTTCTTCTTCTCCTTCTTCTCCTTCTCCTCTTCCTCCTGTCTCTCCTCCTCTTCTTCTTCTGTAAATAAGGAGCTGTTTTTAAACACTGGAACTGAAAGCAGCGGAATCTCTCAGTGGTGAAGCACAGCAATTCCCAACGCAGAGCAGGCTTTGCAAAGCTCGAGGCAAGGATCACTTGTTACTAAATTATTTTCAAGTGTTGAAAGAAATGTTTATCTCGGGAACAAGAGCACTCCTGTTCTTAAGCAGATCTTACGGAAATCCAATCAAATAACAGCCAGCAAGTTTCTCCTTCGCTCCTTCGAGTCACATGTTAGTGACACTGCAATGGGGGGGGGGCATAACCATAGTAACAGGGAAGACCTGAGCATCACACAATGGTACACACTTTATGTGTGTGGCCTCTAAAAAAAAAAATCAGCACCACACATGCCACGTAGGAGGAGAGGCTGTGCCAGGAAGGCTCGCTGTCAGCTATAGACAACAGGAGGAAAACACGGGATGATTAAAAAGGGGAAGAGAAGGAGGAGAAACTTCCAATGTAACTTAAGTGTTTAGATACAGGCTAGACAAAATAGATGAGTCAAAGCAAAATTTAAATAGGGGAAGGGAATATGCACACTGGGAAAGGGACCAAAATATATCACACAGTGGTGAGCCATCCAAGTCTAGTTCCCAAAACATAGAAATCAAGAATCTAGAAGACAAGAGACTTCAGAAAGAATCCGAGATAGAGATTGGATGTGTTTACTTCTGGATAATTATCCACAAAAGCATGGCTTCACGTAACAGGGTTAGCCCCCTTTCTGGGTTGGCATAGCAGACTGGATGCTAACTAGTCCACATTTGGCAGAACCTGCTTCAGAAAGGAAAGGAATACAGATTCACACTAACTGGAGTGTTATCTAGTTCAGTGTTTCTCTACTCAGCAGCTTTAAGGCTTGTGGACTTCAATTCCCAGAATTCCCCAGCCAGGATGGATATAGCCCAAGCCTGTTGCAGCTGGGAGTGGTTTGCAGAGGGTATCCTCTTATCCCTACGTGATGGGTGGGCATCTATAGAGCAGGGGTCTCCAATCTTGGCAACTTTAACCAGCTTTGCTGGCTGGGGAATTCTGGGAGTTGAAGTCCACCAGGCTGAAAGTTGCTAAGGTTGGAGACCCCTGCTATAGAGGAAGAGGTCCAAACAGACCAGGGAACACCAAGTAAGCAGAAGGTCATCTGCAAGTCTTGTCACTCACCTGGATAAACATGTGCCTAACCAAAACCTGAAATCTGGAGAGAGCGAAGAAAAGATCTTTTCAACCAAGAGATGGCATGAAAATTCTCCATTGTGTGCTCAAGAACCAGATCACCACATGCAGTTCTTGTACCACTTTACAAATCCTTAGTAAGGCCACACTTCAAGTACCGCATCCAGTTCTGGTCACCACATTGTAAAAAAGATCTTGAGACTCTGGAAGGAGTGCAGAGAAGAGCAACCAAGATGATGAGGTGACTGGAAGCTCAAATATATGAAGACTGGTTGCAGGAACTGGACATATATTCAAGTGACCATGGAGATGCTACAACAGTCATAAGTGTGGAAAACAGCCATAAGTCACTTTTTCCAGTCCACTAAATGAACTGTTGTAAGTCAAGGACTATCTGTACCTCCAGGAACAGGAGAAGTATATCTTCCTTTGCCAATCACCGACTGGATGCCTGCGTAGCAGATTAAAATTAAGATCTGGGTGCTCCTGAGAATCTCAACAGCTGTTATTTGCCACAGAATCAAAACTGACAGCTGGAGCAGAGCAGCAGCCCAACCAAACAGGCCTGGCCATCTCGAGATTAACTGAAGTGTTGCTACTAGTTACTGCCAAAAAATATTGTGATTAAAAAAGGAGGGCTCTGAAGGAAATGGCACTGGCATCTCCCAGCTATGGCCCTGTTCAGATTTTTTTTTTTTTTTTCATTTTATATTTACTGTAGTCAATGTGACTGCCGAGACAAAAAATCCCTTGTTTGCTCCTTCCTCTTTTCTATCACAGTGAAAAACACACACAGTGAGAGAGAGAGAGAGAGAAAGAAAGTCTCAATATCATTGCAAATATTTCCGAGCCCTCCCTGCTAGTGAGGAGGAGGAGGAGGAGGAGGAGGAGGAGAATGGCAACCGAGGAATTGCCAATCCACATTACATTTCACAGGAATCATTGCAAACAACCAGGGCTTTGGGTTTGTCACCTGAGCTGGAAATAAACTACCACATTATCTTCTATAGAGTCCATGGGGGTGGCGTGGAACCTGAGAAAAAAAATTGTCTCTGTGTTACCCTTCTGCTGAAAAGCCAGATCCTGTTTCTGTTATATCCTGTTATTGGAAAACATCTTTGGTGGGGGTTTTTTTTGCACATCAGTATTACACCTAGGAGGGACTCTGGATTGCAACCTTTGGATGGGCTGGGGAGGAGAGCAGGCCGAGACAGATTGCAAAGTTAATAGCTTTCTGTCACGCCAATCTCTTTGCCTCCAAGGCAGCGCCTCTCAATCTCACAGCCTTTAAGACGTGTGGACTTCAACTCCCTAGTAAGTTGGGTTGGTTCCTTTCTGAGTTTCTTTCACTCCCTGTTATGCATCTATGGCCCTTTTATGACTTGTGGACTTCAATTCCAACTGGTTCAGGAATTCTGGGAGTTGAAATCCATAAGTCATAAAAGACCACGGTTCCCCATCTCGGATCTATGGGTATCCCTGCTTTTATCTGATCATTTTGATCTGATCATCAAGGTTGACTCAGCCTTTCATGTTTCCAAGGTGGGTAAAATGAGGACCCAGATTGTTGGGGGCAAGAGGCTGACTCTGTAAACCATTTAGAGAGGGTTGGAAAGGACTGGAAAGTGGTATTTAAGGACTGTTGCTATTGCTCTTCTCTCTATAAGTGCTATTGCCCTTCCTTCCTTCCTTCCTTCCTTCCTTCCTTCCTTCCTTCCTTCCTTCCTTCCTTCCTTCCTTCCTTCCTTCCTTCCTTCCTTCCATCCATCCATCCATCCATCCACCCATCCATCTGTCCATGGTGCACAGTGGTTAGAATGCACTATTGCAGACAAATTTTGCCCACTGTCAGCAGTTCGATTCTGACTAGCTCCAGGTTGACTCAGCCTTTTGTCCTTCCGAGGTGGGTAAAAGAAGGACCCAGATTGTTGGGGGCAAGAGGCTGACTCAGTAAACCGCTTAGAGAGGGCAGTAAAAGCACTATAAAGCAGTATTTAAGGGCTATTGCTATTGCTCTTCCTTTTCTTCCTTCCTTCCTCCCTCCCTCTTTCCCTCCACCCATCCATCCATGGTACACAGTGGTTAGAATGTAGTATTGCAGACTAACTCTGCCCACTGCCAGCAGTTCGATCTTAACCAGCTCAGAGTTAACTGAGGCTTCCATCCTTCCAAGGTGGGTAAAATTGAGGACCCAGATCATTGGGGGCAAAGGCTGACTCTGTCAACCACCTAGAGGGGGCTGTAAAAGCCCTGTGAAGTGGTATAGAAGTGGTATATTCCTGCTCAAAAAGTGCTATTGCTATTTCCTGAGCAGCACCTCTTCTCCCCAAGGCCTTTCTCCCATACCATGACCATCCCTGGGTTGTGACATGATGTGAAATATGAATCTTTTCACTATGGTTTGTTCAACAAACCAACAATATGAAAAATGGTTGCAGGGTTTGTGTTTGGCTAGTCTAGAGAAAAGAAGGACTGGGGGGATGTGATAGCGGTCTTCCAGTATTTGAGAGGCCGCTGCAAAGAAGAAGGGGTCATTTTATTTTCCAAAGCACCAGAAGGCAGGAAAAGAAACATTATTTGGAAACTAGTCAAGGAGAGAAGCAACCAGGAATTAAGGAGAAACTGCCTAACAGTGAGGACAATTAACCAGTGGAACAGCTTGCCACAAGAAGTTGTGGATACTCCATCATAGAAGGTTTTTAAAGAGACTGGACAGTCACTTGTCTGAAATGGTATTTCGGACCCTTCTCTTGCTTGAGCAGGGGGCTGGACTAGAAGACCTCCAAGGTCCCTTCCACCTTTATTCTGATTGATCGATTGATCCTATGGGAGGAAGAACACAGTCACAGAATGCAAACTTTCCCTGAGCTCTGGAAGGAATCCGAATCAGAAAAGGTTCCCAGTGAGGTGTATTTGGGGATGGCTTGCGAGCAGTAGAAGAGCACATCTGGTTTTGGGTAGGGGACATTGGTGCCAACCAGAGCAGTGGCCAAACAGCTGCAGGAACTAGGACCAGCAGTCTGATATATCTGTACACACACTTTCCTAGACCACATCTATGGTGAACATTCACCATAGATAAAGCTCTGAAGTAAATCATATGAAGTCCTAGGGCTCCTTTATAGTGCGTTGGTGAGATCACACTTGGAATATTGCATCCCGTTCTGGTGACCATGATCCCTAGAAAGAGGGCACAGAGGAGCGACGAAGGTGATTAGAAGGCTGGAGGCTAAAATATATGAGGAACGATTGAGGGAGCTAGGTATGTATAGTCTATCAAAGAGAAGGACTAGGGATGATATGATAGCCTCATCCAGTACTTGAGGAGCTATCAGAGGGGAAAGGGTAGGACAAGTGATGGGTGAAAGGTCATTCAAGTTCTGATCATTGAGATCATCAGCTTGCCTTCAGACATTGTGGGTGCTTCATCACGGGAGGTTTTTAAGAAAATACTGGACAGTCCCTTGTCTGAAACGGAAAAAAGGATCTCCTGCTTGAGGAGGAGGTTGGACTAGAAGACCTCCAAAGTCCCTTCCAGCTCTATTCTGATTCTGATTAAAGAGAGAACCAATCTAGACCTAAGGAGAAATTGCCTGATCATGAGAACCATTAATTAGTGGAATGGCTGGCCTCCCATCAGTGGACGTTTTCAAGGAAAGAGTGGACAACCATTTGACTGGGAGGGAAGAAGTTGCCTTGAATTGGAGATTGAACTAGTTCAGGGGTCTCCAACCTTGGCCACTTTAAGCCTGGAGGACTTCAACTCCCAGCTTTGCTGGCTGGGGAATTCTGGGAGTTGAAGTCCCCCAGGCTAAAGGTGGCCCAGGTTGGGGACCCCTGAACTAGGAGATCTCCAAAGTCCCTTTTGACCCTATTATTCTACTTTCTACATAACACATCCTAGGAAACTGAGACCCAACAAGCTTTTGCACAATTTATTGCCTTGGACTCTTTAAACACATCGGTGATAAATTTCTATCAATATTTAAACATGTTCCTAAAGCGGCAGGACCCTGTAAGGGATGCAAACTGAGGAGGGGCAGGGAGACCCCCTCCCAGCATTTTAGAAACATAAATGCCATTCTGGACCTTCTCATCTCGAACCATCACTGTTCTCCCACACACAGTCAAGACTATAGGGCTTGTTTTCAAGGCGTCCTGCTGTTTTTTGACTCTCTCTCTCTCTCTCTTTTTTTTTGACTGCACAGAGACATTGGGATGCTAATCTCCCTCCCCTGGTTGCATAAACAGATTTTGGCTGCGCATAAGTTCTGAGAACGAACGGCAGAATCACGTACACCATGTTGTTTTTTTTTAATCAGAAAGCCCTTGTACGAGCTGTACAGACGCCCACATACCAACACCTGCTTTGGAACATTCACTACGAGGTTGGTATTTACTAACTGACTGTCTCACCTACCACCCTGAAAACGTCCACTTGCATCTACCACAAGATTTCTCACCCTCAGCAACTTTAAGATGGGTGGATTTCAACTCCCGGAATTGTGCTGTGCTGGCTGGGGAGTTCTGGGAGTTGAAGGAGTGTTGTTGTTAGTTGCAAAGTCATGTCCGACCCATTGCATCCCCATGGACAACTTTCCTCCAGGCCTTCCTGTCCTCTACCATCCACCAGAGTCTATTGAAGCTCACGCCGACTCCTTCAGTGACTCCATCCAGCTACCTCCTTCTCTGCCGTCCCCGTCTTCTTCTAGGGCCTTCAATCTTTCCTAGCATTCAGCTCTTCTCCAGCGAGTCCTTCCTTCTCATTAGGTGGCCAAAGTCTTTGAGCTTCATCTTCAGAATCTGGCCTTCTAAAGAGTAGTCAGGGTTGATCTCCTCTAGGACTGACCAGTTTGATGGCTTTGCAGTCCAAGGGACTTGCTGGAGTGTTCTCCTCCAGCCCCAGAGTTCAAAGGCCTCCATTCTTTGGTGCTCAGCCTTCCTTATGGTCCAACTTTCACAGCCATCCATTGCAACTGGGAAAACCATCGTCTTGACTCTGCGTGCTTTTGTTGGCAGGGGGATGTCTCTGCTTTTGAGTGGCTAGATTTGCCATAGCTTTCCTCCCCAGGAACAGGCGTCTTTTAATTGAAACAACAGTGGGATTCAAATAATTTAACAACTGGTTTTCTGCCCTAATGACCAGCTGGGTAGCCATGGCTGGGTGGTCATGTGACTGAGTGGGTGTGGCCAATTCAATGCCACTCATGTCGAGGGGTGCTTCACCTCACCTGGCCATTCATGACCGTGGGGATGCTGCAACGGTTGTAAGAGTGAGAAATGGTCATGTCACTTTTTTCAGTGCTGTTGTAATTTTGAATGGCCACTAAATGAACTGTTGTAAATCAAGGATTACCTGTACAAAAATACAAAAAGGTTCTTTGCTTGCAAAAAGCTGCCCTAAATACCAATCATGAGATTAAAAATGGGGGAATGCACACTGAATATCAATTAAAACCACAGCCAACATGGAAACCTAAACCATTTTGTATGAATGCCTTCTTTTTCATCAGCAATAGCTGCAAGCCAGAGTTACAGGCAGGGGGCCAGAGCACCTTGAGGAATTGAAAAAGTTAAAATGCAACGATGACTATCAGCAGCCAACTCTTGCTCATAAAGTGGGACCCTTTAGCAGAGAGGTCATCTAAGCTCTCCAGTCCAGAAAGTGGGTGGGCACACTTGGGGCTATAAAATGCTGAGCTAAAGAGACCAATTAACAAAGTCTATAAGGGACCCAGGTTCAAGTCTCTGCCCTCCCAAGCTTATCAGGATCACAATAAAATTAGTAGATGCCACAGATATCTAAATAATCTTCAAGCCATGTTACTAAGCCTTATTATCATGAGAGAAAACTAAAATGAATTGGAGGATCCACATCCCTACCTCCTTAAAAAAAGTCTTACTATGAGTGAGCAACCATGTGCCTTGGCCATTCTGGAGCAATACAAGAGACTCCTGTCCCAAAAGTGCTTTTTCAAGAGGACTTTGTGGAAACCAAGAAAGTCCAGTTGCCTCTTGAAAAAAACACCTTTGGGACAACCATGATCTGGAGGACTGAAGACTCCCCCTTTTCCCACCCAGGAGAAGTAATCCTTAGATTCATTTGCACCACTTAAAGATACCAGCTGGTCTCACTCACCTCACAAGATATCCTGAGGAAACCATCCAGATTTAAGGAAAGGTCACATGCCCCCAGAATCAGTGCCAAGCTTGCCGCTTGGAAGTACACCCCAAAAGGACAGTGCCAGGAACCATTAAAACAGGGGATTGGACTAAAAGGCCTCCAAGATCCCTCCCAACTCTGTTATCCTATGTTCTATGCTAAATGAGTCCCAAAACAACTCTTCTGTTTAGCAGGACAAATGAAAATTGAAAGATTTATTCCATAAATTACAGTCGGACAAACCATATGTAGAGAATTCGAGTACAAGCCAGGATATTTTTGGCAGCCCCCAGAATAGAGTTCCATAGTAGGTGGGGCTTAAACGGATCCCTTTGGGGTAGCAAAACTAGAGCAGGCTTAAAAATGGTTCACTGAGCCATCATGACACCCCTGTCCAATTTTTTCTCATAAAAGTGACCCTCACCTCCAGGCACAAGAAAAGTGCATATTTGGCGTGTGTGATCTCAACTGGTTTTGCCTAGGACGCTCCAGGGTGATCCATCACAAGAGCTGGAGAGCCGATTTGGTGTAGTGATTAAGGTGTTGGCTTAGTTCACTGGCAGCAGGTGCGGATGGCTGAGGCCTTAGAGAGCGAGGACTCAGGTGAGGGTCCTGCATGTGATGAAAGGATGGGGCCAGGACCATCAGGGAGTGGAGTGCTGCCTTCAGAGATTGTGGAGGCTGGCAGCAGTGAGGAAGAGTCCCCCGAGGAGCCTGTGTCCAGTGCCCGTGCGTGCAGGGCTGCTCAAAGGAAAGAGCAGCTGCAGCAGCACAGGTGACTCGTGAGTGAGGCTGCAAGGTGATGGTCCCTCCCTTAAGGGATAAAAGCCAGCCCTCAGAGGTGGGATTCTTTGCAGGAAGCAAAGAAGTTCTTGCACTTCAAGTCTTGTGGAAGTTCGGTCTATCCTGGTTTGTTTTCAGAGACTTTTGGCTTTGAATATTTCCTTGCACTTAATCTCGTGTTCTTGGCAGCCTTGCACAACCTTGACAGGGCTTCCTCTTATCTGGGACAATTAGTTTTAATAGCGCTTTGCTGTGAATGAACAGAATTTACAGAGATACCTTAAGAAGGTTTTGCTTTTATCTATGTTTTGCGTTTGTTTGACTTGAACGAGGCTTGGGTCAGAACAAAACCAAGAGACTGTGAGTTCTAGTCCCATCTTCAGCATGACCAGCAGCTGGGTAACTTTTGGGCCAATCACTAGGAGATGATGAACTCTAGTCCTGCTTTAGGCAAAAATGTGCCTGGATGACTTGGGTCAATCACTAGGAGGTGGTGAGTTCTAGTCCTGCTGTAGACAGGAAAATGGCTGTGTGACCTTGGGCCAGTCACCCTCTCTGAACCTCATCAAGCTCACGGGATTGTTGTGGGGAAAATAAGAGGAGGAAGGAGTTTTAGGTATGCTCACTGCCTTGAATTACTTATAAAATAATAAAGATGCAATAGAAGTACTAATAAATAAAATAAAGAAATAAAACATGAATCTCAGACTTTTAAGCCGACTTCATTAGCTTTCAAAGTGCAAAGCCACAACACCTGGCCTCCCCCTGCCCTCACCTTCCATCTCAGTTCCACACAACCCCATCAACCCCCAATTAATTTTCTGCAATTTCAAAAGTTCAAATTACATGCCGGTGCAACAAAGTGATACTAGCAAGAATGGACAAGCATCCAAAACCAAAGAACTGGTGCTATATTCATTTTCCAAAACCAGCAAAGTGGAAAAAGTAATCTATCAGCTTCAGAGGTGAGAAATAAATTAGAGTTTCTGGTTTCTAAAAAACTTTTCAAGGTGTGTAGATTTTTAAATCAGAAACATTTTTAATTGATTAGGGCACAGCCTCAGAAAAAGAATGCAAGATCACTCGCACCTGCTGGGTGTTATGGTTTTGCATTCTTCTTCTGAGGTTTAATCTGAGAAGTCTGCCTGTATCTAATGTGAATATCTTAACAACAGAAGGGAATCTTTGTAGAAGAGAATAGAATAGAGAATAGAGTAGAATAGAATGCTATATAGATAGTCCCCGACTTACAATAGTCCGTTTAATGACCATTCAAAGTTACAATGGCACTGAAAAATATGACTTATGGCTGTTTGTCACCGTTGCAGTGTCCCAGGGTCATGTAATCACATGTTGCAACCTTCTAATGAGGAAAGTCAATGGGGAAGCCAGATTTACATGTTATTAACTTAACAACTGTACTGATTCGTTTAACAATTGCGTCAAGAAAAGTCATAAAATGCGGCAAAACTCATTTAACAAATCTCTCACTGAACATAGGTCATAGGTCAAGGAACAGGAATGGAATGGAATGGAAGGAAAGGGAAGAGAAGAGAAGAGAAGAGAAGAGAAGAGAAGAGAAGAGAAGAGAAGAGAAGAGAAGAGAAGAGAAGAAGATTTCATTTCATTCAAGTGTGATTGGACACACAAGGAATTTGTCTTGGTGCAAATGTTCTCAGTGTACATAAAAGAAAAGATACATTCATCAAGAGTTGAGAATCATCAGGTACAACACTTAATAATAGTCATAGGGTACAATCAACAATCAAATCATACTAGGAAGCAGTCAATATAAATTGTAAGGATACAAGGGACAAAGTTACAGTCATACACTTACAAGTGGGAGGAGATGGGTGATAAGGAGTGATGAGGCGATGGATAGTAATAGTAGTGCAGACTTTGTAAATACTTTGACAGAGTTGAGGGTATTATTTGTTTAGCAGAGTGATGGCATTTGGGGAAAAACTGTCCTTGTGTCTAGTTCTGGTGTGCAGTGCCCTATAGCGTCGTTTTGAGGGAAGGAGTTGAAACAATTTATGTCCAGGATGTGAGGAATCTATAGATATTTTCACAGCCCTTTTTTTGACTCCTGTGTTATACAAGTCCTCGATGGAAGGCAGGTTGGTAGCAATTGTTCTTTCCTAATTACTCTCTGGAGTCCTGTTGGGTTGCAGAACCAAACCAGACAGTTATAGAGGTGCAGATGACAGACTCAGTGATTCCTCTGTAGAACTAGATCAGCAGCTCCTTGGGCAGTTTGAGCTTCTGAGTTGGCGCAGAAAGAACATTCTTTGTTGTGCTCAAGGTTGAACTGTTTATCAGCCCTCAGTAGGCACACAGAGATAAACAACATCATTCAAAAGTACCATTCAAAAGGGACAACCCAATACCCAAAAAGTACCATTCAAAAGGGACAACCCAATACCTAAAGTGAATACAAAGAGACTAAAATACCTCACCAGCAATCAACACTCAGATAAGCAAAGATTAATTCCAAGATTAACACCAGACCAACAATCAAGCAGTAAAAGAAATAAAATATCCTAATCAATGAACTACCATTTCAGTCAAACAATCAACATAAACAGCTTAATTAAGAAACCACCAAGAATACCTAAACTCCACCAATTCTGGCAGGGCAAGCCACTTGTATTTAAACAGAGAGCAAACTCCACTCCCTTCTACAGTAGTTGGGTAATTAAACTTCAGCAACAAAACAACCAAGCTCAGAAAGCACCAAGGACCTCACACTGGACATCTTTCTTCTGAATCCAAAGGGCTGCCAAGCAGAATAACAGAGTTGGAAAGGACCTTTGAGGTCTTCTAGTCCAATCCCGCTCAAACTGGGAACCCTATACCAGGTATCAGCAACCTGCAGCTCTGGAGCCGCATGTGGCTCTTTGGGCCCTCTGCTGCACCTCCCTTTTGGGCAATCCCACCACTGGCTGGCCCCACCCCTCGCCCTCCCCTCCCAGGCACTCCTTGCCATGCCTGAGAAAGTAAAACATAAAAAAACAGAAGTGGGAGGGAGGGAGGGAGGGAGGGAGAGAGAGAGAGAGAGAGAGAGAGACCCATTTCCTACAGAAAATACTGGGAGCCACAAAACTTGCGTAGGCATGATGGCGGTGGGTCATGTGACTGGATGGGAGTGGCATTGAGTTGGCCACACCCACCCAGCTTTCAAGGCTCCAGGTGTTTTCTTTTCTGTGGGAAATAGGTCCAAATGGCTCTTGGAGGTGTGTTTAAGGTTGCAAGCCAGAGGTGGGATTCAGCCGGTTCTGACCGGTTCTAGAGAACCAGTAGCAGAAATTTTGAGTTGTTCGGGAGAACTGGCCAATCCCACCTCTGACTGGCCCCGCCAACCCCGTCTCTTCTCTGCCTCCCATCGAGTCCCAGCTGATGGGCTGGGTCTTCTTTGGTTGCCCTGCACAGGAGAACGGAGCTGGAAAGCAGGTCAGTGGGGTGGGGAGGAAAGGGGGATTTTGCAATTAACCTTCCCCTGCCATATCCACCAATCTATGCCCACAGAACTGGACATATATACAGACCCATCAAAGAACAGAAATAGAAATAAACTTCTCATTCAATCCCCTGCTCAAACAGTGACCCTATACAATTTCAGACAAGTGGCTCTCCTTAAAATCTTCCAATGATGGAGGCACCCACAACTTCTGGAGGGAAGCCATTCCACTCTTTCATTGCTCTCACTGTTAGTAAGTTTCTCCTTAATTCCAGGTTGCTTCTCACTTGATTAGTTTCTATCCGTTGTTTCTTGTTCCAAAGCCTTCTGGTGCTTTGGAAAATAAGTTGACCTCCTCCTCTTTGGGGCAGCCCCTCAAATACTGGAACACTGTTATCATGTCACTCCTAGACATCCTGGACATAAACTGTTTTAACTCCTCCCGCACACTTCAGGATGCCACTAAAGACCACTGCATTCCAAAACAACCAGACCCAGTTTTTTCGCTCGTGTCACAACTCTGCTGAACATCTAATTTCCACAGCACTGTCTTATGTCTAAAGATATTTACCCATGTAGCAGGGCTGTATTGTTATTATCCTTCTCATTTTTTCTACTGCCTTCTCCTATTGGCATCTTATGATCATTATTACTTTGTTGTTTTGCACGTACACTCAGAGCTTATTCACCGGAGACAAATTCCTTGTGTATTCAATCACATTGGGCCAATAAAGAGTATTCTCATATTCTTGATTTTTTTTTTTTTGTCTTCTCTCATGTTCTTGAAGTCAGTGTTAAAGTGACCTTCAGATTGGCTGGCATTTGGGACAAATATAGGGAAAATGGGGTTTTAAATGTCAACTAGACAATGCATGACCCAGCAGCTCATCCTTTCAGAGATAATTCCTTACCAGATTCCTCAAGTGCGTTTAACAAGGACAGAGCTTCTCATGTTTTCAATGGAAAAAAAATCTTAACAATTTAGATAGAAACTCAGAGATGTATCCCATGTGAAGGTGTACAGGTAGTTCTCGACTTATGACTACAACTGAGCCCAAAATTCCTGTTGCCATGTGAAATATTTGTTAATTGAGCTTTGCCTCATTTTGTGACCTTTCTTGCCAAGTTGTTAAGTGAATCACTGCAGTTGTTAAGTTAATATCACAGTTAAACCTGGCTTTCCTCTTGAATTCGCTTGTCAGAAGGTTGCAAAAGATGATCACACGACCCCAAGAGATGGCAACCATCAAAAATGTGAGTCAGTTGTCAAGCATCCAAACATAAATCACAGGACCATGGAGATGCTGCAAGGCCAATGCTCATAAGTGTGAAAAAAGTTCATGAGCAGTTGGTGGTATTCAATTGGTTTGCACCAGTTCGGGCGAACCAATAGCAAGGATTTGGTGTGGGTCACCAAACTGGTAGCAACTTCTGGCTGGCCATGCCCCCGATCTGGTCACCCAGTCGCTGCTTGCTCACTTACCCCGCCTGCCTGACCCTAGCCCACCCAGTCACTCCTTAAGATATTTATTTTATTTTCTTCCCGACAATCAGCTGTTCCTATGATCAGCTGTGCCGGGATTCCCTCGCTGTCTTACTGCTTTGTCCAAAAAGCAAAATAAAAAAGCAATGCCCACCTAGTCACATGGCCATGCCCCCTAGCCACACTCACAGAACCAGTAGTAAAAATTTTTAATCCCACCACTGGTCGTAAATTACTTTTTTCAGTTCCATTGTAACTTTAAACGGTTATTAAATGAGGACTACCTATATATATAGATTGTCATATGGATTTGAAAAAAATCCATGCAGAATTGGGAGAGAATAGATGTACACATGGGGACATTTATAGGGAGATCAAAATGGCAGGGGGCATAATTTTACAAAGTCCTGTCTTTTTTCAGGTGTGTTGCATGTGAAAACAGGTGGAGCTTTGATCACACCATCACAGCCATTTTAACTTTTCTAATCGTAGCTTGTAGATACTCCTGTTATTGTTGAAAAATAAATAGGTTGGCTGCACCATGCATTGAGCCAGTTGTGTGTGGCAGCTGCCAAAAAAGTCCACTCAGTCCAAGGCGGCATAAACAGAGGGACAGAATCAAGATCACATGAAGTGTTAGTGCCACTTTATAAGGCCTCAGTAAGTCCACATCTGGACTACTGCATCCAGTTTCAAGAAAGATATTGAGACTCTAGTCTAGAAAGAGTGAGGAGAACAGCAACCAAGAGGATTAGGGGGCTGGAGGCTAAAACATACAAGGAACAGTTGCAGGAATTGGGTATGTCTAGTTTAAGGAAAAGAAGGACTAGGGATGACATGATCACAGTGTACCAATATCTCAGGGGCTGCCACAAAGAAAAAGGGTCAGATTATCCTCCAAAGCCCCTGAAGGCAGGACAAGAAGCAATGGATGGAAACGAATCAAGGAGAGAAGCAACTAGAACTAGAACTAAGGAGAATTTTTCTGCTAGTAAGAACAATTCATCTGTGGAACAGTGTACCTCCCTAAGTTGTGGTGCTCTAACACTGGAGGTTTTTTAGAAGAGATTGGACAACGATTTGTCTGAAATGGTATTTCCTGCTTGAGCATGGAGATGGACTAGAAGACCTCCAAGATCCCTTCCAAATTTGTTGCTCTATTATTCTGATACAGGACAGGATACTTAGAATGTTTCTTGATAAGGGAGACATATCATCTGTGGCCCTTCCAGAAATCTGATATTGGTACGCTAAACCAGGGGTGTCGAACTCAATTCCACTGAGTTGCATCAGGGTGTGCTCGACCCACGGGTCACGTGGGCATGGCCAGCTTGATATCACTCATATTGGGGGTGCCTGTGGCAGCCCAAGCACTCTGCCAGAGAAAATGGGCTCCTGAGCTCCATTTTTGGCTGCGACGGCCTCCTGCTACCCTTTGCCAGCAAAAACGGAGCTCGGGAAGGCCACGTGTGGCACTCCCGAGCTCCGTCTTCCTTGGCAGAGGCACCGTGGGCCGGTCCTTTGCTGTTTCCAAGGCAACCCCGAGAGCAGGGGTGGGATACTAGCGGTTCAGACCAGTTCGGGTGAACTGGATGTGAAAGTTTTATCCGGTTCGCCAAAACGGTATTTCAAACAACTGGATGGCCCCTTGCCTCCCATCCCTCCCCTCCCTGAAGTCTCCACGCGGCCCATTTTCGATGGAGGTAAGTGCAGGGGCCACGCAGAGGTTCTGGGAGGGGAAAAAACAGGCCTTCTGGAAGTCCAGAAACGGGCCTGTTTCCGGCTTCTGATGGGCCTCCAGAGGCCGGGGGAGGCCTCTGGACCCTTGGAAGGGAGAAAACCACCTCCCCGGGCTCTGGAGGCTCACCAGAATCTGGAAACAGGAATTTCCAGTAGGCCACACCCACCATGATCACGCCAACTAGCAACCGGGCAGTGAACCAGTTGCTGGGAGTTTTGAATTGCACCCGTGCCCGAGGGGCCAGATCTAAGCATCCCATGGGCCAGATATATCCCTGCACTAAACTGAGAGCGGAGATGAAACAGGCTGGCATAAAGAAGATCCACTGCAAGAATTCCACTTCATTTCAAGTCTGATGGCTCACTACTTTCATAAATGCAAAAGGTGAGATAAATCCTTATAATGATTCTGAGATCATATTTCCAAATGACTCTTGGTCTCTAATAGCCCTTGTAAATCTGCATTTTTATTTCATGCTGACCTTTCTGTTTAATGTTATGGTGATATTTATTTTGGTAAGTGCTGATGTCCTTATTTATACTGGGAGAATGAGCTTGGTTAGCCAAACTCGGTGTAAGCCATTTTTTTCCCTACAAAGTCAAGCTTAATTCACATCCTGGTTTATTTCAGGGGAGAAGCAGCAATGGAGGGTTTCCCTTTTAACTGCTGCCTGGCTAAAAGGCCATCCAAGATGCCAGCGCTATCTCCACCAAATGCACTTATTGACATTTCCAGACTGGAGTTTCAAGCGACATGGAGCCCGTTTAAAGTTCGAAATGTTCATGAGAATTGATGGTGGGACAATAGAAGTGGATTCTCTGGGCTTTTCTCACAGATAATGGACTCGTCTTGCAACACTGGAGAGAGAAATTTACGACTTCCATTCCTCAACGGACCTGATGCTACCTGAACAGCCTGCTTATTGTAGTGATTATAATAAAATACAGCCAAGCTCTATTAAAACTGCTACGTAAATCTTTATATACAGGTAGAAATCCCATAGAAAAGAATATAATGAATATAATGAATATAATGCAACCTTCTATGTCTTCTACATTAGAGCATATTATCTATAAAAACTACTTCTTTTCACACTGATGGTGTTACCTAATCTGGTAATGAGATGTCAGCAGGAAAACAAGCAAACTGTGAGAATACCAAACTGATATCACTTAAATATGAGACAAGAGTGTGTGGCAGCAGTCCAAAAAGCCAACGCAATCCTCGGCTGAATTATTTGAGGGGCTACTACAAAGATGAGGGGGTCAAACTATTTTCCAAAGCATTTCAAAAGGCAAGGCAAGACAAGAAACAATGGATGGAAATCAATCAAGGAGAGAAGCAACCTAGACATTTCCTAACAGTGAGAACAATCAACCAATGGAACAGCCGTCTTCGGAAGGTGTGGATGCCCCATCACTGGAGGTTTTCAAGAAGAAACTGGACAGCCACTTGTCTGAATAGTATGGGGTCTGCTGCTTGAGCAAGGGTTGGACTAGAAGACCTCCAAAGTCCTTGCCAACTCTGTTATTCTATGTTCTTGTGCTGTCCCACACATGCACACAAACAGTCACTCCACGGGTGTCAGGAGTCTTTATTAATACTTTTGAGCCTGAATTGATATTCCCCTGCAATTCCCTGTGCCAGCACCAGCTCAACCCCAATGAGTTCCACAGGCTACTCAAATGAAACCAGCACTAGTCCTCAAGGCAAAGACAAGTTCAGTCCACTAAGCAAAAGCAAGTTCCCAAGAGAAAGCCAAATCCATAGGCAAGGCAAGAACAAACAGGTTGTTCCCAGCATTGTGTCCATCTGTCTGCTGTGTTAAATAGCCAACTTCTGGTGCAGCCACCCAGAAGGGTGAGGCTGCCTCCACACGAGTAATCTGGCCGACCTTCACTGCTCCTGCCTTTTCTCTCCCCTATGTGTCCTTGGATCAGGTGTAGAAGGCAGTTCCTCTTCCTCATGACTGACCAGCTGCAGCTGTGTTTCAGTCAAATCCCTCTTGGATGGCTGCTTGGAGCCATTAACTCCCCTCTTGACATGCCTGGAATTGGTTCATCTTCCTCCCAGCTGACATCTGGAGAGGTACCTAGGGAAACATCTGGAGGAGTCATCACAGTTCTACATATGTATGTATGAGAAGCCCTCCTACTTGTTTATTTCACTTCCTTCTTTTTATTCTTAAATATCTGCAATTTTAAAAACTGCTTGTGAATGGAAGTTGGAGGAAGTCACCTACAGCTTTTCCAAGAGTGGCCCAGCTTTGGTTGAGCTAGAAGGAAATCTTGTAGGAGCTTACTAAAAAGGAAGAGAATTTAGGCCGGCCTATATTATTGTCACCCTTCTGCTACCAGGCAAAAGCCATTTTATCCATCCAAGCATTTAGAAAAGGCTCTTAGAGCCAAAGGCGTCTTCCTACCCTTTTATTTTTATCCTGCATTTCAACTACATGTGCTATGGTGCTATTAAGCCTGCTGATTTTATTTCGGTTTATTATGTGTTGTTTTTGTTATCCCGCCCCCCAACCTGTTTATTTTATAATACTTTACTAGCTTGTTTTTTTTTTTTTAAATAAACCCAGCTTTGTGGAGAACAGTGACTATCGGCATCCTGAAAGTGTAATGCATCTATACAATTTGTGTAATAGTTTTAATCAAGATTCAATGGGCTCAATCATTACAACCCTTTGAAACGGGCCCTGAAAACATATTTGTTTGTAGCAGCCTTTTCATAACGGTAAATCTTTCTTACATGGGTGCTGTTTTATGATTCCTAGATATTAGTCCATGTGCTGTTTTAATATTCTATGCCACTGCTATTTAATTTACTATGATTGTGCATTGAGTTTAAAGCGTATTTCTGGAATGTTATAACATGCATGTTTTTAATTTGATGTAATATTTTGATTACGAACCTGCCTGACTTCTCAATGACTCGATGATAGCTTACAATTGGAAGAAAAAAAAATGACAAAGGAAAAAATATCAAAGAAAAGGGAATACAGGCATGGAACACCATCTCAATCTCAAGAAATTTATCCATCCGTCTGTCTGTCCACTTAATGTATTGAATTTCTATGCTGTCTATCACACTTGCATGTTTCTGGGTGGATGTCAGGTCAGCTATCTTCGGCTTGGCGCCATCAAAGGCTAAATGGGAGGGGGGCACAGGGTGATCAAATGGGCAATCAACATGTATAGGTAGGCGATAGGAAATAGAGAGAGGGGGTGACAGTGCTATGCAGACCAGAGACACATGGAACCAGTTTGTGCCAGCACTCAAGGCCATGCACTCCGAGAGTGGAATGTGGACTTTCTTAAACATCTTAGCATTTCTCAAAACATTTATGTGGCAGTTCATTGACTGAAGACAAACTGGTCATGGGAGGTGTTAGATCTGGGATAGCAGCAGCTCCTTTTATAGAGCTGGCTGCTGTCACAACACCCAGTGATTTGAGTTTGCCATGCTGGAAGCGTCCAATCAGTGGCGACCCGCTAACAGTCAATCAGATCAGCTGACAACGACCAATCACGATCTGCTATCAGCGGGCCAATCAGAAGTGCAGGTTTACGAGCCTGCTGTGAAAGTAAAACTATTAGAATTGCAAGCTAACGACTTTGCTTAGTTCGGAACACCCCTCCCCCCTAGGTTCCGTCTCAAGGGTGGGGTGATGTATTCTCGCAGGTAGGCAGGTCGTCTCACCTGTCTACCTGATCTATGTTGTTCCACCAGTCTTTGCCCGGACTCTGGTTCCAGTGGGCTGTTTGTTGGACTCAGCGGTAATGGTGATCTGACTTCTCCATTGGGTGACTCGGGGTTGTCATCTCTACTCCCGTCAAGGCTGTCATCTGGATTCTCTGGGTTTGCTGATGCTGCCGTGCTGCTTCGTGGAGAGATGACCATCTGCCCCAGCTCTTCTTTGGAAGGTGAATATTCCAGGTTTGGTAGCGCTGATTTCTGGGTTTCGAGTACTGGGTCGGGTACTAGTTCGTTTTCGGCCCCTTTGATTTCCCTTCCCCCCCTGGTTTGGAGTTCAGGGCTTATGAAGGGGGTAAGTGCCAGCCAGGAGCGTAGCTGGTCGATGTGGCACTTCCACAGTCTCCCATCAGTAGTTTGTAAGCGGTAGGATCGGGGAACTGTAAGTTGAGTTATGGTAGCAGGGACCCACAATGGGTCACCGGTAAAGTTTTTTGCAAAAACCGGGTCGCCTACCTTGAACGTGCGATACTTGCTGCTGGACCCCAGGGGCTTTTCCGGTGTGTAGGCAGGGTGTAGTCAGTTAAGATGTGATCGAAGTTTCCTGCCCATCAGGAGTTCGGCTGGGGTTTTGTTTGTGGTGCTGTTTGGAGTAATATGTTGGAGGAGAAGCATCCTGGTCACCTTGTCGTGGATGTTCGCTTGTTCCATCTTGTGTAAGGTTTTCTTTATGAACTGGACCATTCGTTCAGCCCTACCATTGGCCACAGGTTGAGCCGGCGATGTTAAAGCGTGGCATATCCTCCGGTCTGCTAGGTACTGCTCAAATGCCAAGGCGGTGAATTGTGGGCCATTGTCTGAAACCAAGACATCTGGCAAGCCGTGTGTAGCAAATAGTCTGTTTAGTTTTTTAACAACTGTCTCTGTGGTGGTGCTCTTCATTTTGTGGACCTCAAGCCAGTTGGAATAGGCATCCACTGTTATGAGAAATGTATGCCACTTGGTGGGTCCCACAAAATCGATGTGGATATGGGACCTTGGGGTGCTTCCCATTCCGTTGGTGGTGCTTTTGGTGGAGCTGAGCATGTTTCCTAGCATTTGTTGCAGGTGGCGACCCAGGTTTCTATTTATCTATACCTGGCCACCAAGCGTAGCTCCTTGCTAGTGCCTTCATTCGCACGATGCCTGGGTGTCCATCATGCAATAGTTTTAGGACCTTATGCTGCAGTCTTTCTGGGATGACGACTCTGTCTCCCCATAAAACACATCCTTTTTGGGAGAAAAGTTCTGTCTGCCTGTGTTTGAAAGGCTTGAAGGTGTCGTTGAGTTCATTGTCAGGCCAACCTCTTTCCACCCAGCTGAGGACCCATGCTAAACAAGGGTCCTTCCTTGTTTCTGATGCGATGTCTTGTGCAGTCAGTGGTGGTGATGGAAGTGTCTCGATTTGTAGTGTAGTTAGGGTTGGAGCTGGGTCGTCCAGGACTTCTGGTAGCGGAGAGCGACTCAGGGCGTCAGCGTGGGGAATGGCTTTCCCCAGTCGGTGTCGCAGTTGGTAATCGTATGCGGCTAGAAACTCTGACCAGCGTGTCATTCTTGGCGATAAGATGTGGGGAGTTGGTTTATCCCCTGCCAAGATGCCAAGTAATGGTTTGTGATCGGTGATTATAGAAAAGGATCTTCCATATACATACCCATGGAATCATTTGATTGCAGATACAATAGTGAGAGCCTCTTTATCTAGTTGGCTATAGTTTCTCTCAGTTTTAGATAAAGTTCTAGAAAAGAATGCAATGGGTGCCTCAGTACCGTTTGGCAGGATGTGGCTCAGGATGGCTCCTACTCCAAACGGTGAGGCATCACAGGTGACAGTTAAGGGTAAAGTCTTGTTATATTGTATTAGTACAGCATCTGATGTTAAAAGGTCTTTTACTTGCTGAAAGGCTCACTCTTCTCAATGTCCCCAGACCCAGGAAGCTTTCTTGTCGAGGAGCCTATGCAGGGGTTCAGCAACAGTCGCGTTCTGGGGTAGGAAGATGTTATAAAAATTAATGAGTCCCAGGAAGGCTTGGAGATCTGTTTTGTTCCTAGGTCTCGGGGTGTTTTTTATTGCAGCCAATTTTTTCTCAGTAGGGTGAATTCCTTGTTTGTCAAGAAGGTAACCAAGGAATTCAACCCTCTCAGTACATAGTTGGCACTTGTCCTTCTTGACCTTCAGGCCAGCATCTTTAAATTTTTGGAGGACCATTCTTAGTCGCTTTTCTAATATACTTCTAGTGGGGGCGGCTATCAAGACATCATCGAAATATGGCACGACCCCTTTTATGCCTTGTAGCAATCCCTCCATCAGACTTTGGAAGATGCCAGGTGCTATGCTCACTCCGAACTGGAGTCTATTACACTTGAATGCACCTCTGTGTGTGACTATAGCTTGGGCTTCTGCGGTCTCTGCATCTACGGGCAGCTGCTGGTACACCTGGGCTAGGTCCAATTTTGCAAATATTTTTCCGCCCCCCAAGGGAATGAAGAAGGTGTTGGACCACAGGCACGGGGTAAGCACTCTGCTGAAGTGCGTGGTTTAGGGTGGCCTTGTAATCCCCACAAATTCTCAAAGATCCATCAGGTTTTATGGAGGTTACAATTGGGGTCTCCCATCGGGCATGGTCAATCGGTTCCAACACGCCCTGGGCTATTAATTTGTCCAATTGTTCATCAATTTTTGGTTTGAGTGCAAAGGGCACTCGACGAGGCTTAAGGCGAATGGGCGCAATATCAGGGCAGAGATTAAACGATATGGGGGATCCCTTGTACTTGCCTAGCTTCTCAGTGAAAACTTCCTGGAATTCCTGGACAAGGGCCACTTCCCAGTCATCACCTTCGGTCTGGTTGATGCCTGCCAGTTCAATTCCCAGTGGCGCGAACCACTGTAAGCCTAGTAAGCTGGGTCGATCTCTGTCGACGATGGTAAGAAGTAGGGTTGCGGTGTGGTCCTTGAAGGAGACCTGGATGTGGCTGGAACAGGCGACTGGGATCCTATTCCCTTGGTAGTCCTTTAATATAAT
Organism: Hydrophis major; assembly: GCA_033807585.1. Lineage (NCBI taxonomy): Eukaryota > Metazoa > Chordata > Lepidosauria > Squamata > Elapidae > Hydrophis > Hydrophis major. Next base: position 5,482,016 of record CM066335.1, on the reverse strand, counting down.
TCTCTGAGTGCTGAGGTCCTGGCGACGGATGTCAGGGATCAGCTGTTTGAGGGTTTTACAGGAAACCATCGATAGGGAAGACCCGGAGTCGACTTCCATAATGCATGGTCACTTCTCAATGATGACCTTTACTCTGATTTTTCTTGCATCAAGGGATGAAGCATGGCCAATGGTGACGGTTTGGTGTGCGTCTTCTCATCTGGTAGAAGTGGCTGGTGCTCGGTTTCTGTAGTAGTGGTTCCATTGGTTGCTTGGGCGGTCCCAATTTACTGGTGGGGTGCCTGTTGTCTGCCGGAAATTATTTTCTCTTCGGTTTGGGCTGGACCCTCACTTGCTTCTACAGACCTTTGCAATGTGGCCCCTCTTTCCACAGGAACGGCAGAGTGCATCTAGGAATGTGCAGTCTGATTGTGGTTGGTTTCCCCCACATCCAGCACACTGATATGAGGGCTTACGACTCCGTTGATCTCGCTGATCACGTTCTGACCTGAGTCTGTTGACCTCCTCTCCCTCGCTTTCTGATGAGGATTTGAGGTCTTCATCATTGCGTGCCTCTCGGGACAAGGCGTAGTATTACTGGCGAGTTGGTGGTGCGGTCTGTTTGCTCGGCGCATTCAAGCGGCCAACTTCCTGGTTGCTTCTGCTGCAGTAGCATCGGCGATGACATCTGCGAGGCCAATGTCTCCCTTCGCCATAATCTAGCTCTGGGTTGTGGGGTCTCTTAGACCCAGAACAATTCGATCTCTCATGGCTTCTTCAAGATTGGCGAAGCTACAGAGTCCCCCCAGGTTTCTGAGGTCCGCAATGAAGTCTCCAACATTCTCGCTTTCCTGTTGGTCCCTCTGGTAAAACTCATGTCTCCTGATGAATGTTGGCACCGCTGGGGCATAATGGGCCCAGAGGATTGGGGTGAGAGTGTCCCAGTCCATCGTCTTGACCTCAGCTGGTTTTGTGAGTGCCTTTGCCATCTTAAACACAGCGGGCCCGCAATGGGTCAGGAATACAGCTCGTTTCTTGCCAGGCGTAGCATCCTTCAAGTTGTTGGTTTCCAGGAACATCTGAAACCTGTCCATATACGAGTCCCAGTCTTCGTTATCCGGGTCAAATGGAGTGGGTGGTATGGCGCCGCTGGTCATGTTGCCGCTATTGGTGCATTCTCAGCCACATGCTCTGTTAGCGTTCAATGAGTGATCAGTCAGCTCTATCGTCTCTGGATCCCACCTTCGTCGCCAGTGTTAGATCTGGGAGAGTGGGCGCAAGAACAGAGACGAGGCATCGAATAGTGACTCCAACTCTTTATTAGTGACTTCAGAATAGAGCAAAAAACTAGGGCAGCAGCAGCTCCTTTTATAGAGCTGGCTGCTGTCACAACACCCAATGATTTGAGTTTGCCGCGCTGGAAGCGTCCAATCAGCAGCGACCCACTAACAGCCAATCAGATCAGCCGACAACGACCAATCACAATCCGCTATCAGCAGGCCAATCCGAAGTGCAGGTTTACGAGCCTGCTGTGAAAGTAAAAATATTAGAATTGCAAGCTAACGAGTTTGCTTAGTTCGGAATAGGAGGGGGGAGGGCTGGGATAAGGGGAACAACGTGTAACGTTTTCGTATAGGCAAATTTAGTTCAATCCTGACTTTGCTGCACCCTGTATCCTTTAGTAAAAGAAGCTGTCAGGTTAACCAAATGGAGTTTTTCTTTCCTAAAGGACTGACTTGGGGTAGGTCTGACAGTGGTTATAAATAAGACATTAAAATCACAGACTCATAAGGCTGGAAGGGATCTCAGAGGTCTTCTAGTCCAGCCCCCTGCCCAAAGCAGGATACCTTATACTATCCCAGTCAGATGCTTGTCCACTTTATTCTTGAAAACCTCCAATGATGGAGCAACCTCAACTTCTGGAGTCAAATCATTCCATTGATTCACGCAGGGCTGCTCGAAGGAAAGAGCAGCTGCAGCAGCATAGGCGACTCGGGAGTAAGGCTGCAAGGTGATGGCTCCTCCCATAAGGGATAAAAGCCAGCCTTCGGGGTTGGCTTCTTGGCAGGAAGCAAAGAAGTTCTTTCAACTCCAAGTTCTCATGGAAGTCCTGTCTGTTCTGGTTCGTGTTTGGAGATTTGGAATATTTTTCTGCAGTTAATCTTGTGTTCTTGGCAGCCTTTCGTAACCTTGAAAGGGCTTGCTCTTATATGGGACAACTAATTTTAATGACTCTTTGCTGTGAATGAACAGAATTCACAGAGATGCATTAAAAAGGTTTGCTTTTCTGTATACTTTGTGTTTATTTGATTTGAACGAGGCTTGGGTCAGAACAGTTCCCTGGAATGTATGGCAGACACAAAAAGGCATTTTTGTTGGCTTCAGGAGAACGACATGTCTCTTTGATGGTGCACAATTCCTACCCCTCTGCTTTTACACAGTTCCTCCACTTAGGAAGAAACTGATTCACAAATTCATTTTTAACAGGGATCTCCAATCTTGGCAACTTTAAGACTTGTGGACTTCAACACCTATAATTGGCTGGAGAATTCTGGGAGTTGAAGTCCTCCAGGCTTAAAATGGCCAAGGTTGGAGATCCCTGATTTACAACACTGACCGAGTGGCAAAGCTGCAGGAAGATGTTAGAAAAAAGATCCTTGCTTCTCCCTTGTAAATCAGCAAGGCTGTCAGAGCCGTAACAACTAAATGGAGAGAGCGCCTTGTTCAAACAGGTAGAAGCCTATAAGAGTTTGTCTTCCAGGACTCAGCAATTCAAACCAACTCATGGCAAAAAACAGCTTGTAAAAATCTCATACCCTGTTAAGACAGGTCATTAATGGCAAAGAAATACAGCAGAAGGTAACATTAAAGGGGGAGAGGGAACCTTGTTCTGGGTGGTATTATATATTTAGGATTATTAGCCGTCAAGTCATTGTCAACTCTTAATGACCCCATGTAGCTCACTACAAAAAACCAGTGTTTGGCAGCAGGCCAAAAACTAAATCTTATTTCAGTGAATCGCTCCTCATATGAAATTGGCTATTGCATGGATTGCATAGTCATGTACAGTGAGAGACTCCGGGACCAAGGCTCCGTTTGTGCGAGCAGTGGCAACACAACCCAGATGTGGGAGGTGTGGGAAGGATGTGTCTCAAAGACACTCCACCTGAATCGCTTATACAACTCTTCCCATTCTCAAGGTGGTTTTTAGTCGCATTCTGAAATCCATGTGGTTCTCACTTTTGGGGCTTGGCAACTGCATGTGTTTTTTTTTTTTTACCTTGTCCTAAATCAGAGGTCTCCAAACTTGGCAACTTTAAGACTTGTGAACTTCAACTCCCAGAATTCTCCAGCCAGCATAGCTAGAGAATTCTAGGAGTTGAAATCCACAGTCTTAAAGTTGCCAAGTTTGTGGACCCCTGTCCTAAATAATCAAAATTACATGTAATTGTCAGAGTATATTCATGAAGTGGAATAGCTTAGTAACAAGGTCAGCCAATAAGTGTTAAGTTGAGGGTTGAAACTTAAAGAGAGAATCTGGGCCTGGTTTATCTCTGTTCTGTGCTCTGCTCTAAAGAGAAAGAGAAACTAACTTGCTTGCTGAAACCTAGAGCTCTGCTCTGAACCTGTAACATGCCTGTTTCTGTTTGAGTTTGTTCCACGTTGGAGAAATCTACACCTGGTATTGTACAATTTACTTTAAGTGTTTATAAAGAAGTGAAATGAAGCCTCAGCCATCTGTGTTTACTTTTCTGGTGCTGAATTTATGCTGCAATACTCTGAAGAGTAACAACCACTTGGTTTTTTTAAGAAAAGCAACAGAGACCGCTGTTTGCCTTTGTGGCCTCCACAATTACTAAACCCTTGACTTGTTAGCTGTGACATTCTCACAAAAACTGTTGGACTAGAAGACCTCCAAGGTCCCTTCCAATTCTGTTATACTGTTACTGGTACATTTTTAAAGCACAAAATCCAAATCTTATTTATAGTTATGAAAGCATAAAGTAATATAAAACTCTGAAACCAACACCACTAACACCAAGATTCATATTAAAATGCATGAGGATGAACAATTAATGAAACAGCCACATCATCATCATCACCACCACCACAACCACCATCATCCTAGCCATGGTTTACATCCATTGCAGGATGAAGGCCTCTTCTGCGAGCTTCCAACCCTTTGTCAACCTTGAAGCTGACCTTGTCAAAGCCATCTGAGAGCTTCAGTCGTGCCACACTAGAACTGAGGGATAGGAAGGGGAGATTGGAGATAGCTGGGGATGTGTAGTCAAAATAAAATAGTTTCTCCTGGGAACCAAGGACATTCTCACACCTGGGCGGAGGAAGGAAGAGTTGTCAACTCATAAAATATTTCTATGGTTGCTTTAGAATTGCCAATAGAAAGGGAGGGGGAAAGGGGTTTGAAAGAGCAGTGCGGCAGCTTGCAAACCGAAAGTGCATTCCATAAATGTTTGCAAAGATAGTAACTAGGTGACTGAAGTTTCTGCTGTGCAAAATTCTAACTGGAGAGCATGATCGATGATTCTGGGCTATGGAGGTGTCCCATTGGAGAATATGAATTATAATACATCCAGGGGGCGGGGGGAAACCAGAGTCAAAAGTGACAATGAATGATGCGTCTCAGAGTCAGTTACACCTAGGCAGTGCTGGCATGTTAACTCCCAATAAATCCTTTTTAAGTTTTGGAAATATGGCTCGAGACTCATGATTACATTGGGGGAACTGCCGGAATCCTGACAGGAGTGATGTCACCAAACCAGCGGATGCTGCCTTGATTGGGCCATGTGCTTGATTGTTTGGGACTGGGGGAAAAACTTTTAATTAGGTGAAAAACCAAGGGGCCTCTCAGAGTCGGTTTTCACCAGATCTGTGCCAATTTGATATTTCCCATAAAGCTATTCTTTGAGGAATCTACCTGCCTCAGAGCTCTTTCTCACAATGGATCTATTACTTGGAACCCTGACACCCTTACAATCCTGAGCTTCCTTTTGTCAGTTGGGCCCGCCATATTTGCTGATGTTGTCGCTCCATCTTGTTCTGGGTCTCTTTCGTGGATGCTTTTGATCCAGTGGGTGTCAATTCAAAAATATTTATCTGGTCTTTTAAAGTTGCCAGCAGAAAGGGAGTGGGGAAGTAGTGCATTCCTTAAATGCCTTATAGATAATTGCTAGGCGGCCGAAGCTTTTGGCGTGCAAGATTATTACTGGAGAGCGGAGGGCGGAGCTGGCGTCGCGACAATACTGCATGCGATCTTGGAGGTCTGAGATCGCTGCTGATATCTTTGCTCCTGGATGGTCCTATCGGATCTAAACCGTCCCGAAGAAACGATGAAAGTGAAGAGCGCATCCTGTCGATCCCAGGGATACCGCAAAGTCCCTGGTAGATTCAGGAGAAGCTCTTCTTGCCAGTGGCAAAGAGGCAGCCATTAAAGCTGCTGAAGTGGGGACAGCTCCGAAACGAAAGAGAACAGAAAGAGTGAATGTGCCAGTTTGGTGAGAACTTTTCCTTTATTCTAAGATCTGAAAGGACACCCTAAGGAAAAGAAAGAATCTGTAAAAGTTTTGACAGAAGTGATTAAGTGGCGATTTTGAACAGGAATGTCAAAGTAATGGTTTTTTTTTCATTGCTGGATTTTCTATACATGATCTTATATTTTGAAACTGGACTGGTTTTTTCTTTTCCATCTATTCTTTTTTTTTCTCCTTTTTGATTTTAGAACATTTTAGGCTAGAGACTCTCTTTTAGTTATTTCTTTTTTTTAAATACCTTTTTCTTTTTTTTAATTAATACTTATTTTATTTTGCTTGGAAAAAGGAGGGGGAAAGTGAGAGCAAAGAAACTCTGTAACACTGCCAACTAGAGGCTTGGAAATATTCTGAGACCAGACAAAGCTGAGAAAGAACTGAGACTTTTCTTCAAGGACATTGCTATTTTATAAGATAGAAGGAAGAGCAGGGGAGAGTATTATTACAGGTGCTCTTCTGGGTTTCTATCAACAGCTGGAGTCTGGTGTTGAAACAGGGGGGGGGGAAAGGTGATAAGTTTTTGGAGAAGAGAGTTATAATAAGAGCCTTGGATAATTAAACAAAGTGCAGTGTGCTCTTTTTTATTTTTCTAAGTTGTGCTATCCCTCCTCACCAGCTTTATTTTATTTCATTTTATCTTTTTTTTTTTTTGCAATAGCTATTTGGATCTTTGGCTTTGTTGGAGCTTGTTTTTTTTTTTTTTTCTTTGGAAGTCCAATCTCTACACTTGCTTTTTATTTTAAAGGGAAAGCTTTAGTATTAATGTTTCCTTTTTTTAAAGAAGCATGTTCTTATCCTATAATATACAAAAAGGAACAAACAGTTAGATATGGTAAAATATTGAATGAAAAGGGTGAACTCAAATCTATACAAAAACTAGAGGAACAAGGTATAAAGATGAATTGGTTTTCATATGCGCAAGGTATAAAAATTCTAAAATGGAAGCTTTCTATGATAAATTGACTGATTTAGATAAGATTTTGACAGGTACTGATGAAAAGGTGATTAAAAAATTGTATAGATATTTATTAGAAATTAAATTAGAAGAAGAACAAGAAGAACAAGTTAAAGAAACCATGATTGCTTGGGGGACGAATTTGGATATGGGATTGATTTAGAGAAATGGCAAAAATTGTGGTCTCAAAATTATAAAATGACAATGTCAACAGCATATAAAGAAAATTTGTATAAGATGTTTTACAAGTGGCATTTCCCCCTGACAAGAATAGGAAGAATGTTCAAGAATAAATCTGAAAAATGTTGGAAATGTCATCAGACGCCTGGCTTATATTACCATATGTGGTGGACTTGTGCGGATGCTAAAAATACTGGACTAAAATCCACATGTGATTGGAAAAATGACAAAAAATCATATTGACTTGAAACCAGAGATATTTTTATTGGGAATTTTACCTGAAATATACAGTAAAGACTTGAAATATCTGATTGTAAATGTATTAACAGCGGCCAGGATTGTATTTGCCAAAAACTGGAAAAATGAGAAAACACCATCACAGGAGGAAATCATTAAGAAAACCTTGGAATGTGCTGAAATGAGTAGATTGACATTTGAAATTAGAGAACAAGAGGATAAACAGTTTTATAAAATTTGGGATCTATTCTATCAATGGTTAGACAATAAAAATACAGTAATGAAATATGTAGACTTTCCGAAAATAATAAATATATAAAGATGTACTTTTTTCTTATTATATCTACAAAATGATTTTAGGATAGATTTGGGATGATAATATGAACGGTTATAAAACAAACTAAGTAAATTATGATTATCTTGTAAAACATGAATGAATAAAAGTATAGTCAAATGATTGATTAATAATGATACTAAGAGAGAAAAACTTCCGGTGGCAAGGCAAGGACGAACAGAGGTGCAGAAGCCCATCTGTGGTTTCAGTTAATCTCTTTTTGCAGTTGGCGCAATCCTTTGAGGGTGCACGAGTCCTGGAGAGATTCGTGCTGGCGTGGGGGAGACTCGGGTTGCAGTGTGGGGAAGGCAACCCCCCTGCAGCGAAGAGGAGCCCTCCAGAGCCCAACGAGCAAGAAACAGCCCCCTATCAATGGCGGCTTGGAAGTCTGGACTGCCACCGATGTAAAGAAGCGAGTGTGAGTGACAGTTTGTGAGATCATTGGGGAAGAGTATGGCAGAGAAAATTAGCGGCGGAGAGGAGGATTGGAATACCATAGATTTTTATAAGGCTGTTACAAGTGTCTGTCTGGAGCCTTAAAAGAAAGCGGGCAAAAAGCGGATGCGAGGCAAGTGAAAGTGAAAGGGCTTGGCAGACAGAAGAGAGAGAGAGAGAGGACAATAACGAGTAAAAAGGTAAGTTTATGAGGTTGGGAGACTAGCGGCTAGAAGGAGCCTGGAAGTTGTGGAGGATTTGGACTATCTCATTTGATTTTTATTCTGATAGACTTTATTAAAGCGGAGACGGGAAGAAGATCGAAGCTGATGGAACAGAGACAGTGTGGCACCACAGCGATATTTAGAAACCCTGAAGTTATCATAACAATATAACTGATATAAACCACTTAAAAGCCCTTTAGGGAGCATATCTAATTGAGGAGGTGGTTCCATCTGAAGAAAATCAGGAAAATTGAATTTAGGAATGCTAAGACAAAAAGTAAAAGTGGAAGCTTCCTAATGTATGGAGATACCGTGTAATTGCAGTCACTACTCAGCATTTTTTACTTCCCCACTTCCGGTGCGTTTGGAGTGAAAGCTCTCAAACTTAGAGACGGAAAGCTAAAAACTTACTTCAAAATTCCTTTTCCCCTCTTTTTTACTCCCCTTTTTCTGTATACATTTGCTCAATTTTTTTCTCTTCTTCTTCCCTCACCATCTGGCGCTATGATGAACTATCTCTCCTTCTTTATTCTCTCTTTATAATGATTATAAATATGCATACTGGGGAAAGGAAAATTGATTGTTGTAACTGATTGTTAAATAATTGAATTAATTGATTTGATTGATTTATTAATAATAGTGATAGTTATACTTTGATTAGATATATAGGGAAAATAGTAAGAACATTATTATTTAATTAATAAGTATAGGGTTTTATGTATTAATATTATAATTTATTGTGTGACCACAATTAATCTATTTGGGGATGAATGTAATACTGTTTGTGTTTAAGAATATTTAAAACAAGGTTAGATAAATATACATATTTATTTATAATATTTAAATATAGTTGGATTTGGATATAATTTATATATATATATATAACATGAAGTTATGTATAGAGGCTGAGCATAGACCTTACAAAATTATATATGTGATTTAGAATTTGGATTTAAAATAATACAGTGATAATATTTTTATATATAAGGACTTATACTCCAGCAACCAGTTAAGAGCACAGCTATCCAGCAGATAGATAGATTAAGTAATTAGATACTGGTCAATCCTAATACAGAGATTCTATCACTGAATGTTAATTTGGGATAATATAATTAATATAGTACAACAACAGAAACAAATCTTAAAAGAAATGACTTCCACAACTACTACAGCTCTGAAAACTGGAAGAAAGGTCACCCCGACATTAACAACTACATTGGCAACAGCTTCACCCAGGACACAAAAAACCATAGAAGAAACATTACCAGTGGAGAAACAAGCTAACATCTTGAATGTCAACATCCAATCAATTTTGCTGACTTTACAGGAATCGATGATGAAGCTGTAAGAAACAATGATGAAAAACCATAACAAGACAAGAGCAGATATCAATGAACTAAAAGAGGAGATGGGGAAATTAAAAGCAGAAATGAAAGCGGACATCTCCAAAGTAGAGGACAAGGTTGGATTATTACAGCAGGCCTTGGAGAAAAATGAAGTAACAATAAAAGAGGTAGAGAAAAGGACTCAATGAACTGAAAGGAAATTTCAAAGGGTAGATGAAGAATTAAAGAACACGAATAAAGAAATGGAGGACTCACTGGTCTACCTAGAGATGGACAAGGCTGCTACATACTTGAGATTCCAAAATGTAGTGGAATCCAAAGAAGAAGACCTGGAACAACTAATGGCGGGAATAGTGGCTGGACTGTTGGAAAAGGATACAGATGACATCTTAAGGGAGTTTGATGAAGTTTACAGGATTAGCACTAATTATGCGAGACACCACAAATGCCCAAGAGAAGTCCATATACGATTTTTGAGAAGGAGTGTCCGGGATATCATATATAGGATGTCAAGAGATGAAACAATCACGTATAAAAGTAAAGAAGTCTTGATTCTCAAACAAATACCAAGAAGAGTAAGAGAACAAAGACGAGACTAGAAGTTCTTAGCAGCTTATCTAAATCAGAAAAGGATCGTATTTAAATGGCTAATCCCAGAGGGGATGTTAGTTTTTGGGAACAAAAGGAAAATTAAAATAGACTCCATGAAAAAGGCCCAGGAATTTTATGAGCGATTGGTAGGTCTGGAAGACCAGAGCAGTAAGGAGGAACTGGAAACAAACTCCCAGGAAGATCAAGGCTATCATAAGAACAGAGATGGAACTTTAGGAAATCAAGGAAATACTCATCTACATCAGGAGAGAGAAGAAAGTAGGACACATCTTCAGGCACAAGGAGGGACCGGAGCCATTACAAGACAAAGAGTGAAACAGAATTAATTAAATGGAAGAAGAAAAGAAATTACTATCAATTAATATAAATGGTTTAAACATGACGATAAAAAGGAAAAGGATAATAGCTAAACTAATCAAACAAAATGCTGATATAATACGCCTACAATAAACTCATATAAAGAAAACAGATGAAAAATACTTAGAATGTCCGAAATTAGGGAAGCTATTTACCGCACCAGTAGACATGGGGAAAAAGAAAGGGATTGCAGTATATGTTAAAGAGGATTTGAAAGCAGATTTAATATGGTCAGATTCTGAGGGAAGAACTCTTGTTTTGCAGATCTGGATTAATGCCATCTCAATTCTCTTAGTGGTAATCTATGCCCCGAACGGAGATCAAAAAGAGTTTTTAAGCATCTTTATGGAAAAATAGTAGGATTGGAAAAAAGAAATATTTGTATCATAGGAGACTTTAATTCTATTGCTGATTTTCAAAAAGACCACAGTAACGGGGGGAAGAACAAAGGGGGGGAAAAGAGAGCTTCCCAAGATATGTATGGAAATGATGAAGGAGTTAAATTGGATTGATATATGGAGATTACATCCCGAGAAAAAACAATTTACATTCTATTCAAATCCTCATCAAATATGGACACAAATTGATATGGCATGGATAAATGGGGAAATAGCAAATGAAATAAAAGGGATTGAAATTTTACCTTATGAATGGGCAGATCACAATCCAATTCAGATAATATGGAAGGGTAGGGAAACCCCCCCAAAAAGATGGACATTAAATACTCAGTTAATAAGAGAAAAAGAATACACCAACAAACTCAAGGAGGAATTAAATTATTTCTTAAAGGAAAATGATAATGGAGCAACTACAAAACAAAACATTTGGGATACAAGAAGGCAGTAATAAGAGGTATAACAATCTCTTATAATGCCAAGAGGAATAAGGAAAAATACACCCAGCAAAACAAATTACAACAAAAAATTAAGAAATTAGAAATTCAATTACAGAGTACCCCAAAGGATACAAAATTGCAAAATCAGATAATAATAACTAAACATAAATTGAATTGAATTGAATAAGAGAGAATGATTATAAATTTGAATACAACTAGACAAACTTATTTTGAGCATGCTAATAAGCCAGGGAGATGGCTATCATATAGACTAAAAAAAAAGAAAGAAAAGAGATTGATATACCAGCTAATAGATGGAAAGGGGGATATAAAACAGGAGATAGAACCAAAAAAAAAAAAAAAGAAATTGGCCATAAGTATTTTGAAGAGTTATATAAAAAGGAAGAAGTTAACGTAGATAGAATAAGAAACTATTTAGATGAAGTGAAGGATAAAACAATTCGGGAAGAAATGGAAGAATTATTAAGACATTACTTGGTTTGAATTGAAATCAGCAATAGAGAACCAGAAAAACAATAAATCCCCGGGATCAGATGGGATTCCAGGGGAGCTGTACAAGGCAATAGCAGAACAAATAGGACCTCTTATGGTGGAATTTTTTAATGATATGAAACGTTGCCTAGATACTTCCAATCTTACGCAGGAGAAAACCCGAATAACCAAAGATCCACATACAAATACCCGCGAGAACCTCAGAAAACATATATATATGTTTATATATAATTATAGGCCGATTTCACTGTTAAATACTGAATACAAAATATTCACTTCTATTATAGCAAGTAGACTAAAAAGAATGTTAAATGAGCATATATATGAAGATAAAAATGGATTTCTCCCGACCAGACAAATCAGGAACAACTTAAGAATAGTACCAGATGTCTTAGAATTTTACAAAGCCCATCCTGAAAAACATATTGCACTTATGTTTTTAGATGCAGAGAAGGCCTTCGATAACTTAAATTGACAATATTTAATCCAAAAAAATTATAATATGAATTTAGGCACCAAATTTGAAAATATTATAACAACCATTTATGATGCACAACAGGCTAATATTATAATAAACAGGGAATATACCCGCCCAATAAAAATAGAAAAAGGAGTCAGACAGGGCTGCCCGCTCTCACCCCTGCTCTTCATATTATCATTAGAAACATTATTAATGTGAATTAGACAGAACCCAGACATAAAAGGATTAAAGGTTAACAAAGAAGAATATAAGTTGCAAGCGTTTGCGGATGATATAATTTTTTTCATTGAGGAACCAATAGAAAGAAGACAAAAATTGATGAATGAATTAGAGCAATTTGGAGCAGTAGCAGGACTTAAAATTAATAGGAAGAAAACAAAATCAATGAATAAAAATTTAACAGAAAAACAGAAAATAGAACTGGAAGAAGTTATGGGAATACAAGTGATAAAAAAAGTTAAATACTTAGGAATATACATTGAAAATACATTGTAAGACACTTAAGGAAAATAATTATGATAAATTGATGCAACAGGTAAAGAAGGATCTAGAAACATGGGGTAAGCTGCAACTTTCATTATTAGGCAGGATTGCTGCTATTAAAATGAATATTCTTCCAAAATTCCTATATATATTTCAGACGATCCCAATCAAAGTACACAATTTTTTTTTGAAGAACTTAATAAAATAACTGTAAAATTTATCTGGCAAGGGAAAAAACCTAGAATAAATTTAAAGGCAATGCAGGATTTGAAGAGCAGGGGAGGGCTGGCACTTCCAAATTGGGAGTTGTATTATAGTGCAGCCTCTTTAGTATGGTTGAAAGAATGGGTGAATTTAACCAATAAGAGAATATTATTCTTAGAAGGCCAGGACTTGTAGAGGGGGTGGCATGCTTTTTTATGTGATGTAGGGAAAACTAGCCAGAAATATTTCCACAGACACCTAATCAGAGACTCATTATTAACTAATTGGAAGAAAATATGGAAAAAACACTATTTAAAAATACCAATTTGGATTTCAACAATGGAGGCGATGATTCACCCAAATAATCTGGACATCACTAAAATGATTAAATATAAGGACCTATTGGATACACAAGGAAATTTGAAATCGCAGCAAAAACTTCAAGAGCAGGGACTAAAAATTGATCAGTGGGCATATCTTCAAATTCAAAGTAGATATAAACAGGACAAGAAAGAATTTGGAATTAACAATAAACTCCAGCAATTAGATAAAATTTTATTAGGATCAAGCAAAAAAATATAACAAAAATTTATAATTATTTATTAGAAGTAGAATTAGAAGAAGAAATTGTAAAAGGGAACATGATAGCCTAGAGTAGGAATATAGGATGTAGCATCACCATAACAGAATGGGAAAAGGTCTGGGGTAGAAATAATAAAATTACAAAATCGGTAGCATACAAACAAAATGCCTATAAAATGTTTTATAGATGGCACCTTCCTCCTTCGAGATTAGCAAAGATGCACCCCAATATGAGTCCGAATTGCTGGAAATGCAAAAAAAAGAGGGAACTTTTTTCCATATGTGGTGGTCCTATACAGAAGCTCAAAAATATTGGCAGAAAATTAGAAATTGGCTGGAAGAAATGACAAGAGAACAGATCAAATTCAAACCAGAGTCCTTTCTGTTAGGGATCTTTGATAAACAAATATCAAAAAAAGTAAAATATATAATAATACACATTTTGACAGCGGCCAGATTGGCTTTTGCACAATGTTGGAAGCAGCCTCATGTTCCATCAGAGGAGATGATCATTCGAAAAATTTCAAGTTGTGCAGAAATGGACAAATTAACTTTGGCATTGAAAAATAAAGACACTTCAATATACTACAACAGCTGGAACTGCCGGTACAAATGGATAGATCAAAGATAGACTTTACACTAAAAGGCAAAAGAGGATAGGATAGATCCATAGTAGTGATACACAGATATATGTAAGGATTAGGTGTGTGTATATGGCATAAAATAAGGATAAAAAAGAGGTCTTACAAACTGTTGAAGGTGAGAATGTTTTTAATTGTTTTCTATTTTTTTCTTTCTATTTTCTTCTCCCTTTCTTCTTTTTCTCTCTTTCATTTATGTATGTGTTGTTGCTTTGTTTTAATTGTAAAATCAATAAAATTTATTTTTTAAAAAATAATGATACTAAGGTATTTAATTTTTGATTGAAAATACGAGATTATATGCAATGTAATTGTAATTGAAGACTACGAAATGGAAGCACAAAACAATTTGTAAACCAACCGGCACACTGTATGTATACCTATAGAAGATGGCTTGATGTTTTTATGTTCTGTTTGTTTATGTTTGTTTTTAAAAAACCAATAAAAACTAAAAAAAAGATTATTACTGGAGAGCACGACTCTTGGCTATGGATGTGTCCCATTGGATAATATACATCCAGGGGGTGGGGGAAGACCAGGGTGAAGGGTGAAATAAATGATGTGTCTCAGAGTTGGCTACACCCAAGTAGCACCGGCATGTTCACTCCTAATAAATCTTTTTTTTTAAACTCTGAGAAATGGGGCTAGAGACTCATGATTTGAATGGAGCCCTGACAGTGGGATCAAGTGGCAGGTGGATGAAGACAGTCATAGAATGGATCTCACTGGATCAAAAATGTCCACGAAACAGCCACGTAAGTCTGTTTTCCTCCAAACCCTGAGGAACAAGTAAAGCCATTACAGGCAGGACCTATGCCCCTTTGTTTATGTAGGTCACACTTGCAAAGCATAAAATGAGGACAGGGGCTTAGACTGTGACCACCACGTTTAACTGACTGAACATCCCGCTCCCATGGGGAACTCTGATTATGGCCGGTTTGTCTTTTGTCCTTTTCGTCCCTGAGGAAACGTGGGCCTGGCCTGATGGAGGTCCAACGGGGAAACCTGACAGCCAAGCCCTTTTCTCTTATCTCAGAAGGACATTATTAAGATTAGCAGGAAAGAATTCTGCAGTGGAAAGGAGAGCAATGCTCAAGGAGATGAATTATGCATGCATAACCACCCAGATCCCTGGGGTCCATGGATAAGCACATGTCTTCGCTCTGGGAAATCAGTTGCCTCCAACACTGTTTTCTCCTTCAAGGATCTTCAGCGAGGGAAGCACATTTTTAAGCAGCCCCCGTGGGGGGTGAAAGGAGATGCATGGGGGCTGGTGGGGGGAGGGGGGGGGAAGAGGCCTGGGATCAAGACGGAATGAAGAAAACAGCATTGTCCTCTTCTGACATTGCTTCTTAGTGAAGAAAAGGGAATGCAAAGCAAAAGGCCTTTGTAATGTTGTCGTTTGGAAAAGAGTGGCTGAATTCACACACGGAGAAAAGTCATGCTTTGTTTTAACAACAGTTTGTTGAATAAGACCAAAGGGGCCATGGCACTCAACTGTAAACCCTGGGTGGGCCATATGGGACTTCCACCTCCCTTTTCAGCAATCCTAGGCTGCAGGTGCTGAAAACTATTGACAGAAGTCCAGAAAACACAATTTTAACTATTTTGTCAGTTATACCCCAAACTAGATTTAGTGTTGTTAAATGAAACAACAAGTAAAATGCCTGAAGTCCACCTAAAATACAAGGAAGTTTGAATCTGAGCTTCAACCTCCAGGAGTGGATAGCAATAGCACTTAGAGTTATGTACCTCTTCACAATGCTTTTATGCGGTTTACAGAGTCAGCCTCTTGCCCTCAACAATCTGGGTCCTCATTTTACCCACCTCAGAAAGATGGAAGGCTGAGTCAACCTGGAGCCTGGTGGGATTTGAACTGCCAAATTGCAGTCAGCGGAAATAGCCTGCAGTACGCACTCTAACCACTATGCCACTGTGGCTCATGAATTCCACTTAAAGGTAACTGGGGCAAAACTCACTTAACAATTGCCTCACCTAGCAACAGAAATTTTGGGCACAATTATGGTTGTAAATCAAGGACTACCTCTATTTTGTTTTCACCTCATTATTAGCAAGTATCAGTGACATTTGATATGTTGATTTCAGATGCCAACAAAAACAATGCAACCATCATATAAAGCTGGAAGAAAACAGAGTTTAGCAGCACAAGGCAACTTCCCAAGGCACTGGTAAAGGTAATCCTTGATTAACAACAGTTCATTGAGTGACTGTTCAAATTTACAACTGTTAAGTC
This sequence comes from Hydrophis major, assembly GCA_033807585.1. Lineage (NCBI taxonomy): Eukaryota > Metazoa > Chordata > Lepidosauria > Squamata > Elapidae > Hydrophis > Hydrophis major. The sequence continues at coordinate 5,465,815 of CM066335.1, read as the reverse complement.
CTGAGCATAGGCGCAAGGAACGGAGACGAGACATCGAATGGTGACTTCAACTCTTTATTGTGAAATAAGAACAGAGCAAATACTTGGGCAGCAGCAGCTCTTTTATGGAGCTGGCTGCTGTCAAAACAACCAATGGTTTGAGTTTACTGCTCTAACAAGCGTCCAATCAGAGAGGCCCGTTAACAGCCAATCGGACTGGCCAGAAATGACCAATCACGACTTGCTATTCGCGGGGCAATGAGAAGTGCAGGATTATGAGCCTGCTGCAAAGTAAAGCTATTTAGGGTTGTTACTGATGCGATGGCTTAGTCCATAACACCCCTCCCCCCACGGTTCCGTCTGAGGGGTGGGGTGACGTATTCTCATAAATAGGCAGGTCGCTTCACCTGTCTGCTTGATCTGCGCTGTTCCACCGGTTTCTGTCCTGGCTCTGGTTCCGGTGGGCTGCTAGCTGAGCTGGATGGCAAAAACGATCCCGCTGTTCCGTCGAATGGCTCTGGGCTGTTCTCTCTGCTTTCGCCAGTGCTGTCTTCCGGGTTCCCTGGATCTGTTTCCATCGCAGTGCTATCACACGGCAAGGCCACTCTCCAGCTCGGTTCTCCTTCTGGCAGTGAGTATCCCCTGGTTGGTTGTGTAGACTGCTGGGTTTTGATTGTTAAGTCATCTGTTATTTCTTTTTCGGCCTCCTCGATGTTCCTCCCCCCCTCCTCCAGTTAGAGATTCAGGGGCTGAGATGGGAATAGGTGCTAGTCTGGAACGGAGTTGGTCTATGTGGCGCTTCCAATTTTACCATCTGCAGTTTGTAGACGATAGGATCGGGGTCCCATAAGTTGCATTATGGTAGCGGGGACCCACAATGGGTCGCTCGAGAAGTTTTTTGCAAACACTGGGTCACCTTCCTGGAATGATCGACACTTGCTGCTGGATCCTGGGGGTTGTTCAGGCGTGTAATTAGGGTGGAGGCGATCGAGATGTGAGCGAAGTTTCCGGGCCATCAGGAGTTCAGCTGGGGTTCTGTTTGTGGTGCTGCTTGGGGTTATTTGTTGGAGGAGAAGCATCCGGGTTATTTTGTTGTCAATGTTGCCGTGGTCCATTTTGTGTAAAGTCTTTTTTACAAATTGAATCATTCGCTCAGCCCTACCATTGGCCACAGGGTGAGCTGGCGATGTTAAAGTATGGCGGATGCCCCAGTCTGCTAGGTACTGTTCGAATGCCAGGGCAGTGAATTGGGGGCCATTATCGGAGACAGGACATCCGGCAATCCGTGGGTAGCGAAAAGCTTATTCAGTGTTTTAGTGGTGGTGCTTTTCATCTTGTGGACCTCGAGCCAGTTAGAATAGGCATCCACTGTTAGGAGGAAAGTGTGTCCTCTTGTGGGTCCCGCAAAATCGATGTGGATACGGGACCAAGGACCTTGAGGCGTTTCCCACTGAGTTGGGGGAGTTTTTGGAGGAGTAGAGTGAGTCTCCTGGCATTTGCTGCACTTTGCTACCCAGGTCTCTATCTGTTTGTCTAACCCAGGCCACCATGTGTAACTCCTGGCCAATGCCTTCATCCGCACGATGCCTGGATGTCCATCGTGCAACATTTTAAAAACTTTATGTTGCAATTTTTCCGGGATTACAACTCTGTCTCCTCACAAGATGCAGCCCTTTTGGGAGAATAGTTCTGTCTGTCGATTTCTGAATGGCTTGAAAGTGTCGTTGGGTGCGCTGTCTGGCCAACCCCGTTCCACCCAGCTGAGGACTCGTGCCAAAAAAGGGTCCTTTTCTGTTTCTGAGGTGATGTCTCAAGCGGTCAGCGGTGGCAATTTAAGGGTTTTGATTTGCAATATGGCTAAGGTTGGAGCTGGGTCCTCTATGACGTCTGGTAGTGGAGAGCGGCTCAAAGCATCAGCGTGGGAAATGGCTTTCCCCGGGCAGTGTTGCAATCGGTAATCATAGGCGGCTAAAAATTCCGACCAACGTGTCATTCTTGGTGATAAGATGTGGGGAGTTGGTTTGTTTCCCGCCAAAATACCAAGTAGCGGCTTGTGGTCTGTAATTATGGCAAAGGTCTCCCATACACATATTCATGGAAACGTTTAATTGCGGATACAATAGCGAGAGCCTCTTTATCAAGTTGGCTGTAGTTCCTTTCAGTTTTAGACAAAGTTCTCGAAAAGAACACAATAGGTGCCTCATTCCCATTTGGTAGGACATGGCTTAAAATGGCTCCCACTCCAAATGGTAACCATCACAGGTAACTGTCAAAGGTAGAGTCTCATTGTATTGTATCAATACAGCATCGGAAGTTAAGAGGTCTTTCACTTGTTGGAATGCCCGTTCTTCATGCCGTCCCCAGACCCAGGAAGCCTTTTTGTCGAGAAGTCTATGTAGGGGCTCGGCTACGGTCGCCTTCTGGGGCAAGAAGATGTTATAAAAGTTAATAAGTCCCAGGAAGGCTTGGAGGTCTGTCTTATTCCTAGGTCTCGGGGCGTTTTTGATTGCGGTTAGTTTTTTTCCGGTGGGGTGGATTCCCTGTCTGTTGAGAAGGTATCCCAGGAACTCCACTCTCTCCGTACAAAGTTGACACTTGTCCCTTTTTACCTTCAGACCAGCGTCTTTAAATTTCTGAAGAACCTTTCTGAGTCGTTGTACTAATTACTCTTTAGTAGCGGCAGCTATTAAGATGTCGTCAAAATAAGGCACCATGCCTTTTATGCCTTGTAATAGTCTCTCCATCAAACTTTGGAAAATGCCAGGTGCCACACTTACTCCGAATTAGAGTCTATTGTACTTGAAGGCACCTCTATGTGTAACCATTGTCTGGGCTTCTGCAGTCATCGCATCTACAGGTAGTTGTTGGTACGCCTGAGCTAAGTCCAATTTCGCAAATATTTTTCCGCCACCCAGGGAGTGAAGAAGGTGTTGGACCACCGGTACTGGGTAAGCGCTCTGTTGAAGAGCATGATTTAGGGTGGCCCGGTAATCCCCACAAATTCTTAACGAGCCATCTGGCTTCATGGGAGTTACTATTGGAGTTTCCCAACAGGCATGGTCAATCGGTTCCAACATGCCCTGGGCTATTAGTTTATCGAGCTGCTCGTCGATCTTCGGCTTGAGGGCAAAAGGCACCCGACGAGGCTTAAGATGAATGGGAGCTACATCGGGGCTGAGATTAAACAATATAGGGGTTCCCTTGTCCTTGCCTAATGTTCCTGTGAACATGTCCTGGAATTCCTGGATGAGGGCCACTTCCCAGTCATCGCTTCTGGTTTGGTGTATGCCATCTAGTTCAATCCCGAGTGGAGCGAACCACTGTAACCCTAACAAACTGGGCCAGTCATGATCGACGACAGTCAGGGAAAGCATCGCGGTGCGGTCCTTAAAGGATACTTGGACGTGGCTGGAACCGACAACTGGAATTCTGTTTCCCTGGTAGTCTTTTAGGATGAATCTTTGAGTGCTGAGATCCTGGCGGCAGATGGCAGGAATCAGCTGTTTGAGGGTTTTCCAAGATACCATCGATAGGGATGACCCCGAATCGACTTCCATCACGCACGGTCGATTCTCAATAGCAACCCTTACACGGATCTTCCTTGTATCTAGCGATGAAGCGTGGCCGATAATAATGGTTTGGTGTGCCTCTTCTCGTCTCGTTGAAGAGGCAGGTGCTCGATTTCTGTAGTAGTAGTGGTTGTTCCATTGGTGGTTCAGGCAGTCCCGATTCCCAGGTGGTTTGCCTGTCTCCCGACGGAGGTTGTTCTCCCTTCGGCTTGGACTGGACTCTCGCTTGCTTCTGCAGACCTTCGCGATGTGGTCTCTTTTCCCACAGGAACGGCAGAGTGCGTCAAGGAATTTGCAGTCTGATTGCAGGTGGTTTGCCCCGCAACCAGCACATTGGTGCGGAAGTCTCTGGTTCCTTTGCTCTCGTTCTGAGCGGAGCCGGTTGACCTCCTCTTCCTCACTGTCTGAGGATGACTCGAGGTCTTCGTGGTGGGTGGTAATAGCGTGCTTCTCAGTGGAGAGCGGGCTATCGTTAGCGAGTTGGCGATGTGGTGCGTTTGCTCGGCGCATTTGAGTGGCTGACTTCCTGGTTGCTTCTGCGGCAGTAGCGTCAGCGATGACACCTGCAAGGCTGATGTCTCCTTTTGCCATGAGTTTACTCTACACAGTGTGGTCATCTAAACCCAGAACTATGCGGTCTCTTAGGGCTTCCTCGAGGTTTGCAAAACCACAAAGGCCTTCTGGGTTCCGGAGGTTGCCTACGAAGTCCCCAACGCTCTCATTCTTTCGTTGGTCCCTCTGGTAAAACTCGTGTCTTCGTATCATGTAGGTACTGCGGGTATGTAATGGGCCTGGAGGATTGGGGCGAGGGTATCCCAATCCATGGTCTTCACTTCTGCCAGTTTGGCAAGTGCTTTAGCCATTTTGAAAATGGTGGGGCCGCAGTGAGTCAGGAACACTGCTCGTTTCTTGCCAGGCATAGCATCTTTTAAATTGTTGGTCTCTAGGAACATCTGGAAACGATCTATATATGAGTCCCAGTCTTCATTTGCTGGGTCAAATGGAGCGGGTGGTATGGCGCCACTGGTCATTCTGCCGTCCGTTGTGTGCGCTCTTCAGCCACGTGCTCTGTCTTGTTCAATGAGTACTTAGTCAGCTCTATTGTCTCCGCATCCCATCCTCTGTGCCAGTGTTAAGTCCTGAGCATGGGCGCAAGGAATGGAGACGAGACATTGAACGGTGACTTCAACTCTTTATTGTGAAATAAGAACAGAGCAAATACTTGGGCAGCAGCAGCTCTTTTATGGAGCTGGCTGCTGTCAAAACAACCAATGGTTTGAGTTTACCGCTCTAACAAGCGTCCAATCAGAGAGGCCCGTTAGCAGTCAATCGGACTGGCCAGAAACGACCAATCACGACTCGCTATTCGTGGGCCAATGAGAAGTGCAGGATTATGAGCCTGCTGCAAAGTAAAGCTATTTAGAATTGTTACTGATGCGATGGCTTAGTCCATAACAACAACGGCACTGAAAAAAAGGAGACTTATGACTGTTTTTCACAATTACAGCCTTTGCAGCATCCCCATGGTTTCCTCTGCACTGTCTTGCCCCCAGTAAAAGTATCCAACATTTTAAGCTGCTAAATCATTGGGCAGTTAGTTAATGGTTGGACAGTCCTGCATTTGAAGAAGACCCAAAAGAACTGGTCATTTTACAAAGAAGAGCAACGAGACTTTGCTGTAAGATGCTGCTACCTTTGTTCTCGCATTCTTTGCACCATTGGGCAAGATCAGAAATTACATGCACGCTGGATGGCTCAAGCCCCATCGCAGATCTGCAGACATATGTTATTTATGGCATAAATCCGATTGATTTCCATTTGATGTGATGCCATTTTGAATGGCATTTACTCATTATAAGTAGCATGCATGGATTATATCCTTAATTACACAGATGCCGTGAGGCAATCCATTTCAATGCAGTTTACTTCCATCTCATAAACACCCTAACAATTCACAGCAGAAGGAAACTTTTATATACAGGTAGCCCTTGACTGACAACCACAATTAGGCTTCAAATTTCTATTGCTATATGGGACAATTAAGTGATTTTTGCCCCATTTTACAACCTTTCTTGCTGCAGTTGTTAAATGAGTCACTGCAGTTGTTACGATAGTAACATGGTTGTGAAATGAATCTGGTTTCTACATTGACTTGGCTTGTCAGAAAGTTGCAAAAGGGGACCACATTGTTGTGGTTCTCCAGCAGCCGGTGCAGAAGGCAGCAGAATCAGACAGTGGGGAAAAATGGGGAGCAGTCCGGGAATCTGGGGAGGACTCAGACGAGGATCCTGCATCCAATGCAGAGATGGGGCCAGGGCCATCCGGGAGTGGGGTGCTGACTCCGGAGCCTGGCAGCAGCAAGGCAGAGGAACAAGGGGAGCCTGTTGCCAGTGCGCGTGTGCGCAGAACTGCTAGAAGACAAGAGCAGCTAAGACAAAAGGGGCAACACGGGAGTAAGGTTTGGAGGTGATTGCCCCTCCCCTAAGGTATAAAGGACAGGCAAAGGTAGAGAAACCTTTGCAGGAAGCAAAGTCGTTCGCTCTGTTCAGATTAAATCTTGAAGCTCTGTGTGGACTTTGTACTTCAGTTGGGTTTTTTAGAGTTCATTTGGCACTTTAGTTGTTGGCAGCTATTCAAAGGAGAGAAAGGTGGGTGCTTATCTCGAGGGACTGTTTGGGACTCATTAAAGGCTGGGAATGCACATAATTCCCAGCGTTGAAATAAAACAAGAGTTGTTTTAACTTAAGCGTGCGCTTAATTACGGTCTCAGGAAGCCTTGGTCAGAACATATGTGACCCCCTAGGATATTGCGACCGTCATAAATATGAGTCAGTTGTCAAGTGACTATGGGGATGCTGCTACAGTTGTAAGTGTGGAAAATGATCCTAAGTCACTTTTTTCAGTAACATTGTAACTTTGAATGGTCACGAAATGAACTGTTGTAAGTTGGGGAACTACCTGTATACTTTTTTTGTATTCCTATTTCTAGTCTATATTTATGAAAAATATCCAAGAAAGATTCTCAAGTCTCCCCTGTCCTTGTCTGGTAGACACATTTAGCTTTGCACTTCTTATCTTTTCTCTCAATTTTGAAGAAAATCTGAATTTTGGCACTTTATGAAACCCAGGAGATTTTCCTCATGCCAAATTATGGTGAAATTCCTGCTGATCTGAAGATCTTTACACCTTGTCTGCATAACTTTTCACAGGAAACGGATACAAGAGAATATTTGTAGCTCAGGGTTGAACAGTGGGGGCCTCAGTTCTCTCTGAGCTTGGTGGTTTTCTGAAGGATTTGTACTGCTAGTGCACTAGCACTGATGATGTTACCTACTTTGGTAATGAAATGTCTTCAAGAAAACCTCTAAACTTAGAGAACATCAAGGATCCCACATTCATTCTCCTCCTCCTCCTCCTCTTCCTCCCATCTCCCTGGAAACACCACTCCTTTCTAGCACTGATGATGTTATGTAGTTTGGTAATGAAACGTCTGCAAGAAAACCATCAACCTCAGAGAGCACCAAGGACCCCACAGTTTCTCTAGAAAGCCCAGTGTACCACACTGAAATTGTACAAACAAGGAATTGCCAGGTGGCAATAGTCATGCACTACATCTTGCGAGAGAGAGAAAGAGAGAGAGAGAGAGAGAGAGAGAGAGAGAACCCAGGTCATCCATCAGCCCACAGATGGAGATAGAAACGCTGTTCTAATGTAAGGGACCCCCTCCTCAAAAAGGTAAACAGTAACATTTTGACAATCCCATCTTATAACAGAATTGGTGAGGATGTCACGTACAGCCCTGTTGGTGAGGAAGATTTCAAGGAGATAAATTGGAAGGCCGGTAGCAGCAGACAGGTAAAATACCTGATTTCCCCCAAACAGCCTTTCTTCCTTTGGGTATACACTTGGATGAGCCCCTTGGCAGTTCCTGGGGACAAATCGATCTGATGCGATTGAGGATAAATAACCATTGATTGGTTTGCATTTTATTTGGGTCTGGCCTAAATTACAGCAAAGGCCAACTCTCTGCCAGGAGGTTCCACAATTGGCTTTCCCACCAACAGAGCAGCTTCACATGATGTCCTCACCAATTTTGTTATAAGGTGGATTGTCAAAATGTTATCGTTTACCTTTTTTGAGGAGGGGGGTCTCTTACATTAGAGCAGCTTTTCTCAACCTTGGCAGCTTGAAGATGTGTGGACTCCCAGAATTCCCCAGCAAGCAAGAATCTGTTTTTGGGTGGGATATGATAAAGAAATTTGGCTGAAAGAATCATTACCTGTCTTTTTTCATTTTTGCAGCCTGACATTCAGAATGGACATATTCTGATACAAACACAATTTTTTAAAAATGCTTCCTATCATTCTCTCCTGCTCTCCTTCCAACAGAATACTAAAAACTCCTGTTCTGAATGGAATGGAATGGAATGGAATGGAATAGAATAGAATAGAATAGAATAGAATAGAATAGAATAGAATAGAGAGTGGAATAAAATGGAATGGAATAGATTAGAATAGACTAGAATAGAATAGAATAGAATGCTATATAGGTAGTCCTCGACTTACAATAGTTCGTTTAATGACCATTCAAAGTTACAATGGCACTGAAAAATGTGCCTTATGGCTGTTTGTCACAGTTGCAGTGTCCCAGGGTCATGTAATCACCTGTGGCAACCTTCTAACGAGGAAAGTCAATGGGGAAGCCAGATTTACATGTTATTAACTTAACAATTGTACTTGTAATTCATTTAACAATTGTGTCAAGAAAAGTCATAAAATGCCGGCAAAACTCATTTAACAAATCTCTCACTGAACATTTGTGGTCATAGGTCAAGGAATGCGAATGGAATGGAATGGAATGGAATGGAATGGAATGGAATGGAAGGGAAGGGAAGGGAAGGGAAGAGAAGAGAAGAGAAGAGAAGAGAAGAGAAGAGAAGAGAAGAGAAGAGAAGAGAAGAGAAGAGAAGAGAAGAGAAGAGAAGAGAAGAGAAGAGGATTTCATTTGGCCAAGTGTGATTAGGCACACAAGAAATTGGTCACCGGTGCAGAAGCTCTCAATGTAATCTTCTTTTGTATTCTTCCAAGCTAAACACTGAACTGCAGTTAACCCCATAACTTTCTCTTTCTCAGAAAGCTTATGGGACCCATTTCAAAGTCCATTGGGCCGGCAGTATCATTTTGCAGTATTACATTCAACATTTAAAATCACAGATGGGGCAGGAAACATGGTGATTGTCGGTGGAGATGTCCAGGGTGCAGTAATGTTCCATTTTTTTCTCTCAGAATCCACACTATTTTGGAGATAATTGTACACAACTTGCCCCTTATTACTCTGATCTTGACTTTCTTCCTTTCTGGCATCGAAAAAGGTGAAATCACGGCAACCAAACCAAAGTTTGTTAATCTGAGACGTTTCGTTACACATCCAGGTAACATCATCCATCAAAATAAAATACACATTTCGTTAGGCAGAGAGTCAGAGGGTCGTGGGAATGTACTAACTCTTGCCACACCAACTGCAGGGGTTTCTTCCCAAACTGTATTTCAATATGTCAATGAAAACACAACCATCCAGGCCAAAAGTATCTAACAAGGTTAAACCACGGCAACTGGACAAAAGTTTGTTAATCTGATTCCTTTCTGGCATTATTTCAGATGTCAGGAAAATGCTGGGTTTTTCCTCAAGAGGAAACATACTCAGTGTTGTGTCCGCGAAATGATGCCAGGAGTCGGTGACTTCAAATCATGCTCTTTTATTAAAGTAGGAACCGAACTGGCTCTTCGCAAAAGGTTCGCGGCTTTTATTCTTTCAGCCGCGGCGGCCGCGGCCAATGGCACCGCTTTGAATCTCCCGTGATTCGAATGGACCAATCGCGGGAGATTCTTAGCGAGCCAATCGGCGCGGCTCGCCTGACCAACCAGAGTGCCCCGCGCTTTGGCCAATCAAAGCGCGGGGATCTCAAGAATGCTAATTAAGGGACAGAACACTCAGTTCCTTTCAGAATTTCTTCACAGCAGTCATCAAATGCATTACTTAAATCAAGATATATTCGATCCACCCAATTGCCATAATCAAGTTACCTTATTAAAACAATAAGGTTAGTTTGGCAAGGGTTGCTTTTTTTAAAATCCATGCTGCCCAGTTCTGGTGATCAGTACATTATTTTCAAGATGATGTTAGACTGATCTCTTTATGATTTGCTGCAGAATCCCTGTCATGATCATCTGTAAATACAGGTAGTCCTCGATTTACAACAGCTCATTTAGTGACCATTGAAAGTTACAATGGCACTGAAGAAGATGAGTTATGACCCGTATTTCATAGTTACAACCTTTGCAGCACCCCTGCCATCATGTGATCAAAATTCAGATATATGACATCTGACAGTGAGAACAATTAACCAATGGAACTGGGTATGTATAGTCCAGTGAAAGGAAGGAATAGGGGAGACATGATAGCAGCCTTCCAATATCTCAGGGGTTGCCACAAAAAAGAGGGAGTCGGGCTTCCGGTTTCGCGTGGCTTCGGGGCAGTAGGAATTCGCGACAGCTCGCGATTCCTGCTGTGCTAGCCGTCGAGGTACCCCCGATCCAGATGGGTCAGGGGGATATGGCTGCCCTGTAGGGACAGCTGAAGAGAGAGGGGAGTCGGATAGGGGGGTGGGGGTGTTGCAGACCCCCCCCTTCACCGGAAAAACCCCTTTTTCCCAAGGCGGTGGAGCGGCGGTCAGCAATGGCCGCCACGAAGAAGCCAGCAACCGGGTAAGATTGCGCTGGAGGAGAAGAGTGAAAGTGATGTCTGAGCCGGGTCAAGTAACATCCTTTAAATTGCCTGGAACTGAGCTGTTTGAATTGCTGGAGGATACATTGTATCCCTAAGAAGATTGAAAGCGGCGGAGAAGCTGTTAAAGGGAACTTTTTTTTTTTTTTTCTTCACTCTCCCACCCCATGGAAACAGCAGAAATGTTTGGATATATTGGACATTGAAAGTGAATTGTTTTGAGAGTTGAAGCTAAGGGACAAAAGGATTTTTGGACATTGAAAAATTTAAGAACTTGGAAAACCCTTGTTGGAGGTATGGATGTTTGATTATTTAAAATCGATATCGCAAGTGGGAAGGGAGAGGAGAAAAAATTGGAGCAGAAGCTGAAAAAGGAGGAGATTGCCTAGAATTCCAAAGAAAGGTATATGGTAATTGGACCTCTTTGATTAAACATTAACCCCAGAAAGAGAAAGAGAAGAAGGAAGAAAAGTATTAACTTCTGGAACTTTTTTTTGAATTGTTTTTGATTAAAAATACTTGTGGTTGTTTTGGGAAAAGTTTCTCTTTTCATAATGGCATCGCTTGTGGATGAACTAAAGGCTGAATATCAAAAATATAAAAAGGAAGATACTTTGGGCGCTTTGTTTCAATTTTTAGAAATGGCGTTATGTACTTATGAAAAGTTGATTACGCAGCAGAAGGACTGGGACAAGGAAGAAGAGGAAGAAGAAGCCATCTTTGATGAACAATGGGTCCTTTCCGGAGAGGAGGAGAAAAAGGATAAGAAAAAGGGGATTTTAAGAATTATAAAAACAACCAAAGAAGAGAAAAATGAGCGAAAAGGTGGAGGCAAGGTTAGAAAGCAAAGGAAAAGGAGTAAGAAAAGGGAGGAGGAAAAATAAAGGGGTAAAAAGGGCAAGGAGAAGAATAAGCAAGAGAGAAAGGGGGGGAGGAGAAGCCTCAATGGGGGGAAGCAAGATCTAAAGAAAAAAAGTTTATTTAGAGACAATGGGTGAATTTAATTTAGGATAAAAGAGGGATTCTGGAGGGTACATAAGATTGTGTTTTTATATGTGTGTTTAGAGTATAAAATTTATTATGTAATTTTAGAATCTTTTAAACAGAATCCCAAGAAAAATTGTTATATGAAGTACTTTTAAGTTAGGGTAATGAGTTATAGACGTTACTCCAATTGGTGTATAGGAGAAGTATAGTAAAAGAAAAAAGATGAATGGATAGTTGGAAATAGAACAGACAAAGAATGTTATTGAAAATGGTAATAAGATATGAAAAGATATATAAAGGTTTTTTTTTTTTTTTGGATTTTGTATATTGAAAAAAGGCAATAAAATTTTAATTAACAAGAAATAATTTGGATGAAAAGGAGAAGTTGGGATAAGATATGAAGTTAAATAGATAAAGTATTGATACTATAATTTGGAATTGTTATGTTCTATTGGTTTTTTATTATTATTTTTTCCCAGAAAAGAATTTATAAGCTGTTATGCCTTGATTTTTTGTGCATTGTTTTTATAAAATTGATAAAAATGGTTTATATATATTTATAATATAAAAAAGAAAATGATAATAAGATATGGAAGGATATACAAAGTGAATATGATGTTTGAATTTGTGTCTGTGAGAAGAGTTTTAACCCGGGATCAGACAAACTTCAGAAAAGATCTTTTAGCTTTGTTTATGTTTTGTGTTTTGTATGTTTGTGTATTGGGTTTTCTGTAAAAAATTAATAAAATTTGTTTTTTTTTTAAAAAAGAGGGAGTCAAGCTATTCTTCAAAGCACCAGAAGGCATCACAAGAAGCAACAGATAGAAACTAATCAAGGAGAGAAACAACTTAGAGCTAAGGATCCTGACAGCAAGAACAATTGATCGTGGAATAACTTTCTTCCAGAAGCTGTGGATGCTCCAACACTGGAAGTTTTTAAGAAGAGATTGGACAACCTCTCTTCTCTTCTCTTCTCTTCTCTTCTCTTCTCTTCTCTTCTCTTCTCTTCTCTTCTCTTCTCTTCTCTTCTCCTCTCCTCTCCTCTCCTCTCCTCTCCTCTCCTCTCCTCTCCTCTCTTCTCTTCTCTTCTCTTCTCTTCTCCTCTCCTCTCCTCTCTTCTCCTCTCCTCTCCTCTCCTCTCTTCTCTTCTCTTCTCCTCTCCTCTCCTCTCTTCTCCTCTCCTCTCCTCTCCTCTCCTCTCCTCTCCTCTCCTCTCCTCTCTTCTCTTCTCTTCTCTTCTCCTCTCCTCTCCTCTCCTCTCTTCTCCTCTCTTCTCCTCTCCTCTCCTCTCCTCTCTTCTCTTCTCCTCTCTTCTCTTCTCCTCTCTTCTCCTCTCCTCTCTTCTCTTCTCCTCTCTTCTCCTCTCATCTCTTCTCTTCTCTTCTCTTCTCCTCTCTTCTCCTCTCCTCTCTTCTCCTCTCCTCTCCTCTCCTCTCCTCTCCTCTCCTCTCCTCTCCTCTCCTCTCCTCTCCTCTCCTCTCCTCTCCTCTCTTCTCTTCTCTTCTCTTCTCTTCTCTTCTCTTCTCTTCTCTTCCCTTCCACTCCACTCCACTCCACTCCACTCCACTCCACTCCACTCCACTCCACTCCACTCCACTCTATGGAACTGAAGTTGCCTTTGGAAGTTGTGGGAGCATCATTGGAGGCTTTCAAGAAGAGACTGGACTTCCATCTATTAGAAATGGTGCAGGGTCTCATGCTTGGGCAGGAGGCAGGACTAGATGACCTACATGGTCCCTTCCAACTCTGCTTACCTATATTTATGATGGTTGCAGTGTCCCAAGATCATGTCCTTCCCTTTTACAACCTTCTGATTAGTAAAGTCAAAGGGGAAGCTAGGTTCATTTAACAACCAAGCTGCTAACTTATCAACTGCAGTGATTCATTTAAGAACTGTGGCAAGGAAGGTTGTAAAATGGGGCAAACACTTAACAAACAGAAGTGTTGGGCTCCATTGTGGTCTTAAGTTGAGGACTACCTGTACCTTGAAAGCAATCTAATTGGTTCCAGAAACCCCCTTGACATTGAGGACTAATTTGAAGTTTTCTCGATCTTCTTTTCCTCCTTTGTTAAGGAAAGGGACTTTCACCGCTTCACCCCTGGGATTTAGCAGACAGAATACAAAATATTTCAACAAAATATATACCTGGTGTCTCTAGGCTGCAGTTTATCTACAGATAGTCCTCAACCTGCGGCTGCTATTTGCAACCAGAATTTCCATTTTCTAGTTTAAGTGCATCATGGCCAATTCCAACACCTTTTTGTCGACCCTGAAGATGACATATGTGTAGCCATATTTTCTATTCGCTTTTAGATTTATGGTAACTGAATTTACTGATACTTCAGGTTCGCCACTGTCTAACTGGAAAAGGGGGGTTGTAGAGATAAAGGGGGAATGTTATGTCTAGGGGGCATCCTTTCCCCATGAGAACAGCTGAGAGGCCTGCAGTTGGATGAAGGTGGAGTTTGCAGTTGCCACTGGACTATGGGACCAAGCAGTGATTGGAGATTGTGACTCGGAGGGGGGGGGGGTTCACACTTTTGCTTTTATTAGGTGTAATTCCAGATCTGGTTCAGAGTTGGAATTACACCAAGTCTGTGTCATGCTCCTGTCAGAATCTGATTTGGAGGGGGAGGTCGAGCAGCTGATAGGGAGTGGGAGTGTGGCTCCATTGGCTGTGGAGGAAACTGGGGAAGGGTAAAGTCCAGCTGGGTAGAGCAGGAGAGAGGGAATTCAGAGGAAGATCCAGGCCCACCCCCTCTTCATCCTAGGGCACACAGGGAAGAATGGAGAAGGGAGCAATGTAAGTTGCATGGCTTATGGGGGAGGAAAGGGTCCTGATTCCCTTCATTAGCTGCAGCTGGGAACACAGGGTTTAAAAAAGGAAGTTGCGCACAGCAAAGTGTTGAGAGCAAATCGTAAGTTATCTGTTATTGTCGAGGCTTATCTGGGTTCCTGGAGTCTTCCCAACTGTGTGTGTTTTGCTGGCCTTTCAAGTCTTCAATTCCTCCTCCTGCTCTGTCCAGTTAATTGCTGCAGCGTGGTTTGTATGGATTTTTAATTACAGTTTTTATGTACTTAGTTTTCGGACTGAATTTCCTCCACTTAAAAACTATTCTTGGGAGAGTTTTTTCTCCAGCTGAAGGTAACCTGGACATTGGGGGCAAAGTTGGAGATAATAAAGGGACTCTTCTTGCTTATCTGACTGTGTTGCCTTTGTGCCATGCCCCTTTGGGTCATTACAGTCTGTGCAGTTCTGAAAATATCAGTTCTTTTTCATGTAGCTCTTGAAAAGTTTTTTTCATGAAGTTTAAGTGAGCTAACATATCTCCACCTTTCAGAAGACATGCTCTAAACAGTTTACGTGTAATATGTATATGTGCACCTACACTGTCACAAACATAAATCTTCTTCAAATTTTCCCAACACCTAGCAGCACCTATTCTTCTCCACAAATATGGACTAGCTGTTGGTCACTCAGTGTTAGTCCAGTTATACAAAGAGCTTGTTCGTTGTTCTGTTTAAAGTCAGCAAGCTTCTTGGCATCATCCTCATTATCTGGATTCCAAGCATTTACATCTGGTGGATTTTGAACTACATTCCATAAACCTTCTCTACGCAGAAGTAGACTGCACAGGAAACATAGTTTGTTCCATCCAACCAGGTTATCAGTGATAGACTTGTTGAAGTCTATCACTTGTGCCATTTTTACCAGGATAGTAACCCATAATTAAATAGTAAACAGCTGTCTGTATACAGTACTGTGTATTCACACTAACTCTCAATTATCTGAGCCTGGTATGGCCTGGGCCCATAACCAGTGTTGAGGTAATTCCCCGTTAGGAGAATGAGCGCATACAGGGAGACGTATTGAGAGTAGTGTTTTGAATAATACACACACAGCACACAGATCCACTGTATGGTAAATGTAGGTTTTTTTTACTTTCAATAAAGGTTTTAGGCAAAGTTCCAAAACAAGCAGTCCAAAGTCATTCACAGTCAGTATTCATTTCAGGGATAATCCGAATATTAAAGTCCAGTATCAAAAAACAGTTCAGCAACAGACTTACATCAAATCCAATAATAAAAATAGGGAAAAATGGAGGAACAGCAACACTTTCCAACAGAAGGAAAACAGAGACTCACTCACACATTCTCTTCTGAGACTAAGGCTAAGACAACCCAGGTTTCTGGCTCCCTCTTATGGCCGTTTGAGAAACCACACCCAACTACAGTTTTTGCATTTTCTTAAAGATGCAGTATTAAAATGTCTATCCTGGTTTATATATTTCCAACCCAAATAGCTGTTAGGTGACTTACATTCCTAACATTGACACTTGGTTGTTGTTGTTTTTTTACCATGGTTGTTAAGCAGATCATTTCAGCTGTTAAGTGAGTCACCTGTGAAGAGACTCGGGCTTCTCCCATTGACTTTGCTTTGTTGCAAACCAGCTGGGAAAGGCACTAATGGCCATGGTGTGACCCCATAGTTGCCAAAGGCAAAACTGGGACCGGTCTCTTGCTGACTCAATTTACAACTGTAATGACTGACAGTGGAAATGTTGATTTGTTTTGGGAACTCTGCTTCTTTGAGCAGAAGGAGAAAAATCACACTCACAACTTGTGTGAGGGGGGGAAAGGGACAGATGACCCTTGACCAAAATCTAAACTGATCCACATGCCAAGGGGTTCAAAAATGGTTCTTCATGGCCCCCAAGAATACCTTGAACCGGAATTTCTGAAGATCTTCCCAGCCGGTGTTCTCCAGGCACCTTCTTCCTACATGACTAAGTCAAGTTGAATCCCTTAAGATGATCAAAGCAAACAGCTGCAGAGCGGAGCAGGGGCAGATAATATCATAGCAAATTAACTCAATTACAATTGTTTTAATATTGCATGTCGCTAATAGTCTCCTTCTCTCATAAGTGCATTGAATTGGATGTGCTTCAAAGCATGAAGTGGTTGGCACAGGGCCATTCAAACCCTGCATTTGCGTTCCTGCCTTATTTGATGCCCTCCTTGTGTCTCTGTGGATGCCGATTGTTAACCATTTTGAAAACATGCCAGCTTATTTGCTGACTGAAATGAAAACAGTTAATCAGTCTTCTCCGCTTCCTTCCCTCATGCCGGCCTGATTCCTTTAAAGGGGTGCTAGATTTTAGCCCCCGATATTTCCAGAAAGGGCTCCAGTCCTTTCCCCCCCCCCACATGTTTTGATGGGGGCTTTTAAGAAGAGATTTTTCTGGAATGGCATAGGGTCACCTACTTGTGCAGGTAGGTAGACTGATTACAGGAATCTCCAACCTTAGCCACTTTAAGACTTGTGGACTTCAGCTCCCAGAGTTTCTCAGCCAGCAAAACCAAGGTTGGAGACCCCTGGTCTGCTGGCTGAGGAATTCTGGGAGTTGAAGTCCACAAGTCTTAAAGTGGCCAATGTTGGAGACCCCTGGGCTAGAGGTTCTCCAAGGTCCCTTTCAACTTGGTTATTCTATTAAGTGCTTGTGTTCATCAGTCTTCAGTTAAATGCTCTGATGACCTGGATCCTGAGAGATCCACACTTCTGGAAAATGGAGTTTGGTTTTCCAGAAGGTTCAGTAATTCTTTGAGATATCCAACTCCCAGCAAAAAATGGGAGAGAGATTCCAGCTGCCCGTGTAGGCAACTGTGCCCCAATCAGAATTTGGAACAGACCTGGGTGTCAGGATTCCAGCAATCGCTCTAATTCAATCATGATTCTCGAGCCAAACTTCAAAAAACTTCAAAGGATTTCTTAGAGGTGACATGCTAGCCCTGCCCTGTATGAAACCAACTCTGGCATATGTCATTTACAGTCCCCTGTGACCCTATTCTCCCCTCCACCCTTGAGTGTGTCATAAATCAGACTCTTCAACTGAGCACCTTCACAGGCTGGGTGTCATCATTCACGTTCTCCAATTAAATATATTCAAGGGCAAAAGTTCTGGTATTTTAGTTACCATCTTTTAAAGATAAGAGTTGGAATGTACTTTCGCTTTCAACTGTTCTTCCAGATTTCTTTCCTCCCCCCTCTTTTTTAATGGCAACTACTAAAACAGGCATTGGAATGTTTTTTGAGTTGACACCTGCATATTTTACAGGCCACATCTGGCCCTTTGGCTGTCCCATCCGGTCCATGGGTGTGAGGTCAATCAGAAATTAGAAATAAAATGTAAATAAGCATATGCATGCGATACAACTGCATTGTTTTTATTTTGAAGTTGATTGCTGTTGTTGTTTTTTAAATTTACATAGGTGCATGCATGTCTAAGCACTTTCACAGCTCTATTGGTTTAGCCCTCCAGAACAGTTCCAGTCACTCATGTGGTCCCCTTGGGAAAATGAATTGAGCATCCCTCGTCTGGAATATATTGCCAGCTATTAAGGACCCCAATTCTCAGTCTGCAGCTGATTAGGAACGGTCCCTGCAAGTGATTGAAGCTTCATGTGCACCTGTGGGTTCTAGGTAGCATGGGAAACCATGCCTCCTTCCCAGTCGATGGAATTCCCATCACCATCGAACCGGTCCCTGGTGGCCAAAGGCTTTGGAGCTGCCATTTTAAGAAATCTCATTGTTTAGCAATAGCACTTGCACTTAGACTTATATCCCACTTCATAAAGCTTTTACAGCCCTCTCTAGGCGGTTGACAGAGTCAGCCTTTGCCCCCAATGATCTGGGTCCTCATTTTACCCACCTTGGAAGGATGGAAGCCTCAGTTAACTCTGAGCTGGTTAAGATCGAACTGCTGGCAGTGGGCAGAGTTAGTCTGCAATACTACATTCTAACCACTGTGTACCATGGATGGATGGGTGGAGGGAAAGAGGGAGAGAGGAAGGAAGGAAGAAAAGGAAGAGCAATAGCAATAGCCCTTAAATACTGCTTTACAGTGCTTTTACTGCCCTCTCTAAGCGGTTTACTGAGTCAGCCTCTTGCCCCCAACAATCTGGGTCCTTCTTTTACCCACTTCGGAAGGCTGAGTCAACCTTGAGCCTGGTGAGATTCAAACTGCCAAATTGCAGTC
Source organism: Hydrophis major (assembly GCA_033807585.1). NCBI lineage: Eukaryota > Metazoa > Chordata > Lepidosauria > Squamata > Elapidae > Hydrophis > Hydrophis major. The sequence continues at coordinate 5,447,459 of CM066335.1, read as the reverse complement.
AGCTGGCAGTCAGCAGAAGTAGCCTGCAGTACAGCCCATAACCAGTGAGCCACCAAGGCTCTTGTGTATCTTTCCACGTGCCACTATTTTCGTGAAAAAGTTATGCCCGGGGACATTCTATGGGGATTTCAGTTGCCCTAATGCCACATTTACCCAAAAGAAAGAAGCTAGGGCAACCACCCCTGCCCAAAGGAAGGGAAACCTCCTCTGCCTTCAGACTGTGTTAAAGACAGTCCCTAATGTTTGTTAAGTGACCTTTTGAAATCATAACGACACTGGAAAAAAAATCAACTTGCAGAGGGTTACAAACCCTCACAGCATCCCCACGGTCAGGTGATCAAAATTTGGGTTGGAGACCCCCACTATATAGCAGTATTTCTCAACCTTGGTACTTGAAGATGTGTGGACTGCAATTCTCAGAATTCCCCAGCCAGAATTCCAGGAGTTGAAGTCCACAAGTCTTAAAATTGTCACGGTTGAGATACTGTGCACTATACAACAACAGTGGGGTGATTCATTATAATTTCCTATGAAATTGAGTTTTCTCTCGTTCTCCTCCTGGTTCTTGTGGATTTGAAATTGATCAGTGCAGAGAGCCATTCACCCCCCTCTCCTTTTATCCCCCCCAGATGGGTGGTCAGAAATAGACCCCCCATTGCTCTCCCACTAACACACACCCCTTTTTTTTATAATACAGAGTGAGCTTTTTCACCCACATCATCTGGTGTCACACACCTTCCCCTGCCCGTGGCCTTTGCACTCTCTGACACACACGATTTTGTGCAAGGAAAGCCACATTTCTTTCCCTCTGATAGCTTTTCCCAGGCCCCTTTGTTTCCAAAATAAGTGGAACCGTCCACTATTTCAACTCTCATTCCCACCCCCAGAGGATTCTACAGGAGAGAAAAACTGAATCTGATGAAGTCTTTGGATGCTTTCCAAAATTTCCAGCTTTCCCATCTGTAGAAGACACTCTGCTGGCTCTTGGCACAGGGGTAGCAGCATTAGCTGCTTTTTAAAATCAGCAGCGGCTCTGCCTAATAATATGGCATTTGCATGCTGCCTTGTAAATTAACAAACCCTTGCATCTCACAGGCTGAAGAGCTTTTGCACCATCGCCGAATATAAGATGCATGATCTCTGGACATTTTGGAAAAAGTAAAAGCTATATCTGTAAGCCTGCACCTTGTCGGAAGGCCTGGGTGAGCGTGCGTGTTGGCACAGGAGAGAAACCAAGAATAATCAAAAGAGACAAGGCTGTGAAATTAATTCTTCATCTCGCACAGGGAAGGAGTGTAGAGCCGGGTGGCAACAGGGCATTGCGTGGGGGCCTCTTCCAGATGGCAACATCTGGAGTGGAAAGAGGCAGAGCACAGCACATCACCCATCGTCCCGGGCATCCCCACACGGGCGTTCCCTCAATGCGTTGGAACACAATGTGCACGAGGGATGAAAACAAGGACAAATTGCAGTCCAATATATCTGGAAGACTGGAGATGTTCGACACTGAGACCAAGGGCATCCAATCTACCCATAGATTCCCAGGGCCTGGGACAAAAGAAATACAGGGAGTTCTCGACTTACGACCACATTTGACCCCCCCTCCCCTAAGATTTCTATTGCTAAGTGAAACATTTGTTTAGTGAGTTTTGTCCCACAACCTTTCTTGCCACCGTTGTCAAGAGAATCACTGCAGTGGTTAAGTTAGGAACACGGTCGTTAAGTGAATCTGGCTTTCCCCTATTGACTGTTCGTCAGAAGGTCGCAAAAGGGGATCACAAATCCCCATGACATTGCAGCCATCATAAATGTGAGTGAGCTGTCAAGCTTCTGAATTTTGATCACGTGACCATGGAGAGGCTGCAGTGGTCATAAGTGTGAAAAATGGTCATAAGTCACTTTTTTCAGTGCTGGTTGTAATTTGGTCATTAACTGAACTGTTGTAAGTCAAGGATGACCTGTGCATTTATTACTGTAACTGAACCCCATCATCAAGAAATGAATGGGGAAGGAAGGAAGGTGGTAGAGAGAAGAAGGGAAGGAAGAAAAGAAAGAAGGAAGGAAGGTGGTAGAGAGAAGGAAGGAAGGAAGGAAGGAAGGAAGGAAAGAAGGAAGGAAGGTGATAGAGAGGAGGAGGGAAGGAAGGAAGGAAAGAAGGAAGGAAGGTGGTAGAGAAGGAGGGAAGGAAGGAAGGAAAGAAGGAAGGAAGGAAGGTGGTAGAGAGAAGAAGGGAAGGAAGAAAGGAAAGAAGGAAGGAAGGAAGGTGGTAGAGAGAAGGAAGGAAGGAAGGAAAGAAGGAAGGAAAGAAGGAAGGAAGGTGATAGAGAGGAGGAGGGAAGGAAGGAAGGAAAGAAGGAAGGAAGGAAGGTGGTAGAGAGAAGGAGGGAAGGAAGAAAGGAAAGAAGGAAGGAAGGTGGTAGAGAAGGAGGGAAGGAAGGAAGGAAAGAAGGAAGGAAGGAAGGTGGTAGAGAGAAGGAGGGAAAGAAGAAAGGAAAGAAGGAAGGAAGGAAGGTGGTAGAGAGAAGGAGGGAAGGAAGAAGGAGGGAAGGAGGGAAGACTGGCCGAGTTCAGCACTCAGGCGGGAGGGCCTTGGGGCAGACGCAGGACTCCCTGCTGACCTCGCCTCCATGCTGAATATCCTGGGCTTCATCAGGCATAAATGAAACCCAGCTAGAGGCGAAAGGGCTCCATTCGCACAGAGACTTTTGCATCTCCTGCCGCATCTGCTCAGCCCTCTCAGCCTTTGGGGCTTCCTGGAAGGTTAGCCCAGCTGTTCCAACATCTGGCTGCTGCAGCTGTGATCCCAGCCTGGCCCCTTCCCAGATGCTTTCAAAGAGCCTCTTCCTTCTGGGCTGGGCTGCAGGCAACCTTTGTCGTTTCCTGTCCACCACAAAGAGACAAAAGCTATGGGTCCTCGACTTATGTCGGCAATGGAGCCTGGGATTACGGTGGTGAGGCATTATGATCATAAGTCAAGGCAGCCAGAGGTCTGGAAGCAGGACTGGGATTCAAATGGTTTAACAACCGGTTCTGTGGGTGGGGCTAAGTGGGCGTGGCCATGTGACTGGCCTCTTCTTTTTGCAGCACCCCCCCCCCCCAGTTTTTCGGCCTCCTGGGCCTCTGGGAAGCCTCCTGGGCGAAGCAGTAAGACAGCGAGAGAGATCCCGGCACAGCTGATCATCACAACAGCTGATCGTTGGGAGGGGGGGAAAAAGGACATACCTTAAGGAGTGGCTGGGCGGGGGAGAATGCAGTCTGCGATGTCGTGCATGCACAATAAGGATTGGCTGGGCGGAGAGGGGCGGGGCCAGCCAGGGCCACAATTTGCCGGTTCTCCAAACTGTGCGGAATAATAACAACCAGATCTATAGAACCGGTCCAAACTGGTAGAATTCCAACCTGTCTGGAAGTGGTTTGGTACAGTGGTGGGATTCAAAATTTTTTTTTTTACTACTGCTTCTATGCGGATGGCTTTGTGGGCATGGCTGGGGAAAGATACTGCAAAATCCCCCTTCCCTCTCCACCCCACTAACCTGCTTTCCAGCTCCGTTCTCCTGTGGAGGGCAACCAAAGGAGACCCAGCCGATCAGCTGGGACTCGATGGAAGGCAGAGAAGAGATGGGGTTGGCGGGGCCAGTCAGAGGTGGGATTGCCCAGTTCTCCAGAACTACTCAACATTTCCACTACCGGTTCTCTAGAACCGGTCAGAACCGGCTGAATCCCACCTCTGGTTTGGTGGTCTTTTTTTGTGGTGACTGTTGAACAAACCAGAAGTTAAGCAAGTGCGTCTTTCGTTAAGCGAAGCTCCCTCAAAAAATTACAAACTGCAGTCATGTGATCACAGAATGCCACAACCAATCATAAAGCTGAACTGCCCAACATGCAGTCACATGACCACGTGAGTGGCATGACCATTTATAGTGGTTGGAGAGGGGGGTGAGCTTTATGGACCCTAAAACACCTGTTCCGTGTGGCTGTTTTAACTAAACGATTGTAAAACAAGCAGTTGTTAAGCAAGTATGCAATGTATGCATCTGAATACATGTATGCACAAATGTATGCAATGCAAATGCATCTGAATTACAGGGAGTCCTTGACTTACAATCATTCATTTAGTGATTGTTCAAAGTTACAACGGCATTGAAAAAGGTGATTTAAGACTATTTTTCACACTTACAACCGTGGCAGCATCCCTACAGTCTCGTCATCAAAATTCAGAGGCTTGGCAACTGACTCACTTTTATGATAGTTGCAGTGTCCTGGAGTTCTGTGATCCGCTTTTGCGACCTTCTGACAAGCAAAGTCAATGGGGAAGCCAGATTCACTTAACGACTGTGTTACTAACTTAATAATGGCAGAGATTCACTTAATAACTGTGGCAGGAAAGATCATAAAACGGGGCAAAGTTGATTTAATAACTGTCTCACTTAGCAACATAGATTTTGGGCTCAATTGTAGTCGTAAGTTGAGGACTCGCCTGTACCCACCTATGTAGACACTGGCGAAGGTTTAAAAATTCTTCTTTTGATTACGTTGCCTGCAGAATCCTGGGAGTTCAAGTCCCTCTGAAAGCTGCCAAGGTTGAGATAAGCCTCAGTTATGGCTTGGGTCAGTGCCCCCCCCCATGCCTTTGGGGACTGGGGGATGGGGTGGGGGAGGAAATGGTTCTGTGTGAATGGAAGACGGGCATGCTTGCTTGCATAGCTCCATTTGCACAAGAGCGGAGCTTCACACACAGACACACACACACACACGTGAGTGCGTGCCAGAGGTGGTGAATTCAGCAGGTTCTGACCAGTTCCAGAGAACTGGTAGCAGAACTTTTGAGCAGTTGGGAGAACCAGCAAATCCCACCTCTGACTGGCCCCGCCAACCCCATCTCTTCTCTGCCTCCCATTGAGTCCCAGCTGATGGGCTAGGTCTCCTTTGGTTGCCCTGCACAAGAGAATGGAGCTGGAAAGCAGGTTAGTGGGGTGGGGAGGGAATAGGGATTTAGCAGTAACCTTCCCCTAACTTGGCACCAAGCCATGCCCACAGAACCAAGAGTAAAAAAATTTGAATCCCACCATTTGTGCATGCCACTCGCGTCAGTGGCACTGCGCATGGAAGCACACTCACCTGCCTCTTGTGTGGCCCAGTTCCAACCTGGGAATTGGACACCCCTGGGAAAGGTCATCCTTGTCTTAAAGGATAATTATGTAAGTGATGTTGTTAGAATCCGCTTTTCCAGGGTCTGGTAAGTGGCATCCTCCAGGGCTAAATTTAGTCCAAGTGAAAGCACTATTAAAAGAGGCTCCAGCTCGCTGTCATGGTGAGAACTGAATGCACCAGGAAGATACAAAAACTTACTAATAATATCTGAGGCAATTTTCAGACCTGTGAAACCGAGGCATGGCATGTCTGAGGCATTATCTGCAAAAGCTCCTATGCAGCCTTGCCAGGGCAGTGTCTCCAAATTGCTCTTGCATTTATGGTGGCCAATTTCTTCCTCCAAAGGCAGCTGCTCCTTGGAGAGAAAATATTGGCAAACCCCTCTGCAGAATCTGCTGCATTTACAACGCAATTCAATGCCCCAATTATTGTAACTTCAGCCACAGTAGGCAGGTTTTGGAGTGCCAATGCATATATAAAAAGCCGCAATATAGCAAACAATTGTACGAGAACTGCAAGGTCATGTGGCCACTTCAGATTTCTTTTTCTTTTAAACAACTTCTGGTTCTGTGTGGATTTCTGGTGGAAATGTAGGTTGAAAAGATTATTCACAGTTCTGCAGGAAGACGGTTAAAAAAAAACCTTCCAAGGATTTGCCTCCCATCTCTTCCTGCCAGGAGTGGGTAGAAATATTTAGAAATGCTGCACGTGCCAACTGGGAAATTCATGGAAGCCCACAGAAATCACAACCACAATTTTTTTTTTTTTAAAAAAAAGAGCAACAGTAAATGAACAAAGGCAGATACGCATGTCCACAGGGGGGCTCGTGGACGTTCGCGGGAGAGCCTCTAAGCTAAAATTCTGTGCAGTTTGGAGAACCCCAAAATCCCACTCCTGGCTGATCCTATCCACCCTGCCTCGCCCCTCCCAAGAATCCCCACATGGCCTGTTTGGGATGCAGGTAAGTGCCGGGTGCGACGGAAGCTCAGGGAGGGTGAAAAACAGCCTTCCCGGAAGTTCGGGAAGGCTGGAAATGGGCCCGGAGCCCAGGGGAGGCCGTTTTCTCCCTTCCGGAGGCTTGAGAAAAGCCTCCGGAGCCTGGGGAGGACAAAATTGCCCCCCCCCCCGCACGATGATGCAGGAGACCAACTAAGCCACGCCCACCTAGCAACTGAGTAGAGAAACCCCCCCCTTGATAAAATTTTGGAAGCCCACCCCTGTGCCATGTCCCAGGATAATGTTGCAGGACCAGGATTTTAGTCTTCCAAGCTATTGGACTCGTGCTAAAGCCTATCCTCAGGGAACTTCTTTCCAGTGGTGGTATTCATCCGGTTCGCACCGGATCGAGCGAACCGGGAGCAAGAATTTGGCATGGGTCGCCAAACTGGTGGTAAGTTCTGGCTAGCCACATCCCCCACCTGGTCACCCTCCTGCCTCATGCTTGCTTACCCGCCCACTGCCTGACATTCGCCTAAACTATTTTTCTTTTTGTTCCCCTCCCGACAATCATCTGTAGATACGATCAGCTGTGCCGGGATTCCCCTTGCTGAGGCTCAGCCTCCCCTGCTCCATTTTTTGCCTTCCAGAGCTCCAGGGGACCCTTAGGGGAGCAAACACTCCCCCGAGGCTCCTCTGAGGCTAGGAAGCTCCCAGAAATGGGTGGGGACTGTAAAAAAAAAAGGCACGCCCACCCAGTCACATGGTCGTGCCCACCAAGCCACACCCACCCAGAGAACTGGTCATAAAAGTTTTTGAATTCCACCACTGCTTCTTTCTCTCTATTGGAATGTGTGTTTGGGCTATTTTAGGTGTTGTGTTTATGTGGTCCCTTCCAATTGGTTGGTTGGTGTGTTGATGACGCCCAATGATTGGCTGTTGTTTCCTTGTGCTGCCAATCATCAGCTCCTAAGTACCTGATAAGCTGGTGGAAAATCAGCCCTCCTGTTGACTGACAAAGGGCCTGTTTCCCAGGCCAATCATTTCCCTGGCTATCTTTGTACCTGCTCGGCCAACAATCTTGGTAGCTGCAAAGCTGAATTGAGGACTTGGCACTGTTCCACTGATTAGATCATCATAGAATAACAGAGTTGGGAGGGATCTTGGAGGTCATCTAGTCCAACCCCCTTTTCGAACAGGAGAGTCTATTCCAAATATTAACCTCTACCTAGGGTTGAACTCACAGCCTCCCGATTAATTGTTCTCACTGTCAATAAGGAAAGGAAGCAACAGCCTGTCGCCGGCCATCAGCACACCTATCAGCCAATAGGAAGGCGTCCTATAAATACGACGCATATAATAGCCCAAAGCAGACATTCCAGTGAGAGAAAAGTTGGTAACAGGTTAACAGAGCTGGAAGGGACCTTGTAGGTCATCTAGTCCAACCCCCCCCCCCCCGAGCAGGAGACCCTACACCATTTCTGACAGATGGCAATCCAGTCTCTTTTTGAAAGCCTCCCGGGGTGAAGCTCCCACAACTTTGGCAGGAAAGTTCCCCAGCACGAGAGCTGGGAAGCTCAGAAGGCTAAAACTCCGGACCTGGGGACTGACCCAGATTGGATCTTGCAAGAGTAAATAGTTTGAGAAATCATTGGTGATACATGCATGGGCCAGATGTCATATTACCAGCATAAAAAAAACACACGACAGAATAGATCAAAGACTTATTACAAGAATGTAGTCCTCAACTCTCGGCCAGTCATTTTAATGTTTAACAACCATTCAAAGTTTATGATGGACTTCAGAAAAGCTACTCACAACCAGCTGCCTTCCCTCATCAATTGATCACATTTCAGGGGTTTGACAACTGGATCAGCTTCAACCGCAACAATAAAAGAGCGCACAACAGATACAAACTCAATGTAAACTGCTCCAAACTCGACTGCAGAAAGTACGACTTCAGCAACAGAGTGGTCAATGCCTGGAATGCACTACCTGATTCTGTTGTTACATCCTCTAACCCCCACTCCTTTAACCTCAAACGATCCACTATTGACCTCACCCCATTCCTAAGAGGTCTGTAAGGGGCGTGCATAAGTGCACCATCGTGCCTCCCATCCCTGTCCTATTGCCCCCATTTATTTGTACCTGTTTCCTGTATTCATACTCATGTTTATTCTTATACCTATTATCTTGTAAGCGATTGACAAATCAAATAAATAAATAAAATAAAAAGTAAAAGAAGGAAAGAAAGAAGGAAGGAAGGAGGAAGAAAGGAGAACAGGGAAGGAAGGAAGGAAAGAAGGAGAGAAAAGGGAGGGAGGGAGGGGAGAGAGGAAGGAAAGAAGGAAGGAAGGAAGAAAGGGAAAAAGAAAGAGGGGAAGGGGAAATAAGGAAGGTTGGAAAGGAAGGGAGAGAATAACTCATTCCTAAGAGGTCTATAAGGGGCCTGCATAAGTGCACCATCGTGTCTCCCTTCCCTGTCCTATTGCCCCCATTTATTTGTACCTGTTTCCTGTATTCATACTCATGTTTATTCTTATACCTATTATCTTGTAAGCGATTGACAAATCAAATAAATAAATAAAATAAAAAGTAAAAGAAGGAAAGAAAGAAGGAAGGAAGGAGGAAGAAAGGAGAACAGGGAAGGAAGGAAGGAAAGAAGGAGAGAAAAGGGAGGGAGGGAGGGGAGAGAGGAAGGAAAGAAGGAAGGAAGGAAGAAAGGGAAAAAGAAAGAGGGGAAGGGGAAATAAGGAAGGTTGGAAAGGAAGGGAGAGAATAACTCATTCCTAAGAGGTCTATAAGGGGCCTGCATAAGTGCACCATCGTGTCTCCCTTCCCTGTCCTATTGCCCCCATTTATTTGTACCTGTTTCCTGTTTTCCTACTCATGTTTATTCTTATACCTATTATCTTGTAAGCGACTGACAAATCAAATAAATAAATAAATAAAATAAAAAGTAAAAGAAGGAAAGAAAGAAGGAAGGAAGGAGGAAGAAAGGAGAACAGGGAAGGAAGGAAGGAAAGAAGGAGAGAAAAGGGAGGGAGGGAGGGGAGAGAGGAAGGAAGGAAAGAAGGAAGGAAGGAAGGGAAAAAGAAAGAGGGGAAGGGGAAATAAGGAAGGTTGGAAAGGAAGGGAGAGAATAACTCATTCCTAAGAGGTCTGTAAGGGGCCTGCATAAGTGAACCATCGTGTCTACCTTCCCTGTCCTACTGTCCCCATTTATTCCTACCTATTCCTGTATTCATACTTATACCTATTATCTTGTCAAATCAAATCAATCAATCAATCAATAAATTTACAGCTACGGGTAGTTGCAATGTTCTGTGGTCATATGATCACAATTTGTGATGGTCTGGCAAAAATCCCACCCATTTGGTGTGTCTATCACCCCCAAGCACCCCCCCCCAATTCCCAAGGCCCTGGGGGGGGGGTTGCACGGCCACGAGGGCTGCGCAGAGCCTCGAAGAAGAAGCATCTTTTTTTTCTTCTCATTAAAGGAAAGCAAGCAAAGCAGAAGCCCAACCTCCCTCCACAGCTTCCGCTCGGCCATGCCATGCAAGGTTGGCTGCCTTCTCCAGGCAGGAGCCAAAGGGCAGGTGCAGCACCACTGTGCTGCAGGCACACAGGGCTGGGCTTTCATGCGCTTCCCAATTGACAGCTGCATTTTTGACAAGAAGGCTGACTTCTTTGTTCTGGCTGCCAGGACGTGCTCACGAGGCGGTTGGAAAAGGAGGAGGAACAGCCTGGCTTCGGGTGTTGTGCAGAAGGTGGTGAACACCTGGAGTGTCTCAGGAAGGAGGGTGTGATTGTCGACCGCTCCTGAAAACTGGGTCTCTGTGGTGTCCCGATATATATATATATATATATATTTTGGATGCTGTGGCTGAATTGCTGGAATTCAAGGCACTCTCGGATATGCTTTGGGCTGGAGTGGCAGCAAGCTTTAGCAAACAAAGCAATCAATCAATCAATCACATTGCTCTCAGCTCCAATCTCCTGCCGAAGGAGTTGCTTGGCACAGGGGCGGGGGGGGGGGGGGGACAGAGAGAAATCCTCTCCACAATTCCACATCCAGGTAGTCTTCAACTGACAACAGTTCGTCCTGTGACTGTTTGAACTTAAAATGGCACTGAAAAAAGTGACTTACGGCTGATTTTCAGACTTACGGCTGTTGCAGCATCTTTATGGACACGTGAGGCTGCTTCTCACTTAAACAGCCACCTTGCTCAGTAAAGAGAAATGTTGGTGTGAGTTGTGGTCATTGAAGACTACCTGTAATACCCTGACAGTCAATTTCCTGAATTAACTCAAGATTTAATTAAGGCTTTCCAATGCTAACTTCTTTATTGTCTTAAACTTTGTTGTTTAACGAACTTCATTGTTTTTATCTTTGTTGCCTGTATCCTTACGATGTATATGGATTGTTTCCTAGTATGATTTGATTTCTTATTGTGCCCTATGACTATTATTATTAAGTGTTGTACCTGATGATTCTTGACTCTTGATGAGTGTATCTTTTCTTTTATGTACACTGAGAACATTTGCACCATGGACAAATTTATTCTGTTCTGTTCTGTTCCGTTCCGTTCCACTCCTCTCCATTCTATTTATGGACAGAATCCGCATGGCATCCTTGGGCAAACATTGACAGGCCCAGTTACCCTCATACCTACAAACTTTGTCCTACTGACCTAAGCAAGTGCCATCTAGTCAAATGTACTATCACTGCTTTCTAAAATTATTCTGTGTAGTTTAATGGACTCCCATGGCCCCCAATTCCTCCACACATGGCAAGAGAAATCCTTCTCTTCCATATATGTCATTAAAATCATCTGGAATGCAATGTGTTGCAATTACAAAATGTGCTCTGTTTGGAAAGCTTCCAAATAAGCGGGACCAATTGGAGCTAAGCCAGAGTTGGGAAATAAAGATAGATTCAACACCAAAAGTCAATATGGTTTTTATTGCTTCCGTTCCCTCGTGGCATTTCGTTCTATAAAATAAATTTCCTCTTGAAAATGATTTTTTTATACCTCCACAACCTCCCTTTTCCAGATGAAGTTGTTTCCCCACAATCTACTTCTTATTTGCATTCAAGGCAACCATTTTCAATTTGCATCCTCTGACTCCATTGCTTTTGCCCCAACAGCTTCTCCAGCTACAGGTAATCCTCGACTTACAACAGTTCATTTAGTGACCTTTCAAATTTACAACGGTGTTGAAAACGTAATTTATGACCGTTTTTCACACTTATAGCCCTTGCAGCATTCCCATGGTCACATGATCAAAATTGATATGCTTGCCCACTGACTCATATATGTGATGGTTGCAGTGTCCCAAAGTCATGTGTGATAAAAATCAACCATTCAAGTATTTATACAACTGAATACTGGAGACACGTGAACAATATAGAACAATTATGAAGCTTTTGCAAAAAGGAATTCCACCCATGGGCAGAAAATATTTCCCCCAGGAGGGCCGGGATTTATACACAGGCTCAAATATACAGTCACTGCCCCTTTCCTGGGTTCACAATCTATCCAAGCTACGTATCTCCCTACGCAACACCCCTGTTATTGTAGCATAACATCTGTTTCTTTGTCTTTTTTACCCGTTCCCATTTCCAGTAATCTCCATCATTAACACGACACTGGTCAGTGTAACCTGCCAAATATGTAATCTTTATACAAAACAATAGAAAATTCTCAGATAATTTTCCAGTAAATTATCTTAGTTAACACAGAGGCTAAAGATGGCATTACCATTTTCATAGGTATAATTTTACATATAATACGTGATCTCCTTTTGCGACTGTCTGACAAGCAGAGTCAATGGGGAAGCTAGATTCACTTAACAACATTGTTACTAACTTACCAGCTGCAGTGATTCACTTAACAACTGTGGCAAGAAAGGTTGTAAAATGGACCAAAATACACTTAACAACTGTCTCACTTAGCAACATAAATTTTGGGTTCAATTGTGGTCGTAAGTCAAGCACTATCTATATTTCTTCCAACCGCGCTGGCAGAAATACATGGAAAAACTGACTTCCTCAAAGTTTCTCTCTCAAGTAACCTTGTTTCTCCCTCCTTTCATTTATATAAGAAAAATGCCATTTACTGCAGACGAGGAACCAAATAAACAGATTAATAAAATCAAAGTGTAAGATAACCGTTGGAAACAAGGAGAGCAGAAAAATTAAAAGAGAAGCTCAAACATCGTTCCCGTCTTCTGAGTTTATTCAATTGATTCAGGATGGTTAATAATGAAATGTGGGCATAGCAGTCCTTTTAATAAAGAAGGGAATAAATATAACATAGAGCATAGAATAACAGAGTTAGAAGGGACCTCAGAGGCCTTCTAGACCAACTCCCTGCTTGAGCAGGACACCTTATACCAGTTCAGACAGTTGGCTATCTATGTCTCTTTTTGAAACCCTCTCGTGATGGAGCAGCCACAATTTCTGAAGGCAAGTAACCATTAGGAAGTTTCTCCTTAATTCCAGGTTGCTTGTCTCCTTGACTGTTTCCCATCTGTTGCTTCTTGTCCTGCCTTCTGGTGGTTTGGAAAATATTTTGACCTCCTCATCTTTGTAGGAGCCTCTCAAATATTGGATCATTGCTATCATGTCACCCCTAGTCCTTCTAGAGCTGATATCAATATGCACCAACCAACTTTTGATACCTCAGCAAGGAAAGTCAGGGCCATTAAAGGAAGGACTTCACCTCATTCATAGTTAAAACATGGAACTCGCTCCTATAAGATGTTATGATGGCTAATGATCATTTAAGTTCCATTAAAAAAGGATTAAACACATTTCATGGAAAAATTGGCTATCGGAAGATGGTTAGTGCATGCTGGTATATCTCCAGGCCTGGAAGCTTTATATTTCTGATTCGTAATGCAGTAATGCAGTTATTCATTTTTTGAAGAAAGTGAAAATATTGCTTAATGATCTTGCTCATTATTTCTATTTTATATCTTGGAAAATATTGCCCCTATCACTCAAGACTTATTTGCCATTGCAATCAATAAATTTGATCCCCCCCCCCGTAAAATAGTCAGATTTGCTATTACAAATTAAAAAAAACTTCCACTGAAAAACTCATTCCCTAGGCAGCATCTCTTCACTCCATCTCTCAAGGTCTTTCTCATGCGCCATCGCGCAGGCTAAATGCTCCCCTACTCTACCTGGCCTTTCGGAGCATGGCTCTTGCTTGCCCTACCCCCATGGCCCGGTGCCAACAGCAGCACAGCACTCTACAACTAGGGTCTCCAACCTTGGCAACTTTAAGCCTGGTGGACTTCAATTCCAGCAAAACTGGTGGGAAATTCTGGGAGTCCGGCAGGCTTAAAGTTGCCAAGGTTGGAGTCCCCTGCTCTATAAAGCCACTGTCCCCTCACTGCTCTGGTCATGTGGGATGCAATCTTCCCTTGCTTGACCTCCCCAAAGACCGCTTCGTTAGAAAACGTTCATTGCACCGTTTTGCAGTAAGCGAACGGGAGACTTTTGCATCCGTTACCCTTCTTCTACTCTTCTCTTGGGGAAAATGGGAAGGAAGAGCCCTTTTCCCTTGGAAGAAAACAAACTCAGAATCATCCACGAAAAAGGTTTCAGTCGCGTTCCAAAGCAGACTTGACCAAGATGGACTTCAACAACTCAGATGGTCGAATAAGATGCTCCAGCAAGGTACATCTTGACTTTCGCCTTTTGAGCTATTCCTGCCGGCACATGGCTTGTGTGCTGAGCAAATGCTTCGACTGAATGGCAGAACAGCTGCTGAGCAGTTTAAAAATACTTAGGAGGAAGGGCTGGTGCAATGCAGGTGCGAGAGTCTCACCAGTGGAAATCTTCTCTTTGGTGCCATCCCTCCCTGGGTGGATGGCCGGAAGCAAAGCATCCTTCTCCTTGCCTCCATCCTTCCCAGTGGTGGGTTTCCAAATTATTTCCTACTGGTTCTATGAGAGGCCCGTGTGAGCAGGGCTCAAAAACTGCCCTCTGTGTCAACGATGGTGAGCTGATTTTTTTTAGCTCAGCTGAGGCGCAGCAAATCAAATGCTGGTTCTCCGAACTACTCAAGATTTCCGCTACCGGTACACCAGAATCGGTCCGAACCAGCTGAACACCACCTCTGGCCCTTCGCCTCTCATCTTAGAAGGCAACGTGAGAATAATTGAGAGGGGAAGCCTGTCAAACTTGCCCATCCCTTGGAATCTGCTGTGAAAGGACCAATCTTGCACCACACCCTTCTTTATCCTTCAAGGGGAGTATCCGGTGCCCATGGGAAGAGGAGGCATAGGGGCTTTACAGCATTTTCTCCATCTTTCTTAATCATTTATGCCTTAAGGTGGAAGCACATGGATTTTTGGAATCTACAGCTGTAGGACACTTCCATCTGCTTTTGTTTTTAAAGGAGAGCAAAATGTTTAGCTTTGGACGCTGAAGTGAACATAGAATAAAAGAGGTGGAAGGGACCTTGGAGGTCCTCTAGTTCAACCCCTTGCTTGAGCAGGAGACCTTATACCATTTCAGACAAATTGTTGTCAAGTCTCTTCTTAAAACATTCCTGTGTTGGAGCATTTGCAAGTTCTGGAGGCAAGTTATTCCACTGGTTAATTGTTCTCACTGTTAGGAAATGTCTCCTTAAGTTCTACATTGCTTCTCTCCTTGGTGAGTTTCCAGCCATTGTTTCTTGTCCTGCCTTCCGGTGCTTTGGAAAATAGTTTGACTCCCTTGTCTCCATAGGAGCCTCTCAAATATTGGAACAATGCTATCATGTCACCCCGAGTCCTTCTAGAGTTGATATCAATAAGCACAAACCCTGCCTTTGAAGGCCCAGGAGGGTCAATCCAGGTAGTCCTCAACTTCAGACCATTTTTATCCAGGGAACATTCAAAGTTACAATAATAATAATAATAATAATAATAATAATAATAATAATAATAACAACAACAACAACAACAACAACAACAACAACAACAACAACCTAGTCTAAAACCTATTTAAAACATATATTAGATAGCTTAAAAATGCCATTATGACTGGTCCTTGGACTTCTGGTCATTCCAACATTTATGCAATCACCTGATCTGGGGTGCTTAGCGGTGGTGGGATTCAACTTTTTTTTTACTACCGGCTCTGTGGGCATGGCTTGGCTTGGTGGGCGTGGCAGGGGAAGGATCCTGCAAAATCCCCCTTCCCTCCCCACCCCACTAACCTGCTTTCCAGCTCTGTTCTCCTGTGCAGGGCAACCAAAGGAGACTCAGCCAATCAGGTGGGCCTCAATGGGAGGCAGAGAAGAGATGGGGTTGGTGGGGCCAGTCAGAGGTGGGATTGGCCGGTTCTCCCAACTACTCAAAATGTCCGCTACTTGTTCTCTAGAACTGGCCACAACTGGCTGAATCCCACCTCTGGTGCTTTTGCACTTATGACTGGATGCAA
This sequence comes from Hydrophis major, assembly GCA_033807585.1. NCBI lineage: Eukaryota > Metazoa > Chordata > Lepidosauria > Squamata > Elapidae > Hydrophis > Hydrophis major. Next base: position 5,431,927 of record CM066335.1, on the reverse strand, counting down.
TGCCCTGTGATCCCATGATTGCCATTGGCAATCTTCCCTGCCTTCTTCCCCAGACAGTCAATGGCTACTGATGAGAATCCTGGGTGTCCACCTATCTAGAAGTTGCCACAACTGGGAAACATGATTCTAAGCTACATAACAAAAACAGAATATCTGCTTACATACAAATGGAAGTTTCATTCCCTCTGAAGGGAGAATTAGCAGCTGCTATGTAGAGGAATGCAAAAAAATAAAAATAAAAAATAAATAAATCAGCATGGCAGCCACCAAAGCTCCACAGTTGGGATCCCTGTTAAAAGGGGGCAGAGCTTTGGTCACCCAGTCATGACCGCCACTTGGGTTTTCTCAGCTCTCCTTGCACCCAGATTGGCAGGCAGCCCTTCCTGCTTGGTTTTTCTGCAAAGGCTCAGCCACTGGCATGTATCCCCTCTGGCATGGCTGGGATTCAAGAACCTGTCACCTTTCAATGCTTGTGACAGATTGCTTTAGAATCAAGAATCAAGAATGGTAGGGAAGCCATCCAAGGGGCTTGTGAATCATAAGCCTTTCAAAAGAAGCAGGCAGGGTGAAGATCTTCAATTCTTGCCTAAATTTGAAGGCCTGCAGTCAATAAGCAAATACATTGAAGGCAGGGGTAGGATTCTACCAGTTCACACTTATTCGCTAGAACCAGCTGTAAACATTTGAAGCAGTTTGGAGAACCGGTTGTTAGAAGAAATTACTTAAATTAAATTCTCATGTATCACATGAGAACCGAACCACATCACCAAGATGATATTCTCCTTTGAAAGAAATTCCAAAAGCAAATTCTCTTTTATCAAATGGAAGCCGAATTGCTACAAGGATAAATTCTCCACACCGCTGCACTAGCCCTAATAAAAAGTGTCAGTCAAATGAGTAATTGACCCTAACAGCACTCAAGGTAGTGAAGTCAGACCTTTTCATATCAGAGGTTCCACAGAATGTGCCAAATTGTTAGTTTTATAGAACTAGCAGATGGGAGATGAACTTTTCTGGTCAACTGATAATATTGAAGCAGGTTGGTAGTACAACCGAGCCAACCACATTACTAGTGGTTCACAGGTGTTCTCCAAACTTTGGATCTCTCTACATTTTCACAAGTGCCAGGTCCAGCCCAAGAATAACATAGAAAAATCCAGTCAAAGTTCACTTCTTTATCTGCTCACACCAATAGACAGAATCTTGCCAGATTAAACCTTCCCTCGTCTCACCCCAACAGTTATACGCTGAGAGATTCTAGGGAGTGGCTACAGCGCTTAGCAATAGCACTTAGACTTATCTATATATAGTGCTTTGTAGTGTTTTCCAGTTCTCTCTAAGTGGTTTACAGAGTCAGCCTCTTGCCCTCCAACAATCTGGGTCCTCATTTTACCCACCTCAGAAGGCTGGAAGGCTGAATCAACCTTGAGCCTGGTGAGATTTGAATTCCTGGCAGTAGGTGAGTTAGCCTGCAATTCTGCACTCTAACTGCTGGGCCACCACGGCTCCTGACTCTTTCCCTCTGTCTTCTCTGGGCTGGGCTGCCTTTTGTCTTGCCTCCACCCCACCCCACCCCACCCCTCCTTGGAATATGCTCCCTCCTTCTTGGGAAACGCCCCTTCACTGTAGTCCATCAGGCGGCATCCTCCTTTGTAGGCACAATCCATCCCAGCAAGGCTTTTCCACACCACATTTTAAATTCCACAAACTTTCAATGAGAAGAAGCAAGGATCATATGGAACTGCCTAATTCCATTCCGTTAGGACTTCCCTATAGGTCATCCTCAATTTAGGACTACAAAATTTCTGTTGCTAACTGAGACATTTGTTAAGTGTTAAGTTCTAAAGCAGGGGTGTCCAACCTTGGCAACTTTAAGGCTTGTGGACTTCAACTCCCAGAATTCCTTAGCCAGCAATTCTGGGAGTTGAAGTCCACAAGCCTTAAAGTTGCCAAGGTTGGACACCCCTGTTCTAAAGTGTTCTAGCCAATTTGAAGAGGTTCTAGAAATTGCAAAAAGGGGGAGGGGGAGCCAAATACCAGTAAGATAGCTGGAATTACCCCATCCCCACCCCTACCGCTTTACAATATCCACATTGAGCTAAATCCTTGACCAGAGACACTGGAGTAGTTTGAAGTCATAGAATGACTCGAAATACAACTTGTGGTGGATCTTCTAGAAGTGAAGTCCCAGGACTCTGTTCACAGTTAACAGATTCTCTAGATATATGGACTTATTCATTTAATGGATAAGTCAAGCTTTGAAAAAAACAATAGCTGGGTCCACAACTACGGGTAGTCCTTGACTTACAACCATTTGGTGAAGCTGGTGAAATTGATAGCTTAGATTAAAGAAAAAAAATGTTGAACTAATTTTATTTCTACTTGGAAAAGATTTTTGGCAAGAAACTGAAAGAAATGAAAATGTAAATTAACCATAGAGTAAGAGTTATATACAGTTTTAAAATTCATATCTATACCAAAGAAAGTCACTCTTTTTCTGCAGGATCCAATCTGGGTTGGTCATCTGGACCAGAGGCTTTGTCTTCTGAGCTTCTGGACTCGTGCTGGAGCCCATCATCCTCAGGGAACATCTCTCTAGCACCGGGTCCCCACACTTGGCAACTTTAAGACTTGTGGACCTCAGTCCCAGAATTCCTCAGCCAGCTTTGCTGGGAGTTGAAGTCCACAAGTCTTCAAGTTGCCAAGGTTGGAGACTTCTGCTCTAGCAGAATGTGTGCTGTTCTCTGTGTGGTATTGATAGTGCCTGTGTTGTATGTGGCTTTTTAGATGTTGACTGGGGTGTGTTGATGGCTGGCTTTTAAGATGTTGGCTGTCGCTTGCTTATGCTACCTCAGCCCTTGCATTCTAAGTACTTGATAGGCTGTGTGATGACCCAAAGGGGCGTGGCACAAAAGCAACAAAGTCACAAAAGTAGGTAAAGTCCCTTTAATACCTCCAACTTGGCCCCCAATGTCTAGTTATTGGCTGGAGAAAAAAAAACTCTCCCAAGAACAGTTTTTAAAGGGGAGAAATTCAGTCCGACCCCAAAGTACATATAAATTATAAACAAAAATCAACACAAACCACACTGCAGCAATAAATGAGACAGGGCAGGATAAGGAATTGCAGACTTCAAAAGATAACAAAACACACACAGTTGGGAGGATGCCAGAACCCAGATAAGACTCGACAAACAAAAATAATGCATGCTTTGCTTCCAGCAAGGTGCTGTGCGCAAAAGCCCTTTTTAAATCCTGTTTTCCCAGCTGCAGCTAATGAAGGGAATCAGGGCCTTTTCTCCCCCGTAACCCACGTAACTCATGTTGCTCCCTTTTCCATTCCTTCCTGCGTGCCCTAGGATGAAGAGGGGTTGGGCCTGGGTCTTCCTCTGAAAGCCTAGCTGGACTGGGCCCTTCCCCAGGTTCCTCCACAGCCACTGGAGCCACATTCCCACTCCCTGTCAGCTGCTCAACCTCCCCCTCAGAATCAGATTCCAACAGGGGCATGACAGGATGGTGGTAAATCAGCCCTCCTGTTGACTGATGAGGGGCCTGCTTCCCAGGCTTCAATCACTTCCCTGGCTGTTTTTGTGCCTGCTCGTTCAACAATCTTATTAGCTTCACACACTCTGCTAGAGAGAAGTTCCCTAAGGATGAGCTCCAGCATGAGTCCGAAAGCTCAAAAGATAAAATCTCTGGTTCCAGTGACTGACCCAGATTGGATCCTGCAACATTATCCTGGGACACATATATTTGTCTTCATTCATTCATTTTCTATTTTTCGTGCCCTTTTCTTGTCTTTTTGAACTCCCGTCTTTTTTTCTTTCTTGATCTTCTTTCTTTCTCAGCCCTCTTTTGGCCTGTTTATCATTTCAGTCTGCTTTTGAAAACCAGTTTATTTAAAAATAAACTCTAACCTAAAAGTTCTTGTCTTGTCTTTTGGGAAGTGGGGCATGGTGAGGAACTGGGAGTGGGGTGGAAGAGAGTAGCCTCTTCTGAAGTCTCCATTCAACCAGAAGGCTTTGGAAAATATAGCTCTGGAAAAAGGACACTTCAGCCCTGAATGCAAATGCTTTTCACTGGAAACAAGCAGATTTCAAAGCAAGTTTAATTGGCACATGGCCAGTGGGTGCAATAGGAGAATTTCTGAGTGGGTGCAGTCAACGTGGTTAAGCTTGCCAGCTGTGGCTTGCGGCAGCTGTAAAAGAGCTCAAGCGATCCATTCTTTGCATTTTAAACCTTAAAAGCAGCACCCTTTGATTTCTAGCCCAAGGAACAAGGCTTCCCTGTTTTGTTTGAAACCTCTGTAAACCATTCTTTTCCACCCAACATGGCACTGACAGTTAACTGATAATCGTTTAGCTGATAATCGATTAGTTCACTGGACGCTGGAATGGAAGTGGACTGTAGCAAGCGCCTAAGGTGGCTGCTGAAGTACTGACCATTTCGTTGCTAACAGCCCCTGTCTAAAATTTCTGGATATCTGCTCAGGTTGGATTGCTCTTGTCTGTCTGTTTCCACTAATAACATGCTGAATTCTAGCCCCACCATCCCATGAAAAAGTGAGCAACCCATACGCAAGGTCCCTAAGGACAGATAATGTGCAGATAATGTGGCTGTAACATGTTTGCGAAACATAAGCAAAATTGAGGCCATGCAGACCCTGCAGGAAGGGTGTCCCAAAGAGTGGGGGGCACCACTGAGAAGGCCTTGTTGCCTGCTCTACAGCCTAGGAACCTCCCAAAGAGGGAAGAAAAAGGATTCTTTATGTGCTTTTGGGCATGTCATGTTTTATCCAGGGTTGGATTCTCCTGGTTCAAACCGGTTCTATAGAACCGGTTGTCATGATTCTGCACAGTTCGGAGAACCAGCAAATTGTGCCCCAGGCTGGCCCCTCCCCTCCCTGCCCAGTCAGTCCTTAAGGTAATTATTTCCCCCCCTCCTGACGATCAGCTGTTCCTATGATCAGCTGTGCTGGGATTCCCCTCGCTTACTTACTGGAAGGCAAAAAACAGAGGGGGGGTGCAGCTCTCCCCTCCATTTTTTGCCTTTCTGGGTCCCAGGGAAGCCTTCTGGGAGCAAAAACGCCCCCTCAGGAGGCTTCCCTGAGGCCCAGAAGGCCCCAAAACGGAGCACAGGGGGATGCTGCATGCTCACCCATGCTCCATTTTTTTTCCCTTCCTGGGCCCCAGGGAAGCCTTCTGGGAGCAAAAACACCCCCCAAGAGGCTTCCCTGAGGCCCAGAAGGCCCCAAAAATGGGGGGAGTGGTGCTGCCACCCAAAAAGCCATGCCCACCCAGTCACATGGCCATGCCCACCTAGCTACGCCCACAGAACCGGTTGTTACAAAATTTGAATCCCACCCCTGGTTTTATCTTAATGTTAGTTGCAGATGGGACTTGCAGGATATAAATATTGGGAACCAACAAACGAGAACCTGCAAATTAACTACAGATAGTCCCCCAATGTACAAGCTTAAACTTATAACAGCCACAGGAAATGGTCAAACTACGCCCCCTGCAGTTCCAAGGCCACACTGCAGTTGGGTCAGCCTTACGACTGGTTGCAGCACTCCGCAGTCACATGACTATGATTCGTGATGCATTTTGCCAGTTTCTGACAAGAAATGCCCATTCAAATGAATCAGTTCACTTAGCATCCACAGCATTTGCCTTCTGACTGCCATGAAAAAGGCCATAAAATTACTTCTGGTCACATGGAGGTCTTAACTTATAACAACAATGTTTTACAATTGTATTTCCAGTCCCAATTGTACTCATAAGTCAAGGTCTATATTATAAAGGTAAAGATAAAGGTACAGATCTCCTTTTCCAGTCATGTCCAACTCCAGGAGGTGGTGCTCATCTCTGTTTCTTAGCTGAGGGAGCCAGCATTGTCCAAAGGCATTATCTGTGGTCATTTGGCCAGCATGACTGTACACCAAGGCACCCAGACACTGTTATCTTCCCAGCGAAGTGGTACCTATTGATCTACTTGCATTTGCAGGCTTTTGAACTGCTAGGTGGGCAGGAGCTGGGCTGAGGAATGGGAGCTCACCCTGTTGCATAGCACAAGGGTCTCGAACCCAGGCTACCAGCTCTCCAGTTGACTGCTGAGCCATTATGTCCCCTTTGGACTACCCTATATGCATCATCAAATGTTTATTACCCAATAATCAGCTATTCTGTCGTGGTTCTCTGGCAGCCTGTGCAGACAAGAGTGGAATTGGACAGTGGGGAACAATGGGGACCAGTCCGGGAGTCTGGAGAGGACTCGGATGAGGGTCCTGCATCCGATGCAGAGATGGGGCCGGGATCATCTGGGAGTGGGGTGCTGCCTCCAGAGCCTGGCAGCAGCAAGGCAGAGGACCCAGGGGAGCCTGTTCCCACTGTGCATGTGGGCAGAGCTGCTAGAAGGTGAGAGCAGCTGAAACAAAAGGAGCGGCTCAGGAGTCAGGCTGGGACATGATTGCCCCTCCCATAAGGTATAAAGGACAGGCAAAGGTGATGAAACCTTTGCAGGAAGCAAAGTCATCCGTTCGGTTCAGATTCATTCTTGAAGCTCTTTGTATTTCAGTTGGGTTTTTTTTCTAGTTCATTCGCTACTTCTGTTATTGGCAGCCCTTCACAGGAAAGAAAGGAGGGTGCTTATCTCAAGGGATTGTTTGAGATTCATTACCGGCTGGGAATGAAAATAATTCCCAGCTTTGCAATAAAACAGGAATTGTTTTAACTGAGCGTGTGCTTAATTACAGTCTCGGAAGCTTTGGTCAGAACACATTTTTTCAATATACTTTCAAACACTAACCTCACAAAAGCTACGAGTGGCATGAAGAGCCATGGAAAAAAACATGCTTGGCATCACAAGACAAGATAGAGAGATCTGCACGTGGATTAGAGAACAAACCAAAGTATATGATGCCATCAAAAGTGTCAAAGAATTGAAGTGGAAATGGGCTGGTCACATGGCAAGAAGAACTGAGGGCAGCTGTCAGCTGGTGCTCCATTCAACATCCAAGAAAGAAATTCTTAGACTCTTTTAATTAGAGAAAAGGTATCTTTTACTGGAAGTCAAGTGGTAGCAACAAAAGAATTCTGAATCTGAGGAAATAGGCGCGTAAATCACATATACAAAGTGATGGCAATGTTCCCCCACCCCCCAATAGTTCAAATGGTTCTTCCAATTAAAAGGTGCAAATGTCATTCTGTGGACATCTTCAGGTGGCGATGAGGCTTCTGTCTGTTGACCTTGGCATAGTTTGATCAAGGTTTGCAGCTGCGCATAGAAAAGAAAGCTAAGCAAGAAATAGAAACCTAAACAAGAATGTTCTCTCCCCCTCCTCAGTTTATACAGTACTGGTTTGTAACACCTCCAGCTCACTTCCCATACTTCCCCCCGCCTCCCCCCGTTACTTATGACAGCTGAAAGATGCAAAGCAAAGCAAGAAAATCTTGAAGGCTGACTGCAGCTGGACCAAGGCGGTCATGGAAGGATCCCGCTTTATCAAAAGCATCCACGAGAACTTCCGGTTTGCGTGGCTTCGGGGCAGCAGGAATTCGCGACAGCTCGCGATTCCTGCTGGGCTAGCCGTCGAGGTACCCCCGATCCAGATGGGTCAGGGGGATATGGCTGCCCTGTAGGGACAGCTGAAGATAGAGGGGAGTCGGAAAGGGAGGTGGGGGCATCGCAGACCCCCCCTTTCTCCGGGAAAACCCCTTTTTCCCAAGGCGGTGGAGCGGCGGTCAGCAATGGCCGCCACGAAGAAGCCAGCAACCGGGTAAGAACTGTGCTGGAGGAAGTGTGAAGAGTGAAAGTTCTGTCTGAGCCGGGTCAAGTAACACCTTTTAAATTGCCTGGAATTGAGCTGTTTGTTGCTGGAGGATACATTGTATCCCTAAGAAGAGCGAAAAGCGGCGGAGAAGCTGTTAAAGGGAATTTTTTTTTCTTTTTTTTACTCTCCCACCCCACGGAAAAAGCAGAAATATTTGGATATATTAGACATTGAAAGTGGATTGTTTTGAAAGCTAAGATAAGAGACAAAGGGATTTTTGGACATTGAAAAATGTGAGAAATTGGAAAATCTCTGCTGGAGGTATGGATTTTTGATTATTAAAATTCTCATTGCAAGTGGGAAGGGAGAAAAAAAAAAAATTGGAGCAGAAGCTGAAAAAGGAGGAGATTGATTAGAACGTCTTTGTGGATCCCAAAAGAAGATATATGGTAATTGGATCTCTTTGATTAAAAATTAATTCAGAAAGAGAAAGAGAAGAAGGAAGAAAAGTATTAACTTTTGGAACTTTTTTTCTTTTTTTAATTGCTTTTGATTGTCTTTGATTAAAAATTCTTGTGGTTGTTTTGGAAAAAGTTTCCCTTTTCATAATGGCATCGTCTGTGGATGAACTAGAGATTGAACATCAAAAATATAAAAAAGAAGATACTTTGGGCGCTTTGTTTCAATTCTTAGAAATGGCGTTATGTTCCTTTGAAAAGTTGATTACGCAGCAGAAGGACTGGGACAAGGAAGAAGAGGAAGAAGAAGCCATCTTTGATGAACAATGGGTCCCTTCTGGAAAGGAGGACAAAAAGGATAAGAAAAAGGGGATTTTAAGAATTATAAAAACAACCAAAAGAGAGAAAAATGAGCGAAAAGATGGAGGCAAGGTTAGAAAGCAAAGGAAAAGGAGCAAGAAAAGCGAAGAGAAAAAACAAAGGGGTAGAAAGGGCAAGGAGAAGAATAAGCAAGAGAGAAAGGGGGGGAGGAGAAGCCTTAATGTGGGGAAGCAAGACCTAAGGAAAAAAAGTTTATTTAGAGATAATGGGTGAATTTAATTTAGATTAAAAGAGGGATTCTGGAGGGTATATAAGAGTGTGTTTTTATATGTATATTTAGAATATAAAATTTATTATGTAATTTTAGAATTTTTTTTTTTTAAACAGAATCCCAAGAAAGATTGCTATATGTAGTATTTCTAAGTTAGGGTAATGAGTTATAGATGTTACTCCAATTGGTGCACAGGAGAAGTATAGTAAAATAAAAAAAAGATGAATGGATAATTGGAAATAGAACAGACAAAGAATGTTATTGAAAATGGTAATAAGATATGGAAGGATATATATGCTTTTTTTTTTGGATTTTGTGTATTGATAAAAGGCAATAAAATTTTAATTAATAAATAATTTGGATGGAAAAGAGAAGTAGGGACAAGATATGAAGTTAATATTATATGAAATATTGATATTATAATCTGGAAATGTTATGCTTTATTGGTCTATTATTATTATTTTTTCTTAGAAAAGAATTTATAAGCTGCTATGCCTTGATTTTTTGTGCATTGTTTTTATAAAACTGATAAAAATGGTTTTTATATATATATATAAAAAAGAAAATGATAATAAGATTTGGAAGGAGATATGGGTTGAATATGATGTTTGAATTTGTGTCTGTGTAAAGAGTTTTAACCCGGGAACAGACAACCTTCAGAAAAGATCTTTTAGTTTTGTTTATGTTTTGTGTTTGTATGTTTGTGTACTGTGCTTATGGTAAAACTAACAAAATTTGTTTTTTATAAAAAAAAAAAAAAGGAAAGAATCAATAAAACCTTGGAGGAATGCTAGACGAGAATAATTTATACAAGCCAGAAAGAAAAGAATATGATGACTATAAAATGGATAAATATGGAAGAGAAATGAAATTGAATAGGAGTAAAGAGAAAAAATGAGAAACTTGCTGAAAGATGTTTGTGTGTCCATATGGAGATGGGATAAATTGGAATTATGCTGTATAAAAATAATGTTTTGTTTGACTTGTAAGGATTTACAATGTTAAGAGGTTTTATGTGTTTATGTATTTAATGGTTAATGATGTGTTGTTTTATCTTTAAAATTAATAAAAATTTGTTTCAAAAAAAAAAAAAAAGCATCCACGAAAAAGACCTAGAACAAGATGGAGCAACATCAGCAAGTATGGCGGGCCCAATTGGCAACAGGAAGCTCAGGGCTGTATGGGTTGGAAACATGCGGGAGAGGCCTTCATTCTGCAGTGGCTAGACAATGGCAGCCAAAAAAGCCAACACAATCCTAAATTGCATTAACAGGGGGATACAATCAAGATCAAGGGAAGTACTAATACCACTCTATAAAGCCCTAGTAAGACCACACCCAGAGTCCTGCATCCAGTTTTGGTCACCACATTATAAAAAAAAGGTTGAGACTCTAGAAAGAGGGAAGAGAAGAGAAACCAGGATGATTAGGGGACTGGAGGCTAAAATATACAAAGAATGGTTGCAGTTACTAGGCCTGGCTAGTCTAGTAAAGAGAAAGACCAGGGGAGACATGATAGCATCTTCCAGTATTTGAGGGGCTGCCACAGAGAGGAGGAGGAAGGGGTCAAGCTATTCTCCAAAGCACCCGAAGGCCAGACAAGGAACAATGGATGGAAACTGATCAAGGAGAGCTTCAATTTAGAAATAAGGAGAAACTTTTTGACAGTGAGAACAATCAACCCATGGAACATAAGTTGCCTTTGGAAGATGTGGGAGCTTCATCACTGGAGACTTTCAAGAAGAGACTGGACTCCCATCTGTCAAAAATGGTGTAGGGTCTCCTGCTTGGATGGGGGTTGGACTAGATGACCTATAAGATCCCTTCCAACTCTGTTTATCTGTTCAAATGATGAGGAAGAGGATGATGATGATGATCAGCCATTCAGCTAACTCCAATCAACTTGTTTATCCAAGCTTATTTATTTAAATTTTTTAATGCCGAATATCTGAAGCTCTCTGAGTGGTTTATAATCAAACACGCAAAAAAGTACAATTGACTGCTGAAGCTCTGAGTACATCAAGTGAAAAGTGCCTATTTGCCCAGCAACAGCAGGGACAACATGTCATGCCTGAATTTATAGAATCCCAGGAAGACAGTACTTGATTTTCCTCCTGTCATCAAAATAAGTAGAACAGAATGCCCTACAAAGATACAAAAACAATATTTTGGTATCAAAATCCACGCTGCAGATGGCACACCAGAAGAGGGTCAATTCATTAATTATATTTTTTTTCGCTGATCACATCTTGACTTTCAGCATTATTATTTTATTCTTTCCAGCTTAGGAACCAAAATGAAAGAGGCCTCTCAACTCCAATCCATTCATGAGAAAACACTACCCAAAAAAAGCTCTTAATATTTGACAAAGCCAGAAACATTGGCCAAAACACCGAGCATCAACCAGCATATGCTGCACAAGGAAGGTAAGCAGGTTTGGCATGAATATAAAAGCAGCTGAAGCTGAACGGAGGCCAATAAATACTGCAAAGAGACATGTGGGCACAAACAAAGCTTTTATCAAGGCAATACTGATCAAAATCTGCACAACATTTACCCAAGGACACAAAAATAAAAATACGGGGAAAATTCAAGAGAGATTTTACTATAATTAAAAGTATTTATTAGCTACTTTCAAAATTCAGGATGGCTGGTAATAAGAAAGAACAGCTGGAAACCAGGGGAAAAAGGATCAGCTGTATCTTAAATGGAAATATTACAATTAAACACAAATTAGCTAACCAAGCAAGCTTGAAGGCCAAAGGAAGAAGAAAACTGTTCTGTAACTGAAAGCTCCTCCACTCAGGAAGAACAAGGAATGTATGAATATTAACCAAGGTGGAAGGAGAACATAGACTTGGGCAGCAAAGTTCTGCTTTGTTCTGGGAACAGTCTTGTTCTCAGACTCTGCAGAAAATTCCAACTGGTCAAATTCTTCAAGAAGAAAGACAACCTCTTTGTTTGCTTCTCATCATTCTGACATGTTGAGATACCTAAACATGTAGCTGGAGAAGACAAAATCTAATCATGCATAGGACCCTTCTAAGGATAGGCCAAACTGTACTTGATTATCTTGATGTCTATGGAGATTCTCAATCATCCAGGTCATGGTTGCCCCAAAAGTGCTGGAGGACTTTCTTGGGTTTTTTTTCCTGGAAAATATTACTCTTCTCATCCAACAAGGTCCTTCGGTGTCTTGGATGAAAAGTGAAATATTTTTGGAGAAAAAAACCCAAGAAAGTCCAGTTTCTTTTGGGAAAAAGCACCTTTGTGGCTATCTTGATGATGCCTTTTTGCAAAAAGTAATTGTCCTCAAGTCCATCAGTTCAGCAATCGGTTCATACTGGACAATCCAAATAAAACGGCCTTTGTTGCTACTGTCGGTTCATTTTTCCACCCAGCACGAGGCACAATGCAGTTCATATTCCCAACGAGAGGCTTCTAGAAGAGGTTCAAAATCTCGAGTTGTACAATTGAGTCATTCCTTCCAATTGCAATCTCCCAGTTCTGGAGACAGAAGTGGGCAAGCATAATGCAGACCCAAGTGCCCAACCCCTTCCCAATCGCTCCACAGAGAATGCGGGAGAAATCTTTGACTGATGGGGGGCAACTCCCCTGACTCCCCCACTTCCCAAAGGGTGTGTGGATTTTCACCAGCAAAGGTCCCACCAAACTTTGAGGATGGACTTTTCCTCACTTCATCAACAACTCCTGCCCAGCCATTTCAACAAACTTCCGTTTGGCTTACCTTTTAAGATTATTTCAGCACCATTTTCTTCTTTTGTCACAGGCTGTTTTGCAGGTTCCTCTCCTCACAAGGTTGTGTTCCCCAGTGCAAGTCCAAGAGAAGATCAGAAGCACTTTCAATTATTGATGTAGGACACTGAAGGTGACTGTAGAATAAAGGCAAGTGTGTTAGTGGAAAATTGCCCTTTCTCTGCTTATATAGCAAGTTAAATTAAATTAGTGGCATCTGCATAAGGATCCCCTGCTGTTCATATGCTCATATTCAAAGACTGCATCCTTCAGTTACTCAGAAGCTCTCAGGAATACTGCAAGAGGCAGGCAGCAAAGGAACCGTAAAAATATTCTATACGGAAGGGCCTGGTGATTTTCAGGTGGGGCTCTAAGAATATGATCCACATTCAGCATTTAGAACATAGAATAAGCTGATAGCAGAATTGACAGTTTAACAGAGTAGGAAGGGACCACACTTGGGGTGGGTGGGGAAGCATAATAAAACCGCCTACATGAATTCATTTATTCAGAAAATTGGTTATTTGCGCCAAGGAGTTCACAAAACGTGTCCTGTAAGGCTGGTGAGCAACAGTTTTGGAAGAAGATTCAATGAAAAGTGCAAAGAGGAAGATGGGGGCACAAAGCTGTGGGGCTTGATCATGCCTGGAGGCAGAAACAGACGACTCATTTTCTCATTTCTCATTTAGTTGTGAATTCACCATCGCTGGAGGTTTTCAAGAAAAGATTGGACAGCCATTTGTCCGGGATGATACATGATATCCTGCCAGTGGGAAAGACCAAAGGAAAAAAAAAGGTTGGAAATTAACCAAGGAGAAAAACAACCTAAAACTAAGGAGAAATTTCCTTAGAGCAGGGGTCTCCAACCTTGGCAACTTTAAGACTTGTGGACTTCAATTCCCAGAATTCCTCAGCCAGCGATGCCAGCAACTCTGGGAGTTGAAGTCCAGAAGTCTTAAAGTTGCCAAGGTTGGAGACCCCTGCCTTAGAGAACAATCAACCAGTGGAATGGCTTGCCTTCAGAAGTTGCAGGTGCTCCATCACTGAAGGCTTTCAAAAAGGGAATGGACAACCATTTGTCTGAAATGGTATCTCCTCTGTGGTCCATCCCAACTCTATCGTGGTTGTTCCTTGTTTGCTTGCATGCATAAGCTTCTCTCCTGTCCCCATGTTTCTTGCCTCAAAACTGTAGGAGATCAATAGGCAGCCTCATGGTCCAAGAGTCTTCTGAAGTCTTCTGAATGGGATTGGGGGCCAAAGCCCAACTGCGGTTAGATGAAAGCTGAAGGAAACCCATGCTACACGATCTCCAATAAGCCTCTTGACCAGACCGAGAGTTGCTGCCAAACATTCTCCAGTCAGTCAGGACAGTTTTCTGGAATATAATTGCTAATTGTTTTTTCACCATGCTGCAGTCTGTTCCCTGGCTTTTCTCCTACTTTTGGCTCATATTCAGATGCCCATTACATTTGTGAAAGTTTATTATCCCAAAGTTTGAAAAGCTATGGGAACTGCTAAAGAGTATATTTATGCAATTTCAAAATTAGGCAAAATTTCAGATTCAAACATCTCTGAATGTAAATTCTTTTTACCTGGACATCTGAAAAGCAAGTGCCTCATTCAGATTGTTTTGATTTTAGCAGCTATCAAACATGAAATAAATTGTCAAATGTTAAAATATCCTCCCATATTAGCCGTCACGTTCTGACACTGCACACTGCCTATCAAATCCTGCTAAATATTATGTTTTTAACTATCAAACAAAGTTAAATATCAGCTATCAACTATTATCATGTGTAGATATACAACCTCGGAGAAATCTAGAGAATATTAGATATTCAACTCTTCCCTAAAGGAAGGCCTTCGAGATGAAGTTTAATTTCAGATTTGCCCCACACTTCTTTCTAGATAAAAGATTTATGGAAACCATTCTAAGTTGGATGAATTCCAGATTTTAAATGTAATTTATTGAAATGAATGAATAAATAAATAACTTATAATATTGCCGACAGAAATAAATATAACACAGATACAATCATAATCATACAGTAATTTCAGTATACACCCTCTTCAATATACTCATTGTTCATTTTGTTTGCTTGACTTAATTAAACAAAAAAAAAAGAAATAAAAAAGAAACAAGAATAAGAACAATGAGAACAAAACAATTATTCAACAGCAAAATATACCGTATATAACAGGTTTTGATACTTCTATATATAAATTTTTACACAAGAGTTTCAAGGAACAGTAGTAATTTGCTTTATACCCATGATGATACTCAGCTGAAAATGCAAGCAATCTGCAAGCTTTAATAAGGAAAGTCAAGGAGCAAAGTGAAAAAATGGAATTAAAATTAAATATAAGTAGGCCAAACTAATGACAGGCACACCAACCAGCCGTAGAATGGATAATGAAGATAACTCAATGCTGGATAGATTCTGCCTTTTACCATTAATTACCAAAAACAAAGAACCTAACAGTTAAGAAATATTCCACACATTTCAACATAGAATCATACTAGGGCTGCAAGGGATTTCATAGGTCTAACTTCCTGACTTGTGTCTAGCTATTGGGATGTTGTACTTCTCTATTTTAGAAAATAATAACCATGCATCTGCAACTGAAAACAGAACATTGACATTTAAACCTATCACCTTCTTTGATCACAGCTGAGTGTTATTTTCAACCACGTTTGTACTATGTTCACACAACTTATGAACCAGTAATTAGATCTTTTATTTGAAATATAATCTTTTCCCAGTTACATCTGTCTGACCACCAGAGCAGGGAGTAGGGGATGTTAAGGGCCCCCTGTTTTAAGGAGGTCAATCTAGTGGGACCAAAAAGAAGGGCCTTGTCCATGGTGGCTCCCTCCCTGTGAAACACTATCCCTGCAAAGATAAGATTAGTCTCCATCTGGATACTCTTTCCAAAGGCCCTGAATACATGGATTTGCCAACAGGGACCCAGCCAAGTGGGAGGTAAGCTCAAGGGTCCCAACGGGGCAGGATGGATAGGTAGACTTGCACAAGTCAGTATCCAGGATGACCTTGAAAAAGTATTCAGATGCCAACCTACAAAGAATAGAATCAAGTTATTTTCTCTGTGATGCTCCATGGGACCAAACATTGCATTTGGGGGAAAAAAGAGGAAAGAAGGAGTATTTCCTTGCTGATAGCTAACAAATAGGTAAAGCTGGGTTTTTCAGAAATGGAAAAGGACAATGACCTCCACAGATCAAAGACGGAGTTATAGAAAAAAGTCCAGGAAAAGCAAGAACGACAATAAAGATGAGTCAGTTGGCAGAGAAGGAGAATTGCAACGATAGGATGTTCCAAGAAAAAGAACCGTGTAAAAGTTCCTATTGCTCCTGGAAAGCTATGAAGCTGTTACAATACAAGTTTCATCCTGATGTGGAGTCTGCATGTTCCATTGTGCTCAGAAAGGCCCATGGGACTTGTTGTGATCCAATCACAACTGGAAAGAGACTATATACTAGAGAAGAGCACTGATGCCAGTCTTTAACTGCCATGGTTTTCTTAAATCAAATACTTTTTTTTGTCAAGTGAATACACCTAGTAGGCTCGTATTTTATTACACTGATCTCTTTGTTGCTTTGCTGTTTATGGAAGATGGGAAAAATACAGTTTGTATCCCTTCCTTCCTTCCCATACACCCTGACACTCACTTATGTACAGATGAGTATATGCCTCATAACTGAATGATAGTTTAACTATGCTCCAGAGAATAAACCCACATTTGTTTGGGTTTATTCATATACACACAAAAAGTAAAGATTTCCCGGTCCAGTTGTGTCCGACTCCAGGGCATGGTGCTCATCTCTGTTTCTTGACCAAGGGAGCCACTATTATCCAAAGAGAATTTCCATGGTCATGTGGCCAGTATGGTTATATTCCCAAAGGTGCACAGAACATTATTACCTTCCCACACAAGTGGTACCTATTAATCTACTCGCATGTGCATGCCTTTGAACTGCTAGTGGGCAGGAGCTGGGCCCATGGGAGCTCACGCTGTTGCTCAAGTCTCACACTTGGGCTATCAGCTCTCCAGCTGACAAACTCAGCATCTTAACTGCTGAGCCATTGCCTCCCATTCACAAAAAACTAAGCCATAAAACCATTGATTTAGAAGAACTGTGATGTTGCAACAAGTTAAGACAAAGACAAGGAAACCACATGATGGCGGCTGATCCAGCCAATCTCTTTAATGTATATACAGTTTGCAATTATGGTAAATATGGTTTGCCTAATATTTTGCAAAATAAACCCCATTTGTCTAGGTTCAAACAATGTAGCAAGAGCGAAACCATGGTTTACAAATCACAGTGTCAAGCCATGCACCAAGTGTTAAACTCAAATTAATCCAACCTCATGTTCTTTCATTCTTTGGGAAACCCTAAGATCGCATCTGGAGCTCTGTAAGCTTTCATTCTTGGATCCCTGCTGAAACTGGATTGACTTTTGTACTGGGCTTTCCACAGCAGCTCTTTCTTCTATTTCTTGCAACCTGGAGCAAGCTCAGCCAGACAAAGTGGCTGACACCTTTTGTGATGGAACAGAAACGTCTCCTTGCACAGAAATACAAACGACTGCACGGAACTGACAAGTAGAATTAGAAATTCTCTCATTCGGCAATCAATTCTTAAAAGCAATAATGGCTGAACACCTAAATAACACAGGGGAAATTGTTATTAAAATCAATCCTGGAAATGACTGATTATTATGTGCATCTTTTAAATCATTTTAAGGGCTTTTGAGAGATGGCCATATGAATTAGCCATGGAAAAGAGGTAATCGAGACAAATGAGAACTTGACTGTACACTTCTCATGTAAATGTATTGGCCTGACGACGAATTACCGAAAACATATGTTTGCCTATTGGACTTTTGAAATGAGAATTTGTTTGAGGAACTGAGTCATATGTGACAAAACTTTCCAAGCTTTTGCGAATAAGAAATGAGACAGTAAGGATTACGAATCATCAGTTAAAACCGATAAAACCTACTGCACCTGGACAGCTGTTTTTATCAACGCTTAAGGTCACACCTACAGCGTTTGACAGTCTTGTGATTTGGGACCAATAGAATTTATATCGCTTTTTCCATACAGCAAGATTTACTCTTTGCCTTTTCATAGAAGAACCAGAAAAGTACACGCTACCAGCATGGCAATTAAACTGTCTCCTACACCAAATACAAGGAAGTCACAAAAGTAGATTAACTGCAGAGAATTAGGAAGCTGTTCAGATGAAGGCATTTGCTGCTTAAGGGACACCCTGCAATTCTGCCTTTTCTACAGAACTTAGTCCACTGATCTAAATTGTGATTTGCTTCTTCCTGCATTTCCATATTGAATGGATGTTGATTTCCCAACCTGGAAGGTTTTCTGACCTCCTATCTTTCATGATGAAACAGATACATTCGAGTCATAGTTATTAAGATTGTTGACCAAGCATGGACAAAAACATCCAGGAAAATGATTGACGCCTGGGAAATGGGCCCCTTGTCAGTCAATAGGAGTGCTGATTTATCACCTGTTTATCGGATACTTAGGAACCAAGGACTTGTCAGCACAAGGAAACAGCAGCCAATGACTTAATAGGTGGCTATCAATACCCCCATCAACCAATAAGAAGCCACATACCCTACCAGGCATCACAGAAATATGATGCATAAAGTGTAGCCCAAAGCACGCATTCTGGTTGAGAGAATAGTTCCCTGAGGAGGGGCTGAAAGCTTGGACTTCTGGACTCAGATTGAATCCTGAAATACATTTCTCTGCTACTCAAACAGAGATGCCTCTCCTGCTAGCTTCTCTCAAATCTGTGAAATCTCCCCCTTTGTAACCCTTCTATTTCTCCATACTAGGTGGTAGGGACTATAGTCAATCCTCCAAGAATCAAGAATGACATCCGAAAGAGTAGTTTCATAAATAGAATCTTCATTTATAGACAGAATCTTGCCAGACTAAAGCAACAATCTGCATAACTACAGATATACTCAGGGAACTGCTAGGGAGAGTCTTAACCCTTTTCCTGAAGTTTGATCGTCAGGAAAAGGGTTAAAACTCTCCCTAGCAGTTCCCTGAGTATAACTGCAGTTATGCAGATTGTTGCTTTAGTCTGAAAAGCAGCCCCTCCTCCCTCCTGGGAATCCAGACTACATGCCACACCACAGGTCCAAATGCATGGCATAAGGTCCTCCATGCTGGCTACAGTGACACCCTGCTGGATGATGCAAAAACAGAGTGTAGGAAATGACAGCTTGCAAGGCTAACAATTGCGTCAGTCTGCAAGACGCCGAGTAGGAATCTTTGTATAATTCTGGGAGTCCTGCGCGAAGAGAGAAACTAAACTTGAAGTCAAGGCTAAGCAAAGGCAACCAAGTGGTTTAAGTAGTAGAGCTGGATAAAGCTTCAGAAATGAAAGAGAAGGGGCTGGGCACGTGAGCATGTTACAAGCTGACTTCAACTGCTGCTATTATTGGCAAGGCCGTTTCCAACTCTTGAGGAAGGGGCTTTTGGGCACTGACTTGATCATGGGTAAAGGAACATCCTGACAAATTTCTCTACCCCCACCCTCACCTCCAGAACCTGGCTTGGCCCATTCACTAAACGTGATGTCAGCCAAAGTTAGGATTTCAATGGGAGCTTGAAAAGAACCGTTTTCTAAGGCTGCATTTGAAGGGGGAGGGGGGCTTTCGGCCAAGAATCTGGAGCAGGGATCGGAAGATCCATAGTTTGGATTAAAGGAGCACCCCCCACCCCAAGCTTTTGGGTCCTCCTATCCATTCCAACAACCTACTGTCTGGAGGTACCTTGACTCTTTGGCCAGGGGAATCATCGCTGCAAGATGGTTGGCAGCTTTGCTTTGGCTCTCATCCTCTTCACCAGAACTACTAAGCCAAACCAGGAAGGTCCTTTTTTGTGGGTGGTTTAACGGCAGGTGGAGCAGGTCACTGGTAACCATCTCCTGGCTCCAGATTGGGAGTCAATCATAAATGTTGGCTTCCAACTTTAGTTTGTTAGGAGAGGAACCAACCAATGTTCCCGGTTCACAGGTAATGCTAAATAAAGCCTGATTTCACAGAATCAGAGTCGGAACAGAAGAATTAAGCATTTTTGTTTAGCAACTACACTAATAGGAAGAAAAAAAAATCAAACAAAGGCAAGGAGAAAAGACCACCAATATGTAGGCAGTCTTCAATGTATTATTACCCCCATGGGAACCAGGATTTTCATGGCTAAGCAAGATTAGTTGCTATGTGAGTCACACCTGGTTTTACCCCCTTTCTTGCCATGGTTGTTAAATGAATCATGCTGTCATTGGATGAATTGTTAAGTGAATCATGCTGTCACTAAACAAATCTTTGCGTGTCAGAAGCCAGTTGGGAAGGTCACAAATAGCAATAGCAATAGCACTTAGACTTTTATACCTCTTTACAGTACTTTACAGCCCTTTCTCTAAGCTGTTTATAGAGTCAGCATCTTGGCCCCAACAATCTGGACCCGCATTTCACCAACCTTGAAATGGATGGGAGGCTGAGACTCCATCAGGATCGAACTCCTGGCTATGGGCAGAGTTAGCCAGCAATACTGCATTCTAACCACTGCGCCACCACGGCTCATGATATGAAGACCACATCACGCTTCCAGGTGGCCAGTCCTCATTAAAATTAACATACACTATAACTATTGCCTTACGGAAAGCCCTGCATGTCAACTCAAAAATATTTCTCTGGTCTTTTAGAGTTGCCAGCAGAAAGGGAGTGGGGGGAAATAATGCATACCTTAAATATTTTGATAGATAACTGCTAGGCAGCCGAAGCTTCTGGCCCGCAAGATTATAACTGGAGAGCACGATTAATGACTCTTGGCTGTGGATGTGTCCCATGGGAGAATATACATCCAGGGGGTGGGGGAAGACCAGGGTCAAAGGTGAGATAAATGGTGTGTCTCAGTGTTGGCTGCACCCAGGTAACGCCGACGTGTTCACTCCTAATAAATCAATTTTTTTTACTCTGAGACATGCGGCTAGAGACTTATGATTCCAACAGGGGTGGATTGTCGGAGCCCTGACACTGCATAGTCCAGATGGGAGATGAGTAGAGCATGAGTGATCACAAATAAGTGCACAAAATAGATTTGTGCAGCAGGTGCTCTTGGCACGGCTGTGTCATCAGCTCTTCCAGGAGGCACTGAGAGAAAACCCCACATTGTCCCCCAGAGCTGCCTGGGGGGAGATGGGCCTAATAGTACCAAGGGTACAGAATCCTCATAATCAGGTGGCCCAATCCCCCCCCCAAGCCAGCTAGTCTTGCCAGGGTTGAGTCACCGCCTCCCTATCCAAGCCCCCCCAGCCTTCAAGCCCTGGGAAAGAACTCAGTGTCAGCATTCCAGAAAACCTCAACTACAACCAATAACTCCAAGACAGACGTGTTCTCAAAGTTTCCTTTTATTAGAGTAGTAAACTGGAGCTCATCAAAGTGTCAACTGAGTGGGAGAACGCAGTGCATTCCTTAAATGCCTCAGATAATTGCCTTGGCAGCCGAAGATTATTGCTGGAGAGCCTGATTGGTGACTCTGGGCGATGGATGTGTCCCATTGGAGAATATACATCCAGGGGGTGGGGGAAAGACCAAGGTCAAGGAGGAAATGAATGATGTGTCAGAGTCGTCTGCAACCAGGAAATACCAACATGTTAACTCCGAATAAATCAATACTTTTTACTCTGAGAGATGTGGATAGAGACTTATGATTTGAATGGGGGTGCATATTGGAGCTTTGGCAGCCAGCTGACTCTGACTCTGAGGCTACTATGGAACACCAGGTGTATTTTCCCTAACAGTCGGGGCAACTTCAGTTGCCCCATGGCTGGGTTGATGACTTTTACTAGGGGGAAAGGCCCCATGAATTTTGGCCCCAACTTCTTACTAGGGAGCCTTAAATCTCAAGTATTTGGTGGAGAGGTAGACCTTCTGCCCTACCTTGAATGGCCTGTGTGGGGCCCGGTGTTTGCCTGCCTATTTCTTATAGCTCTGTGTCGCTTTTGCCAGCACCTTTTTTACATTCTCCCTCCAAAATTTGGCTGTCAGCTGGACTCCTCTGTCTGAGAAATTCTCCGTGGCACTCCATGCAGGTGGTAGATGTGTTTCAAAAACAGCTTGGCTAACCGCTGAGAGTAGCCCGCTGCACGGTATGAAAGGCGCCCATTTGGAAAATAAGTCCAGATCGTGGGACTGTAATTCCAAGATTCCAAGCCAGGTCCCTCACCTTTTCCTACCCTTCCCCCTCTCCTCTTTAATGAGGAAGCTTCAACCAGGAAAGACAACTTTCAAAACCCAAAGAGCCGTATGTGGGGGATAAGGAAGGACGACCCTGGTTTCCTGTCCAATGCATCAGGCCCCAGGCCCATGGCAACCAGGCTGTTTTGCGTTCTAAATGGTTGCTTTCTAGCTGGAATTGGGACGAGTCTGCTGACAAGGATGGTAGGTGTGCTTTACCTTTTCCACCATGGCCCTGGACCATCAGCTGAAGATGCCTTCAGGCCCCTCTTCCCATTGGCCATTGTGCCTCCTGTCTCCCTGCTCTACATTGGCAAGAGAAAGCGGTGGGAGAAAGCTTGGTCTTCTCTGTTGTTCTCCACCCAGGTCTGTAGGCCCAATGTTGTTTCTCAAATTGCTCCTAGTGCCTCTGACTCACTAGCAGCCTATTTTTATGAAATGTCTATTGCAGAAAAAAACACTCTGAGAAATTTCGGCAGTGCCACGTGCGATAGAGGCTCCACTGAGGGGGAAAAAAACAAAAACAAGCCACGATAACAACAACAGAAGAATCGCTGCAATGAGAAAAAGCTCGCTTCTGCATCGATCATAAGTTGCACAACTGCTCTCATTCAGAATAATCTAACCTTCTATTTTTGTTTTGTTTTTTAAATCTTGTAGAATGTCATTTTGAGAAGCCATGGAAAAAAGCAAAGCAAAGCTGAAGCTGTGGAGATGGATCTCTTTTCTGCTGGAAATCAAGTTCGGCTGTTCTGCATTCACAAAAGCCACTGTGCATTCCCAAGTGCAGATTTTATTGTAGCGTTATTCATATCTATTGCATTTAAAAACTATATTATAGGTATATATATAAAGAGATTTCTAAATGGTCCAGGAAACTGGGGCTATTGAGCTGCTTGCTAAATAAAGCAAATTGCTGAGGCCCGAAGCGTTAGAAATTTGGCTTTCTCCGTTGAAGAAAGTGGATTCTCTGGATGATCATTTAAATATGAGCTAGCTGTGTGTGGCAGCATGCAGTCCAAAAAGCGAATACCATCCTTGGTCGTATAAACAGAGGCACTGAATCAAAATCACATGAAGGATTAGTACCGTTTGATCAAACCTTAGTAGGATCACACCTGGAATACTGCATCCAGTTTTGGTCACCACATTACAAAAAGACTTTGGAAAAGGTGCAAAGAAGAGCAATTAAGATGATTAAAGGCCTAGAGACTAAAACCTACAGTATGAAGAACGGTTGGTTGCAGGAATTGGGTCTGGCCAGTCTAGAGAAAAGAAAGACCAGAGGTGACATGATAGCAGTCTTCCAATATTTGAGTGGCTGCCACAAAGAGGAGGAGGTCAACTTACTTTCCAAAGCACCAGAAGGCAAGGCAAGAAACAACGGATGGACATTAAACAAGGAGAGAAGCAACCTGGAATTAAGGAGAAACCTCCTAACAGCAAGGACAATTAACCAGTGGAACAGCTTGCCACAAGAAGTTATGGGTGCTTCATCACTTTAGGACTTTATGAAGAGACTGGACAGCCATTTGTCTGAAATGGTATTGGGTATCCTGCTTGAACAGGGGGTTGGACTAGAAGACCTTCAAGGTCCCTTCCAACTCTATTCTGGTTGTTAGTTTAAAAGCTTTCCCCATTTTATGAAGCCGAGTCCCCCCATTCTTCTGCTTGGATGGGGAAAGCTTTTATGGATCCCCTGTCATTGAAAAAGCCATTCCCTCCCCTTTCCACCCTTTCTTGGGCTAGGGAGAAGCTAGAGAGCTAGCTTCTTTGTAGGTCTTCTTATATTAATTTGAATGTTTCCTTTATTGGACAAACATTTTTTATTCCATTAGTTCCTCCTGTTTTTAACTGTTTCATATCACACAGAGACAGTGTAGAGTTGGGCATCTCTCTAAATTTAATGAATGAGCAAATGAATTAATGAACGGTGGGTTAAAATGAATAACAACAAAATAAATAAAGTGGCTCTTAAGGCTTGTTTGTGCATAATCTCAAAACCGGCATGTATCTTTGAGTATTTTCTTCAAGTAGAAATTCAGTCGATAAAGAAACTCAAACTCCTAAGAGCTGGACTAAAATTCCTCTAATCAATCTACCAATGCTGGATGAAAAATAGTTTAAAGCAGTCGGCTGCATGATTAATTGGGCCACTTTTTAGTTGATTGATTCAGCTAAGCAAAGCGTATTATTAATTTTATGTTCACCCCCATTTTCAACGTCTACTATTCCAAGCTGCTTTGGGTACAATCTGCAAGAACACAATATAAGTGCATTAATCCAATTCAACGTCTACTTTAATACAACATTAGTGTGAAAGGAAGCTATTCTGTTCTCGCCTAATCCCCTTTCCTGTCCTAGGGCATTTTTTAATTCCACCCAGGTTTTCCGGAGGGGCCTACACAGTATACAAGGCTAATTCAAACAAGCAGATGGATAGCTAGCTGTTCTGCGATTAGGTTGAAACAGAATAGATACGCTGCATCCATTTCCTTCCACCATGGAAGACCTCTTCAAACACTCCCCCCTCCGCAAATATTCTGCTGCATAATTGTGATTTCTTGCCGCATGAGACTGTCCCACATTTTCTGTGGCAAAGTCAACTTCTCCAACAAAGAACAGAGAGAGCCGTGTCAGTGAAGGAAGAGGATGACTCCGGACAGATATAGATCAGTCAAAAACAACTGGGAGTTTTTAGCAGCTTTGTGTCATCTTGACACGCTGGGGAAATAACCCTTTAATCCAGCTGGTAGATTTCATTTACTGCAGGCTTCTCCAGTTCGCCAGTAATATAAATGGCAACTTCCTCCAGAGAGCAGAAGCTTAAAAAACAATCCGAGTTTGAACTTCTTTCTACCATTGCAAGAGATGCAGGGAGGATGAGTGAGGCACAGCTCAGATGCTGCTATGCTAAAATATAAATCTTTCCTGCTTTCAAGAAGTGCAGGCCTTTTATTGGGATTGCTCCCTTCAACTGCTGGAAGAGAGTGGAGAGACATTTGTCCAGTACAATATAGGGCAGAGGTCTCCAAACTTGGCAACTTTAAGACTTGTGGACTTCAACTCTCAGAATTCTCCAGCCAGCATAGCTGGAGAATTCTTGGAGTTATGCTGGCTGGAGAATTCTGGGAGTTGAAGTCCACAAGTCTTAAAAGATGCCAAGTTTGGGGACCCCTGGTATAGGTTCTCTTGCTTCAGCAGGGGGTTGGACTAGAACAGGGGTTCCCAATCCCTGGTAGCATGCTAGAAACCGGGCCATGCAAACAAGCCAAGCCCCATCCATGGGCAGCCTGCGAAACCATGTTCTATCCAGTCCACGGAAAAATCTCTCTCCACAGAACCAGTCCCTGGTACCCAAAAGATTTGGGGGGCCATTGGACTAGAAGACCTCCAAGGTCCCTTCCAGGCCAGAGATGGTATTCAGCCGGTTCTCACCAGTTCTGGAGAACCGTTAGCAGAGATTTTGAACCGTTCGGCCAACTGGCCAATCCCACCTCTGACTGGCCCCGCCAATCCCATCTATTCTCTGTCTCCCATCGAGTCCTGGCTGGGTCTCAGTCCTGGTTGCCCTGCACAGGAGAATGGAGCTGGAAAGCAGGTTAGTGGGATGGGGAGGGAATGGGATTTTGCAGTAACCTCCCCTGCCATGCCCACCAAGCCATGCCCACAGAACCAGTAGTAATTTTTTTTGATTCCATTACTGTTCCAGCTGTGTTATTCTGTTATTCTGCGTTATGTGCTCACAAGGCTAAATCCTATGAGGAACAGTTAAAAGAACTGGCAGGTTTAGCCTAAAGAAGGGAAGGTGGATGGGAGACATGACAGCAAGATTTCTAATACTTGAAGGATGGTCATAGGGCAAAGGGGGTTTCTTCTCCACAGTGCCCAAGAATAGGACAATAACCAATGGATGGAAATTTTACAGGAGCGACCCAAATTTCAACTGAGGAACAATTTTTGGACTGCAAGAAGAGATCCTCAACATTTGGGACAGCTTGCCTCCCGATGTCATGGGCTCCATCACTGAAGGTTTTCAAGCAAAGCTGGAATATTTGTCTGGGTTGGGTTGTGGGATTCCTGACCGGGCAGAAGGTTGTACTCCAAGACCTCCACGGTTCTTCCAATTTTAGGATTCTAGCTGGTACATATAGTGAATTCTAGCTAGAATGATACACCTACAATGCCACATAAAGACATGGGTACCATTTTTTTAATACGTATTCTATGGTCTGCATTCAACAATTCATTTAATTCAAGTAAGTCAATATCATTTGTTCCAAATGACTCCCTTTGGCTCAGGGGTTTCCAAACTTAGCAACTTTAAGGCTTGTGGACTTCAGCTCCCAGAATTCTCCAGCCAGCACAGCCAGAATTCCCCATGGCTGGCTGGGGAATTCTAGAAGATGAAGTCCACAAGCCTTAAAGTTGCCAAGATGGCACAGTATATCAAGAGTGAGGGGGAACTGTTTAATCCATTCCAATGGAAAACCTATTTATGCATGCAAGTTGGAAACTAAATGTCAGCATGCAACTTCTTTAGGAGGAGATCCTACACCATTTCAGACAAGAGACTTTTCAGTCTCTTCTTAAAAACCTCCAGTGATGGAGCACCCACAACTTCTAGTGGCAAGCTGTTCCACTGGTTAATTGTCCTCACTGTTAGGAAGTTTTTCCTTAATTCCAGGTTGCTTCTTTCTTTGATTATTTTCCAACCATGGTTTCTTGTCTTGTCTTCTGGAGCTTTGGAGAATAATTTGACCCCTTCCTCTTCTTTGTGACAGCCCCTCAAATACTGGAAGACTGCTATCATGTCACCCCTAGTCCTTTTTTGTAATGTGGTGACCAAAACTTGATGCAGTTGAAATTAAAAATAGATGCAGAAGAAGAGAGCTTCAACATAATGCTTATTCAAAGTAATCAGATCCACCACAGTGAAGTTAATACAACATCCCAAGTCAGATCCAAGCAAGTCACATGATTTTGGGCTTTCATATAATGTAGCTCACTGGATGCCCTTGAGCTCTGACTCAACCCCGGATGTGAACCTAAGGACCAAAAAGATGCCTCAATCAAGGTTATGTCCTAACTACAAAAGAGTGGCAAACCTTATGGCTTCACATTTCAGCCTGAGAAAGACCCTGGACAGGACATGGGTGAATGGTGCCAGGGGTGGGATATGACAAAGTTAACTACCGGTTCAGGATTTACGAGCTTCCCTGCCCACTGTGAGCCGCGCACCTGTAAATTGTCATCAGCACGCTGTGTGCAGAGAAGCAGCCTTTGAAACAGCCCTCTTTTCCTGCTTTTTTAACTGCAGCTGTGCCTTGTTCAGTAGCTGAAGTTGAAAAATAAGGAAATAAAGATCAGGTAAGAGCCTGGGTGGGCAAAAACATCAGCAGACATAGAACCGGTTCTATGTCTGCTGCTCTTCAGAGATACCGGTTCTACAGAGGTGGACAGAACTGGTAGAAACCCACCCCTGGATGGTGCTATCTTGACCACAGTAGTTAGCAGGCAAATATTTGCCAATCTTTTTTAAGAAGGTATCAGAAGGAAATTAACTGGTCACACGTCTAAATCCTAAAGCATTTTGCCCTGGGTGGCACCTCTACAAATAGGTACCAAAGCAAACTTCTGTGCAAAACAGAGAATGTGGCAAAGCCGCCCCAAGGTCTATGAAGTGGAAGGAGGAAAATGTTGGCATCCGAATTCAAGCAAGATTTATATTTGATTCTAAATGAGATTCCAAATAGGCTTAGTGAAAATAAATTAAAATGCACCGTAATTATCCCATGTGGAAAGTGCCTGATTCTGTTCATTCTACCATAGAAGCAGGATTTCTGCTAACCTTCGCGCAATGGTTAATACCCACACAAAATCTGAAATAATTATTCCAGTGTTCCTCAACCTGAACAACTTGAAGTTGTGTGCTGTCTGGGGAATTCTGGGACATCCACAGAGCTTCCACAATTGCCAAGGTTGAGAGGCACCGAGTTAGTTTTGCATTCGGTTGTGTTCTTGTCCTCGTAGCTCAAGTTTAAAGGCTGCGATATACAAATACGCTCGGCACCCAAATCTGCTGTTGACTCCAATCTCATCTCTCCTTGCTATTGTAACGAATGCAAGAGTCCTCAACCACTGAAAGACAGAAGACCTTGCCCGTTGCTAGGAATCCAAAATGCATTCTGAGAGATGAGAGCAACAGATAGAGATAGATAGATAACTTTATTGTCACTTTTCTGTGTACATGATGGCACATGTTAAAATGAAATTCCAATTCCTACTCTCAAAAGAATAACACACACACACACATTATGCATATATACATACATACATAGATACACATACTTATATATGCAGTACATGCATTCACTCACACAGACACACACAGTTATGTGCACATATATACATACTGTATATATACAACTACTGCTCAACTTACAACCATAATTGAGCCCAAAATTTTCTGTTGCTAAGTGAGGCATTTGCTAAGTGAGTTTTGTCCCATTTTACAACCTTTCTTGCCACATTTGTTAAGTGAATCACTGCAGTTGATAAACTAATAACCTGGTTGTTAGGTGAGTTAAAATGTCACAATCTTGGGAACAATCCTGCCCTAAAAGGTACTTATGACCTGATTCTGAATTTCCAATGGCTGCCCCTCCTCCACTGTCACGTGACCGAAATTCGAGCACTTGCCCACCAGTCTGCATTTATGGCTATTTAAAGCATCCACTAGTCATGTGACTATAATTTATAGTGTTTTGCTGAAAACTGGGATTTACTAAATAGCCTCATGATGAACAAAAGGTTCACTTAGTCAGAAAAAAAAGGTATAATATCAAGTTGGTCACATGGGTGACTAATTTTATGACCATCACAACTTAGGACCATAATGGACAGGCCCCATGATGATTGAAACTCAAGGATAATTCAATAAACGGTCATAATCTACAAAGATGTGCGAACCAAACAAATATGCAGACAGAGGAATAAAAATAGAGCTGGAAGGGACCTTCAAGGTCTTCTAGTCCAACCCCCTGCTCAAGCAGGAGGCCCTAGACCATTCCAGACAAGTGGCTGTCCAGTCTCTTCTTAAAAGCCTCCAGTGATGGAGCACCCAGAACCTTCTGGTAGCAAGCTATCCCACTGGTTGATTGCTCTCACTGTCAGGAAATTTCTAGAATTTTAATTCTAGGTTGCTTCACTCTTTATTCAGTTTCCATCAATTGCTTCTTGTCCTGCCTTCAAGTGCTTTGGAAAATAAATTGATCCCCTTTTCTTTGTGGCAGCCCTCAAATAATGGAAGACTGCTATCATCTCACCCCTAGTTCTTCTTTTCTCTAGACTGGCCATACCCAATTCCAGCAACTGTTCTTCATAGGTTTTTGTCTCCAGTCCCTTAATCATCTTAGTTGCTCTTCTCTACACTTTTTCCAAAGTCTCAACATCTTTTTTTGTAATGTGGTGACCAAAACTGGATGTAGTGGAAACTAAAACTAGATGAAACAAAAGTAGTAGAAACAAAACTACATGCAGGAGAAGAGAGCTTCAACATAATGCTTATCCAAAATAATATAGAACCACAACAGTGAAGTTAATTCACCATCCCAATTCAGAACCAAGCAAATCACATGATTTTGGGGCTTCATATAATGTAGCTCACTGGATGCCCTGGAGTTCTGACTCAGCCCCAGATGTGAACCCAAGGACCAAAAAGATGACTCAGCCAAGGTTACATCCTAGCTACAAAAGAGTGCCAAACCAATATGTCTTCATATTTTAGCCTGAGATAGTCCCTGGACAGGACATGGGTGGATGGTGCTATCTTGACCACAGTAGTGAGCAGGTAAATATTTGCCAATATTAGCTGGTTGAAAAATTTCCCAGCATTTCTAGTTAAATGTATGAGTTCATTGTTCTCTCAATTGAGGCTCCACAGGCAGAGTTAAAATGCTGATGTGTTGAACTCTCCATTCATCAAAGGCAGTCACTTGCTTAAAACCATGTGTGTGTCAGTGTGTGTGTGTGTGTGTGTGTGAGAGAGAGAGAGAGAGAGAGGGAGGGAGAGAATGTGTGTTGTAGCTTTCAAGAGAAAAGGCAGCATGTAAATGCAATAATGGAGAAGTGATAAATATAAATTTGGCAGATTTGTGTGCTGTGAAAACCTGCCACATTGCTGCCAATTTTGTTTTGGGTAGGAGAGACCATTGTGCATCCATCTCGGCCTCGGAGAGCATTCAGACAGGAGTGGTGCCTGCTAAACAGGATATTGACACATAGACACACAGAATTCCCAATCTCCTTTTGTGTGGTTCCCAGAAATCACACCACCAAAAATTGAGGGCAAGCTGTTGGGGAAAAAAAAAAAAGGTGCAATTTTCTGCCAATTTTTGGCAGGAGACAAGATAAAAATTGTGCTCCAGCCAGCAGATCCATTTCAAATGGGCAAAAAAAAAAAAAAGGGGGCATACTTTCTGCCCCATTTCTCTCCTGGCCATACTGAGTCTCTTGTTAGATCCTGTGTTAAAATGGAGATCAAGATAGCACAGAACTATGCACTCCTCCCTGCCAAATTACAGGAAGAGTTTTAATGGAAAGTTATCCAGTTGCTTTAAAAGAAACTGTTTTTGGGGGGGAGTGGGGTGGGGGGATGCCTGAGCTTTTAACAAGAGAGCAATTTCCCCCCCAAAGCTACTAAATAATAAACTTCCTCTCTGCAGAAGGACGCATTTCCACTTTGCAAAAAATTTATCCGAAGCGGTTATATAACAATCATCTACCACATCTGCCAATTGCACAACAAACTGGGTATGTTCTTTGCACATTTATAAACAAGAGTCATTGATGACAACTTCAAAAATGTTATTTAGCTGTTCGCTGCGGTTCTTGGTTTCCAAGGCAACAAATGCACTTTACAAAAGCAGCAACTAAATTATGATTGTTCTAAATTTGGGGGCTCTTGCCCTTTGGCACCCTGGAATGAGAGAGTTTCTTAATATACATTGTGGTGGTAGCCACTCTTTAAGGCGGCAATAATCGGGTACAGATTTTTGAACAAATCTCTCTCTGGGAGGAATTCTGCTGGAAACCTGAGGGAAATCTTTTGCCCTATAGACCAGGGGTCTCCAACCTTGGCCACTTTAAGATTTGTGGACTTCAACTCCCAGAATTCCTCAGCCAGCTGGCTGAGGAATTCTGGGAGTTGAAGTCCACAAGTCTTAAAGTGGCCAAGGTTGGAAACCCCTGGTCTGCTGGCTGTGGAATTATGGGAGTTGAAGTCCACAAGTCTTAAAGTTGCTAAGATTGGAGAGCCCTGCTATAGACATTGCAGCTTGGTTCAGCAATGAGTGATGAGTACAATGCCCAAAGACCATCAGAAAGAGTAGGAAGCTTGTGGAAGGTCAAGATCCCTAGTTGCACAGACCAGGTGCAGCTTTCTTCCCTGTTCTTTTATTTTCAGACTTGAGCATTGAAGGTGACACGCATTTCTTCCCAGGATCCCTATTGGATCTAATACTCTATTATTTAATGTTTCTCAACCTTCATAGTTTCCAGATGGGTGGGCTTCAACTCCTAGAAGTCCCCAGCCAAGAAGGCAGGCTGAGGAATTCTGGGACTTGAAGTCCACCCATCTTATAACTGAATGAGGGTTGGTGTCTACGGTGAGGGAAATGGTGTGATACACTATGATGAAGCAGCGATTCCCGAGGAAGGAGGAAGCACTTTTCAAAGAAGGGGGAAAAAGCAAGAGGCAATACACGATAGCAATCTTTGAGAGGCTCCTATAAAGACAAGGGGGTTCAAACTATTTTCCAAAGTACCAAAAAGCAAGATGAGAAACAATGGACGGAAACTATCCAAGGAAAGAAGCAGAGGTGGTATTCAGCCGGTTTGGACAGATTCTGGTGTACCGGTAGCAAAAATTTTGACCGGGTTGGAGAACCCGCAAATACCACCTCTGGCTGGCCCCGCCGACCTACCCCCGCTGTTACCTCTCCTATATTCTGTTGTTTATCAGCTCAGCTGATTTGTGTGGCAGAGTGTACTGCTGCGCCTCAGCTGAGATTAAAAAACAGCTCACCAGCATTGATACAGAGACCAGCGTCTTTGAGCCCTGTACATGTGTGCACAAAGTGCGCTCTCTGAACCAGTAGGATTTTTTTTTTTTTTTGAAACCCACCACTGGAAAGAAGCAACCTAGAATTAAAGATAATTTTCCTATCGGTGGGAACAATTAACCAGTGGAACCAATTGCCTTCAGAAGTTGTGCCCCCCCCCCCATCACTGGAGGCTTTCAAGAAGAGACTGGACAATCATTTGTCTGAAATGGTATAGGGTCTCCTTCTCATGTCCCTGTCAGAATCTGATTCTGAGGGGGAAGCCGAGCAGCTGACAGGGAGTGGGAGTGTGGCTCCACTGGCTGTGGAAGAAACTGGGGAAGGGCAAAGTCCAGTTGGGCAGAGCAGGAGAGAGGTAGAGCAAGGGAGAGGATATTCGGAGGAAGACCCAGGCCCACCCCTTTTTCATCCTAGGGAGGAATGGAGAAGGGAGCAACGCGAGTTGTGTGGCTTACGGGGGAGGAAAGGGCCCCGATTCCCTTCATTAACTGCAGCTGGGAACACAGTGTTTAAAAAGGGAAGCTGTGCACAGCCAGTTGTTGGGAGCAAATCGTGAGTTATCTGGTATTGTCTAGGCTTATTATCTGGGTTCCCGGAGTCTTCCCAACTGTGGGTGTTTCACTGGCCTTTGAAGTCTGAAATTCCTTACCCTGCCCTGTCCAGTTAATTGCTGCAGTGTGGTTTGTGTGGATTTTTATTTACAGTTTATATGTACTTTGTTTTCGGACTGAATTTCATCCAGTTAAAGACTGTTCGTGGGAGAGTTTTTTCTCTAGCCAAAGGTAACTGGACACTGGGAGCAAAGTTGGAGATAATAAAGGGACTCTTCTTGCTTATTTGACTGTGTTGCCTTTGTGCCATGCCCCTTTGGGTCATCACACTCCTGCTCAAGCAGGGGGTTGGACTAGAAGACCTCCAAGGTCCCTTTCAACTCAATAATTGTATGTTCTATCCTAGAACTGGATCAGAGACAGAGTCAGGATAGCTACTTCCTAGAATCTTCCAGGGTATATTCACTGGAATGAGTAAGAAAAGTTTAGTCTGGCAAGATTCTGGCTATTGGATATAAACAAATAAAAACTGAATTTTGGCTGGATTTTCTATGCCCTTCTTGGACAGGACCTGACCTCAACCAAGGAACATTAAGAAACAATGCTCTATTCTAGCTGAATATGCATTTGCAAGCATAACTAGCCAACTCTGGTAGCACCCAGCCATCATTGGCTAATCTTCCAAAGAAACACAGTATTGGCCTCATGAGCAGAAGATTGTTAGAAAGTGCTAGGTTTGTAGACCATGGGTTCCCAACCCCCAGTCCGTGGCCCAGTACCAGGCTGTGGCTTGCCAGAAACCAGCCCACGCAAACAAGAAAAGGCCCATCCACAGGATGTGGGCAGCATGTGAAGCCACGCCCCCTCCACGGAACCTCTCTCCACGGAACCGGTCCCTGATGCCGAAAAGGTTGGGGGCTTCTGTTGTAGAGTACATAGAAGAATGCCAAGCCAGTTCCATACCATAGTCAAGAAAACAACATGGATAGGTAATCAGGAGAATTTGAGGATAACTCAGCAAAGATTTCAATGATGCTATGTGCCATTTTTAAACTCATCACTGCATTTAATGTTTGGTGCACCTTCATCTTGATTTCCATGAGATAATTTACCATAAATCAACTGCAGATTTATGGCAGGGTTGCTTAATTGTTTACTTACCTATCTCTCAGCTACTTAAAGGACATAGTTTTCCCAAGTTAGCTTGCAAAACAAAACACTAACACTTGATGTGGAGTTATAAAAATACCTTAAAGATGAACAAGTGAAAATCAAGCCAGTTCTAAAAAACATCAAGTATCTAACAGCAAATACAACAGAATATTTTCACTTGGATAGCAGATCAACCATCCTAGTGATGTAACTTTAGAGCAAGAGGTTAATACATAATTGTATTTATAACTGCTGTGAAGAATATCGGAAACCACTTCTTTGTCTCTTTTTTTCATTCTGTGCAATTTCTCTTTAACTCTTTCTTTTCCTGCACTTTTTGTTATCTCTTTGCTTGTTTTTCTTTTTTTTCTTCCTCAATTTATATCAGTTTGTGTTAATTTCTTTCTTTTAAAAAGTTATATATAGGGAAAAAAAATCAGGAGTCGTTAGGTAGAAAATCAGAATTGGAGGTTGTGTTGAGATGATCCCCCAAGGAACTTCTACACAGAGCAAAACCTAGTAGGAGTTCAATATCAGTTGAGCTTAGGTTAAAATGTGAATTCAGTTGTGGGAAAACAGAGTCCAATTCAATTACTGTAGTACCTGGTGTGCTACTTTCCCTCACTCCTCTGCAGATTCAAATTATAGAATAATGTGGTTGGGAA
The DNA here is from genome assembly GCA_033807585.1 of Hydrophis major. NCBI lineage: Eukaryota > Metazoa > Chordata > Lepidosauria > Squamata > Elapidae > Hydrophis > Hydrophis major. The sequence continues at coordinate 5,397,555 of CM066335.1, read as the reverse complement.
GAACCTTGGAGATCTTCTAGTCCAACCCCTTTCGCAAGGCAAAAGTCCTTATACCATCCCGGCCAAATAGCTGTCCAAACATTTCTTGAAAACATCCAATGATGCAGTATCCACAACTCCAGGAGGCAAGCCATCCCACTGCTTAATTATTCTCACAAGTCAGTGTTCTATATTAATATACTCCAAATACTAATTTCTGATTGGTCCGCACATACCGCAATACGATTGGTTAACTAAACTGCTGTGATTGGTTCGCTATGAATCAACCGCGATTGGCCGGACCGATCACGGGAGATTCAAAGAACTGTCATTGGCTGGCGAGCCGCGAGCAATCCCTATATGAAGGGCTGCCACGGCTCCGAGATCTTGTACAGATCTATACATGAAATAAAGAGCTGAAAAAAGTCACACTGGTCTCGAGTCTCTCTTTCCCGATCTAACGGTCAGGAAATTTCTTTTTATTTCCAGGTTGGATCTCCCTCTGTGGAGCTTCCATATTGCTTCTTATCCTGCCTTCAGATGCTTTGGAGAATAAATCAATGCCTTTCCGCCTTCCCTATGAGTCCCTCAGATCCTCGAAGATGCTATTCTGTGTCCCTTAAGTCTTCTCTTGGTTAGGTTAGGTTAGTTCCCTCAACTGTTCATTATATGATTTAGCCTCCAGGCCTCCTTATTACCTTTGTGGCTCTTCTCTGCATTCTTTCTGGGGCCTCAGCATCTTTTTTGTATGATGCTGGCCTGGAATAATCACCATGGACAGCGCCAACATCTGTAGGAATATCTGGGGATGCTGTAAGACAGGAATCTCCAAACTTGGCAACTTTAAGACTTGTGGACTTCAACTCCCAGAATTCTCCAGCCGGCTATACTGGGAGTTGAAGTCCACAAGCCTTAAAGTTGCCAAGTTTGGAGACCTCTGTTGTAAGAGAACTCCATTTTATTTTAATTCACTAATAAATAAAGGCTGGAGTTTTGCTTGTTCTTTCTCTAGGATTCTGTATCCCAATCCCATTTTTCCCGGTGTTAATCCTGATGAAGGAAACTGAGTGGGGGCGAATCTTGTTCTCTGATTATCCTCTGGTGCTTCTCAGCTTGAAAGATTTATTGGGCTTCCCTTAAGTTAGAAACTGACAAGGTGGAGAGGCCAGGGCAGTGGGAAAGCCACCAAAACCAGGAAGACAAACAAGATCCTTTCTTTGACAGAGACTTATCTAGATCTCACAAGAACTCCTCACCTGAACTTCAGCAATTTACTTGTGGATGTGGCACCCAGGAGAATTATTTTGGTTCAAGGCAGTTAAGGTTTTTTGTAAAAAGCTGCTACCTTATGATCACCATCATGATCAGAAGTATTTATACGCCACATCCTTGGTGATTTACAATAAAAGTGCAATAAAACACCTTTTAAGGAATACAGTGAAACAATATTCAAGTAACCAAGTAAAAAGGAGGGAGAAAGGAACATCCTGTTCTTCCATTATTCATAACTAAAAGGCCTGAGTGAAGAAATGAGGCTTCCATAGACAGATGTGATGTTATGGTAGATGCCTCCCAAATTCTACAGCATGAGTGCCACAAAACAATCACCTGGCTGGGAGCAGTAATCAGAAGGCATTCAGCAACTATCAGTACCACAAACAAGTTGTAATGTTGACAAACATGATCAATCAAACCTTGTGTCAAGGCTCCGACAAACCACGCCCATTCAAATCATAAATCTCTAGCCACATCTTTCAGGGTAAAAAAAATGATTGATTAGGAGTGACCATGTCGGTGTTACCTAGGTGCAGCTGATTCTAGGACACATTATTCATTTCCCCCTTGATCCTGGTCTTCCTCCCACCCCCTGGATGTATATTCTCCAATGGGACACATCCATAGCCAAGAGTCATCAATTATGCTCTCCGGTAATAGTCTTGCCCGCCAACAGTTTCGCTGACTAGCAATTACCTGAAACATTTAAGGAATGCGCTACTTCCCCCCCCCCCACTGTCTTTCTGCTGGCAGCTAAAAAGACAAAGAAGAATTTTTTAGTTGACACCTTGAACAGATCAAGGTCATGGGAAGTGTTAGTACCTTGGTAAGGCCACACTTGGAATACTGCATCCGGTTTTGGTTGTCAAAATATTAAAAAGATGTTGAGACATTTGGACCTCCAAGCTCCCTTCCAATCTGTTATTCTAGTCATGAGGAAAAAAATTCTTTAATTCCCATTTTAATGTGAGTTTTTTTTTTCAGGAACCAGAAAACTTTCAATTTCAGCCTTCTCTAAATTTTGCAACATACAATTCCTGGTATTAGGGGCCAGAACAGAAAGTTGGAAAGCTCTAAAAATACATATTGAAATCATGAAGGGGAATAATGTACAAAATGTATTAAATTAACAAAGATGCAAAAAAAGACAGCAAACAAAACAGATTTATTGTATGAAACAGGTGTTAATTCATAATTTGAAACAGTCATGAAGCAACTGGTCGTTAAGCAAGGATTACTTGGATTTATGCCACTTAGTACTATACAGGAGCACTGATTGATCTCAGGTATTCCAAGTCAGGGTTCTCCCCATGATGCTTTTTCAAGAGTTTTTCCTGGTTTTAAAAAACCAGGAAAAAGAAAGTATGGTTGTCTCTTGAAAAAGCACCTTTAGGACAGATATTCCAATATACAGGTAGTCCTTAACTTACAACAGTTCACTTAGCGACTATTTGAAATCACAATGACACTGAAACAAGTGACTTATGACCATTTCTCAGATGTATGACAGTTCCCTCGGTAATGTGATCACGTTTTGCAAGCATCTGGAAAGTGAAGTCAGATTCACCTGACAACCAGGTTACTAACTGAGCAACTTCAGTGATTCACTTAACAAATGTGGCAATGAAAGTCCTATAATGGGGCAAAACTCACTTGTCAAATGTCTCACTTAGCAGCATAAGTTTGGGGCTCAGCTAGTGGTTGTAAGTTGAGGACCACCTGCACTGCATTTTTTAAAGAACAAAACTAATATTTGAACTAGGAACTCAAAAATAAATGCTGAATAAATGCCAGGCATCTAGTGAAAGTGCACTGCATAATCAATTTGGTGCTTTTTAAGGTGCCAAATATTCTTTGCTGGTGTGAGTACAAAGGAGTAGTGTACCTCTTGGAGCGAGGAGGGAAGAAGGGAAGTTGGGAAAGAGTAAGGATCTGACCTCATATCCAGGTTCTGGGTACAGGTCAGAACCAGAGAGTCTGAATTCAGATTTTGAATTCTGGCTTTTCAAAGGTTACATTTGGTGATATCGGCCAGGTTTTTCAACTCAGGTGCAGGCAGGTGTTGGCCTCCAGTTCAGACTTCGCTCACGCCAAGCTGCGCAAGCACCCTGCCAACACCACTCCGCACATTCATGTTTCAAAGCATAAACAGCCAGCATATTCCATATGCTTTCAGCCATAAGGCATTCATCATTGATGAAACAGCCTCGCTTGGATCTCCTGGGTAATTTGCATTTTAAGTGCAGGGTCACCCAGAAGGAAGGGGAACTGTGTTCAGATGTGGAGAAAGGCGAGGCATTCAAAGAAGAGAAATTCAGCAACTTTCATAAAAATTGATGGGACAGGTTGCTGGCAACTTTGAGGCCGACTGTGTCAGCGGCTAAATTGCTATGTGATGAAGAAGGGCATATAAGCTGGAATGAGGTTATCCATGGAGAGGGATGGATGCTTTCAGAAAAGGCAAAGAACATGCAAGTCCTTTGGAAATGAAGTAAGATGTGGTGAGCATTAGAAGACCTTCAAGTTAAGACAGTATTCATATTATCATCATTCTAGGCCAGGGTCTTCAAACTTCACAGCTTTAAGACTTGTGGACTTCAACTCCCAGAATCCTTCCTCCAGCCATGTTAGCTCAGGAATTCTGGGAGTTGAAGTCCACAAGTCTTAAACTTAACAAGTTTGAAGACCTTTGTTCTAACCATTGTCTACCCACTGCAGGAGGAAGGCCTCTTCCACTGGTTTCCAATTCATACGGTCCTGAGCTTCCTTTTGCCATGGCCTGCCATTCTTGCTGATGTCATCAATCCATTTTGCTTTAGGTCAGGACTATCAAAATCGTGCTCAATGGGCCGGATGCAGAGGTGGTATTCAGCCGGTTCTGACCAGTTCTGGAGAACCGGTAGTGGAAATTTTGAATAGTTCAGAGAACCGGCAAATGCTGCCTCTGATTGGAGATTTTACAGTATCCTTCCCCTGCCACGCCCACCAAGCCACGCTCACAGAACCGGTAATAAAAAATTGAATCCCACCACTGGCCCAGATGTGTCATGCACTGGCTCTGCCCATGCCCAGTTTAGTGATGGGGGGAAGGTCCCAATGTCAACTTTGAAAGCCGTATTGAGATCAGATGTTCCCACGCTGCCACATCTGAGCCTGGGAAAGTGGGAAGGGGGAATTTATTGGAGTAGATCTAGTTAGACATAATAACATTCTTTTTCTGATTCAAAGTCAGATTGTGTTGCTCATAAGTGAGAGGAAGTCTCAAGTTGGAACGGATGGTGATTGGGCCATGTGATGCGATGATAGGTGAGGTGATGGATTTTGTAGTTTTTACTTATTGCAAGGAAGCCCAGAACTTCAGATTTCCACAGTTGTGGATTCAGGATTCCACAGTTGTACTAGCTACTTTCCAAATAAAAAGAACCTTTGAGAGATGTCTGTCTTGGAGTCATTGGGCGGAATGGAAGGTTGCTGGAACGCTGACATCCAAATGCTGCCAGAATGATGCCCTGTTTTAGGTCTTTTTCGTGGATGCTTTTGATCAAGTGGGATCCATTCTATGACTGCCTTGGTCCATCTGCCCTCAGTTCTTCTTGCTGTGTGACCAGCCTGTTTCCACTTCAATTCTTTGACTCTCTTGTTGGCATCATATAGTGTCGTTTGCTCTCTCATCTACATGCAGGTCTTTCTGTCTTGTTTTGTGATGCCCGGCGTATTTCTTTCCATATATTGGGGGACAATTTTTTTTCACTAGAAAGTCTGTAAACCAATACTTGAATACAATAAAAAATAAAAATTGAACACAATAAAAAAATATTCAACCAATATTTGAATACAGCTCATCAGTCTGGAATCCACATTACTTATCTGATATTAACATAGTTGAGAACGTCCAGAAATATTTCACAAGAAGAGTTCTCCACTCCTCTACTCATTGCAGAATATCTTATGCCACCAGACTTGAAATTCTAGACCTAGAAAACCTGGAACTACGCTGCCTTCGGTCTGATCTAAGTATAGTATATAAAGTCATACATTGCAATGTCCTACCTGTCAATGAATACTTCAGCTTCAACCATAACAATACAAGAGCACACAATAGATACAAACTCAAGGTAAATTGCACCAAACTTGATTGCAGGAAATGCGACTTCAGCAACAGAGTGGTCAATGTTTGGAATCCTCTACCTGACTCTGTGGTTTCTTCCCCAAACCCCAAAAACTTTAACTTTAGACTGTCTACTATTGACCTCACCCCTTTCCTAAGAGGTCTGTAGGGGGCGTGCATAAGTGCACCAACGTGCCTACCGTCCCCTATTGTTTCTTTTATTTTTCTTACATGTACCCATTTCATGTATTCATAACTATGTATATACTTATACCTATTATCTTGTAAGTTATTGACAAATCAAATAAATAAATATCAGAATTACTTGGACAAGTCTGGTTGTCTAGTTTTGGAAAAAAAAACCAAAACAGTGGCTCAGCTATTTGGCCACAGTCGATTGACTTTGATTGATCTCAGGAAGCTCAGAATGGTTGGACTGGTTTAGTATCTGAAAAGGACACAACCAAGGAACCTGAGACGTTTGGGAAGGCTGGACTGGGAAGTCAAAATAGCCATCCTGTAATGGGAAATTAACCACCATATTGTTGCCAAGAAGATTGCATTGACAAGTCTAGAGCTCTAGTCTAGATTTTCATCAGGTATAGGTCAAGAATTGTTAGCTTTTAATGCAGGGTCTCCAACCTTGACCACTTTAAAACGTGTGGACTTCAACTCCCAGAATTCCTTAGCCAGCTGACTGAGCAATTCTGGGAGTTGAAGTTGACACGTCTTAAAGTGGCCAAAGTTGGAGACCTTGCTTTCATGCATGGATGGATTTTAGTATTTTGGGTCATACCAAGAGTGTTCTGGGTCATCGTCATTCAAAAGTAGGATTTCTGTCCATCCCAGTTCATCACTTCCTTTTAATGGCTTCATTTTGACACTCAACATGTAACATTTATCCTTGATAAGAACTGTTGGGAGTTGAGCTTGACTCCAAGGAGAGGTGGGTTTTTTCACCCACTAAATATGTAGCAGGCTTGAAAAAGGTGGCTGGAATTAGTTTTCTCAAGTTAACGCAATTGGAATAAACTGAACAAGGAGAAATTTAACCTGGAAATAAGGAGAAACTTTCTGACAGTGAGAACAATCAAGTTGCCCTCAGAAGTTGTGGGAGCTCCATCACTTGAGACTTTCAACAAGAGATTGGGCTGCCATTTGTCAGAAATGGTGTAGGGTCTCCTGCTGGGGGTGGTGGTGGACTAGATGACCTACAAGGTCTCTTCCAACTCTGATTATCTGTTATCTGAATGTTTTCAAACCAGAAAAATGGCCAGAAGAAAGGATCTTGGGCAGTGTATGATGGTGAATTTCATAATTTCTTTGTTTTCACTTTAGCTTCATGGAGAAGGTGTTTAGCTTGCTGGACATTCCTAATTCAGAATGATTTGAGGCGAGATGTATTTACATCTCAGTTTATGGATGTGGAAGGATGATTGCTTGACATTGATATTTTACTATATATTGAAGAAAAAATCCCTGGGCCATCTCAGTCTCCTTCTTAGCAAATATAAAATAAAGCTGTGCAATCAAGAAATATATATCAGAAGAAGGAGTCACAGCCAGAAACACAGCCTTTCTGTAGACAGCCTGTTGAAATGCCTTTGACAATCAGCCCCTGCAGTCATTAAATGGGGCTGGATCTGAAAACAAAAGCTGTATGTTTAGCAGTCAGAAGTAGACCCTGCTCGCCAACCAAAGCAATCCAAACGGTGGAAGGACAAAACGTTACACATTTTAGCATTGAAATGAAGCTATCAAAAGGAAGTGATAAAATGGGATAGGCAGAAATCCTACTTTTGAAGGGTGCATTGGCCTCATGATGGTGACCCACTAAAGTCCAAGCATTAATGGCTAACTAGTCTTGACCTGTCCCTGTTGATCATCTAGAACTCTTTCAATGACATCCACCCCTTCATCAAGTTCATCTACTCTCTCCATCACCAACCCATTCTATGTCTCAACCTTGCTATGGATTGGATATATTTATGGAGATTGTCAATCATTCCGGTCATGGTTGTCCCAATGGTGCTTTTTCAAGAAAAGACAAAGGCCACTCTTTTGAAGACAGCAAACTCCACATTTTGGATAGAGAGGACCCCTGGGGTGAAAGAGGGGCCAAAGAGGCCATCTATGTCAAAATTGAACAGCCTTCTCTCAACAGAGAGGGAGAGGTAGGACATCATGTATCTCCAGTCTACAACAAGGTCCTTTCAACTGTTCCAAGAAGGCTCCACACCCATTTGCACAACTCAGGTGACCCTAGGGACACAGATATACCTCCAGGTGGCCTCAATGACTCCAAAAGAATGTAAATGACCAGCTGTCTGCAAGGAGTATAAATCCTTCCATTCCCCACCATCCAGTTAGAGCTGAAGAAGCTTCTGAGATAAGATAGTGAAACATTTTCAAAGAAAAACCAGAAAGTCCAGTTGCCTTTTGAAAAAGCATTTTTGGGATTCCTGAAAACATATTGCTTCTCATCCAAGAAGCTTCTTCAGTTCTGACTGAATGGTGGAAAATGGAAGGATTTACTGTATATTCTTGCAGTCATCTGGTCATTAGCACTCTGTTGCAGAGGCCACTTTATTGTATCCTCAAGGTCACCTGAATCAGAGTGCAAATGGGTATGGAGCCTTCTTGGTGCTGCTGAAAGGACTGTGTTGTAAACAGTAGTCTTCTCTGTCCATTTGGCACATGGTATTGTCACATCACAAGGATGAACTGGATAATTTCTGCTTGAAGAGAGCAATCTGTTTTTATTTCACCCAGCATCAAATGAGAGCTTCCTTGTGTAGCCCAGCTGGGTATTTTTAGTAACTGTCTCCAAATCCATAATTTGAAGGAATCTACATTCACCACTCTTTCTCAATCTACAGCTTTCACAACCTTCCTCACCTTTGGGGAAACAGTAACTCATTGTTTCAACTATTTTGACCTTGGTGGTCTTAAAAACAGTCTTCTTTTTTCATAATCTTGTCAAACGCTATCATTGTCTTCTTCTCTAGGACTGAATTCCTCTTTCCTTCTGCCACCTTTATGCTGCCACCTTTACTGATTTGTGAGTGCAAAAAACAAAACTACCTACCATCTCTACTCACAGGTATGAGTTCCCTAAATATATTGGCTGACATCTTTTTAATATTTAACATTAATCCCAGTATTTTTCCCCCCCAGTTTTAGTTTCTAATGAGCTCTTCTAAGTCTTCTTTCAGCCAGTCAAGAGGTATCATCCATAGACCTCAACTTGTTTTCAATCTCTGGTTTTAAATCTAGTTGTTATATTTTCCAAACCTGACATTTTTATAGTAGATTTAGTACACAAGCTGAGCATAACCTACATTTCACCTTCAATTCAGCTTCTTGCCTAGGCCTCCCACTTGTTGAAAGCATGGGATCTTGGTAATTATAAAGGTCTTTGAAATATTTTTGTTAATCTTTAGTTAATCTTAGTTAATCTTTTATACTTGAGTTTTTAGTTCACTTGGGACTTACAAGTTATGCCTGCCTTTAACATGATTTCAGGCCTCAGTTCTACTTAACCCCTCAATGGCTCTAAGAGTTGAAACTAAGTTTTACACTGTTCACTGAAAATATTTGGAGGCTGTCTCACCTGATTAAATGTTTTCAAAATGTAACAGGTTAATAAAAACTAAATCAATGCAGGAAACATTTAAATCAGACTAGGAATTATCTAAAAGTAACATCTCTCTATTGCAAATGTTTCTAAGCACTGAGCTTTTGCAGCAAAATAAACATGCCTGAAAGATTTAAAACAAGCAGAGAGGGGATTTAGCAGGAATTGATTGATCCAATCCTTCAGTCTATCAACCAACCAACCAACTTTTCTTAATTTGAAGATGAGACTACAGTCTCCTAGTACTACACCAAAACTTCACAAATTTAGCTATTTCCATTGGGAAATAGCTCCAAGTTCTTGAGGCAAATGTTCATTTCAACACCCAATGGATTTGCATGCTTTCTTCTTAATACATCTTATGTCAATGTAGTACTTTGTAGAATTCATTACTCCAAGACATGATGATGGCCACTAGGAGGAGATGTAGGAGATGACCAGACAGAGCCCAAGAGTCAAATGCATCATAAGTCATGAGTCCCTTCACGCCCACAAGAGATCTAAGTATAGCCAACCTTGGATAACTTCTTAATTCTTGTTCATTTCCCTTGTCTGTTAGTAGCTCAGATTCTTGTAGACAGCTTGCAATACATTTTTATACCCATTTGAACTGCCCGAATCTCCTGATTTCCCAGTGCTTGACTGGTGGCTTTCAACGAGGGTTGGATGAATTTGTGGTGGGCAAATCTCCCTGAGGTTGGCAGAACTATTCTTATTATTGATTCAGTGCTATCGTGTTCAAGGTTACCTCTGGATAGGAGTGTGTTTCCATTTTCTGCTTGTGGGCCTCACAGGAGCATCTGGTTGGCCTTTGTGGAAAACAAGGACAGACTAAGATGGACCTTAGTCTAATCTAAGAGGGCCATGTTTATGCTCCCCCCACCCCAGTGGTTCTTTCTGGATTGAAATCAATGGCCAACTCCATGAGAGCAGGTGGGGGACCAAAAATATAGCATCACTTTTGAGATTAGAGATTGGACGATCAATTTTACTACCTTGAATGCAAAGGATTGATCTGCAACAGGCAGGATCAATTTGCCAATCATCATGCGCATGGCTGTAAAAGTCTATGAATACTTTTTGTCAGAATAATTATTTAAGTGATGTATAATTGAGCTATCATAAACCCGATCTAGATGTAGATCAGCTCTTTCTCGCTACCAGAGAAGGCCTGACCCGCAGCATTTATTCACTTGCAAAAAACGCTCTGCTGCTCTCTCTATTTTCTCTGCCTCAGACGTTCTCTCTCAAACAATTAGCGGATGATATTCTCAAAGTCAATAGCTACTTTTTGAAATAATTCACAAATGCACACAAGAAAGCAAAGCTTTCTGTTTTGATTAGAAATACAGCTGCAAAGATATTAAAAGTTTGGGACAAATAATTAGCAATGCCAGATCAAAGTGAGGAATTGAAATCCCATCCAGCCTGGACTGCTGCATTCCCATTCATCCCAAGATCTGATATGCGTTTGCTTTTCGAAAACCTCCACAGCTATTGATTAGGCTTTTGATGCTTTCAGCCCGATTGTTCTTATTAATACACCTGATTGCAGGGAAACTGTAGAAAACGAAGAGTCATAAGCATAAAGCAAATCATTAAAAATTTATCCTCTCCCCACCTTTTTTTTTGTAATGCAAGGCCCTTCTTTTTTCATTCGGGGGCCTTACTTTTAAAATGGCTCCAAGTTAAAGACTTTGACTTATTGAAGGGACAAGAATACAGAACAACATTTCTGTTATTCTTTTGTTCTGGTGAAGAATTTCTATTGTTCTTGTTCCTGTTTAAGGGTCAAATGTGATCAGGGTGAAGATCCAATACACAGGAAGAGAAAAGGATCAATGCATGTCTTCTTACCCACTCAGTATGCCCGCCACAATTCTGATTATTACGATGAAACCAATAGGAAATGCAAGTGATTTATTTTTAATTAGCTAGGATCTGGCTAATTCCAGATTTCCAAATGGTGGGCAGGATAGGAACTTTGAGAACGTGTCATGAGCACCCTCACAAAATGGCAGCTGGGAGGAAAGTGACCCAATCATAAAAAGACCCCCATTATGATGGAAAGTAGTCTGGATTCCCAGGAAGGAAGGGCTGCATTCCAGGGGAACAAGAGATAATTCAGTTCAGACAGTGTGTGTGTGAGAGAGGGTATGGAGGTGGCTCCTTCCTAATAGTTCCCAGAGTATAGGCTTTGGGGATGGGATATAAGCATACTTTAGTTTGGCAAGATGCTGTTTTTGGGTGGGATATGGTAAAGAAATTTGGCTGAAGGAATCATTACCTGTCTTTTTTCATTTTTGCAGCCCGACATCCAGGATGGACATATTCTGATACAAGCACAATTTTTTAAAAATGCTTCCTATCATTCTCTATTGCTCTTCTTCCAACATAATACTAACAACTCCTGTTTGGAATGGAATGGAATGGAATAGAATAGAATAGACTAGAATAGAATAGAATAGAATAGGAGAGTGGAATAAAATGGAATGGAATAGACTAGACTAGAATAGACTAGAATAGAATAGAATAGAATAGAATGCTATATAGGTAGTCCTTGACTTACAATAGTTCGTTTAATGACCATTCAAAGTTACAATGGCACTGAAAAATGTGACTTATGGCTGTTTGTCACAGTTGCAGTGTCCCAGGGTCATGTAATCACCTGTGGCAACCTTCTAACGAGGAAAGTCAATGGGGAAGCCAGATTTACATGTTATTAACTTAACAATTGTACTTGTAATTCATTGAACAATTGTGTCAAGAAAAGTCATAAAATGCCGGCAAAACTCATTTAACAAATCTCTCACTGAACATTTGTGGTCATAGGTCAAGGAATACAAATGGAATGGAATGGAATGGAATGGAATGGAATGGAATGGAAGGGAAGGGAAGGGAAGGGAAGGGAAGGGAAGGGAAGGGAAGGGAAGGGAAGGGAAGAGAAGAGAAGAGAAGAGAAGAGAAGAGAAGAGAAGAGAAGAGAAGAGAAGAGAAGAGAAGAGAAGAGAAGAGAAGAGAAGAGAAGAGGATTTCATTTGGCCAAGTGTGACACAAGGAATTGGTCACCGGTGCAGAAGCTCTCAATGTAATCTTCTTTTGTATTCTTCCAAGCTAAACACTGAACTGCAGTTAACCCCATAACTTTCTCTTTCTCAGAAAGCTTATGGGACCCATTTCAAAGTCCATTGGGCCGGCAGTATCATTTTGCAGTATTACATTCAACATTTAAAATCACAGATGGGGCAGGAAACATGGTGATTGTCGGTGGAGATGTCCGGGGTGCAGTAATAACAATTTTTCTTGTGAGGGAGATGGCTCTCAAGACCTCCAGCACTGTGATTATGTGTGATCAGTCAGAGGAAATCAGGAGGACTTCAGAATTCGTTACTGGCTCAATTTTTGTTTGTTTGCATAAAATTTGTGGCAAGAGTAAAAACCATAGAGATCTTGTCTGCTTCCATTAATTGGCAAGCAAATTGATGCCTTTTTAAAGCACAGGGAAATACAGATTCTTGAGCCTGAAATTGCTGCGGAAATCCAATAACTCTACAGGAATAAAAGCAATTTCAGAACTTCTCCATGATGTGATCAACAATGTTTACAGTCTCTCTGAAAATACTGTTCAAAGGAGCTGGATATAACCTCAGCTCTAAAGTAAAACCCTGGGCAATGATGCTGTGTGTTGAGGAGCAAAGAACTGGGACCTTACAAATACGTTTTTCATTAAAAAAAAAAAAAAAAAAGTTTAGCAGGGGCAGGAGGAAAGCTCAATAGGACACCAAAGATGAGGTTTTCCAACATAGCACCTTCGGATATGTAAGACTGCATGATTCTTCAGCCAGCCAGATCAAATGGACATTATGAGAGCCAAAATATATCTGGAGGCCATCAGCCTTAATGTGAAGATTAATATGCAGATAGGGTTGGAATGTTCTTGTTTAGAGGAAAATTGATGCTTGATTTAAGGGGGAAAATATATTTCAAGTCTGCAAAGGCTCACATTTTGCCCCTGCCCAGATGCTGTATTGCAACCCAGGTTGGCTGGTTTATTTAGAACAGGGCTCTCCAAACTTGGCAACTTTAAGATCTGTGGGTTTCAACTCCTAGAATTCTTCAGCCAACATAGCTGGCTAAGGAATTCTGGGAGTTGAAGTCCCCAGGTCCTAAAGTTGCCAAGATTGGAGAGCCCTGATGTAGAACAACTCTGCAGAGATCATACAAACCAAATCCCTGAGGATAATACTCACTGCCCGAAGAACAGAGTTGTGAAAAGAGAGGATCTTCAGAATTTGAACCTACAACATAGAAGGCTGTCCTAACTCTTGGCTGAAAGGAACATTCTCCTCATTGGGTTTAGCACCACTATCATTAATAGGACAAAATAAACAGTAATGGTTTATCCAAAGAACAACTTATTTCTGCTGGCTGTGATCAGGCTAAGAGGAGCATTAAGATCTAGAATGCTCATTATCAGGACTCTTTCAAACCATTGGGAACCTTAACTTTATCCAATACAAGAATTCTTCTTTGTCTTGCCTTCTAACATCGTAACAAGTAGGTATAACAAGATCACGGTTTATAAACATCTAAGCCTGTGTTTCACAACCTTAGTAACTTTAAGATGTGTGAATTTCAACTGAAGTGGGCCTGGGGAATCTCAAAACTCAAGATGGTGGCTAAATTTGTTTTAATTTTCTCCTGAAGATACTTTGCAATGTTGTTCTTATTTGAAAGAAAGCTGGAGGGATATTTGTGTTAAATGGAAAAGAGTTGCACCCCTTTCCCCAGATCCTATTTTTGTGGCTTTAAAGGCCATCTTTGCAAGCACATCTCATTGAGACATTGGCTTTCAACCACCACTGCTATGGGCCTCCCTGTCTTGAGGATGTTCTGACCCAACCGGGTTCCCAAAGAGCAAACACAGACAAAGGCACAGACAAATCCACCTTTTAAGGCTTAATAACGAATTCTGTTCTGAAGGCTGCTTTCCAACAATTAGCTCTGACAAGAAAGAGCCTTGTCAGGTTGTTTGTCAAGGCTGCCAAAAACCCAGAGATAAGAACTAATTTACAGAATTCTCCAAACATGAACTAATATGTCCACCAGTTGAGTTCCAGAGCTTCTTTGCTGTCTGCAAAGAACGCTTTTTCAAACCTGGCTTTTATCCTCTTGAGGGAGGAGCCATTACCTTGCAGCCTTACTCCTGAGTTGCCTGTGCTGCTGTAATTGTTCTTTCCTCCAAGTAATCCTTCGTGCACATGCACTTGGCACAGGCTCCTTGGGAACCTCCTCATCACTGCTGCCAGCCCCACAATCTCTGAAGGCAGCAGTCCACTCCCTGATGGTCCTGGCCCCTCATTAGAGTCATCGCTGTCCTCACCATCTGCACCTGCTGCCGGCTAACCGCAACAGAGGAACAGAATCCCAAGAGGCTAAAATGGACATGTTCCACCTTAATGTTGCAATTTAATTGCAATATTAAAAATTGAAAACACATATTAAATATTCGGTATCACCTTTCTAAATTATCTGGAGACCAAATCCAAACTTTCCAAGACACGGCCACCGATAACATCTTGGAAAGTTTGGATATGGTTTCCAGAGATTTCAGAAAAGTGATACTGAATCTTTAATATGCTTGCAATATTTAATACAAGAGAAGGGGAGAATTTTTGAAAAGTGACTGCAAGAACAAACCTGTTAATCTTATTAATTATATTTCATTTTATACTGCTTAAATATAAATCAAATCAAATACGCAGATGCTATTCTGGCCTAATCCACTACTTGGAGTACAGCTTTGGTATGCCATCCGCAGACCAAGAACAGAGTAAAAATTGCCCAGTATGGAACTAAGGCATTTACCTCCTAGACATTTACCTCCTAGACATCAAGAAAGAAATAGGATCCAATATGGGTCGGTCCTGCAACATTATCCTGGACAGGTATATTTGCCTTCATTTGTGAAAAAAAGGATGCAATGGTTGGATACAGATAAAATGAAGGAGGTAAAACAAATACGTAAAACAAAAACAAAGTCAGCAGGCAAAGGCAAGCTCTAAAAAGCAGAAAAACTAGCCTACTGATATAAAACTGCCCACTTAGGAGATGCTGCAGCTGATACTTCTGCCTATGTTATGGCAAGGATCCTGTATCGTGCCAAGGGTCAAGAAACAAGCATGCAAACTGGGATGGCAACAGGGATCTCCTGAAATACGGAGAAGTTACAAGAAAGCTGCCTTCTGTTCTTCACAGACACATTCAGGTATGTCTTGCAGAGTAAGAACATCCATCATAATGCCAGATGTTTCTCAGAAGCAACTTAGGAAGGCAGAAGAGCCACAACAAGCCGTAGTTGGAAAAATACTTCCTTTGGTAGCAGCGGACAGCCATTGGCTGATACACCCATGAATTCGACAAATGCACCGGCAGTCACAAATCTTGGGTAGCCCCATCAACACGTCCATCATTCATTGTGTGAAAAATCCTCAAAAAAGCATCAACAAATGAAAGAGGTTGGAATGGATCACAGAAATAGGAAATTGAACGATCTACTTCAACTTGCCTTCTGCAGAGCTCTTTCCTCATAAGATCACTCCAATAGATTTTGAAAGGAATCCATCAAATTACAGCAGAATTGACTTTCCATCCCTATTTCTTTCT
The DNA here is from genome assembly GCA_033807585.1 of Hydrophis major. Taxonomy (NCBI): domain Eukaryota; kingdom Metazoa; phylum Chordata; class Lepidosauria; order Squamata; family Elapidae; genus Hydrophis; species Hydrophis major. Next base: position 5,381,890 of record CM066335.1, on the reverse strand, counting down.
TTTTTTTTTTAAATGACATTAAGTTCCAGTATGCTCAGTGTACCTCCATTACTGTAGGAGACAACAGGCTGAGCTCAAGGGGTGGGGGGGTGGGGCATCAATTTAGAGCAGGGGTCTTCAAACTTGACAGCTTTAAGACTTGTGGACTTTAACTCCCAGAATTCCTCCTCCAGTCATGTTAGCTCAGGAATTCTGGGAGTTGAAAGCCACAAGACTTAAACTTGGCAAGTTTGAAGATCCTTGGATTAGATAGAGAGAGAGAGAGATACAGAGTGAGAGATTAGATAGATAGATAGATAGATAGATAGATAGATAGATAGATAGATAGATAAATAGAGAGAGAGAGAGAGAGAGAGAGAGAGAGAGAGAGAGAGAGAGAGAGAGAGATTAGATAGAGATATTAGATAGACAGAGAGAGAGATTAGAGAGAGAGAGAGAGAGATTAGATAGATGGATGGATAGATAGATAGAGAGATTAGAGAGAGAGAGAGAGGGAGGGAGGGAGGGAGATGGAGATAGGAGACAAGATACTGTAGATCAGGGGTCTTCAAACTTGACAGCTTTAAGACTTGTGGACTTCAACTCCCAGAATTCCTCCTCCAGTCAGGTTAGCTCAGGAATTCTGGGAGTTGAAAGCCACAAGACTTAAACTTGGTAAGTTTGAAGATCCTTGGATTAGAGAGAAAGAGACAGACAGACAGACAGATAGATAGATAGATAGATAGAGAGATATTGGAGAGAGATATATATTAGAGAGAGAGAGAGAGAGAGATTAGATAGAGATATTAGATAGAGAGAGAGAGAGAGATTAGATAGATAGATAGAGAGATAGATAGATAGATAGATAGAGAGATAGAGAGATAGATAGAGAGATAGAGAGATATTATATATATATATATATATATATATATATATATATATATATATATATATATATATATTAGATAGACAGAGAGAGAGATTAGATAGAGAGAGATTAGATAGATAGAGAGAGAGAGAGAGAGAGAGAGAGAGAGATAGAGAGAGAGAGAGAGAGAGATTAGAGAGAGAGAGAGAGAGAGAGAGAAGGAGGGAGGGAGATGGAGATGGAGATAGGAGACAAGATACTGTAGAGCAGGGGTCTTCAAACTTGACCGCTTTAAGACTTGTGGACTTCAACTCCCAGAATTCCTCCTTCTCCAGTCAGGTTAGCTCAGGAATTCTGGGAGTTGGCCACAAGACTTAAACTTGCCAAATTTGAAGCCCATAGAATATAGCATAGAACAATGTTGATAAACCTTTTTGACACAAAGTGGCAAAAACGGAGTGCGCGCACATGTGTGGGGGGGGGAGCAGCAGACACAGGAAGAGCAGCTCCCCAGTGCACATGCATGCGCCAGATAGCTGAGCTTCCAGTTTCCAACACGCACATGTGTGGCCGCCACCTGGTCTTCCGGTTTCTGATGCACATGCGCACACGAACACCAGCTGGCCAGGGTGCATATGTGCACAGGAAAAAGGAAGCTCAGCTTCCTGGCATGTACATGCATGCTGGGGAGCTGCTCTTCCAGTTTCCCACGCTCCTGCACATGCAAAGACCAGCTGGCTGGCATGCATGCATGTGCCAGAACCCAGAAGAGCAATGGGCAATGACTGGTATGCCCAAAGAGATGGCTCTGTGTGCCGCTTCTGACACATGTGCCATGTCATCATCACGGGCATAGAACATAGCATCCAAGGGCTAGAAGAGACCTTGGAATTCTTGTAGTCCAACCTCCTGCTCAAGGCAAGAAACCTCACACAATCTCAGTCAAATGGTTGTCCAATATCTTCTTGAACTTCTTGAGTGATTAAAAACACAATCAACAGTGACTTGATTCTTGTCTCTTACCTAGTATTTCTTATCTAGCCCCCCCCCCAACTCTTATCTGGTGCCAATTTACCTTGACTGTTAGTAGTTCAGATTCTTGCCAGCGTAGAGTTTATTTCTTGCTACCTGTGCATAGGTAGTATGAAATAAACTCTATCCTGGCACCTGATTTCTTGTACCTGAAAATTATTAAGGGCGGGGGCTGAATTGTATGAATCGGAGCATCAAAAATGCTCCAAGTAACTGTTGGTTAAAAATAAGGCGTCGTACAAATATAAATACCTTTGCAAAGGTTTGTCCCGTTGACTGTTGCATGTTGATTCTCCAAGTCTTGCAAATCAGCTTCTGTCTGCCACCTTATCTGGCATTAACTGAACACAGAATCACTTCCCATGTCCAGCAAATTCTTCAATCCAGAACAAAGCATCCTCCTACCTTACATATGACAAGGGAAATTAAAACTCCCATTACAAAGCCTCAGCACCTTCCATTGTTCATTCTAAATTGAAATTAAACTAGGCATTATGGCCAACTAAATATTGCTCTTTAAGTTCCCTTTGACTGTCCATCTTCCTTTCAGTACCCACTAGCCCAGTGGTCGCCAGCCAGTGGGCTAGGGATCACTGGTGGTCTGTGAGAAAATTTTGGTGGTCTTCAGAGAAATGCCCCCCCCCCCCAAAAAGCACTTCCCCCAAAGCAATTAATCCAGGCTGTGTGGGAACACAAGGCTGTGCTGATCACATGGCCTGCCCACCTTCAGCTGAGCGCAAACCCTATCTTGAGTAGACCCATGTGAGCTGGAACTGGAAGGTAAGATCAACGGCAGGGAAGGGAAATTCACCCTGGGGTGGCTTGCTGACGTTGGTGGGAAAGTCGGTCCCATATTCCAGAACTGCAATAGTCACAGGACTGGCCCTTTGGTCATCCCAGAGCAGGTCCTCTAGTCCATTTGTTAGCTGGTGCACCTGGGTGGAGGAGCTGTTGGTCTGGGATGACCAAAGGGCCAGTCCTGTGACTATCGCAGTTCTGGAATATGGGACCGACTTTCCCACCAATGTCAGCAAGCCACCGTCTGTCAAAATTCATATTCGTGGTCTGCAGGATTTAAAATTATGAGTTTGGTGGTCCCTGAGGTCCAAAAGGTTGGCAAGCCCTGAGCAAGCACCCAATCCAACGCCTTTGTCAAATGCTCTGCGTGAAAAAAACCACACCAAGCCCACATTTGAAATAAAAGCAAAATTTACAGAGGAAAATTGTCCTGTACCAAGCTTTCCTAATAGCATATCTTTTGAGACATACGGAGAAACTATATGAGTAACCCCCTCCCCATACCTGCTGATGCTTAGCAAAAGCCCCAAGCCAAACAATAAAAATCAGACCACAACTCCACAAGGAAATTTACAGTACGGTATTTTCAATTGGTTGTTGACTATATTTTTCGGCATCTTCTTTGCTTATCTTTAGCTTTAGCTATCCAATATGAAAATCTACCTTGACATGTCCTTGTTGGGATACATGAATTTTGCCCTTTCCAAAAACTACAACTGGTGGGTTTTTAAAGAACATGCTTCCTTTTTGGGGTTTCAAAGTACAATTCTATAATCCAAACCAGTATTTTTCTATTACTTTGGGGACTGATATAGATTTCCATGTAGACAAATGAAAGGATGAAATTACAGCAATGTAAAATTACAACAATGTGCAGCATAATATTTCAATTAAGGAGCGTTTTGCAATTCTTTTAGAGGCGAACCTACAAAGATGTAAAAACTTCAGCAATTCTTCACCTTGTGTAACAACAAGGCAAGGTGTTGCTGGAAAGATAGTTCCACCCAACTTTCTTTTGATGAGAAATCTCCATTCTAGATGCAGACCATCTTGGATAATTCCATCACCAAGAACTATCTAGGTTTGTTTCACCTTGCCTTTCCAGGAAATCTTAGAAGATGCAAGTTGTTCATGCAATGCAGGGATCAGAGCAAGACAGAATACAGATAACAGAGTTGGAAGAGACCCTGAAGGTCTAGTCCAATCACCTGCTCAAGCAGGAGACGTATTACTGTTTGCGTGCTACTGGAACCAGCAATCATTCAAGTCACATTTCCTTTTGGTGCATGTGAGGTTGTTCAACACAACATCACACACACCAAAATACAAAACTGATGTTTTTAAAAAAAGAACCAAGATTCTCTGAAATCTCATGAGCAGATATATTTTCCAGATATGACTACTTCATAAGATTTGGGACGCCTTAAACTGAAATTCTATTTGGAAGTCAAAAAGAGCCATAGTTTCAGGCAAAACCAACCAGAACTCAAGGAAGGGGCTCAAACAGTTATTTTACTGCGAGTCAGCAATGAATCTGGCCAGGCTGACTGTATTCCTGTAGAGACAGTCAGATAAGGCTTCCTGCAATGCAAAGACTCTAAGCTCAGACCCTTCTTAACCCTTCCCTCCAGTCCAGCTGTAGATTCCACCACCCATAGACCTAGAAGCAGTGGTGGGATTCAAAAAATTTTACTACCAGTTCTGTGGGCATGGCTTGGTGGGCGTGGCAAGGGAAGGGTACTGCAAAATCCCCCTTCCCTCCCCACCCTACTAACCTGCTTTCTAGCTCTGTTCTCCTTTGCAGGGCAACCAAAGGAGACCCAGCCCATCAGCCGGGACTCAATGGCAGGCAGAGAAGAGATAGGTTTGGTGGGGCCAGTCAGAGGTGGGATTGGCCGGTTCTCCGAACTATTCAAAATTTCCACTACTGGTTCTCTAGAACCGGCCAGAACCTGCTGAATCCCACCTCTGCTTGGGAGGACTGAATTGCTGATCTCACTGTATAGGTAGTTCTCAATGTATGACCGCAATTGACCCCAATGTTTCCATTGTTAAGCAGGAGAAGTGTTAAGAGAGTTTTGTCCCATTTCACAATCTTTGTGGCCACCATTGTTAAGTGAATCACTGCAGTTATTAAGTTGGTAGCATAGATGTTAAGTGAATCTGGCTTTCCCAGTGGCCTTGCTAAATAGAAATTTGCAAAAGGTGCCATGTGAGCCCAGGACACTGAAACTATCATAAATTCATGTCAGTTGTCAAGCGTCTGGATTTTGATCATGTGACTATGGAATGCTGCAATGGTCATAAGAGAGGAAAATGGTCATAAGTCACCGTTTTCAGGGCCATTGTAACAGCCACTAAACAAATGGTTGTAAGTTGAGGACTACCTGCATTGAAGAATCCAGAGGTTCTACCTGCTTTTCACCAAGATGTACACTGGTGAACATTCGGCTATCTTATGGTCTCATTCTGCACTGTTTGACACAATTCCTCTCCTGATGTTTTTAATAAAACAGGATAAGAATTTTTAGTACAGGTAGTCCTCGACTTACTACCACAATTGAGCCCAAAATGTATGTTGTTAAGAGAGACATTTGTTAGGTGAGTTTTGCTCCATTTTATGTCATGCCCCTATTAGAATCTGACTCTGAGGAGGAGGAGGAATAGCAAACAGGGAGTGGGAGTAGGGCTCCAGAGGTTGTGGAGGAAACTGGGGAAGGGCACAGGCTGGCTGGGCATTCAGAGGAAGACCCAGGCCCATCCCCACTCCATCCTAGGGCATGCAGGGAGGAGAGAATAAGGGAGAAACGTGAATGGCATAATCTACTGGGGAGGAAAGGGCCCTGATCCCCTTCATGGGCTGCAGCTGTGAGGACTGTTTAAAAGGACAAACTGTGCATGGGCCAGTGCTGGAAGCAAAGCATGAAAATATTTTAGTCTTTCAGTTCATACCTGAGTTCTGGGGTCATTCTCAGTGTGTGTATCTGTGGATGTCTTCAAGCCCTTATTTTGCCTTGTCTCAGTAATTGATTCAGTGTGGTTTGTGTTGTTTTTTTCAATTTATAATTTATATGTATTTTGAGTTTGAAAAGCACTTCTTCCTTTTCGCAACTGTTTGTGGGGGAGTTTTTTCTCCAGTGAATGATAATTGGACCTTGGTGGCCAAGTTGAAGGAATTAAAGGGATTTCATCTGTTTTTGTGACTTTGTTGCTTTTGTATCCCACCCCGGGTCATCACATTTTATGACTTTTCTTGCCACAGTTGTTAAGTGAATCATTGCAGTTGTTAAGTGAGAAGCATGGTTGTTAAGTGAATCTGGCTTTCCCATTAACTTTGCTTGTCAGAAGGTCGCAAAAGAAGATCACGTGACAACCGCCATAAGTCAGTTGTCAAGCATCCGAATGTAAATCACGTGACCATTAGGGATGCTGCAATGTGTAAAAATAAGTGTGAAAAGCAGTCATAAGTCACTTTTTCAGTGCTGTTGTAACTTCAAACGGTCACTAAACAAACTGTTGTAAATCGAGAACTACCTGAACCTTCAGGCTCATCGCAAAGAATGGGGCAGTTATTGGGGAAGAGGCACATGGACATCCAGCCTGGCCCTGTTCAAGACTCACGCCCGTTCCTTTCACAAATAACTTGGCATACTCTTCCGCGGACAACTGTCCTTGCAGAAAAGATCATGGACTCAGGCACTCATTTGCTTGCATGGACAATCCCAGACAGTTCCCCTCCCCACCCAGTGGCATTCTCTCTCCAAATCCATCTCTGTAATTAGCTCCTGCTCTTTCTCAGGAGCTCTGCAAAACTGAGGTTTCATGTGACAAGAAAGCAGAGATTTTAATCTTGGTTTGGCTCTCCGTCCCCCCTGGGAGAAAGGGAGGGACGTGGGCCCACTCCTGACTTTTCCTAGTTAACTATGTGAGAGAATGAAGAAAGTAAGGCAGGGCTTTGGGAGATGAAAGGGGGAAACTTTAATTAAAACAAGTTTTAAAACCCATCAAGATAATTTTTTAAATCTTGTTCAGATTAGCAGACAACCTGAGATCACACTCTGAATATAAATGTAGTATTCCTATTTAGCTTGGCATGGAAAGTCCTTATTTAATAGATTCAAACATTTATGCCAAGTTCTTACTTTTTTTAAAAAAAAAGGCATTAATTTATTTTTTAAGTGTAAGAATCAGACAGATGACATGAAAATAACACATCCATGTTTAAATATTAAACAGATTCCTTGCAGGATTAAACTTCAAATAAACCATTACTTGTACAACTACTCTTTCAATGTGAGAAATATCTTGTCCCCTACAAATAAATACAGATCTATCCAACTACAATTTCGACAATAAATTCAAGGAAAAGCTGCCATCTTGCATCTCTTTGAAAGCCATAAGACATGAGAAAGCTTTGCTGTCTGGGGAATTCTGGGAATTGAAGTCCTCCAGGCTTAAAGTTGCCAAGGTTGGAGACCCCTGCCTTAGAGCAATGTTTCCCAGCCTGTATCATTTCAGACAAATGGTTGTCCAGTCTCCTTCGGAAAGCCTTCAGTGATGGAACATCAACAACTTCTTGAGGCAAACCATTCCATTGTACTAACTGTTTAGGAAATTTCTCTCCTTAGTTTTAGTTCTTCTCTCTTGATTAGTTTCCATCCATTGCTTCGTCTCTTATCTTCTGGTGCTTTGGAAAATAAGTAGACGCCCCTGCTTCTTTGTGGCAGTCCCTCAAATACTGGAATACTGCTGTCATGTCACCCTTTTTTTCTCTAGACTGGCCATACCCAATTTCTGCAACTGGTCTTCATATGTTTTAGCCTCCAGCTCCCTCCCCCCTAAACATCTTTGTTGAATTAGGGGCAGCTGTGAGCAATCAAACACCCCCCATTATCCCACGCCTTGGAAGTGGCCAGAGACTCTAATGAGATAGAAGTAGAAAATTATTAAATGGATTGTGACAGGCTTCAAAAACTGTGAAAGTCATGAAGAGTTATTTTTAAAGCAGTTTCCTTTCTTGTCCCTTGTTTGTAGGCAGAAAACTTCCCAAACTAAATCAAAATCATATCATTAGATACACTCTGAGAACTCCCACAGCCATCTTGACCGTCTTCCTTTCAACTGAAGTATCTAAACTTTGCTGTCTCTGGAATGCACTAATTCCCTCCTGAGAATCTGAGCTACATTCCACCTGGGAGTTATCTGTTAACCTATCTAACTTACCTCACAGGTACTTTTTCAAAGGGCAACTGGAGGACGGTACCTACCTATCCTTTCATCCTCCCACCAACATCCAGTAACAACTGATGAAGCTTCTTGGATGAGAAACATAACCTCATCTTCTTCCTCCTCAAAAAAACAGTCCAGCTGCCTTTTGAAAAAGCACCTTTGAGACAACTATGACCTGAATGACTGAGAATCTCCATAGATATTTGCTTAACTTACATTAAACCTTAGGTTTAGTTTTGTTTGGGGCCTCCCACTGTTGGATATTGGTCCCCAGCCCAGAACCCAGAAGCCAGGTGTGAAGAAAAATAGTCCCACCTGAATTTAATAGATATTAGCTCCTCTTTTGCCTGGTGACATTTGAAGTCTTCACCTTTGACCATGAACAGGTTTTATGTGTGTAGATCGGTGTTTGCCACTTGAAGATTTTGACTCCCAGAATTCCTCAGCCAACATTCACATAGTCCTTCCTCCTTGATCCAGTGCTAAGAGAGCCCTACTCACTTTGTATCCTTGATTTTCACTTGCTCTACGTTTCCCATAGATTCTTCTTTGTTGTCCCTTTGGGTTGCTGATTCCCAAGTTTTTATTTCTTCTGAGTTGGCCTCTGATGATCCTACCAAACCCTTTTGTCTCTTGTTTCCCTCTGAGATGCAGACTGACTCCCAAAGTGTCTGGGTTTCTTTGGTGTTGGTGTCAGATCCTCCCAAGCTCTCAAATTCTCCCTTCCACATTGGTTTCTGGAGAAGCATCCTTAAGAGTTCTGAGATGTTCTGCAAACATTCAAGGTATAGGTGATTAAATAGAGATGCTTGGTACCCCAGAAGCAATTTTACTGCTAATATTAACATTGCTAAATTAGAAGATGCTAATTACGTTCTTCATTAAAAGATGGAAAGGGGCAACAGAAGGAGGGGGGGTTTTCCTTTGTTCTCTGTCTTTTCTTTTAAGAAAAGAGGTGGTGCCGCTCTGGAAGTAGAGCTTTGTCTTCCATAGAGGAGGAACAGCTATGTCAGAGCTAGGAAATTTGTAGATGATGATTGAGTTAAATTGCAGAGGGCATCTGAGGCAATGTTTGCATGGAGGTGGCTTCTTCTCTTTTGTTAATTTCCTTCCTCCCCTCCCCTTCCCCCTCCCCCCTCTCTCCCTCCTAGTAAATATGACAGATCTTTTATGTAAAGTATGCCTTGTTTTTTAATAAACCCCCCTAAGGTTGATCTTGATGCGCTCAGAAGAAGCAAGGATTGGATTATAAGTCGTCAGTAGGAAGTATGGAATTCACGCGTACCAGTACATCTCAAGGACTTTGTTGATAGTCATCAGTCTCCCTGCCCTACCTGCTTTTAGGGAGAAGAAGAAAAAATATTATTATTATAAAAATAAAATAGGAAGCTGGCCTATAAAAAGTGGAAATGGAAGAAGATTGGAAAGGAAAGTGGCCAAACAAAAAGGCCTGTGTGCAGCAAAATATTTCTTTGCAGAAATGGCTTTGGGCCACATGAAGATGCCTCTGAGACAGCAGATAAAACTTTGGGAGGCAGTTTGCTTTGTGATAAACAAGTATCTCGTAATTGGCCATGGAGAGGCAGATCCAAAGAAAGCCTGGTAGAAAAACCTGATTTTCTTCAAAGAGAAAACATTTTAAACAATGATTTTCTGCTAAATTACACAACTCAGTAAGGATTTTCTGCAGCCTTTATGTTGGGTTTGAGTTTACTTCTCCATGTCAGGGAGTGAGCTGGGAGGAAACTTTACATGGAAATGCTTTTTTTTTTTTTTTGCACAAGAGTTAAGTTAAATCCGGATTCATTTTTCAAAAGATAGTCTTTGTTTTCTGTCTATGCATGCTTGGATTGCTAAAAAAAAAGCCAAGAAAATATCTAATTTCAAAGAAAGAGAAAAATCAATCCTTTGTTCTCTTCTGAGCATTTCTCCTCTAGTTTATGGAGAGCAGAGGCAGAACATGCTACCTGCACCCAGTGGAAGCCAACAGCGCTCAGCGCGTTCACAGGGGCCTTTTGTGAAATCCATACAAATTGGTTAAAAAAAACCTCTTGGCTACTCCATCTGGCTGCAGTTTGCATATCTGTGATAAAAAGTTCCACTGAGGAGTTTTAATTTCCATAAAAATTCATAAAAGCCATTTTCCGCATGACTCGACACAGAAAGAATTTGGGGAAATCTATGTCTTCTATGGGTTTATTGATGAGAATCACACAAGAGGTAAGATATTATGAAGTCTTACATCTTTTACACTTGAGTAGATGCAAAAAAAAGGTAGATTGTCTATGTTTGTGAACTTAATTTACATGTAGGTATTTAGTAGCCAATGGGACCGATTAATACTTCTTTCCGGTACGCAGCATACAATTGTGTGAATGTGCATTGAAAATCACAGTGCAGGAATATTTGCACCCAACAAACAGCTGTGTTGAGTTGAATAACAGATCTAGAAAATGCAGACTTTAATTAATCTGTGTTTTCTGTTCGGATCGCAGTACCATCTGATTTACTTTTCAGTGTTGAAAAGTATAATTGTAGCTTTCGCCCACATCGGAGCTGCAGGTTTATCCCTCGAGACATTGATTTCCTTCATCTGATTTCTCTCTCTCTACAATCCATACGAAGCCAACGGAACAAGTTGCGAGATCCCGATAAATGGACTGGGCTTTAATGCCAGCAGTCAGAGAACAAGGCTGTCCTTATGCAATCCTGGGCTGTATAAACAGAGGCACTGAATCAAGATCACGTGAAGTATTAGTACTGCTTTGTAAAGCCCTAGTAAGACCACCCTTGGAATATTGCATCCAGTTTGGGTCACCGCATTGCAAAAAAAAGATGTTGAGACTTTGGAAAAAGTGCCGAGAAGAGCAACTAGGACGATTAAAGGCCGAGAGACAAAAACATATGAAGAACGGTTGCAGGAACTGGGTTTGGCCAGTCTAGAGAAAAGAACTTGGGCTGACATTAATGGTGAGCTGCTGCCTGTTCGGACCAGTTCTAGCCAACTGGTAATTCTGATGATCAGCTGGTCCCGCCCACCTAGCTCTGCCTTATCCTGTCCTATATTTCCATATTTTTCAGTTCAGCTGATTCACCCAGCACAGTGCGCCTCAGCTGTTCTACTTATCGGGGTTGCCCTGTACAGGTTCAAATTGGTGCTTTTTGCATGCTGTGTGTGCACTTCCCAGAACCGATTATTAAACCGGTTGCAGCCCACCACTGGCTGTCATGATAGCAATAGCCCTTAGACTTCTACACAGCTTCACAGTACTTTACAGCCCTCTCTAAGCGGTATGCAGAATGATTGCCCACAACAATCTGGGTCCTCATTTTACTGAACTTGGAAAGACGGAAGGCTGAGTCAACCTTGCTAGCAGTATTCCAGTACTTGGGCTGCCACAAAGAAGAGGGGGCTCAACCTATTCTCCAAAGCCCCAGAGGGCAGGACAAGAAGCAAGGGATGGAAACTCATCAGGGAGAGAGGCGACCTGGAACTAAGGAGAAATTTCGTGACAGTTAGAACAGCAGAATGGTTTGCCTCAAGAAGTTGTTGCTGCTCCATCAGTGAAGGTTTTCAAAAAGAGACTGGAAAACCATTTGTCTGAAATGGCACAGGGTCTTCTCATCGAGCAGGGGGTTGGAGTAGAAGACCTCCAATTCATCTCAGTCTTATAATATTTCATGCATTATTCCATCAACTTCTCTATAATTTATGCAAAAGGAAAAGAAAATCCACCTTTTTTTTTTTAAAAAAAAGGGTAACTTTCTTAACAAAACAAAACAGTGTAGTCCACTGTAATTGTTATTGTGGTCATTAACAGCACCAATGGTGAACATTATTCTCAATTCTATCAGGTTTTTGTTGTTTGGCCAGCGAGCAGGGAGAGAGAGAGAGACTAAGAGAGAGAAAGAGAAAGAGAGAGACAGAGAAAGAAAGAGAGAGAAAGAGAAAGAGAGACAGAGACTGAGAGAGACAGAGAGAGA